>JBBGZY010001145.1:1125000-2492500 GCA_037952925.1 Lithobates clamitans
ATAGACCGTCGGACCAGTCCAGGTAAAAAGTCCGCTCGTGTGTACGCGGCAATATAGAGTGTAAGCTCTTCTGCGTGTATTTGGCTCAATTTACTTTGTACAGCACTTCAGAATATGTCAGCTTAATATGGGAAATTTGTGGATACTTCCCACTTAAAGTGGAACTCAGGCCCAAATGTTTTATTTGTTATTTGAAATTATATGGGAAAGGGTTAGAACAGCTGTCAGGTTTTTGCTTGCTGCCCTCTATTTCTTCTGTGCTTGTCCGGGTGACCACACAGAAAGGGACAAGTAATCTACCTAATGCGCAAACATATACTATAGCAATGTTAACCCTTAGAGAAAATCTGGCCCTTCCCTGATTCATCCAAAACTAAAAAAAAAAAAAAAAAATTTTTTTTTGGCTGGAGTTCTACTTCAACAAACACTGATAATTATCTCCACTTTGCTGGGAAAGTCGATCATTTTATTATCACACAGCTCGTCGGTTTGGTGAGAGCGCCCCGAGGACTCACGAATCTTCACCGTGCCGACCTGCATTGGAATCCAACCTGTCACTGGGAGATAAATGTAAGAAATGTGCTCATGTTTATAGGCCGTACTTTCCTAAAATATGCTTCTAAGGCTATACTGAGCACACCAAAAACTCTGACAGCTTCTTGATGACTTGTTTTAAGATGTAGAAAAATGGAAAAGTGCTGAACTTTTTCTCTTGCTCTGTGAATTTTTCCCACGGAAAAAAAATAGGGCAGCGTTTTTAGAGGAATGAACGTAAGGTCAGGCTGAGAATATAATTAGATTCGTTGTGTTGACTTCAGCATCCTCTTCACTGGTCAAGTGGTTTTATATTCAGCAAAAATCCGGAGATAGTGTGGGTCAGTTATTGGGCAGAGCGATAAGGGTGGTATCTGGGGGCGGTTTGTGGACTCTATCAGTATGAAACAACAAAACACTTTACAAAAAAAAAAGACGACAGATCATTTGGATAGTTGTTACTGTAAAGTCAATCAGACTGATTCCTGATAGGAAGACCGTGGATTCTCTATTGTAAGTGTACAGATAATAGGAACATTTAAATGTAAATTCATTAAAACTTTTAACAGAGTCCCGTTGATTAAAATATCAACTTTATTTGCCAGAGTCATTTGTTTTCCCACAATATTAATGATGAAACTTGGTTGGTTGCTATCAGACTGTGGGTTCTTTCCAGTCAAGGTAGACATAGTATTGGTTCTTTACTGTAAGACACACTGGGAACTCTTTACACCGTCAGACAATTTACCTTTATTGTAAGTTAGATCAGAAAAGTGGGATAAGGGTGGACATATTGCTTGAAAGTTGTCAGACTGTGAAACCTTCACAGCCAGTAAAATGGATTGTTTCCTCCAAAAGTTGTCAATTTTATAAAAAAATGTTAAAAGTTTAGAGAAGTTACTATTTATTTACTGTAGGGGTGGTCAGTTGTCTGATTCTTTACAATAAGGGGAGTTCTTTACCAGAATCCACCAAAGGTAGCCATTTAATAGATTCCTTATTATAAGGGAAAATATGGTTCTTCATAGTAAGCCTAGTCATATTGTGGATTCTTTACTGTAAGGGTGGTTGCATGGTGGATATCATAAGGGTAGTCAGAAGGGGGTAGATTTACTAAAACTGGTGCAATCAGAACCTGATGCAGCTGTGTATGGTAGCCAATCAGCTTCTAATCCCAGCTTGTTTAATTAAGCTTTAGTATTAAAACCTGGAAGCTGATTGGCTTCTACAGGCATACCCCACTTTTAAGTACAAAATGGGGTTTATTTATTATAACTGGAGAATGCAAAAACAGGCTCACTTCTGCATAGAAACCAATGAGCTTCTATCCCCAGCTTGTTCAATTAGGCTTTGGTAATAAAACCTGGAAGCTCATTGGTTTCTATGCAGAAGTGAGCCTGATTTTGCACTCTCCAGCTTTAGTAAATAAACACCTTTGGTCTTTACAGTGATCGTAGCCACATTCCTTGCTGTAAGGGTTGTCATATTGTGGATTCTTTATTGTACTGATAGTCCTATTATTTTTTACAGTAATGAAAGCCACATAGTTTATTCTTTATTGAATGACCAGCCTCATGCGTTTTTTGCAGGGCCGGTGCTACCACTAGGCAAACTAGGCAGCTGCCTAGGGCGCCCAGCCACTGGTGTTCCTACTCTCTTCATTCTGCAGCAAGCAACTAAGTCTCAGCATCAGCAGGCAGTCGCTTCTCCATTCACACATAGTGTCAGAGGCACAGCGGCTGCGGAGGACTGTATCTGTGTCCCGACTCCAGAATAAATGGAAGCAAGCAAACATTCATTGATGGGCACTGGTAGGCTGCATTGATGGGCGCTGGTAGGCTGTCCTTGATGGGCGCTCGTGAAGCTGAATTGATGGGTGCTGGTAGGCTGCATTGATGGGCGCTGGTGAGGTTGCATTGATGGGCGCTGGTAGGCTACATTGTTGGGCGCTGGTGAGGCTGCATTGATGGGGCCTGGTAGGCTACATTGATGGGCGCTGGTGAGGTTGAATTGATGGGTGCTGGTAGGCTACATTGATGGGCGCTGGTGAGGCTGCATTGATGGGCGCTGGTAGGCTACATTGATGGATGCTGGTGAGGCTGCATTGATGGGCGCTGGTAGGCTACATTGATGGATGCTGGTGAGGTTGCATTGATGGGCGCTGGTAGGCTACATTGATGGGCGCTGGTGAGGCTGCATTGATGGACGCTGGTAGGCTACATTGATGAATGCTGGTGAGGCTGCATTTGATGGGCGCTTCATTAAAAAGGTGGGGTATACATGGGCAGGGCAAAGGGGTGGAGTCAGGGGTGGAGCCAAGGGGGGCGGCAGCAAAATGAGGTTTCGCCTAGGGTGTCAAAAATCCTTGCACCAGCCCTGGTTTTTTGTAATATAAGAATAGCCACATGGTTGATTGTTCTCCATAGATTCATTATATGGTTCCCTACAGTAATGGTAACTACATGGTGGATGTAATGATTTCCATATAGTGGATTCTTACATTATGGATAGCCTTCTGGTTATGTACAGTAAGCTTAGCCACGTGTTTATTCTTTACTGTAAGAGCAGAGATATGATTAATTATCTACTGTAAGGTTATTCATATGATGGATTCTTTACTGTGAGAGCAGTCATATGGTGGATTCCTTACTGCGAGAGCAGTCATATGGTGGATTTTTAACTGTAAGAGCAGTCATGTGGTGGATATTTTACTGTAAGAGCAGTCATTTGGTGGATTCTTTACTGTGAGAGCAGTCCTATGGTGGATTCTTTATTGTGAGATCAGTCATTTGGTGGATTCTTTACTGTGAGAGCAGTTATTTGGTGGATTCTTTACTGTAAGAGCAGTCATTTGGTGGATTCTTTACTGTGAGAGCAGTCATTTGGTGGATTCTTTACTGTAAGAGCAGTCATTTGGTGGATTCTTTACTGTGAGAGCAGTCATTTGGTGGATTATTTACTGTAAGAGCAGTCATTTGGTGGATTCTTTACTGTGAGAGCAGTCATATGGTGGATTATTTACTGTAAGAGCAGTCATTTGGTGGATTCTTTACTGTGAGAGCAGTCATATGGTGGATTATTTACTGTAAGAGCAGTCATTTGGTGGATTCTTTACTGTGAGAGCAGTCATATGGTGGATTTTTTACTGTAAGAGCAGTCATTTGGTGGATTTTTTGCTGTGAGAGCAGTCATGTGGTGGATTTTTTACTGTGAGAGCAGTCATATGGTGGATTCTTTACTGTGAGAGCAGTCATGTGGTGGATTTTTTACTGTAAGAGCAGTCATTTGGTGGATTCTTTACTGTGAGAGCAGTTATTTGGTGGATTCTTTACTGTAAGAGCAGTCATTTGGTGGATTCTTTACTGTGAGAGCAGTCATTTGGTGGATTCTTTACTGTGAGAGTAGTCATATGATGGATTCTTTACAGTGTGAGCATCCAGTCTTTGTATGTATTTATAATTATAACCCTGGCCAAGTGTTCATTTGTCTATTTATTTCCATAATAACAGTCAAAGTGCAGACTTGTTACTATAAGGATAGGGTGGC
This sequence comes from Lithobates clamitans, assembly GCA_037952925.1. Classification (NCBI taxonomy): domain Eukaryota; kingdom Metazoa; phylum Chordata; class Amphibia; order Anura; family Ranidae; genus Lithobates; species Lithobates clamitans. The sequence continues at coordinate 1,129,081 of JBBGZY010001145.1, forward strand.
TAAGTGTCTACAGGGTAGTCTTGACATTGACAGACACAAACATTACAACCGTGGCATGTGAACATCCCCGTCCACTGCTTTTGCAGCCAAAAAAACATGGCTCAACTGCATGTTTTTAGCTCCCCCCAGCCGCAAGTCTAAACGCTCCCTTTGTTCCATTTATGAAGAGAAAGTTGTTGAGCTTGTATTTAATCACAAAACATTCATGAGGACAAGTTAAACTATTTTAACAGTTTCTGTGTTTTTATGTACACAGTGATCACTCAAGACTAGAGAAGACCGGTCACTAATCAAGATGAACTGGATACAAGTATGTCAGTGCAGTCTGTTTGTGAACCCAAAAACTTTTACTGATGAAACCCGATACAGAGAATTATAACAAGGAACAAGGAACGTGCCGCTGTGCAGTATCCATGCATACAGAATAGGAGGATACTGACAAGTACACCCAGCATACTGAAAATGAGAAGAACTACTGGGGAAGATTTACTACAACTGGTACACACAGAATCTGGTGCAGCTCTGCATAGTAACCAATCAGCTTCCAGATTTTTTTGTCATAACTTAATTGAACAAGCTGAAGTTAGAAGCTGATTGGTATCTATGCACTAGTTTTAGTAAATCTCCCGCTATGTGTAGATTTTGGTAATAGAATAGGAGCAGGCCGCTCATACTTTTCACAAAAATAAAAGATGTGATCAGTATTTTCTTGAAGCTGCAAAAAAAAAAAAAAAAACAATGAATACATTTTTTAAATATATTGTTTTAAATGTATTTTGTAATTGGCATTACAAAAGCGCACTCAGTCAAACTAATGTAGTCTTTTGTGGGGTGCATACTCCCCAATTTTATTCTTTTTACCACTCCGCTCTGTGCCTTCTCTTTGGTGGTATTTTTTTATACATATGAGGACTTGTGTAGCCCCTAAATTCCAGTCAAGCAGAAATGGCCGCAAACAGCAGAAATGGCCGCAAACAGCAGAAATGGCTGCAAACAGCAGAAATGGCTGCAAACAGCAGAACAAAACCTAGGAGGGCAGAGACAGCAGTGCTGGAACTTATGGTATGCCAACAATTGGGCCACAGGAACAAGTAGACAGTTTATCAAGGAAATGCTGAAAAGGGTATTTTGATTTTGCTTTAGTTGCTGTTCAGTGAACCTATGATGGTGGACATGTATGTTCTTGTCTAGTATAACCTTTCTCTGCTTCTCATTGACACTGCCATCATTTACACCCTGCTGTCAGCTGCGACGGTATCGCTGGCAGGTGCACCATCGCAGGTCATGTCAGGCTCTTCACATCTCACTGTCCTGCTACACGCAGTGACACGATCTGCAAACACCTCATTTCTACATCCACTTTACAGTACCTGGAACAGAGATGAAAGATGGGGCCCCTCCTCTGTACTCAGAAGCAGGGAGCAACCCAGGGGCATCCATTTCCCACCGTATAACCTGCCTGTAGAAAAAAACAGCAGTTTTCCCAGCCAACAACTGCAATATGTGTGTTTCATCACCTGAAATTCTCTATGCTGTTGGAGGACTGTGCTCCTTCTACTATATAACATAGCTCCCAACTATGCCTGATTTCAAGGGACTGTCCATGATTTAGAACAAAGTCCCTCTGTCCCTCTTTCCTCCTCATTAGTCCCTCATTTTGGTCTGATCTACAGTATTTCACAAAAGTGAGTACACCCCTGTATTGTAAATATTTTATTATATCTTTCATGTGACAACACTGAAGAAATGACACTTTGCTACAATGTAAAGCAGTGAGTGTACAGCTTGTATAACCGTGTAAATTTGCTGTCCCCTCAAAATAACTCAACACACAGCCATTAATGTCTAAACTGCTGGCAACAAAAGTGAGTACATCCCTAAGTGAAAATGCCCAAATTGGGTCCAAAGTGTCAATATTTTGTGTGGCCACCATTATTTTCCAGCACTGCCTTAACCCTCTTGGGCATGGAGTTCACCAGAGCTTCTCAGATTGCCTCTTCCACTCCTCCATGACGACATCACGGAGCTGGTGGATGTTAGAGACCTTGCGCTCCTCCACCTTCCATTTGAGGATGTCCCACAGATGTTCAATAGGGTTTAGGTCTGGAGACATGCTTGGCCAGTCCATCACCTTTACCCTCAGCTTCTTTAGAAAGGCAGTTGTCATCATGGAGGTGTGTTTGTGGTTGTTATCATGTTGGAATACTGCCCTGCGGCCCAGTCTCTGAAGAAAGGAGATCATGCTCTGCTTCAGTATGTCACAGTACATGTTGGCATTCATGGTTCCCTCAATGAACTGTAGCTCCCCAGTGCTGGCAGCACTCATGCAGCCCCAGACCATGACACTCCCACCACCATGCTTGACTGTAGGCAAGACACACTTGTCTTTGTACTCCTCACCTGGTTGCCACCACACACACTTAACACCATCTGAACCAAATAACTTTATCTTGGTCTCATCAGACCACAGGACATGGTTCCAGTAATCCATGTCCTTAGTCTGCATGTCTTCAGCAAACTTTGCGGGCTTTTTTCTGCATCATCTTTAGAAGAGGCTTCCTTTTGGGATGACAGCCATGCAGACCAATTTGATGCAGTGTGCTGCGTATGGTCTGAGCACTTATAGGCTGACCCCCCGGCCCCCACCCCTTCAACCTCTGCAGCAATGCTAGCAGCACTCATACGTCTATTTCCCAAAGACAACCTCTGGATATGAGGCTGAGCATGTGCACTCAAATTCTTTGGTCGACCATGGCGAGGCCCGATCTGAGTGGAACCTGTCCTGTTAAACCGCTGTATGATCTTGGCCACCGTGCTGCAGCTCAGTTTCAGGGTCTTGGCAATCTTCTTACAGGCTAGGCCATCTTTATGTAGAGCAACAATTCTTTTTTTTCAGATCCTCAGAGAGTTTTTTGCCATGAGGTGCCATGTTGAACCTCCAGTGACCAATATGAGAGAGTGAGAGCGATAACACCAAATTTAACACACTTGCTGCCCATTCACACCCGAGACCTTGTAACAACAAGCCACATGACACCGGGGAGGGAAAATGGCTAATTGAGCCCAATTTGGACATTTTCACTCACTTTTGTTGCCAGCGGTTTAGACATTAATGGCTGTGTGTTGAGTTATTTTGAGGGGACAGAAAATTTACACTGTTATACAAGCTGTACACCCACTACTTTACATTGTAGCAAAGTGTCATTTCTTCAGTGTTGTAATAAAATATTTACAAAAATGTGAGGGGTGAACTCACTTTTGTGAGATACTGTAACCCTAATCTCCTGAAATGATCTGTGCTGCTGGAGGACTCTACTCCTTCCACTATATAACTCTCCTCGCTTGAAATACTCTGTGCTGCTGGTGGACTCTGCTCCTTCGCCCTAAATAACCCTCGTCTTCTGAAACATTCTACGCTGCTGGAAGACATTTCTGCTTCCACTAAATAACCCTCATCTCCTGAAATACTCTGTGCTTCTGGAGGACTCTGTACCTTCCACTCTTTAACTCATCTCCTGAAATACTATGCACTCTGCTCCTTCCTCTTTTCTGGTGCCTATGCGGGGTCTCTGTTGGCTATGCGGGGTCTCTGTTGGCTATGCGGGGTCTCTGTTGGCTATGCGGGGTCTCTGGTGGCTGTGTGGGTCTCTGGTGGTTGTGTGGGGTCTCTGGAGAGGGGGGGGGGGGTGAGAGAGAGATGGTGTGTGTGTGTGAGAGAGAGGGGTGAGAGAGAAAGGAGGGTAGAGAGAGAGGGGGTAAAGGGGCGGTAAGAGAGAGAGGGGGGTGAGAGGGAGAGGGGAAAGAGGTGGAGAAACAGAGAGAGGGAGGGTTGAGAGAGAGGGGGGCTCTCCTATCCATCCATACTGCACCAGGAGACTTTTCCATCCCCACCCCCCAAAAAAACTACACCAGACTCTTACCTTCTCACAGCCCGCTGGCTCCTTTTTACCAGCTGTGTGTAGCGAGGCTGCCGAGGCATGAACACAGCCCAGGATTCCAACCTGCTCTGCCATAATAGCTACTTCCCGGATCGGAGGCTGCAGCCACCACCACCTCCTGCTTCTGCTTTGCTCCACAGTCAGTCTGTGGGCTGCCCCTGGTGTCACCCCTCTGGCGAGTGTCACATGGGTGCGGTCCATACCCCACGCACCCCCGTAGCGATGCCATTGCTTCTCTGCAGTCCTTGTAGTGTCCCTCTGCCTGGGAGCAGTGCCATCCCCCTGAAAAATGGCGCCTGAGGCAAATGCCTTGTTTGTCTTGCGGTAGATACACCCCTGATAACCAACACACATATGAATATGAGATGGGGATTTCACTATAGAAGAGGATGCAGTTTTATTCGTAAACACTGTGAAATGTTTACTGAATCAGGCTGCAATGGATAATAAAACAGCTCAATTTCGGATCTCATGCAGATGGGGCATAGAAAAGCGTACCCCAGTGGAGGGCCGTGTTTACCCACGTAGGGGATGCACAGGTGTTCAGTACAGCCACATGCTGACAGTTCCATTGCTGACAATTGGGATGCAGGGCCGTGCACCCGCACACACATGGATGTCACATTGGGAGAAGTGACTGTGTCTGTGCAGCATCCATGGAACGTCCCACTTGACAGCGACAGGACTGACTGTGAAACACCTGTACATCCCCGGCTATACACAGCCCTCCACGTGTATACTGTAATGCACACCTGGCATGAATGAGGTCTTAAAGTCAATGAAGTGGATTTTCTGAAGTTGCACACAGCTGCAATGCCTCGCATTTCATTGATTGACTTGTCACGTTTCCTGCTGTTGCTTTTTCACAGAGGTGTCAAACAATCAATGCAGTACAGGATAGACACCCCATGGATGAGAACAAGCGGGCACTGTTCACAGGAGCAGCCAGCTATTTAGTACGCTTTGTGATCCTGGGACATGCCCGGACGTCCCTCCTTCCCTTTGCTGCTTATGGAAAGGGAATTCTGTACACACTCAGTCATAATAAACTGTGTCTGTGCTGTTGAGAGCAACCAATCAGATTTAAGGGGGTTTCATTATCCTTTCTGACACAACAATTTAGGGTGCAGTATAAGCATAAAAAACATTCCCCCTATACCGTCATTTATGTGCTAGGTTAAGGAATGGTTATATGTCTGTAGCCTTTATCTTGCTTGGAGAACAAATGAATGGCTGAGATAGATTTTTATTTATTTATTACAGGTACTTATATAACTATATGTAATGCAGTGCTTTACATATACACTATATTACCAAAAGTAATATCAACATGGGGACAAGGTGCTCTAGGGTGGGGGAGTGCAGAGCCCCCCCTTCCCCAAAGCACCTACTACCTCATGTTGAGTTGAGGGGATGTGGCCTGGTATGGTTCAGGAGGGGGGTGCTTGCTTGGGGGGGCACCACGCTGTTTTTTTTTTTTTTTTTGGTGTGGGGTTCCCCTTAAAATCCATACCAGATTCGAAGGGTCTGGTATGGTTTTGGGGGGGGGGACCCCACTCCATTTCTTTTTTGGCGTGGGTTCTCCTTTAAGATCCTCAGAGTACAAGTCGTATGCCACAAGTCAGATCAGTTAAGACGATGATTCAACTTGAATACGACTTACATTCAAATCAATGGACTAAAATTGTGCCCAAGTCGGACCAAAGTAGTGCAGAAACCTTTTTCAAAGTCGGACCGACTTGTGTCGGACCAGTTAAGACGGCTCTCATAGGGAACCATTGATTTATACACGTCATGCAACATGTGCTCCTAAAGTCAGAGCGTATGTCACACCAGTGTGAACCGGGCCTTAAAGTATATTCTTTCTTTTTAGTTTTTAACCCGTTGGAGCCGGTATCTCCTGGCCCTTTAAGTTGTTGAGAATGCCGGGAGGCGGGGCTGGGCAGGGTTTGACTATCACATGATCGGAAAGCTCCAGATCGCAAGCAGCAATAGGGAGGTTTCTGTCAGCCGCCGGTAACTGTGCCGGGAGCATGCTCTCGGCACAGCTGTTTTTGCGATATTGCACACAAATATGCGGCCGCTTGGTGCCAAGGCCCACCTGCCCATTTACATGCGGCCAAGGCCAAAAGGTTAAAGAAGTAAAGAATTGCTGAAACTCCATCTTTTTGTGTGATTGTCTCCCTTTGAGGGGATTTTTATTCATTTCCTCCTGAAAACATAACAGGTAGTGAGAAGAAATCCTCCTAAACAGTTGTCACTGGAACAGGTGTCCCCATTGGAAGATTTCCCCTCATCTCCTGTTCAGCACAGTTTGGGGTTCCAACTACTTTAAGCCCCCATTTACACCGAATCTGACTTTGAAGTCGTGCAACTTCACTTGAAATCGCATGTCAGTGTGACTTGGCTGACATCTGTGTGACTTCATGCACAGATGTCTATGCAAGTCGCAGCTGAAATTGCCAAAAACAGTGCAGAAACTGGTGTGGCACCGCAAAGTTGTCATCGCACTGACAACAGTTCCATTGCTGACAAAAGGGTGCGACCTGTCATGTGATTTGGACCTGTCAAATCACATGGCAAGTTTCACCGGCGTGAACGGGGGGGTCAGTCCCAGTGGCAGTGCTCATGATGATAAATAGAGAGGGTGAATTTCCCAAGCAGGAATACACATAGCAATAGAGGTCCCAATAGGGGTCCTATTCCTTCCACATATTATCCTAAGCTAAAAATAAAAGCTTGGCTATAGATACACTTTGGGGTCTATATATAAAATATTCACTATGTGTAGGTCTTAAAGTGGTAGTAAAAGCTTATCCTCCCTCCTCCTACCTATCCTGCATAGCCTGTACTTACCTATTTTTATTCCGGTCATGTGATTTAGCAGCTCCTGCAGCCCTGTGAAATGAAATCGCTGCACAAGGACTGAGAATTACCTGAGCTGTGACATCACCCATAGTCTCCCATGGTCCATCCATTGTCAGCTCTCCCTCCTCTTCCCTGCAGCAGCCATTCACTGACACAGGGGAGCCACAGCTGTTAGATCACATGATCAGACTAGATAAAAAAAAAGGGAAGGTCACAGATTGTTTTTTTTTTTTTATATGCAGGATGGGTAGGAGAAGGGGGCAAAAGAAGAAAAGAAAAAAAAACCTGCAAGGCAATGGCATAATGTGCTTGTATGCATCACATACTAGCACATTATGAAATACTCACCTTGGGACTAAGCCCTCCAGCGCTGTACTATCACTGCTGAGACGGCTGACATGTTCCCCTGGTTTTTCTTCCGGGTTAGCGTGCTCTGGCTATGTGATTGGTCTTCGGTTCCAGCACGAAGCTCTGAAGTTCCGGCAAGGTATGCTGGACCTTCAGAGTGCATGTGCCAGATATGACACTGGCTGCATGCAGGGTGAATATCTCCTAAATGGTGCACGTTTAGGAGATATTAATTTTACCTACAGGTAAGCCTTATTATAGGCTTGCCTCTAGGTAAAAATGACCAAGCGGGCTTTACTACCACTTTAACCTATCACACAGTAGCACAAATGTTTATAATATGATTATTTCCTATGAACATCAGCTCCATCTAGTAGCAAAAATGCAACATTTTAATTTGATTGAAATAAATGAGGAAAATACCATATTATGGCCACTAAATGGCGCTGATGATCATAGGATGTAATCATATGACAAACAATACAGGAACTTTTATGGTTCCTGTTTGCATAATTAAAGTGATTCTAAAAGCAGAGGATTTTTTTATCTTAAGATAAAATAAAAAACCTTCTGTGTGCAGCAGCTCCCCTCAGCCTCCCTAATATTTACCTGATCCCCATCACCTTATCCAGCTATGTTGCTCGAGAGACTCAGCTGTCCAGGACTCTTCCTCCTGATTGGCTGAGACACACAGCGAGTGCCATTTGCTCCAGCTTTTGTCAATCCAAGTCAGTGAGCCAATCAGGAGAGAAAGGGGGCAGAACTCGGCTTGGGTGCTCCCATTGTAGGCTGATATGCAGGAGGGAGGGGCCAGGAGTGCCGGTGAGGAATCAGAGAAGAGAAGGATCGGGGCTGCTCTGTGCAAAGCCACTAAACAAAGCCAGTAAATATGACATGTTTGTTATGTTTAAACAAAAAAAAAACTTTACTATCACTTTAAGATTTCTGCACAGTGAATGTTTTATATATATATATATATATATATATATATATATATATATATATATATATATATATATATGCAGGGCTTTTTTTTCTCAGAGAATAGGTGCAGGAACTCCCTCCTTCTGAGTCACTACTTGCCTCCGCCCCCTACCCCCTACCTTGCCTCCCTGAGCATTGTCTCTTGGTTCCACCCTCTACCCACCTCCCAGTACCGGCTCCTTTGGATGTAGCCAAGTCCCGGGCCTCTCTAGGCCTAATAGTGACCTTCAGAGTTAGGGACAGCTGACATGCTTCTGTTTAGAGTGGGTTACGAGGCATAGTGGGTGCAATGTAAGGTAGATTAACGGGCGCCAGACACTTCTTGAATGCAAAGAGATTTATTTTCTCTTAAACAGAACTGTGGGATAGAGGGTTAGGGCCAGGACACACTTTAGTAGTTGCAATGTTAATTAGCAGACTCTGAGACTTCTATAGGTAGACAGCCATGCAGGGAAAGGCACCCAGCTGGATGCCACATCTGCATTTGTAGACATGCTGTCTCCTATGGCAACAATCTTGAACAGTTTCTAACAAAGGTTGCAATGAATTCTTTCACTTCCTCCACAATCTCTTTTTTCGATCTTCACTCAGCTGAGCTTCCAGTCTAACACCCAGACCCGCTGATCTACTGCCACTGGATCTCCTGAGCGCTTCCAATCCTCTCACTGAGTAACTTCCTCAAGTGTCACCCCCACGTCCCTGCTGGAACCCTAGTTTGGCACTCACAGATACTCCTCAAGCATCACCCCGCTGGCCTGCTCGGTCCCTGGCTTTGCACACAAGACTGCTCTGCAAGCGTCACCTCTGCTGGCTGGGTCCCTGGCTTGACATCTGCCGAAGTTTCCCAATTCTTCACCGGCCCCGGTTGGTGAGAATGCTGTTCTGGTGCTTGCTTCGGCTACTCACGGTGGTCCCTGGTAATAAGGTGGAGGGTACCTTAGTGGCGACAGCTTCCCCTCTACCCCCGACCACAACGATCTCTGGCCAGCAGAATTGGTATGTCTGGTTGGACTGCAAGCCGCAGTCCCAACCCTATGCTGCTCTCTTGCTTCTGGATAGGCCCTCAGACAGCCTAGCAGCCAGATGTCCCCCGGATAGGCCTCAGGCTCTGGCCTAGCAGCCCGGGGCAGTACAACACACGTCCACCCAGACAGCTGTCCAGGTGGCACAGAACCCCGATCACCTGACTTCACCCAACAGGCTCTCCTAGCAGGCCAAGGGACCCAAAAAGATCCCTGCCCATTGGCTGAGGTACCCTATCTATCCCTAATCTGTCCTTGCAATACTATTGTCTTATCTAATACCTGGCCATCTAGTGACAGAAGAGAGAAGTGCAGCAATTCCAGAATTAGGGTGGAATCAATTGATCTCCTATCAATTGGCCAAGGCAACCATACCTGGCAGGTAAATTAACTAGCAACCCTGCCTAAACATAAGGGTGCTACATAGAGAATACAGAACCTAATTTTATTTTGTGGTGCTTATGTCTGGTATACCTTAATGATAACAAGAAAAGCAATAAAATAAATCCTCTGCAGCCAGCAAAAATAGACCCCACCCCAGCAATATTAGATCCCCCCCAGCAATATAAATTCCCACAGCAACAATAGATCCCCCAGCAATAATAGATTCCCCCAGCAACATTAGACCCACCCCAACAACATTATATCCACCCCAGCAACAATATACCCCACCCCAGCAACAATACATCCCCCAGAAACAATAAATCCCCCAAGCAATAATAGACACCCCCAGCAACACTAGACTCACCCCAGAAACAGTAGACCCACCCCAGCAACAGTAATTCCCCCCAGCAATAATAGATACGCCCACCAACACCAGACTTACCACAGCAACAATAGGTCCCGCAGCAACAATAGAGCCCCAATGCAACATTTTGTCCCCCTCAGCAACAATGGACCACCTGTTACAAAATACCACCCCAGCAACAATAGATCCAGCCCTGCAACAATAGACCCCCCAGCAACAACAACAGATTTCCCAGCAGCCAGCATCAATAGACCCTCCAGCAGCCAGCATCAATAGACCTCTCCCTCAACAATTACCCAACCAGCAACAATAGACCCCCACACAAAAATAGATTCCTGCCAGAATACCCCATTCCCTTTTGCCATTACATATATTCAGTGCTAGAGGTGCCGGGAACTGCGTTCCCGCTGAAAAAAAAGTCCTGTATATATGGACCCCTTTAAATCCATGGGGCACCTCATCAACAGGTTTATCTGTTGCAGGGAAAGGTCTGAAATGCAATTGGCCTGTTTAAGTGAAAAGGATAATTTGTCCAGCACCTCCACTAAAGCTCCATTCTCTTTTCATTGTATCACACCCTTTAATAGGGCAATATTTCTCTATGAAAGTTGAACATATTTTTATCGCTCAGTGATGGGGGATGTGTAGCATCAAGAACTTGCAGGCAGGTGGGAGGGGAGCACGGCACCCGCTATGGGAAAAAGTCTCGTAATGTAAAACATATTTATACAACCCTCTAGAGTGATGCACGTTAGGTTGGTATTCTCTCACGCTCGAAAATTGGCACAGAGCGGCAAAGCTGTGTCTCGACTTGCAGCCGGGCATTTCAGGGCTGTATATCGAGTAGGAACACAACCATGCTTTCTGTAACATAATTGCTAAACAGGTTGATGATGCGGCCTGAGGCGATTTCCCACACAGAGATCACACATTGCTGTCCTTTTACATTTCAGCAGGTCTCGGTTAACCCCCGCTTGCCTTGCTGCCAGGCCGATGTGACAAGATTTTGCCCAACAATCCAGCAATTTGACATTTTTAAAGATTAAAGTGATTGTAAAAGTAAAAATGTTTAAAAAAAATAAAAATAAATAACAAACATGTCTATACTTACCTGCTCCGTGCAATAGAATTGCACAGAGCGGCCGCGAACCTCCTCTTCTCAGGTCCCCCACCGGCGCGCCTGGCCCCTCCTTTCTGTTTAGTGCCCCCATGGGAAGCCGCTTGCCAAGGGGGCACTGGTGCGCGCTTGCTCCTGAGCCCCGCTGCTACGTCTATTGACATAGATAGCGGGACTCGGCCCTCCGCTCCCTCGTCACTGCCCTGGCAAAGCCAGCGAGACACAGAAGTGAGGGGAGAGAAGAGATGCAGACATCCACATCGCTGGATCAAATGAGGGCTCCGGTAAGTAAAGGGAGGGGGGTGATGCTGATGCCTGAACATTTTATACCTTAATGCAAGGAATGCATTAAGGTAAAGGGCTTTTCAACCACTTTATTTATGGTCAGATCAAAAGCATCAACCAAGACCCTTTCACTTTCCTATGCTTGAAACTGCATGGGTTTTTAAATTCTTTCCTATGGTGTGTTTTTACTGCATATTTGCATAGATTGCGGTACAGTTTAGGCATGCTGTGATATGTTATTGCATGTATTTAGCTGACTAATTATTAATCAACCAAGGCCTAACTCATGATAATTTGTTTTCAAGTTTTACTCACTATTCAACATTTTTTTGTTTTAAAGTAGAACTAAATGAAAAACTTTTTTCATTTTAAATAGAGCAAGAAATTGGTTATAACCCTTGCCAGTTTCCTGTTCCATAGCCAAAACAGGAAGTTAGAAGAAAAAGCCCCCACTAGAAGACTTACCCTCATTGCCTGCTGTAGGCAGGTGCAGTCTATTTTCTCTACTGCAGGTGGCGCTTGTATGCAGCAGCAACACACAGAGGAGGAAGTCAAGAGGAACCAAGTTCCTCTATTGTGTCCTAGGTCACAGGAAGGCAGCTATCCAATTGGATGCTGGCAGCCCATGTGACTTTGGTGGACATCTTGGGTTAAGCAGAGTCTATTTAATACCCTCCAGGGTTTGGCACACATTTTGTGAAAGGCTAGAGTAGGGACATGTCTCCCGTCTGTCAGACACAGTGCATCATGAAAAGGTTTCAGAGGAGTAGGGAAAGTGTAGGGACACACCAGCCTTCCTGGATGCCTCCCTGTTTGGGTATGGACTGGCCAGGCTGCAATCCGCTCTTCAAGACAGATGCTGTCAGCACCTTTGGTCCACCACAGCTTTGCTGTTACAACTTTTGAGTGTCCCTGGTCGGGTTGCCTTTCCGCCTGGTTTGTATTTGCTGCATTTCTGTTACAACATATTACTGTTACTGCACTTGGACACCGTGTGTTTTCTGCCCACCACATCACACTGCACCTAACCACACCGTTCTGTTTGGGAATTTCTTTTTACTCTCAGTCTCTGTGATAATGGTAAAAAGGACAAATAGAGAGGGTGACCCTCCCTAACAGGGACACAGACAGCAATAAAAACCTGACAGGTATTCTAGTCCCTCTTCTTTCTATCCAAAACCCCCAAAAAATAGTTTTGGCTGTAGTTATAGTTGAAGAGTTCATTCACACAGGCAGAAAAAAATGCTGTGTTTAGATGCTGCGTGTAGCATATAGTGTTGTGTGCTTCTAAATGCAGCACTATAGCAATCAATGAGCCTATACACACAGCTCAAACAGAATGGGAAAGACTTCACTTTCTGTATGTGACCCCCCATTGAAAGATTTCCCTTCCTGTACCTTTGACAACAGGACAAGAATTGTGGGGTACAGTTGCCACTGGGACAGTAAGACAAGAATTGTTATAAGTTTTTACTCATCCCTACGCTAGTAAACATGTGTTTTTGTTTGTGCCCCTTTTAAGTTAATTAATGATCAATTCCTGTCCTGACAGGAAGTGAGGGGAAATCCCCCCAATAGGAACATTCTAAGCCTTCTCCATTCTAGTCAAAACTAAATGAAAGTTTGCCTGGAGTTGAGCTTAAATCATTTATTTCATTTTGGCTTCTGTCTGTATTAGCAAAGAAGCACAGGAATCTGGAATGTGATGGACCCCAGCCAAGCCCACTGATTATCCTAGGAAGTTACAATTGCCCTTTACATATTTGTAAGTCTATTTAAATGCACGTTAGCTGCCACTCATTGTTACAGGGTTATGAAGTGGGGTGGAAAATTCACGTTTCAAGTGAGCCTGTCATTATTACATCCTGCCTAAAATGGAGTTACCAGGTGATGGTAGGCACTGGGCTAGGTTGGCACATATTGTTGAATAGATAAAAGTGTGCTCCAACGAATTATCCAGCGTGCTAGCATATCTACATGAGCCCCGGAAGGATTTACCCCCTTCATGACCAGGCCATTTTTTGCTATTCGGCACTGTGATTGTAATGCCCTGTACACATGACCAGTTTTGCTGTTGGAATAAACTCTGAAGGTTTTACCAACGAAATTCCGACGGAATTTAGCTCAAGCTGTCTTGCATACACACGGTCACACCAAATTCCGACCGTCAAGAACGTGGTGACGTACAACATGTACGACGGCACTAGAAAAAGGAAGTTCAATAGCCAGTGCACCACCCTTTGGGCCCCTTCTGCTAATCATATAGCATGTCAAAAAAGTGTATATACTGTGCGCTAACCAAAGATGTGTAAAGTAGTGCAGCTGCTTGTGCAAGCCCCAAATACTAAAAAGCCCAAAACACTTCCAAAAATTTTTCCAAAAATATTTTTGGAATCATACAGCATTCAGACAAGTGTTTTTTCCGACAGTAATTTGTTCCGTCGGAAAAATATAGAACATGTTCTCTATCTAAGTCCATCTGAATTTTCGACGGAAAAAGTCAGATGGGGCATACACACGGTCAGAATATACGATGGAAAGCTCCCATCTGACTTTTTCTGACGGAAATTCCGACCGTGTGTACGCGGCATAAGGGTTAGTTTTTTTTCTTTCTTTTTAAATAACAAACATATCATACTTACCTCCACTGTGCAGCTTGTTTTGCACAGAGTGGCCCCAAACCTGGTCTTCTGGGGTCCCCCGGTCCCCCGCGGTTCCTCCCCACATCAGATAACCCCCTAGGAGAATTGGTCTCCCGAGGGGGCTGCCTTGCGGGCGCGCTCCTGAGTCCAGCATTCGGTGTCCACAGCCGCCGAATGTATGACTTAACCCCGCCCCCCGGCGCCCACGTCATTGGATTTGATTGACAGCAGCTGGAGCCTATGGCTGCGCTGCTATCAATCTATCGAATAAAGAGCCAAGAACCCCCGGGCAGAGAGACAGCGCGCCCCGCCGGGTCAAGTTCCAGGGCTCAGGTAAGTAAAACAGGGGTGCTGGGCATACGATGCATTAAGGTGAAAAAACACCAAGGTTTACAACCCCTTTAACTAGTAATGCAACGCTGTGCCCAAACAAAATTTATATAATTTTTTTCACACAAATATAGTTTTTTTGGTGGCATTTGATCACCACAGTTTTTGGGGTTTTTTTTGCGATATAAACAAAAAAATACAATATTTTTTACTTTTTGCTATAAAGCACATAAATATCAAATTTCTTCATACGTTTTGGCCAAAATGTATACTGCTACATGTCTTTGATAAAACAAAAATTAAAATAAAAAAAAGGCCAAAGCCCTAATAATTTAATTTTAGTCTCATTTGACCATAACACTTTTTTCTATGTGGCCACAGATTTTTCAAGGTGCATTTAAGGTGGTCAGATCAGACTAAAATTGAATTATTTTGCCTCAACACCGAAACCATATGTCTGGTGGAAATCCAATACAGCTCACCATACAAATAACACTATTCCTACAGCATGGAGGTGGTAATTTCCTGTTATGGGGTGTTTCTCTGCAGCAGGGACTGGAGCACTTGTCAGTATAGAAGGAAAAATGGATGGGGCAAAATGCCATCCAATTTATGGGGAAAATCTGCTGCCCTCAGGCCAGAAAGTTGTCAATGGGAAGAAGGTTTACCATCCAACATGACAATGACCCAAAGCACACAGCAAAAATGACCACTCAGTGGTTGAAGAAGAAAAAGGTGAACGTCCTTGCATGGCCTAGTCAGAGTCCAGACTTAAACCCCATTGAAAATCTGTGGAATTACTTTTTTTTGAAAATCAGAAATTTTGTGTGATCTGATGCTGCCACCATTGAATTCGTCCAACCAAGCCTTCAATTTTACCTGTTGCTACAGAAAATAATTTTTGTGGCTGGGAATCCTGTTTTCTTTCTGGGAATTTTCTTTTCTTGCACATGCACATTTCTTTTTTGATTACATTTCTCGCACGATTCTCCCATCATTAATTAGAAAATCGTTCGCTTTTCAAAAAATTTCTAACATGCCCGATTACTTAAATTAGATGGCCGCACGAAAATAGGCTGTTTCTGTAGCCCACTTATGCCCCGTACACACGGTCGGACTTTGTTCGGACATTCCGACAACAAAATCCTAGGATTTTTTCCGACGGATGTTGGCTCAAACTTGTCTTGCATACACACGGTCACACAAAGTTGTCGGAAAATCTGATCGTTCTGAACGTGGTGACGTAAAACACGTACGTCGGGACTATAAACGGGGCAGTGGCCAATAGCTTTCATCCCTTTATTTATTCTGAGCATGCGTGGCACTTTGTCCGTCGGATTTGTGTACACACGATCGGAATTTCCGGCAACGGATTTTGTTGTCGGAAAATTTTATAGCAAGCTCTCAAACTTTGTGTGTCGGAAAATCCGATGGAAAATGTGTGATGGAGCCTACACACGGTCCTATCACACATTTTCCGTTGGAAAATCCGATCGTGTGTACGGGGCATAATTGTGCGAAATTCAAACGAAAATTCGTAGTAGAGACATATCCCAACAAACTAAAGGCTGTAATTAAAGCAAAAGGTGGTTCAACAAAATACTGACACAAGGGGGTGATCCTTTTTTCAACTCAGTGATTCTGAGTTTGAATTTTTTTTATTTTTTCTGACATGTTGGTGTTCTATTTTTCACTTGGATATTATAAGTTGCACTAATAAATACAGCTAGATAAAACAAAAACTGTGTCTGTCTTTATTTCAGGGTGCAAAGCAAAAACATGTAATTATTTTAAACAGGGGTGATTCTTTTCTATACCCACTGTATATACTGTAATTTTAATTTTTTTTTTATACTACTAATGGCAGCGATCAGCGACTTATAATGGGACTGCGATAGTGTAGTAGCCAATCTGACCCTAACTGACACTGGGGGGGACTAACTAACTGCCACTGACATCACCAGTGACATTATTACAGTAATATTTTCCCTTAGGGGTGTACTCACTTTTGTTGCCAGCGGTTTAGGCATTAATGGCTGTGTGTTGAGTTATTTTGAGGGGACAGCACATTTACACTGTTATACAAGCTGTACACTCACTACTTTACATTGTAGCAAAGTGTCAGTTCTTCAGTGTTTTCACATGAAAAGATATAATAAAATATTTACATAAATGTGAGGGGTGTACTCACTTTTGTGAGATACTGTATATAAAGAGTGCATGAGCTAGAAAGAGGTCGACAAATTGACATTGCTGTTGTAAACCACTGTGAAGATTATTTTGTGTTATCGGGGTCTTTTCATGCTTCAAAGGGATATCGGTAATGGGTTTTAGTTCGCACATTAGGCTTCTGACAGGTTGAGATTACGCAAATCCCAGAATGGAGATCTGTTTGTGTCATGTTCAAGTGGGACTTGGCATCACCTGATGATCTCAGTCTTGTGCGTTGCTTATGAGTACTAGAAGAGCTGAAATACTTACCCTTGCTGCTTCAGGCTCCCTCTAGTGCTCCTCGCATACCCAAGAGCCTAGGCAATTAGTTATGTGATCTCTTTTGCAGGGGAGGATTACAGTTCAGATTGTCCAATCCTTCAAAATAATGAAGATCATATGACCAGGTGCCTAGACTGGATATTTAAACACTTCAATACTGGGCACCTTCACTCCCATCCTGCCCAGGCCAATTTTTAGCTTTCAGTGCTGTCGCACTTTGAATGACAGTTGCATGGTCATGCAACACTGTACCAATATGACATCTTTAGAATTTTTTGAGACAGATAGAGCTTTCTTTTGGTGGCATTTATTCCCCACTGGGTTATTAAAGCTTTTGCTAAACAAGTGAAAAAAAAATGTTTTTGAAAAAAATTTCTATAATATTTTGCAAATGAGTAATTTTTCTTCTTCACTGACAAGCGCTGATGAGGCTGCACTGATGGGCACTGATCCACTGCACTGATAGGCACTGATCGGCTGCACTGATGGGGCTGCGCTGCTAATCAGGACACTGATGACCAGTGCCCTGATTATCAGTGTAAACAATGGGCTGACAGGCTTGCCAGTTAATGGCTCTCCAATCGAATTGAAAAACGCATACCCCAGAAAAGTACAAAAAATAGACTGGTTTCCCCAAGAGGTTTTTTAACAGCTAAATATTCCAATCAAAGTACTTTGGGTTTTTGATTTTTAGTAAAATCTTTATTAAACAAAATTAAATTCAAAAAGTGAAAATAGAGTTAAAATATGAGTTCTGGCTACAGATATATACAAAACATGTTTCATTGCATCTGTTAATTTTACAAAATATAATAATAAAAGAGTTGTTACATTACAGAGATGGTGTCCGCATGAACACCCCAAATTGTTGCATTACAGAAAAGGTGTCCAACACCCCAACACGTTTGTTAAAAAACCTCTTGGGGAAACTATTTTTCATACTTTTTATACTTTTCTGGGGTGTGCAGCCTCTCATACTCTGCAATATGCGTTTTTCTATTCAAAAGGAGAGCCATTAACTGGCAAGCTTGTCAGCACATTGTTTACACTGATAATCAGGGCACTGGTCATCAGTGTCCTGATTAGCAGTGCAGCCCCATCAGTGCAAATTAGTGCCGCCTATCAGTACTGATTTATCAGTGCCCCTTGGGGAAACCAGTCTATTTTTTATGGCTCTCCTTTCTTCCCACAGACACAGCATGGGAGGAAAGGACTGCCGATATAATGTTTACATGTAATCAGCTGTGATTGGACACAGCTGATCACATGGTAAGGGGCCGCTGTGATTGTCCCTTCGCCACGATCTGTGATCAGCTGTGTTTGAAGGACAAAGCGGTCATACAGTGTGCCCGATGCGCACCGCAGAAGGTGCGAAGGGGCAGGGTTTCGGGAGGACATCCATGAACGCCCTCCCAGAACTGGACAACTGCACTGTAGCCGTCTTTTGGCTAAAGCACAGTTGGGAAGGTGTTAAATGAGCAGTACTGGAGGGAACGTGGAGCAGTATGTTCTCTGGTAAAGAAATTTTAGCCTCTTCTTTCATCTTTATGCACCATAGTTTGGTGTATGAATATAGAATTGATTTAAAGGGAAAGAAAAGATAGTGGGAGGAATTCAGCAAAGCGTTTACAACTCTTTTCTGGCAGTATGGTCCATTTAAAATATTCTGCACAAATTTCATGAAAGCTTCAGTAGCAGTAGGGACATATACAATAGATTTATGTAGTTTTCATTTGCGTCATTTTACAATGTGTCACAAATTCAAAACGCAGAGGCAATAAAACAGTAAGCAGACAGGCTATTTATTGCAGACGAGACATGCAATGTATCTTCTGCAATAAAATAAGCCCACCTGCCTGCTCACATGCTTCTTTGGAATGTACATTGCAAGTGCGGCTCAGTTTACATTCAGGCACAGTGCCTGTTTACTGGGATGACAGCATTCCTGCACATGCACAGGAGTGACATCATCCTGCGCTGGCCAATGACAACTGCCATGGCCTGGCACCCAGAAGAAGCTGGGACTGGTGAGAGACACCAGACCATTGCAGGGAGGTAAGTATCATGAAGTTCTGATTTTGAGAAAGAATCAGCCCTGCTATATAATAGATTTAGAGAACGTGGATAGTGCTATTTTTTAAGAATACATACAGCATCTCACAAAAGTGAGTACACCCCTCGCATTTTTGTAAATATTTTATTATATCTTTTCATGTGACAACGCTGAAGAAATGAAACTTTGCTACAATGTAAAGTAGTGAGTGTACAGCTTGTATAACAGTGTAAATTTGCTGTCCCCTCAAAATAACTCAACATACAGCCATTATTGTCTAAACCGCTGGCAACAAAAGTGAGTACACCCCTAAGTGAAAATGTCCAAATTGGACCCAATTAGCCATTTTCCCTCCCCGGTGTCATGTGACTTGTTAGTGTTACAAGGTCTCAGGTGTGAATGGGGTGCAGGTGTGTTAAATTTGGTGTTATCGCTCTCACTCCCTCATACTGGTCACTGGAAGTTCAATATGGCACCTCATGGCAAAGAACTCTCTGAGGATCTTAAAAAAAGAATTGTTGCTCTACATAAAGATGGCCTAGGCTACAAGAAGATTGCAATGGAATGAGAAGAAATCCTGGATGTGGATCTCTGCAGCTCCTCCAGAGTTACTATGGGCCTCTTGGCTCCTTCTCTGATTAATGCTCTCCTTGCCCGACTTGTCAGTTTAGGTGGACAGCCATGTCTTGGTAGGTTTGCAGTTGTGCCAGTTGCGTACTCTTTCCATTGGATGATGGATTGAACAATGCTCTGTGAGATGTTCAAAGCTTGGGATAATTTTTTTATAACCTCACCCTGCTTTAAAGCGGAGTTCTGGCCAAAATATGACTTTTAAGATAAAAATACTCCTAGAATACTCATGCCTCATGTAATGTAACAC
The DNA here is from genome assembly GCA_037952925.1 of Lithobates clamitans. Lineage (NCBI taxonomy): Eukaryota > Metazoa > Chordata > Amphibia > Anura > Ranidae > Lithobates > Lithobates clamitans. The sequence continues at coordinate 1,148,789 of JBBGZY010001145.1, forward strand.
ATGTATTCTGTAAACTATGCCCAGTTTTCTATTTTTGCAGCATTGTTTTCTTACTTTGTGAAGTTCCTGCACAGCGCAGCCATCTCCAGTGTGAGCATCTGAAGCTGCAGTGTCCTTCTCCCTGGATTCCGTGCATGCTAGCTACCCAGCATGAACCTGCCAATCTTGCGTATTTGCAGTGCGGTGCAATCTTGGTCAGCTTGACATGGCATGGCTCCAGTAACATTTAACTTTGGCTTCTATGGAAAATCTTGGTCAGCTTGACATGCACTGGAGCAGTTCCATGTCAAGATGACCAATATTTTCCATAGACGCCAATGTTAAATGTTACAGAAGCAGTGCTGTGTCAACCTGACCAAGATCTCCCATAAGCCAATGCAAAGCCGGAAATAATGTATGGCGCTGCAGCCTCTAAAGGAGGAAGTGAAATTAGATATAGACATAAATCAGGTAAGTGAACAGAAAAAAAAAATTGTCAATTCATTTTAAGGATGCACATTAGTGCTGCATGGTGAGAAGTGAAAAATATGGGTGGAACTCCGCTTTAAACTGTTCCACAACTTTATCCCTGACCTGTCTGGTGTGTTCCTTGGCCTTCATGATGCTGTTTGTTCACCAAGGCTCTCTAACAAACCTCTGAGGGCTTCACGGAACAACTATATTTATACTGAGATTAAATTATATACAGGTGGACTCTATTTACTAATTAGGTGACTTCTGAAGGCAATTGGTTCCACTAGATTTTAGTTAGCGGTATCAGAGTAAAGGGGGCTGAAAACAAATGCACGCCACACCTTTAACATATTTATTTGTAAAAACGTTTGAAAACCATTTTTTCATTTTCCTTCCACTACACAATTATGTGCCACTTTGTGTTGGTCTATCACATAAAATCCCAATAAAATACATTTATGTCTTTTGTTGTAACATGATAACATTTCAAGGGGTATGAATACTTTTTCAGGTCACTGTAAGTATAAACCTGTTTGTTTTTTGTTTTTTAAAGCATTTACAATCATTTTAATGAGCCCAAGACCGGATCTGCTGTTTTTCAGTAAGATCTGATCTGGAAGGATTGTACAGGAAACTGGAGGAGAAGATAAAGAACACAAGCATATTTAAAGGACAACTAAAAATGGTTTGAAAAAAGAGAGAAGGGAAGAAAGGGGGAGAGGAGGAGGGAGGAAGAACAGAGGAGGGAATCTAGTAGATACACATCTACACGTCACATTTGACCTTTGAGCAGGACAAGTGGGGTACACAGGGTTGTTAAGCCATCTATATTAAGTTGTCCAAGATAACCACACCCTATCAAACTTCCAGGGACAGCCCTGACTAATATATGTCAACTTATAGAGGGGTAGGGCAGCATTTTCTTTATCTTCCCAGGACAATATATAGTGAGGGGAGTCGGGGAGGACCACCTGCAGAGGATCTCTTTTTTGGCATAGAACAGGAAATAAGAACTTAAGACCTTGCTATGGTGCGGTCTTTGTTCATCCTCATGGATACCCAGAAGGGCCAGCTCAGGTGTCCTAGGGACCGACAATTCCAATGGGCGTTGTTCAAATATCCCTGACCAGAATGTTGACAGGGCCGGGCAGTCCCAAAAACATATGCATATAGGTACCCAAATGTGTCCAACACCTAGGACAGTGTGGGTCCCTATCCGAATATATCCTAGACAAAGGCAGCGGGGTAAAGTAGACTCTGAAGAAATTTTATTTGTATTAATTTGTCCCCTGCCAAGACCACCAGCTTGGGACCCCCTTCCAAACAGTCCGCCCAGTCCTCCTTATCCAAGGCAGGAATATCCATCTTCCACACCTCCCACAGCCTATCCATTTTTGGGGAGTCTGTTGTAAACAAGGTTCCATATAAAGCAGAGAGAGGCCTCTCCAGACCACTACAGGACAAAAAGTCCTCTGTGTGATATTTCTTTACCTGTCCTGAGAGTGGGATGACAGCTTCGTTTTAATTGGTTCCCCTGAACATTGCAGATCCAATATTTTGTACATTCAGAGTGTGCAGCATATCCCTTATCATAGGCAATGTAAAGAAGGAGGAACGTCCGGACATGTCCCGGGAGCACAGCCTGGATCAGAAACCTGCTACATGCCATAGAATCTGCTGTCTCATCTGGTGAACAATATACAATTATACCCATCCAGGGTGTAGCCGATGATAATCCTTCACTGCGTTATATAAGGCAGAACTCAAGACATTTCTTTTTGTTATTAAAGCGGAGTTCCACCCAAAAATGGAACTTCCACTTTAAGGAAAGGTGACCCCCTGACATGCCACATTTGGCATGTCATTTTTTTTGGGGGGGGAGCAGAAACCCTCTTTTTAGAGGGTTCCAGCTCCCACTTACTCCCGGCGTGCTGCGGCGCTGGAATGGCGATCACCTCTCCCTCTCGGCAATCATCTGGGACACGTCACAGGTCCCAGATGATTGCCCGGCCAGTCACGGCGTGCCGCGCGGCTCGCGCGCCCACAGTGACAATGCCGGCACTGCAAAGAGGAGGGGGAGACGAGCGGGGCTTCGTTCCCCCGTGTCGCTGGACCCTGGGACAGGTAAGTGTCTGATTATTAAAAGTCAGCAGCTGCAGTATTTGTGACTTTTTTTTTTAAGCGGAACTCCACTTTAACAGAACAAGGAAAGCACAGACCCTTTGTCAGATTTTTATTGCCGCCTATGGCCCCTTTTGGGAAGATCAGTTCTGGTGACACCCTGGTAAGTATGTACGTTTTTAAACTTTTGTTTGTTTGTTTTCTATATGTATACAATTTACAGTTTACAAATAAACATTAGCAAATCTTTCCCGGAGCACAGTAGGTTATCTAAGAGACAACACAGCAAAAGCTGCCTTCATTTCCTCTGACTGTGTCTGAATAAAATGTTGGACTGTGGGAGGGGCAAAGACACAAAGGGGGTTATTTACTAAAGAAAAATCCACTTTGCACTGAAAGTGCACTTGGAAGTGCAGTCGCCGTAGATGCGAGGGGGACATGCAAGGAAAATAAAAAACAGCAGTTTAGCTTGCACATGATTGGATGATAAAAACAGTAGAGTTTCCACTCATTTCAGATCTACCCCTTAGATTTAAAGCGACTGCACTTTCAAGTGCACTTGCAGTGCAAAGTGGATTTGCCTTTTGTAAATAACCCCCAAAGTAATGCGGTGAAAGCTCACCTTTGTGGGAGGGGCAGAGACACAACCTAATGCAGGAAAATCTCACCTTTGTGGGAGGGGCAGAGACACAAAGTAATGTAGGGAGATCTCACCTTTGTGGGAGGGGCAGAGACACAACCTAATGCAGGGAAATTTAACCTTTGTGGGAGGGGCAGAGACACAATGTAATGCAGGGAAATCTCACCTTTGTGGGAGGGGCAGAGACACAAAGTAATGCAGGGAAATCTCACCTTTGTGGGAGGGGCAGAGACAGGACACAACCTAATGCAGGGAAATCTCACCTTTGTGGGAGGGGCAGAGACACGACACAACCTAATGCAGGGAAATCTCACCTTTGTGGGAGGGGCAGAGACACAAAGTAATGCAGGAAAATCTCACCTTTGTGGGAGGGGCAGAGACACAACCTAATGCAGGGAAATCTCACCTTTGTGGGAGGGGCAGAGACACAAAGTAATGCAGGGAAATCTCACCTTTGTGGGAGGGGCAGAGACACAAAGTAATGCAGGAAAATCTCACCTTTGTGGGAGGGGCAGAGACACAACCTAATGCAGGGAAATCTCACCTTTGTGGGAGGGGCAGAGACACAACCTAATGCAGGGAAATCTCACCTTTGTGGGAGGGGCAGAGACACAACCTAATGCAGGGAAATCTCACCTTTGTGGGAGGGGCAGAGACACAAAGTAATGCAGGGAAATCTCACCTTTGTGGGAGGGGCAGAGACACAAAGTAATGCAGGGAAATCTCACCTTTGTGGGAGGGGCAGAGACACATACTACAACAGAGATATCTCACCATCATGGGAGGGGCAGAGACACAAACTGAGTGGAAATCTCACCATTTTACGGGGGGGGGGAGACAGACATTTCTGCAGGTAAACCTCTCTACTGGAGTTTCTGAGCACTATAAGATTTGGGTGGATTAATAAACTCCAGTAACAAACAAATGGCCCCTGCACGCACCTATAACTGCCCTTCACAGCAAGGAGCACGTGGAAGGGCTATCACATGAAAGACAAAAACAGAACATTCCATAGCTCAACTCACCAACCAGTCTGCCAACTGACCAAATTAACCTGTCCAACAGTCTGCGTTAAAAACAGGGGTTTAGTTCGCACGCATTTGCAAACGCATGCATAAGCTGCAAGGCCTCTTCACGGCACCCTGTGTATGCTTGCAGTCCTAACACTACTGAACTTATAAGCGTCTCCACAATGGAATCACATGCATTAAATGGATAGCTGGATTAATAAAATCACAGATACTTCTCCAATGTGAATATTCTGTAAAGCTGGTATTGAAGTTGTTTTTGTATAAACCAACTTAGAATTTGTTGAGTGTTGATATTCAATAAGGTTTTTCACAATCTGTAGATTTCCTCCTATGAACATGTTTTGGCTGACGTGTTCACAACCTTCAACACTGTTGATATTCTCATTGTTAATCTGTTAGGTCTGCTTGTGCTTCCACTGATTACCCCCCATTGGGACAATACTAGGGTAGTTAGAGGGATTAACCTTCTGTGTGCCCCCTTCCCTGTGCAACTTCCTACAAGGCATGAACAGGGGCTCCTACTCATCTCCATTCATCTTTATCAGCAGAGATAAACAGAATATTTGATAACAAATTTTAGGCTTCCTTATTTCTAGTGTTGCTGGTTGCCTGTCATCAGTTGATGAGATTGCTCTCACTCCATACAGATGTCCCCAGCTGCTAACATTTCTCCTACAACAAATGCAAAATGATTATTATTGATTTTGATATTGTTGATTTTTTAATGCATTATTCTTTCTTAGATTTGATGTATCTTATAATTATTTGTCTCTGACATATTCTGCAGTGCTACACAGAGAACACTGTGCCAGTCCCATCAGTCTCTGCTCCAAGGGAGTTTAACACTTTAATGTTTCATCACAATTACACATTATTGTTATTATTAAACATTTGCATAACTCTGACATATTTTGTGGAGCTGTACAGAGAACATCTTACCATTCACATCAATTTCTGTACCATAGTTGCTTACAGGGCCATCTTTAAGACAGGGCAACAGGGGCAGCTGCCTTGGGCCCCATTATTGTTGTGGGCCCAAAGAAGCTGCCTCATACTTGCCAACTATCCCAGTTTAAATTGCCTTGTCCCTTGAAGTTTTAGTCCTGTGCTGTGTCCAGTGTGAAGTTCTGTTACTAATGCTGCCCTGCTCTGCCCTATTGCCATGTACAGATGACTTACCTGCAGACCCTGTGTTTACATGTAAATAACCTGCTTTGATATGTAAATAGCCGCTGCCCACGGCATTGATATGTAAATAAAGATGGAATTAATATGTATATCACGCCCCCCTGAAGTCATATTCACCATCTCTTCTGCTGAATGCTGCTCACTGGGAAGTAAAGGGTCATGCTTGAAAGTCATGCCTACAACTGTGGTCATTAAGCTTAACATCAGCCTGTTCTGTAAAAGGTAAGCAAATTGGAGGTGGAACTCTTTTTCAAAATAACATTGTGCCTCAGCACTGTGAATTTTGGTGCATGTGAATACGCACATCTCAGATGCGTAAGGGTGTCATTAACAATTAATGGTACTGCTGTGTATCTGCTAAAGGGCAGCAAATTTCTGTGCCATTTCGCATGCGTTCCCAACACACACAAATGTGAACACAGGCTAAATGTCTCAGTTACATTGGTGGTCAGTGTAAATTACATTGGGGCTTGGTGTATAATCCTTTCATTCACACTAGTGGCCAGTGTGAGCTGAAGGTTGTCAGTAAAAATTCCCCCTTACATGGAGGTCATCGTAAATTCCCCCTTACACTGGTGGCTGGTGTAAATGCTCCTATTACATTTCTGTCAGTAGAGAAATCCCTCTTTATATTGGTGGGTGGTGTAAAATCTCCCGTTACATTGTGGTCAGTGCAAATTCCCCCTCACATTGGTGGTCAGTGTAAATCCCCCTCACATTGGTGATCATTGTAAATTCCCCATTACATTGGTGGTCAGTGTAGAACCCCCCACTATATACTTGCCAAAGATTTCCAGCTTTGCTCTACATGATTCAGAATTTGCCACATTGTACTGCCTCCTAACTAATCCCATCCCCCTGCCACTGCCACTGATCCCATTAACCCCCCAGCATTGCCACTGATCACCCCCCCACCCCCCAGCATTGCCACTGATCCCAGGAGTCCTAGGGTTCCTAGGAATTTTCTGTCTATTGATGGGTCCCCTCACCTCCCCAGTCCATGATGGGCAGGTAGTGAGAAGATGATGTGCTGTAACCTTTAGCAACCAATAAGTGAGCAGTAATGATGTGCACTAACCTCTTGCAACCAATTATTGAGCGGTAAGGATATGCAGTAATCTATAGGAACCAATCAGTGAGCAGTAATAATGTGCAGTAGCCTCTAGCAACCAATTAGTAAGCGGTAAGGATGTCCAGTAACTTCTAGCAACCAATCAGTGAGCAGTATTGATGTACAGTAATCTCTAGCAACCAATCAACAATCAGAAGTCATGTGTTGTAACCTCTAGCAAATAATAAGCGAGCCATAATGTGTGCAGCAACCTCTAGCAGCCAGTCAGTGAGCGGTAATGATACACAGTAACCTCTGGCAACCAATCGCAATCGCTGCCTGGTCTGATTCAGTAAACTGATTTTGAGTCTAGCTGCTATTTATTGAATGTCTCAGAGCAGGTGGAGAGTGAAATTGCATGGAAGGGAGAGGGGGGCAAGAAAATGTTTGCCCAGGGTCCAGTCAATATTAAAGGTGGCCCTGGTTGCTTACACTCCAATGTCTCACTACTGTTGCACATTATAATTTTTCATATTTCGAACTTCTCAGCATAGTTATATATTATTATTATATTGTATATACAATGTATAATGTATACAGTAGAAAGAAAATGTATGTGAACCCATTGGTATTAACTGGTTTTCTGCAGTAATTTGCAATAAAATGTGATCTGATCCTCATCTAAGTCATAGCAACAGACAAACACAATGTGCTTAAGCAGATAACACACATACAATCAAATTTCTCATGTCTTTATTGAACACACCCATTAATCATTCACAGTGACAGAGGAAAAAGTCAGCGAACCCTTGAGGATAATAGCTTTTCGGACCTCCTTTGGCAGCAATGACTTTAAGCAGACACTTTCGGTTGTCCTGGATAAGACCTGCACAATGTTCAGGAGTATTTTTTGACCATTCCTCTTTACAAAACTGCTTCAGCTCAGACACATTTGTAGGTTGTTTGGGTTGAACGGCTCTCTTAAGGTCATTCCACAGCATCTCTATGGGGTTAAGGTCTGGGCTGTGACTTGGCCACTCCAATAGGTACATGTTTTTATCTGAAGCGAGTCTGTGGTGGATTTACTATAATACTTAGCGTCATTGTTTTTCTGCATCATACAACTTCTACTGAGCTTCAGCTGGAGCACAGCTACCCTGACATTATTCTTTAGGATATTTTGATAAATGTGGGAATTCATATTCCCCTCGATGATGCTAAGTGGTCTGTGCCCTGAGGCAGCAAAGCAAGTCCAAATCATGATGTTCCCTCCGCCATACTTCACCTTTGGGATGATGTTATGATGTTGGTAAGCTGTGTCCCTTTTGCGCCATACATAGTGCAGAGTATTCTTCTCAAACACTTCAACTTTTATATTTTTATTTCATCAGTCCACAAAACATATTCTCAGCAGCATTGCGGTTTGCCAAGGTCCTCTTTGGCAAACTTCAGACATACAGCAATATGTATTTTGGGAAAGCAGTGCTGGTGTTTTCCCATGGACACCCTGCCTGTTCAAAGACTTATGTATGGTAGATTAATGAACAAGGATGTTTGCCAATTCCAGAGATGTCTTCAAGCCTTTAGCTGTTACTTGTGGGTTCTTCTTTAACTCTTTGAGGATTCAGCACTGTGTCTTGGGAGTCATCTTGGCTGGGTGCCCACTTCTAGGAAGAGTGGCCACAGTATTAAACTGTCTCCATTTATAGACAATTTGTCTACTGCTGACTGATGGATGCCTAAACACTTTGGGATTGATTTGTATCCCTTTCCAGGCTTATGCAGATCAACTACTACAGCTGATGCTTCTTATGAAGAGCAATCCTAAAATGTTTATGGCCAGGTTCACACTGGTACAACACGACAGTCGTACCACTTTGAATCCGAGTTTGCCCTGCAACTTGAAGTCCGACATGCGTCTGACTTGAATGACCAGGGATCTGACTTTGATCCCCGACAATACCAGGCACTTTGTCTGGTATGAATCTTTAGGGGGAACACCACGCAAAATGTTTAAAGAAAAAAAAAAACGGCATGGGTTCCCCCGCCTCAAGAGCATACCAGGCGTTGGGATCCCCCCAAAAATCCATACGAGAACCTTATCCGAGCACACAGCCGAGCAGGTCAGGAAAGGGGGTGGAGACGAGCGAGCGCCCCCCCCCCCACTGAACCGTACCAGGCCGCATGCCCTCAACATGGGGGTAGGTGCTTTGAGGCAGGGGGGGCCCTGCGCCCCCCACCCCAAAGCACCTTGTCCCCATGTTGATGAAGACAAGGGCCTCTTCCCAACAACCCTGGCCGTTGGTTGTCGGAGTCTGCGGGCAGGGGGCTTATCGGAATCTGGAAGCCTCCTTTAACAAGGGGGCCCCCAGGTCCCGGCCCCCCACCCTATGTGAATGAGTATAGGGTACATCGTACAAAGTGTAAAAAATAAAACATTACACGTTTTTAAAGTAATTTATTAGGCAGCTCCGGCGTCTCTTCCGATCTGTTCTCCCCTCTCCAGCTCTTCTGTGTCCTCCGCTGACATCTTCTGCCTCTGTTGGTTCTTCTCCCCTCTCCAGTTCTTCTCTGCTCTCTCTCCGGCTCTTCTCCCTTTGTCCACTGTCTTCTGCCAGGTCTTCTCGCTCTTTTGCTCGCTCTCTTGCCCGGTCTTCTCCGCTGTCTTCTCCCTCTGTTCTTCTTCCGATGTTGACTCGACACTCTCTCCTGCTCTAATGCCGGGTGCGTGGTCTGCCACTACTTATATTGGCATGGGGCAGGGTCACTGTGTCATGTCATCCGGAGACCCTGCCCCTTAAGTCATCACCGCCCGGGGCATGATGGGCAGTGATGTCATAAGAGGAGTGTCTCCGGTGACCCCGCCCCATGCCAATATAAGTAGTGGCACACCGTGCACCTGGTATTTAACCCCCGTTATTCTGATAACCCCTAACTAAAATCTAGTGGAACCAATTGCCTTCAGAAGTCACCTAATTAGTAAATAGAGTCCACATGTGTGTAATTTAATCTCAGTATAAATACAGCTGTTCTCTGAAGCCCTCTGAGGTTTGTTAGAGAACCTTGGTGAACAAACAGCATCATGAAGGGCAAGGAACACACCAGACAGGTCAGGGATAAAGTTGTGGAGAAGTTTAAAGCAGGGTTAGGTTATAAAAAAAATATACCAAGCTTTGAACATCTCACAGAGCACTGTTCAATCCATCATCCAAAAATGGAAAGAGTATAGTACAACTGCAAGCCTACCAAGACATGGCCATCCACCTAAACTGACAGTTCAAGAAGAGCATTAATCAGGGAAGCAGCCAAGAGGCCCATATTAACTCTGGAGGAGCTGCAGAGATCCACAGCTCAGGTGGGAGAATCTGTCCACAGGACAACTATTAGTTGTGCACTCCACAAATCTGGCCTTTATGGAAGAGTGGCAAGAAGAAAGCCATTTGTGAAAGAAAGCCATAAGAAGTCCCATCTGCAGTTTGTGGGAAGCCATGTGGGGGACACAGCACACATGTGCAAGAAGGTGCCCTGGTCAGATGAGACCAAGATTGAACATTTTGGCCTAAAAGAAAAACCCTATGTGTGGTGGAAAACTAACACTTCACATCACCCTGAACACACCATCCACACCGTGAAACATGGTGGTGGCAGCATCATGTTGTGGAGATGCTTTTCTTCAGCAGGGACAGGGAAGCTGGTCAGAGTTGATGGGAAGATGGATGAAGCCAAATACAGTTCAATCTTAAAAGAAAACCTGTTATGCCCCGTACACACGGTCGGATTTTCCGAAAAATGTCCGATCGGAGCGTGTTGTTGGACATTCCGACCATGTGTGGGCTCTATCGGACATTTTCCATCGGATTTTCCGACACACAAAGAGCGGGCTATAAAATTTTCCGACAACAAAATCCAATCGCGTCAATTCCGACCGTGTGCAGCCAGTTCCAACGCACAAAGTGCCACGCATGCTCAGAAGAAATTCAGGGATGGAACAGCTCGGTCTGTTAAAATTAGCGTTCGCAATGGATACAGCACTTTCGTCACGCTGCAATGTAAAAAATGGTTTAATACAGCGCACTCTCTTCTTCTTTATAATGTGAGAAGAATGAAGTAGTTTTGCTGCTTATATTCACACAGACTTCTCACAAACTTCTTTCTTTATTATTTATTGTGATTCCCTCAATATATTTTGATTTGTCACATCTGACCAATTTTTTTTGTTTGTTTTTAATTGTCAAAAAAAAATTTTCAAGGCTTTTTTTTTGTAGATTTGTTTGCTTTTTAATCAAGAATATTTTTGTGTGTCTTTTGTGTGTCAAGTTACCACAACACCATTATTATCTTATATTATTTAATCTCAATGAGATTGTTTAGTGTTGATGTCTCTTGTTAATTTCACATTGTATTTTGAAATGTACCTGCCTCCTCACAAACAAACTGCTTTTTTTTTAAGGAAAACAAACATAGGCGAGTATAATTGAACCAAAAATTCCTTTATTAAGGGCTCACAACCAAACAAAGAGGAAGGCAACACTGGAGAAACAGCAGAAATTGGCGAAGCCTTTGGCCCCCAGGGCAGACATCAATTATTTTACTGCAAAATTGGTGGCCTGAGGAGTCCATATCTAAGGGAGTGCAGTCTGGTCCAGAAGTCCCAGAGATCCCGAAAGCAGCAGATGACATCTGTGTCCCCAGGCTGTGGTCATACAAGAGGCTGCATCTTTTGTCAGACCAGACTGAACCCAGGGCCATCACTCTCTGGTCTTCCTTCCACGCTTCCTTCCACGCTGTGGCTGTGGTGGTGGAGTTGTGGCAGCAGGAGGAGGAGGAGGATGGTCCAACTCAATCACGTCGGTCTTGGGTGTGATTTCGACACTCACCCCCTTAGTTAGGACTTTATAAATAAGTTTCTCACACATGAGGCGTTGGCCCTCCTGCACGCCCTTCAGTTTGGTGGCAGCCATGCAGGCAAAGGCCTCTTCAGGAGTGGGTAAGGCTCTGAGGGACGCAGAAGCCTCCTGAATGAGCCTGAGCGCTGAATCCTGCATGAGACTCCCCTTCCTGGGTCTTTTGTATGGAAGGCGGAGGGGAGGAACCTGTGATTCAGTCAGGCTCCGACTGGTCCCAGGCTTCTTATGGCTGCAACTTAGCCCCGCCTCCTCCTGTCTTCCACTAACCCTGCCCCCTCCTGGCTGCCACATTCCACAGCCTCCTCCTGTGTGGCACATTCCAGAGCCTCGTCCTGGCTGAGGTCTTCCTGTGTATGAAAAAGGGACATAGTTTTAGTTTTTGATTCATCAATCACACACAATTGTCACCTCATGACTGTTGCAAATTGAATGTTAAGAAATATAACTGATGATCATTCTGAGCCCAGCATTTTTCATTCTTGTCCCAAATATTTTTGCCCACTACTGTCTATTGATATGTAAAACACTTTATTAAATCAGCAATTAGTGATCAATAATAACATCTAGTAAAGATAATTTATTTCTTGACCAGAAATCTGTAGAACAATGCTATACCTGACTCCATCTGGGCTCCTCCACTTCTTCCTGGCTGGAAGTCCCAGGTTGGACATCGGAAGCCTCAGCTGGGGTGGAAGGAAGGGTTGAAAGGGATTCCCTGACTTCAGTCTGGTCTGACAGAAAAAGAAGTCTCTCATAGTACCACAGCCTGGGGACATAAATGTCATCTGCTCCAGCTCCGGATCTCTGGGAATCCGTGACCTTCTTGCGCTCCCTAGGATAACTGCTCCTCAGGCCACCAATTTTGGTTTTTAAATAGGGGATGGTTGCCGTGGGGACCACCGGCTTCACCAACTCCAGCAGTTTCTCCAGCGCTGCCTGCCTCTTTTGTTTATTATTATAATGTGGATTTTTCACCTGCCACAGACAGGGCAGCTCCCTGTACTTGTCTATGAACAGGGGGAGGAAGTTGTGGTCATTGAAGCCATCCATTTTATCTGCAAGACACAACACAAGACAAACCCTAATGTCAGGCAAAACTCTCCTAATCTTGTTACAATATAGGCCTCAATCTAGAAGCAGTATAGGCCCAAGATTAGATCTTACCTTCGTTATCACGATCGGCGCCTCCGATACTCCTTCCTCCGCTCACAGATCGTACGTACTACGCACGCGTGTTACGCTTTATACACACTGCGCATGCGTGTAACTCCGCCAGCCCTTAACGTTCTTTCTAGTCTATTCCCCACCCCTTTTTGTTCGGCGCAGTGGGGGTAGAGCACATGGCGGAGACACAGCAGGTGCGTGCTAATTACAGCAACGAGGAGGAAGAGGAAAGCCCGGAGCCGGAAACGTCTGGATCCAGAAGGAGAAGATTTAAGGCCTCAAATATGTCCTTTGGGGAGATGTTGGAGATGGTGGACATCCTGAAGAGGGCCGACTATGATGGAAAGTATGGACCTTACCCCAACCCCAATGTCAGAAAGGCCAAGATAATGGCGAAAGTGGTCAAAAGTCTGCACCGGAATTTCGGGGTACGATGTTTAAAAGATCAGGTCTGGAAGCGGTGGTCGGACCTCAAATTAAGAGAACACGAGCAGTACAGAAAGATCTGGAGAGTGCTGCAAAAAAGTAAGTAGTTGTCCTGTGTTCCTAGTCTTTTTGTGTTTATTACGTTCGTGCTGCTCTATGTGCTTTTCTTAACTGTTGTACAGTTTAAAATGGCAACTTTCATGTTCATGGGCACATTATTCGTTCGTATCAAACATTTTTCTTTCGGCCTAGAAAACACCATTGTTTTGGCCATATGCATTTGACCACATTTTTTAGGGCCTACTTGTATGAAAATAATTTGGTTGTGTAGATGGGTTTGTTACTAGAATGAAATGCAAACTCGATTCTGTGTAAGGAGAGGACACTCAGCAGCAGTTTTCACATCTGGACACTGGAGCACTAGTGTGGGACACAAGAACACCATTTTTATTAGGGGGCCCACACAGGTGCTCCAGTGTATACTATAGGGGTGTTTCCATCTGTGAAGCTTGGACAAAACAGGTAAAGTATTGAAGCTTGACAAAGGACACTAAAAATTCTACGTCTTGGAACTCTGCCAAAATAGACAATTGTACCCCACTTCCAAGCAATGTTTCATATTTATAGTTCTGCCATCAAATATCTGTGTGCTAAGTATACCTTTTTTTTTTCACATAGGGGAGAAAAGACTCGGAGGACACCCCTCATCCGAGGAGACCAGAGACCCCCCACTTTGCACTACAAGTGCAGTTTCAACTGCACTTATAGTGCAAAGTGTCTTTGCCTTTAGTAAATAACACCCAACAGTGCTTTGTAAGGTTACACAATCACACCATTTTCAGGACTCCACACATTTCTGTCAAGCACACAACACAAGCAGTAAATGTCACCAAAGATTTGCTTAATGTTTTTTTTTATTTGATAAAGGTTTCACACATTGTCTGGCATATTGATAGCCCCCCTACCCGCAAAGAATTCAAGGTATCTTAGCCGGACATCAGGGACTCAGGGAGGGCAAGCCAGGACAGCCACTTTCAAGCGCCGTCAGGGTTGGTTCATTTTGAATTCCGGCTTCAGGCCCAACTGAGCCAGCATAGTTGGCAGAATGTTGCCGTAAAAAGTTGTGTAGAACACAGCACGCCAGGATAATGTGATTCAGTTTGTACTCCGCCATATGTATGGGTGTAAGAAATAGGCGGAACCGGCTGGCCATGATTCCAAACGTGTTTTTCACCACTCTTCTGGCTCTGGCCAGCTGGTAATTAAAAACCCTCTGGTCCGGGGTGAGGGTCCTCATCGGGAATGGCCGCATAAGATGGTCCCCCAGCGCAAAAGCTTCATCCGCAATGAAGACGAATGGGAGTCCTTCCACATTGTCTTCTGGAGGTGGCAAGTCCAAGCTGCCATTCTGGAGACACCTGTAGAACTCGGTCTGGGCAAAAACTCCACCATCGGACATCCGGCCATTCTTCCCCACGTCCACATACAGGAACTCATAAGTAGCCGACACCACTGCCAACATCACAATACTATTGAACCATTATAATTATAATAGTACGGCCCCGAGTTGGGTGGTGGGATGATGTGGACGTGTTTCCCATCAATTGCCCCTCCACAGTTAGGAAATTCCCACCGCTGGGCAAAGTGGGAGGTCACAGTCTGCCATTCCTGTGGCGTGGAAGGAAACTGTTGAGCAAAACAAAAAAAAAATTAGGCTTTTTGCACATAAACATGGAAAGCAGATTAGACACAAACATTCTTGGCCAACATCAAGATAACATTGATTTATGGGAATTTATAAAGACCAAAGTATAAGGTACACCTATCATATTCCTCCCCCCCCTCTCATGGGCCATTTCTAACATTATGGGGGGGGCTCTTGGACAGGTAACCCTCTCTACTTCATTGAGAGATGAATGCCTAAATAATGTGTATTACTTGGAACAGCCCCTCCTTAGTTACACTATTGGCAGCCCACTGGACAGGTAAGAAGTGTCATAATACAAAGATATAAATACACACTGTACACATTTGAGCACATTTGGACATTCTACTATTACCTATCAAGATAATAATAGGATATAAAAACTTGAAACAGTACCATTTGAAAGCATACAGGCAGGCCCTTGCACTACATGTTTTGGGGAATTTATCCATAAATCTGACCACAAAAGAGAGGGGTATAGTGTGTTTGGGTTTGGCAAAGTCAGCAGATAGATAATTGAGGATAGATAGAGAATTGGTATCAGCTGACTTAGCAGTTGGGGGGAGGGAGGGTTCAAAATGATTTGGGGACCCCCCAAAAAAGCCTCTGGCACTCTGCCTGAATTTAAAGTACAAATCACATTTAAAAACATTTTAGGGGGTGTTTGGGGTAAAGCACTACTATGGAGCTGATAAAATACATTGTTAAGTGACTACATGAGGTGAATATAGGGCAGGAGACCATGCTGGGGAGGTAAGTGAAGGCAAATAAGTATGAAGGACCAACAAAAAAATTACATAAAAATCCAGCATGCATGAGAACAAAGGGGGCATTCACAGCATATTCCAATCATGGTAATTAGGGAATGAGTAAAGAAATACAATATATTAGCAAACATTATATACAATAAAATGTGATATTAAAGGATAAAAATCTTACCTTAAAGGGGTTGTAAAGGTATAAATTTTTTCACCTTAATGCATTCTATGCATTAAGGTGAAAAAACTTTTGATAATACCGCCGCCCCCAGCCCCCCCGTTTTATTTACCTGACACCTCAAAAACTTGCCTGCTCGTTCCCGACCTCCATTCAGCCGATCAGCCTGGTCGCTGATTGGCTATAGTGGATGGATTGAAAGCAGCGCAGCCATTGGCTCACGCTGCTGTCAATCACATCCAATGACGCGGCGCGCCGGGGGCGGGGCCAAGTGATACAGCGAGCGGCTATAGCCGCCGGCTGTATCACGGGAGCGCGCCCGCAATAACTATCCACCATGCCAGGGAGCTCGCATTAAGGTGGTTAGTTATTGCGGGGAGGAGCTGAGACAGCCGCCGAGGGACCCCAGAAAAACAGGTTCGGGGCCACTCTGTGCAGAACGAGCTGCACAGTGAAGGTAAGTATAACATGTTTGTTATTTTTAAAGAAAAAAAAAAATACCTTTACAACTCCTTTAATATACTCCTTCTGCAGGACCTGTATGATGGCAGAACAGGTCTCTGGGATAATGATCCCCAGAGCCTGGGGGGGGATGCCTGTCGAGAACTTCAAGTCCTGCAAGCTTCTCCCCGTCGCCAAGTACCGCAGGGTGGCGACGGGCCTCTGCTCCGGAGTGATGGCTTGCCTCATGCAGGTATCCTGCCTGCTAATATAGGGGGTCAGCAAAGCCAACAAACGGTGAAAAACGGGGTCCGTCATCCGGAGAAAGTTCCTGAAATCATCAGGATTATTCTCACGGATCTCACGGAGCAAAGGCATATGACAGAAGTGGTCACGCTGGAGCAACCAATTCTTGGTCCATGAACTCCTCCCCACCCTGTTCATGGACTGGACTTGTGTCAAGGTCAGGACCCCAACACCAAGCCACCGCACAGCACGAACTCTACGAGGAATACGTATACGCAACATGGCTAGAAAACGGCCGGCTGCTCAGAACGAAGTAACAGAATGCACTGAAGAACAGCAAGGCCTGTGAAGAGCGACCTGAAAAACAGTAACGAACAAGAACACAATGACAAAGTGACACGGAGCTTGCTTGCACGCACTGAAGAGCAGATACAAACCCACAAGCACAAACTGAAACAGCAGAAAACAATCTGAAAACCACGAGTCTGAAAAAGCGCAAATCGTCTCTCACCAAACTTTTACTAACACAAGATTAGCAAAAGGAGCCCAAAGGGTGCCGCGCTTGGTTCTGAATTGGCCTTTTCTAGTCTCGTCATACGTGGTTTACGCCACTGCGTTCTTGGCGATCGGAAATTCTGACAACTTTGTGCGACCATGTGTACGCAAAACAAGTTTGAGCCAACATCCGTCTGAAAAAATCCTAGGATTTTGATGTCGGAATGTCCGATCAATGTCCGACCGTGTGTACGGGGCATTAGAGCCTGCAAAAGACTTGAGACTTCACCTTCCAGCAGAACAATGATCCTAAACATACAGCCTGATCTACAATGGAATGGTTTAGATCGAAGCATATTCATGTGTTAGAATAGCCCAGTCAAAGTTTAGACCTAAATCCAATTGAGAATCTGTGACAAGGCTTGAAAATTGCTGTTCACACACGCTCTCCATCCAATCTGACAGAGCTTGAGTTATTTTTTAAAGAAGAATGGGCAAAAATGTCACTCTCTAGATGTGCAAGGCACTGCCAAAAGAACTCCGGGATAAAGTTGTGGACACAAAAAAAGTGAAAGGCTTTATCAATGTCTAGAAGCACAGAGATGTCTATTATTAAGAAGTGGAAGGTACAGTGACTTGAAAAAAGTATTCATACCCCTTGAAATTTTCCACATTTTGTCACGTTACAACCAAAAACATAAATGTACTGGAATTTTGCGTGATAGACCAACACAAAGTGGCATATAATTGTGAAGTGGAAGGAACATGATAAATGGTTTTCAATTTTTTTTACAAATAAATATGTGAAAAGTGTGGTGTGTATTTGTATTCAGCCTCCCTGAGTCAATATTTTGTAGAACCACCTTCGCTGCAATTACAGCTGCAAGTCTTTTTGGGTATGTCTCTACCAGCTTTGCACATCTAGAGAGTGACATTTTTGCCCATTCTTCTTTCCATGCTGAGCTAATCAAAATGACCACAGCGCATCACAGTTGAAAGTCAAATGGCTTTGTGTGCCATTGAGAAGGTGATTAGCTACCTTCTAAACTGGGTAAACTGAGTTTACCAGTCATTTTTAGGAGGGGGTGATCCTTTTTCCAACTCAGTAATCCTGTTTTTGATTTTATTCTTACTTTTTTCTAACATGTTGGTGTTATATTTTTCACTTGGTTGTTGCAAGTTGTACTGAGTAAATACAGCTGGATAAAACAAAAATTGTGCCTGTCTTCATTTCAGAAGTAAAAAATGTGATTATTTTAAAGAGAGGCGAGTCTTGTCTATATCCACTGTAGCTCTGACATATTCCACAGTGTTCTACACAGAACACTGAGCCATTAACATTGATGTCTTCACCAGAGGAGCTTCTCCACCAGGTGGTGCTGTTTTGCAAGGTGCTGTTGGCTCACTCTGCTGGGATCTCAGCTGAGAGAAGTAGTAATCCTGGGGCCTGTCCTACAGGCTTTTCCCAGGAAAGCATGAACCATGTTGGGGAAGACGAAGGTGGAGGTTCCCCAGCAGCACTGAGGCCTACACCATGTGTTCAAGCTGCAATGGATCCTGGGACTGTCTCTATGCAAGGGGAGTCCTTTGCAGCAATTCAGGATAAAGTAGTGAATAGACTTCGCTGTATTACCAAGGAGTAACAGAAACTTGCTGTCCTAAAAGTGGATTTCAGGAAAAAAGAAATCTCTGCACAGTAAGTCTGGGAGCAGTAGGAGGGAAGACTCCAAGCTAAAGTCTCTGGAGCAGGCATTGAAGACGCAGGAGAAGCTGGTCGCTTCTCTGAAGGAAAGCAGTGGTGTGTTTAGAGAAAAATATGAAAATGAGGAGAGATTCCAACAGATGAAGGAGAGTGCCTGTGCAAGTACCAGCCAGAGGGTAGATGCCAGAGGGTAGATGCCAGAGCAACGGCGACAGTATGAATGGGGGAAAGGAAGTGGCTTCACATGGTGGCCCCAGTACTACCCCTGTCTCAGGATCTGTCGTTTCTGAGTTCGTATCTGCCCCCCTCCCTCCCCAGTAGCCTGGGTCATGTCAGGAGGGGGTTGAGGAAAATGGCGGATTGCTGCAGGCCATTATGGAAATGGAATCTCCCTTGAATGGCACCGACTCATCAGATGAGGAGGAGGATGTCATCCCTCAGCCTGTAAGGGAGAAAGTTGTGGAAAAAGTTTCATTTAAGTCTGAACAAGATGGCAGCAGTGCTACAGTGTCTGCAAATGGAGGACAGGCTGTTTCAGTTCAGGAAAATGCTGGTGAAGGAATGCTTGTTGAGAATATCTCTCCATGTATGGATGCTATTCCTGTGATTGCTGCTACAGACAAAGAGACTGCATCTGTCAATGAATCCTTGCAGTTGGCAAGGAATGCAGGAGGAGATGGTGTCAATCCTGACAAAGAAGTTCTTGTTGTCTGTGAGAAGAAGGAGCAGGAGTCCCAAATGGATGCTACAATTGCAGAGCAGGAATGTCGCATGGACGCTAAAACAGCTGGTGTACCTAATAAGAGGACTGCTGGTAATTGTGGTACTTTTGGGACTATTGTGAGTGGGACTGCTGTGTTGGAAGGGAGGAGGGAGGAGGGAGAAGGGAGGATCGAGTGGTAGGTGAATTGCCAAGCCTGATTTCAGAGGTTCCTATGCAGCCAGTTAATATTCCTATGCAGTCAGTAAATGTGTCATCTGTCCCAGTTATGAACTATGCTAAGGCTGTGTCGTTACAAAATCATGCGCTGGTGGAACAGAGCCAGTTGCGGGACTTTCACCTAAAGGTGCTTCTTCCATTAACGCATTAATGTGGAAGAGCTCAGATGGGAAGGAGGAGGTATTCCACCTATCAGGAGGGTGGTTGTGGATAGGATCCTAGCCATGGGATTTAAGGCAGAGGATATTCATGCTCTTATCAGTCCGGCTGGTTCCTGTAAATATGATTTGCATTTGTGCGTCCAGAATCACTGGATCTGTTTTGGGAGCGGTTTGAGCATGTGTATAGGGGCCAGCCAGACTGGAAGGGGCTTGTCCCTAAGGTAATCTCACGACAGCCCTTGATAAAGAATGTGACTATCCTGACTAGGAATGAGTCTATACCCCCTGAGGATTTATGGGTCTGGTTGAGGAGGTTTGGTGAAACGTTGTGTCCCCTAAGAAAGATTTTGGATGATAGAGGAATCTGGACGGGTGGGTGGTCAGAGTCAATGAGATTCAGTGTGTGTGGGAATGTGGTCCAGCATTTGCCCACCTCTGCCTTTATTGGTTTACCGCCTTCTACCCTGGTCAACCAGCCATAGGAAGAAATAAACAGCTTGATAAGTATGTCTCCTACCAGCGTCTGCGGAGGAAACTTGATAGGCTTGTGTCGAGTAATGGGGATCCGGGGATGATCTCTGAGGTTAAACTCTTGCTCAGGGAGTGTCAATATGACAGGCATGCCTCTTTGGTTCTGGAAAGGGATTATGGGAAATATCGCCCGACCCTTACCAGAATTGCAAACAAGTTAGAGCAGTTAAGTCAGTTGTAGTCTGCCTGGTTGACAGTACAAGTTCCTTGATGAAGTCCAAGTCGGGGATCCTGGAAACCGCCAGGTCATATTATGCTGACCTCCTGGGCAGGAGGGACCTTGATCAGGCAGGCATATCAAGTTTTCTAGATTCTATTCCAGGACTGGGAAATGGCAGTTCTCTTGTGAGTTTGAAAGAGGACATGACAGCAGATGAGGTGGTTAAGGCTATTTATTAACTTGCCATTAAGAAGTCTCCTGGGCCAGATGGATTGACAGCCGAGTTTTTTAAGCACTTTAAGGTTACTCTGGCCCCATATTTGGTGGAGGTTTTTAATAGCTGTCTGAGAGAGGGTTCGCTTTCTCCCTCCATGTGACAATCTGTGGTGATTCTTCTGTCAAAGGGTAAGGATTCTTTGAGAATTGAGAATTGGCGGCCCATTTGTCTTCTCAATGCTGATAGGAAGATACTGGCAAAAATAATTTTCTGGTGTTTATCGTCTGTAGCGGGCGATCTACTTTCCAGCCACCAGCACTGTTCTGTTCAGGGTAGAAACACTTTTTCAGTGGTGTTAGCTGTGCAGTAGGCTTTGGAGCGGTGCAGGGCTGCAGGCTGGAGAAAGTAATTCTTGCTGTCATTAGGTCAGGCTAAAGCTTTTGATCAGGTCAATCATGAGTACCTACGGCTGCTTCTTGACAAGTATGGCCTCGAGGGGGGCTTTATTGATTGGCTGAAGACCTTGTACAGAGGGGCAGAAAGCTTCATGCTTGTGAATGGTTGGATCGGACGGCCCTTTGAGGTTGGCTCAGGTGTGCGTCAGGAGTGTCCTTTGAGTCCTCTGCTATACATGTTCGCAATCGATCCCTTCATCCAGAGGTTAGAGAGTGGACTGTTGTGCAGAGTGCCTTTGGGCATTCCTGGTGAGCCTCCTCTGAGGCTCGTGGCCTATGCTGATGACGTGCCTGTTTTCATCTCTGGGACAGAGGAGGCGGAGGAGGTGGTTTCAGTGATGGAGCAGTATGCTGAGGGATCTGGCTCAAAGATCAATCAGGATAAAAGTGACGTTTTTTTGGATGGGTGAGGAAGGCGAAGGCTTTGGGCTTCCGGACGTCTTCCCAGAGCCCCAACAGGAAATTAAAATTTTAGGTATCAAATTTATGATTATGACCTCGCAAATTGGGAAAGCAGGCTACAAGATGCTGATGCCAAGGTTGCCACCTGGAAGGATTGGAAACTCTCTTTCAGGGAAAGGATTGACCTGATTAAAACTTACCTGATCCCGGTATTTCTGTATGTCAGCTTTGTCTGTGTTTTGCCAGTGTCTCTATATGCGAGAATCTACAACTGATTCTTCCAACTGTTATGGGTGAACAAACTGAATCTCGTTAAGAGGTCTGTAACCTACCTTCCCAGGCGGATTGGTGGCCTAGGTATGGTCATCCTGGTGGTTTTTTTTCTTTGATGGTTTTGAAACATAAAATTTTGCTAACATGCTGGCAGAGGAACCGCCAGGGTGGGTTGGTATTTTTCAGTCCTGGTTTAGGCCTTTTCTGGCTTAAGCTGGGAGAATGGTGGGCCAGTGAAAAGCCTGAGGGTCTGACATGGTGAGCCCCGTGCCTGAAAATGCTTCGGTAGTGGCGATTGACGGCAGAGGAAATTAAGTCTCTTCCTAGGAAGGACTTGGCGAGGGGGGTTGTTGAATCTGACTTTAGCGAGCCACTAGCCTTGAGGGATTGCCCTGTTATGAAGGAGGGTCTGTGTTTGCTCAATCTAGAGAGAATCCCTTTAAAGTTTCGGCGTTTGGCCTGGCGCTCGTTCCATGGCACAATCTATGTAAAGGGCAACCTGAAGCATCGCTCTGTGGAGAACCGTGGTTGTCCAAGAGTGGAATGTGGTAGGGTGGAGGAGACAATGAACCACTTCTTGCTTCAGTGCCCCTTCAATATAGAAGTCTACAAGCGGGGGGTGGGGCTCTGGGTATTCCTTTCCTTTACCGCTTGAGTTAAGCGAAGTAGTCATACGGGGCATTTGAGACACATCGGGATTTCGATTTTGAGACACTTTTTCTAGTTAGCTTAGTAGTCCGTTTTTTCACATGGAATGCACGATGTCAGGTTTCCATTCGGAAAAAGTCCTTTCTGTCGAGGTGGTGGTGCACGACATTCTGGGTGAGGTTGGGAAGATTCGGGGGCTTGAGAAGGACAGGTCGCCGCCGTGGGCCTGGACAAAGGTGTGGAGGAATGTCAGGTCTCCGTAGCTGCTGTTTGTCAATCTCTGGGTGTACGGCTTTCTTTCTGTCCTTTCACGTCCCCTAGATTTTTATATAAGATTGTATTTTTGAAAAAAGGCTGCATGCATGGGTTAAATGTGTAATGCCTGAGGCTGTGTTTAGGTGGAGGTTATGGCTTTGTTCAGGTTGGTATATTTAGTTTTCTTTATGTTTTTGCCATGCTGATGTAAGCTATTTTTGTTTATATATTTTAATTTATTTTGTATATACTGTATGTAAATATGTTTTTATTATGTTTGTAAGATTTTTAATAAACAAAAATTCACACTCTAATGCTTCACCATAGTCAAGCTGTATTATCATTGTCTATTTATCACTGTTCATAAAACAGAAATTTACATTTTCATTTTCTGTACATTTAGTACAGAGCCATCCAGATCTTTGCACTTGTCTCTGCGTACTTGTATGGGTGTGAACAAACAACCGGTGTGTTCTTTCACTTATATGGGCTGCCTGCATGCAGCTCAGCACGAGTACAGAAAAATAAACAAAAGGGTCTACACGTTTACGGGGCATGTGAATAAGCACTTACACAGCTATGAGCTGCTTTTGAACAAAGTTTAACTCATACTTTTCCAGCAAACTCTTGTTGTCAAAAAATACACAAAATAAATACTGTATTTATTGGCGTATAACACACACTTTTTCACCCTGAAACTCGGGTGCAAATAGCGCGTACTTGTTATACGCCGATACTTCAATTTTAGCTGCCTGGGAGGGGACAGGGAGGGGGGCGGGACGAGCGCCATCAGATTACATACAGTGAGAATCTCCTGTTTACTTGATGGCCTCTGTAATAGGAATTCCTGTCTCCTGGGCCGCCATTGGACCACTGTTCTGTCTATCATAGGCGATTCTCACTGTATGTAATCTGTCGCCGCTCGTCCCGCCCCCCTCCCTGTCCCCTCTAGGCTGCAGATAGACATCGATCAGGCTGCACTGATGGCAATGTTGAGGCTGCTGCATTGAAGGCAATGGTGAGGCTGCTGCATTGAAGGCAATGGTGAGGCTGCTGCATTGATGGCACTTGTGAGGCTGCATTGATGGCACTTGTGAGGCTGCAGATGGGCATTGATCAGGCTGCATTTATGGCAATGGTGAGGCTACAGATGGGCATTGATCCTTATTTTGCTTCAAAGTTCCTTATTTAAAATTTAAGTTTTTTTCCTGAAACTTTCCCTCTTAAAATGAATGTGTGTGTTATACGCCTGTGCGTGTTGGTAACTATTATTTGCACTGATTATCTTATTAGGTTACGTGTCCCAAGTTGTTGAAATATTGATTGATCTTTGATTCATAAAGATGATTCAAAACGGTGGGATTTGTATGCCTTTTCAAAATGTGAAAGAATGTGCAGAGCATTGTTTGTGCAGCTGCTGGTACTTCCATTATCAATGTGACAACACACTGTAGAAGAGTCTTCTGGCCACAGAGCATCTGTGTGCATGAAAGGAGAGCCTGCAGCGCCCCCTAGTGGTGAAATAGAAATTGTCATGCAACACAAATTACGAAATTTGCAAATCTTAGAAAGGTCACTGCATGCACATGTGTATAGAAAAATGTAACTGCATACAGATCCATAGTGCATGAGATCTGCTTAGCTGCCACTGTTGGTTCAACATGTTGTTCCTGAAGAATATATTTTACTTCAGGGCTTTAATGAAACAAATAGCTGAATGAATAAGATGAATGAATGAATAAGATCACATCTAGTCATTCATGTAAAAATGGAGCTGGCTGATGCATGAAGTCTGCTATGCCCATCATTTATATAACTCATTGAGCCTCAAGAGCAACTACAAAGTGAGACTTTATTGCTGCAAAGTATAACATGGATCTCTCAGAGTTACTATTATCATTCGTGAATTAACACACACATATATACCCTCTGATCCCTCCTGTGTTGATTTGTATTATAAGTGTACTGTCTGCCCCCATGTTGTAAAGCGCTGCGCAAACTGTTGGCGCTATATAAATCCTGTATAATAATAATAATAATAATAATAATATATACAGGGCCGAGCAGGGGGGAAATGCTACCTGCGGTGGCAATTTGTCCCTAATTCCCCTCCCCATCACTGGTTGCTAGGAGGCTGACAGCCATACATTGGTTGCTAGGACGGGGGCAGACGTACAGCGACATTGATTGCTAGGACACCGTGTAATTGATTATTATGTTGCATGCGTCCATTTGCACCATAACAACCAATGATACTGTGCAGGCCAGAAGCTGTATGTACGCACAGCTGAATATGCACTGAGGACAGATTATCCTCTAAGCATGTTTTCATTTTAACCAAATTATTTGCTGTTTCTGTGAGCTAAAATAACAATATAACCAGACAGAAGGAAGTCTCAGTCTTGGAGTATGTATTCCTTTGTGTAGTGGGCCTCGCGTATTTCTGGCCACAACTTGTCTCCAACTGAACTGCAATACACCCATCGTATAGCGGCTTCAGCCTCACAATATGAGGAACCTGACCATTATAATTGTGTAAACACTGCCCCCTTCTGGTTAGCATATGTATCATCTAAAAAAATGATTATATATATATATATATATATATATATATATATATATATATATATACAGTATCTCACAAAAGTGAGTACACTCCTCACATTTTTGAAAAAATGTTATTATATCTTTTCATGTGACAACACTGAAGAAATTACACTTTGCTACAATGTAAAGTAGTGAGTGTACAGCTTGTAAAACAGTGTAATTATGCTGTCCCTTCAAAATAACTCAACACACAGCCATTAATGTCTAAACCGCTTTCAACAAAACTGAGTACACCCCTAAGTGAAAATGTCCAAATTGGGCCCAATTAGCCATTTTCCCTCCCGTTGTCATGTGACTCATTAGTGTTACAAGGTCTCAGGTGTGAATGGGGAGTAGGTGTGTTAAATTTGGTGTTATCGCGCTCACTCTCTCATACTAGTCACTGGAAGTTCCATATGGCACCTCATGGCAAAGAACTCTCTGAGGATCTAAAAAAAAAATTGTTGCTCTACATAAAGATGGCCTAGTCTATAAGAAGATTTCCAAGACCCTGAAACTGAGCTGCAGCACGGTGGCCAAAACCATAAAGCGGTTTAATAGGACAGGTTCCACTCAGAACTGACCTCACCATGGTCGACCAAGAAGTTGAGTGCACATGCTCAGCGTCACATCCAGAGGTTGTCTTTGGGAAATAGATATATTAGGGCTGCCAGCCTTTCTGCAGAGGTTGAAGGGGTGGGGGGTCAGCCTGTCAGTGCTCAGACCATACGCCACACACTGCATCAAATTGGTCTGCATGGTTGTTGTCCCAGAAGGAAGCCTCTTTTAAAGATGATGCACAAGAAATCCCGCACACAGTTTGCTGATGACAAGCAAACTAAGGGCATGGATTACTGGAATCATGTCCTGTGGTCTGATGAGACCAAGATAAACTTATTTGGTTCAGATGGTGTCAAGTGTGTATGGCGGCAACCAGGTGAGGAGTACAAAGACAAGTGTGTCTTGTCTACAGTCAAGCATGGTGGTGGGAGTGTCATGGTCTGGGGCTGCATGAATGCTGCTGGCACTGGGGAGCAACATGTGTGAACAAAAATAGGATGGCTGCACTCCCAATACGATGCAAATTGAAGATTTATTGAGGAGTTGAAAACATATACAAAAGAGCGATGACATAGGCAAATGGCGGGACAAAAGGTGACACATTTCACACGACTAGCGTGCTTCATCAAAACCTAGATGGGTTTTGATGAAGCACGCTAGTTATGTGAAACACGTCACCTTTTGCCCCACCATTTGCCTATATTATCGGTCTTTTGTATATGTTTTCAACTCCTCAATAAATCTTCAATTTGCATCGTATGGGGAGTGCAGCCATCCTATTTTTGTTCACACATGGTTTTTGCAGCAGTGACAGGGCGTGCACCCGATCTCATGTTGGTTTACTTGCAGCCTGGCGGACTTCACCTGGAGCAGTTATTTAGTTTCATCTAACTGGGGAGCTACAGTTCACTGAGGGAACCATGAATGCCAACATGTACTGTGACATACCGGAGCAGAGCATGACCACCCTTCGGAGACTGGGCCGCAGGGCAGTATGCCAACATGATAACGACCCCAAACACACCTCCAAGATGACCACTGCCTTGCTAAAGAAGCTGAAGGTAAAGGTGATGGACTGGCCAAGCATGTCTCCAGACCTAAACCCTATTGAGCATGTATGGGACATCCTCAAAAGGAAGGTGGAGGAGTGCATGGTCTCTAACATCCACCAGTTCTGTGATGTCGTCATGGAGGAGTGGAAGAGGACTCCAGTGGCGAACTGCGAAGCTCTGGTGAACTCCATGCCCAAGAGAGTTAAGGCAGTGCTGGAATATAATGGTGGCCACACAAAATTCCGACAATTTTGGCCAAATTTGGACATTTTCACTTGGGGGGTGTACTCACTTTTGTTGCCAGCGGTTTAGACATTAATGGCTCTGTGTTGAGTTATTTTGAGGGGACAGCAAATATACACTGTTATACAAGCTGTACACTCACTACTTTACATTGTAGCAAAGTGTCATTTCTTCAGTGTTGTCTCATGAAAAGATATAATAAAATATTTTCAAACATGTGAGGGGTGTACTCACTTTTGTGAGATACTGTATATAGACACAATATATACAGTATATATATATATATATATATATATATATATACAATATATATATATATATATATATATATATATATATATATATATATATACCGTATTTATCGTATAGCACGCACCCAAGGTTTAGGGGTGTTAGCTGTTAGCTGTTAGTGCAGCTTTGTCAGTGCAGGTTTGCCCGTGCAGCTTTGCCCCAGTCCAGCCATGTCAGTGCAGCTTTGTGCACTCGCCGCCGACATACACAGCTGTGGGTAGATTCAAATATGGCGCTAAGACTGCAGGGCTTCGTCGGAGCCGAGATACACATACCCGAGTGTTCTCGGCTTTTTTCGGCGCCTCTCACAGTCACGCCCAGTCCCGCCCTATGATGCACATAACACAGGTCCAAGGGCGGGACTGGGCGTGACGGCGGCGCCGAAAAAAGCCGAGAACACTCGGGTATGTGTATCTCGGCTCTGACGAAGCCCTGCAGTCTCGGCGCCATATTTGAATCTACCCACGGCTGTGTATGTCGGCGGCGACCGCGGCAATTGCCGAGATCGCTCCGATTATGTATGTCACTTTCTGATTTAGGGGTCATTGGGAAAAGATCCTGAAAGGAAGTGGAGAGAGAGAAGACCTCAGCCACATGTCCTTTCCATGCTACTGTAGTACCCCCTCTAGTTAGGCTGCTAGTCTTTGGCTTCACCGCAGTTAGTGGAGCAGCAATTGATTGTTTTTGTATTGTCAGGGTTGTGGATGCTTCATTTCTCCCACCTGTTTCTGAAAGAAGCTTCCAGAATATAGGGCAGGGAGAGTCAAATGACCACATGAATATTTATCATGCCTCAGCCAATCCCTGGAAGGAGGTGTCCAGAAGGTGCCTTGGGAGGTGATAAATGTTTGGTAGGCCCTTTGAATGTGTTCTTTCTCTCCAGGGAGGGTTCCAGTTCTCTTGGGGGTACTGCCCCATGAAAATAGCAAGCAAGACAAGAAATTGCAGCCTGGGCCTCAGCAGGTGCTGGGCTGACGGCCTGGAAAAGGTTGCTTAAGGGTTTTTTGCTGAAAGTCATCCTCCTGGCGTCCTGGTCTGGAGAAGGATCTTTTGTCTCTCTCACTGAGGAACTACCTGTGAACCCTGGGTAGCAGACAGCTCCACGGACATTGTGAGTAAAGACCTTGCTGTGGACTCTTGGGTGTGCAAGTGCTAGAAGGGAACTAACTGCCAGAGGATGCTATATAGACTGGGACTGCTCCTATAGAGTCCTAGATATAGTGGCCACCCCCTGTTACTGCTGCTGAGAAAAGAATAATGAGAAGCTGTCCTCCTGTTATTTCTGCAATCGTTTGGTGAATTCTGTACCCTGAACCCCTCTCCTTTTTAAGTTACTCAGCTAAAAATTCTAAAAAGACATCCCCTAGACTTAGCCTGTATTGTCAGTGTACACAGAAATGTGCAAGGGAGACCTAGGCATTATCATGCCCCTCTGGGGGTAGGTACTACACTACTAATGCCAGATCAGAGGAGATGACTATGCAAGTATTTCTATGTTCTAATGGTTTAACTGCAGTTGGCCAAAGCTTTCTGATTGTATTGCTGAATCCTCATGAAAAATAGGGTATCTCTGTTCTAATACTATCTATGTTATATGCTGGTAGCACTAGTTCATCTGTTCCCAATTACTTTGTTTAGATTACTGGTTAATTTCCCAGGTAGGGAATCCCCTCTGTTAACAGAAGCCCTGTCCTGGGTGGAGACACTGCCAACCTTATTATCAATCCCACTCCTTCACTTAGCGAAGGTTCTGGTTCTCTCATTTACTTACAGGATTATCACAATATCCTGTTTGGGGAGCCATTTCTCATGCCCCCCCCCCCCTAAAAAAAGGCTACAATACTGTTAAGCACACACCGTAGATTGGAGACAGTGTGTGAGGCCTGGTTCACATCTGTGCGGGTAGTTGCGAGGGCAAGAATTTCAGCGATTCCCGCCCCCTCAACCACCCCCCAGTCAAAACGCACTGCTGATTATAAAATGCATGGGGCTGCCATTTATTCTGATTGGCACGCTCACGCATCTAAAAACGCAGTGTAGGAACCGCGTTTCCCGGACACTGTGTTTTTGGAATGGTGCAGGAACCTTTTTCCTGCAGGAAATGCAGGCATGGCAGCCCATCCAAAAAAATAGGCTGCCATGTCTTCTCTTTATGTATAGATGGTTCTCTTTATGTATAGATGGTTCTCTTTATATATAGATGGTTTTCTTTATTATAGATTGTTCTCTTTATATATAGATGGTTCTCCTTATATATAGATGATTCTCTTTAAGTATAGATGATTCTCTTTATGTATAGATGATTCGACTTTATATATAGATGATTCTCTTTATGTATAGATGGTTCTCTTTATATATAGATGATTCTCTTTATGTATAGATGGTTCTCTTTATATATAGATGATTCTCTTTATGTATAGATGATTTGACTTTATATATAGATGATTCTCTTTATGTATAGATGGTTCTCTTTATGTATAGATGGTTCTCTTTTTATATAGATGGTTCTTTTTAGATATAGATGGTTCTCTTTATGTATAGATGGTTCTCTTTATATATAGATGGTTCTCTTTATATATAGATGATTTTCTTTATGTATAGATAGTTCTTTTTAGATATAGATGGTTCTCTTTATGTATAGATGGTTCTCTTTATATATAGATGATTTTCTTTATGTATAGATGGTTCTTTTTAGATATAGATGGTTCTCTTTATGTATAGATGGTTCTCTTTATATATAGATGATTCTCTTTATGTATAGATGATTCGACTTTATATATAGATGATTCTCTTTATGTATAGATGGTTCTCTTTATATATAGATGATTCTCTTTATGTATAGATGGTTCTCTTTATATATAGATGATTCTCTTTATGT
The DNA here is from genome assembly GCA_037952925.1 of Lithobates clamitans. NCBI lineage: Eukaryota > Metazoa > Chordata > Amphibia > Anura > Ranidae > Lithobates > Lithobates clamitans. Next base: position 1,178,948 of record JBBGZY010001145.1, read on the forward strand.
ATAGATGATTTGACTTTATATATAGATGATTCTCTTTATGTATAGATGGTTCTCTTTATGTATAGATGGTTCTCTTTTTATATAGATGGTTCTCTTTATGTATAGATTATTTTCTCTTTATATATAGATGGTTCTCTTTATATATAGATGGTTCTCTTTATGTATAGATGGTTCTTTTTAGATATAGATGGTTCTCTTTATGTATAGATGGTTCTCTTTATATATAGATTATTCTCTTTATATATATATGGTTCTCTTTATGTATAGATGGTTCTCTTTATGTATAGATGAAGGGGCTCTGTGTAGAATGGGGTCAGGTGTATGCGATCAGAGAGATTTGGCTGCAAATAGCTGGTGTGAGAGGGACTCTGATATTCCTGGGCATCCCGCCAGCCCAGCGTTGTCTTTCTTTTATGTGACTTTTCTTCCACTGTAAAGCCTTTATTTTGTACTTTATCGGAGAGCTGATACGATCTCGATTGGCATGACGTCCCTGCCAGGCTGTAGGCGAGGGATCCTGAATTCTGAGGTAATTTTATCCGAAACTCTGAATTCCACCATAAACTCAATCTACATTTGTGTTCAGAGGGTAATGAATAGCGCCATTGTCAGCAATTTGTTTGCATCTTGTTCCTCCTGGAGGGGATGAGGATATAGTGAGCGCTACTCAGGGGGCTTATTTCATCCCCCTTTCATCCTTGTGCAGGTGTTGGCAAGCAGAGCTCCCAGCTGTCATATTCCTCCCCCACATCTGTCCCCCTTTGGTTCTGAGGTGTAGGTATGTAGAAATGAAAGTGCTCTTTACCCATCAGAAGTCTTTTTAAAAGAGAAGTATGGGTTTTATTTATTTTTTAAGAATCATACTTACCTAAGTGGATGCAGCATCGGTCTGATCATAGACCAGTTTGCATCAGTGAAAGCAAGGAAGGTGCAGTTGTCATTTTTTTGTAGTGCCAATCCATAATTTGTTAATTGAAAGAATAAAGAGCTTCACTTGTAGTTTTGTTAGCTGTTTTTTTTTTGTTAAGGTTATCTGAAAGATGGGTTTCAAATGTTTTGACAGGGGCGCAGTTTCAGTGCTCGACATAGGCGCCATTTTCACTAGATACGCCTCTGACTGTAGGTCATTACAGTCAGAATGGCACAGTCATAAAACAAAACAAGGCAACGAGTAAACAAATGAAATGGCCCCTGTTAAAAACTCTGCATACTCTTAGCTCTTATTACTGTGTATTGCCCCCTTTAGCATCAATGACAGTGTGCAGTATTTTTGTAATAGTTGTCTATGAGGACACAAATTCTTTCCGGTAGTATAGCTGCCTGTTCCTCTTGGCAAAATGCCTCCAGGTCATGCAAAGTCTTTGGTCGTCTTGCATGAACCGCATGTTTGTGATCCCCCCCGAGTGGCTTGATTATATTAAGGTCAGAAGACCGGAATGGCCACCCCGGAACCTTCACCTTTTTCTGTAACCACTGGAGGGTCAACTTCGCCTTGTGCTTAGGGTCATTGTTCTGCTGGAAAGCCCAAGAGCACCCCATGCGCTGCTTTTGTGCAGAAGAATGCAAATTGCCAGTATTTTCTTATAACGTGCTGCATGACCAGTGTAGATCGGATGTTACCAACCTTCTATGTCTGCCCGACCATCGTACTCAGCCTACCCCTAATATTACTTCCAATTAATGAGACCACACCTGAAATGGAGTACAAATGGCCATAGCACCCTTCTTTATTAACATAACACTTATTAAAATTAACATTATTTTCCTATAAACATCTAAAACAACATAACAATTTTCAGCCTGATTGGTCTTTTGACGGCACCCAGAAAACCAATACTATTCCACTTCTGCACTGTAGGCCCTTTTACCATAATAGGCCTCCAGCTGTGAACACCAGCTCGGAGACAACCGCCACTACCCGCAGGGCAACCATTACCATATTCAAGTTAACCTATTTACCTGGAATACACCAGAGGGGCACATACCACCGATGAGTCCCCCCCATCTCCATCTCTAAAGTATTTTCTTACACCGTCAAAAGACCAACCACCGCCACTCGATCAACCGATCAGCTGCCATGGCTTCCCCGCACATCCTGCACCTGCAACAAAAGAAAAACAGACAAACAATACAGGGAGGGTGGGTGGGAAACTGCCTGCCTTGTCACCTGTCTCTCCACTGATGCCTGGGAGACCCCACCTCCCCCTCAAATAAACTACCATGCCCCTCCCCATCCTGTTGCTCCTGGCCAATACCAACTCTCCCCCTTTTTCTACTTACACTGCCTTAACCCTATAGTTGCCAACCATTATCACCCTGTCATGCTGGCCCTTCACTATCCTTTCCATTTTATTACACTCGCTCCGGGCCTTACTTTAATCTTGCCATCAATTTTCATAAGATTCCCTGGATCTTTAGGTTCGGATTACATCTATTGGGTGCGGGATTCGCAGCAATTCCCGCACTCACAACCACCCGCAGCCAAAATGATATGCAAACTTTTGAGCACAATTATATATATGTGTGTATGTATGCATGTATGTATGCATGTACATTGCATTTAATCTTGACCCCTAATTTTCCATGATCTAAACTGCTTTTTATGGGCTTGTCCATAATGGTGGCAAGGACTGTATGTCCTATGAAAAGCAATCCATGCTCAGGTCGCTCTTTAGGGGCATTTTACAGGCGATGAAGAGGTGATATGTCACCTCCTCAACATCTGTTTTAACCCCCTAAATGCAGAACCACCGTGTCGCAACTGCATGCAGTTTTGCGCACATTCCCTGGCACGCAGTAATGTGAACCAAGCCTTAAGAGCAGGATGCCTTGAGACGGAAAATAATTTTCAAGTGCGCCGTGACTGGAACAAGGTTGAGAAACACTGCTATAAACAGTACAACCCTATGTAATAAAAAGCGACTGAAAATACCTTGTAATACTCACAGTGCAAGAATCCATAAAGTAACTTGCCCAGAATCTTGAACAATTGCTCACACACTATAAACAGTGAAATGATCATAGGTGACAATTACAATGCTGTGTGACACTTCCAGTGCAAGTGAACAATTTCACATACACTATCAATTCTCAAGCATGATAATAACACTAAAAACAGTCCAGTAGACATGTGCACTGCCGAAAAATGTGTTTGTTTTCGTTTCATTTGTTTTTTTTTTTTTCTTTTTTTGGGACATTATTTATGATCGCAATTCGTAAATTCGAAAATTCGTATATTCCAAATTTCGAAAATTCGAAAATCCGCAAATAAGAACGAAAATCCAAAAACTAATAATAACTAACTATTAAATTAAAGGTATTGGAATTTCCTTTAAAATGTGGCCGTGAACGTAACGAATACAAATTTATCAAATTATCCGAAACAACGAATGCCGCATCTAAACAAATGGAATGGAACAAATTAATAACAAATAATAATAATAAAACGTTTTTATTGTTATTATTATTGTTATTTATAATTATTAATTCATTACGTTCCATACTTTTAGAGTCAGCATTCGTTATTTGGAAAAATTCGTAACTTCGGATAAATTCGTATTCGTTACATTCACTAACAGCCAATTTTGAAAGGAAATTCCAATACCTATAATTTAATAGTTATTATTTCAGATTTTCTAATTACGAATTTACGAATTTTTGAATTTACGAATTTTCGAATATTCAAATTTACGAATATTCGGAATGTTTCCGAATCAACGAATTTGTCAAAATTCGTAAAAAAAGGAGTTCGGAACGAAACTAATTGCACATGTCTACAGCCCAGTGTAACACTCTTATGCCTCGTACACACGATCGGACTTTCCGCCAACAAAACCGTGGAATTTTGTCCGAAGCGTGTTGGCTCCAACTTGTCTTGCATACACACGGTCACACAAATGTTGGCCAACAATTACAAACGTAGTGACGTGCTAGACGTACTAAGTGGTTTTTCAGCTCCTTAGCGCCACCCTTTGGGCTCCTTCTGCTAATTTAGTGTTAGTAGAAGTTTGGTGAGTGTTGATTTGCGCTTTTCTTTTCACGTTTTTCATTTAGAGCTTTTCATTTCGTGCTTTTCAGTTCGTTTCTGAACGGCCGTTCGTCAACCAGACATGTTGTGGAATCGGAGGAGATAACGTGTTATTTATTATTGGCCTTGGAGTTATTGCTTTGACATTATTTTTTGGTTGAATAATAATGATTTGATTTGGTAAATTTTCTATATTTTTGGATGCATAGAATGCACTTTTTGGTAAAGTTCAAATTGGCAGTTAGCATGTCTAATTTTATTTTTTTTTTAATGCACATTAAAAAAAATAGTGGAGAATAATACTTGGCTATGTGATTTACTTCAAATGACAGTTTGGGAGTAGGCAGTTACATTTTAAAAAATACAATGTAAAATTAACAAGGGACACCAACATAGTTGTATCTTTGATCTTAAAAACTAGGGGACAATGGTGTTGTAGTAAAAAAAGCCTTTGAAAATTTGTTTGCAATAACTCCATCAGTATCACCAGCAAAGCAGCTTCATTATTATCCCATTAGAGAAGAAGAAAATGTGCGCTGCATTTCGAGATTTCATAATTTGCCGCATCACGAATGTTAATTCTCCATTACGAACGCTAGTTTACAAGACCGACCGCTTCTGGCTCCTCCTTGTTTCTGAGCACGCGTGTTAGTACTTTGGACTTTTATCAGACAGACTTGTGTACACACGCTTGGAAAATATGACAACAGACATTTGCCCGTGGAAAATTTTAAAGCCTGCCATCCAAGATTTGTCCGCGGAAAATCCAACAATTGTCCAATGGAGAGTACAAACGGTCGGATTTTCCGCCAAAAGCCTGTCATCTCACAATTCACATCGGAAAATCTGATCGTGTGTACGAGGCTTTAGTGCAAGAAATTGGTATATCCAGTATATCTAACAAGGAATTTTCAGCTGTGATGTGATCCCTTTCCACACATTAAGCAAACCTACTTACCAGAGATAAGTGACCCTCAATTAATGAGCAGTAAAATAAGCTGAGACATCATCGCAACATCAAAAAGCTCCGATCTGCTGGCTGTGTGTGATGGCATTGAAACACCTGAACAGCCAGGATTCTGTTTGAACTTGAACATATAAGTACCTATGCCTAGAAAACTCACTGGTCAGGTGCCAATCCCAATAATGAATGCAAAGAAATACAACCATGGAGGGGACTGTGAGTCACCAATAACCAACAATTATATAAAACTTACAAAGATTTTATTGAGACACGATGAAGAACATCAAAAGGGTTATGTAGAGATAAGACATTGTTACTGTAAATCTGTCATGCAGGCTGCAAAGCCCAATAGTGACCCCTACGCGTTTCAACTTGTAGACAGGGCTGGACTGGCCTACTTGGATACCGGGACATTTCCTGGTAGGCTGCCTGCCCTGGGGCTGCTTTGAGCTGTGGCTGCAGCGCTCCCCTCCCTCCCTCCTCCTTCCCTCTTGTGTACATGTCACACACACACAGCAGGAGACCGCTGTGTCTCAGAGCGGAGTCTGAAATGTTTGGCCGCTCTGACAAAAGTTTCGCATGTCAAAAACCATGAAATCAGACCGAGACAGAAGTACAGTTAAGTCACACTTGTTTAATAATAAAAGTAAAAAGAACAAACATAGTCAAAACATATCCAAAGTTCAGTAACCGGAACGGATAGTCAGCCAAGCCAGAAGTCAGGGATCAATGTAGTGGAACAGCAAGCAGGATCTGGAGCCAGAAGGGATGTCAGCAAAGCAAGTCTTTAAACAGGAACACAGGAGATAGTCTCTTGTGATGTTGACCAAGGCGAAGGCAGAGATCCACTGGGCTGAACGGCTTAAGTAGGGAGGACTGACGAGCAGGATATCATCAACAGCTGAGTAAATGTGGAGAGATAGGAGCTTGCAATTAGCCGACAGCTGAGCAGCAAGTTTTGAGAAGGAAGGGTTGAGCCCACCCCTGACAGGCTTCCCTGCAGGCTTTAACTCCAGGCTGTCTGATCCCCCATTAGGGAGCTCAGCAACCTCACAGATGTGAGTTCTCATCCTATATTTCATCCAATTATCTGTCAAGGCTGCATGGATGGGCACAGTCATTGAGGCTGTATGGACGGGCACAGTGAGGCTGCATGGATGGGCACAGTTAGTGAGGCTGCATGGACAGGCACAGTCAGTGAGGCTGCATGGACAGCACAGTCAGTGAGGCCGCATGGATGGGCACAGTCAGTGAGGCTGCATGGATGGTCACAGTGAGGCTGCATGGATGGGCACAGTCAGTGAGGCTGAATCGATGGGCACAGTCAGTGAGGCTGCATGGAGGGGCACAGTGAGTCTGCATGGATGGGCACAGTCAGTGAGGCTGCATGGACAGGCACAGTCAGTGAGGCTGCATGGACAGGCACAGTCAGTGAGGCTGCATTGATGGGCACAGTCAGTGAGGCTGCATGGATGGGGAGAGGCACAGTGAGGCTGCATGGATGGGCACAATGAGGCTGCATTGATGGGTACACTGGGGCTGCATTGATGGGTACAGTGAGGCTGCATGGATGGGCACTGTGAGGCTGCATGGACGGGCACAGTGAGGCTGCATTGATGGGCAGTGAGGCTGCATTGATGGGTACAGTGAGGCTGCATTGATGGGCACAGTGAGTCTGCATTGATGGGCACAGTGAGGCTGCATAGACAGGCACAGTGAGGCTGCATTGATGGGCATTGAGGTTGCATTGATGGGTACAGTGAGGCTACATTGATGGGCACAGTGAGGCTACATGTATCATGTCTGCAGTCTCTGACCATCTCTTGTACGATGTCTGCAGTCTCTGACCATCTCCTGTATCATATCTACATTCTCTTACCATCTTTAGTATCATGTCCTCAGTCTCTAACCATCTCCTGTACCATGCCCGCAGCCTCTGACATCTCCTGTACCATGCCCACAGCCTCTGACATCTCCTGTACCATGCCCACAGCCTTTGACATCTCCTGTACCATGCCCACAGCCTTTGACATCTCCTGTACCAGGCCCACAGTCTCTGTTATCTCCTGTACCATGCCCGCAGCCTCTGACATCTTGACATCTCCTGTACCATGCCCACAGCCTCTGACATCTCCTGTACCATGCCCACAGCTGCTGACATCTCCTGGATCATGTCTGCAGCCTCTGACCATCTCCTGTACCATGCCCGCATGCCTCTAACCATCTCTTTTATCATGTCCACAACCTCTGACCATCTCTTGTCTTAAATCATGTCAGCAGTCTCTGATGGAGTCTGGAGAGGAGTCAAGAATGGGAGCACGCCGGGATGGGGGTCATGGGAGAAGTCAGATGTGTGCGGACTGTGGAGAGGAGACTATAGGAAAAAACCAGAGCCACCAAGCTGAAGCCAACTAACTGACCCCTGCACAGTGCACCTGAGAGGAGGTCAGTGACAGCGCCACCAGGCCATTCTGAGGGGGGTCACTGATGTAAGGGGGGAGTGAATACAATAATGTAAGGGGGCACTGATATAAAGGTTTCCCCCTTATATCAGTAACCCACCCCCCTTTCCTTAGTGTATTCTTTCTGTGGAAGGTGGTCTCTGGTCACCAGATTCCCCCTACATTCCCAGAGTCCCTGGTGTCCCCCTTGATGATTGCTCCACTTTTAACTGACAGGAGGAAGACTGGGTGATCGACCCTCTATGGCAAGCATGGACGATTGATCAGGAGTACAAGTGAGTGGAAACCCAGGAAAACAGTGCTTTCAAGAGACTTAAAGGGTGTTAAAGTGCGGGTCATGGAGGAGGAGGTGCAAGGAGTTCGGCCTTAGAGAACCAATACCTCGCAAAGAGCATTGGGGTGCGGTCAATAAAGAAGTCTGTGCAAGGAGTTGGGCCTTAGAGAATTAATACCTTAGAGAAATCTAAACAGTCAGCCCAAAGGACTTTATTCAGAGTATCATTCTTTGGGTAAACTTGGAAGTGCTGTACAGTTGGGAAGTAGCAACAAACAGGAGGAAGGAAAGCTGCAAGGTGTAACTGGAAGCAAGTGCAGGTTAAGAGTTATTCAGAGTGGCTCTATATGATCTGGACTATGTATTCTCAGGACTCACTTCACTTAAAGCTGAATCTGTAATGCCCTGTACACACGGTCGGACATTGATCGAACATTCCAACAACAAAATCCTAGGATTTTTTCCGACGGATGTTGGCTCAAACTTGTCTTGCATACACACGGTCACACAAAGTTGTCGGAAAATCCGATCATTCTTAACGCGGTGACGTAAAACGCGTACGTCAAGACTATAAACGGGGCAGTAGCCAATAGCTTTCATCTCTTTATTTATTCTGAGCATGCGTGGCACTTTGTGCGTCGGATTTGTGTACACAAGATCGGAAATTCCGACAACGGACTTTGTTGTCGGAAAATTTTATAGCCTGCTCTCAAACTTTGTGTGTCGGAAAATCCGATGGAAAATGTGTGATGGAGCCCACACATGATCGGAATTTCCGACAACAAGGTCCTATCACACATTTTCCATCGGAAAATCTGACCGTGTGTACAGGGTATAAGAGTTATTCAGAATGACTCTGTATCACAGTACTGCAATAAGTGTCAGAGAAGAATAAAGTTCAATGTTTAATCGTTCTGGACTGTCTGCTGTGTCAATCTGTGCAGGGAAGGGGGTAACAGAACCACACTAACGAAAAGGAATGAACTACCAGCAGCTCCTGCGGGAGGTAGTGCGCTACATGTATATAAAATGTGCTTTCATATCTGTCTTATCTATATATAAATGCTCTTCAAATGTGCTTTGCATGGTTTTCTCTTTTTATGAACAAGAAAATAATGACCTTATGATGTTGGGCTGGTATAATAATGCTATGGGGCTGGTATGAAATTATTTCCAGGGCTGGGTTTTATTCCCAGTCCGGCCCTGCTTGTAGTCTTCTTCATGGTGTTCTGGTAGACAGAAATAGTAGTAGATTAAAATATCGGCAGGAGATCGAGCATCTTATAGCATCGCTAAAGGCCATCTAAATGCCCAAATATCCATAGATAGCACAAGAGATAGGAGCTCAATCATCAATCATAATAAGACCAGAGGACAAGGTAATGTAACCAGCAGATATTGGAGTAATTTAGCCACACACAGCTCAACAAAAGCAGGTATACTGTACTTCAGAAAAAATGAAAAATAACCAATATACAGAAATTTAGCTGTATCCAGCTCAATAAGAGTAGGTATGTCTGGAAGTAGATAATGTAAAACGTCTGAGTTAAAGCTTGAATATCAGGGTCTATATCAGTGTTTCTCAACTCCAGTCCTCAAGGCGCCCCAACAGGTCATGTTTTCAGGATTTCCCTCAGATGAAATAGCTGTGGTAATTACTAAGGCAGTGAAACTGATCACATCACCTGTGCAAAATAATGGAAAGCCTGAAAACATGACCTGTTGGGGCGCCTTGAGGACTGGAGTTGAGAAACACTGGTCTATATATAATGTGGGTGATTACTCCAAAACATGGTCTCTGGCCAGAGTTGCATGACCGCGCAATTACCAGTTAAAGTAGCACAGAGCCAAATGGCAAAATATGCTCTGGTCATGAAGGGGGTATAGTATTCTGGAGGCCAAGTGGTTAAAATAATAAAAACATGTTATATTTAAGGCTCTGTGCAGTGGTTTTGCACAGAGCAGCCCCAATCCTCCTCTTCTTGGATCCCCCACCGATGCTCTGGGCACCTCCTCTTCGAAGAGTGCCCCCATAGGAACGTGCTTCCTATGGAGAGACTCGTGCAAACTCACTCCTGGGCCACCTTGACTCTGCCCCCTGCTCCCAGGTCACAGAATTTGATTGACAGCAGCAGGAGCCAATGACTACCACTGCTATCAATCTGCGCAATGAGGAGGGACAGAGCCGGGAGAGCCGCTGCTGTCATGCACGGCATGGATCGGGATTGGACTCAGGTAAGTATAAGGGGGGGTGAGGGGGGGGGGGGGGCACATGCATCACAGAAAGTTTTTTACCTTAATGCATACATAAGGTAAAAAACAATAAGCTTTACAACCACTTTAAATGAAGTGTGATTTTTGTAACTTTCAATAAAGTAAAAAAAAAAAACATTGCAAAATATTGTAACACAGTGCAGTACCCCTATCTGATGCACACCAGTGAAGCACATTATATGGAGCATAATGCCCACCTGCTGGTGTGAACTGGCCCTTAATGATTAATAAACATTAGAGTGTAAGCTCCTCTGGTGCAGAGACTAATATGAAATGTTCAATGTTCTCTGGACAGCCCTGTGGAATATGTCAGTGGGACAATAAGGGAATATTAGAATATAAGATGTTCTGAAGCAGTAGACTGCTGTAAAATATGTCAGAGCTATATATAAATGAATATAAAATCAGGCTCCCAAATCATGTCTGACACCAGTATTTTTGAGAGCTGTCAGCAAGCTCATACCTACCAATAACCACTAGAGGGAAGCATAGAACCTTGTCTGATGGGAAAGGAGACAAAAGTTGCTTTAAAATTTGGAAGCACTGTATAATAAATTAAAATTTTTGCCTTCTTTTTGTGTGATGATATGGCAGCTGGAATGCAATTCCTGGATCACCTTCCTTTCAAATTTCCTCTGCATGTAGCTGACAGATAGCATAGCTTACACAGGAGCAGGGAAGGATCCCAGTGCATCATGGGAGTTATTTGGTAGGTCACACTTGCTCATCTATTTCATGTAGAGAAGTGACCGGATACAGAGTTTGCAAATCATAATTCTGTATGGACTCGCACATGAGTCTTTAAAGAGGAGCTCCACCTTAAAAAAAAATGATTAAAAGCCAGCAGCTACAAATACTGCAGCTGCTGACTTTTAATAAATATACATTTACCTGTCCCGGGGTCCAGCGATGTCGGCAGCCGAAGCCGATCAATCGCTCGGCTCTCGGCTGCCCCTGCCGTCATCCTCGGTCAGGGAATCGGGAAGTGAAGCGCTGCGGCTTCACTGCCCCTTTCCCTACTGCGCATGCGCGAGTCACGCTGCGCCTCTACACTGGTCCCCGTTGTGTTCTGGGAACTGTGTGTTTCCCAGAACACAACGGGGGGGGGGGGCATTTGCGGATATTCTGCGGCTGTCTAAGCCCGGAAGTGGCTACAGATACCTGTATTAGACAGGTATCTGCACCCCCCTCCCCCCTATAAGGTGCCAATTGTGGCACCGGAGTGGGGGAGGAATCCGATGAGCGGAAGATCCACTTTAGGGTGGAACTCTGCTTTAAGTGTAGTATATGTTTATTATTATTATCGTTAGGAGTAGTGGTAGTAGTGTCATCATTATTGATAGGGAAAGTAACAGGAAATGCTTGGAATTTGCTGGCAATACACAGCAGCAATTACCTCCAAAATCTGAGGCTACTGTAAACGGTACACAATCACTTATAGAAGTTGATTGATTGGAAATTATTTACCAGCATTTTGGAAAGTTATCTCTATAGATGATTGTATTTAAAAGAGAAGTATGGGTTTTTTTTGCCTATTCATACCTATCTAGGTGGATGCAGCATCAGACCGATGCTGCATCTGTCCCCCGCCGCCTCTTCACTAAGAACCGAGCGATCAAACATCGCAGATGGCTCGGTTCTCTCACCTCCCTAAGCGGAGAGCTGCTGCCTGTCAGTCAGCATCTCTCCTACTCTGCTCCTCCACACTCATTGGAGCACTGAGCTGTGGAGGGGCGGGGAGCGGCTGTCTTAGCGGCTCGCTGAGAGGCTGAGACTGCCATCAGTCCAGGCAGCTGGCGGATCCAGACTTCCTAAGTCAGACTTTAGACCACTCTCCACTGAAAACGGATCACAGGACTGCAAAACTAATTGCACTCCTGTGACCCATAGGAGAAGCCCAGCCTGAAAAGCTGAGGCTGGACTTTTCATTTAAGATATAATCTTAATGCAAATGATGGTTTAGAGCAGCCTTTTTCAACCAAGGTGCCTCCTAGGTTCTTCAGGGATGCCTTGGCAAGAATGTCTAAAAATTGGCAACAAGCCACTGGATGAAGGCTGCCTTTTTGTTACACAAAGCCACATGACTGATGTATTGCTGATTTTTGGCTGCCAAGACCAAACCATACTTCCCGCCTTACCTACCTTATGTAAATAAGACATGACCACCTAGAATGGATTTTAAACAGCCATAGCAGCCTTTAACAAAACACAATTACAACAAATATATCTTTTATTACATTCCAAGAAAGATAAACTTTACCCGTTAATGTATAATACTGACTCTCTTAAATCCAGGTATTTGGAGGCAAGCATGGTCTACTGAATCGGCTGTATCAAGCACCAAGTTCTTTACCACGGCCCCCAGCCGCAATTACACCGACTCAAGGACAATTAGTTACCACATTACCACCCGATACAGCCCTAATACTGATATCGCCATACTGACGTCACATCTATGGAAAGGTACCCATACCAAAGATGGGCCCAACCCATCATTCTCACAGACAATTTTGACCATGCCCACCTTCAAAAGCCTGAAACCCTTGCCTCTGACGCTCAAGTGTGACACGTCACGTTTGGGCGGCCTGCCACAGACGAAAAGCCTTCTGCATACCCTCCTGTAAACTCAGGAACCACATATCTATACCAATGGCATTCAGGTGAACCCTATCCCCCCGCAAATAGATCCAGTTATCCCCTTCCAACTCCAGATGCCGCACCGCCAGGCCGCCAGTCCTGACAAAAAATGTTGCCACGTCCTTGTTTACTTTTATCCGAGCCTTATTGAGCTTATCCTGGCAATGCAGAGATCCTGGCAATTCATGGATCCTGGCAATTCGGGGAGCCTAACAATTCAGGGATCCTGGCAATTCAGAGATCATGACAATTCAGGGATCCTGTCAATTAAGAGATCCTGGCAATTCAGGGATCCTAGCTATTCAGAGATCTGGCAATTCAGAGATCTTGGAAATTCAGAAATCCTGGCAATTCGGGGATCATGACAATTCAGGGATCCTGGCAATTCAGGGATCCTGGCAATTCAGAGATCCTGGCAATTCAGAGATCCTGGCAATTCAGAGATCCTGGCAATTCAGGGATCCTGGCAATTCAGAGATCCTGGCAATTCAGGGATCCTGGCAATTCAGAGATCCTGGCAATTCAGGAATCCTGGCAATTCAGGGATCCTGGCAATTCAGAGTTCCTGGCAATTCAGAGTTCCTGGCATTTCAGGAATCCTGGCAATTCAGAGATCCTGGCAATTTAAGGATCCTGGCTATTCAGAGATCCTGGCAATTAAGGGATACTGGCAATTCAGGGCTACTGGCAATTCAGAGATCCTGGCAATTCAGGGATCCTAACAATTCAGGGATCCTGGCAATTCAGAGATCATGGCAATTCAGAGATCCTGGCAATTCAGGGATCCTGGCAATTCATGGATCCTGGCTATTCAGAGATCCTGGCAATTCAGGTATCTTGGCAATTCAGGGATCCTGGCAATTCAGGGATCCTGGCATTTCAGGGATCCTGGCAATTCAGAGATCCTGGCAATTCAGGGATCCTGGATTCAGAGATCCTGGCAATTCAGGGATCCTGGCAATTCAGGGATCCTGGCAATTCAGAGATCCTGGCAATTCAGGGATCCTGGATTCAGAGATCCTGGCAATTCAGGGATACTGGCAATTCAGGGATCCTGGCAATTCAGGGATCCTGGCAATTTAGAGATCCTGGCAATTCAGGCATACTGGCAATTCAGAGATCATGGCAATTCAGAGATCCTGGCAATTCAGGGATCCTGGCAATTCATGGATCCTAGCTATTCAGAGAATCTGGCAATTCAGAGATCTTGGCAATTCAGAGATCCTGACAATTCAGGGATCCTGGCAATTCAGGGATACTGGCAATTCAGGGATCCTGGCAATTTAGAGATCCTGGCAATTCAGGGATACTGGCAACTTTAAAAAAAAGGCAATGTGAGAATTCTGGTAATTCTGGAAAACAGGCAATTCAGAATTCCAGTCGTTGGGAAACCAGGAAATGCAGAAATCTAGGCAGTTTATCATTCCATGCAAGTCGGGAAACCAAGTCAGTCAGGAATCCTGGAAAGTTAAAAATCAAGGCAACATATCAGGATTCATGAATTGATATGATTCTCTACAGACTACAACAATCTTTACGGATGTATCCTGCAGAATAGAATATATAGTATATCTGATTTTCTAACAAATCAGCTGTCTGCCAATTTTCGGATCGTTAGTGCTTTCAACAGCCGATTTTGCTTTTTTGTCAGACAAAAGCTGGATGTGCAGACTATAAAATTTTTGTCTGATGTGAACTCAACGTCCAGTTTTCGTTTCATTAGTACGCTTTTCATACGAAAAAAATCATATCAGCAAGACTACGCATGCTCAGAAACAAAAGAATTCATACAAAACTATTCAACACATTACGTCACTTCTGACGTTGTATTCTGTTGTATGAAAATTTTCGTGTGGTGAGTATCCTCTTCACTTTCGACATTTGACTAGCATGCCACAAGAAACGGAAATTGGGTCGTCCGAAAATCTAAGCGTGTGTACGAGGCTTTATGCTCCCCCTACACACCAGCTTTCAGGTACTCACAAAAAAGACCAAACAACTACTGAAATCAATGCAACCTACCACCATCAGTCTCTATCTACACCTTGACCTGATGTAAAGTTTTGGTGGTAGGTGACCTTGTTGGGGTTAGTTGTTTATGAAGCTGACATTACCTGGGAATGGGCCTGTGTGTGGCCAGCATTAGACCTTGCTATCTGATTACAGGGAAGTGTCACACACATCCCTGTAATCATCCCGTTTTTTGGGGAGCTTTTCAAATTCACATAAGTGTCTCTGCAGAAACATACTGACAACGCAGGTGGAATTAAATAAAATGGTTGTCTTGGCAACAATAGAACTAATTCTTCCCAACCTGTAGTAATTGTCTGGGCCGAATTGTTGTACAGCAATGGGGAATAACACTAAAATCAGATGTATCTGAGGAGGAGGACAAGGAGGAGGAGGGTGAGATTGAGCATTGAATGATTTTACTCAAGAATTTAATTAAATACAAAAATGAGCACCATGCTGGAAGCTTTAGTGAGTTTTAATTAACTGGAATTCTGCACCTAAAAATACACAGTTTTGGTGTTTATTGAGCCTGGGACTGCATAATACATCTTCCATCACAGCTCTGAGGCTTGTTTACTGGCTCACAACTGATATCATAAAGTCGTTTGTTAGGCGGGAATCAGGTGACCCAGTCATGCAGTCAAAGGCTCAAAAATGTTCATTTCAAATTTGCATATTTAAAGCAGAGCTCCTTCAACCACACAGACATCCCTTTTTTCCAGTAATGTAGTGATCGTAAATTTATAAAAAAAACATTTTTTAATACCACTAGTATACCTGAAAGTTACCCCACTAATAACCTCTCGCTGATCATGTAACACATATGTGTGGCAGCAGGGCAGGTGGGCCTTAACGTA
The DNA here is from genome assembly GCA_037952925.1 of Lithobates clamitans. Taxonomy (NCBI): domain Eukaryota; kingdom Metazoa; phylum Chordata; class Amphibia; order Anura; family Ranidae; genus Lithobates; species Lithobates clamitans. The sequence goes on from JBBGZY010001145.1 coordinate 1,194,456, forward strand.
CACATATATGCATCCATGGGGTCCGAGGATTCTGGGCTATAAGGGTGCTTGCACACTGAGGCGTCGGTTGTAAAGCGCCGCTATTTTTAGCGGCGCTTTACCATTGTTTTTGTGGAAGTTTTCGCCGGCTAGCGGGGCACTTTTAACCCCCGCTAGCGGCCGAAAAAGGGTTAAAACCACCCGCAAAGCGCCGCTGCAGCGCTTTGCTGGAAAAGCGGTGGAGAAGCGGTGGAGAAGTGGTGTATACACCACTCCTTTACCGCTCCAAAGATGCTGCTTTTTTTTAGACCCCTTTCACACTGAGGCGCTTTTCAGGTGCTTTCACGCTGAAAGAAAACGCCTGAAAAGCTCACAAAAACCTATCTCCATTAAAATCAATAAATGCTTTCACACTGGGGCAGTGGGCTGGCAGGGCGGTGAAAAAACGCCTCACTCCATTGAAATGAATGGAAAGCTCTTCAAAAGCGCCTGAAAAGCTCTTCAAAAGCGCTCAAATGTTTTACTGGTGGTTTAGAAGCGCCTCAGTGTGAAAGGGGCGGAAAAGCGCCACTAAAGCGCCACTATTTTTAGCGGCGCTTTACCATCGTATTTGCGGGGGTATTCGGCCGCTAGCGGGGCACTTTTATCCCCCCGCTAGCGTCCGAAAAAGGGTTAAAACCACCCACAAAGCGCTGCTGCAGTAGTGCTTTGCCGGCAGTATAGCTGCGCTGCCCCATTGATTTCAAGGATGCTCCAAAGATGCTGCTAGCAGGACTTTTTTTACCATCCTGCCAGCGCACCGCTCCAGCGTGAAAGCCCTCGGGCTTTTACACTGAAGAGACGGCTCTTTAGGGGCGTTTTGCAGGCGCTATTTTTAGAGATGTAGAGCCTGCAAAGCGCCCCAGTGTGAAAGGGGTCTAAATGTCCTGCCAGCGCATCGCCTCAATGTGAAAGCACTTGGGCTTTCACACTGATAGGGCGTATACACGGTCGGACTTTGTTCGGACATTCCGACAACAAAATCCTAGGATTTTTTCCGACGGATGTTGGCTCAAACTTGCCTTGCATACACACGGTCACACAAAGTTGTCGGAATATCCGATCGTTCTGAACGTGGTGACGTAAAACACGTACGTCTGGACTATAAACGGGGCAGTGGCCAAAAGCTTTCATCTCTTTATTTATTCTGAGCATGCGTGGCACTTTGTCCGTCGGATTTGTGTACACACGATCGGAATTTCCGACAACGGATTTTGTTGTCGGAAAATTTTATCTCCTGCTCTCCAACTTTGTGTGTCGGAAAATCTGATGGAAAATGTCCGATGGAGCCCACACACGGTCGGAATTTCCGACAACACGCTCCGATCGGACATTTTCCATCGGAAAATCCGACCGTGTGTACGGGGCATGAGACTGCAGGGGAGCCGTTTTTTTTTTCAGGCTCTATTTTTAGCCCAAAAGCGCCTGAAAAACAACCCCTTTCACACTGAGGCAAAGCGTTGGCAGGACGTTAAAAAAACTCCTGCCAGCAGTATACACCGCTCCTCCACTGCTCCTGCCAATTGAAATGAATGGGCAGCGCCGCCGAACTGCCAGCAAAGCGCCACTCTAGCAGCGCTTTGCGGGTGGTTTTAACCCTCTTTCGGCCGCGAGCGGGGATTAAAAGCACCCCGCTAGCGGGCGAAAACCCCTGCAGAAATGACAGTAAAGCGCCGCTATAAATAGCGGCGCTTTACCGCCGACGCCTCGGTATGAAAGCATTAGTGTGCTCGCTGCATGCTCCCAGTACACTGACCAAGCTGTCACAGTCAGTTGGCGGTCTCTGTTTCTGATCGTAAGCTGGCAGGACAGGCTTCTAATCAATGACAGCTAATCACAATGATCACATGATTGAGAAATCCGTCCTGCCTCTAGGCATTAAGACCCACTTAAAAAGCTTCTGGAAGGTGTTGGAGAGGGGATTATAATTCCCTAAAGATCAGAAACCAAGTTGCAAATCAAAGTTCTGTATTTTGAGCCAACCAAGCTCTATTGCATTGCACAGTATTGTCATCCTAACATGTTTCAGGCACTGGGAGCTGGACAGAAAAGTATTCAGATGGCATTCAGAATAGGAAGAGCAAGTGGGAGACCTCAGTAATGTGCAATGAGCAGGCAGGAAGTAGAAAGGCGCAGTAGTTAATAACGATGACAACTGCTTAGATAAGCAGCATGAACTAAAAATGGTATTAAACCCAGAAACCAAAAAAAAATTATATTGCAGCTTACCAATTCTTAGATGGTATGGCTGCATGAATTTCTCTCTCTCTCTCTCTCTCTCTCTCTCTCCCTCTCTCTCTCTCTCTCTCTCTCTCTCTCTCTCTCTCTCTCTCTCTCTCTCTCTCTCTCTCTCTCTCTTTCTTTCTCTCTTTCTTTCTTATAAAGATCAGCTTTTGCTTATTTATGTAAAAACTGTATCCAAAAAGAAAAAAAATGTTGCTGTAACTGCAGTGTGAGCTGGAGTTTGGCTTCATTTTGTTAGTGTATATAAATCTGCTAGTACATCCAACATCCCCCCCACACACACTGACAATGCTGCTGTCCAAAGGTGCCCCTGTACTTCTTCATCCAGAGTGGCGTGAATTTTATTACAGGAGGTGTGTTACTGACCAGATCACCAGATGAAAACAGAAATGCCTAAAATAACACTAATGCAGCCACCACATCTAATGATTGGTAAGTTGTAATATATTATATTTTTGGTTGCGGTTTAATGCTGCTTTTAAGATACTAAAGATAATTTGGTTAATACTGTTAATATATACAGTAGGTATTTCATTAGATTTAGATGGTAGATTTAGCCCAGAATTCTACTGCACTAAAAGGAATGCTAGGGCTGCCTGCCATTGCTGATAACTTTCTGAAATTGCTGGTTCCCTGGCTTTCTTTGTTTTTTGCTTTTTTTTGCTTTTATATAATCTTTATTTCAAGAACAAAACAGACTACTTATGTAGCGCACCCCATGTAGGAGCCACTGGTGAATAGGGATCCCCACCCTGAACAGCCAGGCACATCGAATCTTCACAGTATCCCAGCGTTAAGGAACAGTCCAGTGCTTGTTTTTATGTTTTATTGAGGGGTATAAAACTTGGATAGGGTAGAGGGAAAATGATGGGATGCCCACTTGACTTTAGAAACTTCAGGGACAATTTAGCTATTTACACTCTCTTCTTCCAGCACTCGCTTGCAGAAAAAAGAACACAAACTCAGCTGGAACACTGTTGGATGAATCTGCCCAAAAAGGCACTTAGTCAGATTAAGCAGAAGCCCTTTGCAGGCAGGGACCGCGGGCCCCTTTGGCTGTGTAGAGAAAAGTCCAATGTGCAATGGCCGGTACTTCCGGGTATGTAGATGTTGTGACTTACTCTCCTTTTTTCCAGAGATGCAGTGCTGGGTGCCTGAACAGTCCTCAGTCTTGTGTAAGTACTCACAAACAGGACGAGAGATGAAACGCGTTGACAGTGTTTTATACTATTCTGTGAGCAATAAATATTTAATCAATGAAGAATCCATTTCTCAGCTTTTCCTTCACATTCAGGTGCCTCTCCTGACACCACTTTCCCATCTTTTGGGGCTCATAGACCTCTTACTGTAAACACGCCAGAATGCTGAGACCGAAGAACGTAGGATCGTCTGGCTCATCCCACCAAGCATTGTGAGCAACCTTACTCTGCGCAGGCTTCCCTGCAGGCTTTAAATCCAGGCTGTCTGATCCCCCATTAGGGAGCTCAGCAACCTCACACATGTGAATTCTCATCCTATATTTCATCCAATTATCTGTCAAACTACTACACCATAAGAAACTGTCCCGCGGCCTATGTCTCTTTTTTCTCCTTATCTTTGGAGGTATCCCAGGGATAAACAACAAGAAGGGGGTGCAGCCATCAGTGGGTAATGCATCTACCTTGGGTTGATCAGAAGCAGGTTGGGGAGGCTGAAAGGTGGTAAAAAGTATAAACTGTATTGGAGTGCTACAAAGGTGTGAAAGCCCCAAAGAGGGATCTAATGTTTGTTGTTGTGTAGCAGGTCATGGGGCAGTGGCGGCACGTGCGTTGTGGGCAGGGGCGTAGCTATAGGGGTCTCAAGGGTCTCCATTGTGACCCGGCCCCATGCTCCAGGGGACCCATGTGGCTCCCCTGTGCACCTGGATAGGAGGGGCAGTGGGGTGACAGTTCCTCTGTATCCAGGCCCTGCAGCCAGGTCTATGCACAGTGTCTAGCTCGCCATGCCCCTGCCTCAGTAACTTTTGCTGAGCCATACACCAGTCATGGGGGAAGGGGATCCAGAGAAGGCCGGAGTACAAGCTTCTGAAGGGGGGGCAGAGGAGCTCAGAGGGAAGGGCCCCGGATGGAGGTCAGGGGGGCCCTTCATGGTTTCTTGCACTGAGGCCCTGAAGGTCATAGCTACACCATTGATTGTGGGCGCCCGGGCGCCGCCCCCCTATCCCTGCTGCCACCTCCCTATCCATGCGCCTGCCCTTTCAGGACACCAGACGCATGGACTGCTATGGCGGGGGCAGGAGGGGGTGTTTTGGGGGGTTTTTAAGCACCTGATTAGAGCCAGAGGCTCTAATAGGCTTCAAAAAAGGGTGGGCTCGGGGCGCAGAGAGTGCACCCTGATCCCACCCAATTGTGTGACCATAGCAAATGAATATTTGTTATTTTCACACTGCATTGCCTCACCAATCTGAAGGCAGGTCAGTGAGTGCCAAAGCGCCAGGCATCCCTATTGGATGCTCAGCGCTTTGGCGAAAGTGGGACAGAGCGGAGGAAGCTGATTGGAGTGGAGACGCCGGAGAAGAGGACACTATCCACTGGGGGGGTGAGCGGGCCAGGGTGTCCCGTGATTTATCTGCGCGGGGGGGTGGTGTTAGCGGGGTGTTACTGGCAGCATTTGATGGGCAGACTGGCAGCATTTGATGGGCACTTGGTGGGCATACAGGCAGCATATAATGGGCACACTGACAGCATATGATGGGCAGACCGGCAGCATATGATGGGCAGACCGGCAGCATATAATGGGCACCCTGGCAGCATTTGATGGCGCAGTGGCAGAGTTTGATGGCACAGTGGCAGCATTTGATGGCACAGTGGCAGCGTTTAAGGCCACAGTGGTAGCGTTTGAGGGCACAGTGGCTGCAATTGATGGCACAGTGCTAACATTTGAGGGCACAGTGGCAGCATTTGATGGGCACAGTGGCAGCATTTGATGGGCACAGTGACTGCAATTGATGATTTTTTTTCAAAATTTTTCTGAGCCTCCCCAAAAATTTTGAGCACCAGCCGCCACTGTCATAGGCTGTTGTGTAGCATGAGGAAGGGGAGGGGGGGAGAAGACTTAGATAGTGGGAAGGGTAGTCCGGAAGCAGAGGAGTGGGGGCCCATGCCTCCAATGTACCCTGACTGACCCTGGCGCCCTGTTCTGGGTATTGTATCAATTCACAAGTGACCCAGAAGGTATAGGATTAGGATCAGGTGAATAGGGTTTAAAGCGTCTAGTAGGGGGCTCTGGTAATATAGATCCAGGAGGTTGTTTTCCCTTTTATATTTTTGAGAAAGGCAGTTAAGTCCTCAATTACTGTGAATTCCTAAGCTGAAGTTTAGTCATTTTTTCCCCCACTGCCCGTTCACAGAATGCGTTGCATTACAAGAGAATAGTTGTAGGAGGTCTCTGAATGGCAGAGAGGGCAGAGGGGCACACGGGTAGCGCAGCTCTTCACATTAGCAGCAACTGCTGTTAACCCATACAGCACCAGAAAGCTCAGGGCAATATCTGGCAGCTATGAAGGTGGCACGAAGGGAAGATTTTTACAAGAAGCAGTAGCAGCCTGCAGAGCATGGGATACACACCATTACACATAACTAATGTTGGAAATATCCCCCACCCCAAAATAAAATTAAAAAAATGACTACACTTCAGCTTTGGTAAACAAGGACAGGGTAGGTGGACTATCTTTCTTCCATATACTAGCTCTTGCGTCATTAGGCATGTGTCTAGTTAGGGAGTCAGAGCTGAATTAATGTATATTTTATATCTGCCTAGAGTTCATAATTGAGGAATCAGAAAGGCTTTTAGTTTCCGTGTTCATGTTATATGGCTGATTACGTGCAGATGAATAGTATATTCCCATTGCACACCATACTGCAACCAACCTTGTAGTGAACAGGGTGCTGTAACAACTTCCTGTGTTCACAATGCATAGCATGGATACATGTTGTCAGAACAACCACCATGGTTTGGGACCATGCAGGGACCCTTCATCAGGCATGCGATATACCTACAGCAAACATAATTTTAGGGAATCATCTATCAGTAAATCCCTGACATCATCATGACATCATTATCCCATCAAATACATGTATATAGCAACATCTGAGTATATAAATTACTGCAAGCTACTGTGTGGCTAATAAGAATCCATTAAGCTAACCTCCAATCTCTAATTTATTTATATTATATAATATTATCATATAATTAATAGTGATATTGATATCAATTGATACCAATATAGTGAACATGCCTCCCAGTCACATATGGACTATCCAAAAAGATGGGCCTACCACAGCCGGAGAGAGCCTGTCCTAACCATGGCTGGGTTCACTGAGGAGCGGTCTTCTCCAGAGCTCCTAATGATTAAGGTGGGTTGGCTTTTTTTTGTTCCCAGGTCACTAGCCCAGTTACTACCAGCAAGGCAAGGTGAGCGAGGGACTCTGGTTGGGTGCCATCCACTAAAATAATGAGTGGCTACAAGGAACAGAGGGCAATGCAGTGTAAAGGGTCCCAAGGGAACTGGAGACTGTATGGCATACAGGACCTCTAGAGACAAATGAGCAGAGTGCACAACAGAACTTCCATTAACAGGGTACCACCCATCGTGCAAGATTTCTAGGGACAGGTGAGCAGAGTGCACAGTGGAACTTCCATGGACAGGGTATCACCCATGGTGCAAGATTTCTAGGGACAGGTGAGCAGAGTGCACAGGGGAACTTTCATGGACAGGGTATCACACATCATGCAAGATTTCTAGGGACAGGTGAGCAGAGTACACAGTGGAACTTCCATGGACAGGGTACCACCCATCATGCAAGATTTCTAGGGACAGGTGAGCAGAGTGCACAGTGGAACTTCCATGGACAGGGTATCACCCATGGTGCAAGATTTCTAGGGACAGGTGAGCAGAGTGCACAGGGGAACCTTTATGGACAGGGTATCACACATCATGCAAGATTTCTAGGGACAGGTGAGCAGAGTACACAGTGGAACTTCCATGGACAGGGTACCACCCATCATGCAAGATTTCTAGGGACAGGTGAGCAGAGTGCACAGTAGAATTTCCAGGAACAGTACTGCTACGCATGTAAGATTTCCATGGACAGGTAAGTGGTAAGCAGAGTTCACAGCAGGACTCCCAAGGACAAACAATACTTCCTGGCAATACTGCCCCAGGAAGATGTCAAACGACGAAACATACGCAGGGTAGGTGTTTGATGTGCTACTATCAAGCTTAACTGGATGTGTTCCTGCTAATGGCGTTTGGCAAGTCGGGAGGAACTCGGCTCTGTATTTGTTTTTATGCTATTATAAACAGTGTCGGGTTAGACACCTTGAAATGTGAGTGCACACTTTTTTTAAATAAATCTTCAGCTACTTTAAAAAGATCTTATACTGTGCAAATTTCTTTCTCTCACCTCCATATGTCTGAGTTGCTGAGGATCTTGGATATTTATACTATCTGAGAGTGATCGTCTGTCTATGGTCCCTGTGAAATTGTTTTACAAAGAGGATGTGCTGCTAACGCTGTCATCTGGTGAGTTCATTTAGGCATATATATTTCAAACAATATAAGAAGAAGATTCACTTGATTGGAGAAGTTTATGCTTGTCACATATATTAATCCATCATTTTAATAAGAGGATTTTATTGATTATGGGACCTATTTTTGCTATTTGTTGCATATTTTGCATATTCAGCAACTTATAGTGGGACTGCAATATTGCGGCGGACAAATCGGACACTAACTGACACTTTTTTGGGAACCAGTGACACTAATACAGTGATCAGTGCTAAAAAAATGTGCTGTCACTGTACTAATGACACTGACAGGGAAACGGTTAACATCAGAAGCGATCAAAGTGTTAACTGTGTGCCTAGCTAAAGTTTTAGTGTAGAGGGGGGGGTGCTTCTACTAGTGGAAGGCAGGATTGGTGTTCCTATTTTACAGGAACACAGTATCCATGCCTTCTATACTGACAGAACAGCGATTTGCCTTGTTTACATAAGCAACAGGGGTGCTGATTATTATTATTATATAGGATTTATATACCGCCAACAGTTTACACAGCGCTTTACAACATTAGGGCAGACAGTACAATTACAATACAATTCAATACAGGGGGGAATCAGAGCCCTGCTCGTTAGAGCTTACAATTTAGGAGGGAGGGTCAAGTTATATAAAAGGGTAATAGCTGTGGGGGATGAGCTAATGGAGAAAATAGTGCAGTTGTTAGATGGAGGCAGGATAGGCTTCTCTGAAGAGGAAAGTTTTCAGGGATCGTCTAAAAGTGGATACATTTGGAGACCTTCTGACAGATTGGGGTAGCGAATTCCAGAGGATGGGCGAGGCTCGAGGGAAGTCCTGGAGGCAGATATGGGAGGAGGTGATGAGGGAGCTAGAGAGCAGGAGGTCTTGGGAGGAATGAAGAGGGAGATTAGGTTGGTATTTTGAGACTAGGCTAGTGATGTAGCTGGGGGCAGAGTTGTGGATAGCTTTGTAACTTAGTATTTTGAATTTAATTCGTTGGGCGAGTGGCAGCCAATGGAGGGAATGGCAGACAGGGGTAGAAGACACTGAGCGGTTTGTAAGGTGGATGAGTCTGGCAGCAGCAATCATGATGGACTGAAGGGGGGATAGTGTATTTAAAGGTAAACCAATGGGGGAGTTGCAGTAGTCAAGGCGAGAGATAACCAGGGAGTGAATCAGGAGCTTTGTGGTTTCATGGGTTAGAAAGGGACGTAGTTTAGAGATGTTGCGGAGGTTGAGGCGGCAAGCTTTGGAAAGTGATTGGATGTGGGGCCGAAAGGAGTGTTCAGAGTCCAGGATAACACGTAGCACGCTGACATGTGGGGATGGGTGGATGGTTGTGCCATTGCTCTTGACAGAGAAGTCAGGGGAAGAGGCACGTAGGGGCGGAAATATTATAAACTCGGTTTTGGACAAGTTGAGTTTAAGGAAGTGGTGTGACATCCATACAGATATGTCAGTTAGTAAGTTAGTGATGCGTGAGGAGACTGATGGAGTGAGTTGAGGAGTGGAGAGATAGATTTGTGTGTCGTCAGCATAGAAATGATATTGAAAGCCATGAGATGCTATCAGCTGACCCAGGGAAGAGGTGTAGATTGAAAATAAAAGAGGTCCAAGAACAAAACCTTGGGTGACCCCGACGGAGAAGGGAAGAGGAGTGGAGGAAGTAGAATTGTAAGTGACACTGAAGGATCGTTGGGATAGGTAGGATGAGAGCCACTGAAGAGCACAGTCACGGAGACCAAAGGAGTAAAGTTTTTTGAGGAGGAGGGGGTGGTCAACCGTGTCAAATGCAGCTGAAAGGTCCAGAAGTAGGAGTACAGAATAGTGTCTGTTGGTTTTTGCAGTTAGTAGGTCATTTGTGAGTTTTAAAAGAGCAGTTTCTGTGGAGTGTTGAGGGCGAAATCCAGATTGAAGGGGATCAAGAAAGTTATTTTTGATGAGGTGGTCACAGTTGGTTATAAACCAGGCGTTCAAGGAGTTTAGAGGAAAAGGGGAGCAAGGAGATAGGGCATAGGTTGTTAAGATTGGTAGGGTCCAAGGACGTCTCTTTAAGTACTGGGGTGACCAGTGCATGTTTTAGAGCATTGGGGAAAATGCCAGAGGTGAGGGAGAGATTGAAGATGGGTTAGAGTGTGTAAGATAGTCAGAGGGCGACCGTAGTATTTGAGAGGGAATAGGGTCCAGGGGTTAGGTGGTTAGGTGGGCGTTAGAAAGGAGTTTAGCAACTTCGTCTGTAGTAGCAGATTTGAATAAGGGGAATTTCAGTTGTACCTGTTGACATGAGGTCTTAACTGGGGGAGATACCTGTAGAGTAGAGATTTCATCACGGATTGTATCAATCTTGTTTTTGAAGTGATTAGCAATCTTGTGAGTCAGTGGGTGGAGGCGGTGGAGGACGAAGTAGAGAGTTGAAGGTAGAGAGGAGTTTAAGGGGACTGGATGAGAAGGTGTTAATAAGAGTTGTAAAATAGGTCTGCTTGGCAGTGTGGAGGAAAGAATAGTATTTTGGAGGGCAGATTTGTATCGGTTTAAGTCTTTGAGAGACTTAGTCTTGTGCCACAGACGCTCAAGAGCGCAACTACGTTTTTTGAGAGTTTTAGTGTCATCTGTTTGCCAGGGCTGTAGGGGTCGAGGCCTGATTCTGCGTGTAGTGAGGGGAGCGAGATTGTCCAGGGTGGAGGAAAAGGATTTATTGTAGATGGAAGTGGCTTGGTTGGGGCAGGACAGGGGAGAGATTTTGTCATAGAGGTGGTCAGTAGCAGAATAGAGGAGAGAAGAGTTGAAGTTGTGAAAGTTTCTGCGGGTGATGGTTAGGCAATTGGAGTGAAAGGTGGTGGAAGACAGAGGGAGAGAGAAACTAATAAGGTGGTGGTCGGAGAGAGGAAAAGGATTGTTTGAGAAGTTGCATGGAGTGCATAGGTAGGAGAATACAAGGTCAAGGGTGTTGCCATCAGAGTGAGTAGAAGACAGTAGCCATTGCTTCAGGTCAAATGAAGAGGTTAAATTGAGAAGTTTAGAAGTAGCAGGAGTGTTTGTATTAGCAGGGATGTTGAAATCACCAAGAAGGATTGTGGGAATTTATGAAGAGAGAAAGTAGGGTAGCCAAGCAGAAAACTCATCAAGGAAAGTCGATAATGGTCCAGGGGGCCGGTAGATCACAACAATTCTTAGGGAAGTTGGAGAGAATAGACGTATACAATGAGCTTCAAATGATGAGTGGAAAAGAGAGGGAGGAGACTGAATAACCTGGAAGGTGCTCTGGGGGGGATAGGAGGAATCCCACTCCACCTTCCTTGCGTCCATTAGGTCTAGGGGAGTGAATCCAGTTAAGGCCACCATGGGAGAGGGAAGCAGGAGAAGGGGTGTCAGATTTGTGGAGCCAGGTTTCAGTGACAGCAAGTAGATTAAAGGAATTAGTGAAAAAAGGTCATGAACAGCAATGAGTTTGTTGCAGACAGTGCGAGCGTTCCAGAGGGCGCAGGAAAGAGGGAGGATGGCGTTGGGAAAAAGAGGAATGGAGACTAAGTTGCATAGATTGCGACTACTGCCAGAGGGTGTAGGGTGATGGTGATGGGTACAGTTAAATAAGAGAGACCGTGGGTTTGAGGAAATATCTCCAGCGGTTAGGAGAAGCAGAAGAGTAAGGGAGGTAATATGAGAATACGATTTGTGTGAGGGAACATGCTTCAGTATCCTGGGGGGTTTGTTAGCAAGTGGGCTTAGCGTTAGAAAGAGTCGATGAGTGCAGTAATAGAGGGAGGGGAGAAGTGAGGGTGATATGTACAGATTGTGGGGTGGAGAAGAGGGGTGAAGAAAAGTGAGTTTGAGGAGAGAGGCTGCAATTGTGAAAAGGAGGAGAGGTAAAGAGTGCATGTTTCAGAGAGGAAGGAGAGATAATGTGGAAATGAGGTCATCTGCAGTCTGCTGGGGTTTGCTTTGTGCAAATCGCTGAAGTGGAAGAGCGGAAGTGCCGCTTATTTAAAGAACCCCACTTCTTTGGAAGAACCCCCTGCATGTGCAGCCCCCTGCTTGTGTTCTCCAGTAAAAAAAGGCCTTTTTTTTATACTGTGTTGGGTGTGAATTGAATCTGGCACTTAATGAATCAGGAGGTAATATTAGGCAAAACTTTTCACAACACAATCAAACTACAAGAGGACTAAAAAGGCCAAAATTGTAATGATTAGGGAACACATAATTTAGGTAAGACTTAATAGCTAAATAAACATTGAAATAATGTGAGCATGGCTACAGATGGAGTTGAAACAGCGGTGACAAACATTTTTTTACCAAATTTACCAAATATGCATTTGAGCAGTCAGTCAATGTTCAATTTAGGTAGATGGAAGTATAAACGCAGATTTACCAAATATGCATATGCAAGGCAGAACAGCCAGCCCTCCTGTACTGAGCCTGTGCCCCATCAGTTCAAAAGGGTTTCCCGGGCACCTGCTGAGTAGGAGGGCCGGCTGTACTGTCTTACATAGTTACATAGTAGGTGAGGTTGAAAAAAGACACAAGTTCATCAAGTCAAACCTATGTGTGCGATTATGTGTCAGTATTACATTGTTTATCCCTGTATGTTGTGGTCATTCAGGTGCTTATCTAATCGTTTTTTGAAACTATCGATGCCCCCCCCCGCTGAGACCACCACCTGTGGAAGAGAATTCCACATCCTTGCCGCTCTTACAATAAAGAACCCTCTACGCAGTTTAAGGTTAAACCTCTTTTCTTCTAATGTTAATGAGTGGCCACGTGTCTTATTAAACTCCCTTGCGCAAAAAAGTTTTATCCCTATTGTGGGGTCACTATTATGGTATTTATAAATTTAAATCATATCCCCTCTCAAGCGTCTCTTCTCCAGAGAGAATAAGTTCAGTGCTCGCAACCTTTCCTCATAACCAATATCCTCCAGACCTTTTATTAGCTTAGTTGCCCTTCTTTGTACTCGCTCCATTTCCAGTACATCCTTCCTGAGGACTGGTGCCTGGAACTGGACAGCATACTCCAGGTGCGGCAGGACCAGAGTCTTCTAGAGTGGGAGAATTATCGCTGGAGTTAATCCCCTTTTTAATGCATGCCAATATTCTTTTTGCTTTGTTAGCAGCAGCTTGGCATTGCATGCCATTGCTGAGCCTATCATCTACTAGGACCCCCAGGTCCTTTTCCATCCTAGATTCCCCCAGAGGTTCACCTCCTAGTGAGTAGATTGCATTCATATTTTTGCCACCCAAATTCATTATTTTACATTTTTCTACATTAACCGCTTCCCGACCAGCCGCCACACTTATACTGCGGCAGGATGGCTCCCCTGGGCAAGCCTTCATAGCTGTACGTCCGCGTGTTCCCGTAGCCGACACGTGTGCCCGGCAAGTGCGATGACCACCGGGCACCCGCAATCGCTCGTGACAGAGTGAGAACCGGGATCTGTGTGTGTAAATACACACAAATCTCAGTTCTGTCAGGGGAGAGGGGAGAGAGCCACAACCCCCCCCCCCCCCCCCACAGTTAGAACACACATAGGGAACACATTTAACCTCGTGATCGCCCCCTAGTGTTAACCCCTTCCCTGCCAGTGACATTTAGGCCGGGTTTAGGCATCTAATTCGCATAGCAGGAGAATGTGACTGGCTCCTTACGGAGCCGGTTCACATATCTCCATTGCGGCTGCGGAGCGCACGGCACAGAAACGCTGTGCATCTTTGGCTCTGTCTCAGGGCCGAATTCAGGCATAGAATCGGCCCTGATTCGTCTCTGAAACAGGGAACAGGGACACACAGCGCTCCTGTGCGATCCGCAGTGGGTTACAATGTGAACCCGGCCTTATACAGTGATCAATGGCTATTTTTCATAAATGTCACTGGTCACAAAAAAGTGTCAAAAGTGTCCGATGTGTCCGTCGCAATGTTGCAGTCCCGATAAAAATCACAGATCACCACCATTACTAGTAAAAAAAAAAATAATAATAAAAATGCCATAAATCTATCCCCTATTTTGTGGACGCTATAACTTTTGCTCATATCAATATACACTTATTGCATTTTTTTTTAACCAAAAATATGTAGAAGAATACATATAGGGCTAAACTGTTGAAGAAATTTGTTTATGTTTTTTTTGGGGGGGGGGATATTTATTATAGCAAAAAGTACAAAATATTGTTTTGTTTTTCAAAATTGTCGCTCTTTTTTTGTTTATAGCGCAAAAAATAAAAACCACAGAGGTGATCAAATACCACCAAAAGAAAGCCCTATTTGTGGGGAAAAAAGGACAAAAATTTTGTTTGGGTACAACATTGCATGACCGTGCAATTGTCAGTTAAAGCAACGCAGTGCCGTATCACAAAAAATGGCCTGGTCATTGAGGGGGTAAATCCTTCCGGTCCCTAAGTGGTTTTTTTATATAACAAACATGTTATACTTACCTGCTCTGTGCAATGGTTTTGCACACAACAGTCCAAATCCTCCTCTTTTCCAGTCCCCCTGCCGACACTCCTGTCTCCTCCCCCTCAATCAGAGCCCCCAGAGTAAGCCGTTTGTGCTCGCTCCCAGGGCATTGATCTATGCATTCATAAGACACATAGAGCCACAGCTCACCCCCCCCCCAGCTCTCTCCTCATTGGCTCACTGACTGATTGACAGCAATGGGAGCCAATGGGCTCCTGCTGCTGTCTCAGCCAATGAGGAGGGAGAGTTCCCATACATCCAAGGTTATTGTGAACATCTCTGGAAAGGAGGGGGCTCAGGAAAGGTTGGGGGGGGGGGCTGTTTCACACAGGTTTTTACCTTCATGCATAAAATGAAGATAAAAAACCTTCAGCCTTCAGAACCACTTTAAGGAGAAGCTTGTTTGGCTGTACGTCTCCTGTGGATCACAGGAGTGCAGTTCGTTCTGTGCTCGTATGACCCATTTTCAGCAGACAGCAGGCTGAAGCCCGCTGTCGGCTGACCTCACAGAGCTGGTCCAGGCTCGGGAAAGATCACAACAATGGAGTCAGAATCCGTCCACATGCCTGGACCGGCAAGATGCTGAGAGGCTGAGACAGCTGCTCCCGCCCCCTCCACAGGCCTGCGTTCCAGTGAGTGTTGGGGGGGGGGGGGCAGAGCAGAGAGCTATGCGAACCAAGTGATCGACGGTGTTCAATCGCTCAGTTCTCAGTGTTAGAGGCGCCGGGGGACAGATGCAGCATTGGAACCTATGCTGCATCCACCTAGGTAAGTATGATTCTTAAAAAACAAAACAAAAACAAAAAAAACATACTTCTCTTTTAAGGCTTATGAATGTGTGGGATTTTTAAGTTGTTATAAAAAAAGAGTATTCAAAAAAATAAAAGTGCCATCACTACAGACTTGTAGATGTATCAGGACTAGCAAGCCTGTAGGATTGCATTTTGCATAAACAATCACAAGGTACATGGGCTGACGGAGATGCTCATATATTTATGGTCGTGGCCCTAAGACTGAGATGTGTGGCTTTTGGTCGTCTAGTAGGTAAGCCAAGAAAAGGCGCCATACCCAAGATAAGTAATGGATGATTGTGGAGGAGAATGTGTTGAGAAATGCTGTAAAAAGGGCAATGGGAGGGAGGGTATCTCGCACTGGAACCGACAGAGAGCAAGGGCGGGTGGTCAGCTTAAATACCAATCGGGCCGCTGCCATAAATTCAGGCCACCATACTGGCCTTCTAATATATATATAAAACAAATTGACAGACCGCAAGGGGTGAGAACAGTGATCACTTCCTCTAGAGCCTCAAAGCATTTTGGATTTATACACCCAACACTGTACATTAAGGGTTAAACACAACAATTACAGTGACATGTTTTTTGGATGAACAATAGATCCTGATCTGATTTCCTTTTTCTCCCCCTTTTTCTCCCTCTTTTTCTCCCTTTGACGTATGCTATCCATGATTACATACATCATTTTGTCTTTGTGAACAAAAAAGTTTCTTTCGCATCCACAAAGTCTATAAACTGAAACACTGTAACAAGATTACACAACAAACCGTCATTACAGTCACTATTTATCAGAAATGAAAATCTTCCTCTTAACACGATTTCATCAAAGGTAATGCGGGTTAATTAAATGTTGTGCTTGTTGGTTTTCAATTAGCCGCTTGTTAATAAGAAGTAATGAAATCTTTTCAATATCCCACCAGAAGAACACAAAGAAATCATGTACAATGAATAGATCGGTTTCCAGCAGAAGAAAAACTGTTCCTCTGCAAGTTTCCCCCTCCCGGGGGGCTTTTTCTGTTTCCTGATCGGAACACTTGAAATGGTTTCAGTGAACAAACTCATTTCCCGGGCAGTCTAGGGAGTCGGGCCTTCTCCACGCTCTGCTAGTTTGCTGCTGATGTGGTATGAGCAATGTACTAAGCGTTAGTAAATGTTTGCAGAAAAACAACAATAGAAAGGGTAAGCAAGGCTTACCAATCCCTGGTATATGACTGAGAAGGATACAGAGGCTGTGCTACTGACCTTCAAAAAATGCTAGCTGCCTGGCCTTTCACTGTACAGAACAAGCATGCAGTCAGTGGAATCAGAGTGAAGTTACACTCCTTCTGTATTAGCTCATTGAAATTACTGAAGCTCGATATTCAGCCAGGCAACTGGCACTTTTTTTAAAGTGAAAAGGTGACAGAAAAAACAACTGCTTCCACGCAGAGTGCAAGGATCATTCTCTACAGTAGTGGTCTCCAAACTGCAGCCCTTTGCTTGTTTTTATCTGGCCCTTTGGGGAACTATTTTACCCACTGATACCAACAATGAAACAATGGGGCATAATTCCGCCCCCACTGGCCCCAATGAAGGAGCACAATTCCTCCCAACGACACCAATAATGGGGCAAAATTCCTCCCAATGACACCAAAGGTAGGGAACAACCCCTCCCAATGACACCTCTAATAGGGCACAATTCCTCCCAATGACACCAAAGGTAGGGCACAACTCCTCCCAATGACACCTCTAATAGGGCACAATTCCTCCCAATGAAACCAATAATAGGGCACAATTCCTCCCTATGACACCAATGATAGGGCACAATTCCTCCCAATGACACCTATGATAGGGCACAATTCCTCCCAATGAAAGCAATAATAAGGCACAATTCCTCTCAATGACGCCAACTATAGGGCACAATTACTCCCAATGACACCAAATATAGGGCACAATTACTCCCAATGACACCAACTATAGGGCACAATTACTCCCAATGACACCAAAGGTAGGGCACAACTCCTCCCAATGACACCTCTAATAGGGCACAATTCCTCCCAATGAAACCAATAATAGGGCACAATTCCTCCCAATGACACCAATGATAGGGCACAATTCCTCCCAATGACACCTATGATAGGGCACAATTCCTCCCAATGAAAGCAATAATAAGGCACAATTCCTCCCAATGACGCCAACTATAGGGCACAATTACTCCCAATGACACCAACTATAGGGCACAATTACTCCCAATGACGCCAACTATAGGGCACAATTACTCCCAATGACGCCAACTATAGGGCACAATTACTCCCAATGACACCAACTATAGGGCACAATTCCTCCCAATAACACCAAGGATGAGGCATTGTTTTTTTCCTTTTCTACTCCCAATGGCCATAGTCCAGTCCCCCAAAAGTCTGAAGGATGGTACACCGCCCCTTTGTTTGGAAACAAGTTTGGAGACTGCCTGCTCTACAGCATGCTAGCAGGGGGAGACTTTTCTACTCAGGCTCTGGCTGCTTTTAAAGAAATTTGTACAGGAATCACAGCCTGCAGGCAGCAAGGTACCATGGGATATGTAGTCCTTAGAAATTGAAAGTAAACAGCAGAGGAGAAGCTTCAAAGCATGCAGGGAATACAGGAAGCTGGAGAAAGAGACAGCCAACAGACAGGCAGAACTCACAATTTTAAAGGCGATTCTTCAGGTAAGCTTATAAAAATAACTATTGTTTGTCTTATACTGCAATGCTGATGTTAAAAAAAATTAAGTGTGTGCTGTGATCATCTTTGAACCCCTCACTGCCCACGGAATGCATACTATATTATAATATTAATATATATATATATATATATATATATATATATATATATATATATATATATATTGTGACATTATGAAAGGCGAGGTGATTGATGGATGTTGTGTTTTACCTCGCATGTGTTTATTTGCAGGGAACTAAGGTGGAATCCGGTCAAGATTTTACCAGCCACCTTGGTAGGGTCGGCTCCGGACCAGATTTGGCGGTCCACTTGTGAAAATCAGTGGGTGGTATAAATAAAGCAGGACTGGAGCAAGATATTGCTCTTGGCCTGGGACTCAGGAAGCCAAACCTGAGAGAGCTACTGATGTGATGTCTGCTTTTTGAGGGAAAGAAAAAGGTTTGCCTTATCTTTGTTTTGTGGGTGACTGGGAGAAGCCCTTCAACTGTGAGTTAGGAACCTGAAATGTTTAGTTAGTGCCTGGATGGCAAGGGTTTATTTTATGTTTTGTTTGTTTGATTTTGCATGTAACCTTTTAAATAAAACTGGCTACAAGTCAGCTTTTAAGAAAGACCTGCTTGTCTTGACTACCTTTTTCACAGGGAAGGTAAACCCCATTTGAGCTAACCCCCCACAATATATATATATATATATATATGTGTATATGTGTATATGTGTATATGTGTGTGTGTGTAAAGTACGGAAAGTATTCAGACCCCACTAAATTTTTCACTCTTTGTTATATTGCAACCATTTGCTAAAATCAATTAAGTTCATTTTTTTCCTCATTAATGTACACACAGCACCCCATATTGACAGAAAAACACAGAATTGTTGACATTTTTGCAGATTTATTAAAAAAGAAAAACTGAAATATCACATGGTCCTAAGTATACAGACCCTTTGCCCAGTATTTAGTAGAAGCACTCTTTTGATCTAATACAGCCATGAGTCTTTTTGGGAAAAATGCAACACGTTTTTCACACCTGGATTTGGGGATCCTCTGCCATTTCTCCTTGCAGATCCTCTCCAGTTCTGTCAGGTTGGATGGTAAACGTTGGTGGACAGCCATTTTTAGGTCTCTCCAGAGGTGCTCAATTGGGCTTAAGTCAGGGCTCTGGCTGGGCCATTCAAGAACAGTCACGGAGTTGTTGTGAAGCCACTCCTTTGTTATTTTAGCTGTGTGCTTAGGGTCATTGTCTTGTTGGAAGGTAAACCTTTCGGCCCAGTCTGAGGTTCTGAGCACTCTGGAGAAGGTTTTCGTCCAGGATATCCCTGCACTTGGCCGCATTCATCTTTCCCTCATTTGCAACCAGTCGTCCTGTCCCGGCAGCTGAAAAACACCCCCACAGCATGATGCTGCCTCCACCATGCTTCACTGTTGGGACTGTATTGGACAGGTGATGAGCAGTGCCTGGTTTTCTCCACACATACCACTTAGAATTAGGGCCAAAAAGTTCTATCTTGGTCTCATCAGACCAAAGAATCTTATTTCTCACCATCTTGAAGTCCTTCAGGTGTTTTTTTAGCAAACTCCATACAGGCTTTCATGTGTCTTGCACTGAGGAGAGGCTTCCGTCGGGCCACTCTGCCATAAAACCGCGACTGGTGGAGGGCTGCAGTGATGGTTGACTTTCTACAACTTTCTCCCATCTCCCGACTGTATCTCTGGAGCTCAGCCACAGTGATCTTTGGGTTCTTCTTTACCTCTCTTACCAAGGCTCTTCTCCCCCGATAGCTCAGTTTGGCTGGACAGCCAGCTCTAGGAAGGGTTCTGGTTGTCCCAAACGTCTTCCATTTAAGGATAATGGAGGCCATTGTGCTCTTAGGAACCTTAAGTGCAGCAGAAATTTTTTCGTAACCTTGGCTAGATCTGTGCCTTGCCACAGTTCTGTCTCTGAGCTCTTCAGGCAGTTCCTTTGACCTCATGATTCTCATTTGCTCTGATATGCACTGTGAGCTGTAAGGTCTTATATAGACAGGTGTGTGTCTTTCCTAATCAAGTCCAATCAGTATAATCAAACACAGCTGGACTCAAATGAAGGTGTAGAACCATCTCAAGGATGATCAGAAGAAATGGACAGCACTTGAGTTAAATATATGAGTGTCACAGCAAAGGGTCTGAATACTTGGGGCCATGTGATATTTCAGTTTTTCTTTTTTTAATAAATCTGCAAAAATGTCAACAATTCTGTTGACATTTGGTTCAAAGATAACAAAGTACCATCATCCAAGTTGATATATAGAAAAAGAGGATGAAAATATGAAATTAGGACAGTTGCTGAAGCTGGCCATAAATCTATTCCCAGACTCAAAAAATGTGTGATGGACTATCTTGGTACTAATAACAAACAATATAAATGATATAAAAAAATGTATTTATTACATATAAAAATGACATACAGGGTACATTAAAATGGGGAAGAAAAAGGGGAAGAAGAAAGAAAAGGGGAAAGGGAGATAATAATTGGATGGGAGGGAGAAAAAAGGAGGAAAGGAAGGGAGGAAGGAAGGGGGAGAGAGGGGGGAGAAAAGGAAGGGGAAGAAGGGGGGTTAGATAAGGTGGCAAGGGGGAAAAAAGGGGGAAGGGGAGGGGGGGGGAAGAAAGGAGGGGGAGGGGAAAGGTGGAGGAAGACCAAGGAAAGGGCTGGAAAAGGAGGGGGGAGAAAGAAAAGGAAAGGGGAAAAAGGTGAGGGAGGGAAAAGGAAAACAGAACGCACACCCAGAGGGAGACAAATATAGGTAAGGAGAGAAAGAGGGAGGGTTGGCAGGAAAAGAATGGAAAGGGGAATGGGAAAAAAGTGAAGGAGAACGAGAAAGATGGAAAAGATGGGAAAAAGGGGGATGGAACGAGAGTAGTATAAAGGACAAGTAAATGTGTGACAAGACTCGAGGAGCAGAAAATAGCTCACCTGGATACCAGTATAATCATGTATAGACAAATTTCAAAACTCCAGGGGACAAGAGAGAACAATCCTGATGTTTGGTATGGACTGATAAGAAGGAAAGGGGCCAGACAGACTGGCTCAATCGTGTGATGGCTCAATGCACTCTTTAGGCTTATGGGTAAAGATAAATGTCCAGTGATATCCTAGTACCAGCGCCCTGAAAGTTGTTCCAGGCTGAAGCCAGCAATAAGCCAGGAAAGGTCTGCAGGGTAAATGGATATAGTTGGGTAAGTATATGGCCATAACTACTCATATAAGGACACCAATATAAGGAGACAAAACCATGAGCAAGGGAGGCTGAGGGGTATAAATTCTCCCCATGATGTTTGCCAAAATTCCTACCTCTCTGGGGATGTTCCGTCGTGTGTTCTCTGGAGAGAGGATCCGCCGTGCTCATCCACGGGCCAGAAGCCGGTTAAATGAGCTCCCCAACCCAGAGACACACAGCACGCAGCCGCTGGGCGGCGTCTGACATCAACGGGTCAGACTACCCACACTGCGCATGTGCGGCAATAGACGCCACTGCGCAAGTGCGCACCGTCCGGGCCAGTAGGCGAGAAGCCCAGGGCTCGGGTGGCGCAAGGAAGGGATGGACTCAAGGAGAGTACATCCGAGCCCAGGGGAGTCACATGTCCGCCAGTGGGAAGAAAAACATCCGGGTCATTGCGGGAACACCAAGCCCAGCCAGCCTGAGGAGCAATACTGTGAAAAAAAGTTAAACAAATTTGATTAAACAAAACAATATACAAAATCATGAGTAACATAATAAAAAAAAGTTAAGGATTACAAACAATTCAATCGCCTCCTCTTGAATTTTGTTGAACCACCTCGAGAACCAAGAAATGGATTACTGTGGTATCATAACAATGATAAAGACAAATGTGCCTGCCCACAGTGGTCAATTTAACATTGCTAGAGTGGTAAAGATGGTCGCCAATGCGCTGTCTTAGTTCACTAATGGTTTTACCCACGTAGAACGCTTGACATTTGCATACCATAAGGTTGTTGACTCCTCTGGTGCCGCAGTTAGAGATGTTTTGTGGAAAGAAATTCTCCCCATTGGGTAATAAAAACTTCCTGCCTTCAAAGATCCAGGGACAGCGGGAGCAGTCCCCACATTTGAAGGTACCGTTCGGGCCTAACTTGGGTCCCTGTATGGAGGAATAGTGGCTTCTAGTTAGCCGATCTCTTAATGAGGGGGCTCTACGGAACATCAGTTCCGGAGCAGATCTGACATGTCTGCTCAGGACCTGGTGCTCAGTTAGTAAATGCCAATGGTTTGAAAGAATTGTTCGAAGTTGGTTATGGTGAGCAGAGTATGTGGTAATGAATCGAACTGTGTTGGTTGGTACAGGTTTAGGTCTGGTATAGAGTAGAGAACTTCTGGAGCGGGCAAAAGTTTTATTAAAGGCTTTCTTCAGGTTAGTATCTGAATAGCCTTGAAGTAACAGGCGATCACATAGGGCATTAGCTTGAGTCCTGAAGTCGGTCTCCAGTGTACAATTTCTCCGTAGGCGCAGATACTGCGCGTACGGAATGCTCTTCATCAATGGACTGGGGTGAGTGCTGGAGGTGTGGAGCAGTGTATTGCCAGCTGTTGGCTTATGGTAAAGATTGGTAGTTAATGTACCATCAGATTGTTTGACAATGTACAGATCCAAAAAAGGGATCTGCACATTGTCAAAGGTAAAGGTAAATTTAAGATTAAAGTTATTACAATTCAATTGTTGAATAAACTCTCAATGCTACTGCCTCCCCTAGATTTAACGAAATTATATCTTATAAGCCCTTTTTGTAATAGACGATCTCCTCAGGTTACCATTCCCCCCCTCCTTCCCCCCCCCCCGCCTTCTCTCCCGCCTTCCTTCTCCTTTCCATGTATCTCCTTAGCAGTTGTCGTCATCATTTAATTATCTATTAGATGCAATTGATAATTGATTTGACTGGATAATTAAACCATCGTTCTATGCTTGTTGCTCTGACCTTAGCCTAATTGACAATTGAATAAAGATCCTTTGAATTGTTTGTAATCCTTAACTTTTTTTATTATGTTACTCATGATTTTGTATATTGTTTTGTTTAATTTTTTTAACTTTTTTTCACAGTATTGCTCCTCAGGGTGGCCGGACTTGGTGTTCCCACATGACCCGCATGTTTTTCTTCCTACTGGCGGACATGTGACTCCCCAGGGCTCAGATGTACTCTCCTTGAGTCCATCTCTTCCTTGCTCCGCCTGAGCTCTGGGCTCCCCGCCTACTGGATCGGACGGCGCGCACTTGCGCAGTGGCGTCTATTGTCTATAGTGGGTAGCCTGACCCGGTGACGTCAGACACCGCCCAGCGGCGGTGTGCTGTGCGTCTCCGGGTTAGGGAGCTCATTTAACGGTCCTCTGGCACGTGGATGAGCACGGCGGATCCTCTCTCCAGGGGACACACGACGGAACATCCCCAGACAGGATAGGAATTTTGGCAAACATCATAGGGAGAATCTTTTACCCCTCACTCTCCCTTGCTCATTGTTTTGTCTCCTTATATTGGTGTCATTATATGTACAGTTATGGCCATATACTTACCCAACTATATCCATTTACCCTGCAGACCTTTCCTGGCTTATTGCTGGCTTCAGCCTGGAACAACTTTCAGGGCGCTGGTACTAGGATACCGCTGGACATTTATCTTTACCCATAAGCCTAAAGAGTGTATTGAGCCATCACACGATTGAGCCAGTCTGTCTGGCCCTTTTCCTTCTTATCAGTCCATGCCAAACATCGGGATTGTTCTCTCTTGTCCCCTGGACTTTTGAAATTTGTCTATACACGATTATACTGGTATCCAGGTGAGCTATTTTCTGCTCCCCGAGTCTTGTCACACATTTACCTGTCCTTTATACTAGTCTCGTTCCATCCCCCTTTTTCCCATCTTTTCCTTCCTTCTTGTTCTCCTTACCCATCACTTTTTTCCCATTCCCCTTTCCATTCTTTTCCTGCCAACCCTCCCTCTTTCTCTCCTTACCTATATTTGTCTCCCTCTGGGTGTGTGGTCTGTTTTCCTTTTCCCTCCCTCACTTTTTTCTCCTCTGCTTTTCTTTCTCCCCCCTCCTTTTCCAGCCCTTTCCTTGGTCTTCCTCCTCCACCCCCCCCTTCTTTCTTCCTCCCCCTCTCCCCTTCCCCCTCTCCCCTTCCCCCTTTTTTCCCCCTTCCCGCCTTATTCAACCCCCCTTCTTCCCCTCCTTTCCCTTCCTTTTCTTTTTCTCCCCCCCTTCCCCCGCCCCCTTTCCTTCCTCCCTTCCCCATCCCTTCCTCCTTATTCCTCCCTCCCATCCAATTATTATCTCCCTTCCCCTTTTTCCTTTTTCTTTCTTCTTCCCCTTTTCCCCTCTTTTATTCACTTCTTTACTTGGCCCGCATGGAGTGGCTGTGACCCACTATACTAAACTTCTCCTTGTGTAACATCACCCCATATTATCATCTTTTCTATCTAGACTCATACCCGCATACATCCCCCTTGTCCGCCGTGGGGGGAGCCTCCAGTTCAGGCTTGTGGTTTCATATATGGCCATTTTTACAGCCTGGTGAGCAATCTGATGATTATCCTTATTATTTTTTGACTGTATAATTTGCTGAATTATAACTGTTTGCAATTTTGAATGTAATGCATTTGACTTGTGCTTTACTCCAATATCTATTTTATAGATTATTTCTCCTGAAGAAGCGGTTACCATACCACGAAACTAGTAGAGGATAAAGTCAATTTCGAGATTTGCTTCAACAGCAGATAGTCTTCGGGGGAACCCTGAGTATTTGTTTTTTGAAATATAATTTCTTCTTAAATTGTTGTTTTAATGTACCCTGTATGTCATTTTTATATGTAATAAATAAAAAAATTTATATCATTCATATTTTTTGTTATTAGTACCAAGATAGTCCATTATGCATTTTTTGAGTCTGGGAGTAGATTTATGGCCAGCTTCAGCAACTGTCCTAATTTCCCATTTTCATCCTCTTTTTCCATACAAAGAAACCAAAACAAATACGTTCAGAAATTAAGTTATGTGTAATAAAATGGAACAACACAGGGAAAAAATATTGAACACACGAAGAAAGAGAGGTGCAATAAGACATGGAAAGCCAAGACACCAACTGAAATCTATCAGTAATTAGAAAGCAATCCTGCCCCTTGTCAGTGCAAACTAATATCAGCTGGTTCAGTCTCAACTAATGGCCTAAAAAGGTGTCTCATTACCAAGGTGTTACACAAGAAACATCTCATGATGGGTAAAAGCGAAGAACTCTCTCTCAAGACCTTTGCAACCTTACTGTTGCAAAACATATTAATGACATTGGTTACAGAAGGATTTCTAAACTTCTGAATGTTCCAGTGAGCACTGTTGGGGCCATAAACCAGCTGCAACCAGGTGCTCCTCACAAGATTTCTGACAAGGAGTGAAAAGAATTATCAGAGTTGTCCAAGAGCCAAGGACCACTTGTGGAGAGCTTCAGAAAGACCTGGAATTAGCAGGTACAATTGTTTCAAAGAAAACATTAAGTAATGCACTCAACCGCCATGGCCTGTATGAACACTCACCCCGCAAGACTCCATTGCTGAAGAAAAAGCTTGTTGAAGCTTGTTCAAAGTTTGCTGCACAACAAGCCTTTAGACAATACTGGAAGAAAATAGTCTGGTCAGAGGAAACCATAATTTAACTCTATGGATGCCATAATACACACCAAGCTTGGAGGTCAAATGGCGCATCACCCCAAAAAACCAACAGTGAAGTTTGGAAGTGGGAACATCATGGTGTGAGGTTGTTTTTCAACAAACGGTACTGGCAAACATCTGTATTGTTGAAGGAACGATGAGTGGAAAAATGTACCAAGACATTCTTGATAAAAATCTGCTGCCATCTACCAGAATGATGAGGATGAAACGAGGGTGGACATTTCAGCAAGACAATGATCCCAAACACAAAGCCAAGAAAACTCTCAAATGGTTTCAAAGAAAGAAAATAAAGCTGCTAGAATGGCTCAGCCAATCACCTGACTTGAATGCAATAGAAAATATATGGGAAGAACTAAAGATCATAGAAGAGGCCCACTGTACCCTCAAGATTTGGAGACTGTGTGAAAGAATGGGCCAAAATCACATCTGAGCAATGCATGCGACTAGTTTCTCTATACAGGAGGCGTCTTGAAGCTTGTCATTACCAACAAAGGATTTTATACTTTTTTTTTTTTTAAATACTTTTTATTGAGTTTTCTTGTGAAAAAGAGGGTTACAAAATAATGCCTCTGGGCATACCCCGGCTTAAACAACATACATTGTAATGCCCCGTACACACGATTGGACATTCCGATTTTTTCAGACAGATGTTGGCTCAAACTTGTCTTGCATACACATGGCCACACAAATCTTGTCGGAAATTCCAAATGCCAAGAACACGGTGACGTACAACACGTACAATGAGCCGAGAAAAATGAAGTTCAATAGCCAGTGCGGCTCTTCTGCTTGATTCCGAGCATGCGTGGAACTTTGTGCGTCGGAATTGTGTACACACGATAGGAATTTACGACAACGGATTTTGTTGTCGGAAAATTTGAGATCCAGATCTCAAATTTTTTGTGACGGAAATTCCAATGGAAAATGTCCGATGGAGCCAACACACGCTTGGAATTTCCGATAACAAGCTCCCATCGAACATTTTCCGTCGGAAAATCCGACCGTGTGTACAAGGCATAACAGTCCTATAAAATCGAATACGTTTTATAGAAACTACTAAAAATTTAAACTACCCGTGTCGTCAAATTGGAGGGATAAGGGGAAGGATAATGGATCGTATACTTCAGGTGACCACTTCAGGGAGAGACGCTGAGGTTGGGGATAACGCATCTAGGTGTACCTTCAGATAACCGTAATATTAGGTCTTCACCGCTACAAGACATTTAATTAAAGTAAGCAAACAAAGGGATCCAGATCCTATTGTGTTGCGTTCATGATGTCTGATTCTAACCACACGTGCCAAATTTTGTCAAACTTAGCTGGGCAGCATCTAGCGAGATAGGCCGCTTTGTATAGTGGCACCGCTGAGTTGATCAACGATTTCCATGAATTCAAAGTGGGTACCTCTGGTTGTTTCCATTTTATGAGTAAGCCTTCCTAGCATAAAATAAAAGGACTCCTATTAGAGTTCTGTTTGCGCGATGGCGGGCCAGGGAGTCCACCAGACCCATCAAGCAGATCGACACATTCAGGGGAACATGAAACATGATCAAAGTTTCAATGAAGTTTGTGAACTCTGCCGGGTTCGCTGCCAGTTCCATATCGGCTTACAACGCTCTAAATTGATCCAGAATGGTGCTGGGACACAGGGCAGGCTGTGCGGGCGCCTTTTTGTTTGCTGATTTGCTCTTTGAGGGCATGAGCAGGTGTTCTGGCTGAACTGCAGGATGGTGGGTTTGTCCCTTTAAGAGCCTGTGTTGTGCAGAGAGCGAGACTTTCCTGCAGGGGTGGCAGACACCTGAAATCGGTGCACTGATGAGCTCCCCCACTGAGGCCTAATGGGACCGGCTGACAGCCCCCAGATGCTGCATGCCTTATCAGCCCCCTCCAGGGATGTTGCCACAGGGATGGGAGTGTGAGCCGCTCTTCCCACAGATCGAGTTACCAGAGCAAGGAGGATGCAGGAGGCTCCGTAGGCCTCAAGATGGCGGTGGGCCGCAGATACGTGGAGCCGGCCGTATGGGACCATCCGACAGGCCCCCGATGTCACGCACCCAATCAGCCCCCCCAGGTATGTTGCTACAGGTCTGGGAGTATGGGGCGACCGCTCTTCGCGCGGATCGCAGCACCAGAGAAAGGAGGATGCAGGAGGCTCCGTAGGCCTCAAAATGGCGGTGGGCCACTGATGTGTGGAGCCGGCCATGGCCTGGATAGTGACACAGTCGGTCAGCCGGGCTCCGAAATTTAGGCTGGGGCTGAGGCAGGGGATGTCCGGGGACAAGCAGGGCAGCTGTACAGGCTCACCAGGGTGGGAAGGATGGCGACGGATTGTTGCAGGATAAACGGAGCTCTTCACCAGCACGTCCCCCACGGCTCACATCCGGACACGCCCCCAAGTATTTTTTACTTACAGTGCCTTGAAAAAGTATTAATACCCCTTAAATTTTCCACATTTTGTCATGTTACAACCAAAAAAATAAATGCATTTTATTGGGATTGTATTTGATAGACCAACACAAAGTGGCACATAATTGTGAAGTGGAAGGAAAATGATAAATGGTTTTCAACATTTTTGACAAATAAATATGTGAAAAGTGTGGTGTGCATTTGTATTCAAATTTCAGCCCCCCTAAATCAATACTTTGTAGAACCACCTTTCGCTGCAATTACAGCTGCAAGTCTTTTTGGGGATATCTCTACCAGCTTTTCACATCTAGAGAGTGACATTTTTACCCATTCTTCTGCAAAAATGGTGACGTGTTCAATACTCATTTTACCTGCTCTGTGTGTATCTATATATATATTTTTGCTCTATATTATGACATGTCAGAAATACAGTATATTAATGCAGACGTGCTAAGTTTCTAAAGGGTGCACCCTAAACTCAAGTTAGTTGATGTGTATCCAGCTTTTAGAGACATTGTTAAATGCTCATCAATTTTACCAAAAGAGATGTAGACTTTTTAAAATGATAATGGAATTATGGAGCCGTTTACATATTATTGAAGTTCTTTAGAAATGTTTTTTTCCCTAAAAAAAATTTCAAAAATGATTTCTGCTTGGCGGCTCATTTCCTTTCACTCTGAAAACAGAAGCGGCCTGTCATGAGCGCAAGGATAAATAACGCAATTGAAAGGAAACAGAGAAAGAGGGGACACGAGAGCGCCATTCTCTGTCTAATCATGCTTGTCGGGAGAGGTGACAGAACGCAGGAGATGATACACATCCATTTGTATCGCTGTGATGGCTGTTCCTTGTGAAGGTGACCGATGAGCGTGACTGTCATAGCGCGAGGAGGAGGGACACAATGTCAATCTGATAGGGAGGGTGGGGTGACACGATAAAAATAAACCGCTGCTCCGGCGCTGTAAATGGATTTACTTTCATTCTGGTGGCATAGATACAGAAGCAATTTAAAGAATAAGTTCACCAGAACCAAGAGCCTTGTGGCTCCCAGCTAATTTGAATAACTGAAGGTAAAGGCAATATATAGTGCCTTGCAAACAATTTTAAATTAAAGCTTAGCACTGAAAATGTTTCTTTTTTTTGATTGGTCAAAATAAATGATGTTATTTTTTCATATCAACCACTTGCATCTTTTAGATGGTAGGATCTGAGTAAGAGAATTCACTTTCTGCAGGCTGACTTAAAGTTACCTTGTAAATAGATCTGAATAGTAAATTTGATCAGAATACACAAATTATCAAATAACCCTGTGGAGGGAAACACTCGTCCCAATCTCTTCATGGGACCACCTGGTTTATTCAGTTAAACAGAGGCTGCCAAAAAGCATACAGGACATGATTTTTTTTGTTTTTTTTTCTATTTTATTTGTTTTTCTTATGAACAGCAACAAGTAAAAGATTAAAAAAAAGAAGAAACACAAAACAGACATACTATCCAATTGCAATTTGTGCCCAGTGCAAGCAAATTTTAAATGCAGCACATGCTTAGTCGATCTTAGATATCATTCAGTTAATTATATCCACATCAATTCCCTCCACAATTATACAATAAGAAAGTCCCCTTTACAATATACTGAGTATTCTTATTTGAATGATTAGTCTATGCTCTGCCAACGGGAGCCTATGGGCTCCATGCCATTTAAGGGCTCCACGACAACGGATAAAACAATTATTGATTTCCTCTTGAAAGAAATTACAATGAAGCTTTCTTAAATTGGTTACAAAAGATAGAAAAAAATAACCAGTTCAAAGAAATTAAAACTTTACATTAAAGACTTTTTGGAGTTTTCTTGTAAAAAAAGACTCTATAGATAAAACACTGTGTTAATGTAATGTACGCAATAACGACTACTTAACGACCAGCCGCCGCAGTTGTACTGCGACAGGTTGGCTCTTCTGTGTGAATCACCGTCATTGTACGTCGGGCGCGTACACGGCGATCTGTGGGCGAGTGCGTGCCACCAGAGGCGCGCGTGCCCATTCGCTAGTGGGCGGAGCCAATCAGTGGGTCTGGCGGACTCTAAAACCATGAGACTTTATAACCCCTTTAAGCATGCTGCAGACAAAACTTGTTGCAGACAGTTTCTTATCCATATTTCACAATTTAATTTTCCCTCTTCATAATAGGATTGAATACAGATTAGAGGGATGTGTCTCATAACTGGCACAGTCGAACATCAAGAAACTGAATTAAAGGAGACAAATAGAATTTTCAACATGAAAGCGCCTGCAGTCGCCATCCCTGGAGAAGCTCCCCCCAGTGCCACCAATGCTTTGTGCCACTGCAAGAGCTTACAAGAAGATTAATGAGATGGTAAGCATGAATTCCCACCGGCCTCTAGCTCTATCCGTATGCTTGTGAAGAAAGGAATACGAACGACTTGAGGGGATGCAGGCTGCGCACAACCCCCCCTCACCCCCACCGCGCCTTGTATCTACGCCAGTCGATAGCAATTATGCTTCTTCAGATAAGTGACTCCGTGAGTGACACTATCCATAGCAGGATCCAGGGGGACATGTCAAGTGTACACCACTTCCTTACTTATGTATTATTTGTACAAGTTGTCCCTGCGATTCATTCCTGGGAGTTTGACAAGAAAAACTAACCAGATATTATTGATTCAGCATCTTCTAAGAGAGGGGGAGAGGAAAACAGAGAGGGCCAGTTATAGAGAGGGGGAGAGAGACAGAGCAGGAAAAGGAGGAAAGGAGAGAAAGAAAGAGAAAGCAGGAAAAGGAGGAAAGGAGAGAAAGAAAGAGAAAGCAGGAAAAGGAGGAAAGGAGAGACAGAAAGAGAAAGCAGGAAAAGGAGGAAAGGAGAGGAAGAAATAAAGTTAGCAGGAAAAGGAGGAAAGGAGAGAAAGAAAGAGAAAGTTAGTAGGAAAAGGAGGAAAGGAGAGAAACAAAGGGAAAGTAAGCAGGAAAAGGAGGAAAGGAGAGAAAGAAAGAGAAAGCAGGAAAAGGAGGAAAGGAGAGAAAGAAAGAGAAAGCAGGAAAAGGAGGAAAGGAGAGAAAGAAAGAGAAAGCAGGAAAAGGAGGAAAGGAGAGAAAGAAAGAGAAAGTTAGCAGGAAAAGGAGGAAAGAAGAGAAAGAAAGAGAAAGCAGGAAAAGGGGGAAAGGAGCGTAAGAATAAAAACGTTAGCACGAAAAGGAGCAAAGGAGAGAAAGAAAGAGAAAGCAGGAAAAGGAGGAAAGGAGAGAAAGAAAGAGAAAGCAGGAAAAGGAGGAAAGGAAAGAAAGAAAGAGAAAGCAGGAAAAGGAGGAAAGAAGTGAAAGAAAGAGAAAGTTAGCAGGAAAAGGAGGAAAGGAGAGAAAGAAAGAGAAAGTAGGAAAAGGAGGAAAGGAAAGAAAGAAAGAGAAAGCAGGAAAAGAAGGAAAGGAGAGAAAGAAAGAGAAAGTTAGCAGGAAAAGGAGGAAAGGAGAGAAAGAAAGAGAAAGTTAGCAGGAAAAGGAGGAAAGGAGAGAGAGCAGAAGTAGGAAAGAAAGTGTGAGGGCAGGAAAAGGAGACGAGAGAGGGAGAAAACAGGAAAAGGAAAAAAGAAGAGGGAGACAGAGCTGGATAAAGAGGAATAGAAAAAGGGAAAATAAGTCAGAGCAGAAAATAGAGGAGAGAAGAGAGAGAGAGAGAGAGTGAGCTAGCAGGAAAAGAGAAAATAAATGGGGGGGGGAGTAGGAAAAGAATGAAAGAGAAAGACAGAGCAAGAAAAAGAGGAACGATAAAGACAACACAAGAATAGGAGAAAAAAGAGAGGGGGAAAAAGATAAAGAACAAGAGCAAGAAAAAGAAAAAAGAGAGAGGCAGCAGGAAAAGAAGAAAGAGAGATGGGGCAGGAAAAGAAGAAAGAGAGAGGCAGCAGGAAAAGAAGAAAGAGAGATGGGGCAGGAAAAGAAGAAAGAGAGAGGCAGCAGGAAAAGAAGAAAGAGAGATGGGGCAGGAAAAGAAGAAAGAGAGAGGGGGCAGGAAAAGAAGAAAGAGAGAGGGGGCAGGAAAAGAAAAAAAAGAGAGGGGGCAGGAAAAGAAGAAAGACACATACAGAAGGGGAAAGAGAGGAAAAAGAAAAGGGTAAAGAGAAAGAGAGCAAGAGCAAAAGGGGGAAAGAAAGAGATAGAACAGACAAAGGGAGAGAGAGAGAATAGAAAGGAAAGAGGGAGAGAGAAGGAGAAGAAGAGGGAGGGGAAGGAGAAACAGAGCAGGAAAAGGAGAAAAGAAGGGAGAGAGAGAAAGAAAGAAGAGGGGGGAGAGAGAAAGCATAGAGAGAGGGAAAGGGGGTGGAAGGGGAATACAGTAGGGGGCAGAGAAGAAGAAGAGACAGTCAGAGAAAGAGAAAACTAGAGAGCAGGAAGATTAAAGAAGAGAAAGAAAGGTAGAAAAGAAATAAAAAAGTTAGGAAAAGGAGGGAGGAATAGAAACAGGGGGGTTGCAGAGAGGAGTTTTAAAGAAAGAAGGAACAGAAGAAAAACAAGTCAGGTGGGATAAAAGAAAAGATGATTAAATACCTCTCAGTGAGAGAGAGACTAATTCCATTCCAGCATTAAAGGAGAAGTATGGCCAAAGCGTTTGCTTTTTTCCCATACTTCTATGGATCACAGAAGTGCAGTTTGTTCTGTACTCCTGTGACCCGTTTTTAGCCCACTGTCAGCTGACTGTAGTAATATGGTTGGGATGCACTCAGATGCCTGGACTGGGACCTAGCTCATCCTCTCAGCGATCAGCAGAAAGCCTGAGACAGCCTCTCCCATCCCCTTCACAGCCCAGCACTCCAATGAGCGCTGGAGGAGAGAGCAGAGAGACCCAGTGACTGACAGTAATGGCTCTCAGCTCAGAGCGGAGGGGGAGAACTGAGTGATCAGCACTGTTTAATCACTTTGATCGCTGTAACTCCAGCACTGATTACAAAAGCTTTTTGGTTGCTGTGCACCCTCTTCCTCTCTTAAAGGTGAAACAAATGAAACCAGTGGATTTATTTTTCTCATCCCAAATTACCCTCCTTCCTCCCCATCATATTCTATATGGCAGGAATGTGGTATAACCCCCCCCCCCCCCCCAAAAAAATGTAATATGTTGCAGCTCACTTAAAGTTTTACCAAACCCAGGATCCTGTATTCACTATATCTGGTCTCCCACAATACACAGAACACAGAAATGCAAATATTTAGTAAATATAAACTACTAAATACATTTTCTAATCAGCAGTCAGAGCAGTCTTGTGACTTCTATCAGTCAAGAGTGAGAGAGAGAGCTGGGCACAATGTCATAAGCCTAGGCTTATTTCCAGACAAGAAACAGGAAGTGGGCTGTATAAGGTATTTAGGGTTCATAGCCCTGCATTGGATGTTTTGACACCAAGGGACAATCCACTGCTGGGGCAAGGGGGTGCGCCCTCTGCTGGGAGGCTTTTTTAAAGCAATGTTCTTTTTCCTTTTGGGAGAAATGATTTACATACATGAATAAAAGCTCACCATTGTCAGTGTTTAATGGGTTGTCTTCACCCTCTAACTCCCACTTTTTCTGGACCAATTGGTCGTGTAAAAGAAGTTGAAAAATAAAACACTTAAAGTGGACCTTCGGGTATTTTTTCAACTTATTAAATCTTCTGCCCTTGTTGTTTTAACTTTGGATAGTAAAACATTTTTTTTCTGCCAGTAAATACCTTATACAGCCCACTTCCTGTTTCTTGTCTGGAAATAAGCCTAGGCTTATGACATTGTGCCCAGCTCTCTCTCTCACTCTTGTGACAGTTTTCCGGGAAGGGAGGGGGGATGAGAGGTCCAATGAGAGCTGCAGGGCTGCAGAACTGGAGGTGTGCCTCTGTGTGTCTGTGTAAATCCAGGAAGTGAACAGGCAGCAGCTTCAGCTGCCCACAGTTAAAATGGCTGCAGCCAGACTCAGTGGAGGGAGATTTCTGCAGCATATATGGCAAGTACAAGATCACAGTATAAATATAATAATAGTAATGGTACAGATGGTACAGATTGCAGTTCATTTTTAATTGCAGAATCTCCAGGTGGAGATCTCCAGGTGGAGGTAAAGGAAAAAGGCCTAAAAAAGAAAACAAATATGGCCACCACATCTAAGAATCGATAAGCTACAATATATAAGATTTTTGTTTTGGGGTTTAATACAACTTTCCAGGAAAAGAAAGTTATTCTTCAGGTGGTCCTCACACTAGATAAGGTTGCCTTGTATTGTGCCCAAACACGTCTGCCCCCCTCCTCCATGGCCTATGCTCACATGGTAGAAGGCTCAAGCATGCTTATGTCATCCATACCCTTACTAACTCAGTGGGCTCAAATGTATTTAATCTGATTCAGAGTTTAAGTTCAGTGCCCGGGCACGATTAGCGTGCCCTACGTACTGTGCCCAAATCCAACTGAACCGTGCCCTGGAGCACCTTTTTAATTAAGTATGCAGCTTCTTTATCTTTTATCCCTTGCCTATGTTCTAGATCCGGCTGGTGCCATGATTGCTGCCCAGGTTTCCTGTATCAGAAAAGGATCGGGCTGCTCTGTGCAAAAGTATTGCACAGAGCAGGTAAGCATAGATGCGTTTGTTATTTAAATTTTTTAAAAAAACAAGGTTTTGGAACCACTTTAAGGTAATTAAACCCCAAATGCAGTTCACAAACACAGTGCATTTGCCCGCACCCGATCACACGTTACATGCGATATGGTTGCAGTGAGTTTTCGAAAGTAGTGTATACACTACTTTTGATGTGATGTGGTGCAAATCGCGCTGCACAGAACTGCATGTTAATTGCACAGGAATGCACAACACATTCCTGTGATATTTCCAATGTGAATTGGCCCTTAAACTAAAACATGAGTGTTTAAAGGAGAAGTCCAGCCTGAGCTCGTTTGGCTGGGCTTCTCTTACGGGTCACAGGAGTGCAATCCGTTTTGCACTCCTGTGACTCGTTTTCAGCAGAGAGCGGGCTGAATTTCACTCTCTGCTGACGTCACACTCTGGAAGTCGGGATCCGCCAGGTGCCTGGACTGATGCCTGTCTCAACCTCTCAGCGACCCGCTGAGAGCCTGAAATGGCCTCTCCCCGCCCCTCCACAGCTCAGAGCTCCATTGAGCATGGAGGAGCAGAGCAAGAGCTCTCTGCTCCAGTATCTGTGAGAACCGAGCTATCTGCGATGTTGCCTCGCTCAGTTCTCAGTGTAGAGGTGTGGGGGACAGATGCAGCATCAGACCGATGCTGCATCCACCTAGGTAAGTATGCTGGATTTAAAAAAAAAAAAAATACATACTTCTCTTTTAATACTATAGGTAAGACCTATTTTTTCTATTTTCAGGTTTGCTTCAGCAGCTCTAGTGTAGAAAAAAACAAAAAAAGAAACATTGTAAATCACTGCTCCAGACAACTCTATCTGTAATACAATGTATCATAGTTTGATGAATTGTAACAAGGACCAAGAAAGTGTTTGTTAACCCATTCGTACACATGTACATAATCCTGCTGGTTCCCTAATGACAGGTGCCCCTGTCTTTGTGTTTTATAAAAAAATGCCCTATTTTCAGGATTATAGAGCAGTTCCCCGCGATCACGTCACCGGCCGGCTGTCTCCACTGCCCGGCTAACAGATGCAGCGGGCGGGGGCCGAGATTCCCCCGCTGAAGTGAGGAGGAGGGGAGAGAGAGAGCTGGCCGGTCACATGACTGGGGGGAGCTGCTCTGAAATACAGTAAAGGAGGCATTTTTAAAATTAAACACCAAGACAGGAGCAGCTGTTATTGGGGAACCAGCAGGATTATATACATTTTAACCACTTCAGCCCTGAGCCTCGTTTTGAGATTTGGTGTTTACAAGTTAAAATCATTTTTTTTTGCTAGAAAATTACTTAGAACCCCCAAACATTATATATATATTTTTTTCTAATACCCTAGAGAATAAAATGGCGGTTGTTGCAATACTTTCTGTCACACCGTGTTTGTGCAACGCTCTTACAACGCACCTTTTTCGGAAAAAATACTTTTTTGAAGTAAAAAATAAGAAAACAGTAAAGTTAGCCCAATTTTTTTTTTATATTGTGAAAGATAATGTTACGCCAAGTAAATTGATACCCAACATGTCACGCTTCAAAATTGCGCCCGCTCATGGAATGGCGACAAACTTTTACCCTTAAAAATCTCCATAGGCGATGTTTAAAAAACTCTACTGCCCTGTACACGCAATCGCACATTCCTACAACAAAATCCATGGATTTTTTTCGACAGATGTTGGCTCAAACTTGTCTTGCATAAACACGGTCACACAAATCTTGTCGGAAATTCCGAACGTCAAGAACGCGGTGACGTACAACACGTACGACGAGCTTAAAAAAATGAAGTTCAATAGCCAGTGCGGCTCTTCTGCTTGATTCAGAGCATGCGTGAAACTTTGTGCGTCAGAATTGTGTACACACGATCGGAATTTACGACAACAGATTTTGTTGTCAGAAAATTTGAGAACCAGCTCTCAAATTTTGTGTGACGGAAATTCCGATGGAAAATGTCCGAGGGAGCCAACACACGGTCGGAATTTCCGACAAAAATCTCCCATCGAACATTTTCCATTGGAAAATCAGACCGTGTGTACGGGGCATACAGGTTGCATGTTTTGAGTTACAGAGGAGGTTATTATTGCTCTCGCTCTAACAATCGTGGCGATACCTCACATGTGTGGTTTGAACACTGTTTGCATATGCGGGCGCTGCTCAAGTATGTGTTCGCTTTAATATTATTTATTATTTATTTTACCTTTTATTTTTTATTTTTACACTGTTCTTTTAAAAAACAAAATTGTGTCACTTTTATTCCTAATAAAAGTAATGTAAACATCCCTTGTAATAGAAAAACAGCATGACAGGACCTCTTAAATATGAGATCTGGGGTCAAAAAGACCTCAGATCTCATATTTACACTAAAATGCAATAAAAAAAAAAAATGTTGTTTGAAAAAAAAAAAAAAAAGTCTCTTTAAGAGCTATGGGTGGAAATGACGTTTTGACATTGCTTCCACCCTGCAATGGTATAGAGACGGGTGGGGGCCATCTTCCCCTCACTCAGCTCCATACCACAGAGAAGAGCGGACGCGATTGCCTCTACCACTGCTGGCGGCTCCGGTAAGCGCCGGTGGGCGGTGGAGCACGGCGGGAGGGGGGCCCTCTCCCACTGCCGATAAAAGTGATCTTGTGGTGAATCTGCCACAGAGACCACTTTTATCTGAAAGCGGACCGCCCGCTGAAGAAGTGGATACCAGGGTTATGGTAGCTAGCTGCTGCCATAACAATGATATTCCTCTTCAAAGTACCGATGTATAATGATGGCGTGCGGTCCGTAAGTGGTTAAACAGTCATGAGAGCAGCAGAGGGGGTGGGCACTGACATAGGGGCAGACAGGTAGAGAGGGGAGGGGGGAGGAGGACAAAGGAGCACATAGGTGGACAGGAGAGCTGTGACTGATGGAGGCATGTAAACTGACCACAGTGTCAGGGCTCAGCAGCCATGATACACCATGGTGGGCTTACAAAGGGGAGGGCAGAAACTGGCAGGATCAACCAGGTATTTCAGGTGTTACAGGGGGCCAAATTACACAGCACAAGCACTGTGCTGTATAAAATGCTTTAAAGGAGCAGGATTAATTTTTTTGGGGTAAACAAACACTTTAAATATCTGTTTGTGCTGAAAGTTCCATTGAGTTCAGCTCAACTACACAGATCAGCCTCAGAATGTCAAACTGAGCGCAGATCCCTATAATAGCACAAGAGGGCATCTGCCCAACAGAGAAGAACTCTAGTAGGTATCTCCTATTGGTCCTCAACTGGTTAGTAAATTCCAAAAATGAAATGCCATTTACTTGTTTTTGCTAGCACTTTTTTAAGAAATAAAATTTTTATGTCAGAGAATAAAAGACACATTTGTGCATCAACAAAGCAACCAAGCTGTGTAATGCCACCCAAAATGGTTCCTTCTACACACAATGGAATTAAAGCTGGCCATACACTAGTATATATGTACGCAGATTTGTATGGAAATTGTCAGCACATCCGATCAATTGACGAATTTTGTTCGAATGTACTTTAAAATGTATTTTCTTTCAACATTTGACTTTGGAATGAATACATTTTTCCCAAACGAAAACCACATAAAATGTAAGAAATTTGTTTGCTCGAGAACAATTTTCCATTCTGTTCCTTCAAATTTTCCCATCACTATGGTCAAAAAACAAATATTGATTTGACTAACAATTAATAAATGGAATGAACGTTCATAAAACAATTTGATTCAAATGTTACAGTACTAGTGTATGGCCAGCTTTACTCTCACAGGTAATCGCTGTATTTTTTAGCATGCAGTGCCAGATCTCACCAGCAGGCACTGCTACAGCTCAACTCTACACTATATTACCAAAAGTATTGGGACACCTGCCTTTACACGCATGTGAACTTTAATGACATCCAAGTCTTAGTCTGTAGGATTCAATATTGAGTTGGCCCACCCTTTGCAGCTATAACCAGTGTTGCCAACCACCCGAAGTGAAGTTTACTGGCAGGA
This sequence comes from Lithobates clamitans, assembly GCA_037952925.1. NCBI lineage: Eukaryota > Metazoa > Chordata > Amphibia > Anura > Ranidae > Lithobates > Lithobates clamitans. The sequence goes on from JBBGZY010001145.1 coordinate 1,232,918, forward strand.
TGCCAAAATTTACAAACGGCACCAACTTTTTACTGGCAAAAAATCATGACACTTACTAACAGATCCACATTTTTTACTGGCACTGCAAAAAAGTGCCTAAAATTACAGTTTTCAGTGCTAAACAGTGCAAATATCAATATTTAAACTATAAATACATAACTAGTGCTGTTAGCAATGTGTTTAAGTTAAACAAAAGTCAAAAAACATATTTCTTCATTGACATGAAGGTCAGGTAGTAACCCAATAACCCAGCCAGCACAGAGTTCCCCCATACATCAGAGTCTGCAGGATTCCCCCTTACAGTGAAAGGGAACTCTTATGTAAAGGGGAACGCTGCAGATCATTTTCTAAGGTAGAACTCTGATGTAAGGAGGGCTCTGGTGACTAGAGACCGCCTTCCAGAGTGAATACACTAAGCTAAGGGGGGTTACTAATATATAGGGGAATCTTTATATCAGTGTCCCCTTACATTATTGTATTCACTCCCTCCTTACATCAGAACCCCCCCCCCCCCCCCGACTCAGTCCGTCGGACCAGTCCGGTCGAAAAATACCGCTCGTGTGTAGGGCTGCATAATGGACGTTTACAGCAGCCCGAAAATGGGCCTAAATTTATGGGCTGCCCGTAAATTAATGGGTGGTTGGCAACACTGGCTATGTCAGCTCCAACTCTTCTTGGGAAGGCTGTCCACAAGGTTTAGGAGGGTGTCTATGGGAATGTTTGACCATTCTTCCAGAAGCACATTTGTGAGGTCAGGCACTGATGTTGGACGTGAAGGCCTGGGTCACAGTCTCCGCTCTAATTTATCCCAAAGGTGTTTTATCGGGTTGAGGTCAGGACTGTGCAGGCCAGTCAAGTTCCTCCACCCCAAACCCGTTCATCCATGTCTTTATGGACCTTGCTTTGTGCACTGGTGGGCAGTCATGTTGGAACAGGAAGGGACCATCCCCAAACTGTTCCCACAAAGTTGGGAACATGAAATTGTCCAACATGTCTTGGTATACTGACGCATTAAGAGTTCCCTTCACTGGAACTAAAGGGCCAAGCCCAACCCCTGAAAAACAACCCCACACCATAATCCCCCTTCACCAAATGATTTGGACCAGTGCACAAAGCAAGGTCCATAAAGATATGGATGAGCGAGTTTGGGGTGGGGGAACTTGACTGGCCTGCACAGAGTCCTGCAAATGCGGCTTATTTTATGTAGAAACAGAACAGCCGATGACCAAAGATACTGTTACCAATGTTCTATGAACCAATCTCTGTAAATATTATCTCAGTGGTGTTAAAATGTCAGAGCTATTTCTAGGTGTAGAACAGTATATACAGCCTGTATATATATGTATACAGTAGGACTGAGTAATTTTCATCCAAAAGGTATCCAGGGTGTATCACCCTGTTCACATAATTTAATAGGCTGCTCACAATATGTTTAATCTGCAATATAAATAAAGGCATTTTACTAATCTCTTGGGGGACTGTGTCTTAAATGTTTCAAACAAATTACAGTTTAATAAACTCAGTACAATGAGATATGGGACACTGGGGAAAAGAGGAGACCATCTGATAAAAAGCAAAAGTCATTTGCTCACAATTTATGCACGCTGTCTTAGTAGAATGTCCTAATTCATAAAATTAATGAGCTCAGACATATCTCTCTTTTAAAAAAAGAGCTCTTTTTGGAAAGGAATGTAACAGAGACTTCCCCCTTTAATTGCTGGAGAAGGAGGACCACGCACTCTGTAATAGAGCTCCCTGACATCCACAGAAGGCCAGGAAAATTCACCCTTGATTTATCATCTCCTTTCACAGGATGAAGGTGTAGGGTCAAGAGGACTGGGCCAGGGGCAAACTGGTCGTTACATGGGTCACTGACACCTTTTAGCTTAATTTAAAGCTCCTCACCATGAGCTATCAACAAGATGTCTCCCCTTCATTGACGGCTCACCTGTTAAGATTTAGGCTCTCATCATAAATACTGGTGGTGACCGTACTGAAGGGGTACTGTATATCCCTGTATTTTTCCAGTTAATGGAATCTACAGTTTATCCTAAAGGCAATGTGCAGTATAATGTTTGTAAATATGTTTTCTTTTTTATTATTAAATAATTTTATTTATAGGTTCCTTTTCACAAGTTTATTAGGATAATCTTAACTGCTTTGCTGAAAAAGGCAGTTTACAGAGATATTTAAAATTTTTTATCCACAGTGGTGCTGAAAATGAAAAACAGAACCAGTTAGGTGTACAAATGCACACACACTAAAAAGTGCACTTAAGGGTGTGCTTTGTCCACCCCCGAAATGGTAGGACCTCTCCCTGATCCCCCCGGGGAGCAAGGCTCCTGACAGGGACATAGGGTACGCCATAATCCGCCTAGTCAGAAGTCCTGGCAGACTCCTCTCCTCTTAGCCCGCTGAAGGCGACCACAGAGTACTAATTAGAGGGACCATCCAAAAGAGAGACCCCCAGGATCAGGGGAGGAATGAGCATAAGGGACACACATCCTCTCCCCTAGACGTCAGGGCAAGCCTGAGGACTCAAACCCTCCATCCTAGTGAGCAAAAAAAACACACACAAAAGTGATAAAACATAGGAAAAAAATAAGTGGCCGTGCAATGTGGACTGGCCGGCCCCGAGGCCTGGTAGCAAAAATTGCCCTGGACTTGGCCAAAAGGCCCAGCCCTAAAAGGAGCAGTGCAGAAAAAAAGTATTTGGTGCAGTGACCATGTGCCTTTTCACACCGTGGGTTCCCACACCTAAGTGTTACTTAGAGCACCCCTAGGGTGACCACACCCAGGGGGCACAGACAACGCGGACTCTCTGCCTTTCCAGCCCATGGCCAGACAAGATAGATCCATTCAAACCAGGAGGAACTGGGCCCATCCAGTTTTCCCGTGGGAATTACTCCCATGTCCTAACTGCCTGTGGGTGCCTTGGTTTCTGTTCCAGTCGGTACTAGCTTTCAGAGCCCCCATCACTCCAACAGGGGTACAATACATCCAATTATTTCCACCATGAGGCAGGAATAACGGTGTAGCCCCAGTACTGGACATGGATAAGAACAGATACTACACTTGATCTTAGCCAAAAGGCAGAGAAGCGATAGTTTACAGAGATTAATAGTTGAAGCACAGGTTATAGCTTCAAGAGTCAGAGAAAGAACTCATCCTCTTTCAATGTCGCACTGGTTTGGAGAGTTTCAGTTAGAGAGAAACAGCCTGAAAGTAGACAAATTCTGTTGTATTCACTTGTTACTGCTCTGTGACATCAGCAACATAGGTGCTCCCTGTATTAAATAGTAAAGGTAGTAAAAATAAGATATTAAGCATCTTATAAATGTAAAAAAAAGCAGAAAAGAAAATGAAATAAAGTTGACTTTAAACTATTATCAGTATCAAAAATGAGTAACCCTTGCCACAAGTACAAGCAGTGCTCTAGGCACATTTGGTGTAAAAATGCGTTGTTTAACGCACGTTCATTCTTGTCATAACTCATTGTTATCACACTCACACCCATTCTTTATAATCTGTGATCTCATCTTAATTTCCCCATCTGTTTCCTCTCTGCCATGTCCCCTCCTCGTCTGTCAGTCTGTGTTCTGCGTTTTCCTGAACTGCGGCCTTTTTATCATGCAGGAGAATTGCAATCCAGACAGGTAGATGTTCCAGTAAGGTGACCCCTTGGCTGCAAAAGAATGAAGCTTGTCATCCTGGAGATACAAAGTGACACCGGGAAGATTACTGGAGATCAGAGAGATCACAGTGTGGACAGTGACCTGCCTATGAAGTCTCTTATTTGTCCAGCTGCAGAGACAGAAGTCAGATGAGAGCTAGACAGCGGTATGCAGAAGACACAAGGAAGTATACTTATGAGGGTTCCATCACTTCCTAATAACCATATTCTGGGGTTAGGATGAACTCCAGACAAATATTAAAAACGCCTTTTGATTGAGTTATGTATTTATTAATAGCACTGATAATTTATTAATATGTAGCGATATAGTTGTCGTTAGTAACAAACAATCCACCAATTCACCCCGCTGCCAGACTTCATACATCACTTGCAGAGACAATGAACAGTCTTTTGCTGGTTTTGTTTTTGTTGTTTTCTTGGGAGGTACAACTTGAATAGGGAAAAGGGATATGAGATGCCCATAGAATCTTTAATTGCCATCATATTTTAAGATTAAGCACAACAGCACATAGTTAGAGCCAGAAGATTGGATGTGCATTTATACTGAGTATGAATCTCCTCCTGCATCTCCATGCAGACTGTTGCTCCTCCTCTGCTTAATTCCCACAGACTATTACTTCCAAGAATGCCCCATCCATTACCGTGTAAAGGATGAGGACATCACTCGACCGTGTAAAAGTGTTGGTCTTAGAACTCCATCTCCTCCTGCACAAACTTGTTTCCTTCTGCACAAACTTGTTTCCTTCTGCACAAACTTGTTAATACTGAGGTAAAGTAATGTCACATCTTCTTCTTTTAAGCAATAAGGACCCACTCTGAATAAGCTCTAAATAGGCTCTGGTTGCTTGCGGCTACTAGGCCTGAGGCCTGCAGCACCTCTCCCCGGAGGCCTAGTAGTTTAAAAGCATTTCTTTGGACAGTGGACTACTGTTCCCAGCCAGCCCAACTCGCAAATCCTGTGCCCTCAGGCCACATCGATTTGACACAGATCTCCACGGTCTCTTTTCTGATCCAGGACTCCTCATCATTCACCGTGTAAATGATAAAGACTTTGCTAATGACCATGTAGAAGCAAAATTCCCTCACAGACTTCCTGGCACATCCAGCCCTCCACTGTGGCAACACTCACCGACCTTTCACTGCCCTGAGTCCTTGATGAGGAACTTGACCGGAGCATACGTTCCGACAGCTTCACCTGCCCCTCTGCTCCAGGAGTTCTTTACTACCGACCGTGTGGTGATAAAGACATTACCAATGACCGTGTAGAGGCAAAGTTCCTTCATAGCTCAACCTGGGCCTTCTCCTTCTCGGTAACCCCCCCCCCCCTCGCCAGATGGGGGTGCCCTCCTGCTGCTGCCTAGTATTCTATTCCTCACTTCACTCAGTCGACTTCTCCCCCCCAGTGGCATATCACCTCAGCTTATATAGGAGGCCCGCCCCCTGCCAATACCAATTTGGAATTAGTTAGGACTCCCACATAAGCTGCCTGCCACTCCAGTTCCAGGCCCAGCCCCTCTTCCAGAATCTTCTCCCTGGAAGCAGGGGAGGCGCCCTAGAACTAGACCACAGGTGGTCACACCCACTGCTACTCTGACCACTCCCAGCCCCCAGATCAAAACAGACAGGCCTAGCTTACAGCATACCACAATAATCATGGCTGCTGAGCCCTGACATTGTAGTCTGTTTGTGTGCCTCCATCATCCGCAGCCTGCTCTTCTGTGTCTGTCTCCTCTGTCCCCCCCCCTCTTTGTCACCTATTGACAGTGCCACCCCATTCCCCTCCTGCTGCAGGAATAACATATCTATTTGTATACTTGTATACTATCCATTTTGTATCTTAATTCAAAGCCCCCCTGTCTCTGTGTTTTATTAAAAAAATACCTCCTTCACCGTATCTCACGGTGGCTCCCGGCGATCACGTGACCGGCCGTGTCTCCTCTCTCCTCTCCTCCTTGCGTCTCGCTGACGTCAGTGGGGAAACCTTGTCCCCGCCCGCTGCTTTTGCAAGACGGGAAGAGAGCAGACATGACTGGTTACATGAGCGCCGGGAGCCACCGTGGGATACGGTGAAGGAAGTATTTTTTTAATGAAACACAGAGTCAGTGGGGCACTGTATAAAGAGACAGAACGGATTCTGTACATTTCTGAAAGTGGGTTAACAACCACTTTAACTTACTACAGTATGCAGGGCTGTGTTCTGGCAGCAGTACGTGGCCTTCCCATCTGCTGCTAGCATTAAAAAGAGCTAGGCCAAATGCTTCTCAACCGTTCAGGAGAAGCCTTGTGTTGTTATCAGTGAATACAAGGCTTTCTCTGATTGGCAAAGGTGCAGGAGCAGGCAAATGTATTTTTATCAATGAATACAAAAGCTTCCTCTGATTGGCAAGGTTGGAGAGGTGGGAGAATGTATTTTTATCAATGAATAGAAAGCTTCCTCTGATTGGCAAGGTTGGAGAGGTGGGAGAATGTATTTTTATCAATGAATACAAGGCTTCCTCTCATTGACAAAGGTGGAGAGGCGGGCGAATGTATTCTTATCAATGAATACAAGGCTTCCTGTGAATGGCAAATGTGGAGAGGTGGGATAATGTATTTTTTTTAAGGAATACAAGGTTGCTGGTGATTCGCAAAGGTGGAGAGGTGGGTGGATGTATTTTTAAAAATTAATATAGGGCTTCCTCTAAATGGCAATGGTGGAGAGGCAGACAAATGTATTTTTATCAATGAATACAAGGCGTCCTCTGATTGGCAAATGTGGAGGGGTGGGTTGATGTATTTTTATCAATAGAAAAAACAAAGAACATCCTGAAGCTCTTCAAACTTGTAGCTTATATGAATGGATGTAGCTGTGATGTAAAACAATCCAACTATTTCAATTTGCAAATCACATCAGTGTTTTTATACCTTCTTCTTATTTTAAACTTTATTTTCAGTCCATGGAATAAACATTTTCTGATCATCATTACGTGGTTAAAACTGTTTATTTTCATAACCACCACACGTTTGGATCTCACTCATGGAGCGCTGCATATAGTTCATTTTGTCTTTTTATCAATGAATACAGGGCTTTTTATAAATAACATTTATTTTATTTTTATTTTTATTCTACTTTATTTTATTTTGCTTTATTTAAAGCGTAACTCCGCTTTTGTTGAGAAAAAAACATTCCCCTCTGGGTGATCTATGCACATTACAAGTATTTTAACAAACTTTGTTGCAGATTCCTACCTTTTGTTATTCTGAAGAAATCACTGTTTGTTCCTCTGTGCCCCATGTGCTCAGTGAGTCTAATGGGAGTGGTTTCATAATTCTCAACCAGCTGTGCACCTGCAGGGCTCTAATGAGGAAAAGTGCAGGGTCTGCATCCCTTAGCCATGAGTTCCTATTAAAAGTATCTCACCAAAAATGACATTTTTTGTTGCAGGGGATGCCGAAAATATGACTTGTATCTTAGTGCAGACTTCTGAGAAAATTGATGAGTCAATCACACAAGCCTGAAATTATGTTTTTTTTTGGGGGGGGGGGGGTTCTGTACCACATTCTGTGTACAGAAGACCACCAGGTTGCCATATTGCATTTTCAGAAAATTACAGAGCTGCGGATTGAAAAAAAAAGGTAATTTTTCATAACATTCAATATGACTTTGTTGCAATTGTTTATGCTATATTATTTTTTCTTTATTTGCTATTTTTTTCCCCCCACGAAAGTGGAGTTACCCTTTAACTTTCTCTTCTTTATTGTTTTTACCTTTATACACAGTACATGTTTTGTTTGATATTCTCTGTCTTGTAACCTTTTATTTGTAAATCTTATCCAGAAAATAATAAAACATTTTTGAAACAAAAAAAAAAAAGAGTACAGGACTTCCTCTGATTGGCAAAGGTAGAAGGGCGGGTGGATGTATATTTATCAATGAATTCAAGTGAATTCAAGGCTTCTCCTGAATGGCTAGGAAGCACTCGACCCAACTTTTTTTAATTCCAGAAGTAGATGGGAGGTTGCCTATACTGCTTCTGGAACACAGAGCCGCATATACAGTGGGGACGGAAAGTATTCAGACCCCCTTAAATTTTTCACTCTTTGTTACCGTATATTGCAGCCATTTTCTAAAATCATTTAAGTTCATTTTTTTCCTCATTAATGTACACACAGCACCCCATATTCACAGGAAAACACAGAATTGTTGACATTTTTGCATATTTATTAAAAAAGAAAAACTGAAATATCACATGGTCTAGTGATAGTCTCCCGACTGCATCTCTGGAGCTCAGCCACAGTGATCTTTGGGTTCTTCTTTACCTCTCTCACCAAGGCTCTTCTCCCCCGATAGCTCAGTTTGGCTGGACGGCCAGCTCTAGGAAGGGTTCTGGTCGTCCCAAATGTCTTCCATTTAAGGATTATGGAGGCCACTGTGCTCTTAGGAACCTTAAGTGCAGCAGAATTTTTTTGTAACCTTGGCCAGATCTATGCCTTGCCACAATTCTGTCTCTGAGCTCTTCAGGCAGTTCCTTTGACCTCATGATTCTAATTTGCTCTGACATGCACTGTGAGCTGTAAGGTCTTATATAGACAGGTGTGTGGCTTTCCTAATCAAGTCCAATCAGTATAATCAAACACAGCTGGACTCAAATGAAGGTGTAGAACCACCTCAAGGATGATCAGAAGAAATGGACAGCACCTGAGTTAAATATATGAGTGTCACAGCAAAGGGTCTGAATACTTAGGACCATGTGATATTTCAGTTCTTTTTTTTTAATAAATCTGAAAAAATGTCAACAATTCTGTGTTTTTCTGTCAATATGGGGTGCTGTGTGTACATTAATGAGGAAAAAAAATGAACTTAAATGATTTTAGCAAATGGCTGCAATATAACAAAGAGTGAAAAATATAAGGGGGTCTGAATACTTTCCGTCCCCACTGTAGCTCTATGTAGCTAATGCTATTTCAGTATATTACAGCACAAACAGCCGCCAATAGTTTATTCAGACCAGCTTGGCCCAAACAAATTATTTAAGCCAATATGGAAGCTGTTATTCTGCTTTAATGTCATATAAATGCTAATGCTAATGAGAATTTTTATGTTCATATTTTAAAATATTATAAAGTCATCTTTTTCTTGTGCTGGACATGTAATTTAATATAAATAAAAGTTTTCTATGTCATAAGTAAAGGGACTGCTCTCCTGCCACCATCTGTGTGACCCCCAGCAAGTCATTAAGACAAAGTGACAGGAAATACCTGCCTTGTATCACCACCAAGTAATCACAGAGACATAGAACAAAGCCAGCCATGCCATAACTCTTCCAGAATACATTAAATTAACTAGTTGTTTTAACTTTTCTTTTTCTATTGCTCAAACACTTAATCACCGCTTTTCAAAGAACAAGTTAAACAGATTGTAGTTTGCAGTTAGTTAAATAAGAAGCTAATTCTGTGTAGTTGTAATTAGGCAGATGAGGATGTTTGGGGACAGGAAAAAGTCCAAGGTTCTTACATTGAATTTGTTCTTTTCATATGCTTAGTGTTGAATTGACTTTATTCAAAGAGGACCTGTCATTCATTTCAAAAATCGTTTGCATCCTTCTAATAAACTGCCTGGTCACACGTCCTGATTTGGATCACTTAACTTTTATTGCAATTTTTGAAACATTCGTTATAAAATAAATTCCAACACGCCTGCTGACATAACACAGTGTGTATTTTGGTCATTCAATAGTTGTGCCCTCCCAGAATATCTTCTGATCGGTTGTGTTGTATAAAACGCCCATGAAGATATTGCTGGTATTACTTAGCAGGATTTAGTCTAAGAAGAAATAATGCATTGGATTACATAACATTTCTGAATATACTGTATAAAAAACAGAGGTGAGCAACTTGTCAAAATGGAATATATTGACAATGACGGTCGCTATATGGGGAACAAACTATTTTACTACACACAGCTGAATTCCCGACTTAAGATACTACCGCAGAATTCGGAGACTCGATAGTACATTTAGGCCTCATTTACACTTGCGGTTGGCGGTGGTAAAAACATGTGTGAGATGTATTTCTACTGCCCCTCCAAGGGCTCCTCCTGAAACTGCAAAGGCAGCAGATGAGGGGTGTGCACATGTTAGAATGCAAAGCATTGCAGCGCCCCAAAATGATCCCTTATTTTGTGCTCTATGGCCAGTACTGCCCACCGAACGTGATCTATTCACAGGGTGATTTATGCAGTTGTGGCGTAGTGGTGTGGGTTTTTAGAGGTTAAAACAAGCAGTGAGAAGGCGACATAAAACCACATCACCGCCTGCCAGAGGTCCTCTGAGGAATGTTCTACTGAAGATCACCCCTACAGTAAGAAAATGATATATTGTTGACTTTTCCTGGAAGTAATTGCTTTTGTGACATTCACCAGTTACTTGCTCACTGTTCTATATTTATTCATGAAGTTTCATAAATAGAAATGTAATTGTTCCCTTTAGTGCTCATTTGTGATTAGCCATACCCCCCCCCCCCCCCCCAATGTAATTTTGGGTTAAATAAAAAATCACATATACACTATATTACCAAAAGTATTGGGATACCTGCCTTTACACGCACATGAACTTTAATGGCATCCCAGTCTTAGTCCGTAGGGTTCAATATTGGGTTGGCCCACCCTTTACAGCTATAACAGCTTCATCTCTTCTGGGAAGGCTGTCCACAAGGTTTAGGAGCGTGTCTATGGGAATGTTTGATCATTATTCCAGAAGCGCATTTGTGAGGTCAGGCACTGATGTGGACGAGAAGGCCTGGCTCGCAGTCTCCGCTCGAATTCATCCCAAAGGTGTTCTATCGAGTTGAGGTCAGGACTCTGTGCAGGCTAGTCAAGTTCCTCCATCACAAACTCGCTAATCCACACTATATTGACAAAAGTATTGGACCACCCCTCCAAATTATTTGGTGGAGGGGGGGTTATGATGTGGGGTTGTTTTTCAGGGGTTGGGCTTAGCCCCTTAGTTCCAATGAACGGAAATCTTAAGGCGTCAGCAGACATTTTGGACAATTTCATGATCCCGACTTTGTGGGAACAGTTTGGGGATGACCCCTTCCTGTTCCATTATGACTACGCACCAGTGCACAAAGCAAGGTCCATAAAGACACGGATGAGTGAGTTTGGGGTGGAGAAACTTGAGTGGCCTGCACAGAGTCCTGACCTCAACCTGATAGAACACCTTTGGGATGAATTAGAGAGGAGACTGCGAGCCAAGCCTTCTCGTCCAACATCAGTGACTGACCTCACAAATGTGCTTCTGGAAGGATGGTCAAACATTCCAATAGACACACTCCCAAACCTTGTGGACAGCCTTCCCAGAAGAGTTGAAGCTGTTATAGCTGCAAAGGGTGAGCCAACTCATCCCTACGGACTAAGACTGGGATGCCAGTTCATGTGCATGTAAAGGCAAGTGTCCCAATACTTTTGGCAATATAGTGTATATGATGGAGTGACGAGAATCATGGTTGGCCATGTTTGAGTGTCATTAGACTTCATAGATGCTTGTTACTGCGATCCCCAGTGGTGACCCACCTACTTCCACTGAAGGTAGATCTCCGACTGCCCTGGGATTGCCATGTTCAACACTATGCTATGCTGTCCTCTGATTTCCTTTTGGCTGTTCTATCAGCTTTATTTTCGCCTATATCATATCTATCCATTTGGCTCAGATTGATAGTTTACAGTAACACTGCCTGCTTTCCCTTCTCTCGGAAAAACCATAATTAAACATTACGAATGCACATTAGGCGGCAGAGAAAATGCTTAAGTCTCTGGAAAGACCGATTTGTCATGTTCTGTTTTTCTACAGATCATATTTGCTTACTCCAAGCTTTTAAACGGTTTCTTTCAATCATAATTAACCTTTCCAGTTAGAGCAACTTGCAGACATTAAGCATCGGCTTTCCCTCACCCTGGGGAGTCTGTCTAGGGGATGCCCCGTATTTTATTCATTTCTTACTACGCGCTGCAAAGTTTACGGCTTGTCTCTGAAAAGCAGCATAAAAAATGTCCCTTCGCATTTTTCTGGACTTTAAACATTTTTCTGTGGTTTGTTACTCCACAGCTGTTTTGGGATGTAATGGTCAAAAGGGGGCAAAGAGGGGGGGGGGGGCTGAAACACCATTGATGTCCTTTTTGTCCAAGGGAAAATCTTTGTCTTTTGTTTTGGGATATGGTGGATGACAAGGTCAAGAGGGGCTGTAGCACTGTTGATGTCCTTTGTCCATGGGTCAGTCCTTGGCTGGCAATAGACAGCAAATGTAGACTGAACAAGTGACAATACCAATGGCAATTGATGGCAATTGTCATCAAAATGGTGACAATGAGCTCCTCAGTCAACATTCAGCAATTTTTATAGAGTGAATGTTAACTGATACACTCCAATTATTGGTAATTCGGGTCTAACTTACTGTTTAATGCTCATGGACAGTTCCAAGGACAAGCCTCCAGCACCTGGGGCAGTCCCTGGGAAATAGGACTGTTGGCAGCTGTACTGTATATGGTACAATCCCAGGGAAGGGAATTTGGAAAAAGGACAGATGTCCTAGACACCTCTCTATCCACTCATCACAGATAAAAGGCCTTTCTAAATAACTCTCTTCATGTGTCATCCTTTCAGGCTTAATGACCCGATAAAGATTCCCATCAAACCAATGTTGTATTGACAGACACCAAGGAGGAAAGGGTCTTCTGGTAACGGCGATCTGTAGAAAATGAATTAAAAAGGATATTTAGCACTTTCAGAGTTTAATTTGTTGTGAATTTAAATGTTATCACTAGTAAAATTTTTCACTCCTTTTGGACTTTTTTCCCCGTTTTGTAGAAACATTTTGTCCTGGAATAACACAGACTATCAGGTGTGATTCTATCATCAGTCTCTGGAAATAACCACAATTTGTGCTTCTGATCTTTTTCTCTATACTGTGAAAACACAGTATGTCCTCTCTGACATCAACCTCATCCATCTGATTTATTACAGTCCACCCTATTACACCTTGGGAACATCGTGTACCTGCTGGATTTAAAATTCTTATAGATAACAAGGTTATTTAACATATACAATTGATATAGGTTAATATAGGCGGTACTGCAGCTTACATATAGCTGAATCCTGATTTAAAGATCATATCTGGGACTAGCTTGGCATTCAGAGAGACATTAATAAGATGCACAAAATGTTCTTATTAGAGGATTAATTCTGTAAGTGACCAGAGCAGATCCAAGAGGGTCTTGTACTCCCGGATGATAACATACTTGTCAGCTTAGAGGGTGAGGTTATCATCTAAGTGGGAGCCAGCAGGATTCTGGGTTATGTCATCCCTTTGAAAGGCAGCATAGGATGTATTAGATGGTGCAAGTTACCAGTGGATTATTTTATACATTTTAATCAATTGGTGAAGTAAAAGCAAGAGTTATTTTTGTGTATATTTTTTATGACAGTGTGCACATCTTTATTCAGTAGTTTAGCTGTATAATAGCAAATAGGTACGGGGTGCAGAAGAGCCAAGCTGTACATTACATACTGGATTTCTATTGGGAAATGTAGTTGATATACCTAGGACCAGCACTAATTTTAGAGCTGCTGGAGGAAAAATATAACTACGGTACTTCTAGCTATCAACACCTTCCTTCTTCTCATTGTTATGCCCCGTACACACGGTCGGACATTGATCGGACATTCCGACAACAAAATCCTAGGATTTTTTCCGACGGATGTTGGCTCAAACTTGCCTTGCATACACACGGTCACACAAAGTTGTCGGAAAATCCGATCGTTCTAAACGCGGTGACGTAAAACACGTACATCGGAACTATAAACAGGGCAGTGGCCAATAGCTTTCATCTCTTTATTTATTCTGAGCATGCGTGGCACTTTGTCCGTCGGATTTGTGTACACACGATCGGAATTTCCGACAACGGATTTTGTTGTCGGAAAATTTTATAGCCTGCTCTAAAACTTTGTGTGTCGGAAAATCCGATGGAAAATGTGTGATGGAGCCTACACACGGTCGGAATTTCCGACAACAAGGTCCTATCACACATTTTCCGTCGGAAAATCAGACCGTGTGTACGGGGCATAACAGTGTATCTAAAGCCAAAATGTTTTCCTTGAGTTTTGCATATTCCCCGTACACACAATCGGACTTTCCGACAACAAAACCGTGGGATTTTGTTCGAAGGATGTTGGCTCCAACTTGTCTTGCATACACACGGTCACACAAATGTTGGCCGACAATCAACAAACGTTGTGATGTACTAGACATACTACGTGGTTTTTCAGCTCTTTAGCGCCACCCTTTGGGCTCCTTCTACTAATTTCGTGTTAGTAGAACTTTGGTGAGTGTTGATTCACACTTTTCTTTTTGCGTTTTTTATTTTGCGCTATTATTATTATTATTCTTGATATCACTTGCAAAATAAATCCTTTGAAAATTTGTTTGCAATAACTCTATCAGTATTACCAGCAAATTAGCTTCATTATTATCCTATTAAAGAAGAAGAGAATGTGCGCTGCATTTGGAGATTTCATAATTTGCCACGTCACGAATGTTAATTCTCCATTACGAACGCTCGTTTACAAGACCAGCCGCTTCTGCTTCTGAGCATGCGTGGACTTTTGTGCGACGGACTTGTGTACAGACGATCGGACTTTCTGACAATAAAGTTTTGTTTGAGAACCTGCTAGCCAACATTTGTTGGCGGAAAGTCCGACAGCAAATGTTCGATGGAGCATAAACATGGTCAGACTTTCCAACAACAAGCTCACATCCAACATTTCCAGTCGTAAAATCCGACCGTGTGTACGTGGCAATAGAGTAGGGTAAGGCCCCTTCCATATTAACTGTGTCAGTTTTTCAGGCTGAAGGGGATCTCTCCTCTTGCATCTAGGCAGATCAAGTCAGAGGGCAGTCACGTGTAAATGGACAGCAAAGTCTGTTTACACCCAGCCGCTCACAGAGCAGAACAGGCTCAGTCCGTGTCCACTCTGTATAAACTGAGCAGACACAGACCTGTTAAGCCACGTACACACGACCGGTTTTGCCATCAGGATAAACTCCGAAGGTTTCTCAGACGGAACTCCGACGGAATTCCATTCAAGCGGTCTTGCCTACACATGGTCAAACCAAAGTCTGACCAAAGTCTGACCGTCCAGAACTCGGTGACGTACAACACGTACGACGGGACTAGAAAAAGGAAGGTCAATAGCCAGTAGCCAATAGCTTCCGTCTCGTACTTGCTTCAGAGCATGCGTCGTTTTTGGTCCATCGGAACAGCATACAGACGAGCGGTTTTCCCGATAGGAATTGGTTCCGTCGGAAATATTTAGAACATGTTCCATTTTTAGGTCCGCCATAATTTTCGAAAAAAGAAGTCCGATGAGGCATACACACGATCGGAATATACGATGAAAAGCTTCCGTCTGACTTTTTCTGTCGGACATTCCGCTTGTTTGTACGCGGCCTTATCCGCCCACTCTGCTCTGATTAGCAGAGGATCAGAAGACAGATCCCCTGCTGATCAAAATGGAGTCCACCCTGTGTGAAAGGGGCCTTAGACCTTGGCCAGTTTTTACATTTTGCTGTTTGTATCCCATTGGGAAGATTTTCCTTCATTCCCTGTCCTTGAGACACACAACAAAATGTAAGGATGAATCTCTCCAAAACTAGGTAAATTCCCCCCAGCAGTTGTCAGTGACTGTCCCCATTGGAAGATTTCCCCTCATCTTCTGTTCTTTTGTCAGTTGTAAAATGTTGTATTTTCCATCACTTCCTAGTATCCAGGACAAACAAACAAAGAGTGTGAACGTTCCCATCGGGCACAACAACAACCTGACAGGGCTTCAAACACTTCCACACTTAAACATTTTATTGGTGATAATACTACATTAACCCAACTAAACCCATCCCAGACAGTCTCAGGTGAGCATTCTTTAAAGCAAATGTGCATTGAGTAGAGATGAGCAAATATGGCCAGGTTTATTTGCCAATAGTCCATAATACCAAATACTGTTTGAAATTTGGCAAACCTAAATTTAAAGGCAAATCCCACTAAAGTCTATGGGGGGCAAATCCTGTTAGTAAGTTTTGGCCATTTTCAGGGCTAATAGGCAAACTACTCTCAAAAAAGAGAGGGAGCTGGGCAGTGCCAGGGGGGACATAAACCAATGGAAAAAAAAAAAAAGTTTTAGTTTTTTTTTTGTATTACCATACAGTGAACTGCAACTTTGAAGGCAAAATACACAATGCTTAACGTGTTGGGGGATGCCTTAAAGCGGAGTTCCGCCTGGGTAACAAAATAAATAAAAGTCAGCGGCTAAAAATACTGTGGCTGCTGACTTTTAATATAAGGACACTTACCTGTCCAGGGAGCCCGCGATGTCGACACACAGGTCCCACAAGACAGCAGGGACCATTTAGAAAGCGCAGCGCGACTCGTACATGCGCAGTAGGGAACAGAATGTAAAGCTGTAAGGCTTCACTTCGTGTTTCCTTTAGTAATAATGCCGGCGCCTGCCCCCGGAGCCGAGGGACAGTATGGCTTCAGGTGCAGGAGTCGGCATCATTACTAAGGGAAACAGTAATTGAAGCCTTACAGCTTCACATTCTGTTTCCTACTGCGCATGTACGAGTCACGCTGCGCTTACTGAATGGTCCCTGCTGTCTTCTGGGACCTGTGCGTCTCCCAGAAGACAGTGGGGGGGGGGGGGGGGGGCATTACATAGTTGGCCACATAATGTGCTGTGATCTTTCTTGGAAGTGGGAGCAGTTACCTGGGTTTGACAGGTATCTCCTCCCACTCTCCCCTGAAAGGTGCCAATTGTGGTACTGGGGGGGGATCCGATCTGCGGAAGATCCATTTATGGGTGGAACTCCACTTTAAAGCTATATTTGGTTTTACAGAAACACTATGATTTCTACAGGTAGTTGCAGTGACAGTATACAGTGGTGGCATATATTTGAATGTGGAATATATTATTTTCTTTTACAATTAAAGTGGTTGTAAAGGCTGAAGGTTTGTAACTGTCATGTGTTCTATGCATGAAGGTAAAAAACCTTCAGTGTGCAGCGCCCCCCCCCCCCCCAATCCTTACCTGATCTCCCCCCAATCCAGGGATGTTTATGATAGCCTCACCTGTCCTGGGACTCTCCCTCCTCATTGGCTGAGA
The DNA here is from genome assembly GCA_037952925.1 of Lithobates clamitans. Lineage (NCBI taxonomy): Eukaryota > Metazoa > Chordata > Amphibia > Anura > Ranidae > Lithobates > Lithobates clamitans. The sequence goes on from JBBGZY010001145.1 coordinate 1,249,799, forward strand.
CAGCAGCAGGAGCCCATTGGCTCCCACTGCTGTCAAGCACAGCCAGTGAGCCAATAAGTAGAGAGCAGAGGGGCCTGACCGGGCCAAGCTGTGCCGTGGGAGCCGAGACACATAAAAATGTCTAATAGAGAGAATGATTATTCGTTAAGATCATTACCTTTCATTTTCAATCTGTACCACTGTAATATTCTATAAAATGCAATGCCATATGGCAACCTGAAAGCATTGTATACAGAACGACCCCCAGAAATGTCATTTCCTGCTTGTGTGATTTTCCCAGATGTCTTTATTAAGATACAAGCCTTATTTTGGGCATCCCCTGCAACAAAAAAAGTCATTTTTGGTGAGATACTCCCAAAGGGAATATACGTCTAAAAGGGATACAGGCCCTGCCACACCCCTTATTAGAACTTGAATCAGAAAAGGGCTGGCGACTCGGAAGCTCTTGAATAAAAGTCCTTTATTTGGTTACATGGGTACACAGGTACAGGCTACCCATGTAACCAAATAAAGGACTTTTATTCAAGAGCATCCGAGTCACCAGCCCTTTTCTGATTCAAGTACTGCATTTTGGGGCCTGAATGTCCTGGCTAGAGCACCGATCCACAGTTCATAGATCATCATATTGGCAGTGGAGCTGGGGTATCATTTTGCTTCCCTTATTAGAACCCTGCAGGTGCCGCAGCTGACTGAAAATGCACTCCCATTCACATTCACTTTGCTTATGGACACAGACAAATAAACCTCTATTTCTTCCGAATAACAAAAGGCAGGAATCTGCATAAAAGTGTGTTACAATACTAGCAATGTAATGTACATAGACATAGCTCCCAACTGTCCCTGATTTCGAGGGACTGTCCCTGATTTGGAGCAATGTCCCTCTGTCCCTCATTCCTCCACATTTGTCCCTCATTTTGGTCTGATCTATATAGATGTATATAAAATTCACTTTTTATCTATCAAAAAGTGTTTTCCAGCACTAAACCTTTCATCTGATTTCTAAATTGCTGCATTTGTAAATTCCAAAAGCCAATATAAAGGAATAGTAGTGGTAAAAAAGCACTTGTGGGTTTAACCAATCTTGATTTATTCTTTAAGGGGGCGTGGCAATGGGCGTGTCCTATACCTGCATACTTTTGATGATAGGTGTCCCTCATTCCCATCTCAAAAAGTTGGGAGGTATGCATAGATCACCCAGAGGGGAATGTTTTTTTTCAACAAAAGTGGAGTTACACTTCAAGGCATGTTATTGCATATCCATAAATGCAATACAGCAGAAGAACAAAGTGTGAATGACTAATATGCTAACGGAGTAACTGACCCAGAATCATGCCCCGTACACACGATCGGACTTTCCAACGGAAAATGTGCGATCAGAGCTTGTTGTTGGAAATTCCGACCGTGTGTAGGCTCCATCGGACTTTTTCCATCAGAATTTCCGACACACAAATTTTGAGAGCTGGATCTAAAATTTTCCGACAACAAAATCCGTTTGCGTAAATTCCGATCGTGTGTAGACAATTCAGACGCACAAAGTGCCACGCATGCTCGGAATCAAGCAGAAGAGCCGCACTGGCTATTCTCGGCTCGTCGAACGTGTTGTGCGTCACCGCGTTCTTGACGTTCGGAATTTCCGACCAACTTTGTTTGACCATGTGTCTACAAGACAAGTTTGAGCCAGCATCCGTCGGAAAAATCTGATGGATTTTGTTGTCGGAATGTCTGATCGTGTGTACAGGGCATAAGACTATAGCAGTCGAAGTCAGAATGTCTGATCTACATCCTGGTTCTGCATCAGTATTTCAGAAAGTGTTTAAAGCTCACAGATAAGCATGACAACCAGGAAACGAGCCTTCAGAAGGAGTAAACATTGGCAGCCCCTATAGTCCTCTGAACCCAGATTTCCCCTGATCATACCTGGACTGAAGTTGGCCTCAAAGCAAATATAAGCAAAATGCCAAATTCCTCCTGTTTCCTATACAGCTATGGAAACATTTCTATTCATATCTGCTTCATCCTACACACCATAACACACACATTAGTGGAAGTATGTGTTACTAATGTCTTCCATTTTACTTTGTGTCTCCTGAAGATACGTGGGAGGAATGGGCAAGCATTAAACGGGTTAATGTTAGAATGGTAGTGGGGGGGTCATTGAAAATCATGGCAGGAATTTGCTTTGTGTGGAGAACGGATATGAGAATTTCCTCATTGTTTGAGAGCTGAAAATCCGGGGAATTGTGTAGACAGGAATAGCACAAAGGCACACTGCAACGAATACAATGTAACTGTACAATGGTGTTTAGCTGTATGCTTCCTCCTACAGGCTGCTGTACAGGCGGGAAAGTGAGTTTATATTATAACATTCATCTAAACGCAAATGTTCACTGGAAAACAAGCTATTTATAGGACCCCAATGTGTATAAGGTGGGGCATAGATGGATCGAAATTCTCTCGGTACAGACCGTATTTCAATCCATGTATGGGCAGGGTGGTTATACAGAAGTTGATCTATCGTCAGGAGCCGACAGGTTTTCTTGTTCAACCCGCTGGGATGAATGAAATAAAACTTATAGTGTGTGCCAGGCTTAAGTGGTAAGTCTTCTGGTTGGTAAAATACAAAGGCCCAGCGGGGGGGATTCCCACATCCACCTCAAATGTGTTGATGGGGGAATCGAGTCTTTTTTTTCATTCAAGGTACTGTTTGAAGAAAAAATGATGAATCATTTATGGGCTGTCTAAAGCCCCGTACACACAGGCCGAATGTCAGGAGACATCGGTTCAATAAAAACCGTGGGTATGTCAGTCTGTTTGGCCGGCTTCTGTAGGACGAGCATGTTGGAAAACCAGCAGCCGAACGACACCCGATCAGCCAATGGCGGAGCATGCTGATCGGAGTGTTCAGGCGGTGGGGGCATCCCCCTGTCAGAACATAACAGCTCAGCAGGGGAGACCGCTGTACAAACTTCGGATAGTTAGTACAGCAGCTCTGACCGGAGCTGTCAATTTTTTTTCATTCAACCCACTGGGTCGAACGAAAGAAAGAAAACATGTAGTGTGTACCAAGCATAATTGTCATCCACACCTGCGATAATTTAAATCTATGTGCCCAGTTACTTATGTGAATGGTTGTCTGTACAGAGCAGGGTAATATGTCAGAGCTTTATATTGTATTATAATAATAGTGTTTGACTGTGGTGGCACATTAAAGTGTAAGCTTCTGTGATACATAGACTGAAATGATTAGTTCACTGCTGTCTGTACAACACTGTGGAATATGTCAGAGCTATTTAGATAAAAGTAGAGTTTAACTGTGCAGAGACAGAGTGTAAGCTCCTCAGGCACAGAGGCAGATGTGAATGGATGAGTGCTTTTTGTACAGAGCTACAGAATATGTCAGAGCTATATAAATATATATTAACCACTTAAGGACTGGAAGGATTTACCCCCTTAATGACCAGGCCATTTTTTGTAGTACAGCACTGCGTTATTTTAACTGACAATTGCGCAGTCGTGTGACGCTGTACCCCAAAAATAATTTTGTCCTTTTTTCCCCACAAATAGAGGTTTCTTTTGGTGGTATTTGATCAGCTCTGCGGTTTTTAATTTTTGCACTATAAACAAAAAAATACAGACAATTTTGAAAAAAAAACCAATATTTTTTATTTTCTGCTATAAAACATACCCAATAAAATAAAAAAAAATCAAATTTCTTTATCAATTTAGGCCAATATCTATTCTGCTACATATTTTTGGTAAACCCCCCCCCCCCAATAAGCGTATATTGATTGGTTTGCGCAAAAGTTATAGCATCTACAAAATAGGGGATAGATTTATGGCAATTTTATTATTATTATTAGTTTTTTACTAGTAATGGTGGTGATCACATTTTTGACACTTTTTTGGGAACCAGTGACATTATTAAGGGGTGATCAGTGCTAAAAATATGCACTGATATTGTACTAATGACACTGGCAGGGAAGGGGATAACATCAGGGGCGATCAAAGGGTTAACTGTGTTCCCTCAGTGTATTTACTAACTGTATGGGGGATGAGCTGCCTGGGATAACACAGAGATCCCTCTTCCCGCATAGCAGAAAGACAAGATCTCTGTGTCATCTGCTGACAGCATGGAGATCTGCCTAGTTTACATAGGCATCTTTCCATTCTGTCTCTGCCGGGAATGATCACGGGCGGCCGGCGGACATTGAGTCTGTCGGACCCGCTGATTGGCTCCCCCTCTGGCCAATCGGCGCGCATGCACCCACAGAACGCCATGTACAAGCGCGATGTACACCTACGGCGATTCGTGCAGCCTTGCCAGCTTGCCACACTATAACTGCGGCAGCTGGTCGGCAAGCGGTTAATAATAATAGCGTGATACTGTGGAAGGACATTAGAGTGGAAGCTCCTAAGATGCAGAGACTGATATGAATGGATGAGTGTTTGCAGTACAGCACTGTGGAATATGTCAGAGCTATATAAATGTCTAAAGTGTGACTGTGTGGGGTGATTAGAGTGTAAGCTCCTTTGGTACAGACTGAAATGGATGATACAAGCACAAGGAAGTAAAAGTGATAACTGGTAGTATTTAAGGATAGGTTCAGGGCTGCAGTTTGAATAAATTTCCAACTTTTTTTCGAGTACTTTTTTCATCAGAGTACTTTAAGGGATTTGTGTGTTTATGGGTTTTTTCATGCTCATAAGACCCCTGACATTTCAGTGAATGGACAGAATCAAATGACATGTTTCTAAGCTCAGCTTGCATTAACAGACCCCTTGTATGAGAGGCCCACGCGTTTCTGCGTGAATCACTCTAATCCCCGGCCTAGGGAGGCTTACAAATGCTTTTTCTTTTTTATATGGTTGATGGGCTACATAAAGAGAATGGAGCTTTTCCGTACAGCTGTAAGACGTCATGTTCAAGGCTCTTTTGATATGTGTGTTTGTGGGGTGAAGGGGGGGTAGCCATACAATAAGCAGGCCAGCTGGGGGTACATGGACTGAAAGCAGACCTACCCAACACTATCAAAGTGTCCTAGAAAGGTGCTTTAGTGCAACTCTAGGACATTATTCATCATCCAAAGAAAAGGAAAAGAGCAAATCCAGACCACAAGAGAGATGAATCTGGTACAGCTAAATCTAAACACAGCTAAGGAAGACGATCTTCAGGATAGGTCCCATCCAATGGGATATGATGAAATCTGTAAAAATGCACTTCCTTAGCCAATCACAGTCTGGCATTAATTGGGGTGAACCAAATTCTATGTTTTTTCACAGAATGAAAAAAAAACAGGCAATAAAAACAAAAAATTAGAGCAACAGTACACCAATAATGATACACAAAAATTTAGTGTTTTTCTGCTCATTTCCTTATACCTGACTACACTCAGCATGCAGAATCCCATAGTTTCTAATTGTCCCTGTTCACACTTGTACACTCAGTACACTCAGTCGCCCTATGATTTACATCTTATGCTCTGTGCCCTACGCTGAAAAATGAACATGAGCTTTTTTGAGTATATACAGGCATTTTTAGCCCCATAGCCTAGGAGCTACTGTAAAGGAAATGACACGTGAATTTTTATGCACAAGGAATTCCTATTGTCCTATGGAACTGCTCTTCTCCCTTTGTCCAGTCCATGAACCACAGTTCATATGTGTGCAAAAATGCTTGTCATATGCCTAAAAACTGCTTGAAAAAAAACAAAAAAAAAAGTTTTTTAAGCACCAAGAATACGATTGCTCAGGTGTGAATGCAGGCTTAATTAATCTAAATTACTCCAATTACACCCCATACAAAAACCACAATTTCTAAGTAAAGAAAAGAAAAGAGCAGATGTCTTCTTTGAAAGAAAATTTACCTGAGAATTTACGCTTCAGCAAAGTTTCACCAAAAGAAAAATTGGTCATTCTGCACAAATACAATTTCTCTGAAATCACATTACTTATCCCCGGTGATTGCCTCTGCAGATCAAGGTATCCATCAACTATCACTGAACATAGATAGACCAAAAGGGTCACCTGGACCATCCCACTTCCATTTCCATCCTCCGCTCAAGTGAATACTGTGTAATAATTGGTTAATGTATGATTAATCTCTCCAACAGTGGTGGGTACACATAGACTAGTAAGAGATCTAAAGGATCTCAATACCAGTTCTCAGAGTGGCTCTGACTGGTAATTAAAGAAAATGAGTTATCCCAGGGCCACTATTAGAAACCATGTCTGATAGGGCCCCTCCATACAGCTCGACAGATCACTTATAGCCCCCACCCCCCTGCACTTTAGATATATAGAAGAAAAGGTGGGAACTTTCATTTAATTGCCAGGATGTGCAGCTGCATGTGATTGGTTAGGTCTGTTCAGTGTTTCAGCTGCTGCTGGTTTGATTGTTTCTCCTGTTTTCCAGAGAACAGTAGAATCTTCTGGAACATAGATGTAAAGCAATGCAAATTGTAGTATGAATATTTATACAGCCCTGGCCATTCCCAGGGAGGGTGGCACTGAAGGCTGCTGTGAGTCTGTATAAATACTCTGAGACACAGAGCTTCTGGGTCCTTGCCTGCAAAGGGGAGGTCCAGCCTGGAGTGCTAACTGCCCTCAGGGCAGAACTGCCATGTGCTTGCTGTTTGTGAGACCTCAGGTGGACGACCTGTGGGTGGAGGAGAGACAGAGTAGGGACCTCGCGCTTAACACCGCTAACTAGTGTAATGTGTGGAATCTGGACTAGGAACTTCTATGAGCCTCCCGGGGGCTCTTGTCACCACACTTCCTATCAGCCACTTCCTTCGTCAGGCACTGCCTAGTCTCGTAAGCTTGCCCAAAAGTCTTCACCTGCATAGATACTGTGTTCTGATAACCCTAACTGTGAAGAGCTGTTGTACTTTGGTCTCCATGTGCATTTACTCCACTTAGGGTACCAATATCTGGCCCCGCCCACATACAGGTAGTTAGACGTCCAATTGCATGGCAGATAATAAGCTACTAGGAGCCAAAACACAGAGTTTATAGACTGATCCTGAGTTCCAGTGTCACACTCCAGTTTCTGTTGGTGAGAAGCTACATTCCAGGCTGATTGGACAGTGGTTGAGGAATCACCTCACCATCACTGATTCTGTCTTTAGGTCTTTGACACCAAGATGGACACTGCATTAAGATCATCCTCAGTAGCCATAGCAACCCACGCAGACGCTATAGGGGCCCGCAGCTGAGTGGGGCCTGGTAAGTCGGCGTGCAAGTCACTACGGTGCAGGTGGTGGGCCGCCAAGCTGCCCGTCCGCTTGGCGCTTACAGTCACACTGACTGTGCGAACGGATGCAGCTGGGAGGCTCGGCGGGCGGGTGAGAGAGCGGACAAGAAGCTGCCAGCTGGGAGGCTCAGTGGGTGGACTGGCTAATCAGCGGGTGGCGGAACAGAGAGATGACATCATCTCTCGCCGCCCAGGTACATAGTCTCTCTGTTGCCTGACTCAGACTGGGACAAAGGAATTGACAATCCCCATTCCCCACCTTAGCAGGAAAATGACAATCTGCAACTTGTGGCAGGTGACGTGGCAAGTGGACAATTAGCAACATGTGGCAAGTGACAACCTGCAACTTGTGGCAAGTGACAATCCGCAATTTGTGGCAAGTGGACAATCCGCAACTTGTTGCAGGTGACATGGTGAGTGGACAATCCGCAACTTGTGGCAAGTGACAATTCACAACCTGTGGCAGGTGACGTGGCAAGTGGACAATCCGCAACTTGTGGCAGGTGACGTGGCAAGTGGATAGTCCGCAACTTGTGGCAGGTGACGTGGCCAGTGGACAATTTGCAACGTGTGGCAGGTAACGTGGCAAGTGACAATTCGCAACTTGTGGCAAGTGACAATCCGCAACTTTTGGTAAGGGGATAATCTGCAACTTGTGGCAGGTGACGTGGCGAGTGACAATCCGCAACTTGTGGCAAGTGACAATCTGCAACTTGTGGTTGGTGACGTGGCAAGTGGACAATCCGCAATGTGTGGCAGGTGACGTGGCAAGTGACAATCCGCAACTTGTGGCAGGTGACGTGGCGAGTGACAATTCGCAACTTGTGGCAAGTGACAATCCGCAACTTGTGGCAGGTGACATGGCAGGTGACAATCTGCAACGTGTGACAAATGGACAATCCGTGGCACATGTGGCAGGTGACGTGACAATCTGCATCTGGTGACAGGCGACGTGCAAGTGACACGCTCAGGGCTCCCACTGATTCTGCATTATGGTGAGTTGAACTATTTCATTTTCTATAACAATGTAATAATAGAAATAATGCACTACAATCATCCTGACACATAACAACCATGATGCCGGGATGATTGAAGCGTTAACACCAGCCATTTCCCCGATAAATTCCCACCAAAAAAAACGTATTTTCTGGCAGTGCCCCTCCTGAGACTAGACTCTGGATCCACCCCTGCGGTGAGGATGAGGAATGTAAGTTTACTGTTAAGCCTCCCGGGCCCCGCGAGTCCGGCCCTGTCCCGACACACGCAGCCGCATACAGCTGGAGGCAGGAGCAGAGAGCAGAGTGGGCGGGGCAGAACGCTCGAGCGAGCCTGTGAAGGGACATAGTTTTCGGCACTGGGTCTCTGTTCATCATTGCTGTCTTATTTCTCCTCTATTTGTCTTGTATTTACACATAAGTTTAATCAGAACAGAAATTGGTTAGAAGGCATGGAGGTCAGCAATGTGTGTCCTTCAGGGGCTGCATACAGTATACTGCATACTTTGTTGTTCTAAATTAATATAAGCTGTTGCCTGGGTGCTGTGCCACATGGGTGTGGTAATCTGTTGTTCAATGGCATTAGTTCATTTTTTTTTTTGGGGGGGGGGCCCATACAACATTTTGCTATGGGGCCCTATGATTTCTAGTTACGCCCTTGTGTCAGATGAAGTCTTTGCATATAAACTGCATTCCTCGGAAAACAATTAAAAAGGTAATTGATATTCAGCATCCTCTCAGTTAAAAGCAATATCCTGATTTTTAATTAGAGTGGAATGTTATCATTTATACCCCACTGCCTGCTTTGTACAAATGAACAGAGCTCCCTGTGCTCATCTAGGTATGGTAATCTGCTGCTGGATTGTCAGTCTCAGGATTAAAACCCCAAGCGGAGATCCCCGTGGCTAAGGAGGGATTCCAGATAAATACATTTCTCCCAATCTATCGGTGCAGTCAGTGAGTGTGGATCAAGGGGAATGAAATCAAATATTTGTAGGCAATTGCAGAAATAAAATGGCATCCCTATGCAGGGACTGCATTCTCTATATCTCTGACATATTCCATAGTGCTGTAAAGAGAACACACATTCATATCTTACACTCCAATAGTTCTGCCACAGGCACTGTTATTATTCTACATTTTATACTATCACTCTGACATATTCCACAGTTCTGTATAAGGCACACTGAGCCAGTCATATTCATTTCTATAAAAAGGAGCTTACACTCTATTGTCCCCACCACAGTCACACACTATAATTATTATTCGGTTATATAGCTCTGACATACTCTGCAGTGCTTTACAAGGAACACTGAACAATTAATGTCAGTCTCTGTATCAGAGGAGCTTACACTCTATTGTCCCCACCATAGTCACTACTTATTATTATAATTATTATACATTTATATCGTTTTGGGAATTCTGCTGTGCTGTACATTGTACTGTTCACATCAGTCTTGTACCAGAAAGGTTATACTTTAAAGTGTCATTGAACCCACATTATTAAAAACTATCAATAAATGGTGCATTACATGTCGTTCATACTCACTCAGTGACTATGGGATTCATTTTCTGTATTCTGAAAAAAACCTGGTTGATCCTTCTCTATCTCTCCGTTTTGATCATGTCCCCACTACAGTTGGGAATTTTGCAGAGCAGTGCTGGCAGCTTGTGCACATGCTCAGTTTTCAGTGAGTTTCTATACTGAGCATTTTCTCCCTATCACATCTGAACAGCTCATGTGACTATACAGTCACACATGATCAATGACAGCCCACTCCCTCTCTCCTCCTTCATGCCCACTAACCAACTAAACACAATGAGGGCAGGACATTACATCTTGATTGATGGAGGCTTTACCTCCCTGTTAATCTAAGACACAGGCTGGAGGGGCGTGACACAGCCTGTGACTGGCAAAAATCTGCCCAGACCACTTTATTGCCAAAAAATAATAATGATTTTGATTTCAAAAAAATATTTCTATGACATTTTAAAACAGTTTATTGATAATAATTATTTATTTTTACTCTGTTTTCCAAAGGATGTTTTTTTTTATTATTTTGAACATGTGACCAGCAGCAGAGGACTAGAAGCTCCTCCTGCTTATGTTTCCCTGCAGACAGTCTGGGAGAGAGCTGGGTCATGTGACAGCTGTATATCTATTAGGAAAAAGGTACTTAGATTGTTTTTTATTAAAATAAATACAGTGGCATCATCCTCATACATGAACAGTGTAATTTAAACAGTGTGTATTTAGTATCACTGTAATGTTCTCGCCACAGCCATGTACTGTTGTTATTTTTTTTATTTCCAATTATTATTATTAAATGTATCAAAGGAAGTACAAAGGCTAACGTGAATATCTAGCAAATAGTATGCTCCAAGCATATCCAAACACACAAAACATTACAAGTGTTGTAATTAGAACAACTTTATGCAATTATAATGATATTATTTTCATTATAAAGCTCTTACATATACCACGGCGCTGTACAGAGAACAGTTTGCTAGAAAACCAGATAAGATAGTATTATATTTTTGCTTTTCTAGAAGGAAGGTGGAGAAAGCCACTGCAGAATTCAGGGTAATATTTCTCATCGTAAAAACCTGGCCCATAGCATATTATTTTACATTTCTACGTTTGAACAGTTGTCAGTTTCATTCATTCATTTCCGTATAGAAACAACTGTACTTTTGGTATTTGTTTTTTTTTTTTGCTATATGCAGCTCATTGAAGTTAAAGCGTATGTCATGACAAAACTAAAAGGAAATGTATTTCTTACATCTCTGCAATACATGCATAGCAGCAGTATCAACAGTAATCAAACAGATATAACAAAACAATTTTTAGGGCAGGTTCACACTGCAGGGGAGAGCAGTGTTTTTCGGCATAACCAATGGTTTTCTGTGTGCCCCATTCGCACTTCCTGGCAGCTGTCAGCTACAGGGCAGAGAGATGCAGAAAAATCAAGAAGGGAATGCTCGTTCCTGCTACACAAGATTTAAATGGGGCCCAATAATTGTCATTTTGAGAAAAGTAGTGCAGATCATGTTTGTTCCAGCAGATGGCACTAGTGATTACACATATAAAGGCCAATACACCAGCAGAATTGTCACTGGTCAGTTATCAAGGCATTAAAGTGGTAGTAAATCTCAGACATGAAATATGAACAAAGCATATTCCTCTATAGTGTGTACCTGTCTCAATTAAGAGCACTAAGTCCCATTTCTGTCTCCTGCTTTTCACTTCTGACAAGTCTTCCTGACACCAAGAAAAAAAAGGTGACAGGGGAGGATTCTCCAGCTGATTGACAGCCTCAGATCTGTTCCTGTGTGCTGTATGGAGGGGGATGTGTCTCTTCCCTCCAATCAGCTCTCGGGGCTCTCCTCACTGAGCACTGCAGTCCTATTTTTTCTGAACTCTCAGACAAGCTTTGTAAATTCAGCACTCTGTAGAGAAGAGAGCACGGCAGTTAGACAGGTATAACAAATTAGTGTACAGGCCACTTCCAGTATCATGTGATCAATCACAGCAAATTACATGACAACTGTACACAATGAATGACTTCCATTCATGCCATCCATTGTGTGCTATTTTGTTGACCTCCTTTTAAAAACATTCATTTTTTTTTACATACTGTCACCAGTCAGTGTACCTAATCACCGCCACACTAGTTATATGATGACACTGTACTGTACTGGCGACAGTATGTAAAAAAAAAATATTGTGTAAAATTTTTTTTTTTCCAAATCATTACAACTTCAATAAACTCACCATGCCTCTTACTAAATATCTTGGACTGTCTACTTTCCAAATATGGGTCATTTGGGGCGTATTTGTACTATCCTGGCATTTTGGGGCCTCAAGAAATGAGATTGGCCGTCTGTGCATCAGGATTGATCAATTTTCAGATATACAGTGCCTTGAAAAAGTATTCACACCTCTTGAAATTTTCCACATTTTGCCATGTTACAACCAAAATCGTAAATGTATTTTTTGGGGATTTTATGTGATAGACCAACACAAAGTGGCACATAATTGTGAAGTGGAAGGAAAATTATAAATGGTTTACAACATTTTTTACAAATAAATATCTGAAAAGTGTGACATGCATTTTGTATTCAGACCTCTTTACTCTGCTACTAAAATCTAGTGGAACCAAATGCTTTCAGAAGTCCACCTGTATGTAATTTAATCTCAGTTTAAATACAGCTGTTTTGTGAAGCCCTCAGAGGTTTGTTAGAGAACCTTAGTGAACAAAGAGCATCATTAAGGCCAAGGAACACACCAGACAGGTCAAGGTTGTGGAGAAGTTTAAAGCAGGGTTGGGTTATAAAAAAATATCCCAAGCTTTGAACATCTCACGGAGCACTGTTCAATCCATCATCCGAATATGGAAAGAGTATGGCACAACTGCAAACCTACCAAGACATGGCTGTTCACCTAAACTGACAGGCTGGGCAAGGAGATCATTAATCAGAGAAGCAGCCAAGAGGCCCATGGTAACTCTGGAGGAGCTGCAGAGATCCAAATGACAACTATTAGTCGTGCACTCCACAAATCTGGCCTATATGGAAGCGTGGCAAGCCATTGTTAAAAGAAAGCCATAAGAAGTCCCATTTGCAGCTTGCGAGAAGCCATGTGGAGGACACAGAAAACATGTGGAAGAAGGTGCTCTGGTCAGATGATACCAAAATTGAACTTTGTGGCCTAAAAGCAAAATGCTATGTGTGGCAGAAAACTAACACTTCACATCACCCTGAACACACTATCTCCACCGTGAAACATGGTGGTGGCAGCATCATGATGTGGGGATGATTTTCTTTAGCAGGGACAGCAAAGCTGGTCATAGTTAATGGGGAGATGGATCCAGACAAATACAGGGCAATCTTAGAAGAAAACCTGTTAGAGTCTGCAAAAGACTAAAGACTGGAATGGAGGTTCACCTTCCATCAGGACAACGACCCTAAACATACAGCCAGAGCTACAATAGAATGGTTTAGATCAAAGGATATTCATGTGTTAGAATGGCCCAGTCAAAGTTCAGACCTAAATCCAATGGAGAATCTGTGGCAAGACGTATAAATTGCTGTTCACAGATGCTCACCATCCAATCTGACAGAGCTTGAGCTATTTTGCAAAGAAGAATGAGCAAACATTTCACTCTCTAGATGTGCAAAGCTGATAGAGACATACCCAAAAAGACTTGCAGCTGTAATTGCAGTGAAAGGTGGTTCTACAAAGTATTGAATCAGGGAGGCTGAATACAAATACACGCTACACTTTTCACATATTTATTTGTAAAAAATGTTGAAAACCGTTTATCATTTTCCTTCCACTTCATAATTATGTGCCGCTTTGTGTTGGTCTATCACATAAAATCCCAATAAACGTTTTTGGTTGTAACATGACAAAATGTGGAAAATTTCAAGGGGTATGAATACTTTTTCAAGGCACTGTATATACCATAGTTTGTGCATAACTTTCCTACAGACTAAATAATATACACTGATTTGGGGTTTTTTCACCAAAGAAATGTAGCAGTACACAGTTGGCCTAAATGTATGAAGGAAGATTATTTATTTGCAACATTTTATAACAGAAACAAAGAAAAATGTGTTTATTTAAAAAAAATGTTTTTTTTGTTTATTTTGCAGAAAAAAAAAACACAGCAGTGATTAAATGCCACTGTAAGAAACCTCTATTTGTGTGAAAAAAATGATAAAAATTTCATATGGGTACAGTGTAGCATGACCGCATAATTGTCATTCAAGTTTCAACCGAGCTAAAAGCTGAAAATTCGCCTGGGCAAGAAGGGTGTTCTTCTCTGTTATTTTCCTTCTAGGTTGAAAAATAGTCCAATCTTTAGGGCCCTTTCACACTGGGGCGGGGGCGGCTTTGGCGGTAAAGTGGCGCTATTGTAAGCGGCGCTTTACGGTCGGTATTCAGCCGCTAGCGGGGCGGTTTTACCCCCCGCTAGCGGCCGAGAAAGGGTTAAAAACCACAGCAAACCGCCTCTGCAGAGGTGTTTTGCCGGCGGTGTAGCCGTGCTGTCCCATTGATTTCAATGGGCAGGAGTGGTGAAGGAGCGGTATACACTCCGCTCCTTCACCGCTCCAAAGATGCTGCTAGCAGGACTTTTTTTCTTGCTAGCGCACCGCTCCAGTTTAAAAGCCCTCGGGGCTTTCACACTGGAATCAAAGCAGCGGCACTTTCGGGTCGGTTTGCAGGCACTATTATTAGCGCAATAGCGCCTGCAAACCGCCCCAGTGTGAAAGGGCCCTTATAGGACAAGTTCCAATCTCTCCAGGGCAGGGTTCTAGAGGACATGGTCTAATCTTTACAGTGCATGACTTTAATTTCTATAATACACGGTTGGTTCGCTACCAGACCCAGTCCGATCTATATGGGACACAGTATGACTTCTCCAGAACACAGACCAGTTTCCATAAAACACAATTTAATCTCTATAGGACAATGTACTGTATTATCTCTGTAGACAACAATCTGATGTCTAGAGGATATGATCCATTCTATACAGACAAGGCCTGATTTTTGCGGGACAAGGTCCAATCTCTGCTCAACACAGTCTGACAAAATCTGTTTTCTGTAGATAATAGCCTGATCTCTAAAGAACATGGTCCATTATCTACAGAACTAGGACCGATCACTGTAGAACACAGTTTGTTCTCTATGGGACATGATTCAATCTCTAAAGGACAAGGTCTGATCACTTTAGGTCTTATTTCTACAAGACACAGTCCAATTTCTACAGGACATGATCCAATATCTGATGGACACAGTCCGACCTCCACTGGACACAGTGTAATCTTTATAGGACAAGCTTCAGTTGTCAGTTGGCTCAGTATAATAACAAGTCCAATCTCTATAGGACAAAGTCCAATCTCTAAAAAACATAGTTTGATCTCCATAGGACACAGTCTGGTTTTTTTATAGGACACAGGAAGAACTCTTTTGGATATGGTCTGGGCTCTATCTCTGTAAGGCATAGTCAACGCTCTTTAGGTGAAGTCTAATAAAATGGACAGGTCTGGTTAACCTACCAGACTGATTAGTTCAGTCTGGATTTGCATGGACATATCAAGGTTGTAAAGGAATAAATACATGGGTTAATTCAGAGTAGAGATCAGAAAAGGGTTGGGTCATGGTCAGTACTGAAAACAGATTAATGTACATGAAACTTTTAATGAAAATTGCTACATTAACAATTGTATAAAAGTTTTTATTCCTGCTGCAGATGATGTACAATTGTTCAACTGTAAGAAAATGTCAAATGGCACTATAGCAGCCTGGAAATGTACCATATAATCCACCTAGAAGGGATTTTTCTCATCAAAACTGAAGTTACGCTTTAATATTAAGAAAAGCGTCCTATGTGATTTGGTAATTTGGGAAGATTACTTCTATTGAAGTATTACATTTAATTCATCTTATGATTTCAGAATTACAGCACAGGGATTTGTAGGGGTTAATCTATAGAGACAGACCCCTCTCAGACAGATTGCTCTTTCCTCTCCTAGCCACACACATGAATCTGTCATCGAGGTGTGTCAGCCGGAAGCCTCTGCTGCTTTAGATTGGCTGGTCAGAGTCTAAACTAGGCTCGGTATCCTGCCTGATTCCCAGCAAAATTCTGTAATACTTATACAGAAAAATATGATGCATCAAGATGACCCACAAATCTTCTCTGATACTAAACATCTCTCCAGGCAACTGGTAAAAAATAATCAGAGAATTTACAATGCTTTCCAAGAAACATTACAACTGTTCCAAAGTCAGGGCGAGTTCCCTATCATTTACCTTTACTCTGAGATTTACGACTGGAAAAGTCCGCTGAAGGTCCAGTGAAGCCCACACACGATCTGGTTGTCCGCCGGATTTGGTCCGTCGGTGTCTGTCGGACCAGTCCGGTCAAAAAGTCAGACCGCGTGTACGCGGCATTAGAAGTAACCTTGAAGCCAGATTCAATAAGCTTTTTAAAAAAGGGTAGGACAGGTCAGCAGGCAACAGCTCATTAAGTTCTGTGCAACCTCCTTCTCATGCTTCAGTGGGTGTGGCTGCCGTGGGCCCAAAAAAAAGGTGTAACTGGAACCTGGGAACACTCAGAAGCCAATTTATTAAGGCTCCATTCACACAGGTGAGTTATCCGTGTTTTTACTGCGCCCCCCCCCCCCACCACCACCACCGACTATCTACCTACATGGTCATGGTACCACTAAGGTGAGTACGCAATGCTGTGGCTGGGATGCAGTGTTCCTTGTAGCGCTGTTTCACAATGCAAAATGAATTTGACAGTTTAAAAAAAAATAGCCAAAAAAAAAAAAAACAGGCCGCAGGAGGCCAAAGTATCACCTCCTGAATGAATGCAAACCTACTCTCACCGTGCTGTGAGTGGCGATAAACAGCAGATCTCTTTTCAGGGGGGGGGGGAGTGGTAAACACTGCTGCTAGTGTGAAAGCTTAAAGCTGTAGTAAACTGCACTTTTTTTTAAACCCTGCAAGACAATGGCATAATGTGCTAGTATGCATTGCATACTAGCACATTATGAAATACCTTAGAACAAAGCCTTCCAGTGGCGCTCTGTCACTGCTGACAGGTCTTCCATCTTCACCTGATAGGTTTCTTGCCTTCCGGGTTTGCGTGCTCTGGCCATCTGATTGGCCTTGCCATGATGACATCACTCTTGCGCATGCAAGACCACAGACCACAGCATTGAGCTCTGAAGGGACGGCACGGGTAAGCTGTCCCTTCAGAGCGCATGCACCGGTGACAAGTTTAGGAGGTATTCACTGTACTTACAGGTAAGCCTTATTATAGGCTTATGAAAAAAGAACAAATGACTAAGCAAATCACTTGTTCACTGTTGTGCCAAAGAACATGAAACCAGGACTAATGGATAAATGCAGATCTAATGCATTACTACCAGATAGCAGCTGCTTCTAAAGAAAACAGTAATATAAAAATCACCCAAAAATCACTCTTGTGATCAGCAGCGCTAAAACAAACCACATAGAGAGATGCAGGCACAGGAAAGTGAAAAGATGGAAATTCTGTGAATAAAAGTCCATAAACAGTCAATGATAATAGAAGAAATGTCCATAAACGTGTGAACAATCTTCCAAAGGGTGATAAAGTCTTCAAACCACACCATACGTGTCACAAGTGCCACTCCCCGTCAGTACTGAACACGCCAAGAGAAGTTGCTTTACATTCACGTGTTTGGCAGCAGCGCAGTTAACCATAAAGTGTTAAATCAACGAACAAATCCTCTTCACTCGGTATAGACGGGTGTATGTAATCACATGGGGGAAGATAACAAGAGAGAGCTCCACTAGTGTGATAACATCAAACACATTGATGTATTTATTTAATAAAACCTTCATATATTGCACTGACAAGGTACATGAACACAAGCATAGAGGGTGTAAAACCAGAGCGCTGTAGCGACCTTTAAGCAAAATAATCCAGCCGGCGATATCTCACCACACTGCAGAAACTGCTAAGGCATCTCTCGATGTAACCAAGTCTTCCTACTAGTTGCCGTACAACTATGCCCCAACGCATTTTGTCATCTTGACTTCGCCTTTGAATCATTATAGGTTTACCTGTAATTACAAGTTTAAAAAAAAAGTTTAAGGAATTGACAATTTTTGCTAAAAACTGTTTTCATGATGATCCACAGTGATCAAATCGTGTGAAAAGCATCTGCACATGATTGGGTATCCAAAGTGAACATGATAGGATAATTGAAGTTAATATTCACACAATTTTTACTGCATTTTTACAATTTAGGATAATGACAACCAGCACGATTTTAAGCAGAAAGCTAGAATTATTCAGTGAATGCCAAGGCAAAGGTTGGAATCACTAGCTGTGCCTACTGAGACAGTTTAAATTGGTAGTAAACTCCGCAAACTGCTAATCAGGCTAACATGTAAGTACGGTGAATATCTCCTAAACTTGCGCTGTTTAGGATATATTCACAATTTCAGCAGCTGGTGACGACACCCGTGCATGTGCCCTGTGCTTTGCCTTGACAGCACACTGAGTATGCCATTAATTTAGAACACAGTGCCACAACCATGACTCTTGTGCGCATGTGCAGGAGTGACATCATCGCATCCCGACCATTACAATGGCCAAAGAATGCAAACCCGGAAGTAAAGAGGGAAGTGCTGACAGCAGTGACAGTGCGCTACTGGATAGCTTTCTTTAAGGCTGGATTTACACCGAGGAATGGAGCAGGTGGACCGGTGCATCTCCATTAACTATTTCAGGTCAGATTTCAGCCTGAATTTTTGGCTGAATTCGGACCTAAAACTGACCAGAAGAAGCACAGGACCCCTATGCAATTTGCACCGGAGCCGATACGGAGAGCCATAGAGAGCCGGTCACAATCACCTGACATGCGAATTGGATGCGGAGAAACCTGCATCCAATTTGCACGGGTGTGAACCCAGCCTTACAGTTAAGTCAAGTCGGTCAAAATGTGCTAGTATGTGGTGCATGCTAGCACATTATGACATTAACCTGCAGGGGGACCATTTTTTTCTTTTTTTTACAACAGAGTTTACTAGCGCTTTAAAAAGCCAATCATGGACAGAGTCAGTCCCTGGCTTCCTATATGTCTTGGATACTCCAACAATGAGATCTCCTTACCATAATTCCCAACTCTGTTTCCACTTATCTTTGGGTATCCCCACTGCTATTATATACACCACAATTTTAAATAAATTAAATATCCAGCAGAGATGGCGAGAGCTTATTATCATGGCCACGGCAATTGGGGCTACTTCTCCATTTTTCACCAAACACTGTTATATTCTTATAAAGTAAAGCTGCGCTAAAAAAATATATTAATAAAAATTTGAAATAAAAATAATGTAAATATAGTTTAAAAAAACACAATGATTGTGTGGGAACTTCCAAAACGACAGCAGCCTGTGTGTTGTACAAATTCAATCCATATAATGTGCACCAGTGTATAATCTTGAAATAAACACCACTATGAGACAGTGCACCTCCACCACATAGAGTGCATGCTTACCAGAAGGCAAGCTATTATGAGCCTGTGGCTATAAACCCAGCCAGGGCCTCTGTCAGTAGGAGTGTTGATATAACAATTTACAGATAATTGGTAAGAAGAGTCTTGGGCTAGGCACCAGGCGACCAGGGAGACTCGATCATCAGCCAGTCAAGGGAGTAGGTCAAGTGTTACCCAAAAATGTAAACAGACTCACCATAGTGTAAAACGTACCATACAAGGTTTATTAAAGCTAAATATTGCACTGCGTTACAGGACGATGACGTCAGCACATCAAACCTCCTGACGCATGTTTCGTCACAATCTGACGTCGTCTTGGGGAACTTTTTTTTTTGTTTCATTTGGTACTTAGCGCAGTATTTTTTTACTGCCATTATTACTGTTATATTCTTGCTTGAGGTAATTAACCCAGAACGCATTAGGGCCCTAGGGTCAAAAGTCAGGCAACTAGCATTTTAAGAAAGGGCTGAATAATGACAGCTTCGGTATTTCTCTCACAATAGCTTTACTTTAAAGGGATAGTTCACCTTTACCACAAAACTGGGAGCATTCCAATAAGGGTTCATAAGGTATGCAAATGGCCTATAGCAAAGATATTATTCGTCTTTAGTCAGAGCTGCACAGTTTGTTTAAATCTACAAGCATCCCTTACCTGCATAGGCAGGCTTTTTGTAAAAGTGAACTATCCTTTTAAATCTCAAGGCACAACAAAATCATGAACCTGCAGGAGCAGCTTGAGAACCCTGCTGAATCTGATTTGGGGGGATTGTATAATAGCCATGGCACACTAATGATCGCTATTCATATCAGTTCCCATGCATCATTCCCAATCCCTAACTCGCCAGATGAGTAAGGCATCGCTCTGTGAATGGTGAGTGATGTTTTGCAATGTTGCCATCAGTGAGGGAGTGGTGAGTATTTTCTTAGCTGTTATCATCAGGTGAGTTGTCACCTGTGTATCATTGGCATTAGTGCTCAGCTGAGAGGACCCCCTGACTTCTCCACAAAACATTAGCAACTCACCAACAGACATCTGCAGCCTGGATTTGCGCTGTAAGCAAGAGTTGTCTTTTGTTTGGAACCAAAAATGAAAATACATAGCAGAAAATAACACAGAGACTGTGACAACTCAGCACAGAGCTGTAATAAGCCCCGAATAAATACATTCAATTTAATTCCTTGGACCAAGGCCCAACATGTGCTATATTTACACACAGACTTTTCATTTTGGCTCTTTGCCGTTTGTCATTAATGTTGATATTTATGGACTATATCAGCAGGAATCAAGCAGAGTTCACAATTCATAAAGTGGTAATTATGAGTAATGGAGACACAGAAAAGCAAGAAAAAAAACACAGAGCAGTGTAAATGTGTCCCAGTAAGGCATTAATTATCACTGCTGAGGATTATGGGTAACAACTTTCCTAAAGAGAGGATAATGTTCCTGAGTAGCTGATGTTCACTTTCATCCCCGCTTTAGATGTGATTGATGGAGAAACAAATGCAAGTCCCAGCTACTTAGTTTAACATTAGCAAGAGCATTCTTCTTCTGTATCTCCAGTCAAAACTGACTATGACACTATAAGATTAATTCAGATAATACAGCCTGTCAGGGCATCAACTTCTCCCTACTCGTGTCCACAACAATATGGCTACCATACCAAACTCAGAAAACCAGCACTCAATCAGTATAAGGCGCTTAGCAAAATATCTATCAGTTCCCTCACACACAAACACCCAAGTCCATAAATTGCAATGTGTATATCCTGTATAGCATCTACTTCATCTGTGCAATAAACCAGCAGTTCTAGATAGACAGGTGGATATATAGCTCTATATATAGGCCATATCTGGGCTATGATCCAGGGGCTCTGGAGGGACAGTTGGATAAATAATTTTATATTTAGACTGTACCTGAGCTATAAATTAGTTGTTCTAGGGGTCTCCAAACTATGGCCCTGCAATTGTTCGGGAACTACAATTCCCATTATGCGTAGTCATGTCTGTGAATGTCAGAGTTTTACAATGGCTCATGAGATGTGTAGTTCCGCAACAGCTGGATGGCCGTAGTTTGGAAATCCGAAAGACAATTGGATAAATAGCTCCATATTTAGGCTGTATCTTGTCTATGAACCAGCAGTTTTGGGTGGATAAATGGATCCATATTGTGCTGTATTTGTATAGCTAGAATTCAGTAGCTCTGGATTGACCTCTGGATGAATAGTTCTATATTAACGCTGTATCAGAGTTATAAACCAGCACTTCTGGGTAGATAGTTGGATAAATAGCTCTATATGTAGGTTGTATCTGTGCTATAAACCAGCGGTTCTAAATTGACACTTGGGTAAATGGCTCCATATTTTGGCTGTATCTGTACTAGAAATCATGTGTTCTAGATGGACAGTTGTATAAATGACTCTATTTTTAGGTTGTATCTCTGCTATAAGCCAGCAACTCTCGATGGGCAGCTGGATACATGGTTGTATATTTAGCCTGCATCTGTGCTATAAACCAGTGGTGCTAGATGGACAGTTGAAAAAATGACTCTGTTTGGGTTGTATCTGTGCTATAAACCAGCAGTTCTAGAAGCATATACTAGGAAAAAAATTGGCTGCCCACCACGGCTGGTCCTGAGTCCTTTTATTGAAATATCCCAATGTGACACACACAGGACACTGAAAGGCTACAGATGGTTGACTACAGATGGTTGACTACAGATGGTTGACGCATTTCACAAGCTGTTCCTAATCATTATGATTAAGCACAGCTTACTTGTGTGAAACGCGTCAACCATCTGTAGCCTGTCAGTGTCCTGTGTGTGTCATGTTGGGATATTTCAATAAAAGTACTCAGGACCAGCCATGGTGTGCAGCCAATTCTTTTTCCAGTGGACAGTTTGATAGATGGTTGTATATTTAGTCTGTATCTCTGCTATAAACCAGCTGTTCCAGATGGATAGTTGGATAAATGGCTTTATATTTAGGTTGTATCTGTGCAATAATCCAGTGGTTCTAGATGAACAGTTGAATAAATGTTTCTATATTTAGGCTGCATCTGTGCTATAATCCCGCAGCTCTGACTAGACAGTTGAACAAATAGCTTCAACTTTTATATGTTTCTTGCTCATAAACAGGTGATTTTGGATGAACAGTAGGCAATCATTTTCTAAAATGAGAAATAACTCTCTTGTTTTTTATAATGGAAATGATGACATAAAATTACCTTCTGTTTAAAAAAGGAAATACTCTATTTCACAGAAAGTGACTGATACAATTCTATGTGTTTTTCTGGGCACAGAACAGGCAAAAACCACCTTCTGCCAGGCTAAGAAATGACCTCTTGTGATCCCAGTTTGGATTTAGTTGTGGCGTCTTTATTTCTAAACATTTTAAGCTAACAGTGGCTAGTATTTTTTGCCTGGTTGGGGTTAATGGTTTTATTTTTGTACAGGCAAACCGACAATTCCTTAATAGTAGCAGCGGGTCCTCTCAGGAAGGACCCCTCATATTCAGGGACAAAGGCAGGAAGTGATGGTTGTGATATGTGCAGTTATCTTTGCTCTGCACTGGGACTGTGATGACGGCTGCTCATTTCATGCTATGGCGACCAGGAAACAGTTGCCTCCGTTGTCCCTCTTCCTGAGAGCGCCCCATTACTGCTGAGTGCAGCTACAAAGTAACTCAGCGAGAGGCAGAGAATGCTGAGATTATGTGATGTGCAATGCAGCTTGTTATCTGACTCCCCAAAATCCTACTGACTGGGACTTGTCGGGCCTGCTAATAATGTGTCAGCAGGTTAGCATACCAAAACCTCCAGCCAATGACAACCAGTTAGGTCCCTTCTTTTTGTGAGAGATGAAGCACGATTATTACTCTAATTATGCTCCAACTTCATTCCTTCCAACATAAAGGCTGAAAAAGTGGGAGATGTTTTAGGATACTCATTAGACCCATCTTGACCATCTTAGCACAGAGACCCACTTGGTCACATACACAGATCCTGAACAGACACATATAATGTACATGTTTCCTTTTATCATCTCCCCCCACGCCCAACAACTAATAGGCATTTGCCTCTAATGGTCCTTCTTGCACTCAGACCATTGCCACAACAACCTTGTGCATGCCTTGCCCTTCATCCATATATAAAGTTCTCTGGGTTGGTCAAGTGCTGTATTTTTATTGATGAAACCTGTAGATGCACATACTTTATCACCCAAAGCATCCCCCTTTGCTAGGATCATCTCTACATAGAACATTTTCTTCTATTACTGGCCACCGACAACAACATTACTTACAGTATGGCTTCTGTTGCCAATACTCCAAACTACCCTACTTAAACTCACTAAGACTTACTAACTGCTAAAACCAATGGCCCCTACTCCGTACTTAAAGCTTTTGTGACAGTATAAAAAACTTATATGACACAATTACATTTCTCCTTGTACAGAGAATTAAGGATAGAGCCCCTGCTGCAATGACTGGAAACCACTCAGTGATTGTTCAGAGGGCATAGGTGAAGTGCAAGGGGGAAATGATCGCATACATGTATGTCCATTTCTTCCTCTTCACTCTCTCATCAGTTGTCAGTATCTCTGAAGCCCATACGGGTAACCTAGGGTACACATCGACCTTTAGCCGTAGTGCTTAACTGATTTCTGGTGTGGGGTTTAGGAGAAAGTCCTTAACCTCATTCAGCATCGTCTGACTTTAACATGCTAGTTAATGTTAACACCCCAGCTACATTTCAAATTCTCAACTTAACTTCATCTTTTGACCTAACACAATGGACACACACTCCTCCTCACTCTCAAGGCAACACCCCTGATGTTGTGTTCTCTCCTCTCTGCACTCCTTGCAACCTCTACAACACCCCTTTTCCTCTCTTGGATCGCAACCGTATCAGTTTCATTCTATTCTTGTCCTCAACCTCCTCTTCCTCCAACCAGTAAACCAGCAAAAAGTTACCTATAGAAACCTTTGCACTTTAACCCTTCTCTTCTCTATTTAACTACTGACCACCTCTATAACAGATCTCACCCCTTTCCTGCCCTGACCTGGCCACATCAGTTCAGTCTCATCCTCACTGGATGCACTTTCTTCCCTTTACTATACAGATTTAGGCCCTGACTGCTACAACCCAGGCAAACCAATGACCCCAGACATCTCAAAAGACACAGCTGTGTTCATAAACAGTTGTCACTTCAAACCAAGTACCTCCCAGACTTCGCCTGGTATAAATCTGCCCTCTGAAACTATAATTCCACTATCTGTTCTGACAAATAGATCTAATTCACCACTCTTATTAACACTCTCCCATCCAGTTCTCACCAACTCTTTTCAGCCTTTAACGGTCCACTTTATCTCCCACTACCTCCATTGATCAATTCATTCCCAGCACAGGACATTTCCAGTCATTTCAAAAACAAGATAGACACAATTCACAATGAAATCTCCACTGTCCGGATGTCCCCCCTACCTAGATTAGCAGGTCTATCATCACATTTTGACTCTCATATTACAGAGTAGGTTGACAAACTCTTCTCCCTTCAAGTCATTTTTATTAATTTTCCAAGTTATACAATTTTCGTTATAAAATCAAACAGTCATGAACAAATCATTAATACATATATTGTCCCACATCGAGTTAGCTAAGAAAACAAGTGAAAATATCAACCCCTTGCTCTACCCCCTTTTAACCTATCCCTCCCCCCACCCCCACAGTTGCTTTCCAAAAATATAAAAAATATCTTAACTTTAACACACCTTATTACCAACCATGTACATACTCCTAAATACCATTTCCCTTGGATCTATATTCATAGTTACTAATAGTCCTACCAGCACTAGAGTATTATATAATCCTACCCTGGCACCACAAACCCCAGATCTTTGAAAATTTCTTATAATTCCCCCTTCTACCGTATATAGTCCTCTCTGTTCTGACCAGTGCGTTCATTGTATTAACCCATTCTTCCGAAGTAGGGGGCGTTGCTGACAACCATGCTTTCGCAATCAGCTTCCTCGCCTGGTATAGCCCCCGCACTATTGCTATACCTATGTGATCCTCCCCCATGTTCTTACTAAATAGCCCCAGTACACACGCCTTAGCCTCGTATTCCACTCTTTTCCCAAGTCTTGCTTCTATAATACTTAGGATCTCAGTCCAGTACCTTGCTAATTTCGGACACCTCCACATCATGTGTACAAGGTCGCCTGTCTCCAAGCATCTAGGGCACTTGTCATCTGGTCTTTTTCCAAATCTATACAGTTTCTTGGGGGTATAATAGGCTCTGTGTACCAATAGAAGGTGCGATGCCCGTTGCGACGGGGAGAGGGATACCAGTGGGCCGAGCTCTAGTACTTTCTCCCACTGGTCATTACTCAGTTCCCCCACATCGGCCTCCCACCCCTCCCTTGCACGCAAGAGTGGGGTCAAACTAGTTGCCCTTACCGTTAACTGGGAGTATATTCCTGATATCAGCCCTTTAAGGCCGGGTGCCCTCACCACCCTACTAAGCAGAGGTGCACTACACCATTCCAGTGCCACAATCCTGAATTGCTTCTCTAGCGCGTGTCTAACCTGGAGGTAAAAATAAAATGTTTCTTTGGGAATTCCGAATTCCTGCCTTAGGTCTGCGAAAGATTTTAATGAGTTGCCATCAAATATTTGCTTCAGACTATTTATGCCCGCCCTTTCCCAGATCCTATTTCCTCCTATAGAGTTCAGTTCTTGTAACTGCCTATTCTGCCAGATAGGCGAAAATTCCGTGGGCTCCCCATAGCCCATTTCTATCTTCACTGACCGCCATACTTTTGTAACCAGCTTGTATGTTGGGAGTACACTTCCCAGTGTCCCGGCTTCCAATGCCCCTGACAGGGAGTTATGCGGATTCCCTGACAGCATGATTTTCGCACAGGTATTCAGCTCTCCCCCACACTCACTTCCCCCCAGATGTTGCAGCTGGGCCGCCAAGAAATATCTATATGGGTGGGGCACCGCCAGTCCCCCCTCCCTATTAGGGCGCTGCAGCGTCTGGAGACTAATCCTGGCCTGGCCCTTCTTCCAGATCAACTCACGAAAGAGGGAGTTTATTTTTATAAACCATTCCCTCCCAATCCAAACTGGTGAATTATGTAATATATACATTAGTTGTGGCATCCAGATCATCTTGATCAAATTTACGCGCCCTGCCATAGATAGAGGGAGTCGACACCAGATCTCCTTTTTCCTTTTAAACTTTTCTAGCAACGGCACTAAATTGTCTCTAATATACTGCATTGGGGTATTAGTTATTACTATACCCAGATATTTGAAGTTCTCCACCACCCTAAGATGAGGTATTTTCTGCGGAAAGGAACCCGTAGTCGAGTCAAGCGGGAGAATTGTGGATTTCTCCCAGTTGACTGATAGTCCTGAGATCGTTCCAAACCCCTCCACCAACTGCATCGCCCTAACTAATGACGGCCCCATATCCCCCAAAAACAATAGCACATCATCGGCATAGAGTGCAATTCTTTCCTCACCATCATCTCTTTTATAACCCTGTAGGCCTGGGGACTTTCTTATTACCTCTGCGACAAACTCTTCTCAGGTGCCCACCTAACCACCTTGTACCCCATTCTCTTCCGAATACTGTGTTCACTCTCATGCTCTATTCTATGCTCTCTAAATTATAACAATAATCCCTCCCTGTGTACTGGTATTTTCACCTCCCCTGTAAAATATGCTCTGATCACTCCTGTATCTAAAAATCTCTCGCTGGACCCTGACAGTTTGAACAACTTAAGACCCATCTCCTTGCTCCCATTTACCTCTAAAATTCTAGAACGTCTCCTCTACAACTGTCTGGGCCACTGCCTCACTGACAACATCCTTTTTGACCCCTTATAGTCTGTTTTTCATCCACAACACTCCACAGAAGCTGCCCTACTAAAACCGACTATCGACTGAAGTCAGGTACATATGTACTGAAAGTTGGCCGGTTCAACAGGAAACAGCTGACTTTTGATACTTGTGTACTGCAAGTCTGTTCCATAGAAGACGGTCTAAAGACTGTCTGACGAACAGTCATACTGGAAGACCAGCATTTGGTCAGCGCTTGCAGCCAACAGCTGAAAGTTCTGATCGGTGTATTCTGGTGGAAAGGGAGTCCCCCTGTCAGATTACAATAGATTAGCGGTAGAGATCCCCGCATCACACATAGTTGCATTGATAAGGGGATCTGTCAGGTTTTTTTTCCTTCAACCCAGTGGTTGAAGGAAAAAAAAAACTGTGTGTGTTTACTTGCTTTACTAACTGCTAAAACCAATGGCCACTGCTTCATACTCATACTATTAGACTTTTCTGCTGCCTTTGAAATAGTTGATCACCTGCTCCTCCACTCCCTTGGCCTCCAAGACTCTGTTCATTCCTGGTTCTCCTCCTAGCTATCTAAGTGCTACTTTAGTTTCATAAGGGTCCCCCAAATGTCTGTCCTCTGACCCCTTCTATTCTTTGTCTACACCTCCTCCCTTGGTCACTTGATAACCTCCCCTGGTTTCCAATACCATCTTTATGCTGATGACACCCAAATCTTTCTCTCTACTCCTCGCCCCTTCAGCCTCCTGTTGCATAACTGACTTACTCACTGACATATCAGTATGGGTGTCAAACCACTTCCTAAAACTAAATCTTTATAAATCTGAGCTGTAACATCTAAAGCCAGAAGCAGGACTGGCCAGATCTGTGTAATTGATAGAACCTGAGCTCTATCTCTGAGTTCTAATG
This sequence comes from Lithobates clamitans, assembly GCA_037952925.1. Taxonomy (NCBI): domain Eukaryota; kingdom Metazoa; phylum Chordata; class Amphibia; order Anura; family Ranidae; genus Lithobates; species Lithobates clamitans. Next base: position 1,277,882 of record JBBGZY010001145.1, read on the forward strand.
AACAGTTACTTAGGTAAATGATCATGGACAGTGGGAGAGGAAGCAAATTCTTGGACAATCAACAATGGATTGGAGCCTTCTCTGTTCCAGTTCTCAAAGACTGAGGGGTTGATTTACTATGGCAAATCCACTGTGTACTGCAAGTGCACTTGGAAGCAAACCAATGACCCAACAGATCTCAACCCAACAGAGTGCACATGGAAGTGCAGTCACTGTAGATCTGAGGGGAAGATCTGAAATGAGGGGAAGCTCTGCTGATTTCTATCATCCAATCACCTACAAGCAAAAAATGCTGTTTTTTATTTTCCTTGCATGTCCCCCTCAGATTTACAGTGACTGCACTTCCAAGTGCACTTGTAGTGCAAAGTGGATTTGCCTTTAGTAAATAACCCCCAGTGACTTGATCATGATTGATCACACTTAGCCACAACTGACCTTCATGAACAATCTCATCTTTTTTCGATAACAGTCATAGTATGGTCTGCTATATCCATGCACCAGAATAGAAATGATTTCATTTTTAATCTATGTAGAAAAGAAGTTAGTTTTCCAACATGATGGTAAATCCCAGTTTTTGTAAAATGCTATTAAAACAATGTAGATATATTTTCCTCTTTACATCGTGTTGTTTCTGAGTGACCAGCAGTTGAAAATCTGCAGTTTTTTGGCAAGTTACAAGTGTCATGAAGTTGGTATTTCTAGGCTCAGTGAAGAGTTACTCTACTATTAGATGAATAAAGCAATCTGGACATTGACAAACACAGATTTAGCACTCTGTTGCTGAACTGCTACAGTTGTACATATCAAAGTGCTATTTTGTTGCGGTACAGATTTCTGCAGAAATAATTGAATTGCACAGATTTGGGGCACTGGGCTCTTGTTTTATATTTATAGATGTGGTGGCTGTATTCCTGGGGCCTCGGTGGTATTGGTCAACCTTTCTGTTTGCTGTCCCAGAGCATAAATGACGGAACTTTGCTGATGACACTTCAAACTGACATTTTTCTGTGAAAAGCTGTGATTTGGTCAGCTCTTATCTCTGAGAACTTTTTTCCTGTTTCTTTTGGTAAAAAGGGATGGGGGGGGGGGGGGGGGGGCACTCATCTGAGACCTGCACTCTATAATAGAGAGAGGAAGCTTTTGCTAACAACGCCTTAGTGTTTTCACCACTCATATTATACAGCTGTCCATACTAAGACAAGTCTCATAATAGATATCACATTAGACACGATGCGTATGTTCTCACTACAATCACAACGCTTTAGAATCTAGATCATGACTTGAATACTAAAAATAATGATGTTTAAAGTGAACCTAACAGAAGAAAAATGAGAGCTGCCATTGCTGTCCTGGGTTTTACAGTGGTTGTAAACCCTGTTACACCACTTGTACCTACAGGTAAACCTATAATAAGGCTTACCTGTAGCTGTAGGTACTGTAAATATCTCCTAAACCTGCACAGTTTAGGAGATATTTATCATATACTCTTGTGCCAACATCATCGGCGCATGCGCATGAAGAAACGGCTCAACCGTGCTGTTTCTAAAGGGCCTGTGCCGTGACCACGAGAGTGATGTCATCGCTGTTCCGGCCAATCAGAGCGCCGGAGCCCGCAAACCCGGATATAAATCTGGGAGACATGTCGCCAGTCACAGCGGTGTACTGGGACCGCTGCAACAGCTTCGATCTAAGGTAAGTATTTCATAATGAGCTAGTATGTGATGCATACTAGCTCATTGCGCCTTTGTTTGTTTGTTTGTTGTATATGGGTTTACAACCACTTTAATGGTGCACGCTCTAGTTTAACTATTAGGACTTGCTCACACATACAGCTGGGGGGCAATAAAAATAGGAAGCTTTACGTTGGATTTACCATCATCCTTAACTTACCACAGTGACTAGAAGGGGTTGTACACATGCCACCGCAAAAATGATACCTTCTGCCGCATTCAGCGGACAATACTGCAATGACTGTGGTTGTGGTGCGATGGTGCAGGCTTTTCAGGGTTACCACAGGCAATGAAGTGGCAACATATCGCCTTTCAGCAGCCTGTCAACTGCCCCCTGAAAAGCAGTTCATCATGGATTGGTTTCAGAGCAATGGCAAGGGCTGCTGCCAATGTAAATGAACCCTTTGGTACAGTAGGTTCTTGAAAAGCAACAAGCATGTAGCCAAAGAAATAGATGAAAATTAAAGCTCTTACAGTGATCCTTGTGTCTGGGGACTCCGATGCAGGCATGTGGTGGATAAGGAGCAGAGGCCTCACTTTGGAGGGCGTGGATCACACACGGGTGACACCCACCAGAGGGGTGACACCATCAAGTGGGAAGTGATATACGACCGCGATGGTGCCACTCTCACCTGTGACAGCGCACTAATCAACGTGACGGCACAGACCGCATCATTTACATGGGTCAGTTTGGGGTGCACCCTGTGACCGTGCGCTTCCAGTCCGAAACTAGTCTACCCAGCACCCTGCAGGACACTGTGGCAGGCAAGACTGGAGAGAGCCTGATGCGCTAGCCTGCCTGGTGTCTACTGCTCTGTCCTGCCTCTGCTGTCACTCCGCAGTAAAGTTTAACTGTAAAATAAACATAGTTCTCTAAAAGTTTATACTTTGAGTTCTATTATTTTCATATGATATTGTTATTAAAATTTGCTAGTTGCTTGATAGATGTTCATGGCACTACTATTGCCATTATATGCAGTGTTATATGGGCGTAATACTGTATAGGAAAAAAATTATTGGGGGGGAGGGTGACACCATGTTTTGCTGCACCAGGTGACACCAACCCTAGTGACGCCACTGATGAGGAGACCTCAGCATTCAAACCTATCCTAGGTTGAAACGCATCAGAGCAGGGTGGTCCCAGATGAGGCTTCTATGCATGCTTTCTGGAACACAAATGTTTTATCGAATGCTGAAATCATCGGTGTGTAGCAGGTTCTTTATTCTGGATGTAGCCAAAGAAGTCTGAACCCCATAATACATACATGTATGTAGAGATTGCCACACCAGCTTGTGAGTCAGAGGTTAGAGGTCACCTAAAATAGAACAGCCCTATTAATTGCCTTACAAACCGTCTCCCACCTTCTGCTTAACTGACAAATAACAGAGCAAAATCTAACAATGTATGGCCAGTTTTACATCAAGCACAGCCGGTCTCCATATGGAGTCTATAGCATATCAATGTTATTGTCAATGATTTGCAAGTGTAAAAAGGCAATTTTTTGAAAGTGACCCATGCCAACGAATGTTACATTTGCTGCACTTAATATATGGCAAAAATTATAAAGACCCAAATTTCCCTTTGGAGAATACAAAATCCACATGGTGGATGGACAGCAAATATGATTGGATTGGGAAAACTGGTCAGGAATGAGATGATAAATGCAGCAATAGTTTTATCATGTCCCTGTCTGTGTGTCTAATTCTGCTGAATCTTCTTCCTCTGATTTATCTCCTTTATACAGCTCTTCTATACTCGCTATCTTTTTCTGCAAAAACAGGATTTTTGGATTCAGGCCTTTTCCAGGAAAGGCAGAACAACAGGCAGCCATGAACCAGGAAACCCTCCTGACCTGCAAAGCTCAGGGTTGTAGAAGGGGCTGCACAGATATCCAAATATACCTGGAAATGTCACTCATATATTATTCCTTGTTCTGCTGTGTTATCACAGAACGTTGTTTTTTAGTGAACATTATGTCACATTTTTTAAATAGACTCTGTCCCTATAATACTATCCAGGAACCTCTGCAACTGCAGCCAAATCAATTGGAATTGATATACAGTAATGGACGACAGAGAAATTCAGCAGGCATTTCACGGTGCCTCTGATTGGGATCGAAAAATGTATTAATCTTGTGCCATTGTCTTTGGTTCTAGTGCTCAGTTGACTCACCAAGAACAGGTCATCCTTTCCCCACCAGCCTGCAGCTCCTGGAGAGATTTATGCCCACCTAGTAGACATTGGACAGTATCTTCAGTATCTTCATCTCATGATGAAATCTCTGTGCAGAGTTCCCTGGTTTGTACACCCGCTGTGGCTGTTATGTGGGGCTCCCACCATCCCTGCAAGATCTTTATTTTATATTATTAAAGCTGATGGTTAGGTATGGCAGTGTAAGAATGTATGTGCCATACCTGTGGGATCCACATAAAAGCTGGAAATCACTGTAGCAGGCACCGTTACTACAGTGATCTCTACTTGCTTCCAGGTTCCATTGCAAAAGGCTGCCCTACTGCATTCTGAACCCAGGGAGGTTGCTTGCTTGGCACTGGCTCCATTCAGGGAACATTTTTCACACTTTTCAATTTCTCAGTGAATGCAAAGTGCTCTCTGATTGGTTGAGGTGGAGAGGCAGGGAGGTGATGTGATCTCCACTTGGTTCAACCAGAGAATGCTATGCATTCAATAAGAAAGTGCAAAGTGTTCCCTGAATGGTGCCCATGGCGAGCGAGTGACCTCCTGTGTTCACTAAGCAGCAGGACAGCCAATCGACATGGGACCCAGAACGTAGTAGCAATCACTTTGATAGCGGTGCCTACTACACTGATTTCCAGCTTCCATGAGGATCCCAGAAAAATATGAAGGTTGAAATTAATTACTTTTTAATATATTTATAAATGATACAGGGTCTGGGATTAAAAGTACCATTTCAGTCTTTGCAGATGACACCAAGCTATGCAGTGGAATAATGTCCTTACTGTACAGGATGTCTCCATCTTACAAGCCGACCTCAATACACTGTTTAATTGGGCAACTATGTGGCAAAAGAGGTTTAATCTATGTCAAAGGAAGAAGAAGGTTGGGACTTTGAGTGAAGCACAACTAGAAAGATAAGGTCAAATGATAATGGATTCCACACAAATATACATAGATAAAAATAAACATGATGGAATAAAGAACACCTGAGCAATTTATTGTACATAGTAATAATTTACATCCATTAAGAGTATAACAATACATAGGTATATAAAACCATAGATGTAAGGGTTCATGATAAACATAATTAATTGATAGTCATAATAAAAACCATCAATGTTTCATAGCATTGTGGATGTGGAATCTCAGAATCGCATGACTGTATAGTATAGCATAAGGCAGGGCTCTATGCATTTCGTGGAGTAATATCCACTCATCAGGAGCAATTATACATACAGAAATCTATAATGAAAAAGAACAATTGGCAAAATGAACAAATGCTGGACATAAGGAGTGAAAGAACGAGGCTAGGATAAATATGTACCAAAAGAGGTTTAATGTTGATAAATGTAAAGTTATGCACTTGGGGGCTAAATACATGCACGCATCTTACACACTAGGAGACGAACAGCTGGGGGAGTCAATGGTGGAGAAGGATCTGGGTGTTCTGGTAGATCATAAGCTTAATAATTGCATGCAATGCCAAGCTGTGGTTTCCAAAGCGAGCAAAGTAATTTCTTGTATTAAGAGAGGTATGGACTCCAGAGAGAAAGATATCATTTTACCTCTGTACAAATCATTAGTAAGACCTCATCTGGAATATGCAGTTTAGTTTTGGGCACCAATTCACAAAAAGGATATTGGGGAATTGGAGAAAGTGCAGAGAAGGACAACCAAACTGATTAGAGGCATGGAGGAGCTCAGCTATGAGTAAGAGGAACTTCCAATAAAAACTTTATGGAAAAAAAAAAAAAAGATTATAGGAACTGAATTTATTCTGTCTTGAGAAGAGGAGATTAAGGGAGGATATGATCAACATGTACAAATACATAAGGGGTCCATATAGTGAACTTGGTGTTGAGTTATTCACTTTAGGCTCCGTTCACACTGTCGCCGCATCCGTCGCACAGCAGGGGTCTGGTGCGTGCTGGTTCACTGTTTCAGGTCCGATTTCAGCCCGAATTATGGACTGAATTCGGACCTGAAACGCACCAAAAAAGGCACATGTTTTTCCAGCAATTCGCACCGGACCTGCTTCGGGGATATGTGAACCGGCTCCATAGAGAGCCAGTCACATTCTCCTGCTATGTGAATTGGATGTGGGGGAAATCCACATCCAATGTCATAGGTGTGAACCCAGCCTTAAGGTCATCACAGAGGACAAGGGGGCAGTCTTTACGGCTGGAGGAAAAGAGATTTCATCTCCAAATAGGCTTCTTCACTGTAAGAGCTATGAAAATGTAGAATAGACTCCCTCAAGAACTGGTTCTGGCCAGGTCAGTAGATTGCTTTAATAAAAGGCCTGGATTATTTCTTAAATACACATAATATAACTGGATACTAATATTTATAGGTAAAGTTGATCCAGGGAATATACGATTGCCTTTTGGGGGATCAAGAAGCATTTTTTTTACCCCCCGCTGGAGCAAATTGGATCATGCTTTGCTGGGGGGGGGGGGGTTTGCATTCCTCTGGATCAAATGTTGGTATAGGAGTGTATATATAGGAATATATATACAGTATCTCACAAAAGTATGTACACCCCTCACATTTTTGTAAGTATATTTGATTACATCTTTTCATGTGACAACACTGAAGAAATGACACTTTGCTACAATATAAAGTAGTGAGTGTACAGCTTGAATAACAGTGCAAATTTGCTGTCTCCTCAAAATAAAAACACACAGCCATTAATGTCTAAACAGCTGTCAACAAAAGTGAGTACACCCCTAAGTGAAAATGTCCAAACTTTTTCAGCACTGCCTTAACCCTCTTGAGCATGGAATTCCCCAGGGCTTCACAGGTTGCCACTGGAGTTCTCTTCCACTCCTCCATGATGACATCATGGAGCTGGTGGATGTTGGGGACCTGGCGCTCCTCCACCTTCCGTTTCTCCACAGATGCTCAATAGGGTCTAGGTCTGGAGACATGCTTGGTCAGTCCATCACCTTTACCCTCAGCTTCTTTAGGAAGGCAGTGGTCATCTTGGAGGTATATTTGGGGTCGTTATGTTGGAATACTGCCCTGTGGCCCAGTCTCCGAAGGGAGTGGATCATGCTCTGCTTCAGTATGTCACAGTACATGTTGGCATTCATGGATCCCTCAATAAACTGTAGCTCCCTCCCCAGTGCCGGCAGCACTCATGCAGCCCCAGACCATGACACTCCCACCACCATGCTTGACTGTAGGCAAGACACACTTGTCTTTGTACTCCTCACCTGGTTGCTGCCACACACGCTTGACACCATCTGAACCAAATGAGTTTATTTTGGTCTCATCAGACCACAGGACATGGTTCCAGTAATCCATATCCTTAATCTGCTTGTCTTCAGCAAACTGTTTGCGGGCTTTCTTGTGCATCATCTTTAGAAGAGGCTTCCTTCTGGGATGACATCCATGCAGACCAATTTGATGTAGTGTGGGGCGTATGGTTGGAGCACTGACAGGCCAACCCCCCACCCCTTTAACTTCTGCAGCAATGATGGCAGCACTTATACCTCTATTTCCCAAAGATAACCTCTGGATATGACTCTGAGCACGTGCACTCAACTTCTTTGGTCGACCATGGTGAGGCCTGTTCTGAGTGGATAAAGTAGGAACAGAGGGGCGCAGTAATAAAATGACAGATTTATTTGTAAAAACAAATAGCATCTCACAAGACTGAAGAATCAAATAGGCATGTATAATGGAATCGCCAGTGGTGATTCCATTATACATTTTGTGCTTTTAATACTGCACTTAGTCTGGCGCATCCAGATGTCATACAAATTTTACCTAAATCTCATTAGTCTAGCGCCACTGTTCATTTATATTTTTTTTGTACTGTTCTGAGTGGAACCTGTCCTGTTAAACCGCTGTATGGTCTTGGCCACCATGCTACAGCTCAGTTTTAGGGTCTTGGCAATCTTCTTATAGCCTAGGCCATCTTTATGTAGAGCAACAATTCTTTTTTTCAGATCCTCAGAGAGTTCTTTGCCATGAGGTGTCATGTTGAACTTCCAGTGACCAGTATGAGAGAGTGAGAGCGACAACACCAAATTTAACACACCTGCTCCCCATTCACACCTGAGACCTTGTAACAATAACGAGTCACATGACACTGGGGAGGGAAAATGGCTAGTTGGGCCCATTTTGGACATTTTCACTTAGGGGTGTACTCACTTTTGTTGCCAGCGGTTTAGACATTAATGGCTGTTTGTTGAGTTATTTTGAGGGGACAGCAAATTTACACTGTTATACAAGCTGTACACTCACTACTTTACATTGTAGCAAAGTGTCATTTCTTCAGTGTTGTTACATGAAAAGGTATAATAAAATATTTACAGAAATGTGAGTTGTGTACTCACTTTTGTGAGATACTGTAGGTTCCAACACATTCCGAATCATTGCTCTGGAAAAGGAATTTTGGCTTTCCTCTCACTTTACTTGCTAGATAAATATACTGAGCCAGTGACTTAGAAAATTAAACAGAGACAGACAGGCAACTAGCATTTTCTAAAAGAGATTAGCAGTGGAAGTCTCCGTATTTTCTTAGTAACGCATTTTTAAAAGTAATCTTAAAGCTAAACTCCAGCCTTATGTTCTGTCTCGCACAGTTGTACAAGTTCCTTCTCTATACTGAAACTGCGATTGCTCAGATTTCACTGCACCCTTTTATCTTCTCACAGAAGTTGCAGCAAGTCAGATAGAACCTGCCTGGTAATGCCCAGGTAATAGTTAACGCTGCCCCAGCCAGGAAGTTAAAAGCTAATTGTGTTCCCAAGTTTTCGTTTGGTGGGCTCCGCTGGGTCCAACCCACTGGTTCCGTGTGATAAAAAACAAACAGGGGGCCCGAGCCTATGAGGGGGGAAACCTAGGGGTTTTCATACTGCTGTTCTACCAGAGTCTGGCAATCCAGTAATGTGCTGAAAGCAGACATCCCACTTTTAGGAGGATCTCTGGGGCTTGTAGAGATGGACTCTTTCCTATACATGTATGCTGGGACAGCCACAAGGAAGGTTAGGGAAATGTTTGCACTTTGTTTCGGACTGTCGTCTGTCTTTGTCACAAAGATTAATTTAAGTAAAACTTTTAAAACTTTGCCTGGTCTGAAGTTACTAAAGGGGTGTAATGGAAGTAACTGGCACATATAGTTACAACTCAGGTTACAGCTCAGGAAACACATCGGTGTATGAAGATAATCGTACAAGGAGTTCATACAGTGTAAAAATACTAAGTCTTGCAGAGAGGGAGATGTTGTAGGCACTCCTTCAGCAGCGATCCATTTCCCATAGCAACAGGAGCAGATCTGCACCGCTGGACACAGGTGTGGAAGAGTTAAGTGAAGTGCATGCATGGAGTCCGCACTAGGTGCACGATGGGACTCTATACCATTACTGGGGGTGAGGTAGCGGCGATACACTGTACAGGTGGAGAGGGCATTGGCTCTGTGTGTCCATCCTAAATGCATAAGTGACTGTGGTGATGTACAGTAACATTGAGAGAGTTTATTAGAGTTCAGTTGGTTGTTCAAGTAAAGGTACCCTATGTGTGAGACGGTGACCCTGTATAAAGTGCCTAGCGTAGTTCAGAAGAACCCACCCTGGGGTAGGCCTCTCATGTGACCCTTCCTTGGTGCCCAATGAGGAGTATAACAAGGAGGATGTGACGACCACCCCATGACTCTACCTAATTTCCGGAATGGAGGACGTCTCACATAATTTAGCCCTTTCCTCCCCAGCTTAACTGTCTCTGGCCCATCCCTTCCATTCACTGTATTTCAGTTCTGTCATTCATAGAGGATCAGCATCACATGCAGGCTTTACCTAGGGTGGTCTGCTGTTGTCAGGAAGCTATGTGCAGCTCATCCCACCTGCTTTGCATAGAAAGCACAGAGAGTCAGTGATGACATCACTTGGTCTAAACTAAGGTATGTAATGAAAATAGAAAGGTTTTATGTAAAAAATTAATTAGCATGTTGATGAAGGGGAAAAGAGCAAATTATAAGCTAATTAAACTTAGTGTTGAAGTCCATACAAAAGATGGAGCTCTAAACTCACTCAAGCTCACAATCACATGTGCTTAAAGACATCTTATAAACCACTAAAATTGAAATCTGGGCCTTGTGAATAATACAAATCACGTTTCCTCCCTTTATCCTACAGCATGTTACACTGATAAATGATAAACCTGGAACCAGCTGATTTATTTCTTTTCATTTCCAGATGGAAAAAACTAAAGCGTTCATCCTCTGTGATGTCATTAGTGTTGTGCTGTAGGACACATAAATGGGTGGAAGGTCACAGTAATTGCAATCAATGTGTGATGCGTTCAAGTGATGGCCACACAATCACCAAGGCTTGGCCATTTCTGAGAACCAAAACATTTCAAGGAGGATTTCATGGCTCGGATGAGCTCACCGTTTGCTGTTAATGTCGTCAGTAATCTGGGTTGCTTAAATATGAACTCTTTCACTGCGGATTCACAAAATCATTGCATCTCACCCTTCCTTTTGCATTTGAAAAGATCCAACATAGAAAGTAAGTCCACTTTTTTAATGGCAACAGCATGGGAGCACACTATTATCATTTAAAAATATACCTGACCCCAAACTGGTATTTAGGGAGTTGAATTGAGCCATGTAAGGACTCCAGTGATGACATCTCACCAACATAGCCTTCAATCATGTTCCCTTTTTAGAGTAAAATGTTCTCCTTACTGCTGCTGATTTTGGAGAACACCTCATTATACTTTTGTTTTTTCATAGACTATTGATTGTATTCCTTACCACCCTGGAGTTTTGGGTGTCTCCTCACCCTGACATGGGGACGGGGGTTTGGTTTACTGGGCCATAATTCTTTTCGTATTTGAAGTAGTATGATTTTTTTGATGGCTGGTTCTACTGTTTTTGAAAATGATGACATTTAGCGATTTCCTATGGAATTCAGCATGATGTCATTGTTAGGATGTGTCACGGCCTTCTGAACAGCAGGATTTACCACCACATACTGTATATTTTGGGTAGAATATGCAACCTGTACATCTTCCACTCTTTCACCACCTTGTCTCTCTCTTGGCACCTACAAAACTCCATGTTCGCTTTTCACGTGACTCCTCTTTGCTATTTCAAATCCTTGTCCTGTATCGTGTTTCAAAGCTCCCCCACCCCAGCCCCAACCTCATCCATTAGGACTTAAAGGAATTCGAGCCCAAAGGTCATTCTCTCATCCCTTCCAAAAATGTGAGTTTCCGTTTGACGCACATCCGTTTTCCTGAAAGAAAGAGATTTGTATTGTTCTATAAAGCACGGAGAGAAATCTTGCTTGTGCACTCACTTCCTGTTTCCTGATCCAGAGGAAGTCCAGATTTATGACCCATGTGAACCTGATTCCAGCTAGGAACGCAGTGGTGTTCTGCAGTTTTATTCCTTTACAGAGAGGCAAAGCCATATCTCAGCAAACTAAAATTGCCGCGCAGGTTCCTCGAAGTGCAATAAATATTTAGGAAGGGGAATCGCTGATCGAAACATTAAAGTTTATCAGGGGACACTGGACGAGTCACTGGCATAAACTATTTTGGGTTGAGTTCTTATGAACAAAAGGCCTTTAGCTTGCTTCCTTTTCCTGAAAAGAGGGACAAAAAGGAGTCAACTGTGGAATGCAGAAGTAGATTCCAGAAACCGCCACAAATTTTTTATTTTGTGAGAATTTTTCCACCCTGAACAATGAAACTTTTCAAACTTTGCAGATTGAAGTTAAAGTGTATGCAAACCCTGTTACTAAACTTTCATCATATACTTTAAAACGTTCAATAAAGAATGTAGAGGGGCAGTTTTTCTTAATTTGTTCTCTTAGAAGCAGACCATGTGCTGTGATGGCTTCTTTCTTTTATGGCCCTTTACACTCCTATTTGTATTTTGCTGCTGACCTTCTCAGTATTTATATTGTATTTTTAATATATGAACACTGTAGCACCTGCTGCAGGTGTAATTCTCAGTATCTGCTTTTAATCTGTATGTACGGGCACTGCACAGTACTACTTCTCTTTTTTTTCTGAATGCAAAGTTGGCCATAGATGGACTGAAATTTGTCCAGTGCAAGCAGGGTTAGCTGAATTTAGATCGGCTTGTGGCCATCCTTACTCGACAGTAGATGATCATTTGATTGACTTCTGCTGAAGGGACAAGCTGGAAAACTTTTGTCAATCAGGGACTTCAGCTGCTGATCAGTGTATTCTGACAGCAGTGTCCACTGTACAATGTCCCAGTGGGGAAGGATTCCTCGACGACTAGCGTAAAGTGGTATTAAATTTAAAAATCAAACACTGACCAGCAGGATTTTTTTTATGACAGAAGAGACCCAGTCGGTTAGTTCTGGCTGGTTTCCTGTACTAGAAGTATCTATAGTTATTTACTTTGGAGATGTCAATACTTTCCAACTGACTGAAAAGCTGAAACTACGCTTGAAAAAAATGTCTGATTCTGTGAACAGCACAAGGCAGGTCCTCTTGCTCACATGTGTAGCATAAATGTCTGAATTCTTCAGATCCAAAACTCTGCCTGGTGGAACAAACAAGACTTGTCACTCGGTAGAGACTGTCACCAAATCAGCAGGCCTGTAACCCCATGTTGTAGGAGGAAACACTGCTGAACATACAATGTGTGTTAACATGTAGCATATGCTGATGGAGGCTTCCTGATAAAACCCTGTGTGACTGTGCATCCATGATCAGAGCTCACATAAGTAAAACACCTTCTGACTCCAGGCTAAATTAGGCTGGTGATAAACTGGTGATGGGGCCAATCTGGGAATTGCAAGTAACAGGCAGAGCACAGAACCTATCAAAGCAGAACTACACTGCATCTCAGTTTTTATTTTTAATATTCAAATCAAACTCACCCATCCATCCATCCATTCATCCCTCCATGTTTTATTTTGCTGAGACATCACTTTAATATACACCCCATAGCACTGTTAGCTATACCTAGATTGGTTCACACTGAAGCAATGCCCTTTTTTGGGGTCATCTGGTTATGTCTGGCAATAATCTCTTGGTGGATGAGAAATGCCAGGGACAGATGAGAAGTCTGTCTGGTAGATTGGGAAAAACATTGGCAAACTGGCAAATAAATTAACAAATTCACCTCATCTGCTCATTAAATAAAAATGGCCCTTACCCAGATGGGTTCTATTTTCCATATATTCCATGATCTCTTATACCACCGTTTGTGGCTACGAAGGCGGTTATATCAGCACGTAGACTGGGCCACCAGAATTGTTGGGAAATGGCCCAAAAGAGTTGATTCTTCCCAGAGTGGCCAACAGCTTGGGAGAATGGTAAGTCTGGAGCAGTACGGAGACTCTCTGGGACAAAGAAGCCGTCACAAGGTTTCTCAGGAGGAGCATGGACCTGAGCAGCAAGAATTTTGTCACCCAAAGGAGAAGTGAGACTGGTGCAAACCGTAGCCAAAATACGATCAGGAGGAATCACAGGTACTGGAACCGACTCCATCTTGGAAGTGGAGGAAAATTGTCACGACAAAACGTCAGCCCTTACATTCTTAGTACCGGGTAAGAATGAGACAATGTAATTGAAAATTGACACGAAAAGAGCCCATCGTGCCCTTCTGGGAGAGAGGCGTTTAGCCTCAGACAAGAATGTAAGATTCTTATGGTCAGTAAGAATGAGAACCGGCACAATGGTGCCTTCGAGGAGATGTCTCCATTCTTTCAGGGCTAAAATGATCACTAACAGCTCTCTGTCTCTCTGTCATAGCATCTATGGCTTTGCATTCAGAAAAAAAGAGAAGTAGTACTGTGCAGTGCCCAAACATGCAGAATAAAAGCAGATACTGAGAACTACACCTGCAGCGAGAGAACAATCTCTATTGTAAATTGGAGAAGTGCAAATTCCATCGTGAACAGGTTAAATTCCTGGGCTATGTAATTTCCACTGCTGGTTTTTCTATGGACCCAGAGAAACTTTCAGCAGTCCTACAGTGGCCCCGACCCACGGGTTTTCGTCCTCGGCAGGGTTTTCTTGGCTTTGCCAACTATTTTTGGAAGTTTATTCATAACGTCTCATCTCTGGTCAAGCCCCTGACTGATATGACCAGAAAGGACGGTAACCCACAGAGTTGGTCTCCGGAGCCCATTAAGGTCTTTGAGAGTCTCAAGGCTGCCTTTATTTCTGCTCCTGTGTTGGCACATCCTGATCCTACATTACCTTTTATCCTTGAGGTTGATGATTCTGAGACTGGAGTTGGCGCCCTTCTGTCTCAACGTTCTACCTCTGAGAGCGCTATGCATCCTTGTGGCTCTTGTTTTCCAAGAAATTGTCACCTGTAGAGTGCAATTACGAGATTGGGGACAGAGAGCTGTCATTTTAGCCCTGAAAGAATGGAGACATCTCCTCGAAGGTACCACTGTGCCGGTTCTCATTCTTACTGACCATAAAAATCTCACATTCTTGTCTGAGGCTAAACGCCTCTCTCCCAGAAGGGCGCGATGGGCTCTTTACTTGTCTCTTGTCTGGGTAAGGGCCATTTTTGTTTAATGAGCAGATGAGGTGAATTTGTTAATTGATTTGCCAGTTTGCCAATATTTTTCCCAATCTACCAGACAGACTTCTCAGCTGTCTCCGGCATTTCTCATCCACCAAGAGATCATTGCCATAACCAGATGACCCCAAAAAAGGGCATTGCTTCAGTGTGAACCAATCTAGGTATAGCTAACAGTGGCCTCCTGGAGGATTGTGGTCCCAGTTCAGCTGCAAATTTGGTGCCCTGCAGATGATGGCAACATATAACCAGGTTCAGGTAAGGTTAACCAAAAACCTCCACTAAACCAGTGTGAAGCACGGTGCAACCTTCTTACAACAGAAGGTACATGTCTTACTTCCATAATACATCCAGATGGTAAGAGGTGCATTCTTAATTTTATAATATTTTGCGGAACCATGCAAATCATTTATTTTCACACCTGCAGATAATCATGCATCCAGAATGACTAATGTATAGCACAAATACTGACTAATATAAAGCATTTTATTCCAACTTGCAGAAAGCTGGCTTGTTCACATATATCAGTGCAGAGTATGGAAACCATGGCACCCGTGAAGGGAGCTTGAGGAGCAATGAGAAAGTATAACCTGACCAGTTATGGTGAAGTAAAACTCAAGCTCTTCTTTTTAGAAGCCATAATTTCCATACACTACACTGTGTGTGGCCAGCCTTTGAGAATACAGCACGTTCCACTTCCATGCTGATGCTGCATGCCTGAAGCATTGAGTATAAACCTGCTTAGTCAATTTGCTAGAGGGGTGTTTTGTGTCGAGGGTCTGGACCTCATCACCGACAAGTCATGATATATATATATCTGCAAGGCACAAGGGCTAATGGAGCATCTAGGACTGCATTATAATATTAATGGAAGTAATGTTAGCCCAATAAAACAACCATGAATGTTCTCTTTGGATTTTGAGAATGCAGAGGAGTACGCAATAAGGACTAACTTGTCCACCATGTTCTGTAGGAGAAAAGAATGTCTAATGGAAATGGACAGAGATTTCACATAATATGTTTTGCCAGGCACAGCATGGTGCTCATCAGCTGTTCACTGATCTGATAAAGTATCATGTTTTCACCAGGTCTGTCAGTGTTCTGATCTCATTACCATGTAATAAAAATGCCTCTGGATTCAGCCATGTTGAAAAATAATCTGCATGTTTACGGCTCCTGACTCCATAACAGTTTCTGGTAGATGGGGATGTTAAAACAACACTTGTTCAGTTCATCTTTGTGCTACACCCCAGCAACAGACTGTGCGCCATGGCTGCCTGATAATTAAGATTCTTCTTCATACACGTATATACAAACACATACATACACAATCTGACCATACAATCTAATTTAGATCTGCCAACAGTTTTATAGTACAAGGACTAATGTTCCAAAGATTTTTTATGTTATATGTTCCCCTATACACCTAGTACCCCTGGTTGCTAGGAACGAGATGGTCTTTGCCACCTAGTGGCCATAGTTGCATGGATGCAGGCGGCTGGGTCACACAGTGTTATTTGTTGTTATAGTGCAGACGGCCACTTGCATCCTAGCAACGAAGGACATTGTGCGGCTGGGGCTGTCTGCATCCTAGGGACCAATAAAAATACGGAGGGGGTTGTCCATTGGAAATTATATGCCAATTCCCCCTGCATACCTAGTGACAGTTGCCTTGGGGGAGCACTGTCAATCATATTTAGTTAAATGCTTGTCTCCTTGCTAAATGCGTGGCTACAAAGTGATGGGGGAAGGTGGGGCTCTGTTGACCATGCTATCTCAGAAATTACTCCTGACATATCCAGCATGCAGACAGCCAGAATGGCAGTTTGCTTTATGTAAAATGTGTAGCTTTAGGTAATCTGGGGCTACCTCAAAACTGATCCAGCTGATGTAAACTGCTCTCCCTACTAATCCCTTTAGTGTCCTATTTTCACCAATCCGGTAGAACTCCATCATTCTCTCTCCATGGGCTGGGCCACACGCAAGAGTGCATGCCTAATTAAATCCATTGCTGATTGGTTAAAATTCCAGAGATTCTTATGCGTTTAATGCTAGGATTTAGTTACACAATAACTTTACAATGCTCATCATATGATGTACCTCTATACCTGGCATTGGGGCCTCTAGTAAAAATAGCTTAGCAAGGGGTAAGTCTAAAGTGGAGGTCAAGAATGGGCGACTGATCCAGGCGGAACTAACAGGGTGATCGGAATGCGTTTAATGTATAGAAAAGGATTACTCTGCATTTTACTAGAGTATACATTGTAGGAAAAGAGACTCTGTAATCTTGCATGTTTCCATACTTCTGGCTAATCTGCTATTGTTAAACAGGCAGTAAAATCATTAACTTTGCAAATGTTTATTATCTGTCTTGATCCATTTTGCTTGCACAGGCTCCTGTTTTATCCATGAAGTCATTTGGGAACCTTTTAGTTTTATTTTTGTTGCAGCGAGGGCGTGTGTACTGCTGCCTACCACTTCCTTACAGTAACCAGCAAAAGCTAAACCTTTCCTATTGGGCACAGTTGATACTTCTGTGTATACCTTCCCAAAAGGAAGTTGTCCAGTTAAATGGGAAAAGATACAGTGTTTCAGTGTGTACCTCATTCGGATGAGCTGAATGTACCTGGATTCAGTTCAAGCAGAGTTTGGAAAAGAGTAATAAAGTTTTGGTGCCGAATCCAAAAATTTCCATTTGGGCTGGGCACTGCACTAGGGGACCTGTACACCACAGAAAAAAAAATAAATTAAGTTTGGCAAGGAGAAACAATTTTTATAATGCTTTAAGGGAAAAATTAAAAATGCAAAACTCAATTGACCCATGTCTCAAGTCTTTTGGCAATCTCTAACAGGTTTTCTTCTAAGATTGCCCTGTATTTGGCTCCATCCATCATCCCACCAACTCTGACCAGCTTCCCTGTCCCTGCTGAAGAAAAGCATCCCCTCAACATGATGCTGTCACCACCATGTTTCAGTGGGGATGGTGAGTTCAGGGTGATGTGCAGTGTTAGTTTTGTACATAGTGCTTTGCTTTTAGGCCAGCAAGTTCCATTTTGGTCTTATTTGACCAGAGCACCTTCTTCCACATGTTTACCCACATGGCTTCTCGCAAACTGCAGACAGGTTTTTATGGCTTTCTTTCAACAATGGCTTTCTTCTTGCCACTCTTCCATAAAGACCAGATTTGTGGAGTGCACAATTAATAGTTGTCCTGTGGACAGATTCCACCACCTAAGCTGTGGATCTCCGCAGTTCCTCCAGAGTAAGGATGAGCTCCGGCGTGTTTGCACACTCCATGTGCCGAGCCCGCCAGGAAGTCGGCACGGCACTGCGCTAATCACAGGCAGTGAGACATTTTCCCGATGTGTGCCTGCAGAGATCGGGAAATGTCTCACTGCCTGTGATTAGCGCAGCGCAGTGACGACTTCCTGGCGGGCTCGGCACGTGGAGTGTGCGAACACGCCGGAGCTCATCCTTACTCCAGAGTTACCAT
Organism: Lithobates clamitans; assembly: GCA_037952925.1. NCBI lineage: Eukaryota > Metazoa > Chordata > Amphibia > Anura > Ranidae > Lithobates > Lithobates clamitans. Next base: position 1,295,839 of record JBBGZY010001145.1, read on the forward strand.
GGGCCTTTTGGCTGCTTCTCTGATGAATGCTCTCCTTGCCCAGCCTGTCAGTTTAGGTGGACGGCCATGTCTTGGTAGGTTTGCAGTTGTGCCATACTCTTTCCATTTTCGGATGGATTGAACAGTGCTCTGTGAGATGTTCAAAGATTGGGATATTTTTTTATAACCTAACACTGCTTTAAACTTCTCCCCAACTTTATCCCTGACCTGTATGCTGTGTTCCTCATCCTTCATGATGCTATTTGTTCACTAAGGTTCTATAACAAACCTCTGAGGGCTTAACAGAACAGCTGTATTTATAATGATATTAAATTATGCACAGGTGGACTCTATTTACTAATTAGGCGACTTCTGAAGGCAATGGGTTTCACTAGATTTTAGTTAGAGGTATCAGAGTAAATACAAATGCATGCCACACTTAACCATTTATCATTTTCCTTCCACTTCACAATTATGTGTCACTTTGTGTTGGTCTATCACATAAAATCCCAATAAAATACATTTATGTTTTTGGTTGTAACATGACAAAATTTCAAGGGGTATGAATACTTTTTCAAGGCACTGTAGGCTGGATGGGAAAATAGCATGCCTGGGGCATAACCTGACCCTGCCTATGAAGTGGAGCATCTGTGCGATGTATACAACCTACTACAGCAACAATGGCTAGACTAGAGGGCATGTGGCACGGTATGGTTCAGGGGGGTGCACACTTGTCCCATCCCTTTCCTTGCCTGCCATGCTGCATGTTTGGATAAGGGTCTGGTATCCATTTTCTGGGAAGGGGGGCTTACACTTTTTTCTTCTTGATTTTTGCGAGTTCCCGCTTAATATCTATACCACACCCAAAGGAGGAACACCATGCAATTTTTTTAACTATTCAAGCTCATTTGCTTACATGGCCAATAGTTCTTGGTCATATACATAAGTGAATAGAGACAGTGACGTCATTGGCTGTGACTTGTTGATGCGTGCACCCATAAGCACCCTTAACAACCACTGACAGTGGAAAGCTTCCATGTATAATAGCGGAATTAATACCACTATTATACATGCAGTTCAACTCCCACTTAGCAGGTAAATGTTGGAGCGTTTATTTGAAGTCCCAAACAATCAAAGTTCAGTCCAAACTTGTGTTCGGCCCCAACCTAAGGCTCATCCCTTTTACATACTGGGAGAGGCAGTAAGGCCATTACAAGAGTGTGTGTGTGTGGGGGGGTTCAAAATGTTTCCTACAAATGGAGAATTTTTTTAAAATACCATTAGATTGCTAAATGGTTTGTAGTCAGCCAGTTATATGGTATATCAATTTTTACTTTACGTGAAGTTTTAAGTGCTGGGTCTCCAAGGGGACAATGATAAGGCTGTTTAATATTCTTCCATTACAGGACTATCAGACTAACCACAAACTGTGTTGATTGTCCAGTTCCCGGAATGGCAGTTATTACTCTGTGTAATCAAAGCTGTATATTAAAGACACATTTCGAACGTTCCACAAGGACATGACATCTCAGTCGTCATCAGTGCCATACTCTGGTAATCTGACCACCATCTAATCTGCTGTACTCCTAATTCAATTCTTTTAAATCAAGAATTGTTTATTGCGGTTTTTAGATATAAGCATTACAAACATCTCCCATTTTCTTAATGCAATTTTAAAGCAAAACCTCTGAGTGCTGCTTGGTAAATGGTCATATGACATAATGCCATTATGATTACAGAAACCCAGCAATCCAGAAATGTATTGGGGGTCCTATGCTCTTCTGGTTTCACAACCGTTGTGAAACAAGCCTGGAATGCAGCTTCTTACCTGCAGAAACCGTTGTGTGACACTGAAACTCAGAATCAGCCTATTTACTCTGTTCTTTAGTCCCTAGTAACTTATAATCTGGCATGTGGACCTTTAGCTGTCTATGGGTCATTGGATGCCTAAACTGGCTTTAGCCTATGCTAGTTACTAAGGCCATACTAACACTAACTATAGAATCCCAGACCAGAAGCAATAGGATTAACTATAATAACAGGAGCTGCATATAAACGCTATTGCAATAAACAAGCTTTACATACTATGATACAGCAAGATGACCACTACACATCTAAACTGTGTCACATACAGAACTATCTGGTATAGTGCATGTGAGTTAAAAGATATAGTTCTGTCTCCAGTCTTTAAATATATACATAAATACACCCAGAAGCTATGGACAACAATAGTAAACTATTAAAGATAGAAGCAATTGCCTAATAATCTCTGCTTCTGGTCTGGATTAGTAACAACTCCTTCCACATAGGACATGTGGTTCCAGACTCTCCCTTTTTTACTTCCTCCCTCTGGGGTTTTTAACTCAGCCACCCAGAGACAGTAAATGCTGATACATAATTAACTCTGTGATATTAGGCAGAATGATTATTTACAATACAGACACTAGAGCACAGCAGATCCCTAGACACGATTTGTTGATCGCTACAAGCTCTGATTGCTCTCCTGATAAAGCATGTATCTCAGTGAGAGGTTTTGCTGTCACCAGAAGAGGTCTTCAATCCTGGCACTGGGAAATTTTACAGGTCCCAGGCACTCTGCAAGTGTCTATATAAATGTGATACACCCCCACTTTTGACACCTCCTCTGACGCAGTTAACTGAGAACAAGTCTGAAACTTCATGAGAGACACTGACTTCCCAGTGTGCAGTGGTGCTGACCCTGCTGTGCTTCTACATGAGCTGTGCATTCCACTAGCACCGTGCATAATTAGAATGTGTTCTGGGCACACGCACAGTTTGTGAGGGTGTCAGATGCTTGTTTTATGTACTGCTCTCATATAACACAGGAAACAGCAGGAGGCTTTAGCTGTTTGTGTTTAGTAATGATACCTGAACAAAGATGGTGCCATCCTTCTACAAAGAAAAGCAGATGAGGGTATTGTCAGGGGGTATAACATTTTTTTGTCCAGCTAGAGAATAACTTTAAAAAACAGCCCATCCATTTAGAAAAAAAAAACTACAAATGTAGAAAATGGTGGTTATTTGTCACAGAGTACAGCGATTCTCAGCAGCTTCCTCGGTCAACCAGGACAATATTAGTCTTAGGCTTCCGTGAAAAGAAAATAATTGCTTTCAAGAATCTTATTTGAGAAGAATGTAAACTGTTTAGCACTTGGCAGGCCCAACAAAAACAATCTCTCGTTTTCATTTTTAGCTTTTTTGTCTGAACTAAAGCGGAGCTCTCTGGGGAATGAGAATCAGCGCAATTCGCGTGGAAAGCATTGCAGAGAAATTTAATAGCGCTCACCCGAACTCCCGCTTAATTAACATCGCAGCGAACGCAGTGTGTAACGCTGCATGGCGACCAATCAGATTACAGCACTGCTCAGTTTGGAGTTGGCATGGCAGCAAAATATGATGCAGGCTTTTGAAGTGTCCATTTTGCATGTCTATGAAGATGTGTGTTACTAGCAGAAAGATAAGATAAAAATAAAGAAGAAAAACAAATACATTTTATTTCCTAAAGGAAATAAACAAGATCAGGCATAAAGGACTGTGGCACGCTTGCACTGTGGGCTGGCTTGTGCATGCAGATGTTTGCGCACATACTGAATGAATGAATGAATGAATGAAATTTGTAAAGCGCTGCAAATGCGAACTGAATCGCCTCAAGGCAATTCCTGCAATTATCAATGTTTAATTCATACAGTGCAGTTATAATTTTTGTATAGCTCCCAACTTTGAGGGACTGTCCCTCATTTGGAACAAAGTCCCTCTGTCCCTTCTTCATCCTCATTTGTCCCTCGTTTTGGTCTGATCTATATAGTTGTATATAAAATGTGATATTTATCTATCAAAAAAGTGTTTCCCAGTGCTAAACCATTCATCCAATTCCTAAATTGCTGCATTTGTAAATTTCCAAAGGCAATATAAAGGAATAGTAGTGGTAAAAAAGCACTTGTAGGTTTAAAGTGGTTGTAAAGTCAGAAGGTTTTTTGTTACCTTAATGCATTCTATGCATTAAGATAAAAAAATTTCTTTGTGCAGCAGCCCCCCCCAATACTTACCTGAGCCCATCTCTGTCCAGCGATGTCCACGAGTGTCTCGGCCGTTCCGAGACTCTCCCTCCTGATTGGCTGAGACACAACAATGGTGCCATTGGCTCCCACTACTGTCAATCAAAGTCAGCTAGCCAATCAGGAGAGAGAGGGGGCTGTCCAGGCTGCGGCTCCATGTGTGAATGGACATAGGAAGCTAAGACTCGGCTCGGGTGCTCCCATAGCAAGCTGCTTGCTGTGGGGGCACTCAACAGGAGGGAGGGGCCAGGAGCACAGAAGAGGCACCCAAGAAGAGGAGGATCTGGGCTGCTCTTTGCAAATCCACTGGACAGAGCAGGTAAGTATAACATGTTTTTTATTTTTATAGAAAAAAAAAAACGAGATTTTCAATCACTTTAAGCAATAGATTTTTTGTAAAATTCTCCTTTAAGGGGGCGTGGCAGGTGTGTGTCCTTTGCCTACATACTTTTGCTAATAGGTGTCCCTCGTTCCTATCTCAGAAAGTTCGTAGGTATGGTTTTTGTGCGTCTTCAACTTTGTAAAAATTAAGTGCGTGTTAATGTTTTACCTAAGTATTATAAAAGAAAAAAAACCTAATGTAATTACCTCGCTAACCAAAGAACTGCACATGCACCAAGCAAAATAGTATCTAAAAAGCTGTACCCCATACTGTCAAAACAAAAAAGAGCAAAATAAATACCAGTAATTATCACTGGTTAGACTGCACTTGGGATTTTTACATTTTTACTGTCTTTTTTTATTCATTTATTTTTACAGTTGCCTTTAGGCCGCTCTGTGGTCTCTCCGCTGTTGTCTATACAACCTAACAAGGCCCTGAACAAGCTATTCTTGTGTTGGTGAAAACCCCTCATTACCTATCTAATTCATCTCGAGATCTCCACTCTACATATATCTCCCTCAGTTTAGACTCCTTCTTCTCCTGCACAATCAATACTGCCCTCTTTTAACCCAGCTACTATACAGGAAGTCACTAAACTTTTTTCTGTTGCCCACCTAACCTCCTGCCCCCTGGACCCTGTTCCTTCTCAAATACCATGGTCACCATCTGACTCTATCCTACACTCTTTAATTCATATCTTCAACCTCTCACTCTCTACTGGCATCTTTCCCAACCCTCTAAAGCATGCGCTAGTCACTCCCATACCAAAAAAGGCCTCACTAGACCCCACCAATCTTAACCACCTAAGCCCCATCTCTTTACTCCCTTTTGCTTCCAAACTCCTTGAATGTTCGTTTAGTCTACAACCAACTGAGCGACCACCTCATTGAGAATAACCTTCTTGATCCCCTTCAGTCACCCACAGCACTCCACAGAAACTGCCCATCTAAAACTCACAAACGACTTATTAACAGCCAAAACCAACGGTCATTATTCCGTACTCCTACTCTTGGACCTTTCCGCTGCCTTTGATATAGTTGACCACCCCCTCCTCCTCAAAAAACTCAATTTGCTTGGTCTCCATGGCTGCACTCTCCGTTGGTTCGAATCTTACCGCACCTTCTCATCGCACCTTCAGTGTCACTTTCAACTCCACTTCCTCCTCTCCACCTCCACTTACCATTGGGGTCCCCCAAGGTTCTATCCTTGGACCTCTACTATTCTCGATCTACACGTCCTTCCTGAGTCAGCTGACCATTTATATGCTGATGACACCCAAATCTATCTCTCTGCCCCTCAGCTCACCCTATCAGTCCCCTCACGCATCACCGATTTACTAACAGACATATCAGCCTGGATGTCACACCACTTCCTCAACCTGAATCTATCTAAAACTGAGCTCCTAATATTTCCTCCCGAACGTGCCCCTTCCCCTGACTTCTCTGTCAAGATCAATGGCACATCTATCAGTCCGTCCCCACATGCCAGGGTGCTAGGGGTAACCTTAGACTCTGAATTGTCCTTTCAGGCCCACATCCAATCCCTGTCCAAATCATGCCGCCTTAGCCTCCGCAACATTTCCAGAATACGCCCCTATTTAACTAATGATACCGCCAAGCTTCTAATTCACTCCCTGGTTATCTCTCGCCTCGACTACTGCAACTCCCTCCTCATTGGATTACCTTTACATAGACTATCCCTCCTTCAGTTCATAATGAATGCCGCTGTAAGACTCATCCACTTTACCAACCATTCAGTGTCCTTCACCCCTCTCTGCCAATCCCTCCACTGGCTTCCACTCACCCAACGAATAAAATTCAAAATACTAACAATAATTTACAAAGCCATCCATAACTCTGCCCCGAGCTACATCACTAACCTAGTTCCAAAATACCAACCAAGCCGCTTTTTTCGGTCCTCCCAAGACCTCCTGCTCTCTAGCTCCCTTGTCACCTCCTCCCATGCTCGCCTCCAGGATTTCTCCAGAGCTTCTCTCATCCTTTGGAACTCCCTATCCCAATCTGTCAGACTGTCCCCTAATGTATCCATCTTTATACGATCCCTGAAAACCCTTCTCTTTAAAGAAGCCTATCCTGCTTCTAACTAATACACCGTTTTACTTCCTCCATCAGCTCACCCCCCACAGCTATTACCTTTTGTATCAATTAACCCTCCCTTTTTAGATTGTAAGCCCTAATGAGCAGGGCCCTCTGAGTCCTCTTGTACCAAATTGTAATGTAACTGTAATGTCTGCCTTTATTTTGTTAAGCGCTCTGCAAACTGTTGGCGCTATATAAATCCTGTATAATAATAATAATCTCTCTGTGAAATGTTCGGAGTTTGAATGCATCCTTCCTCCCAGTAGTTGATTCTCAGAATCTCCAGAGTTCCCCGGTCCAGGTAAACTATACACAAAGCCTGGCTGAGGCTGACAAAGCAGTCACAGGCCTGAGATTAATGAAGCGCATGCCACATGCAGATCACTATGGTCCATCAACTATGGCAAAATGACTTCATGTCACAGGGCCAGGTATTAGTTTAGATTAGACAGAACATCTGCTGTCCAAATGTCATGGAGACCTTGCATGGTTGGGGGTGGGTCCAGGAGGGCATTTGACTTTTTAAAGCAATTATTACATTTTGGATTAGCAAAAGGGCAATACAAAAAAAAAAAAATTGCTTCTTATATAGACAGTCAGGCAATTAGCATTTTCAGTAGTAGAGGTCAGCAATGCCAACCTAAGTGTTTTACTTACAGTGCATTTTCAGTCCGGTACTTATGTTTGTTTTTTACATTTTTCTATGAACTTGGTCCTTGCTTTAATCCAAGCCGTTCCCCCATGTTATATGGCTGCTTTATCAGAAAGCCCAAGACTTCCATTTTCTGAGGCTACAGCCATTAATCCAATTTAAACTTTTTCAACCTTTTTAAGAAGAAGCAACCCTTGAATTAACTTTCAGGTCTCAAAGAGCCCCTGCTAATTATTATATCTTAAGCTCACAAGAAATTAGTGTGAACAGAAAGTTAAGGGTATAAGAATAAATAAAATAATTTAAGGAATGTATTGAAATTGAAAGTATTTTATACTCAAAGGCTGTTTTTATATGAAAACATTACTTTCAGTAATAATATTAAACTGAAATTAATTATAATAATAATAATGGCCAAAAAAAGACACACCAACTGTGAAAATTGCAGTGCTTTCTCCCATTGGTGGTCAGTGATAAAGTGCCCCCTTACAATGGTGGTTAGTGATAAAGTGCTCATCTTAAAATTGTGGTCAGTGATCATGTGTCCCCTTTACAATGGTGGTCCGTGATGAAGTGTCCCCTTACATTGGTGGTCAGTGATAAAGTCCCCCTTTAAAATGGTGGTCAGTGATAAAATGCCCCCCCTTTACAATGGTCAAAAAGGGGGGATGTATATCTCCATATACTGGGACTTTAAATTTACAATGGTGGTCAGTGATAAAGTTCCCTCTTACAATGGTGGTCAGTGATAAAGTTCCCTCTTACAATGGTGGTCAGTGAAAAAGTGCCCCCTTAGAATGGTGGTAAGTTATAAAGTGCCCCCTTATAATGGTGGTCAGTGATGAAGCTTGCGCCTTACAATGGTGGTCAGTAATAATGTGCACCCTTACACTGGTGGTCAGTGATAAAGTGTCTCCTTACATTGATGGTCAGTGATAAAGTGCCCCCTTACAATGGTGGTCAGTGATAAAGTGCCCCCTTACACTGGTGGTCAGTGATAAAGTGCCCCCTTACACTGGTGGTCAGTGATAAAGTGTCTCCTTACATTGATGGTCAGTGATAAAGTGCCCCCTTACAATGGTGGTCAGTGATAAAGTGCCCCCTTACACTGGTGGCCAGTGATAAAGTGCCCCCTTACACTGGTGGTCAGTGATAAAGTGTCTCCTTACATTGATGGTCAGTGATAAAGTGCCCCCTTACAATGGTGGTCAGTGATAAAGTGCCCCTTTACATTGATGGTCAGTGATAAAGTGCCCCCTTACACTGGTGGTCAGTGACAAAGTGTCTCCTTACATTAATGGTCAGTGATAAAGTGCCCCCTTACAATGGTGGTCAGTGATAAAGTGCCCCCTTACAATGGTGGTCAGTGATAAAGTGCCCCCTTAAAATGGTGGTCAAGGATAAAGCGCCCCCTTACAATGGTGGTCAGGGATAAAAAGCCCCCTTACAATGGCGGTCACTGATAAATTGTCCCCTTACAATGGTGGTCAGGGATAAAAAGCCCCCTTAGAATGGCAGTCACTGATAAATTGTCCCCTTACAATGGTGGTCAGTAATGAAGTGCCCCCTTACATTTGTGGTCACTGATAAAGTGCCCCCATGAAAGAGCTCTAATGGTCATTGAGAAGAACTTCCCTCCTATTTGTGGTCAATGACAATACCCCCCTTACAGAGAGCTGAGAAGGTCATTGGTGTCAGCGGATTGATCTGAAAGGCAGAAGTTGCTGGTTGCTCAAGGCAATCCGATCAACCTTTGGAAGAACCCTGGTTGAGAAAAAGTGATCTTTGGAGTGTAAATTCTGTGTGACCTTTTCAGACTTCTCAGACTCCCATCCTCACCTCTATTCTCTTACCATATTTTTTTATCATACTGTTTCTGGTCAGCTAGGGCAAAAGGAGACACTGGAACTGGGGTGAAGATAGCTCTGTTACCATACACTTTACTGGAAGATTTTGGTAATATGTACACAGAAGGGAGAACAGTTTATGAAGGCTAACCTGGCACACAACCATGCTGCATCTACAGGGGGCTTCGCTATGCCATGTTGGTGTTCCTGGCAATGTCCATGGAATACAGATATTACATTACTTAAAGTGTTATTAAACCCACAGCAGTAAAATCAGTCTGTATGTGCAGTAAAGCATGCTTGTTATACTTACTGTGGAACCTAAGGGGTTAATCCTCCACTGTTTGATCCTGTCTTCTCTGATCCGCCCCTTCTTCCACAGTCCTCAATCCATCTCCTAATAATACAGAGCCTTTGGGGTACTCTGCACGTGCTCAATTTGGTGTGTATTGCTAGAGAGGTTTTTTTTTGTCTTGGGAGGGTGAATGTGATCAGCACAGGGCCAATCAGTACTGTCCAGACCGAGAGTCAGGGGTCCTGAAGCCTCATAGGACAGTCAGATGAGAATGAAAACTCCTCCTACAAGCTTTAATCAGACACTGATACAAGTCACAAGACTGCTATATATTGCTGATGAGAACGGGTATTTAGCAGTTCATATTTACTAAAATAATTGCATTTCCATGTTCTGTGTACTGTGGGAGGCCAGATATAGTGAATGCAGGGTCCTGGGTTTAGTAGCAGCTATTTCCTCCTGGGAATAACAGTGTATGCTATAGTTTTGTTCCATTTGGTTTAATTTGCCTTTATACACCCTATAGAAGTGATAAATGTGATCTGCAATGCAGTAAATACCCTCAATGGATCCATTTATAATTAAAAACCCTCAGGCGATGTACTAGAAAAGTTTGCCAGCACAATGGGTTACACGATACAAATAATGGTGGAAAAATGAAGCCTTGGCCTGTACACTATACACTCAGTCTCAGATATAACATTATACACGGCCTGCATAGAAATAATCAGGGAGAGGCTGCCCATACTTCAAGCCACTGCAGATCAGATGGCAGCTTAGTAGGAGGCAGCGGAAGTGATGGAGCCACACCTAGTACATCACTGTGCAGTCATTTTATTTTTCCTGCATGGGGGGGGTCAGGCGGTGCTGTTCTAAGATGAACAGTTTACAGTACAGACATTTCACTGATGCTGAATCTCTAGGGCCGGATATAGAGTTTCTACAGCAATCTAAAATGTTCCCACTGGTTTTTAGGGGGCCTGTAAAATATCATAGGCCTATATTTGTCAGAAACAGTAAAAGAACAAAGGCAGTCTGTGATCAGGGGGCTCACACCTTGAAATACATAGAGAGGAAATGGTCCACCTGCTCGGAGCTTCCACTCTTCATCCAGGAATTGATGTATTGCACCCGTCCAGCCCAATTCTATGATCAGTAATCTGCAGATCTGGGAACACCAGCTTGTGATACAGAAGAGGAATTCACACACACACCACTGCAGCCTCCTTGCTGTCTCTTATGTTTTTGAGACCGTCATGTGTGAAAGTTTCAATACTAAGAACTTTCTCACAGTCATACCTGCTTGAAACTCTAAATTAGCAATACAGAAAACACTGAGAGAGAAGATACCAAACCCACTACCTCACATGTAAGAAGTGCTTTTAAATGTGGCTCTAGAGCAGTGGCATCACTAGGGTTGGGTCACTGGTGAGGTAAAACATGGTGTCACCCCCCCCTCCTCAGTAAAACATGGTGTCACCCCCCTTCACCTCCACCCCCCTTCCACGGTAAAACATGGTGTCAACCTCCCCCTTCAACGGTAAAACATGATGTCACCCCCCCTTCACCTCCACCCCCCTTCCACGGTAAAACATGGTGTCACCCCCCCTTCACCTCCACCCCCCTTCCACAGTAAAACATGGTGTCAATCACCATCCCTCCCCCTTTGGTAAAACATGATGTCACCCCCCTTCACCCTCACCCCCCTTCCACGGTAAAACATGGTGTCACCCACCCCCCCTTCCACGGTAAAACATGGTGTCAACCCCCCCCCTTCCACGGTAAAACATGGTGTCAACCACCATCCCTCCCCCTGTGGTAAAACATGATGTCACTCCCCCCTCTTCCTACTTGATGGCATCACCCCTCTGGCGGGTGTCACCCTGGTGTGGTCCACACCCCCATAGCGACGCCACTGTCCAAACTTTCTAAACAAAGGGCCACTTTACTGTTCTTCAGACTAGGGGGGCTGGAGTGTAGCCAGAAGGAGTAGAAAATGTCCTGGCATCGGTGGGGATAAACAATGCCCCATCTTTAGTATTAGGAGGAGGAATAGTGCCCCATCATTGGTGTCAGTAGGACAATTAATGCCCAATCATTGGTGTCAGTTAGAGAAATAGTGCCACATCATTGTGTCAGTGGAAGGAATAACAACCTATCATTGGTATAAGTGGGAAGATTAGTGCCCCGCCATTCGTGTCAGTAGGTCAATTAATGCCCAATCATTGGTGTCAGTGGGAGGAATAGTGCCTCATCATTGGTATCAGTGGGAGGAATAGTGCCCCATCATTGGCGTCAGTGGGAGGAATAGTGCCCCATCATTGGCATCAGTGGGAGGAATAGTGCCCCATCATTGGCGTCAGTGGGAGGAATAGTGCCCCATCATTGGTGTCAGTGTGAGGAATAGCGCTCTATCATTGGTATCAGTGGGAGGAATAGTGCCCCATAATTGGTCTTAGTGGGAGGAACAGTGGCCCATAATTGGTCTCAGTGGGAGGAATAGTGCCCCATCTTTTTCAGTAGGAGGAATAGTGTCACAAGGCATGGACAAAGGCAAGCAAAGGGCCACAGTATGTAGACCCCTGCTCTAGAATGTTACACAGAATTTGGATTAAGGTAAATTAGGTGAACCGGCTAATTTTGGCACAGCTGTGGTGTTTTCTGGATAGCATTCATTGATTGGTTTCACTTGTTACCTATTCTTTAAATGTTAAGAGGTTGAATAAAATTCATGGATGGAGTAGAAAACTGTTTTCCATCTCAATACTTTGGAGAGAAGCCAAACATTGAACCGAGTGATCTTTTTTATTGTAGTGATGGTGAACTGGGGGGGCACTGCAATGGTAGATATTTTTTTTTTAATTCCTGGAGTTGGACTTTTATATAACTAAAGCTATGTAATACATTACAGCCAAATCCAGCAGGTCTTTCACAGTGCATCAGTTCAGACTGAAAATATTTCTGGATTTATTGGCTTTAAATGTAAAGCAGTTAAGTGTTCGATGGAACTTACCTATGCTGTATGGTAATTACAGGTGTTGCCTAAATCTTTCTTAACTATCTAACCACATATGGAAGTCTGTTATTTACATTTCAGATTCCCATTTCACAAAAGTGTAGATGGGGCAGCCTAATTTCCAGGTGCCGGCCCATGCTCCCCAATGGTACTGGCTCACAGATCGAAACTTCCGGAAAGATACTGAAGATTATACTGGTGGAAGACCATAGTTTATTAAAGTGGCTGTAAACCCTCACATATACCTAGTGAAGTGGCTGGCCTCAGATGATACACTGAGATTAAACCAATCCTGCTCTATAAGTTGTACCTGTTTATCCACGGCCCTCAGTCCCCCACATCTGTTCAAACTGCTGAATTATAAAGCTTGTCTGAGAGTTCAGATAGAAGGGGGCAGAGAGCTGAAGTCACACTCTGCAGAGCTCAGTGAGGAGAGCTCTGATAGCTGATTGGAGGGGGGGAGGGTCATACACACACAGTAACAGAGCTAAGGGTGTCAATCAGCTGGAGCTCCCTCCCCTGTCACCATTTTTCTCTTGGTGTCAGGAAAACTTGTCAGAAGTGATTCATGCTGATAGCAGAGGAATGAAGCAGCAGACCAAAGTTACACTAAGTCCTCTTAATTAAGAGACATACACACTATAGTGGGATGTGATTTGTTTATATTTCATTCCCGAGGTTTACAACCATTTTAACCTCCCTAGCTGTAATCCTGAGTGTGGCTTGGGGCGAATTTTCATTACCAAAAGCGGTAACCCCGAGCCACACTTGGGATCGCATTGCAGGATCCAGGTACAGTTACTTACCTTGTTCCCAGGATCCTGCGATGTCTCCCCGCTGTGTGTGGGAGCCGTCCTCCGCTCAATCTATCACAGGGCTCTGTTCCCTGCGAGCGTCACGATGCATGAGGACGGAGCACATTTTATTATTATTATATTATTATTTGTTATAATGATTTATAGTTATTTATTATTTTATATATTATGATTTCATGTTTAAAACTTTAACATTCCCGGAATGTCTACTAGACTCTTGTTTGGACAGATTTAAGTGAATTATTCCTAATACCCCGTACACACGGTCGGACATTGATCGGACATTCCGACAACAAAATCCATGGATTTTTTCCGACGGATGTTGGCTCAAACTTGTCTTGCATACACACGGTCACACAAAGTTGTCGGAAAATCCGATCATTCTAAACGCGGTGATGTAAAACACGTACGTCGGGACTATAAACGGGGCAGTGGCCAATAGTTTTCGTCTCTTTATTTATGCTGAGCATGCGTGGCACTTTGTGCATCAGATTTGTGTACACACGATTGGAATTTCCGACAACGGATTTTGTTTTCGGAAAATTTTATATCCTGCTCTCAAACTTTGTGTGTCAGAAATTCCTATGGAAAATGTGTGATGGAGCCTACACACGGTCGGAATTTCCGACAACAAGGTCCTATCACACATTTTCCATCGGAAAATCCGACCGTGTGTACAGGGCAAAAGAATTACAGACCTACAATATAAAACGCCAAATTTCCATGCAAAACATTGTACCGCTTTGAGCATCAAAAATCTGACATAATCATACCGCCAGGGAGGTTAAGGATAAAGCACTGATACATTTTGAATACCATTGACACTCTTTAGTACCTTTTAGCATGTTGAAGCAACAATAAAGAATGAAGATTGTTACACAGGCCTGGTCTTCTTGTATAGTATAACAGTTCCCTTAGACTTTTTATAACATAGATGGGCCTACCAATGTGTGTCCTGGGAGGTCAGTTTAGGTAGTCATTATAGGAAGTATCTGGATATAATACCCGTCTACAGCTAAACCTGATACTCAGGAAGTTCCTCTACTTCTAGGAAGGTGAGTGACACATCACAGCCAAGTGACATGCCAACCTTGCTTGGCCCGGCTGCCATTTCCTTCTCCTTGACATCCAAGGCCTTAAACAAACATGGAAGTCGTGTGGAGGAAAAGTGATCTATCTCTCCCCCTTCTCAGCTTTCTACAGCCCTCCAGTGCTGAGTGTCTTCTCATCAGGCTCCCCAGACCTGTGCTTTAAGGCTTAAGTGTTTGTTCTGCTCGAAAACTTTATCAGCCTCAAACACACACAGGATTTCCTCTCCTGGATTGTCCAACCCAGTCCTGATTTACACAGGAAGAGCTGCATAAAAAGATCCCTTTCGGACATAGAGAGTAACACTGCGGAGGCTTAAAAGCAGATATGGGTTGGGGCAGGAGAAGAACCATCCACCTATCCACCATCCATGGGCACCATGAGGAGGCAGCAGCGGGCACAGCCATGGGTCCTGCAAGCCAAGGCCGGCACCCTCCAGGCATCATGGAAACTCAATGGTCAAAAGAGCACCGGTCCCTCTCTTCTCTCCGCAGGTAATATCCTATTTCTCAGATTTTTTTTTTTACATTAGATTGACATCCAAATTCATTTCTGCTTTTAACAACTCTTCTTTCTTTAATTGTAACTATTTTTTTAGTCTATTATTTACTAAAGACACTTAGGCTGCAGCACTTAGTCACCAGGCAGCTTACAATCAATAATTTAATTACAGTCCTTCCAGCAGAGTTTTAGAATTTTATATTTAATTATATTTCATTGTCTGCAAACATTATGATGCTGGCTTTGTCTCTTTTGTTGTACATTTGTATTTCTTTTTTTTTTTTTTATATAATTATTGACAAATGCACTCGGCGGTTAATTACTGCGCTTTCTTTTTTTTTTCCTTCATGTTTTTCCCTATTGTGGCTCTCTGCAGTACATAATTCTAAACAGAATTATTTTATAATTTTATACAATATATAGAGTTAGTTCATGTCCTCCCTTCATTCTAATATTTGTGGGGTTTTTTATATTCTTTTTTCAAATAGGCATAATGGATTTATTCCTATAATCTAATATCTACCGACTTTAGTTATTGAGCTAGTTGTTATAGTGACGGACTGTGATACAGACAAAGTATAACATTTCAGATTAATGTTTGGATCTATAATTCCCTCTAGATACAATTTTTTTACATTTTTTTAAAGTATTTCAGAATTCATTTTTAAATCCAACACAGTCTGAATTGGTTAGTTAGATAATGTATGTACTTGCATGATCTGAGCACTTATTGCATCTGATTGTTTATCTTTTGTATGTCTATTTTGCCTGTTGCTCTGGTGCTATTGTAATGCCAGTAATGCCGTGCTTGTTGATTCTTTTACGACTTTGAAGCTGACCACAGAAGTCCAAGGATAGTCAGATATGCAGTCATTGCTTGATCATCTGAAAATGTCTTTTGGTCCATCTTCAGGCATAAATACACTATAATACCAAAAGTATTGGGACACTTGCCTTTACAAACACCTGAACTTTAATGGCATCCCAGTCTTAGTAAGTGAGGGCTTAATATTGAGTTGGCCCACCCTTTATAGCTATAACAGCTTCAGCTATCCACAAGGTTTAGGAAGTTTGACCATTCTACCAGACGTGCATTTGTGAGGTCAGGCACTGACTGTCTAATTCATCCCAAAGGTGTTCTATCAGGTTGAGGTTAGGACTCTGTGCAGGCCAGTCAAGTTCCTCCATCCCAAACTCCCTCATCCATGTCTTTATGGACCTTGCTTTGTACACTGGTGCTCAGTCATGTTGAAACAGGAAGGGACCATCCCCAAGTTGGGAACATGAAATTTTCCAAAAGGTCTTGGTATGCTGACACCTTAAGAGTTCGTATTAATATAATAATACAGGATTTATATAACGCTGACAGTTTAAGCAGAGCTTTACAACATAAGGGCAGAGAATACAGTTACCTTAGAATTTAATACAGTGACCAGTCTACAAAAACGCTCCATATGAGCACTGGTGCACAGTCATGTTGGAACAGGTAGGGGCCATCCCCAAGTTAGGAACATGAAATTGTCCAAGATGTCTTGGTATGCTGACACCTTAAGAGTTCCCTTCACTGGAACTAAAGGGCCAAGCCCGACCCCTAAAAAACAACCCCACACCATAATCCCCCTTCACCAAATGATTTGGACCAGTGCACAAAGCAAGGTCCATAAAGACATGAATGAGCGAGTTTGGAGTGGAGGAACTTGACTTGCCTGAGTCCTGACTTCAAGCTGATAGAACACCTTTGGGATGAATAAGAGCAGAGACTGGGAGCCAGGCCTTCTCATCCAACATCAGTGCCTGACCTCATAAATGCGCTTCTGGAAGAATGGTCAAATATTCCCATAGACACACTCCTAAACCTTGTGGACAGTCTTCCCAGAAGAGTTAAAGCTGTTATAGCCGCAAAGGGTGGGCCAACTCAATATTGAACCCTACGGACTAAGACTGGGATGCCATTAAAGTTCATGTGCGTATAAAGGCAGGTGTCCCAATACTTTTGGTAATATAGTCTATGTGGATGATCCAAGCACTCACTGAACATATTTTCTACCCTTTTATTTCATTGTTGTTCCTGAGATGTGTCTGCAGATAGCCATTGACATGTGACATGTCATTTCTGCCGCCATAGTCATGTAAGCAAATTCCTGATTGGCTGCTAAAAATTACAAGGTTTTTTTTTCTTTAGCCTGTCCATAGTCGTGTTTCTACAACACGCAAACGAAATTGAATTTATATAAGAGGAGGGGGAGCTCTAATACCTTTTTTATTAGGTGAAAATCCTCCATTTTTCTTAGGTATGATCCTCGTGTTGACTTTCCCATGGTCTCCCTGGAGAATAGAATACTGCTGTAATGTGCTTTACATTGGGTTGTCTGGCAAAGGGTCCCCATAATTGATTCCATACTTTGAGGAGTGTGTTTAAAATTCTGCCAGAGAGTATCTGTCAAAGTAAAAACTTCTAAATTTGCAGCCATCAAGGTCTCTAAATCAAGCTTTGATGGAGTAAATACCTCACTTAACAACCAACCTTCGCTCCATGTTAAAGTGATTGTTACAAACTGGGATATGCAAAAACCGTCAGAGGAACAGATTGATGTTTAAGTGTTTGCTGGATTCTTTAAAAAAATAAGGAGATTGTCATAGGTTGTGTCCTATTCTCTGGGATTGTTCTACCTACACATAAAAAAAAAATAAAAAGTGTTGACAGATTAAAAAAAATATATATGTATATCTCCCCTCCCTCTCGCTCGTGAGCTCTCATCGGCGAGTTAGTCAAGGACAGTCGAAAACTTTGGCGCTGCCAAGACTTGACCATGGGAAAGGACTTTTGAGGCTTACTCATCGAGAATATAGTAAACTTTTAAATCGATGGAATTACAAACACGCTGAGTTATTAGACTCTCATATGCACATATATTTTTCACTTTCCACACCCATCCTGCAGGCATTGTAGGCTTTTCTCATTTACCAAATATACTTTTTATGTTACTTCCCTATAAACTTTATTTTATAAAGTCCAAAAAAAGCTTATAAACTGAAGTACATGTCAAAGGAGACACATCTTTTCCTTGTATTTTGGCAAGATTTATGATAAATCATATTTATCTATATCCTCCAACTTTCTGGAACTCTCTCAGTATATAACTGAATGTGCTTCTAAAAATACCCAATTAAACTAAGAATAATATATTTCCCACAAAAGTTTGGCTATTGACTTTGACGTTGTAATTTTTTTTTTTCTTTTTCCCATGCAGTGACATGAGAAGGAACGGGGCTGGCGGGATGCTGGGAAAGTTGGTGGTAAAATAAAAGGTGAGCGTTCCTTTCTTATAAAACTGAACTGTGATTGTGTTAGCTATAAGATGACATCATTTCATACCCTTATTATAGAGGTTTTATGGTGTAAACTGTGCATAGTAATGTCATGTAAAGTGCTAATGTAATGGGTAGCATACTAAAATACCCCTATATTTTATCTTAATAACTTATTTATCTGAATGCATTACAGTCAGATTCAGCAACATTTTCATAGTGCAGCCTTTTATCACATAACCCTGCTCTGCCTAGGTTCTTTAAACTGACCAATTTAAAGGAAAACTTTGAGGCTCCATGCATACTGGCATAAAGAATGCCACTTTTACAGGAGTTTTGTGTTCTGCCTGTAGAAGCAGCTCAATGGTATCCTATGGGGTTGATTTACTAAAACTGGAGAGTGCAAAATCTGGTGCAGCTGTGCATGGCAGCCAATCAGCTTCTAACTTCAGCTTGACAAAAAAAAAAAAAAAACTGGAAGGTGATTGGTTTCTATGCAGAACTGCACCAGATTTTGCACTCTCCTGTTTTAGTAAATCAACCTCTATGTGTACAGGCACATTAGGATGATTAGAGGCGCATATTTTAATCTCAACGTTTAGAGGCAGGAAAAAAAAACCTTCTGGTTTGTGTTTCTGATTGGAGCTTTTAGGCAGAAAAAACTCTCCTAAACTCGTTTAAACTTATTATTATTTTAAAACAGGATTTATATAATGCCAACAGTTTCAGCAGTGCTTTATAACATTATGGCAGACAGTACAGTTACATTACAATTTAATACAGTGAAATATGTACAAAAACGCTCTATATGAGCTTTTTTTTTTCATCCATGGGAGCTGGCATTTTTTAAGCCCAGTGTGCATGGAGCTTAACTTTATAAGTTAGTATCTTGGAGTTCATATTTACTATCCTGCAAACCAGCCAATAGAAGCACTTTAATTGTATTACTACACTTGCTAGGGGTAGAGTTGTAACAACAGATGTTAGGAGCTCTGCATAGATTGTGTATGGCATTGGCAGCGATTTTCACAGTACAGGTAACTGCAGGAAACAAAAGGTGACCTTACAGAGAAATTTTATTTGAAATGATTAAACCTCACAGGTCTGCTTTAAGAAGAGAGTTGAGTATTCCCAAGTAGGTTTTCTTGCACTTTTTTCTTAATGTTTTTAAGACCCAATACTCTTACCAAACACCCAATCAAAGACAAAATGGTTATTTTATTACTTCTATGTTATTTTTCAAACCTGTCACCCTCAGTGGAGCTACATCCAAGATCATCCAGTACATTCTGTAGTTTGTGATGGAGATGGAACACCCAATTTCAGTACAATTTAGACAATATTGTTCCCGGCAACTATAGGTTTTTATTGAGGAGAGCTACGTACCCCCAGACAGTTTTAATGCATAATGTCACTCTGTGTACACACACATATATTGTATATACAAGTGAACACACATTGATAAGGCAATACATTTATCACATTTATCTATGTGATCAGGTCTTTTGGTTAGAAATTGAAAGATGGTGGCACTGTACCAGGCTACCAGCACATCTAATCATTCTCTCATGTGTATAGCCAGCTTAAAGGAAACCTATCATTAGGAAATACAGAAGATAACTTTGCAGACCTGCTTCTAAAAAAACACTACCTGGCTTTCTAAAAATTGTGTGTCTTATAAGTCTCTGACCTGGAACAAGAATGTAGCCAGTGACATAAAAAATAAGTAATCTCTCGTACTTGTTCCTAGACAGTGAGAGAATATTGAATGGATAAGCATGGCAGCCAGGGAACTAGTATTTTCAGAATCGGTTCAGAAAGTAGGCTCTCTCAGCACAATTCTCTGTTAGGTGTTATTGTTTGTTTCAGTTTAGTGTGAATACAGTGGCGCAACAGGGGCACCTCAATGCACCAGGCTTCCAATATATTCAGTAATACATTATAACATCTTTTTTCCCCAGACAATCCCTTGAAAAAAACTGAAAGTCTAGGAAAACCCCTGCTAATAAAGTGTATTGGGGGTCAGTGGGAAAAATGCCTCCTACATTGGTGGCTAAAGGGAAGAACCCCCCCCCCCCCTCTTACAGTGGTGGTCAGAGTGGCACCCTTATAGGCAGCTAAAGTCTATCAGCCACAAGTCAAGGAATAGCGGGGTTATTTACTAAAACTGGAGAGTGTAAAATCTGGTTCAGCTGTGCATGGTAGCCAATCAGCTTCTAACTTCAGCTTGTTCAATTAAGCTTTGACAGTAAAACATGGAAGCTGATTGGTTTCTATGCAGAGCTACACCAGATTTTGCACTTTCTACTTTTAGTAAATCAACCCCACTGACACAATTGGCAGAATGATGTGACTACATCTAATTAGTGAACTTGTGCACATTTGTAGTGAGTTGAGCGAAAAAACTCACAAATCCCAGCATTCACACAAGCAATCCGCCCCCCCCCCCCCCTACCCACACCATTGTATTCTGACATCAGGACTCCCCCTGTCAGTATACAGTGATCTGCCGCAATGGCTGAACAAATGCTGATTTTCCAGCAGGATTGTTCTACAAAAGCTGGTCTAATGACTGGCTTCTATTGAACGGAGAGGGCTACACACAGATCAAAATGTGTCCATTCCCGCTGAACCGGCCACATTTTGATACATGTATATCCAGATTTATTACCAGTGCCCCTTTAAATTCTGAAGATGTGCTGCCTTCTGCTGGACAGTTAGCATGGCATCTCATGTATAATCTCAATGGAAACACCCAGAGAGACATAGAAGACAGTATTATACGAGATTTATTATACGAGATTTATATAGCGCCAACAGTTTTATACAGTAACTTTATTTTTAATGTAACAAACATTCCATTTCCACAGAAGATTCCCTCATGAGGTTCCCTCAGTCTCTGTATTTGCCAGAAATGAGTCAAGTACTGGGGTTATACTTTGGCACTAAATTATTACTATTAATATGCACGATTTACATAGCGCCAACAGTTTGCGCAGCGCTTAACAAAATGACAAAAATCTAGTTTCTATGTGTCCTTCCCGCATTTTAGTGTGCCGGGATGGACAGGTGCAGCGTCTAACCCTGCTGCCTGCAGCCTATCAAAGTCTTAGCAGACTGCGGCTTTAGGGCCCTAAGCATTCATTCCTGAATACATAGGGCCCTAAATACGAGTACAATTTGGTATCATGTTCAGTCCCTTCCAGCTGCAGCATGCCATAGATTTTGACAGGTTGCAGGCAGCAGGGTTGGAAACTGCACCTGTATATACCAGGAGCACTAAAGCTCCAGGAGGGGCACACAGCAGCAGGATGGCCCATGCGCAAGGGGCCCAAAAGGATAAAAGTCCCAGGCCATTATAAGATGTAGCGCCACATGGAATACAATAATGTGTTTTTTATTCCCTGCCCTGCACATTCCTTACCTCCTGCCCATCCCCTGCATTCTTGCTCATCTCATGCCCATCCCCTAGCTTCCTGTACAATCCTTGCCTTCCCACTAATTTCTTACCTTCCTGCCCATCCCTTGCCCTCTTGCACATGCCTTGTATTCTTGCCCATTTCCTGTGCTGCCTATTACTTGAAGTCATGATTACCCCATACCCAACAAGCCAACTGGCCTTCCCCTGCCTTCCTCTATATTACCTGCCCTCTTGGATATCACCTACTCTTCTACCAATCCTATGCCCTCTTGTCCAACCCATACTGTTCTCCCCTTCCCCTGACTTCCTGCTACCCTCCTGCTTGTCCACTGCATTGCTGCCCATCTTTTACTATCCTGCCCATCTTCCATTATCCTGTCTATCCTATGTATCCTGCCCATGCCCTGCCATCCTGTACATTTCCTACCTCCTGTCTATTCCTTGCTCTCCTACCCATCCAGTGCCTCCCTGCCCATCTTTTACTCTACCCATCCTATGCCCTTCTTATCACCCCCTGCTCTCTTTCCTTTATCCTATCTTTTCAACCATCCTCTTCCCTCCTGCCCTTGCTCTGTCCTCGTGGTTATCACAAGCTCCTCTGCCCATCTCCTATCCTTTTGCTGATCCCCTGCCCCCCTGTTCATCCTATGCCTCCTGCCTAATCCCTGTCCATCATATACTCACCTGCCCATCCTTCTATTAATTCTTCCATTCCCCACCCTTCAGCATTTAATCTGTCCCTCCAAGTCATTTTATGCCCTCCAACCTATCTTATGCTCTCTTTTCCAGCTCTTGCCCTTCCTATCCTATTCCTTTTCTGTACATTCTATGTGCATCTTTCATCACCCTCTTCCCCCTGCCCATACCCTTGCCTTGCATATAATCCTGGTGGTATAGCTGGCATTTATCTACTCTGGGAGGAAGAGGACTGTTGCTCTTCTAAGTGATGCTGTGTGGCAGGCAGATTTGCCTGATTATGTAAATAACTCCAATATTGATCTTAATGGTAATTTAAATACCGCTCCTGAAGAACATGAATCATTGATGAATATTCCCCACAAGGTCCCCCAGCGGATGCAAATGAATTGTGGTTGATTTGATTTTCTATTCAGACTGTTGCCAGACAAACATCGTAGAATGATAAACTCCCAGCTACTCCACTGCTGCAGGACATTACTCTATCTTCACCAACATGGATTCATGCTGATATATATATATATATATATATATATATATATATATATATACATATTGATATATTCTGCATATTATTTCACTATGGTCCTATCTATATAGATGCTCAGAACTTCGCTATATGCCATCTACTCTTAGCAGATACATATTGATATATTCTACAGATTATTCCATTATTTTCCTATGAATATTGAACCTCAGAACACTTTCTGTCCTTATACCCCTGGCAGATACATATTGATATATTCTACTGATTACTCCATTATGGTTCTATCCATGTGGATTCGTAGAATATTTCTCTGTTCCACTCATCACCTGACAGGTACATATTGTTATATTCTACAGATTATTCCAATATGGTCCTATCTATGTAGATTATCAGAACATTTCTCTGTCCCATTCACCACCTGACATATACATAATGATACATTCTACGGATTATTCCAATGTGGTCCTATCTATGTAGATTATTAGAATATTTCTCTGTCCCATTCACCACCTGACATATACATAATGATACATTCTACGGATTATTCCAATGTGGTCCTATCTATGTAGATTATCAGAATATTTCTCTGTCCCATTCACCACCTGACATATACATAATGATACATTCTACAGATTATTCTATTATTTTTAATTCTTTATTTTGAGAAGGTCACATCACATCCCACAAATATACAGTGTCTCCCTTCCAGGGAGTAATAGAATAATCATTCTATTATGACCTTCCTAGAAAACTGCAAACGTCACATTGACCCATCTACTGTCTAACATATGCGTATTGATGTATATGGCGTATTATTTCACAACTGTCCTTGATAGAAAACTGCTGTGCACCATACAATATACCTCCTGACGGATACATATTGATATAGTCTGCATCTCATTCCATAACTGACCTCCCTAAAGTTCTGCAGAACATTGCACTGTTCATCAAGCCATGCCCACATATCAATATATAGATTCTCATAAACCATTCCTCTCCCCAGCTCTAAACCACATTTTCACAAATACTATATGTGCCGCTTCCTTATCGATTTCTGTAATATACAACCAGTACCCACTGCTGTGTTTTATTGGCAGCCTCCTGTAGCCAATGCAGCTTTTTGCAAGATTAAAGAGCCGCTCTTGAATTAGCTTATTAGAGTTCATAGAATCCACATCACAGAGAAAGTCTAGAAGTTTAATCTCCAGGGCTGTCTGTTCTCTGTTCCCATAGAATGCCACCAAGAAGGGAGCCTGGGAGCATCCCAGAGGCTGCGAGAGGTTGAGGTCCACCTAGGCAGGGACCCTCCTGGTCAGCATCACCGGTGTCAAGTGGTCAATGAATGCAGAGTGCAGGTCAGGTGAAAACTCTCTTCTGTGATGTCACAGAATTCTGCCCCCTGTCCAATGGGAAAAGGGGAGGGGGGCCTTCCCATGGTATGTGGAGGGGGGGGGAGCCCCCCCTGGACTCCTGTCACTTTCCCATTACACATCAATGTAGGTCTGAGCTCTATGGAATAAGTACAAGCTGCAGCCACAAAACCTACCCCAGCCAGCTTGGACTCTAAACTTTCACTACTAGTCTGTCTGTTTCCCTTGGGCCAAAGAGAGAAAAGCTTCCAATTTTCCCCTGTCACTTGGAATCAAAGTGAGTACCCAAAATATGAATACTTTCCTAAATGCACTAAGGGATTCATTTGTATTCTGCATGTGATCAGCTGCAACTTTACCTTGTATGTCTCCAGCTTACCCCCAGCAACAAAGGGGTTAAATGGGTAGAAATCCCTCACCACTAAAACTGAGATATTTGACATTTGTGGAGCTCAGGCCTGCTCTATGTTAGCTGACATTTCTGACAACAGGCAGCACCACACTGACATTCCCCAGATCTGGGGGGATCACTGGACAGGAAGTCATCCGTGTGTTGGGAAATGTCTTCTCTTTGAAATGACAACTTCAGTTTAATTTCCTCCTGTAACCTTTACAAAATGTTGTTTTATGTGAAACAGTTTTGTATAGCTGACCATAAAGGGAAACTGCTGTGCAGCTTAGAGAGAAAGAATGCTGGGACTTGTAGTTCCACAGCTGCTGGTAGTGGAGGTGGAAGGAGCATTCACTGTACAGGATTGTTTCCTTTGCCAAGCCTGTCTTAATTGACAAAGGACTCCACCTAGTGGGCAGGCAAGTCATGATAGGTCAGTCATTGTTTATGTTTATTGGTGCATTGTATTATAATGTTATTGTTTATATGGATGAGGGATTTCCTAATTTTGTTTCATTTTAACCTGGGAAATTTCATAACTGAAAGGATATCCCACACTGAAAATATATTGTATTACCATTAACTATTATTATACAGTTATATAGCTATGCCATATTCCACAATGCTTTACAAAGAACTGTAACATTCACTTCAGTCCCTACGCCAGAGGAGCTTACACTCTAATTCCCCTCTAATCGTTTTTTTTTTTTTTTTTGTATTAACAATGTGTTTTTTATATGTTATTTTGGCAAAAAGCTGTTGTCTTTATCTGCTTATGTAAGCTTACTTGTTTTTGTTTATTTATATATATTAATTTTATTTTGCTAATTTCTGTATATATGTAAATATGTTTTTATTAATAAGCTGTATGTTTGTAAGTTTTTTTTATTTTACAAAATTTACATGCTAATGCCCCACCACAGTCACACACTATTATTTCACAACTATTTACAGTAGTTCTGGCATATTAGTGGTGCTGTACAGCTAACATAGTGGCATTTACATCAGTACCAGAGGAGCTTACACTCTAATGCCCTGCCACAGTCACGTACTATTATTATATTATTATTGTTATTTTTTAATTTATATACAGTAGCTCTGATATATATTGCAGCACTGTAAATAGATCATTGTGCCATTCACAGCAATTTGTACCAGAGGAGCTTACACTCCAATATTCAAGTCAAATACTATTATAATAATTTATAAACAGTATCTCTGACATATACTGTGGTGCTGTACAGAGAATACTGTGCCATTCACAGACGTCTCTGCACCATAGGAGCTCACATTCTAATATCCCACCACAGTTACACAACATTTTTTAAATACATTTTTTTACAGTAGCTCTGACATATACTGCAGTACTGTATAGAGAACATTGTGCCATTCACAGATGTCTCTGCACCAGAGGAGCTTACATTCTAATGCCCCAACCACAGTCACAAGTTCTTATTATAATACATTTATATAGTAGCTCTAACATATACTGCAGTGCTGTACAGAGAACATTGTGCCATTCTCATCATTCTCTGCACCAGAGGAGCTCACACTCTAATGCCCCAACCACGTTGCTTTTTGCACCAAAAGGGCTTACACTGTAATATTCCCCGCACAGTCACATACTATGAAATATAATGTATAGCTCTGCCATACTCTACAGTGCTGTTCAGCGAATGTTGTATTAGCCAAATCAGTCTCTGCACCAGAAGAGCTTACACTCTAATGCCCCCACCAGTCACGAGTTCTTATTATAATACGTTTATACAGTATACAGTAGCTCTAACATGTACTGCAGTGCTGTACAGAGAACATTGCGCCATTCTCATCAGTCTCTGCACCAAACGAGCTCACACTCTAATACACCAGCCACAGTCACACACAATTATTATTCATTTATATAGATCTGACATATTTCACAGTATGGCGCAGAGAACACTGAACCATTCACATCGCTTTTTGCACCAAAAGTGTTTACACTCTAATACTCCCACCACAGTCACATACTATGAAATATTTGTATAGCTCTGCCATACTCCACAGTGCTGTACAGAGAATGTTGTATTAGTCACACCAGAGAAGCTTACACTCTAATCTCCCCACCCCAGTCACACGCTATTATAATTATACATTTGTATAGCTCTGCCATACCATACATCACAGGGGTCACTGCCTATTGCCCCCATCCCAGACACCCTCTCTGTAACCAGATTAGCAGTAGTAGTATTGATTTGGGTTGTGGTAGAAAACTTCCACCAACACTGGAAAACAGAAAAACCCCATCCAGACAGAACCCTGATGGGAAGTGATGTCAGAACCCCAGCACTATAAGGTGCTACTCACATACTTTTCAGCTGTAATTCCATGAATACTTTCCAAACTCTGCATCCCCATCCCTCCCCGAGTGTCCCCATGCCTTCCAAACTTTGCAACCCCATACCTCCCTGAGTGTCCCCATCCCTCCCTGAGTGTCCCCATCCCTCCCTAAGTGTCCCCATTCCTCCTTGAGTGTCCCCAACCCTCCCTGAGTGTCCCCAACCCTCCCTGAGTGTCCCCATCCTTCCCTGAGTGTCCCCATCCCTCCCTGAGTTTCCCCATACCTCCCTAAGTGTCCCCATACCTCCCTAAGTGTCCCCATACCTCCCTGAGTGTCCCCAACCCTCCCTGAGTGTCCCCATTCTTCCCTGAGTGTCCCCAACCCTCCCTGAGTGTCCCCATACCTCCCTGAGTTTCCCCATACCTCCCTAAGTGTCCCCATACCTCCCTGAGTTTCCACATACCTCCCTAAGTGTCCCCATACCTCCCTGAGTGTCCCCATCCCTCCCTAAGTGTCCCCATACCTCCCTAAGTGTCCCCATACCTCCCTAAGTGTCCCCATACCTCCAAATCATTCACAAGGAACTTCTATTAAATGTGTCTCCTTCCAGATCTCTGTTCAGTGTACTAGTGATGTCATGGGGGAGGCCTTTGTTTCCAGTCCTACAAGTCAGCAATTACTATGTATGTGAAAATCTCTAACAAGCAGTGTCACATTGCACTTGTGTGTTTGGGGACTCCACTGACCTTTTGCAGCAAATGGAAAAAACAGGGGGGGGGGGGGGTTAACTCCTTCACTTCCTGCCCTGGTTGATCTCACTCAGGTTAATCATAGTCAGCTGTATCAAATGTTGTGGTTATGATTTCTTTCCTACAACACAGTAATAGAAAGCAGACATGAGGACTTATCACGAAGGTTAGACAGTGGGATATATTTAGAGCTTTAGATAAAATTCAGGTTTCTGCAAGGAATTCTGGTACTGTGGGGGCTGGGCCTGTAAAAGTTTCTTACAATGTGTGTATATTGTGTTATTGTTAAAAAAACTTCTTTTTTTTGACACATAATATAATGTTTATGTGCAATTATTACAGTTTTGTTTGAGGATTTAAAATAGGCCTCATTATAATCACTAAAAATTTGCTAAGGCAATATTATTTTTATTGGAATTTGTGCATGCTGCCACATAGTGGCCATGAGGGGGCATTACACCATCTTCCTGACAACTTTTTGTGTATTAATTATTGGAATAAAGGATTTACCTGTAGTTTTGTTCATATGTAATAAACACCAAAACAAAACTATAATATATTGCAGCGTATTAGTTCTTTTAAGTTATGGCTGCATTCATTATCTATTTTAAGGTGTTTTTCCTTTATCTCCATCTGTTGATCTGGCCAGGAAGTCTGTTATGTTTCGACTTACTTTAACACACCAAGCTGTTCAGCAAAAGTGGCAGTTAGAGATTTGAGACAAACCATTATACACTGACAGTGGTTGGCAATGGTTAGCTTGTATTCATTTATGTACAACCTTTATCAAAAAAGGAAAAAAAAACTGTCGTTATAACCGTTCAAAAGATGTTATCTGGAGTTCTGTACCAACAGTACCCTCTCTTCAGATTGACAATCCTGCTGTCCAAGGGTGTCTCCAGTGAAGGGTGCCATTATTACTGCAGAGGCATTTAGACAATTGTGCACTTCCAGTCTTTGGCAACAGTTTGGGGAAGGTTCTTTACTGTTCCAGCATGACTGTGTCACTGTGCACAAAGTCAGCTCCATAGAGACACGGTTTTATGGATTTGGTGTGGTGGAACTCAAGTGGCCTACACAGAGCCCTGACCTCAGCCCCTTTGGAATACCTCTGGGATGACTTGCTAGGCAGGTCTTCTAATCAAAATCAGTACCTTGGGTTAAGGTCAGGTTCCTCCACCCCAAACTTGCTCATCCATGTCTTTATGGACCTTGCTTTGTGCACTGGTGCGCAGTCATGTTGGAACAGGAAGGGGCCATCCCCATAGTTCCCAACTGTTCCCGATTTTGAGGGACTGTCCCTGATTTGGAGAAATGTCCCTCTGTCCCTCTTTCCTCCTCATTTGTCCCTCATTTTGGTCCGATCTATATAGATGTATATAAAATGCACTACTTATCTATCAAAAAGTGTTTTCCAGTGCTAAACCTTTCATCTGATTTCTACATCGCTGCATTTGTAAATTCCAAAAGCCAATATAAAGGAATAGTAGTGGTAAAAAAAAAGCACTTGTGGCTTTAACCAATCTTGTTCATTTGTACAATTCTCCTTTAAGGGGGCGTGGCAAGGGGTGTGTCCTATGCCTGCATACTTTTGCTGATAGGTGTCCCTCATTCCCATCTCAAAAAGTTGGAAGGTATGCATCCCCAAACTGTCCCCACAAAATTGGGAGCATGAAATTGTCCAAAATGTCTTGGTATGCTGAGGCCTTAAGAGTTCCCTTCACTGGAACTAAGTGATGTTTGGCGGTATTCTTTCATGGCAATACAGGATGGAAATCCAGCTTTACATAACAAAAAGTCTTCCCGCCGCCATCACAGACCTAATATGTTTTTGATAAGTTCCTGGAACTTTTATACATCTATCTATGTGTGTAATGAAAACCTCTATTGCATCAGTCAAATTATGGTGAATGATGCGTTATGTTGTCGGTCTGTTAGGACTTTGCGAATTGTTCTTGAACGAGGCTGTTAATCTGTGTTCCAGCTGTCACTTCCTGTATTAGCGGCACTGTGCGGCGTTCTCCTGTGACTACATTATAAGGTAAAGTGATTTGACCCCTGACAAAATCACTTGTGACAGAGCTTTGTGGAGAACGGTGAACCATTCACATCGTTCTTCAGACAAGGCTGGCTTCAAAGACACGTTGCAATTATCGAGGCCCATCTAGCATTGCTCCTAGTGAGACCTAATTGCCTCTATTGATCTGCAAGTGCATTTAAGTTGTACCCGTCACTCGGCATGGAAAACTCTCCAGCTTATTGCTGAAAGGCTGAAATGTAATTTATACGTGCACACCTTTCATTAGAAATGTCAGCTGTAAAAGTTCCCATCCTTATGTATGGATTGCTGAAGCATTATACAATTAGATAATCATCCAGGGAAGAGCAGTGACCCTAAATTACCTATGACCAGTCTGAGCCAATCAGTATGCAGCACATGCTGGGAACTAAAATTATTCTTCTAGATTAGAATATAAGACCTCTCTTCCCTGGCTCACTTCTCTGACTTCTTTAAGTGGCAACAATTTACTGTATAAATACGTTGACACTGTAAGTTTGTTATTTCTGATGTCACGAAGGCTGACTCTTCCTTTAAAAATGCTAGTTTCCTGGCTTATCCAGTGGCTTCCATATGTATGAGTTTAGTTCCGCTTTAGGCTGGTGTGTCCCTAGTTCATTTCAGCCTTGGTTCACACTGATGCAATGCAGGAAATGTACAAGATTCACTGCGTTTCCCTGAATGGCATTGCATTTCAATCGCACAGCGTCTATGCGATCTGCTGCGAGTGTCAATGTTACATTAACGACACCCTCAAACAGTTCACAAAATGCAGTGCGAATGCCAGAATCACATCGCATGGGTGTGAATAACCCCTGGAGAGCAATTCAGGTGCAGAAAAAAAGGGTCCTGCACCATTTTGGTGCAGATGTGATATGATTTGAGCCATACAAATCGCACCACAAAGACATCGCATGTGATGTGCATAGGAATGATGTGCAATTCTTGTGCCAATCACATGCTGTGTACCACATGCACTAGTGTGAACCCAAGCTCAGTGTTTCTTTGCAGCTAGGCAGTAGCCTTCCTGAGCTTTGTTCATATTTTCTGCACTCGGTTGGTTTCTCCTAAACTTGGAACATTGATTATTTCTGCCTGCTGCTGTTGAATTGTCTTCTGTAGTTAGTGATTGGCTAAGGCAAATAAATATTCATTAAAATATAAGTGTAGCGCTAGTGTATTAAACATAAATAGTGACCATGTCACAAAAAGATAAAAAATTCATAAATAGGGATCAAGTGAATGTTCCACACAAAAGGTGCTGATACAAATCCATCACCTGTAACAGAGACACACACTGACCCTTACCCAAAATGTGGACCAATTAGTCAAAAGCAGTCAAAAATGCTTCATGGTAATCAACTCCATCTCTCCACACCCGTAAGATCTCCTAATGGCTGTATCCCTCAGGCTATAGCACACTCCATCAAGGACAGGGTTTCAAATGGTATGAAGGAACAGGCAAGAAGACATCTCATTGCGTAGTACGTCAATGGTAACATTTATTTTTTTTAAAGGAAGGTAAGGTACTCACAGACAATGTAGTTTAAAATCACATATGAATCCATATATCTGTGAGAATGTTTCCAACCAGCAAGATGGCCGACTACCAGATGTGGCAACGCTACGTGACAAGGCTCCACCTGGATTGCTCACATAGGGTCAAGGGCTTGGAATCTACATAAGGAAGATCCATATAACCTTTAACAACAAACAATGATGACTCTCACAGAGTCATTGTAATCTGTTTAAATACTTCTAAAGAGCCAACAGCAATATTAACTACTAGAAGATCTGCCCTTTTCTTGCTATATTTGGACATCCTGCACCTTTAACCCCCTCTCTATGAGCAAATAAATTCAAGAACAGACTAAAAGGACAGGGGGTCAACTTTTCTCCACCCCTCCCCACAATAAGCCAAGGATTCCACCCATAGATGGTAAATGTTAGCATGTCACACCATCTAGGGCACGAATGCTCAACCTGTGGCCATCCAGCTGTTGCAGAACTACAAGTCCCACCATGCCTTTGCCTTTGGGAGTCATGCTTTTAACTGTCAGCCTTGCAATGCCTCATGGGACTTGTAGTTCTGCAACAGATGGAGGTCTACAGTTCAGCATCCATGATCTAGGAGGCTTATCCTCAACTACCCAGAGAGGAACTGGCCTGAATTTCAATTAGTATGGGGCTGTTCCCGCTTCCTGTAAAAGTTGATCTTTTGTTGACTGGACAAGTTGAAAAACTTTTGTCAATCAGCTGCTGTGCCGTATATTCTGACAGCACTGAATCCCGCTGTCAGAATACAACGTCTAGCAGGTGGGATCTCTGCATCCTCCACTAATATATGTGTCTCTATTTTACAATCTATTTTCCTTATTTCATGCTTGTCACTCTTCATTGCACAATTTGTCCCTTTGTGTTCTGTTAGATACGACATCTAATAAACCCAGGAAAAACGCTGTACAGAATGCATTTCTGTTAATTACTTCAAGATTGCCTTTACTTGCTGCCTAGTCAAACACAATTCTTCATATGTGTATAGCTGGTTTCTGTTTTTAATTACGCCTGCTAAGCCGGAACAATGCTCAGACTGCCGGAGGCCAGAGAACCACAAATCCCAGCGAGGCCGGAGAACAACAAATCCCAGCGAGGCCCGAGAACCACAAATCCCAGCGAGGCCAGAGAACCACAAATCCCAGCGAGGCCAGAGAACCACAAATCCCAGCGGTGTTGTGCCCTTTCCTCCAAGCTTATCACATGTGTTAGAGATGCTGGGCATGTTGGGAGTTGTAGTTCCTCTTTAATCACAGTGTAGAGACTTACCAGAGCAGAGAGCTTATTGTGCGAGTTTTAGAGTATGCGGAGCATGCTGGGAGTTGTAGTTCCTCATTCATTACAGTGTAGAGACTTACCAGAGCAGAGAGCTTATTGTGCCAGTTTTAGAGTATGCGGAGCATGCTGGGAGTTGTAGTTCCTCATTCATCACAGTGTAGAGACTTACCAGAGCAGAGAGCTTATTGTGCCAGTTTTAGAGTATGCATGGGAGCATGCTGGGAGTTGTCTGACAACTAAAAAGTGGTATGATGTAGATAGCTGTAAACGTTCTGCAAACGTATGGAATACTGGAGCTTGTAGTTTCTTTTCAAATACCATTCTAAAAACTTGCCTTTATCTGGGAATTTTATGCGCACATTTATTTACAATTTCTTGGGCATGGTAGCACTTGGTTAGAATTTGGTCGGCAGCCTGGGACTTGTAGTTCCTAAGTCTGTTGAAGTCCTTTATAATGCCCACAGCTGCACAGGCACCACTGACTCTGCAGTGTATGCTGGGAGCATTTAGCTTTGTTCCAACCATTGCGCATTTTCCCCTTGGCCTGGTTCACACCTATGCATTTTTTAGTACATTTTCAGTTTTGCAGAAACACACTACAGTCCATTTACCTTGGTTTCCCATGGGTCACGTTCACATCTGTGCATTTTATGGAAAGGGCCAGGGACTTTGTTCTGGTTTTTGGTTCCATAGACTTCAATGGATCAAAAATGTGTATTGAAAAATGCAAAATGCACCCGGAATATGCAAACTGCAACCTGCATAGGTGTGAACCAGGCCTAATACACGAAAATGTGCTGCCCTGTTGCAGATGCACAGCGTTGCCATTAATTAATTAGTGGCACCCCCTCGCATCTTGCAAATGTGCGTATACTCACACATGTAAAAACGTAAGTTACTGCAGCGCCATGTGATTTGGTGAGGCGCAATTTAGAAAATGGTGCAGGCACTTTTTTTTTTTGCACGTTTTTCATGCATAGGGAAGCCCATTGAAATCAATTTGTTCTAAACTTGAGACGCGCAAACACACAAAAAAAGCACATGTGCTAAGTCTCACCTTCTGGTGTGAGCGAAACCTTAACCTTTTCCAATTTCAGGTTTCTGGAAACTAATGGGAAGATTTCTAAATGCCATTTGGCAGCTGGCTTTGCCTGTGTGCTTTCTAATCTACTGGTGTCTGCCAAACATCTATACTTTTCATTCTTCAATAGGAAATACAGGTCTCAGTAATATTCATTATACCGTATCTATTTTATGTCAAATCTTACATCGAACCAGTAACTTGGAAAGTTTAGAAAGATGCTGAAATGAAAGAAAAAAATAAGGCTGAATTTTAACCTGCTTTTATAAATATGCCATTAAAGCTTAGTACATATGCTGGGACTTGTAGTTCTCCTTCAGCTGTCTGCCCATGCTGGGCTTGCTCGTTGCTTTGTTCTGCAGCACGCCACACTTCTGTCGAGTTAAAGTGAATTAAACTGGCTGTCTGGTGTGCTTTGTTGCAGGAATTCCTTTGCAGCGTCCTGTGGAAGCAGCTGAGAATAGAGAACGGTGAATTCATTCTTCATCCACAATAATTCCCAGCGGGGGGACACAGAATGTGGGCGATCGGCTGCTTGCTGACGACAAGTATGATAATCCTGGGAGCGACGGGTACAGATCACTTCTACCGCTCAGGGTAAGCCTGTCTTTGTACTTTGAAATAACTCAAAAGGGGAATGTGGTGCTGTTATAGGAGAGCGAGGGGGTCCCGTGTCACTCTTCATCCTCCGATCCACAGCTCCGGATTTATCCCCTGCATACAAACTTCATTAGGAGTGACACCAATGAGGACACCCTGTAACCCTGCAAAAACTTCCAACAACCTTTTCCTCTCACTGACAACCGTTCTGTACAACTAACAATCCCAACCAATCAGAAAATATTGTTAATGCCGCTAATGCTGGCCACATGTTATAGCAAGCGTTGAAGAATCACGTCACTAATCTGGTGAATTGTGATATCAATTTATCTGAATTCTTCCAGGCAGTACCAGGACAGGGTCATCCAGTGCCCAGGGCGAGGATTCAGAATTCCCTCCTTCCCCCAGTATTGATACATACCGTAGAATGGGTGTACCACCCTGCGTACGCCCCTTTGCTTCACTGTGCCCACCTCTTGTACCATCCCTGCTTCTAGGCAGCACTGGGGTTCTCAGTTCAAGTCCTGAGCAGGACACTATCTGCATGGAGTTTGCATGTGCTCCCTGTGCTTGCATGGGTTACTTCTCTAAACACCCTTTTGTTCTCTGCTTTCACACTGTGTTATTGGTTCTAGGACATATCCACTAAAAGATGACATGGCTTCAGTCTAGCACTGGTCCCAGTATACATGTGAAGTAGGCACCTTAATCGGACCTTTGCTCAAAAGTGAAAGTACGGCTCCTTGCCTCCTCCTCGAACACATTTGCTATTTTTTTTTTTAGAGTGTGGGTACCATTTTGTAACAGGTACCCACTTCCTCAGTTTTCACCTAGCTGAGAATTACATCAACATGACCCCACCCACTCACTGCCCGCAGCCTCTTGGGACACGTGACACATCCCAGGAGCCTGCAGGACCAGTCTCATAAAGCTGCCATGCCCCAAGCATGCACAGTGGGGAGCAGGCTATGAGACTTCAGAAACTCACAGCTGGATCCCATATCCAAGATGGCAGCACCAGAGTGCCGAAGCCTGGCAAGAAATTGGCTCTAGGGAAGACAGTGCTGGAGTCCATGTTAAAAGTCAGCAACCACAGTATTTGTAGCTGCTGGCATGTCATTTTTTAAACAGAGTGAAGTTCCTTTATAAATAAACCTGTGGAACATGTTCCACTTGTATTTAGGGTAGGACATGTGACATGTTCCAGCTCCTGCCTCCTCTCCCCCCAATCCCCCTTTCCTTGTGACAGGGGGCGGGGGATCTTCTCCCTGCACCCACTGTCACAGTTTAAAAATGGATGGACTACATTCATGTGAATGAATGAACTACAAGTACTGTTGTCCATCACAGCTGACAGCTTGTAGTTCGTTGACTCTTGCTGCAATTCAGTAAGACAGTGTACTGAGGATTCACAGGATCCTGGCATTGCATCTGCTGATCACGGGTACAATGCTTTACAGGCTCCAGTGTAAAAAAATAATAAATGCACATTTCTTTACCTGAAAAAAGATGTGCATTTATTTTTTATAAAAGGTGAACTTATCTTTTAAGCAGGTCATACACTGTGCTAATTTCGGAAGGTTTCTGAACAAATTTGCTTAGCTAGTGGACCTGTTGGCACCCTCTTGCCTGTCCTTCCATTGTCCTTCCATTGAAAAATGAAAGGAGCCACATGGAAAGTTGTTGCAACACAATAACCTATCAGGAGTGATTCATCCATCTAAGCTGTTAGCAAGGATGGAGGAATCTGAAATCTTTCAGTGTATGGCCACTTGGCCAGCCTTAGATTGTAAGCTCCTGGTGTGAATATAAAGTTCTATATAAATTCCTGTAAGGATGTAAATAGCTGCCGATGGATTGGCCAGATCATAAAATAATTTTATGATGTATGAACAAGGATTTGGACACAGGATTTGGTTACAATCCCGAATTGCATGATTCTCCACAGATGAGACAAAGCTAAACGTACATATTCAATTAAAAATGAGTACATCTCCTGGTTCATCACTAGGTATGGCCGTGTTCCAGTCCAATATTTCACACACGTTAAAAGTCGATCGGATGGAATTAAAAACTGGTTGCTCATGTGATCGGTATTTCATTTCTTCCATTGAGCGGAATAATTACAGGTAAAATGTTGTGAATATTGTAGTTGCACCAGGCTGAAAACATCTCTGTATTATGGATGATTACACATCTCTGATAATAAGGTGGACTGTGACATGTGGCTGGCGCCCGGCCATACGCCGCACAGTAATGGCCCAGCCATGGGATATCGAGCAGCACAGATTTTAAACCTCGTATGGCCAGCTTGGAACGCTCTTCCCTATAGGCTTGAGCGCCAACTCCCGTCTGTCTGCCTTGTGGAGATGAAAAAATCACTCAAGGTACAATCACAAGATATTTGACCTCATAAAAATGCTAGTTGCCTGGCCATCTTTGCCTTCAATATTTCCGAGTCACTGACCCAGAACACGCTTGTACCAAATGAAGTCAGATCTCTTGTTCTGCATACTTCTATACAGGGTGGATTTGATTTAAATCAAGTTGATTTAAATCACAATTTAAATCATAATGTAAATCACTAATAAAATAGCTTGATTTAAATGAGAATTTTTAAAAAAGCAACTGTCATTTCTGTCCCGCAGCGGCTCCTCCTCTGACCCGCTGTTGACTCACCGATAGTTTCATTCACTTTAATGGGACAGCTGGTGATGCGGCAGTGACACAACAAGGAGAGGGACGTGGCGGCACCAGGTGAGTGGATGCCCGCTAACAGGCGCTGCCATGATGGATCTGAAATGACAGGTGCTCTTTAAAATGTAAGGACTTATTCTTGCTGGTAGTTAGAATCTTTAATATTTGCAAACAAAAAAAAGGTTTCCTATTTAGAATAATAAGCTCTCAGGTTAGTAAAACAGCGATATCAGAACCGATTCAATCATACAGTTTGTAGTGTACAAAGATTTGCAAAACAATGGGATAAAGGAATATTCCTGAACTTTGATTTATCTTATGGTTACTGTAAAATTGTGTGAATGCATCAATGCAGTGCATGTTATTATCTCTACTTGCAGAACCTGGATTAATTGAATAAGTTTACTAAAAATGTAAATATTGCAGAATATACAGCCTCATGCTACATACATAACTAAGCTCCAGTTCCTGCTGAACAAACTAAATTATTAATGTATCATAAATAGAAAACTATCTTTAGATTCTTACTCTAAAATCATTTTATTAAAATAAATTTGATAAAAATCAAAGAAATGGATTTAAATTTAAAAAAAAATCTGATTTAAATTTAAAAAATCTATTTATTTTTTTAAAATCATTGATTTATATCCATCCTGCTTCTACATACTTGCTCCTTGTCAGCAAATCAGGAAATACTGAAGCCAATGGATCAGTACGACAGCCAGACAAGTTGCATTTTTAAAGGAGAGGTCATCAATGACAACATCCCTGTGCTGGTTTTATTTAATAGGCAATCACTGACACTTTTGTGAGCTATGGACTTGCACTTATTTCTTCCACCTCATTGTGCTGATTGCATAGATCATGCAGGAGCAGCACCAGGAATGCAGTTCTGTCACAGGAAGGGTTGCTGTATTTTTTTGTGATAACGGCAGACTGTCATGTTGCCCCATTACAATCAAAGAGCGCCTAGCGGAGTGCTGCTTTAATGATTGCAATTACCAGGAACTGCCATTTAATTGGTGATAAGTATCCAGTTATCAGATCTCCACTAATTATCAGCGGATAATTGACTGCAACAAGTTTAAAAGGATCATTATAATGAGTTTTTAATCTGATGACAAATATAATAATGAATGATGTAGTGACATCATGTTATCAGACAAGTCTGCAGTGCTGTTAAAGTGAACCTGTACTTCATTTTAGACTTTGGAAAGTCAATTTCCTATTTACTACAAGATGATTTCTTTCTCCTGTGTGCCTCTCTGATTTCCTTTCTCCTTGTACTTCTATCTGACTTTCCCTACATTAAAGCGGGGTTCCACCCAAATTTTGAACAATATCTGTATGT
This sequence comes from Lithobates clamitans, assembly GCA_037952925.1. Taxonomy (NCBI): domain Eukaryota; kingdom Metazoa; phylum Chordata; class Amphibia; order Anura; family Ranidae; genus Lithobates; species Lithobates clamitans. The sequence goes on from JBBGZY010001145.1 coordinate 1,333,950, forward strand.
ATTCTCTTCCTTGCCTAGATGCTGACATGCCGTTTAAAAAAATTTAAATCGCCGTAATTACCTTTTTTTTTTCTATTCTTCTTTGCACTTCCTGGTTCTCCTCCCGTGGGAGTAGGCGTGTTTCTAGCCTCTCCCAGACTCCTGGGAGCTAGTCTCAGGCTTCCCAGGATGCCACTGAGCATGTGCGGGAACGAGCGGTGAATGCTGGGAGCACAGCATCCACCACATCCAGGAAATAAATGCTTGTGGGCTTCAAATGCCCACAATGAAGATGGAAACCGCCTGCAGTGAATAATAGAAGTTATTCTTTCCGACGAAATCTGACACAGGCGGACATATTACACACAATATGTGAGTATGTAATGCTGAGAAGAAAAGTTTGTGAATGAACTAAAAAAAAAAAAAAAAACAATAGATAGGTGGACCCCCGCTTTAAAGGCTAATCTTTGCCAGCTGCCCTTGTCCATTGAGATCACCTTTACTGACCAGTAGAATGGCAATAGGCAGGGCTTAATCATACAGTCAGAGCAGCTCCGGCCCCGCTGTCAAAGTGAAACTCTATCAGAGAGGGGCACAGAGGAGGCCTTTCTTGGCTAATAAATGGAAGTTCAATTCGGACTTCATGTTCACTTTACAAAACAACTGCAATCAAAATCAGGACTGATGCTTTCCAGGATGCACTGCAGCTGTGCTAAAGTCAGGATGTCCCCTCAATGTACCTCAACAAAGAATCCTCTGCTGCCAGATTTAGCAGGATTTTCATAGTGCTCCTGCAGGCTCTTGTCATATGACCCAGTGCTGAACAACCTCAGGCGTGGGTGAGGCTGCGGTGAGCTCATACAAGCCATCGATGTGGGCATTTTATAGAAGTTTTGGAAGCCCTCAATCACTACCGATATTATTGGCTAAGTATGGGATTTCGAGAGAAGGGCAGACAGGTGCAGAAGATAAATGCCAGGGTCAAAATAACAATGGCTCAGCAGACAGGCTCTGTCCACTTTGTTGAATGCAGTGTAGCTTTATTAGCCTAAACAACAGTGCCAAGGTGGGGGCACCAAAGCCTGCTGCTCTCACATCTGTTCCCCTTGTTCTGCCACCATCAAACGCTTCTCATCCTCAGGCTGTCAGGAGGTATTACCTCGTGTCGGGAAAGACCCTCCAAATCGATTGACGGAGCGCCACTCAGACATGAGCGCTGTCCAAGGAGCCCGCGAGACGCTTGTGAGTGTTTACAGATGTCTGGACCGCCAAGTGGGAAAGTGGGGTTAATTGTACGGAAGGCTGTAGAGAAGAGGTATCCCGCTTTCATTATATTGACTTAAAGGACAACTCCAAAGATCTGAAAATAGAGAACAAAATGAGTCTAAAATGTTTCACAAATGACACTGAAATAAAATCCTACTGAACAAAATTTGCTATTCATATAACAATACTTGCCAGTTTTTACCATCTTGACCTCTTTATCCCACAAGTAATGGTGTCTGAACACGCCTACTGCGAGAAAGGCTATTGGCTCCTCCCATCAAAATCTTACAGCCCCTCCAGGGCCACAAGTGATTACATTTTCCTAAACGGATTTGTTTAAAAGAACGTCAGGTACAGTTAATATGTAGAGTGTGCAAAAGACTATGCGAATGGATGATGCCTAAAGTAATGTTTAGATGTTTACAACAACTGCTATTGTTGTCCTTCTGAAAATTCCAGTTGCCTGGCTGTCATGCTGATCCTCTGGATGATGTGGCACTAATATGCAGCCCTCCCTGGTTACTTGTTCCAGAACAGCGACGCATAATCATACTGTATCAGCACAAGAGCCAGGCAAACAGCATGTTCAGAAGGTCAACAAGCAGCTCCTGGATAACCTCTCCCAGCTTTGGTTCCCATTAGCGCTCGTTCACACTGCCTGCAATGCTCTGTTTTCATGTCGGCTGTCAGTTTTCAGCTGCAGTGTGGTAAAATGCATGCATATCTGCATTTTACAGGCCTGCATTGCAGTGTGAACAGGCTATATAGAGAACAATTGTTTTCTAAGTGCCTAGTAGTGACTGGCGTTTATCTAATGAGTAAAAATGCCAGTCACCGCACTTCACATGTGTGAACGAGCCCTTAAGACAGGGATCGCCAAACGTTCCAAACAAGGGGCCAGTTTACTGTAGTTCAGAGTTTAGCGGGCCGGACTGTGGCCATTGGGAGTAGAAAAGTTGCCGACATCAGTGGGAAAAAAAACAATGCTCCATTGTTGATGTCAGTGGGAGGAGATTTTCCCCATCATTGGCATCAGTGGGAGGAATTGTGCCACATCATTGGTGTCATTGGGCCCCATTGTTGATGTGATTGGGAAAAATTGTGCTCCATCATTTTTGTCATTTGGAGGAATTGTGCCCAAACATTGGTGTCTTTAAAGAGGAAGTAAACACCGATGGGTTTTACTTCCTCTTTTTCTCCCCGCAAGGCCTGCAAATGAAAAGCATAATGGGCTAGTATGCATCACATATTAGCCCAATATACAACACTTACCTGCAAATGAAGCCCGCGCTGTCCCCTGTGCAGGCCATGTCCATCTGCACCCCTCGTCCTTGGCGAACTACAAGTGAAATATCTCCTAAACGGCACACGTTTAGGAGATATTTCCACTACCTAAAGGTAAAAGTCAACAAAAAGGGTTTACAACCACTTTAAGGGCCATGTTGGTGTCATTGGGAGAAACTGTGCCCCATCATTGTTGTCAATGGGGGGCATTATGCCTCATTGTTTCTATCAGTGGATGAAATAGTGCCCCAATGGTTGGATAAAAGCAAGCAAAGGGCCACATCTGGCCCCCCAGGCCACAGCTTGGAAACCACCGCCTTAAGAACTAAACTTCAGACACATAACTATAATACAGTCCTTATCATAGTCAAATCATTTTATTGCGGCTTGTCATATAAAATTGCATATCACCACACCACTTTACAACGTGCCACTGTGCTGAGACTTGAATGAAATGTTATTTTAGGACATTTCAGATAACATTACACTGCTCCTCCACTTCTCCTATACAGCGCACACCAGCAGCTAGGCGTTGTAGCGTGCCATTGGGATGAACCAGCAATGGTAGAGGAGATATGATATTTCCCAGCACTGGGCTGACTTCAGTAACAGAAGAAATAGTGTCCCGGCTGTCGCTCTCTTTAGCAGTCTTTTCTCTACAATACAGAGCAAGGAACTGCTCAACAAAGTTATGTGAAGGAGTTAATACATGGCATTTGCATGCTTCCTTCTTTGGGGTCACCGGACAGGAAGTCAGTCGTGTGTTACCAAATATATTCCCCTCCTAAATGCTGTGTGTATTCTCTGCCTGAACCTCTTCAATGTCTGCACATCCAGCACTGCTATACAAACCCTTCTATAATAAATGTTGTCAGGCCCTTTAAACATCTGCTTTGTATTATAAGTGAACTCACTCAGAAATGCCCCCCACCATCATTGTACCCCGCCAGCGCTGTCAGGATAAGTGACTTCTCTACCGTCACTCTACATTTATTTTCATTCAGTAGAATTTACTGCTGCAGAAACAGGTTTTTGTGTGGCTGTAAATCAGATCTGAATTTTTATCATGTTGAGGGACCCCCCGTCAGCCTGCTTGGCGTCACTATAGGCAATAACAGCCATCGGCGGCGTATCGGCTTAGCTGAATGTATATTACACACAGAGCGTTATTACACATTCCATACACTACAAGCACATGACAAGACTGATGAAGTCTCTAATGAGAGAGTGAGAGCCGATCTTGGGGCGATCGAACAGAGCTTTAAAGAGAACCATACGTCTCCTTGTCAGCGAAGCGGCCTGCGGTTCAGGCACACAGCGAGGTCAGTTCATGTCCTCTCTGGAAATATTTGCGGTCATGATGGCTCATAGCCAGCTCACAGACATTTATGCAAACACTTCCATTAAATTCCCTTCAGAATACATGGAATTGGGTCAGATTTCCAGGTGTTGACATGGCTGCCAACAATGTCGAGTCAGAGGTCAATATAGTTGTCCCTTCTACTTTAAGATCAATGTCAGTTTAGCTATAAAATAGGAATTGTTAATGACTTTGGATCAGTCAACATAAAATAGAACCAGTCAACACGTCTATCCCCTCGCCTTGCAGTGCAGCTCACATTGAAACCCAATATATGTCACCCTCACAAACTTTGGGGGACATTGATGAAAGTACGCAGGGTCATTTCTGACCTTTTTCCATCCTCTGTTGCATTTCTATACTGCTGATCTCCTCCAGCCTCTTTCAGCCATTTCATGTCCACATGCGCTTGATCCAGTATCAGCTGCACACCATTGCCAGGGGCCTGGCTTCCTGATAATGACAGTGGAGGACCATACTTGTGTAATGTGTATTGGCACCACCATTAGTGATCTCCACCAGGGGCACACGTGACAGGATAACAATCCAGGAGCATAACTGGGAGACAGAAATAAAGCATTCCAGGAAGAAATATTTAAAGCTGAATTCCAGGTATGGATTTCATTGCATAGTTACAATGGTCCAGCTTGGACTGATGGATGCATGTGCCCTACCTGTGGGGCTGCTAGGGATGCAGAGAGATACTTTAGTAGGTGCTGCTACTACAGTGATTGCCACTGTGTTGTGAGTCCCGTGCTGAGCGCTTCATGTGCTGCATATTAGGGGCAATTGCAATTCACAGAATTTCTTGCATTCTTCTCAATAAATGCAAAGCCTTATCTGATTGGAGAAGGTGGAGGAAAAGGGTGGTGATGCCACAATCTTGTCCAATCAGAGAACTCTTTGCATTCATTGAGAAAAATTCAAGACATCCTGTGCCCAACCAGCAGGCCTCGCTCAACGGGTGCCAAAAAAACGACTCTAGATGTAAACATACACGAATGGACATCAAACCATAAGGTTAAAGAGTCCAACAAGATTTTAATAATCTACAATTTAACCATAAAAGACAGCCAACACATTTCAGGGGCATCAACACTCCCCCTTCATCGGGGTTTGGAATAAAGGGATGAAGACTTGAAGGAACTAAATGCTGAACTAGGGGGACCTGTATAGAGTATAAAGTGGAACTAAACTCTACTATCCTTTTCAGCCAAGGAAGCTGCTATCTTGGTCTCTGTTTGATCTTCAACTGTCATGATGCTGCACATGTAATTAGCTATGGCACCAGCCATTTAATGGTTTGACAGTTTGATTGGGAGCACAAGCAATGTGACAGTTACATTCCCGACACTTGCCAGGTATGTAACTGCTTTTGAAACTGTTAAATGGGTTTAGTTCTGCTTTAAGAATCTATAATCACTCTGATAATGTTTTCGACCTCCAGACATGCACTGTGGTCAGCACCAGTCAGTAAGTCTTACCTATTGCTGCTGACCATGATGTGGAGTCCTTTCAAGTCTTCATTCCTTTACTTCAAGCCCTGATGAAGTCGGAGTGTTGATGCCCACAAGACGTGTTGGCTTTTTTCATGGCTGAATCATTGAACTAAACACTAAAATCTCCTCCGACTCGTTCATCTTAAGGTTTGACACCCATTCAGGTATGTTGAGGGGTGACTGTCCGTGAGCAGATCCCCTACTGAATCTCAGCCAAATCGGATGGATGTCAGTTTTTTTACATCAATGCCCATTCAGTCTGTACCTGGGAGACACGGGCGGACCCGTGACAGCTCCATAGGCTACTGTGTGTAAAAGGACTCTGTTTTTCATTTACATCAGGCTATCTCTGATCTGTTACATTAAGGTCTGCAAAAATGAGAAAAGGATGCAGTCCTTTTTCTTTTTTTTTTTTATCAGACCTGGATGGACTTGGAGGATGTAGAGATTGGAGATGGACACAAGTCCGTATACATCCAAATCATCATAGGATTGCATGGAGCTTACGATCAGGTCTGCCTGAAAAAAATGACAGGTGGACCTAATCGGAAAGCCCATGAAAAAGGACCCTATTGATGAAGTTACATACTAATTACTATGATGAAAATTTTCCTGAAAGTGCCTCTGCATGGGAACTACTGTATGTGATACCCCTGTTCATTTTGATATGTTCTCCTATTATTTCAATACAAATTATTGTACCAGAAAATGATCCTAAAAGTGGTATAGAGCACCCTAAAATCTGCTTTGTTCCCAGAGAGAACGGAGTTTTCCAGTAGCCATTATACAAAGAATAATTGATGGAGGTTTCTCTTTCTTAACGTACATTGATTTTATATAAGAAATAACTTTTAGAAAAGAGAACAAATTAATTACGGGGAAGAGAAGCTCCCCTGCCGGCTAATCACTGTGCCCAAGTCAAACCTGCAGCGTGTAATGGCTGATGCATTGTTCCTGTGTAATCACTAATTGAGTATCGCAGCGTATTAGTGTATTAGCAAACGGATAATTGAAATTGTAGGGCTTTGCTGAAAACCACAATCAGGTTTTAGTTTCTTTAAAGTAACCTGGCAAATGTATTTTTCTTAAAGTCCCTAGTTTTAGATTTGGTCAGTAATAGTGAAAATGTATCTGTTTTTTATTTTTGCCTTTAAAGCACTTGTTACCCCAACATTTCATATTCATGTGCCTGCTGTAAAATATGAGAAAGTATCCTGTTCTCTTTGTATTACTTCCTTCACGTGAAATCCCTGGTTCCTGCTATTCCCCCTGCTTTCCTTTTTAAAATCTGACCACACTAGACATGAGAACACACCGTGGTCAGTTCTCTAGCTATGCTCGGAACTCAGTGTGCTCTCCTCCAATGATCAGACTGATCGTTGATTTATACAAAAAAATGTTTTGCCTTTCTATTTTAAACTGAATGGGTTGTTTTATACAGTGATTGTTTACAATCACTTTAACCTCATTGGTGAGATCTTCCTACACTTCCTATCCCTGTGACACCAGTATGAGAAATGGAGGCGGCGTTGTCACCAGGATAAGAAGGCACGGGACTTCAATAGAAAGCATTGTCAAGTTCTAGAGTCTTTCCACGCTCTACTAAAATGTCTTTTAGTCTTTAGTCTTTTGTCCCCTTAGATAGATTTTCCATCACTAACCATCCTGAATGGGGTGGGTGCTAAGTGTTGTAGTAAATTGACATCCAAAAAATGTGTATAAAAAGATGAATCGTATATTACTAATGGAATGGTGGTGATTGACAGTTTAGCCCCCAGATGGTCCAACAAAAACTCTCCTTCCTAAATATCTGTGAAATTAGGGAAGACAACACATGTTTTAATACTGCGGGGTCCCTCCTACCCCCACTGTGCCCATCACTCATCAGATGCCAACTGTTACCCTTTGTTCACAGGCCGCTGCTGATGGAGCACACCTTTCATGAAGGTCACTTCTCATGGGTGTTACACAGGCCACCAGACATCTGCACTCACCATTATACTGCCAGCTAGGATCCGTCATAGGAGTGTAAGGAAAAACAAGGGTGGAGTATTGGAGGTGAAGAAAAAGTAAGACCAGAATCACCGGCCCTGCCTTACTTTTATCCTCTGCCCCACTAACATGGTGGCCTTTATCCTTACCGCATGAATGACCCCCAAATCTGAGGCTGTGAAAACTAGGTGTTCCAGTGGTCCCTGGTTCTAGTCCTGCTCTTTGGGCATAAGAATGACATGGCCCTGAATGATATCCCAATAAGATGAAGCCAAAATGTACTTATTCGTTATGGATCCAAAGCAGGAAATGGCCAGAGCACCCAGAAGAGTTTCCCCCATTGGGGAGATTTACATTTCATTTGACACACCAGGAAGTGAGTGGAAATGTCTGAAAAGTAATAGGGGATCATCCTTGTACGTTGTATTTATACTTTTGGGAAGGAGACATATTTTCAGCCGTGTGACTGTGATTTCCAGCTTTTATTAGGGCAAATAACAATCATTGTGATTTAGTGGATTAAAATCATTTTACTTATGTCTTTTAATGAATGACTTCTCTTTCCTGTATTTCAGGCGCAGAACATGTTTGTCCGACGCTCAAGCGGGAGTCATGTTTGTGACGCAATCTTTCGTCCAGCCTGTTTACCATCCACTGATCACACTCTGCAAGGGACATCGCGTCTGTAGCACCTACAGGTAGGAATATTCTTGTTCAGGGGGACGCCTGCAGCTGCCACTGTTGTGGAGGAACAAGTCCCAGCATGCTTTGCCATGCACCAGATAAAATGTCCCCTTTATTGCCACATCAGTTTATCAGTTACTTCCTTGTATGTCCTAACACTTCTTATCCCCCTCCAATCTGTACACATATTACCAACATTAAAGCAGACTTTCAGTTATGTTTTCATCTTTCCATCTATTAAATCTTCTGCCCTTGTATGACATCATGCACAGCTCTCTCTCTCTCACTCTTGTGGAAGTTTGCCAGGAAGGGAGGGGGATGAGTCACAGGAGGGCCAATGAAAGCTACAGGTGTACCTCTGTATGTCTGTGTAAATCCAGGAAGTGAACAGGCAGCAGCTTCAGCTGCCCACAGTTAAAATGGTTGCAGCCAAACTCAGTGTAGGGAGATTTCTGCAGCATATTTGGCAGGTACAGAATCACAGTATATATATAAATAATATGCAAAGGGGCTGGAGGGAAGCTTCAGAATGGCAAAGATGTTTTTATTACAAATTATGTGAGCAGACTGCAGTTCCTCATTAACTATATTTTTTATTTAACTGTTAGTATTAACTGACCTAACTACAGTTGTGTGAGCTACTGATGGGAGCTGCTGTACTAGTTCATGGTCAGTGTCTTATATAAATATATACGACCGGAACCAGACAGAAAGGCACCAACATCCCTGCAACATTAAACAAAAGAATACGCACAGTTACATAGTTACCCAGGTTGAAAAAAGACACAAGTCCATTTAGTTTAACCATAAAAATTTTTTTTTTTTTAAAATCATACAATCCCATATACCCAATTCTATACCCACAGTTGATCCAGAGGAAGGTGGAAAAAAAACCCAGCAAAGCATGATCCAATTTGCTACAGGGGAAGGGAAAAAATTCCTTCCTGATCCCAGAGAGGCAATCTGATTTTCCCAGGATCAACTTTACCTATAAATGTTAGTACCCAGTTATATTATGTACATTTAGGAAAGAATCCAGGCCTTTCTTAAAGCAATCTACTGAGCTGGCCAGAACCACCTCTGGAGGGAGTCTATTCCACATTTTCACAGCTCTTACTGTGAAGAAACCTTTCCATATTTGGAGATGAAATCTCTTTTCCGCTAGATGTAAAGAGTGCCCCCTTGTCCTCTGTGTTGACCATAAAGTGAATAACTCAACACCAAGTTCACTATATGGACCACTTATGTATTTATACATGGTGATCACGAGAAATGGGACTTTATAGGTGTCTAACACTATAGATATAATAACATACACCACTATTAAAAGTATACAAATGCATTCAAAAAGTATTAAAAGTACAATGTATTAGTGCCATGCATGGCCTATTTACACATCCACAATGTATTGACTTTAAAAAACACTTTTTTCATCGTATAACGTTGGCTTTCCCACCCTTCTCTGAAAATATATACATCCTTTGTAGTGGTCACATCAGATGATCTCAAAATCCCAGATGACAGCAGCAGGGGGATCTCAACAGTTATGTCATGGCGCGTTTCGTCAGATCCGCCCTGCTACTGTCATATAGGGTTTTGAAATTATCTAATGTGACTACAACAAAGGATATATATATATCCTCAGAGAAGGGTGGGAAAGCCAACATTATGCTGTGAAACAAGTGCTTTTTAATACCAATACATTGTGGATCTGTACATAGGCCATGTGTGCCACTATTGCAATTTACTTTTAATACTGTGTGAATAAATTTGTATAATTTTAATAGCAATGTAAATTATTATTTAGTATGTATATTGTTAGGCATCTATAAAGTCCCATTTCTAGTGTATTCTTTTGTTCATGTCAGAGTCTTGAGGAATAGGTTTGCCATATGTGGAGGATCCTGGGGAATGGCGGCTTCCATTGCAGCCTAATCACCAAAAATGCAGGTCTGCCCAAAAGGGATAAGTATAGATGGCGACTGGTGAGTCAGTCAATGGTTCCTTATATGTCTTTGATACTCCATCAGTGAGATCTCACTGCCATAATTCCTACATTTCTTCCTGTCTGTAGCAGAAAAAAATGATATTTCAGTGTTTGGTGGATGCTGGTTCTCTGGTCTGCACATTGCTGTAGTCATTATAGGGGTTCCCACCATCCCTGTGGATTTTTATGATTTATTTTATATTATGGGGAATCTTTGTATGTTGTGGCTACTCCTGTTACATTCTCCATAATATAAAATAAATCATAAAAATCCACAGGGATGGTGGGAACCCCTATAATGACTACACAGTGTGCAGACCAGAGAACCAGCATCCACCAAACACTGAAATATCAGTTCTTTCTAGATGAGGCAGAACAAGCCCTCCAATTTCACCACCAAGAAATATACTGAACACAGGGAGAACACATACTGCAGGCAGCAGATAAACCTGGACATCCTGAAGACTTGCCCTGTTAATGATCTCAATCTGCAGACTGATGGTGAATTCTGTTTTGTATGTTTCTGGCAGGACCACATACAAGATCTCCTACAGACAGGTGACCAAGAAGGCACCTCTTCCACTCTACACATGCTGCCCAGGCTGGAAACGGATGGACAACCATATACAGGGGTGTACCAAAGGTAATACAGCAATGGCAGCCTGTATGAAATGACCGCTTTACCTACATGATGCCCAGATATATACAGAAGAGCGGTTCACAACACTTCCACATATATGTAAGAAAAAGCTGCAGCTGACTTCCTGCCCATTGATTCCACTGAATGACCCTGTAGATTGTCTCTGGTAACCCTTATTCTACTAATAATGGCAAATTTAAAAAAAAAAATTGAATTTAGAGCTCAGCTCCAGAGATTTTGTTTTATATGCAATGAAGTCGAGAAGGGTTAGAACCTCTGCCAGGCTTTTACTGCTTTCCTTGACTTCCCTTCGAACATTTCTAAGACCACCTGAAGATGTATTCCAGTTGGTTGCTGCAAGTACCGCACTTTGCTCCATACACCATTCAATGAAATCATATGTAAATTATTTTGTCATAGGTGCAGAGAATTATTGGAGGGTGTAGCTGTTACTTAAAGGTAACATGAAAACTAAGGTTTTTTAATATCTATGCGTACACCCGTGTCTTCACCCACACAGTATGCACAGGTGTTCCATGTATCTGCATGCAGGCAGTCCCGATTGTGTTTATTGGAATGCAGCAGCTGCACGGACACAGCCACTGGTCCCAATATGACAACCATACTGGTGCTTGTCCCTGTCTGTGTTCGGGGACACACACCTGCACAGCTGTCAAATTAGGACCAGTAGGGGTGTCCATGCAGCTTCTGGGTTCCAATAGGCCCAACACCTACGACCTGGTGGGTTCAGTCACAGCATGGTTCTCATAAATCACTTTTGGATGGACTGACACTTTATATACAGTACAAGTGAAAAATGGTCACCTGAATATCTAGGCATTCTCCCCCCACCTCTGTCACACACAATTACAGGCAGACAAGCGGAAATAGCTCCATGTAATTTTAAAGGGTCTCAGCTGTGGGAAGCTTTGATGTTCTGCAAACACAAGTGGCTGATTATAGAGCAGAACATTCTCTCCCTTCCCCCAGGAAATGTGGGATGAGGTGCGGATAGACCCCGGGGATTCCCACAAGGATTAGCCTGGGGATGAGGGGGAACATCTGGGTGGGCTGGCTCTCTTCACTATTTCTATATTTTATTACTGCTACATTAAAATCCCAGGTGATAATAATACTTCTCCTGGGAGTGCCACTGAGACAAGAACAAAGGAAGACTAACATTGACAGGTACGGACTGAAGACTTTCCCGTACCTTGCCAAAAAATGACATATACTGTACATATCCCAACACCGACCAGAGATTTTTTTTTTTTTGGTTTTGCATAAAGTAGAGAAGGGTTAGATCCTTAGTCAGTTCTTTACTACTGTATTGGGGAAAGTTGGGGAGAGAGCCACCAGCACAGGAAGTAAAGGGACAGAAACCTGACAGATTGTCCAACCCTTTCCCACAGTACATTCACCTGAAAGGATATATTATTATTATTATTATTATACAGGATTTATATAGTGCCAAGGGTTTGCTTAGCTCTCTACAATGTGACGGCGGACAGTACAGCTACAAGACAATTTAATACAGGAGGAATCAGAGGGCCCTATAGATAGAAATCATTAGAAACGATTACGGTATATAGTGATCCTTTGTTCTATAGAAAAGGTGTTGCTGCTTTTTAAGGAAAATGAACTGCAAGAATCTGCACCTCTATTGTTTAATGCACCTTGAATGTATTTAGCTGATTTAAACAGAAAGTTCTATTAGGCTGTGAGTTATGCTCTATATGTCATTCATTAAATTGTAGGTGTACATCTACGACAGGGATATGCAATTGGCAGCCCTCCAGCTCTTGCAAAACTACAAGTCCCATCATGCCTCTGACTCTGGGTGTCATGCTTATGGCTGTCAGAGTCTTGCTATGCCTCATGGGACTTGTAGTTCTGGAACAGCTGGAGGTCCGCTAATTGCATATCCCTGATCTACGATGTGAAATCCAAAGTTCCATATAGTCAAAACACTTTTCACGATTTTGGTTTTCAAACATGTGTATTTAGACAGGTTCTCTTTTATCCTCACCCTGGCTGAGCATGTGTGCAGTTGGGAGCCCAGCCGCGTTTCTCATTACACGCTTTATCTGGTCTCTTCCGGATGTTGATGTTGAATGGTCATGACAGAATGAGAAATATGATTATGACCCCCCCCCCATTACATTGAGGAATGTGCCCCCATATGGCTTTAATAGGCGTTACAGCTTAAGTCTCATTTTCCTTCTCTTGTTCTGTCTCCTAGTGTCATGTCCATCACCCTGCCACAATGGAGGAACGTGTGTCGGCTACAACAAGTGCAAATGTTCCACAGGCTGGAGGGGGGACCTCTGCCAGACAGGTACACTTTACCACTCAATACTCTGACATGACATAGAGGGACACCTTTTATTATTATTATTATTTATATAGTGCCATCAATTACACAGTGCTTTAAATTCACGTCAGTTCCCTTTTAGCATGTAGGCAAAGGAAATAACCACTCTGCCTCACCTTAAGGGGTTTTTCCTTAGAATTTTCATGGGAATGTTTTCATGAGATAGGTTGCCAGGTTTTTAAATTTTTTTGCTGTGATATTTCTCTTTCAATCCTTGTAAGACAGTCCCTCCTTTCGTTCCTTACAAGCGGTGGGAGTGCCTTTCTGTAAAAGGGTCTTCCCTTGCAAGCTAGTACCCAACAGTAGTAGCCAGTGGTCCTCTCCTGATTGTCAGGGGTCTGCTGATGGCTACAGTCATTTGCCGTTTCCAGCATGTGAAAAAATGATCCCCAGTATGGGCTCTCAGGATCCAGTTCCCCTGACACGTACAGTGCACACGGTATGATGGCAGCGACAATCTCTGATCACCACTCTTCTCCTGGGCGAAACAGCATTACATACCTCCAGCAAACTCCAGCCACGCTCTACTGCCCCTTCACTGCAGCCTTGTGGTGCTCTCTCTCATCTCCCCTTCTGTTCAGCTACTCCCCTTCCTTTTTCCTTTCCCCACTTCAATGCCCTTACAGATTGATCCAGATGGCTGCCCCCTGTACTGGAGACACTCCATAGATGAGCGTTGCAAAGAGGTCTCCTTAAAGATAACTGCTGCACTTCTGCATTAATGAATACTCACTTTAACCCTGTCTACACTGCAGAAGGATAATACAGCAGCAACAGAGGAATAAGTTCCACAACAGTTATCTTCTACAGTCCAGGTTACATATGTATAGCCAATTTGTACACACATACTTGCACTAATTTAGACATATCAGTGTGTCCTTTGTGTGTGCATGGAAACCCATACAAACAAAGGAAGAACATGCAAACTCCATGCGGATAGTGTCCTGGCAGAGATTCCAACTGAGGACCCCTAACCACTAAGGCACTGTGCCACCCCATTTTAATATGCAGACAGATATATTTTAAATGAGTGTAGTGGAAGCTGGCACAGTCATGAGAACTTCACATGGCGTCCCAGCCAAACATTTTTGAATTTTTGGATGAAATGGAGAAGGTCTAGAGCCTCTGTTGGTTTATAATTGCAGTCTGTGTCTCCCATGGGGAGATTTTCTCTCACTTCCTGTCCTGAAGATACAACAGAAAAGAAAATGAATCCTCCCTAGGAGAAATCCCCACATTTCCAGTGACCTCTATCACATTTTGGATCGCCTCTTACTTTATAGAGTGGAATATGATCCTGCCAGAGCATGGACTGTCCTGATAAATCATATTTTCTATTATCAGATGTGAACGAGTGCGCAATGGGAAGCCATCACTGCGCACAAACCTGCGTGAACATTGCCGGCAGCTTCCATTGTGGGTGCCAGGATGGATTCAGTCTGTCGGAGGATGGGAGATCATGTAACAAAGTGGAAAAGCCAGCAACTACACAGCCACCTCTGCTGCCTCCTGTAGAAAATGGAACAGGTTAGTCTTAGTCTAGCACCAAATTGTGGAAGAAGAGAGCTTGCGTTGTAGTTCTGTGTCCTCCTGGTTATCTAGTCGCAAGCTCTCCAAATATGTATCCTGCTTTGCTGTTCCATATTTACAGTTCTCTTTTTGCCATCCCATCGAAGATCCTATGAAGTGACACCACCACCCGAAGACCTGACAGGTTGGTGACTGTCCATTATTACTTTTGGTACGCGCTGTGACACATCAAACTCGTACCGTGAGTAATAATGCGCAGCTGCCAACGCCACCAGCATGGATGCCCAGCAGGTTCGTCGTTTTTCTGCCAGGAGCTCCTATTGCATTATTCGGTGTTGTAATATTTAGTTTTTTTGTTAAAATATCTTAATTATAATAAGTTAGAACATGTGTTAGGCACTTATTATGGTCTGTGTCTCCTGCTGATTATTCCTCCCTCGTTCCTTATCATGTTGTCACAGGGACAGGAAGTGAGGTGAAGTCTCCTCAAAGGGGTCACAAACGGCAATTAAAACTTGACAGAAGTACTTATTCTTCCCAAAACGATTAAAAAAAAAAATGATGCTTAAAATACACACTGTTTCTGGGAATAGCGGTTATATCTCTACATTGGCAAAGTTGTATTTGTATATGACGGGCTCTGTTTCCAGGGTTAAATTGTACTTGTAGCACAATGACTATTCTTTACTGCTTCTGTCTATCAAAGCGAGTCTACAGTATGTGTCAGGACTGACTGATTAAAAAGAATTGCAGTGCCCATAGGCTGAAATCAGCATTGTGTATTTACTAAGAATAAGAGATACTTCCCCCTCAGCCACCAATCAAATTTAAACATTCCCTGAAAGTTTGGATCTGATAGGTGGATGGGATTTCTTACTAAGATCCCATTGATACCCTAAAACCTATATGGATAAGAATTCATTTGGTCTCCAAAGCTAAGTTATTTTAGTGAAATACAGAATAGATAAACATTAGAAACATTATATTATATTCCATGCCACAGTTGTATATGCCATCCCAAATGGAAATATGATACAGCAATTACATATCAATGTATATAGAAATATTATACTTTAGCAGGTATATGCAATTAGCGGACGTCCAGCTGTTGCAAAACTACAAGTCCCATCATGCTCTGCCTCTGGGTGTCATGCTTGTGGCTGTCAGAGTCTTGCTATGCCTCATGGGACTTGTAGTTCTGCAACAGCTGGAGGTCTACTAACTGCATATCCCTGCTTTACAGTAATGACTCTGAATTCTTGCTTACTTACTGAAGGCTGACCATAGTATCCTTATAAAGCAAAGTGCATACTGACCCTTCTCTCCTTTGCAGTGGGGATCCCAGAGTCTGTCAAAGAAGAAATACAAGAACTGAGGAACAAAGTTGAAGTTCTAGAGCAGGTGAGGGGCTTCATTAGCTTCCATGGATGTTGGACTAATTAAAGATTAAACTAAACATTTCTGACAGTTTCAAGCTGCTTTTTTTTTTTTTAATAAACATCTCAGCTTGCTAACTGAAACTCCTATTACAGGGGATGCCTGTAATCTGACTTCCAGCTCTGTGCAGACATCTGGACTAAACCATAATCTGATCGCATGAGTAAGAAGTAAAATGACTTTCCGCTCCCAAGTGGCATACAGGCCGGCAGAAGTTTTAGAAAGTTGCAGCAGAAATAAAGGCTGGTTCACACCAGAACACGGTGTGGGAAAAGCGTGTTTTGTGCGCAATAACTGCACCGCATTCAAAACACACACTGCCTTTGCGACATGCTGGGAGTACCAATACCATGTTAATAAAAAAATGTATACAAAACAGCGCTCGCAAATAAATTCATATAATGTGGTGATCTTTTTTTTAAAAAAGACCTCTTGCAGCTGCAGGATGAAAGTGCTTACACCTTGATGATACTTGAACTTATTAGTTATGGATATTCCATTATTTTCAAATCTGGATGCAAGTGACTTTTTTGTTTTATCTCTCCATTTGGGGTCTATGAGTGTCTAGAGGCTTACCTCATTGCTATTTACCACTTATGAGAGTGTTCATTTTACTTTAAATATTTGCATCAGTTTAATGACACTATATTACTTCACAATTGAGCTTGTTCACCATACATTTTGTGATTTGTCCTTTTTCACTTTGCAATTTTTTGATTAGTGCACCTCACTCAGTGTACAGTTGGTTGTGTATGGTACACATTATTAATATTTTCCACATATTTTTCACTTTTATCATTATCTGTATAGATCATTTATGATTTTGTTTTTTGGCACAGTTTATTATTCATTTTTAGCAAAATTGCTAGCGCAGGTTTATTTGTCAAATACCATGTTAATGGCACGCCAAACGCAGTGCGGATTTTGGGCACCAGATTGCATGGTGCCACAGTACCATGCGACTTAGTGCAGGGCATTTTTCAAAAGCAGCGCGTGCATTACCTTATGTGCATGGCAGTGCAATTTACAACCCGTTCAAATGAAAGGGCTGACAAATCACACTGTAGGGGAATTGCCATCTTTAATTACGGTGTGTTATAAAATGTCCGGTGTAACAATATATACTGTACAATGTTTCTTTATTCATTTTTAGCAAAAGAAAAAAAAATGTGAATCTATTTCTTCAAATGTTCTTGTGACAATTGTATAGGTCACAGGGTTATGCAATTAGCGGACCTCCAGCTGTTGCAGAACTACAAGTCCCATGAGGCATAGCAAGACTCTGACAGCACAAGCATGACACCCAGAGGCAGAGGCATGATGGGACTTGTAGTTTTGCAACAGCTGGAGGTCCGCTAATTGCATATCCCTGTAGGATTAGGGTACAAGCCATCTATTCAGCATATTGTTTCCGATGACGGTGTCCACACTCGGCCCTCTACAATCGGACGTAGCGGTTTCTGTATCGCTATTCTATGCGTTTGTACTCAGACCCTCGATTTTGCTTTTTCTGCAGAAACTTCAGCTGGTTTTGGCTCCATTTCACAGCCTATCAACCTCGTCCCCAGAGGACATCCTGGGCCCCGTCACTCTTCTGGCGCACTCCTTCCAGCAGCTGGACAGGATAGACTCACTCAGCGAACAGATCTCATTCTTGGAGGAGCGGCTGGAGACATGTAAGTACATTGCAGGTCACCTGATAAGAGGAACTGAAAGAGAACTTCTGTAAAAATCTTTACTTCTATAGGACTTCCATGGACATTCTGATATAGGAAATAATGAAAAAGAAAACAGTAGGGTATTCCTTTTGTCTTTATACTTTCTATGTAATAAAATGTATTTGTTATACAAGAAAAGAAAAGATATTTTTCTTTTTCATTATTGATTTCTATAAATAGATATCAGAATTTCCATGGAAGCTCTATAAAAGCAGATGCCCTATATTACCAAAAGTATTGGGACGCCTGCCTCTACCCGCACATGAACTTTAATGGCATCCTAGTCTTATGCCCCATACACACGATCGAACATTCCGACAACAAAATCCTAGGATTTTTTCCGACGGATGTTGGCTCAAACTTGTCTTGCATACACACAGTCGCACAAGGTTGTCGGAAAATCTGATCGTTCTGAACGCGTTGATGTAAAACACGTACGTTGGGGCTATAAACGGGGCAGTAGCCAATAGCTTTCATCTCTTAATTTATTCTGAGCATGCGTGGCACTTTGTGCGTCGGATTTGCATACACACGATCAGAATTTCCGACAACAGATTTTGTTGTCGGAAAATTTTATAGCCTGCTCTCAAACTTTGTGTGGTGGAAATTCCTATGGAAAATGTGTGATGGAGCCCACACACGGTCAGAATTTCTGACAACAAGGTCCTATCACACATTTTCCATCGGAAAATCCGACCGTGTGTACAGGGCATTAGTCCGTAGGGTTCAATATTGAGTTGGCCCACCCTTTGCAGCTTTAACAGCTTCAATTCTTCTGGGAAGGCTGTCCACAAGGTTTAGGAGTGTGTCTATGGGAATGTTTGACCAATCTTCCAGAAGCGCGTTTGTGAGGTTAGTCACTGCTGATGTTGGATGAAAAGGCAAGACATGGATGAGCGAGTTTGGGGTGGAGGAACTTGACTGGCCTGCACAGAGTTCTGACCTAAACCCGATAGAACAGCTTTGGGATGAATTAGAGTGGGGACTGCGCGCCAGCCCTTCTCGTCCAACATCAGTGCCTGACCTCACAAAGAGCTGCAGTGGTTACAAGGACACAGCAGCTGATCCCAATGTGAAAGCCATACAGGTATGGGTGCCGGTTCCCATACGCAGACAAAAGTCTAAAAAATGAACACACAAGTGCAAGTGTGAAAGTCACAATCTTCTACATTTTCCTAAAATGTCGCAATTTAAAGTAAGATTGTCAGACTAGGTATGGGACCCGCCTGTACAGACTTGTTTTGTAGGGTGCAGGCTCCATCCCAAATTCTTTGCTTATTACCTAGTGATCTGCTGAGCACTTGCTATGCACATGATTGTTCAGATTGGAGGTATGTGCAGAATCAGGATGGCAGCGCTGGAATGCATCTTCACAAACAAGTCAGCAATGACAGCTCCCATGCCTGTGCTGACAGCTAATTAAAACACAATATAGATTAAAATTCAGTTCTGATGTGACTTTCAAACTTTTACTGCTGTTATACTGTATATTTTCCAGACTGTGATTTGGGTATTCATTTAAAGGTTCCCTCTGTAAGGACACTGTTTGGCCACTACGCGGCCATTTTGGTGTTTTTTTTTTCTGAAAAAGCACCAAAAGTCCTGCATGCTGCATCTTTGGTGCGCTTTCAGAAAACACACGAAAAACGCCCAATCTAATAGAAGTCTATGGGAAAGCACAGGTAACTCGCACGAAAACCGTGGGTACAATGTGCTGCGGCCAAACCTCGGCGTGCAGTGTGAGGCACCCTAGTTTCATATGAAGCAGCGCAGTCAGCTTTTTTGTGATTACATCTTATTTGTATAACACAATATTATTTTTTTCTGTTAATAAAGTAAAACGTGTCCAGCCTAATTGTCTGGGTATTAAACAACTCAAGACTTGGCAATAAAAACCTCCAAAAAGCGTCCATTTGCGGTGGCGAAACCAACCTGGCAGAACCATTGTTTAAAAAGATAATAAACACATTGCGCTCCGTTCTGGGAACATTCATTCGCTCAATAATTAGGACTGATTAAATAAACAGTATTTCTGCTCGTGTCCCGATTTTTGTTTCGCAGGCGCGCATTTGTTCAAGGCTTATTTGCTGCACATTAGCAGACCGGTCAGGTTTCAGATCTTATTAGGCCTTCGTCCAAAAAATCGGAAATCTCAATCTGTCCTTGATCTTGGTCCAAATCTTCCCTCGGCTAATGAGCCGCCTGACTGTCGCCCTGTAAAAGGAAGCGGCGTTCACGAATAGGATGAGTTTAAACATCCCATTAGCTGCAACAACCATTGAATAATTCCCTGCACAGAGCCCAGGATGCAAACGACGGGATAACACATGTACAATGAATTTACACCCTTGGGGAGACCTGCAGCTGAGCAAAGCTTAATTACGCAGAAACGGCACCAAGCCGCTTTACATAGAGCTCACATATAGGAAGTTATCGTAAAAAGAAATCCTTTTACCTTGTTTGTAATATATATATATACACAGGATATATACGCCAATTGACAATGTAATATTTGCTGAACTGAGTTTATTCTCCCTTGTGTGATTAAGGGGGATATGATCACCTTGAATATACAGTAGATAACCCATATACTTGGTGGAAAAGTTGGTCATTTTAACCACAAAAGACAAGGGGGCATTCATTGGGACTAGAGGAAAACAAATTTAACTTGTGCAGGTAGAAAGGATTCTTTCCAGTAAGAGCTGGGAAAATGTGGAATAGTCTTCCTCAGGAGCTGGTTCTGGCCAAATCCATAGGTGGCTTGAAAAAAAAAAAGCTGGATGTGTTTCTTAATACACAAAATATACTGTAAATAACTACTAATAATTATAAACAACAACATTTAGGATATAGCCTATTAAGCCTGTACCTGTGTACCCATGTAACAAATAAAGTACTTTTATTTATACTGGAAATGGAGCGAGTACAAAGAAGATTAACAAAGCTAATAAAGGGTCTAGAGCAGTGATGGCGAACCTTGGCACCCCAGATGTTTTGGAACTACATTTCCCATGATGCTCTGGCACTCTGCAGTGTGGTGAAGCATCATGGGAAATGTAGTTCCAAAACATCTGGGGTGCCAAGGTTCGCCATCACTGGTCTAGAGAATCTTAGTTATATAAGGAAAGGTTGCAAGCACTGAACTTATTCTCTCTGGAGAAGAGACGCTTGAGAGGGGATATGATTTCAATTTACAAATACCATACTGGTGACCCCACAATAGGGATAAAACTAGTCAGCGGAAGGGACTTTAATAAGACTCATGGCCACTCATTAACATTAGAAGAAAATAGGTTTAACATTAAACTACGTAGAGGGTTCTTTACTGTAAGAGCGGCAAGGATGTGGATTTCCCTTCCACAGGCGGTGGTCTCAGCGGGGAGCATCGATAGTTTCAAAAAACGATTAGATAAGCACCTGAACAACCACAACATACAGGGATATACAATGTAATACTGACACATAATCACACACATAGGATGGACTTGTGTCTTTTTTCAACCTCACCTACTATGTAACTATTTAAGAGCATTGCCTTCCTGACTCAAACATTTAGGATATTGATCCAGGGAGTGACCAATTGCCTTTGGGGATTGGGACAGATTTTATTTCCCTGTTGGGGCTAATTAAAGCATGCATTTTAAGGTTTGTTTCACACTTTTGACCAGAGGTCGGTAAAAATAGGTGGTTGAGCAGCGTTTTTCCCACCTCTCTGAAGCTACAAAGGCAGCTGGTTGAGGTTGAATACATATCGCTTTGCAGCGTGACACAAATTCCCGCAGGCAGCATTGTCGCAGAATTGAGCCCGTTTAGGTGGAGATGGGGTGTTCTCACCTCCTAAATGCCTGTCAGCCGTGCCTGTACAGCTCTGAAAAGTGATCCATCGCTCTTCAAAGGACAACACTGGCATAAACAAGCCTTTAGGGGTTTTAGGATTTCCTCTAGCTCAACACTTGGTTTTAGGTTTCAAGGTGCTTTTGGCTGAACTCATTGGACACGTGTCTAATTTCAATATAACAACAGTAAGTAACTGTATATTCTGTATGGGGTTAGTTGTGACATTTTAAAATCAAAGACTCAATTCTTCAGAAATGTTTTCATCCCAGGGTTTAGGATTGTTTACTGCACATGTTACTCTATGTTCTCGTCATATTATTTGTTTTTGTAGTATGAGTTTGTTACTAAAAATGATTGTGAGTTTTCTTGCCTTAAAATGCCGCTGGCCTCTGGTGGGGGAGGGTAACACGACATTCAGTAGAATTGCTATAGAGAGCAGAATACGAACCCATTTCAGCTGAGGATTAAATAATACAGAAGTTATGAGAATTAATTCCTAACAATAGCTAAATATTATTTATGAATATATATTATACATTATATTAATATGAATAGGAACTTTAACACAGACGATTCTTTTGGAAATGAATAAACAATATTGGTGCTTAACCCAAATTCATTAAAGTATAATGACTGTTCTTCTGCCTTTCAGGCTCCTGTAAGAACGAACTTTGACCACAAAATACCAACACCAAAGGCCTCCAACCTGCAAGACTTGTGGCCACTACACGATACAATAACTGTAATATTGCCTGTTATTTATGATGTCTGCAAGAAGAACTGTCTGTGCTACTCATAGCAATCAGAAGCTTCCCTTCATTCTCCTATGCTGCTCTTGTAAACTGAAGGGAAGAATCTGATTGGTCGCTAGGTGCAGAACAACCTGTCCTTCCTACACACCATTTCAACAGCAAGGCTCGGTATTCTTTGTGCCGACTGGGGATGTATATAAATTGCCCGGCGCTGGTTCTAATGCAACCAGGCCAGAACTTCCAGAAAGGTAGCCGTCAGGCAAATCTCCTGGTCACCTTAGATCAATCAAGACTTCCGGTCGGTAGCAAGGATGAAGCTTTATTCATAGGTATCGATACATATGGGTGAGGTCCTTACATGCATAGATTCAAGCGAGGAGTCGTCCCCCCAGTGACCACAGACTTCGCTTTTAATAGTAGTAAAAAGAGGAAGTTACAGAAGTCATAAGTCTCTGGGCGTATGCTGGCTGCTCATTGGACCTAACTTTATTCTCTGCGTCAGAAAACCTTACAATCTTAGAATGTTACCATATATGGTTATAACAAAGAGAAACAATGCTTATGTTTGTGAAGGAAATAATCACCATATTGCCATACTTATTAAGTGTCCTTAATTAAGCCTATAAGATGGAGAACAGATATAAACAGTACTTTGATAATTCCAACAGTAGCTTTATGGGCAGCAATAGTTTGAAAAACACCAACTAGAATTAGATTTTTTTTTTTACTTCTATGAATCTGAATTTGATGAAAAAAAAAAAAAATTGTCTGGCGACTGGGAGACTTTAGCGCCAGCGGCTCGGCTATCTGTATGTAATCAATCTGGTAAATCCTCAGTAATATTTATACATTTCTTGTAAATAGT
Organism: Lithobates clamitans; assembly: GCA_037952925.1. NCBI lineage: Eukaryota > Metazoa > Chordata > Amphibia > Anura > Ranidae > Lithobates > Lithobates clamitans. Next base: position 1,357,154 of record JBBGZY010001145.1, read on the forward strand.
TTACAAAACTTTTTCCATACAAACCGTCAGTGGCCGCTTATTTCTATCAGTGACAAGCGTGAAACGCATTTGTTAAAGAGAACCTGTCATGCCCTACACCAATGGTTCTCAACCTCAGTCCTCAAGTACCCCCCAACGGGCCATGTTTTCAGGCTTTCCTTTACTTTGCACAGCTGCTTTTAATCAATATCAATGACATGGTATTGATAAGAGCTAGAAGAAAAAAAACAAGGGCGCACCGACCTTGTGCATTATCCTTAGATAGATATTTTATTCAAAAGTAAAATGGAAAACTACTCACAAACATGTAAATGAAAACTCATATTACAAGTAGTCTCCAGATGATAGCAATTGTTCGAGGTGGGAACAGACTCCTGATTGTAGCAGAGGAGATTACAGGAGTCACTTCCGGCTGACGCGTTTCAAAGGATGACCTCCTTCCTCAGAGCCCTGCCAAGGGCAGCAAGGCCAGAGATATTATCCATCACGAGATCTAGTCCATCTGGTACTCACTTGTGTGCAGGAGTGTTTTGTTTTCTGCTATTGATAAGAGCTATTTTATGTAAGGGAGGTTCCCAAAACATGGCCCATTGATGGTACTCGAGGACTGAGGTTGAGAAGCACTACCCTACACAGTACGTTGTATATTTCAGAAGAGAACATAGCTCTAAATCACCCTTCTAGCCAAGGTGTGCAGAAAACCTGTACCATCATGACCTTCAGGGAGGGTGCAAGGTCATCTGTACCAAAATCTTGTATTCCCTGCCCTGGGAAAGTGGGGAGAACATGGCACAATATACAAAGCACATCAGCCATAGTGTACAGCATTTATGTAGGATGTGACAGGTTCTCCTTAAAGACAATAGTACCTCATTGCAGACTGAACTGTTCTAACATATAAAGTGTCAATCACTGAGCTGGTGCAGCCGGTCTGTGCAGCATAGTGACCGTTTATGTCTTGTGTGTGCGAGAAGTAGATGGTGGCACAAATTAAAGCGTACGGTATGTACACTAATAAGCTAGATAGATGTGTACTGGGCAGGATAGTTAGGCTGTGCGCTGCCCTTAGCTGGGAGGTTGCAGCGGCTCGAGGATCAGATGGTGGGACGGTTATTTTTTAGAATGCTAAAAAGGCTCCCATAGAACCCTGGAGCCTACCATTGCTAGTTCCAGGGAGGGCACAGGTCTGCTCTCTTCTTTGTTGTTCCCTTTAAACACACATTGATTCTGGTCCAGCGTGCTGCTTTTCGCACTGTGCTGTAATTGGCTGGGACAGAGGTCAGCACAGAGGTCACATAGCTATTCTGACCTACCATAATGCTATTTTCACAATAAAAATGAACGAAACTCTCTTTTTCTTGAGTACTGGTGATGTCCTATCCTATTAAGTCAGTGCGCACAGTCATTTGATTGCTGCTATAGCTGACCATATTGTACAATCATATTATGTACTTGGGTGCCTTAAGTAATTCTATTTTTCCGATTTTCTTCTCCATCTGTGATAAGAAAATAAACATTGAAATCTGTTTTTTGGAGGTAAAAGGGTCAGTCAACCTCTAAGGCAGATACCTCTATTTTGGGCAGATGCCAAGTAGATGAATCACTTTTGATCTCTCTGGGGAGCTCCAGCAGTTAGATCACTGTACCTGACTTCTCAGCTCTGCCCACTTGTTGCAGCCATTTCAGGGGGTGGGGGGGGGGTATCACACATTCCCCAGTGACGTCATTTGTTATTTTACTTTACAAAGAATACAACAGGATGAGTGAGACTCTAAGCCAGTAGGGATCACTACTGATAATGTCAGTGGGATGATATTATCAGCCAAGGTTTCCCAAGATGTAAAGGTAATTTCAACTGCCATCATTCACCCAAAACTAAATAGTAAATTAATTTGACATTCTTACTTATGTGTAATAGTGCCTATACAGAGGGCAATCTTGCAGTGATTATGGATGCAGCGCCACCTAGGGGCTGAACATGAAAAGTTGTGTTGTAGCCAGCCAGTATGCTCACAATTGTATTATTTTCTTAAAATCAGTTGTACATTTTGATTATTTTACAAGTCACACTGAAAAAATGTATTCAATTCCCTTTCATAAGAATCAATTTTATATATCCGGCTGCATGTTAAGGTCTGGATTTGTGCAGATCATAGGTGTGATGTACACAGAAGGTATTTTCTATCATGCTGCTTAATGTAAAGATTCCTGAAAGTTTCACCTTCCTCTTAATGGTACACTCGTTTCTATGCAAGATCTGTATTTTACAATTTTATTGTGTGGTTTGCTTTTTGTATAATAAAAATGATTTTCACAAATGCCATTTCCCTCTGCCTGGTGTTATTTCTCAGACTGGATAGATCGGTGGAGTGTTGTTGGTGTGTATTAGGAGGAATGAAAAGGAATGTTGCAGAATAGTAATATGAGAAACATCATTGGCAATTCTCCTTTAAAGATTTATGCATCAAGGCTGCCAACGTCATTCCTTCTTTATGATTCTAAAATCCAGACTCAGAACAGACAAGTTAATAACTACGTCAACGTTAAAGGATAAACATGACACGTAAACGTACATACCTTCAAACAGGATAAAAAATATAGCCACGGCAGCTCCCATATTTTTAAAAGGGCCGACTTACCACTTCTGGATGTAACACCCTGTCCTAAACAGGGACTACTACCTAAATGTAGGTTTGCTGGATGGGGGTCAGCCCTAGCAGAATTTGATTTCTTCATTTGGTCTAAACTCAGTGGAGCTGCTGTTTCTCTCTGCTTCCCATAGGTGTCACCGGTATGTCTGGCAATAGTATTGGATTCCACAGTAATGCTGAGTTATGAATATTTATATTTCCTTTCACTAACCAGTAGGAGGCACTTTAGCACTGGGGGCAGTCTGGGGGGAGAAGATTACTATTTAAAGCAGGCCAGGTGAGCTCTTCCCACCCCCCCACCCCCCGGGCTGTGGCCTAGGGAGGTGATGCTGAACTGAACCCATAGTCTGAGTGGGGCCCAGCATGTACCCTGGATGTGGAGATAGGCCCGAAGTGATCCTGGAAGTTCTCCTGCTGTCGTTTGGGGAAGCTGTGCTGGAATCGGGACCCAGGTGGACAACCTTCTTTTCTCACAGAGGCCTGGTGCCTCTCTTGGACAGGATTCCTTGGAAGGATAAGAAATTGTGTAGATGGAACTAGCACAGAGAGAGAAGTCTTATCAGCTTAAGAAATTACCTACAGTGTTCCCAGGTTGGCTAAAAGGTTCTGACACTGTGAAGCGGGACATGGATCTGGAAAAGTCTGTAAAAGTGTTACTTTGCATATCTGGGATCCCTAATCCTTGTGTGGTGAGAAATAAAACCTTTAAAAAGACAGAAAGTGACTGGCACCCAGTTTTCTTTTAGACCAACTTTTAGCCATGGATTCAGCCCTCAGCCCTGGGGTAATATGCTGGCCCACCCCTGTCTCTGGAGGTACCGCCATGCATCTGGGGTGCTACATGGAGAAAGTGCTATTCCTGGCTCCTTCTGGTGCTGGTTATACATCTGAAGGCCTGGACACTTGGTTGAGATCTTCCAGTGTGAATTGGCAGCCTCCTCTTTAACAACGATCATATGACCAAGCATCCAGGTGGCCTTCATGTGTGCAACAGGGAAGGGAGCTAGGAGCAGCATTTTCTACTTTAGTTACTATTTAATTATCCTTCCCAACAAGAAAGACTGTCTCTTTAAATCAACATTTGAGTACAGTATTACTGTAAAGTAATTCTAGCCCTGTAACTGCCACACACAGGAATGACGGACACCTTCTCCTTAGCATGTCATAGCTGCCAATGCTGACCAACACAACATCTCCCATTGACTCCCATAGTGTTTGGGCTGTGGCCTGGCCATTACTACAGTCAGTGGGAGATGCGGCGTCACATTTTACAATGGCTCTGGTCATCTGCTAATCAGAGGATGGTTCTGGTGGTGTATTCAAGGGGGGAGAAAATCTGAGAGTGCAAAATATACCTAGAAACATGCTGCGCCCCCCCCCCCCCCCCATGTGATGTTCTTGGAACTTTGTAGGCAGTTTATCCACACACGTTGGGGTATGTCTATTTCCCAGCATGCACATTGTCACATGCTGCGTCCACACATTAAAATCGGTCCTGATCCATCTGCAAATGAAAAACAAAGTACCCACGAGCAATGAACATGGGAGACTAATTCATTAACAACAACAATTACATTCAAGTGTGTGGAGAGCCGTCCAAACCAGAAAGAAAGTGCTGTGGTGTGCGCATAATGTACTAAAAATAAATGTATAGGTTGTCTAAAGCAGTGGTCTTTAAGCCTGTCCTCAGGACCCACTAACAGGCCAGGTTTGCATGATAACTGAAATACATCACAGGTGATATCATTTGCTGCTCAGTGATTGTAGTATTCTAGTCTGCATCTCCCCCAAGGTACTACATAAAACCTGGCCTGTTAGTGGGCCTTGAGGACAGGGTTGATGACCACTGGTCTAAGGGACACGGACACTGCACTTCAATAACCAGAAGAAACGAGGGTTTTCATTCTTTTATAGCCGTTCAAACATTTACACAACACATTCTGAAACAGACAATGAAAACAGTGACAAAAATCTTTGGCTTGTTTTATAATAAAGGCACTTTGGCTTTTCATACAAATAATCTCAAGTAAAATATTCATCTGTAAGAAAATATATTTGACAGCCTGTATAGGCTGATTTCCACCAAACTTGTTTTCAGCCAACCCGCTGTGATGTCTTTGGGGGACCTTTTAACATGAACAATTACAGTATATGCAACAGTTGTACAATATTGCCACCCAATCAGATTACACTGGGGAATGACTAATAAAAACACATGCAATTAGGCCCCTGGTTGAACGCTTTGAGGGGAATTTATCAAAACTGTAGTGGCTAGATTCTGGAGCAGCTGTGCATGGATGGCAGCCAATCAGATTCTATATTTCATTTTTGAAACTTAACTGAACTAAATGAAGTTAAAAGCCAATTGGTTGCCACACACAGCTGCTCCAGATTTAATAACTTCCCTCTGTTGCTTCCTACTGATATAAACTGGAAGGTGCAGTTTTCAGTTGTATTGTTCAAAGATCTCAAGTGGATTTGGAAGCTGACAACACACACATAGAGATCACATACACACTACACAGTGCGAATGGACAAAACTCTATTGTAATTTGACAGCCAGCCCCACCAGTTGTTCAAATACCCAAACCCCGGGGTAGATTTACAAAAACTGGAGCACTCAGAATTTGGTGTAGTTGTGCATGGTAGCCAATCAGCTTCTAACTTCAGCTTGTTCAATTAAGCTTTTTCAATAAAACCTGGAAGCTGATTGGCTTCTATACAGAGTGCAGTACAGTACAGTGCCTTCATCTGTAACAATTTTCTGCCTGGCTCCTTTAATTTTTCATTTGAGGGATCTCGGGCAGATGGAAGCAGACAAGGTCACCCACTTAAATTTTGGTGGGTTCATCTAAAATCAGCAAAAAAATCGCTCCATGTATGACCAGCTTTAATGATAAACTACACCACGAGGAACAGAAGTCTCACTTAGGGGGTATTAATGTCTCAAATAATTACATTTAGCTTGTGTTTCCTCTGTGCTAATGATCAAGAGATCTCCATCTTCCAAATGCCATCCGCCATCACCTTCATAATCCAAAAATAAGGAAATAAATAGCGAAACGCACTGGAAATTGGGAAAAGAGTTAAGCAGGAGAACCATGCGTTTTACAACTGTTGTGGCATAAATGCAAGATCCACCCATAGTCATGTACATACACACAAGGGAAAAACACCCAGAAACTGTTTATAAATGTGGAAGACTGTGGAGTTGATTTACTAAAAACTGGAGAATGCAAAATCTGGTGCAGCTCTGCATGGTAGCCAATCAGCTTGTAATTTAGCATGTTCAATTAAGCTTTGAAAATAAAATCTGGAAGCTGATTTGTTTCTGTGCAGAGCTGCACCAGATTTGGCACGCTCCACTTTTAGTAACTCAATCCATGTATGTTTTCACAATCTGCCACAAGACCGACCACCATGTTTTCTAGTTTGGCACAATAAACAAAGATAAACAGTTCTACTTAATAAACAATTACATAAACATAAAAATAAGATAAAACGCTAAGGAATTTTGTCACTTTTGAAAGTAAAATATTTTTTACCCTCTGATAATAAAAAGAGGAAATATATTATTTGACGGCAGGTTGTAATTAATTACACCTCTAATACTTCTTTAGAGTGTCATACACTGAAATTAGAGTCTCATAGATTACTTTGGCAACAATTAACATAAAAGCAGCAGTCATTAGTCCAGTGCAAGTTGTGATTATACACAACAGGAAAACAAGAGAAACAAAAGAAGAAACACAACAAAACACAAAAATCATTATTAATAAACCCAGCCATCATCAGCTGTCAAATCAGAGTCCAATAAAGACGGAGAATGGAAAAAGGCACAAAAACCTATATTGTTGGCCGATTTGGGCATTTTCAGCACTTTCAGCACGCTATTTCCGCAGTGTGCTACTGATGGACATGGCAAAAAAACAGGTGCATTTGTGCATTTTTCTCTCCTGTATATTTTACAATGCTATATGTACAAATAAGTGCGTCACAGAAATTTTAGTGCAGTCCCTTTGTGAGCCTTCCTGGATCTAGTATTGCGAATTTGCGCTCCCTAACTTTAGCAGGCAAAAACAACTGTGCTATGGGGGCACTATATATGCAGAAAATTCCTGAACAAAGTAGTGCCAGTGTTGTCATAGAAACACTCACTGACTGGTGGTTTATTTTGGAAAATTACCTGTGTACACTATATCAAAGAGGAGCTACAGTCATTTCTAAAAAAAAAAAAAAATACTGTCAGCAGCTACAAATACTGTAGCTACTGACTTTTAATAAACACACACCCGTTCAGGATCCAGTACTGTCTTTGGGTCCTTGGCACCGCCATCTTGCTTGTGGGAAGCTGACCATGACCTGCAGCTTCACAGCTGACTTCTCACTGTAGATGCGCAAGTCACATTGCACTTTGTGAATGGACCCGCAGCCTCCTGGGATCTGTGACATGTCCCAGGAGGTTGCAATAGGAGGTGCCAAGTTCTACTCGCATCGCCTAGGTGATAATTGTTAAAACTATATCCCTGCCCCCAGAAAAAAAAAGTTTTCCAAAAGTAGTCAAAAGTGGTGGTAGTGGAGGGAAGGAGGAGGAAAAGTAGAACTTCCCTTTTTAGGTGAAGTCCGCTTTAACTTTAATGGGCTCTCTCACTCCGCTTGTTGATTATGGACTTTATTATTTGGGGCAGAGCAGCAAGACAGAAAATATTTATTACCTAACTAATTTCCATAATGCATGCAGTTGTTTATAGAGGGCTCCCATGGACAGGACATTCCACATGTCTACAGTTCACCTGTGGAAAGCTGCAAAATCTCTTATGCCACTGGACACAATACTATAATACATAAGATGGATAAGAAATAATGTCTGAAAGGCTGCTTCATAGTGCTGTATTTATATATATATATATATATATATATATATATATATATATATATATATATATATATATATATTACACACACACACATGCAATTGATCTGGCAGATTTGGGGGTAAATACTTTCCCCATCTGAAAACCAACATAAAGCCAGCTCATTGAATTCATTTATGCTTGCATAGGGAACAGAGGGGACATAGAGGATTATGCTTTTTCCTCCCATAAAGGAATTCAAACCTTGACACCAGTGACGCCAAAACTTTGGAACTGGTCTTCCTTTACATGAGACAGTGTCGGAAATCTTAACATATTGCAGGAGACAAAGAAAAGGTATAGACAGTTTTAAAATCAAAGTTAATTATGTCAGAAAGATTTTGGGCAGGGAAATGGCGAAAGGTAAATCTGGCCCACTGCCATTTTTGCATTAAATATGGGCGAGGTGCAAGAGGGCAAACCTTAAAAGATAAGTTTAAGGGAAAAAATAACAAAAAAGAAAACAGTCATACTCACCTGGGTGGATGCAGTATCAGTCGAATGCTGCAGGTGTCCCCAGCTGCCTCCAAGACCGAGAACTGAGCAATAAAAGACCGCTGATCATTCTTGGTCTTCAGCCTGCAGAGAGCTGGTGACTGTTAGTCACCGGTTCTCTGCTCAGCACCTCCAGCGCTTACTGAAGCACTGGGCTGTGCAGGGGGCGGGAGCGGATGGCCCAGGCTCTCAGCGTCATTGGAGAGGCTGAGCCAGCTGCCAGTCACGAATCTGGGTGGATCCCGACATTAAAGTTGGGATCTTTCCAAAGCCTGGCGTCAGCTGAAAACGGGTAACAGGAGTGCAGAACTGAGTGGACTCTTGTGATTCATAGAAGAAGTAGGGCCAAAAAAGCTTTAGCCCTACTTGTCCTTTAATTTATAAGGTAAAAAGTAATGTGTGGGATACAATTCCCTTACCAACTAATAAGCTTTTTTTTCCTACTGTTTTAAGCAGGTCACATGCTGAAGTTCATTTGTCAAACCTCTATATGATCTCCTTTAAATTTACAAAAAAACTATATAACTTGACAACACACCAAACAATCCTGGCTGGTATGGTAAGATTTGCAGACCACTACATGGTCCTATCCAGTCCCATAAAACATTTTACGATACACCAACCAGTAGTCAAGTTACCAATGTCCAAGGAAAACGTTTCATTTGCTGTCAATAAAGTATGGTTCCTAGCTTCTGAAAACGATCCATTGGACATCCTCTCCTGTTACCTTTATGGTAAAAACAGCTCTCTATGTTACACTGTTTGCTGGTGTGCTATGTATTCATTGTAAAGTCCTTTAATAATTCCAACAGCAATGAGCGGAGTGATTTTTGCAAACTCTCCTTTGGCCCCCAGTTTCACTATTAATTCTGCTTAGGTAAAAATTGCTTGAAAATAAAATGTATGAACCGTAAAAAAAAAAAAAAAAATGTCATTGTTGCTTTGTAAAATGCTCATGGATTTTTTGTTGTATTTTAATATTTGACATTTTATGCACAGAAAAAAAAAAAAGCGAAATAAAAAAAAAAAAATTAAAACAATACTCAAATTATTGTTTACTGTCACTTACAATTTTTTTCCACTTTTTCACCATTTTTTTTTTGCTGCCAAGAAAGTCAAAAATAAAATACATCAAAAAAAAAAAAAAACAATAACCCATAGCATCAAATTAAATGCAATTGCATTTCAACAATATAACAAATTTTCCAGAAATGTCTGTAATTCTACCAAAACTAGTCTGTTTTGTGTATTACTAGTGTCCAATATTAAATCCACAAGCAGTGTGGTCTTTAGTAAGTTGCGGTTTAGTCGTACAAACCTCTCCAGTGCTCTGATAAGTCCAGTGTTTGACTCGCAGTGCTCTGCCCCTTACAAGTTAGTTTCTGGGTCTGATGTCTGCAATTCCAGTAGCTCCTATTTATTAGAAACGCCCTGTCCACCAGCTGGGAGCGGCTTGCCGGAGAGCCGAAAGAATACTTTGCGCATGTCGTGGAAACATTTTTCTGTCAACTCTGAAATGTCCTGTTCTTTCAAGTCAGCGATATCGATCTTTGGAAGAATCTCAACTTTGATGGTTCCTGGAAGTTAAGGTAAAAATATAGAGTGAATACATTATCTGTGACTATTGGTATATTTAAAAAAGTGCAAACAATACCACTGTGTTATCGGCAGCCTTGCACCACTCTGCTCACCACATATTCATCTGCATAGGATAACATTTTCTAAAGCAATTAAGTATCACATATTGATTAAAGTCCAATATTCCAGCTGTGAATGGTTGCTGGCAAGCTTATTGGCTTGCTGGCTTCTTATATCACTTGAGGGCTTCAGTGATGTGATCTCCATCAGAGTTTCCAAGTTGGACCTCAAACATGCAGCATGCATCCTATATGTGATCCTTTGCATGCCCTTATCTGACCTTGGGGTACTAAACCTCCCACTGATATAAGGCACTACTCCCCCCACTGACACCAAAGACGAGACACCATTTCTTCCACTGACACCAACAGTGGGGTATTATACCTCCCATTGACACCAAGGATGGGGCACTACTCCTTCTACTGACCACAGGTGCTAGATCATATTTTTTTACTTACCACCAAGCCTGAGACATTGGGATTGATTTACTAAAACTAGTGCAAAATCTGGTTCAGCTGTGCATGGTAGCCAATCAGCTTCTAACCTCAGCTTGTTGAGTTAAGCTTTGACAAAAAAAAACAAAACAACTGGAAGCTGAGTGGTTTCTATGCAGATCTGCACCAGATTTTGCACTCTCCACTTTTAGGCTCGGTTCACACTGGAACCAGCTGCGGATCACACAGGAACGCTGTGTGTCCCCATTCTCTGGTTCAGGGATGAATCAGGGCCTGAATTCAGCCCTGAAACGAAGCCAAAGACGCACAGCGTTCTGTGCAGAGCGCTCTGTGCAGTGCACTCCGCAGCCGCCCCGGAGATATGTGAACCGGCTTCATAGAGACCCGATCAGATTCTGTCCAGCTCCCTAAAGTCTGAAGGACAATTGCCTTCAGACTTGCTCTGAGTTAGTGACTCTGGAGCCAGGGACAGCCCGGCAACTAGTATTTTCAGGAGGAGGTAAGCAGTGGAAGCTTCTGTATTTCTATCAGCAAGGATTTAAAGAAAAAAAGAAACAGGCAAGAACACGTGCAGCCATTAGGTGGCAGCAGAGCACACAGCTGTCATCCTCCTCCTCCACCGGGGTCTCCAAATATTCTGCAGATCTGACCCAATCTGCCAATTCTGCATGAAGTATAATTCTCTGCACGTCCCTCCAGCGGCTTAAAGAGCTCTTACATCCCCGGGAAGCCGATAACATTCTTCCAGTATAATGTAAAGAGCTGGACAGCAGATGTCACCCATCACGCCAGCTTAAGGCGCTGAGCACAGCTTGTCTGATATGCAAAGCTGCCTGTGTCTACCTACCACCAGTGAACAGGTTCTTCCTGCGGTCATAGAAGCTGGTAAATGAGGAGTACACCACTGGGATGATAGGAACCTGACAACAGAGAGACAGCATACCATTACCATAGACAAAATTAACAGTTCTCTAAAGTTATAGTAACAAAAGGAACTCTAAAGGTCTAAAATCCAGATTCCAGACTGGGGAATAATAAAAAATAAGGAATAAAGAAACAAGCAAAACAATATACTTTGATTTAATTTACCCAGTAGGTCCTGATCTGTTCTTCTTTTACTAGAAGGATTGGATAGTGAATGAAACCAGGGATCTGAGTGGATGTCAGGAGAATCCTCACTACAGAACAGCATTGTCAACATCACTCAAAAAGTGCAAAAGATCTGATTCTTTCTCTTTTATTAAGAAGGTCCGCAAATGCAATTCATTTTTACATTCACACAAGCGTCTAATCTAGATAATCTTACATGTCCATGGGTTCTGTAGCTACCTTCAGTTGACTGGACACAAAATCAAAAAAAGCTGTACAGACAGCCCTAGCATAACTCCTTCCATTACCTCACTTTAGTAGCAAAAAATAAACAGTGAATCAAAAGGAACATGGGGGGGGGGGGGGGGGGGATCTGGGTCCTGTAATGTTTTTTAAAGAAAAGGATTTTACAAGCAAGTCAAAAATCCTATTTTCTTAATTGTACAAAACAGACACGTGATCTTAGTCTTAGACCATGGGATGTCCAAATCAATGCAACTGAGGGGTGAGTTACACAGCACACAAACGCCAACAATGTGACACCCTGCACAATGGCATTCACCAATGAGTGAAAGACAAACAGTCTTTAAAAAAAGAATACCTAGGGATAAAATGTCATTTTTGAGGGTACTTAAGACCAAATACTGGTCCAGACTCAGCAAGAGGAAAGACGGGATTTATCCCACAGAGTACTTCTTGGTGTGGAATTTCCCAGCTTTGCACCATGCAAAGTAGGCCTTTCAGGGGTAATGGCAGACTTTGTGGGAAGTCGATTTTCTAGCTTTCAGTAGCATATGCATGATCAAATCTGATAGGCCCCTGCCCCTCATGATTTGAGCCATGCCTTTCAGGCCAGTGACTGAGAGGCAGGATGATGTACCAGCTCCTGCAACAGAAGATCTTGACAATCTGGGAGGGCCCACAGAGAGTTTTCCAGGAGTCCGTGTATTTTGTACTCCTGGGCAAGCTCAGTGCAATGAGGATCACTGGAACGCCCACCCTCTTGATGTTGTGAAGCAGGTGAGAAAGAAGCTTTAGAGGGGTAAAGACATAGATCAAGGTGAACAAATCCCATTGGGGAGATTTACTAAAACTGGAGCATGCACAATCTGGTGTAGCTCTGCACAGAAATCAATCTGCTTCCAGGTTTATTGTTAAAGCCTAATTGAGCAAGCCTTAGTTAGAAGCCGATTGGCTACCATGCAGCTGCACCACATTCTGAGTGCTCCAAATCTAACCCACTGAGACACCAGGGCATCCATTGCGGTGGCCCAATGGTCCCTGGTCCTTGAGACAGATCTTTCCAGCTTGCTGTTGAATTTGGATGCCAAAAGATCTTCATCTGATGTCGCCCACCTGCAACAGAGTTCTAAAAATACTTCTGGATGAAGATACCATTTCCCTGGAATCAGGCACTGATGACTAAGAAAGTCTGTCTACCAATTTTGCATACCTTTACGCTGTGGACGGGGCCAAAAGGTGGCAATCCACTCAAGCTAGAATGAGGGTCACTTCTCTCGGAGCTGCGCGACTTCTTGTGCCCCCTTGATGGTTGATGCAAGCCAGCCTTTTTCAACCAGGGTGCCTAGGTTACCTTCTGGGTTCTTTAGGGGTGCCTTGGAAAAATACATAAAAATTGCCCGAATTGCCCAAAAACTGTGTACAACAAGTGGGTGGATCAAGCCTGCTTTTTTGTTACATAAAGCCATAGGTTTTTGTTGTGCAACATGACAACCTTGGGTACTGTGCATGCCAGCTGCCAGCATCCTAACAGCCACAGACATCATTGATTGATAAGGAGGACATTGGCCACCTGAAAAGCATCCTTGTTTAACCCCCCACCCCTCTCTGTTAGCACTGGGGTCACGTTAGATGGGTGGGGGAGAGAAAATGAGGAAGAAGAAATGCTGGAATACTAGTCAGTACCAATGTGCAAAAGTTTGCTTGCACTGAAGGAATAAGTCACCTCTAATGTTAGTGTCTAACATGTGTGGATGCCGCTGCAATATGTAAAACTATTCGTTTTTTTTTAAGGGTGTCTTGACTGAAAAACAGTTGAGAAACACTGACATAAGTCAATGCCGTGGCACTGTCTGATAATCTTGGTTAGGGTGCATTGCAAGAAACCCTTGAATCATCCCCAGTTCCAAAATGTTGATCAGGAGCAGGATTCAGTTCCCTGAACAGGAGAGGGCATCCAGGTTTACAAATTACTCTGAATCCAGTACCCACTTGAAATCTGCCACACTATGGCAAGCTTGGTTCTTGGTGGTTGGTTCAATAGGAAGATCCAGAGACCGATGGTGGTGGGCTGATTCCAGTGCTGATCTCTTGACATTTAGGATCCACCTATACAAGGCCTGCAACAGCCTATGAACTTTGGCTGACAAAGCCTGGACCGACTTTAGGAAGAGGTCATCTAGGTATTCTTTAATGGGGATACCCGGACAGTGCAGCAGAGCTAGGATGGGAGCAGATACCTTGGTGAAGTCCCAAGGTACAGTGGACAGGCCAAAGGGAAAGGCAACAAACTGGTAATGTTGCAAATCACAGGTAGTGTTGATGCAGGGGGAGAGGAGGATGCGTTAGTAGGCATCTTTGATGTCCACCGGAGGCCAGAAGGTAATATGAATCAATGACTAACTGGGCAGATTCTGTGAGAAGGAAATTAACTCTTCTTTTTCTCAGGAACCAAAGGTTTGCTTGTAGGGGTTTTTGCCTTCTTTTTTCAGGGTGGAAAGCCACTAACAACTCTACCCCAAGCTATATCACCAATTTTGTCTCTAAATGTCACCCAAATCATCCCTTCTGCTCCTCCCAAGACCTCCAGCTCTCTAGCTCTCGTTTCCTCCTCCCATGCTCACCTCCAGGACTTCTCTAGAGCCTCTTCCCTCCTCTGGAATGCTCTACCTTAATCTGCCCAGCTATTTCCTACTCTGGCCACCTTTAGGCAATCCCTGAAAACCCATCTATTCAGGGAAGCCTATCCCACCTCCGCCCAATAAGTGAACTTTTTTTTATTGTGCCATCCATCAGCTCATCCCACACAAATATTACCTTTTGTACCACTTCCCCACTCTATTAGATTGTAAGCTCTTATGAGCAGAATAATACCCATTTTCCTCCCTGACTTTCTTGATGTAAATGTCCAAGGAGTCAGCATATAGCCATTGCCTTTTAAAAGGCATCTGCACAAGATTCTTCTTACAGCTCTATAGCCCACCACCTGAGCCAACTAATCCTATGAAAATGTACTGTAAGTAATAACTGGTCACTCTTGCTCTCTGTCCACAAATAACTCCTAAAAAATGTTGCAGTCGGCACTCCTCTGTAAATCCCATAGTGACCAAAGCAATAGCACCCTGGACTACAAATACAGGGCAGGGCTCAGACTTACTCCAGCCTGTATAGCACCCTGCAGCTAACTCAATGCATTGCACCACATGCCAAGGTGAGCACCCACGCATGATCCAGTGCCCAAACAGTAAAGCATGCATTACTGTTTATGGAGCTGTATTATTTTGTATTCTTTATATCTGCCTGGAGCTCACTGTCAACAAGAAAAGATGGCTCCCTCCCTGTAAGACTTTCAGGATGAATGAAAAAAGCAAAACAGAGGAAGCCACCTTCACTCTGAATTGCACAGAGAGGATACATCTTTATTTGAAAATGGCAACACAGTGGCATTATTCTGGGATGAAGCATCTACCTGTCTTGTGGTCACTCTGCAGAGATGGCAGACTTCATAACAACTGTACATTTAAATCAATAATAAGGTGTCCATAAGCACCAATAATGGCAACAATTCATTTCACTTTTGGGAAGCTGCAGCTTCTCTCTATAAGTTTTGGATTTTTACTTTTTTTTGCTGTGCCATATTTAAAATTTCATATATACTGTATTTCTACAGTACAGTACTACAGCTTCACATCTACAGTTTTTTTTTGTAGGTCAGACAGAGCAGTCAGCATCTGTGCTGAACAGCTGTTAACGGTGACCATAATAGCATATTTCATATGTATGGAATCAGTGTTAATTTTGCCAACAAAAACGTTTTCGGCAAAGTTTTTGTCAGCGACATTTTTACAGTGACGAAAACAAAACAAAAAGTACAGCACATTTTCGTCCACTGACGAAAACCAGATCCGTTTTCGTTAACGAATGAAAAACGGGACAGAAATGTGAGGCAGGGACGTTTACCCTTGTGAACTAACTTGCGTTTTTCATGGAGCTCTGCCTGCTTCCAGTCCCAGCAAGCAAGCGAGTTGAATCGACTGTGTGCACCTTACGTGACGACTGCCAGAGACCAGAGCAGAACTGTGCATTACAGGTAGGCCTCTCGGGTCCCGACGAGAGTCCCACTCCTGAGTCCTGTTTAGGAGATGACCGCTAGGTGCCTATGTCCAAAGAAGAGAGCAGACTGTGACCACCATGCAGAGCACTCTGCAGCATTACAGGCCTCCTCGGACAACCATCCAGAGCACTGTGCAGCATTATTGGCCTCCTCGGACCACCGTCCAGAGCACCGTGCAGCATTACAGGCCTCCTCGGACCACCGTCCAGAGCACTGTGCAGCATGATTGGCCTCCTCGGACCACCGTCCAGAGCTCTGTTCAGCATTACAGGCCTCCTCGGACCACCGTCTAGAGTACTGTGCAGCATTACAGGCCTCCTCTGACCACCGTCTAGAGTACTGTGCAGCATTACAGGCCTCCTCGGACCACCGTCTAGAGTACTGTGCAGCATGATTGGCCTCCTCGGACCACCATCCAGAGCACCGTGCAGCATTACAGGCCTCCTCGGACCACCGACTAGAGCACTTTGTAGCATTACAGGCCTCCTCAGAAGGTCCAGAGTGGCTAAATCTGTATCTTTGAGTTTGTTCAAACCTTAATACCATAAATAATAATATGATATTAGATTTTTTTACTCCAGGAGTATATAATGAGTTTGGAAATTCTAAATAATGCATTACAATTTCACTAAACACATTCGATTTTAGTTGACTAAAATGATTTTATTCGACTATAATGTACAGAGATTTTAGTCAACTAAAATACGATGACTAAAAAACACTTGCAGAAGACTAAAATGGGACTAAAAATAAAATGCCATTTTAGTCTTAAGACTACGACTTATTAAAACTGAATTGAAATTTGCTGCCAAAATTAACACTGTACAGAACAAGCTAGCCCTCTAGTGGACAGGTGCTGAGATTAGTTCAATTTACTGTAAGCTACCTAGAGATAGTGCTCTCAGTTAATCATACTGTAAATGAACAAATATAATAGGCAACTGTGGTGGGACTGTATGTCCTACAGTGCAGAGACTGATGTGAATGGCTTTGTATTCTCTTAAGAGCATGCAGAATATATCAGAGATATATAACTAGGTCATAACAATAGTACGTGACTGAGGTGTATGCTCCTTTGGTGCAGAGACTGATGTGACTGTCTCAGATGTTTCTGTACAGCACTACAGAATATGTCAGAGACATATAATAGTGGGACTATGATTAGAGTGCAATCTCCTATGGTGTATAAATCAATTTGAATGGCTTGGTGTGCTTTGTGCAGTGCTGTAGAATATTCTGGCACTAAATAAATAGATGAAATAAATGTTATAAATGGATGAAATACGTTTTCTCAGCAGCAGTCTGAGCTGTTCAGGCCTTCCTTGTCTTGCCGGAAGGACATGGAACAGGCACAATTGATGAAGGAACATCTGTGTTTTTGTGCTGGGTATTTTAATATGCAAATTGTTCCCAAGAGCCGGTTCTCTGAATTCTACAAACTAGACATGAAAATGACAAAATTACCATCAGCGGCATTAAGCTGGATTATTACCTGCGCCTGCAGTGCCAGATGGAATGCTCCTTTCTTGAAAGGAAGTAAGTCGCCAGTGTTGTTCCGAGTCCCCTCAGGATAAATCCAGACCTTCAACTGGAAAGAAAGCTGTGATCACCGACAGTCCCTGAGATCAGAACTGACCCAGTGAACTTACCACCGGATCTCCATGCAGCTTCTAATGAGTTGAAAACTAGATCCCAATTCAAAGCTATTCCTATCAATGCTGTATTTCAACCGGCTTGTAATAACTTCAGAACTGTATCCTGGGTAAATTAATCTGGTAGTTGATCTTTCAATCTCTGAGCAAACGTTAAAGATATGAGCTAATATAATGCACTGGAGCCCTTGTCGAGTGAGCCTTACACTGAAACCTAGGACAATATCTTGTTGGTGGGATACTGGATCTCTTATGCCCCGTACACACGGTCGGACTTTGTTCGGACATTCCGACAACAAAATCCTAGGATTTTTTCCGTCGGATGTTGGCTCAAACTTGTCTTGCATACACACGGTCACACAAAGTTGTCCGAAAATCCGATCGTTCTAAACGCGGTGACGTAAAACACGTACGTCGGGACTATAAACGGGGCAGTGGCCAATAGCTTTCATCTCTTTATTTATTCTGAGCATGCGTGGCACTTTGTCCGTCGGATTTGTGTACACACGATCGGAATTTCCGACAACAGATTTTGTTGTCGGAAAATTTTATCTTCTGCTGTCCAACTTTGTGTGTCAGAAAATCCTATGGAAAATGTCCGATGGAGCCCACACACGGTCGGAATTTCCGACAACACGCTCCGATCGGACATTTTCCATCGGAAAATCCGACCGTGTGTACGGGGCATTAGTGTTTAAAACCAATTGGCTCCAACTTTCAAAATGTTATTAAAGTTCTGTTTTGGATCCAATTTCCTTAGGCTTAAACTACTAGATACAGAAGTCAGCTCTTATGGATTTGACTTTGAGATCCGAAACCAATTGCTCAGTACTAGATCTCCAAGCTGGTCTTCATAATCTAGAACTAGACCCCCATGCTATTTTTATGACTGCTCAAACTATATTTCTAAGCCTGATATTGTCAGCCAAATTCTGGATGCCTCAGTCATGACTTATAAGCTTCAAACTGGACCCAACTGCCAAGAACAGGATATCATGCTAGGGAGCCAAAAGCAAATACTTCTGCCCCCAGTAGGGGGTCTCTGAGTCATTTCTGGTGGGGTCAGCACTAGATCCCTGACTTGGTTTTTCTTATGCTTTAGACACCTAAGTCAGCGCAGGTGAGGTCAACACCAAATCCTTGACCTAGGTGTAGCAATCTCAACAGAGATTTGAGGGAAACCAAAACACCTGAGTCCCAAGCTAAATGCTATTTTCAAGGCAATAAACAGGTTCACTTTTAATACCTTGGAGCTAGTATGTAACCCTGGAATATGGTAGCTTCCAATTGATGCTCCTTACGTAGATGGACCTGCTACCTTAGAGCAGTTGCCCTCTAATGCTGGATTTCAATAAAGTTACAATCAAAGGAGCCCCCAAAAATGTAAATTTCGTTCTAATACATTCTCTCAAGAATGTAATGATAAAATTTGTACTTTACATTTAAGTAACCAATATAACGGTATTATGGTTTTCAGATTAATAACATTTGTGTGGTAGTTGTAGGAGATCCCAAAACGTAATGCTGAACTCAAAGGGCCCACTTACATTTTAGCATTGCAGCAGGTGTATTGTGGTGTACTGCAGATGCATTGCCCATCAGTTTACTAGTGTTGTGGGTTGCCATTCGAATGTGCACTCAACTACGTGTTACTGTAACAGGTGTATGTGAACGAGCTCTGAAGAAACCTCTTTAATTGACCCTTGCCATTTTTTTGTTTTACTATCTCGCCAATACTCATTATTAATGGAACCATCATGACCAACAATAATAATGACAACTTTTTTTCTTCTCAGTGCTCAAACGCGACACTGAATCTCAGCCGAAAAGGCAAATAAATCACACTTTCATATTTCCTTGACATAATCTGCTGCAATAAATGTGCTTTCCAAATTCATTTGCCTTTCCATAACACAAATCATAAGTTGATTTAACAAGCACTGTCATACTGAGCGGCCCATTATTAATAAGTGTAATAATTCACCATTCTCTGGGGACCCTTGACCTGCTGTACCAGGTCTGAGAGCCACTAAGTCAGCATTTTCTAGGAGATGCTCAGCTTATTAGACCCTCCACCGAGATTTTTCACAAGTGCCACTACTTACATTGTCATCTGTCATAGCATGTGCTACTAATGCCATGATAGACTTGGCATCGCTTGTGCGTTTCCGGTTGATGTAGATGACACCCCCAAGATAGGTGATGAGCCCCACAGAACCGGCAAACATTAATTCTCTCTTGGCGATCTGCACGCATCGATCGGGTAGGATCTCCATCAGACCTATAAAGGAAATTAAAAAAAATAGGTGTCAACAGAAATTATTTAAGCAGGTATAGCTGCAACTGATGCTTAAATATTTTTAAAGCGTAAACTTTTATCTGTATCCCTATATGGGTGGTTTCCTTGCATTTCTTGTCCCAGAAAGATACCAGAAAGTGAGAAGAACATGTTTAATCCACTATTAGCTGCCACCATAAAGGTCCCCACTGTAGTTTTAAAGTGACACGCTACTGACACAGCAGCTGGGAAGAGCCACAGCAGGAAGACACAACCACCCAGCCCACTCGGAAGTGTCAGATGTGGAGGATTCTAGTGACCCCCTCCAACTCTGCAGGAGATCAAAGACTGGATGTGGTAATGGGAAATATTATTTATGAATTTTACCATTTTTTCACTATAATGACAGTGTCTCTCTATGGCAGGTCACAGCATGGGTGCCCTGGAGCTGGAAAGAGTATTCAGAAGGGTGAATAATTTAAGCACTGATTCCACGCAAAACAGATTTTTCTTTGATATGGGATTGCTGACAGGCTGAATCATGCTGTTTTTTCATATCTCCTAAGCAAGCCAAAGATTATGCAATTTTCTTTCCTTCAACCACGGGATGAAGGAAAGAAAACTGCTCGATTTCCCCAATCAACAAAGTTAGTGTTGATGGGGGAATCCCTCCCACTGCGCTTTCCCTGCCCTCAGAATGCAATATTCACTGCTGGCAGCCAGGGGCGTTGCTAGGTCTACAAAAGATCTGGGGCTAGAGCCCATAGCAGCGTAGTAAAGAAAGTCATACGCTTGGGCGGGCATACACATTTATATACAGTAATATACGTGTGGGTGTATATATATCCCCAGAGAGCCCCCCGCTTACATCAGGGTCCCCAGAGAGCCTCCCTTACATCACCTTACATCAGGGTCCCCAGTGAGCCTCCTCCTTACATAAGAGTCCTCAGAGAGCCCCCCCTTCCATCAGGGTACCCAGAGGCCCCCCCACTTACATCAGGGTTCACAGAGAGGCCCCCTTACATTAGGGTCCCCAGAGAGCCTCCCCCTTAAATCTGGGTCCCTAGAGAGCCTAGGCCTTAAAATCAGGGTCCCCAGAGAGCCTCTCCCTTACATCAGGGTCCCCAGAGAGCCCCCCCACTTACATAAGAGTCCCCAGAGAGCCTCCCCTCCCCTTGGGGACCCCTGCAGAGACTCGGGGCTATTGGCCTCAGATTCGGGGCTATAGCCCCAAAAGCCACCCCCTAGCAACGCCCCTGCTGGCAGCTATCGCACAAGAAAAACCTGACAGGCTGGTTGTACATAAGTCAATCAATAGATCAACTTCAGTAAATCAGTCTGCCCATAGTTGGATCAACATTTGTCCGGTTCCTGCTGAACCGGACAGATTTAGACCTGTCTATGGCCAGCCTTAGTGTAGCAAACCTACTTGACTGTTCTTCTTAGTGGTGGCTCATCTGTCTGGCATAGACCTTAAAAAGAAATGTCTCCAGAGAAGATGCTGATCCCAGATGTCAAAGTATCACTTTTCTAAAAGAAAACCTACGAGCCAGTTCACACTGGCGCGACTTGTCAGGCGACCTAGCCGCCTGACAAGTCGCCTCCCGTTATGTACAATGGAACCGTTCTAATCGGAGCGACGCAAGTCGCTCAGACTTAGAAAAAGGTTCCTGTACTACTTTGGGGGCGACTTGCATAGACTTCTATACAGAAGTCGTCTTGCAAGTCGCCCCGCAGTCGTGTGCAGGTCGCCTCGGTGAGGCGACCTGCAACTCGTGCCGCGTCTAGTGTGAACCAGCACGTAATGCTGGAGAAATCTAAATTCTACAGGGAACATGGGTAACACAGTCATTGATTGTGGGGTGATTGGAAGTCACGTCTTTCATACCAATTAAATATGGTTTGCCTGTATGGGTTAAGCCTCACTTTTATTAATAAGCTTTTATCCTTTGCATATGATTATTATATAGGGGTTTAACTGTGATGTCACATTCACTTTGTGAGATACCAAATGGCAACTGAGCCTGACACACCTTTTTTCTGTGCCTTTGTAGCACCATTGCTGTAGTTGGCAAGCAGCACGGAGGCACATGAGACACTGGAGTTAAGCACGAGTCATATTTTTTCATGTTTGCCACATGCATAATCACTGCATAATCAATCATGAGTAAATGAAACACCTCTAAGTATTTATTACATCTCACAAAAATATCAGTACACCATCTGACAATGCAGTCATTTGCTTCACTGTTCAGAAGAGTGGAGACATCTTTTTTCAGGCATCATTCTGGGTTAGAAACAGTGACGGGGGATGATTTTCTAGCCCCTAATGCTCCTTAATCATTTAGGGCTATGGCACACCGAATGGCTTCTCTCTCCTTGGGGTCCGGTACCCCATCTCCTTTATCTATTCTTCAATGCTCTTGCAATATTTATTCTTTCCTGTGTACCATGGTACTGCACTGTTTCGATATGATGCTTTATGTTTTTTTTAGTGTTACATGTTTCGCATGGGCTGGCCATTTTACGCTTCCTGTTGTGGCTTCGAAGTGGGTCAATTGCTATTTTCACTATGTGAGAGGTAATGTTCAGCTACTCTAAGCTTTGGTCACCTGTACAATGCTATATTGCAGTGATTTCTGGTACTTTAGGTATATTTTTTTCTGGATTTTTCTTCTTTCCTATTTCTGCATTTTTCAGTTGAAAAAACGTTCTTTAAATAAACAGTTATATATATATATATATATATATATATATGTATATATATATATATATATATATATATACTGACAACAACATCTCAGCCTAGGCAGTTACCTGACTTGAGCTCAAGGCCAGCTTTTTATTGATAAAAGGTGGAACTTTGTTTTTTAAGTCTGCCATTTATTTATAGAATTTTGTAAATTCACTTAAAAAGTGATGCTTAGAAATCTTTTAACTCAGACAAACCTGTGGATTTACATTAAGTTGCTATTCAGAAAGACAGAAATCTGATGCAGAGCAGCACAGAAACCCTTAAGAAATGGGGAAAAGTATATTCTGTAATTTTATTTATATCCATATTTTAATCTGTTTATTGTTTTTGTACAGGAAATGTACAACCACTGTGGAGATGTCAAATTATACAATTAGGCACTGATACAGAATCAATTTGCTCAGTACTGTGTTCTGAGAATACATCTTCCCAGTTACACAGGCTCACATCACTAACACCAAAGAAAATGTTACGTGAAATATTTCTCATAGTTGGTTTAAATTTGAAATCGGATTTAGATAGACATACCATTCCAAGATCTTAATAAAATAGTAGGAGAAAGAAAAAGAAAAATGTCTGCCTGACTCAGAAGAGAGGTCAGCCAGGTGTAATAGAAAAGATAACAAGGGAAAGCGTGAACTTGGTGGGAGAAGTAGATAATAAAAGAAAGGAGTCGGCCTTCCCAGGTCTCAGGTATTATGTAGAATGCACCTGAATTTGTAATTGGCCATAACCCGATTTAGCTTGTGTTTGACTAAATCTATAGAAATCAGTAGAGAATTTCCAGCTTTTTGCTATCTTTATTCTGGAGCCAATAATATGTATATCACCAGTGGTTTTGTACATATACGGATTCCCCTATCAAATTCATAGACCAGGGCAGTTTAAGATTATTTGGGTAAATTAACTGGAGTGTTTGAGTATATCAGATTATATATTCTAATCCAAAATATACATATTTTGGGACACAACCACCATAAATGGTACATGGTACCCAGTAAGCCGCTTTCCCTATTGCACATACACTATATTGTCAAAAGTATCGGGACCTAAAGCGCCCCTGCTGCAGCGGCGTTTTGCCGATACTTTTAACCCTTTTTCGGCCGCTAGCGGGGGATAAAAGCGACCCACTAGCGGCCGAAAAGCGCAGCTAAAAATAGCGGCACTGTACCACAGACACCCCAGCACCTCAGTGTGAAAGTGCCCTTAATGGCATCCCAGTCTTAGTCCGTAGGGTTCAATATTGAGTTGGCCCACCCTTTGCAGCTATAACAGCTTCAACTCTTCTGGGAAGGCTGTCCACAAGGTTTAGGTGTGTGTCTATGGGAGTGCTTGATCATTCTTCCAGAAGCACATTTGTGAGGTCAGGCACTGAACTGAATGAGAATGCCTGGCTCCCAGTCTCCACTCTAATTTATCCCAAAGGTGTTCTATTGGGTGCAGGCCAGTCAAGTTCCTCCACCCCAAACTTGCTCATTCATGTCTTTATGGACCTTGCTTTGTGCACTGATCCAAATCATTTTGTGGATGGTGAATTATGGTGTAGGGTGTGCTTTTCAGGGGTTGGGCTTGGCCCCTTAGTTCCAGTGAACGGAATTCTTAAGGCGCCAGCATACCAAGACATTTTGGACAATTTCATGGTCCCAACTTTGTGGCAACAGTTTGGGGATGGCCCCTTTCCTGCTCCAACATGACTGCGCACCAGTGCACAAAGCAAGGTCCAAAAAGACACGAATGAGCGAGTTTGCATAAGCAGGCCCCTTTCCTGCTCCAACATGACTGCGCACCAGTGCACAAAGCAAGGTCCAAAAAGACACGAATGAGCGAGTTTGGGGTGGAGGAACTTGACTGGCCTGCACAGAGTTCTTTATGCACTGGTGCGCAGCCATGTTGGAACAGAAAAGGGCCATCCTCAAACTGTTCCCACAAAGTTGTGAGCATGAAATTGTCCAACATGTCTTGGTATGCTGACGCCTTAAGAGTTCCCTTCACTAGAACTAAGGGGCCAAGTCCAACCCCTGAAAAACAACCCCAACCATAATCCCTCTCCACCAAATGATTTGGATCAGTGCACAAAGCAAGGTCCATAAAGACATGGATGAGCAATCTTGGGCTGGAGGAACTTGACTGGCCTGCACAGAGTCCTGACATCAACCTGATAGAACACCTTTGGGATGAATTAGAGTGGAGACTGTAAGCCAGGCCTTCTTGTCCAACATCAGTGCTTGACCTCACAAATGCAGATCTGGAAGAATGGTCAAACATTCCCATAGACACACTCCTAAACCTTGTAGACAGCCTTCCCAGAAGAGTTGAAGCTGTAATAGCTGCAAAGGGTGGGTGAACTGAATATTGAACCCTACGGACTAAGACTGGGATGCCAATAAAGTTCATGTGCGTGTAAAAGCAGGTGTACCAATACTTTTGACAATATAGTGTAGGTGAGGCCTGAGGGCATAGTTTGGTTATTCTATTAGGGACCATGTAGCATCTCATCAATGTTTTATAATTACAGTCTACCAGAGGGGTGTTAATTGACACTCAGGACAGGTTGCTTGCGACTTCTTGCCAGTCCTGGATATCCATAGATTTAGGGAGATCTTGTTCCCACTGTAACATATAAGAGTTTTGGGTAGGTGTGGTGAGCAGGTTATAATATATTATATATATATATATATATATATATATATATATATATATATATATATATATATATAGTGGAGATTCGCCCTATTGAAGTATGATTTTATTATTTTATTTATAGCTAAACTGGGGTTCTAAAAATATTTTTGGGGGAAAACGCTGTATAGACTTTCAGCTACAGTTTAATCCCCAGTGAAAAAATGATTGGGTTAATCCATCACATTCTGCTAGAGAGTGTTCAGGAAGCACTCACATCCGAACTGTGCCATATATCCGAAGAGTGTTATATTTTATAGCCTTTTGGAAGCCAAATGTACTGGAGAAGGGAATAGGCTTTCTAACACCGGCACCGAGAAATGGCAGTAAAATGATAAGATATGAAAAGTCTGGGAAGGTAGATATCCAAAAACAAAACACGTTCACATTGTGGCTGGAGCTAGCGGACAGCTTGGGTGAGGAATTCACAGTCAGAGCGACACGTCTCTGTCCTATGTCCAATTACTGTTAATGGATCTAAGAGGAACAAGGTGCCCCTGACAGTGGCTGGATAGCAAGACAAATAATGGTGGAAAAGTGCTTACAAGAAACGCGCTGATCTGAAACCTGTCCCTCATCGCAAAATGAAGAAAATCATTTTATTTTCACTGTGATAGAACAGAGCAGACCTGCTAATTTAACCACTTGCTTACTGGGCCCTTAAACCCCCCTCCTATCCAGACCAATTTTCAGCTTTCAGCGCTTATGCACTTTGAATGACAATTGTGCGGTCATACAACACTGTACCCAAAAGGAAATTTTTAGCATTTTTTTCCCACAAATAGAGCTTTCTTTTGGTATTTGATCACTTTTGCAGTTTTTATTTTTTGTTAAAAAAAATGTAAAAAGAACAAATTTTTAAAATAATGTTTTTTTTTTAAATATTTTGTTATAAAATTTTAAAAAAGGTAATTATTCTCCTTCAATGATATACGCTGATGAGGCGGCACTGATGGGCACCGATAGGTGGCAGTGATGGGCACTGATGTGTGGCAATAATGGGCACTGATCTGTTACACTGATAGGCAGCACTTCTAGGTGGCACTGATTGGCACCACTGGTGGGGATTGATAGGTGACACTTGTAGGCATTGATAGGTGGCACTGGTAGGCACTGTCAGGTGGCAATGGCAGGTGGCACTGGCAGGGGTACTTGTAGCACATATGAGGCATTATTGCCTCTTCTTCTTCGGGACTGATGTCCCTTGCTGATGAGCTGGTGATCGGCTTTTTTTTCTCCTCGCGCTGACAGCGATCACAGAGCTTTTGTTTTGATCATGTGATCAGCTGTCATAGGCTGACAGCTGATCACATGGTAAGGGGCCGGGACCGGCCCCTTACTCAGATCGGTGATCACCCGAGTCTCAGTGACTCGGTGATCACTGCGCGCGCAGGGCGCGTGCACAGGGGCGGCCGTCATATGACGGCCTTCCGGGGATTCAGGTCCGCGCTGTAGCCGTCATTCGGCTATAGCGCGGATGTCAACTGGATAAAGAGGAAGTACATTTCCTTTACCTATAGGTAATCCTACAATAAGGCTTACCTATAGGCAGTGGAAATATCTCCTAAACCTGCACCGTTTAGGAGATATTTACATTACATGCAGCCAATGACATCACTGGCACATGCGCTCTGAAGGAACACCCACCCGTACCGTTCCTTCAGAGCCCCGTGGCGTGAACGGTGGTTCTCGTGCAAATATGCGGGAGGGACGTCATCTCGGCTCTGGCCAGTCACAGAGCCGGAGTCCGTGAACCCGGAAGCACGACGGGTGAAGATGGGAGCCCCTGCAGCGCTGACATCAATGCATACTAGCACATTATGACTTTACAATGCAGAAAAAAAGAGAAAATGTCCAGCGGTATACAACCGCTTTAGGCTGGCCAAACACTGTCCGAATTTCTGTTGGTTCCTGATTCACTCAGTGGGTGATCGTGTCTGCCACCTCCTACCCAATTTCCCAAAGTATATGAAAACCCTCACCTTGTAAACCAACCCATTCAGTTTAAAATAGAAATTAAAGCTAAGCTAAGCTAATTAAAGCTTTTCTTTTTCTTTTTTTAGAAGAGAGGTACAAGTGGTGGAGCAGAGTTTACAACCACTTTAAGTGGTTATATGACTTTATTGTGAAAACTGGAGAGAAAGCCAACAAAGCCACAACTGAGTGGGTATGTCAGATTTCATGTGCTATGACATGTGAGAGAAGTAAACACAGGCAGCCAGACTGTTGGTAGTGCAAAGATTAGTTTTAGATAATTTCATAAAGGAAATGTAAGTTTCATTAATAAAATAAGGATACAGAAAAGCATATATATGAATTTTTTTGGAATGTGTTAAATTTGCGTTTAAGGCGCCATAACCTGCAGTGGCGGCCGGCGGAAATTTTTTTTTGGGGGGGGGGGCAGCAAACAGTATGCCAAACCCCCCCAGTCGGTAGCACTTACTCCATCACCGGCAGCTTCCCCTGCTCGGCGGCAGCGGCCTCCCGCTCTCCACGGGTCTTCACGGCTTCCATTTCCTCGGAAAATGTGTCTCACACCCGCTTCTGATTGGCCGGATTGAGAAACAGTTTTTCAACAGCAAATTTTCATTCGCTGTGGTAACACACCTGGGTGGGATCGGAGCACATTCTCTGCGCCCTGAGCCCACCCTATTTTGAAGCCTATTAGAGCCTCTGGCTCTAATCAGGTGCATAAAGAAAAAAAAAACCTGGCTGCTGTACTTCATGCACCCGGTGCCCTGAAAGGGGCCGGACGCATGAATAGGGGGCGGCCGCGGCGACCGTGTTATGCATGAATCTATCCATTGCATAAAGAGGGTGGCGTGGAGAGAGGGGGTGCCATCCGGGTGCCCCTAATAGACGGGCTGCCACCAGCCATCTCTGATTATACACATAAGCTATGCAATACAGATCTATGCTTTGTCTGTGTAAAGGGGCTAAGCAGAACCATTAAAAAAAAAGTTGGATTATTATTAGGCGTTTGTAATGCATTTTTAACAAGCTCACTCGGATCCATTTGCCATCTAAAGACGCAAACCCTTTTATTACAAGTGGAATGTACATCTGCGGAGAGGAAATCTATTGAACAAAGCCAACGGCTGTCGAGCCACGAGTCACAGAACGGGGAGAGGGGTGATTAATTAGAGGTGCCGGAGAAAAGCCTGAATAACACTCCAAGACGGCGCTATGGTACAAAAGTGTTGCTGAAAGCGCCGCTTAAATTATAAGAGAATTTTTTTTACAAAAGAGTACAATGGCAGGAGTAGACTGAACAAATTCAGAACTTGATTAGGAGAGAATGTGTTGGAAAAAGTTCTGGTTATGGAGAGAAGCAATTTTCATGGGGACAGCGATCTTCAGATACTTCTCTATAACAGTAAGTATGGAGCATGTCCGACACGGGACGCCAGCTCATGGCCGTCTGCCCCCACTACCTCTCAGGCCCTGTTCACATCTGTGCATTTAAAAAAAAATCCTACTTGCTCCACTCTGATGTGCTTTCATCAAAATGCATGTCATATAGAGTTCAATGGTAACACACCTAAAATGCACGGCACAGATGTGAACGGAGCCTCAGAGTGGAGTGGCCAAAGCAAACTCAAACTGGTATTTTTTTAGAAAAAGCATGGACAAACTAAACAACGTCATGTGTACTGTGACGTAACGCGTAGGGAGGAGCCAGGTGATATCATTGCCATAACCGGAAGTGTGGTCCAGAGCTGGTATTCTTAAAGATATACTACCTGCTGTTATGCTTGTTCATATTTTATGCCTCTAAGTGCTGCTTTTTTTTTTTTTTTTTAAAAAGGTGATTTTATTTACTACACTATGGCAGTTCTCTTGTCATCTTGCTGTGTTATCTGACTGTGCTAACCCTGTGGAGAGGTCCCAAGTCCTAAAGAGTCAGATACCGCATATATCTGTTAATACTGGCAGAAGGCCTGGTGAAGTCGGGAGACCAATAACTGATCCATTTCAACTATTAAGCGCTATATGACCTGAATTGGTTTTTGGGTGACATAAGGAAGGTGATTGGACTTAGAGCACAGAGGTGTGGTATACACATAGTTAGTGGTCTTTCTACATGTTTATTTTGAGCACAATTGTATATGCCTTTTAGAAAACCTGCCACACACGGATGCGGAATATAATATACACTATATTGTCAAAAGTATTGGGACACCTGCCTTTACATGAACTTTAATGGCATCCCTGTCTTAGTCCGTAGGGTTCAATATTGAGTTGGCCCACCCTTTGCAGTTATAACAGCTGTCCACAAGGTTTAGGAGTGTGTCTATGGGAATGTTTGGCCATTCTTCCAGAAGCGCATTTGTGAGGTCAGGCACTGATGTGGACGAGAAGGCCTGGCTCGCAGTCTCCGCTCTAATTCATTCCAAAGGTGTTCTATTGGGTTGAGGTCAGGACTCTGTGCAGGCCAGTCAAGTTCCTCCACCCTAAATTCGCTCATCCACACTATATTGCCAAACGTATTGGGCCACCCCTCCAAATCATTTCCTGCTCTCAACCCCATAGAACACCTTTGGGATAAATTAGAGTGGGGACTCTGAGTCAGGCTTTCTCGTCCAACATCAGTGCCTGACCTCACAAATCCGCTTCTGGAAGAATGGTCAAACATTCCCATAGACACACTCCTAAACCTTGTGGACAGCCTTCCCAGAAGCATTGAAGCTGTTATAGCTGCAAAGGATGGGCCAACTCAATATTGAACCCTACGGACTAAGACTGGGATGACATTAAAGTTCATGTGAGTGTAAAGGCAGGTGTCCCAATACATTTGACAATATAGTGTATGTGCTTTCTGCATTCGCAATGCAGAAAAGTTCTTCTGAGGTCATTCAGATGTGATCACATTACGGCCATGTTGAAACCCTTAGAGCAGCACTTCACACGGACAAAAACTGCTCCTACCAGCCGACTCCATCCAAACTCCACTCATCTTTATTTCCATAATGAGACACAAATTAAAATATCTTAAGCCAAGAACAGCCGCCAGCGCGCTCAATCGCTCCCCACTGTGATCTTCTTATTGTCGCTGGCAACAGTAAAGCAAGGATATTGGGGGGGGTCTTTTTTATAAGAAAGCAAAATGACTTTTTAATCGGCTAATATTAGACTTTGCCTGGCGGTGAATTTTTCGGGTCCTCTTAATAAAAACAAAACACCGTTCTGAGTCCAGAAAAATCAATAGTTTCTGTACGCAGCGGCGGAGATGAGACAGCGGCATCGCACTCCCGAGGCTCATCTATTTTAATCTGCCGGACGGTTAATATTTTAACTGCTTGAGCTGACCGTATGAATCCTCAGAATCTAATAAAGGTGGAGGGAAATGTTCAGCGGAAGGCGAGGCGATAATATATGTGTTATATATGAGTTATAGGTGAGAGAAGGAAGCACTGGGCTGCTTATTGGATTGGGGAATAGGAGACCGGCTGATACCGCACAGCCTCAAATTCGAAATTAGAAGAAGACATTCGCAACATTTGCAGGAGGGTGAAATAAAACATTTTCATTTCCAAGACAAATGTAAGTCTGGTTTATTTTCTCCCATCACCCTGCCTGCTGAACTGTGTGAAGCAAAATCAACCTAAAACAATGTAGACATCTATTCTATAGGCTGCTGTTGAGTGATCAGCCGTGGAAAATCACAAGCATTTGGCACATTTAAAAGAGAATACCAGGTGTTTTAAACCTGCACCAGCTTGGAGCAATGTAACTATGCAAGTACCATACCTGGCCAATGTCCCTGGAAGCTGGAAATCACTGAAATAGACACCACTACTCCAGTTATCTCCACCAGCTTCTGGGTCCCATGCCAAGCAGCTACCCTGCTGCTGAACACAGGAGGTTGGTCGTTCAGCATGGGCACCATTCACCGCCCTGCCCCGCTACCTAGATCAATCAGGGAACATTTTGCAATCATTTAGAAGATGCAAAGTATTCCCTGAATCCTGCCTGTGCAAGTGTCCAACCTTCTGTGTTCAGGATACAGAAGGACAGCCTCTCGGCACAGGACCCAAAAGCTAGTGGAGGTCACTGGAGTAATGGTGTCTCCTACAGTGGATTCCAGCTTCTAGGACAGGGGTCTCCAAACTTTCTAAACAAATGGCCAGTTTACTGTCCTTCAGACTTTAGGGGGGCCGGACTAAAGCCAGTGAAAGTAGAAAGTCAGTGGGAGGAATAGTGCCCCATCATTGGTGTCAGTGGAAGAAATTCTGCCCCATTGTTGGTGTCAGTGGGCGGAACAGTGCCCTATCATTGGTGTCAGTGGGAGGAATAGTGCCCCACCCATCATTGGAGCACAGGTGTGTTAGGAGGAAGGTCTCTCTGAAGCTGCTCCAGGTGATCTGTGTGAAAGGGGAGTGGTGGGGAAATCTCTCCCAGCCCTCCTGGCCCCTTTCTGGGGAAGCCATGGAGGCCAGCGGGGCCTCTCCTGCTGGAAGCTCTCAGCCATCTCCTGGGCCATCAGGTAACATACCTGCCCCTGTACAAAGCATGGCCGGGGATCTCTCTGCCCCTGGTGAGGATGAAGGTTCCGAGGCCATCTGGGAGCGAGTGGTGGCTGGGATTAA
Organism: Lithobates clamitans; assembly: GCA_037952925.1. Classification (NCBI taxonomy): domain Eukaryota; kingdom Metazoa; phylum Chordata; class Amphibia; order Anura; family Ranidae; genus Lithobates; species Lithobates clamitans. The sequence goes on from JBBGZY010001145.1 coordinate 1,388,703, forward strand.
GGTCCTGAATAAGGAGAGAGACAAACTGTACAAGCTCAGAGCGGAGGTGAAGCGCTTGAGAAGGCAGCGTGAGGGCTTGCATAGCCAGAGACGTGGGTCCATGGATCCGGGGATCCAACTGGCCAAGGTCCGGGTTGAACACCAGGAAACCATTGTGTCCATGATGGAAGGCAGAGATGGGCCCTTTAAGGAAAAATTCTGCAATGACAGAAGGTTTGCCAGAATGACAAAAATGGAGGTGGAGGAGGGGACCCCCAGTTCAGACCCCCTGCTCCCTCAGGGTGAGGTAAGCAGCCCCATGCCTTCCCAGGACTCAGGAGGCATGCTCAGGGCCATCCAGGCAATGGAGTCTCCTTTGCGGGAGGATCAGTTGGTGTTTCATGAGGAGGACATTACTGATAACATGCCTGACAAGGTAAAGCCTGTCAAGCCCCATGTAGTGCATAAAACTGTTTTTGTGAACACTGTGACTGATACAGACAATGTGCCCAGTGACAATTGGGCTGCTAGTCCTATGTGTAGCAATGCTGTGCTTGCTGATGCTGCAGTGCAGCAAAATATGCATTTAAAAAATGACATTCCTGCAGAGGAACTGCAACATTCAGCAGAACCAATTAACCCCCCTTCAGCTGAGTCTAAAGCTGTTTGCCCCACAGCTGCTGAGGGCTCTACAGCACAGCTTCAGGAGACAGCTGGTATTACATCAGAAACTGTGACTATTCCTGATGGGAATGTGAATGTTTGTGTGACTGATAAAAATCTTCCCAGCACAAGTGTGATGGACAATGGTCCCAGTACAAGTGTGATGGACAGTCCTACCAACTCTGTTCCAGCAGATAATAATAATAATAGTAATGTACAGACTAATGTGACATCAGTGTGGGGCCTTGGCCCTGATAAACCTACATTTGCTCAGGTGGTACACTCTGCTCCTAGTAGCTCCGCCCCCAAGCGGGTTTTCCCCCTGCGACCTACCACCTTGAGCACCCCGGGATCTGGTCTTGGGTCTCTGGCTTCTGCTGGGGGTCCGAGATGAAATGTAGTGATTCTTAAATGGGAAGGTGGTGCAATCCATCCAGCACGGCGTGCAGTGGTGGACATGATTTTGGAGATGGGTTTTGGGGCAAACGATCTGTATGCCCAATACATGTTGCTGGGAGCCGGAAATATACTATTAGTTTCACCAGGCCAGAGGGTCTTGACCTGTTCTGGGAGAGATATGAGGCTTGGTGCAGGTCAAAACCCGAATGGGAAGGTCTGACCCCAGTTGCAGTTTCACAAAGGTCTACAGTGAAAAAAATCACAATTATTCTCACTAATGAGAGTGTTCCTGCTCGAGGTTTAGAGGTCTGGTTAAAGAATTATGGTGAGGTATTGACTAATCCCAATAAAATACTTGATGAACGTAACATCTGGACTGGGGGTTGGTCGGTTACAGTCAGGTTGGCCAGGGATGGTAATGTTGTCCGTCACCTGCCCTCCTCAGCTTTTATAGGGAGGGATAGGATGACTATTTTCTACCATGGTCACCTGAAGCTGTGTCACCGCTGTGGAGAAAAGGGGCATTTGAGCTCTTCTTGTTCAGCCTTGATATGTTCAGTGTGTCGGGGTCAGGGTCATATGGCCAAGGACTGCACCGAGATGATCAGCTGCAACCTGTGCCTGCACCTTGGCCACCCCTATAGCAGATGTCCTGAAGCCTGGCACAATATGGCGAAGGAGGTACTAGATGACATGTCAAGGCTGGACAGGATGGAGGGTGATGCCCCTGGTGTACCATCCTCCTCTGCGGTGACTGACTCCCCTGGTCCTGTTCAGGATCCCTCTCCAGTTCCTGTGGCCACCCCTCCTGTGTCTGTAAGTATTCCTTCTGTATCTGTCTCTGTCCCCCCCCGCCTACTGTATCCCCTCCTCTTGTGTCAGAACCTTCCAAGTCTGTGCCCCCCGAGTCAGTTCCCCCCCAGGAGTCTACCCCTCCTAAGTCTGACTCAAAGGGAGCACCCCCCCCACACCAGGAGTGGTAACATGTACTAAAAAGGTCGCTTCTTCCTCTATAAAGAAGTCTTGTGGAAAGACTTCACAGAAAAAAAGTAAGAGATGAGGGCATCTCTGAAGCTGACCTGCAGTACCTGGAGGAGAGAAGGAAGGTTGGGAAGCGGAAGAAGCAGGTGGTGAGGACGGAACAGGCTCCAGTGCCTGTCTCCAACCGTTATAGGTCCTCTACGTGGGATATTTCCTCATCTGGAGCTTCTTCGGAGCGAAGTTCCGATTCTGAAATGGAATTTGAGGCGGCCTCAAGAAAGAGAGAGGCTTCTGGTGATGAGCAGCAGAGGGGAGCTAAGAAGCAATCCACCCAATAACCCAAATGGCGGTTCCCCCTCCGTTAAAAGTGGTGACAATAAATGTCGCCAGCATTAAGTCAGTAAGAGCTCGTTCTATGGCCTTCTTTTTGTTCAGCCAATTAGACGCTGAAATTTTATTTTTGCAAGAGACTAGGCTCACCTCCTTGGCAGATATTCATATGGCCAAGAGAGAGTGGAGGTATGGTCCATCTTACTGGTCTCTTGCGGCCGAGCCTTACGGCGGTGTGGCGGTGTTGTTTAAAACCGGCATGGTAACTGTCTGGCGGGTTATTGAGGTGGAGATTGGGAGATGTATGGTCTTAGACGTCCTTGTGGGAGGGCAGGACCTGCGCCTAATTAATGTTTATGGGTTTATTGAACAGCTTGCCATCAAAAAGTCACCTGGACCGGATGGCTTGACGGCTGAGTTTTACAAAGCTTTTAAGCCTATTCTGGCCCCACATTTGGTAGAGGTTTTTAACAGTTGCCTTGCTGAGGGGATACTTCCCCCTTCCATGAGGCACTCAGCTGTGATTCTTCTTTCAAAGGGTAAAGATCCTTCGATGATTGAGAATTGGCGCCCCATCAACCTTCTTAATGTCGATAGAAACATACTGGCAAAGATCATTTTCTGGCGCCTATCGTCAGTAGCAGAGTCTTTGCTTTCTCGCCATCAGCACTGTTCGGTCCAGGGTAGGTGCACCTTCACAGCAGTTTTAGCTGTCCGGGAGGCCTTGGAGCGATGCAGGGTTGCAGGCTGGGGAAAGTATCTGCTGACATTGGATCAGGCAAAAGCTTTTGATCGTGTTAACCATGAGTACCTGTGGTTGCTCCTTAGTAAGTACGGTCTGCCGGGTTGTTTTGTCGATTGGTTTTAAAGTCTTGTATAAGGGGGCAGAAAGCTTTCCTCTTGTTAATGGTTGGGTTGGGCAGTCCTTTGAGGTTGGCTCCGGGGTGCACCAGGGTTGTCCCCTGAGTCCCCTGCTCTATGTGTTTGCAATCGACCCCTTCATCAGGAGGCTAGAGAGCAGCATGTTGTGTGGGGTGCCAGTGGGGCTCCCGGGTGAGCCGCCTTTGAGGGTTGTTGCCTATGCGGACGATGTGTCGGTGATTGTCACTGGGGCGGATGAAGCAGAGGAGGTGGTCTCTCTGACATCACGGTATTCTGAAGCATCAGGCTCCAAGATCAATCAGGAAAAGACTGAAGTTTTCTGGATGGGAAAGGAAGGTGAGGGTTTTGATCTCCCGGACACCTTTCCAGTGCCCCAGGAAAGAATTAAGATTCTAGGCATTGAATTTGGACCTGGCGATTATGGCCTCAAAAACTGGGAAGGCAGACTGGAAATTGCCAATACTAAGGTGGTCAGCTGGAAGAGATGGAAGTTATCTATGAGGGAAAGGGTTGATCTGATTAAGACTTACCTGATTCCGATCTTCTTGTATGTCAGCTTTGTCTGCATCTTGCCAGTGTCTCTCTATGCTAGGGTCAGTAGTGTGTTCTTCCAGATGTTGTGGGGGAACAGACTGAACCCCATCAAGAGGAATGTCACCTATCTATCCAGGAGGGAGGGTGGCTTAGGTATGGTCAACCCAGTTCTTTTCTTTTCACTGCTTTTTCTCAAGTTTAACATTGGTAATATGCTTGCAGTGGAACCTCCTGGATGGGCAGGCATATTTAGATCTTGGTTTAGGCCTTTTCTACGACTTTGGGAAGAAGGTGGCCAAGTGAAGAATCTCAGGGGTCATCGTGGTCAGCTACCAGCCTATGTCGCTCCATGCCTGAAGTTACTACGGCAGTGGCGATTGTCGGCTGAAGATCTCAGATCGGTTCCGAGGAAAGTCCTTATGAGCCGAGTCTTGAGCGAAGTCTTTCATGACCCATTGGCCTTAAGGGATTGCCCAGGCTCAGTTTTGAGGGCAGGGTTAAGACTTATTAATTTGGACAGAGTACCCCCTAAATTCAGGGATCTGGCCTGGTTGTGCTTCCATGGGAGGCTCTATGTTAGGGGCAATTTGAAATTCCGCAGTGGGGTGGATCGTAGCTGTCCTCGGGAGGAGTGTGCAGGTGAGGAGGAGACTATGGACCATTTTCTGCTTCATTGCCCCTTTAACAAAGAGGTGTACAAACAGGTGGGGCGGGCCCTCGGTGTTCCTTTCCTCTCCAGGCTGGGTTATGCTGAGTGGGTGTACGGAGCATTCAATACTGGTGGTGGTTTTTGTTTAGATGCACTTTTTTTAGTTAGCCTAGTAGTCCGTTATTTCACTTGGAACGCACGGTGTCAGGTCAGCATTCGGCATAAAATCCTTCCTGTTCAGGTGGTGGTGTATGACATTTTGCATGAGGTGGAGAAGATTCGGGTGCTCGAGAGAGACATGCGGAGTCAGGGGGCTTGGTTGAAGGCGTGGAGGGGTTTCAAGCCTCCCTGACTGCCAGGAGTCTCTTTCCCGGGTGTGGCTGTCTGTCTCTTATCACCCTAGATTATTATTTTTTTTGGATTAATTTTTGATAAATGGCTGCGTACATAGGTGATGGGTTGTGCCTCTTAGGCCCTCTCTGCTGCTTTATGTAAATAATTTTGGTAGTGGATTATGTATATATTGTATATATTCTGAACATGGATGTGTATTCCTTGGATTTCTGTTGAAGTTTTGTACTATGGTTTTGTTTTTTACTTTTGTATAAAATTGGTTGCTTGATTCTTTTTAATAAAAGATCAATAGTGCCCCATCATTGGTGTCAGTGGAAGAAATTCTGCCCCAAGGGTCAGATAAGAGCAAGCAAAGGCACACAGTTTGGAGATCACTGTTCTAGAGGCATCCCACAGGTATGGAATATGTATGGTTATAAGGGTCCAAGCTGGACCATGTAACGATGTATAAAATATCCATATCTGGAATTTTATTTTTAAATTATGAGCTGAGTACACAAAAAGGATATTTTGGTTTCAGGTGCCTGCCTTGGTTCCTGGCTTTCTTTCTTTATCCCATGTGAGCTGGTTGTATGTTCAATAAAAAAAAAAAAGCAGAGATGGTGATAATCATAGGTGTGCGCAGGGGGTGTGCCAGGCGTGCCTGGGCACACCCTAATCACTCTGTGTGGTCCCCCTACTGCCCTGGCTTTCCCCTGTGTTGACCCCTTCCTTTTCTAAATGAACACATTCACTCACTGTGTTCATTCATAAACTGAAGCATAGTAAACACAGTTTATCATGCTTCAGTGTGCTTGAGCTTTGGGGTGCACATAGGCTGCGCACATCTATGGCGATCATTCTTTATAATATGCAAAACCAGAACTCAAATTTAAAAATGAACTCTCCCAACTATACAAGAAACCTTTAGGTGGATTTAACAGTCCAGCTACCCGACACACCTATAAATGATGGGACTGTATTTTGCTCGCAAGGATGGTCCATGTGTGATCCATTCCTAGGATCCTCACCAGGGCTATAGTGTGGAACAGGAGGCAGACTGGAGCAGAGGAAGGTAAGTGACATATCAGAGGGTACCTTGCTACATATTGAGTTCGCTTAGAGTTTTTGGCTAGTCCAATGTGCAATAGCAACAAAAAATTCACTTTTTTTAAAGACCAAGCATGATGGTATTGGCCGTATAGGTATAGGGGCTTCCACAAACATCCACAATTTGTCCCCAGACAGGTGATCGTTTCCCAATTCGGTCATTTTGAGCTGAATACAGACATTTTAACGGGTGCGATTCGGCACGGTGTCGCTTTAACTGACAATTACGCGGTCCTGCGACGTTGCTCCCGAACAAAATTGAAGTCCTTTTTTCCCCACAAATAGAGCTGTCTTTTGGTGGTATTTGATCACCTCTGTGGTTTTTATTTTTTGCGCTATAAACAAAAAAAGAGCAACAATTTTTAAAAAAAAGCAATATTTTTTACTTTTTGCTATAATAAATATCCCCAAAAAATATATAAAAAAAACATTTTTTTTCCTCAGTTTAGGCCAATATGTATTCTTTTTGGTAAAAAAAAAAAAAAAAAAAAAAAAAAATCGCAATAAGCGTTTATTGATTGGTTTGCGCAAAAGTTATTGCGTCTACAAAATAGGGGATAGTTTTATAGCATTTTTATTAATAATTTTTTTTTTACTAGTAATGGTGGCGATCAGCAATTTTTATTGTGACTGCGACATTATGGCGGACAGATTGGACACTTTTGGCGCTATTTTGGGACCATTCACATTTATACAGCGATCAGTGTGATTAAAAATGCACTGATTACTGTGTAAATGTGACTAGCAGTGAAGGGGTTAAGCAGGAGGGGGCACTGCCGGGGTTAAGTGTGTCCTAGGGAGTGATTCTAACTGTGGGGGGGAGGGGCTATGTGTGACACGACAGTGATCACAGCTCCCGATTACAGGGAGCTGTGATCAGTGTCAGTGTCATTAGGCAGAATGGGGAAATGCTTGTTTACATCAGCATTTCCCCTTTCTTTCTCTCCGTGAGATGATCGCGGGTATCCCCGTGGACATCAAATCCGTGGGACCCGCGGTCGGACTCACGGCGTGCGCCTGCACAATAACGTGATTTCGCACAGTGGAGCCAACCTGCCGCAAAAGCGGTTAAGCAGTGCTTGTGACCATACCTCCCAACTTTCTGAGATTGGAAAGAGGGACACCTATTAGCAAAAGTATGTAGGCATAGGACGCCCCCTTAAATGAAAATTATAAAAAAAAGATTAGTTAAACCCAAAAATCCTTTTTTTACCCCTACTATTCCTTTATATTGGCTTTTGCAATTTACAAATGCAGCAATTTAGAAATTGGATGAAAGGTTTAGTACTGGGAGACACTTTTTGAAAGCTAAAAAGTGTACTTTATATACAATTATATAGATCAGGCCAAAATGACGGACAAATAAGGAAAGAGGGACAGAGGGACTTTGTTCCAAACGATAGATAGTCCCTCAAAATCAGGGACAATTGAGAGCTATGCTTGTGACTAGGAACCCATGCAGAGATCAGAAGAGATCAGTCCTTACATGGGACCGTTATCACACGTGGGAAATGTCTTCCATGTTGGAGTCTTGAACAACCAACAATCACTGACTTTTCTATACAGAAAAGGGAACACACCTGGGTGGGATCGGAGCACATTCTCTGCGACCCGAGCCCACCCTATTTTGAAGCATATTAGAGCCTGTGGCTGGATGAACAGACATCTCGCTGCCTACCTGCCTCAGTGAGATATCCAGCCATCTATAGTCATCCTTACCAATCATATCCAGGATACTCTGGTGGTTGGAGATAATGACACAAGGGCCGTCAACCTGAAAGTTTTCCAATCCTTTCACCTCAAATCGCAACCCAAAAAAATATTTCATAGTGCGCACAAAGGCCCGGATTATCCTGAGGAAGGAACAGGAAAAAGAAGTTTAAAACGACCCTTTCCTAAATATTCACACTTGATATAAATTAACAGAACACGGTCATTGACTGCTCAGAACATTGTGGGTATTTCACATCATTTAAAACTAGAGAGTCAATCAGACAAGTTGGGACTAAATGAGAGGATCAGTAAGACACAGACATTGTGCAAGTATCACTCTTTGGGGTTGATTTACTAAAACTGGAACATACAGAATCTGGTGCAGCTGTGCATGGTAACCAATCAGCTTCTAACTTCAGCTTGTTCAACTAAGCTTTGACAATGAAACCTGGAAGCTGATTGGTTTCTATGCAGAGCTGCACCAGACTTTGTACGCTCCAGTTTTCCAAATTGGTGCTCACGGGCCAAAACAGCCCTGTGCATGAGGCCTAACACCAAAATGGATGTAAACACGAGGCAGCATAAGTGGGCTGTGCATTCTGTACACATCTCAAGATTTTTTTTCTTTCCTTTACCGTTAAACCGACCACCGGAACTTACATTAAGCTGTATCCTTATGTGAAGACCACAAAGTCGTTTCTTGAAATGATTCATCACACTCAATACGGCCCAAGAATTACAATAAGGGAAACCTCAAGCCTGTTAGCCATTTGCAAAATCACCATCAAACAGACACTAATGAATGGATTGTAACAGCTCAGTTCTTAGCAAGAGACGTTACAACACACATTGCCTCACTGTGCAAAATCACAGGATCTGGTAACATGTACAGCTATGAAGATTTTCAATGCTCTTACACTATACAAGAATAAAGAATCAACTCTTGTTTTTGCACAAGAAACTGACAAGTAGGCCTCAGCATATGTCAGGTGTTAGGTAAACCACCAGGCAGCAAGCTTTGTGGAAGTAATTAGAAAGCAGGACTAATGTGCCAGCCTGTATGGAGCAGATGACAGGGGCATCAGGATGGGAAGTGGTAAGCCGATAATCCTGGATATTCATCTGCTGGGTCAGCTGATACTTTAAAATTTTAAACTTCTAGTAGGACTGCAAGTGATGACTCCATTGAAGGACTGGATCAATACTCTAAAATTCATTCACATTTAAAAAAGGCAATTTTACCTATAAAAAAGTTAAATTTACATTACCCTTCTTCTTCTTCCAAGTAGTCATCGAAATATCAACCACACCGCTGCAACCTGTCCAGTACTGGGCAGTGTGTATAGCCTGTGACTTTCTGGGGGTGCTCTAAAATGACCCACATGCCCCCAGGTGTGGCCATTATGAATGGCGAGCATCCTGGGCACAGGATTCTCATGGCTGAACAGCTGTGCCAGAGGCTGTAGAACACGGACCATCCCTGGACAGGCCGTGGCAGTGAGAACAAGAGGACATCTGCTCCTGCGTTCCATAGTTTTGGGAAACGGACTTCGGGAAATACTTTTTCTCAGTATGGTAGAATTCAACGCTGAGATACCTTGCAGCACCTCCACACCCATTATTCCCAATTAGCTCTCCCCAACTACAGTACACACCTCCCCATACCCACCTACTCTTTAATGCACCTTCTTTTCTTTCAGCCTCTACAAAAATAAACTCCAGCCATCGACAAAGAAATCCACCTCTGAGGCTCTAAAGGTTGTTCCTCCTCCCCCCTTCCTTCCCCCCTCTCCTGTACCCCTCTTTTCCTTCCCCTCTTTCCTCCCCCATAGATAGACCAAATGAAATCTGGGGTAATTTGTTAACTATAATATTTGTCACTGTGGTATTGAATATAATAAAGTATGGAAGACAGCTAAGCAATGTAAGATGTGTCAAAGCGGATGTATTATATCATGTCTGATATGTAACTACTCGCATACTCTACTGTATTATTTTCTGCTTTCTTTTCCTTCAATAAAGCACTCCTGATTGTTAAAAAAAAGGTTGTTTCTCCCTTTCCCAACCCCAACCATCCATACTCCCTCACCTAATAAAACACCAACTGAGATAATGTATTTTATCACAATGGTATAACATTATACTGCTTAATTTCCATGTATGAATTTTTAGTGTGCTTCTGAAACCTTTACTAACGTCCTTTGTAAAAGAGAAGCTTGGCAAAGGTTGGCATAAAGGGTTTTAATGCCAAAAAGTTGGGACTTGATTTAATCCTTAGACTGACCCTAACACCCATTTTATCCCTTACCTCAACTGTAAAGCTTAACCTAACCCCCTGTATTAAACCTTTGACATTTAGCCCCCCTTCTAAAATTAACCTTTATTCTAATCCTGACCATAATACTTAACACCCTAACCCCATCCCGAATTATTATATTAAATATGACCTTAAATCTAAATGTTAACTTTACTAAAACCTACCTAATCTTAACAACAACCCTAAAAATAATGGATTTGCTTTATCAGTGCCAGTTCAACATCCAACTTGGCTGAAAAGGATAGGAGGGCTTAGTTTCAATTTAGGCTGCACTTTTGTACTTTTTAATTTTAAATTACATTTTATCGTGAGAATGCATCTAATAAGAACAATGGGTGCAACATTTGGCCAACAAGCACTTTTTACTTTATATAACTATCTGAAATTATAGAAAAGAGCAATTGTGAGAGTACGCTTTATTCATATAATAACTAATCACACTGTACACTTAAAGATAATGGGGAGTGTTATTGTTATTTTTTACATATTCATCTCAGTCCCCACGACACTGTCAATCCTGCCCATGGTCCACACTTAACCCTCAGGATAGTCCTACCCAGATCACATTTTTAGGAATGCCCCACCTCTAATTATGTGGGATGCCACTTGCAGCCATGATCCCTTCAGTAAATACCCTTTTTTGAGTTACTGTACATATTCAGTAACTCAAATAAAAGTGATACTGTGATCTTGGGATGCAGTCGTCTGGGACACAGAATCATCAGGACAAAACACCTAGACGTTGGACCGTCCCAAAGGGATCCAGAACAGCTGGCATGTATGCAATACAAAAGATACAACTTAGAACAACCAAAGTCCACAGTAGAATATAAGTGAAAAAAACTATTATATATATATATATATATATATATATATATATATATATATATATATATATATATATATATATATATATACATATATACACACACACACACACACACACACACACACACACACACTGTATATATCAAAGTGCAGTGATGTGAAAATCTTCAGCATGTTGAAGAAAAAATGAAGAACATTATAAATTAGAGCATTTAGCTATTCACCAATTGAGTGAATATATCTTGAAAATATGGCAAAACACCTTGTGCCCTCCACCAGAGGAAACAATGGTTTCTTACCAGATAAAACGGATCCCTATGACAGAGATCAAGCATGTTGGTAACAAGCCTCCAGATTTCCAGCAATAATCATAGCAAACCACCAACTTTAAACCTCTCACACTCACCCAATAGATCAGCATCCTGTTCCCCTGACAATGCTGTTTGACGGCGAAACACATTGGCCAGGCTTTGACCAGTGACGTCATCACGCCTGCCGAGTGATGCTGGTGATGAACTGTTACATGCTTTAACATGCTGCTTTTTGATCTACCTCTGCAAGTACCTGTTCATTTTTAATAAACATTAACATAGCGGTTTTACACTATATGCGGCCTCTTTTCCTTTCTATGAATGTGGATGCAGTCCGGCCTGACATGCTGACCTATGGAGTGACCAAGGTTTAAAGTTGGGTGGTTTGCTGTGCTTATTGTCAGATATCTGTAGGCTGGTTACCAACATGCTTGCTTGATCTCGGTCATAGAGATCAATTTTATCTGGTAAGAGGCCATTGTTACCTGTGGTGGAGGGCACAAGATGTTTGGTTGTCTTTTTAAGCACGCAGGTGAATGGCTGAATGCTCTATTTCAATTAAACTTTCTTAGTTCTTTCTTAAAGCACGCTGAAGATTTTCACATCATTAGACTTTGAATATATATATATATAATTTTTTTTTTTCCTTATATTTTACTGTGGATTTTTTGCTGATGCACACTTATTATTATGTGTATTTATTGGTTGCAACATCTAGTATTTGGATGCAGCTATGAACACACTTTTTTTACACTAAGCGCAAAAGAAAAAAAAATGTACAGGTATTTAAAAAGATACAACTTGATGAAGAGCCAAACTCTCATGACATGGAAATGTACTCATTATAGCTTACCTCAACCCACCACAAACATATATTACTTTCTGTGTCACAGGCAAGTGGCAGTTCAAATATTACAAATACTGGCAAACAGTATTTAAGATTAATTCAATACTGTTAAATAAAAGCTTGCCTAACCTGTCTGGAAAAAAAAAAAAAAAAAGCAGACACACAAATGCCCCATGGCCTTTGGACTGGTGCCCTATGGTATGTACAAACATGACTGTATTGCCAGGCACACTGCATTACAAGGCACAGCTACAAACCCGAAGTAGGGTTGTAAAAAAGCCTAAAAAGGAAGAAATTGCATGTGAAATCTTACATTCAGCACCCTGTAAAAGTACACACAGAAGTTACAATACAATGAAATCCTTGCATATAAAGTCACTACGACTAAACATTGTTCTTGTGAGAAGAAACATTCCTCGGCCAGCCTGAAAACTGAACACAGAACAAGTATCACTGCTCTGGGTCAAAGCTCTGTGGGCCTGTGAACACCTAGTGCACTACTGCTTGCTCCACTGCAATATGATGTATACTGTATATGTACCTACACAGGGCACATGTGCTACAGCAAACCAAAGTGGTTCAAATATTTACAGAACAACGATGCCCAAGGGACTTTGAGAGACACATTGAAATTGATAAACGATTGTTACATATTATTAGAGATACATACAGTAAAACCTTGGATTGCGAGCATAATTCATTCCAGAAACATGCTTGTAATCCAAAGCACTTGTATATCAAAGCAAATTTCCCCATAAGAAATAATGGAAACTCAAATCATTTGTTCCACAACCATTTTTTTCATAGGTCCTTCAGTTTATAGTCCATATAAAAAGATTATAGCAATGTGAAAGGTTGTGCAATCATAAAATGCCCATCCACAAATGGAAGCCTCCACAAGGGTATTAGAAGCAAAATCAAGCAGGAGCTACAGAGTATGAAAGAGAAGAGCGGTGTCTCTAATGCAGCGTACACACGACCGGTTTTGCCGTCGGAGTAAACTCCGAAGGTTTCTCCGACGGAATTCCATTCAAGTGGTCTTGCCTACACATGGTCAACCCAAAGTCCGACCGTCCAGAACGCGGTGACGTACAACACTTACGACGGGACTAGAAAAAGGAAGTTCAATAGCCAGTAGCCAATAGCTTCTGTCTCGTACTTGCTTCAGAGTATGCGTCGTTTTTGGTCCATCGGAACAGCATACAGACGAGTGGTTTTCCCGATAGGAATTGGTTCCGTCGGAAATATTTAGAACATGTTCTATTTCTAGGTCCGCCAGAATTTTCGAAAAAATAAGTCAGATGAGGCACACACACGTTCGGAATAGACGATGAAAAGCTTGTCAGACTTTTTCTGTCGGACATTCCGCTCATGTTTACGCGGCTTAAAGTGGTGTTCCACCCAAAAAAAAAAAAAAATTCATGAATGTAACTAAAAAAGATTTAAAAAAAAAACATTTGGAAAATTTTTTTTTACTCACCTCTAAATGGCTGTTGCTAAGGGGTCCCTTGTAGTCTGCCTCCTTCAGTGCCTGGGCTCTTGACATCACTTCCCCTCAGCGCAGGAAGGGCTCAGCTCTGCCCCCTCCCTCTTGTCAATCATCTGGGACACGTGACAGGTCCCAGATGATTGCACGGCCAATCACGGTGCCGCTCGCGCATTGGCAGTGGGTGCCTGGCTGTGACGCCACAGCCGAGCGCCCATAGCTACAATGCCGGCGCCGCCGAACGGAGCCGGAGATGAGTGGGGCTTCGGTCCCCCGCATCGCTGGACCCTGAGACAGGTAAGTGTCCGATTATTCAAAGTCAGCAGCTGCAGTATTTGTAGCTGTTGACTTAATTTTTTTTTATAATGGGAACACCACTTTAACTGTAGCAATATATTGCTAAATGTTGCAAAGAGGGGGGAGTTTGGGACTTTAAATGAGGCACAATATTTGTGCCTCCATCCCGGGTTCAAGTACATAAGAAGGGAATGTGGGACTTTAAATGAGGCAATTGACTTGTGGAGGTAGAGTATTTAGTAAACATTTTTTATTTGTAACAATAGTAAAAAAGTATTTTCATATATATATATATATATATATATATATATATATATATATATATATATATATATATATATATATATATATATATATATATATATATATATATATATACACACATGCACAATGATATAAACATAATGGATACATATACATTAGCTTGGCAGCACATAAGAGGTAGTAAATGTTGATAAATATAATACAAGGTGTTTCATATTAGCAGGCATTAGTAAAACATATGCAAAAGAGCTGCTATAAGATAGGTACACATACACATTGATAATTACATAGTACTCAATGAATTTTGAATGTATAAAAAGTATATATGGGCCAGTGAATATGTAATGAGCCAGACTTGTCTGAGCACCCCATGGAAACTCAACGCGTTTCATGGCTATATGCCATTCATCAGGAGTTGGGTACAGAAGTAAACTGTAAATATAAATAAATATGTAGTATTAGTAATTATGTTCTACCCCTTTAAAGGGAGAAAAGACCTCATGGGAAGAAAGATTTATACTCACATGTTGGCTAAAGCACTGTGCTTGGCTAGCATCGAGGGGGATGGGACCCCAAATGATTGTCTGTTCCGGAGCTGAGGTAAGGGACCCCACCCCACCCAAGAAAACCTCCACATAGCATGCCCAATTGCTACAACACATTCCACACGTGTGGGGGATGATTGCAAGTATGGTGTTCTGGAAAAAATGTATAAAAATTAGAAAGATATGTGTAAAAACAGTGAAAAAAGTAAAAGTGAAAAAAGTAAAAGTGAAAAAATGTGAAAAGTGAAAAAAAAATGAGTGTTTGAGAGAAAAAAAAAATGATGTGTATATTTTGTGTTGTGTATGTATAAAAATACACACATACACCATAGTGAGTATGTTGCGCGAGTCAAAAGAAAATAAAGGGGAAAGGGTTGAAAAAAAGAGAAAATGTGCATAACTTACGTGTGTCTGTATCCAGTGAATGGGTGGTGTGTGTTACCTCCCTGGTGTCAAACACACAGTGAAATGGTAGGCAATCAAGCTCACCTGCTTAAGTAATCCAAGTGTGGGACGGGTCCCTGACCAACGTCATGCACACCATCCAATGAGAGTAGGAGTTGACAGTGAAATCCACCAGCGGCACAAGCGCCAAAGTGGAGCCACGCCAAACCCCATCTTCATCTTCCCCATGAAGTTCCAAACTCCACCCTCTTGGCTATATGCAACAGGCATGGAGGCAATTGATTTTTTGGATTGGCAGTGTTCCCCTGCCATTCATGTGTGAGGTCTGTCTTGGTTGCTGTACTATAAGTATATCTGCATTTGATTAAACTTATACAAAATAATGACATATGCAATATCTGTATTAGATATACTATTTGATACCATGCCCATTTTCTGCAATTATAATTCATTTATACATCAAAAATATTTCTTTACTGGGCCTCTGTTGTTCTATATGACTCCATTTACACTGAGGCTGGTTTGGATCAGGGATGGGGGGCGCCCTTTTTCTTGTCTGGATTCCGGAGCAGTGCTTCCCTCCTGAGTCTCCTTTGAGATATTGGTGGGGGGGCCCTCCTGCACATCGGCGTCATGTTACGACCTGTTTGTAGCGTCTTTTAATGCTGCAATACGGGGAGCGTTCTTGGTCCATCTCGCGTCGAAGATGGGGTTGACGTGGCTCCACTTTGGCGCTTGTGCCGCTGGTGAATTTTACTGCCAACTCCTACTCTCATTCGATGGTGCGCATGACGTTGGTCAGGAACCCGCCCCACACTTGGATTACTTAAGCAGGTGAGCTTTATTGCCTACCATTTCACTGTGTGTTTGACACCAGGGAGGTAACACACACCGCCCATTCACTGGATACAGACACACATAAGTTATGCACATTTTCTCTTTTTTTCAGCCCTTTCCCCCTTTTGACTCACGCAACATACCCACTCACTATGGTGTATGTGTGAATTTTTATACATACGCAACACTCATTAAAATATACACATATCAATTTTTTTTTTCTCTCAAACACTCATGTTTTTTCACTTTTCACATTTTTTCACTTGTACTTTTTTCACTGTTTTTACACATATTTTTCTCATTTTTATACATTTTTTCCAGAACACCATACTTGCAATCATCCCCACACATGTGGAATGTGTTGTAGCAATTGGGCATGCTATGTGGAGGTTTTCTTGGCTGGGGTGGGGTCCCTTACCTCAGCTCCGGAACTGACAATCATTTGGGGTCCCATCCCCCTCGATGCTAGCCAAGCACAGTGCTTTAGCCAACATGTGAGTATAAATCTTTCTCCCCATGAGGTCTTTTCTCCCTTTAAAGGGGTAGAACATAATTACTAATACTACATATTTATTTATATTTACAGTTTACTTCTGTACCCAAATCCTGATGAATGGCATATAGCCATGAAACGCGTTGAGTTTCCATGGGGTGCTCAGACAAGTCTGGCTCATTACATATTCACTGGCCCATATATACTTTTTATACATCTAAAATTCATTGAGTACTATGTAATTATCAATGTGTATGTGTACCTATCTTATAGCAGCTCTTTTGCATATGCTTTACTAATGCCTGCTAATATGAAACACCTTGTTCTGTGTATCATTATACTGTTCGGGGCCGAGGCAGATTATGCCCATACATACCAGCTACCACATGTTCACAAAGATTTCTTTGTGTTGAGACTCATTTAAAGGGATTAGGCCTCGTACCACATGGGCAGTTTGAGACTTCCAATATAAACTGCAGGCGAACTTCAACAGCCAGGAGGGAGAGCTGCAGCACACAGCCACCCATAGTACTGAATGGCTGTAGATGAGTATATGCTATGCCCACACACGAGTGAAAAAAGGAGTTTATACAAACATGGCACATACATAAAACTATTCTCCATCCGTTTTAGGTGAGTGATTTTCTCAGGGGACATGCAGCAAATGTATACCGAATAATACATAAATACACATACAGTGGGGAAAATAAAAGATTTGATCCCCTGCTGATTTGGTAAGTTTGCCCACTTACAAAGAAATGACAGGTCTATAATTTTTATCACAGGTGTATTTTAAATGATAAAGACAGAATATCAACCAAAAATCTAGAAAAAAAAACACATTATACAAATGTTATAAATTAAAGCGGAGGGCCAGCTGAAAAAAAAAAATTAAGTCAGCAGCTACTGTACAAACACTGTAGCGGCTGATTTAATAAGCACACTTACCTCTCCAGGGTGGCCGCGGTGTCGGCCGCCCGAGGCCGACCCATCCCTCGGCTCTCGGGTCCCGGCGCTGCCATTCGAACTAAGGGAAACAGGCAGGGGAGCCTTGCGGCTTCATCGCCCATTTCCTACTGCGCATGGGTGAGTCGCGCAGCTCTTTGTGAATGGCCGGCTGTGTTTGGGACACACACAGTTCCCAGAACACAGCGCGCCCCATTCCCCAGAAGACAACGCGAGGAGGAGAAGACTGAAGATCACCGCGGTGTAGGAAGTGGCAGATTAGAACGATCTGCCTAACAACAGCCATTTCTGGTAAGTAGAAAAAAGTATTTTTTTCATTTTTTTTCAGATTTTTAGGAACATTTTTATGTATTTTTTTTTTTAGGGTGGCCCTCCGCTTTAAGTTGCAATTCAGTGAGTAAAATAAGTACTGTATTTGATCCCCAAACAAAACATGACTTAGTACTTGGTGGAGAAACGCTTGTTGGATTTTGGTCCACTCTTCAGATCTTCTTTAAATCTTTAAGGTTTCTTGGTTATGGCTTGGCAACTCAAAGTATCAGCCCACTCCATACATTTTCTATAGGATTAAAATCTGGCTAGGCCACTCCATGACCTTAATGTGCTTCTTCTTGATCCACTCCTTTGTTGCCTTGGTGGTATGTTTTGAGTCATTGTCATGCTGGAAGACCCATCCACGATCCATATTCAGTGTTCTGACTGAGGGAAGAAGGTTCTCATCCAAGATTTTACAATACAGGCATACCCCCCTTTTAAAGTACACAATGGGACCAGAGCATGTATATAAAATGAAAATGTACTAAAAGTGAAGCAATACCTTTTTTCACTTCTGGGGTGTCAGGGGCTGTAGTGGGGGTGTCTGGGAGTGAAGGTTATAGTACTGTACAGTTCAACACGAGAGAATGGCACAGATGCTAGGCTGTAACAGCTGACCAGACCAGTGGAAATAAAAGTTCTCAGTCAGGGGTAGTAACACCCCTCAGCTTCATTCCTCCCAGCCGATAGCTATACTATATAGTCTTCCTGTGCACAAAAATTCCACGAGAGTAACTGACAGCTTGTAGATAGTGTTATCTTGGCATATAGCCGACTCACAGTTAGTAGAGCGTGTTTCCAAGTATCCGTGCACGGAATACTCAGCTGCAGCTTTAGCTTGCGAGCCACTTTACATACTCTCGTGGGTATGTCCGTACTCGCGAGTGTACGTAAATTAAGTATCCGTATGCCTGTACATGGCCCCATCCATTGGCCCCTCAATGCAGCAAAGTCGGTCTGTACTCTTAGCAGAGAAACAGCCCCAAACTGTAGGTATGGTGTTCTTAGGGTCATAGTATTTTTTTCTTCGTCCAAACACATTGAGTCAAGTTAATTCCACAGAGCTCATCTGACCACAGCACTTTCCCCCAATCCTTCTCGGATTTTTTTAGATGTTCATTGGCAAACTTCAGAGGGGCCTGTACATGTGCCGCCTTGAGGAGGGGGACCTTGTGGGCGCTGCAGAATTTCAATCCATGGCGGCGTATTGTGTTACCAATGGTTTGTTTGGTTACTGTGGTCCCAACTGCCCTCACTTTTCTCATGATCATTCTTACTCTATGAAGTGAAATCTTGCATGGAGCTCCAGGCCGAGGGCGATTGATGGCTATTTTGTATTTTGTTCATTTGCGAAAAATCGCTCTTCTCACCAAGCTTCTTGCTTATGGTCTTGTAGCCTTGTGCAGATCTACAATCTTATCCTTGACGTCCTTTGACAGCTTTCTGGTCTTGCCGACGATAGTGAGGTTTGAATGGAAGAGATTCTGTGGACAGGTTTCTTGTATACACATAACAAGTTGTCGTTAGGACACCTTCTTAATTTGACAGGACTAATCTGTGTACCACATGAGCACATACTGTAGCCAGTCTGTGAGAGAATTATTGTTGGTTGGTAGGGCATTAAATACTGATTTTACTCACTGAACTGCAACTCAATTTATAACATTTTGTATCATATGTTTTTTCTGGATTTTTGGTTGATATTCTGTCTCTATATTTTAAAATACATCTATGATAACAATTATAGACCCGTCATTTCTTTGTAAGTGGCCATATTTACAGAATCTGCAGGGGATCCACCAAATTATTTTCCCCACTGTATACGGACTCAAACACATTGATTCTAATTGTTTTACAGCAAATTGACCCTCTAGCTCCTGAAGTAGAAGAATAGTGTATATCCAGGAAATGTGTTGAGCTGAACAATCCTTCAAAACCCCTGTAGGAGGAAAAGATTATCATTATAGTGGTTTACCTATAATTTGCCAATAAGTCTGGGTTCACACTAGTGCGTGCGGGATACCACATTTGATCCGCACAGGAATCGCGCCGCATTCCTGTGCACATCCCATGCGATGTCTGTGTGGTGTGATCTGAGCCATACATTTTGTATGGCTCACATCGCATCGCACCAAAATGGTGCAGGAACCTTTTTTTTCCACACCTGAAACGCATTACATAGGTGTTCACACCCATACGATGCGATTCTGGCAATCGCACTGCATTTTGCGATCCGTTTCAGGGTGCCATAAATCTAACATTGACACCTGCAGCAGATCGCATGGACGCCATGTGATTGCTATGCAATGCGGGGAAACGCAGTGGATTTTGTGCGTTTCCCGCATAGTATCAGTGTGAACCAAGGCTCAAGTAGGTGATGGAGCTGGAATACATTTTGGGTTTTTGTAACTATATTGCTTATTGTTTTATTGTAGAACCCTTTTATATGTTATTGTTTTTATATATTTTGTATTAATAAAGCTACATTGGTTTCATGGAAAAAGAATATATAGACGCATGAATGTTAGGGATATGTCACAGCAAAGACAACCAAATCATCTAATGAGTATTCATTACTATAGGTGGCTGTGCACAGCAGCGGTCTCTCCTGCAGCAGAAATAAGGCCTCAAATTACATCAGAAGCCTCAAACCAGCCGTGTACAAGCCTTATGCAGTTCACTTCAATGCATGCATGCAGGGCTGTGTAGCAGATTTTCAGCCTAAATATATTTGTTTAAAGAGTTGTGATGATTAATATTTACAAATGATTAATTAATTAATGATTTACAAATAAATATCTAAAAAGTGTGGTGAGCATTTGTATTCAGCCCCCTTTACTCTGACACCCTAACTAAAATCTAGTGGAATCAATTGTCTTTAGAAGTCACCTAATTAGTAAATAGAGTCCACATGTGTAATTTATTCTCAGTATAAATACAGCTGTTCTGTGAAGTCCTCAGAGGTTTGTTAGAGAACCTTAGTGAACAAACAACATCATAAAGGCCAAGGAACACACCAGACAGGTCAAAGATAATTTTGTGGTGAAGTTTAAAGTAGGGTTGGGTCATAAAAAAAATATCCTGAGCTTTGAACATCTCACGGAGCACTGTTCAATCCATCATCCGAAAATGGAAAGAGTATGGCACACTTGCAAACCTACCAAGACATGACCATCCACCTAAACTGACAGGCCAGGCATTAATCAGAGAAGCAGCCAAGAGGCCCATAGTAGCTCTGGAGGAGCTACAGAGATCTACACCTCATGTGGGAGAATCTGTCCACAGGACAACTATTAGTCGTTCACTCTACAAATCTGGCCTTTATGGAAGTGTGGCAAGAAGAAAGCCATTGTTGAAAGAAAGCCATAAGAAGTCCCCTTTGCAGTTTGCGAAAAGCTCTGTGGAGGACACAGCAAACACATGGAAGAAGGTGCTCTGGTCAGATGAGACCAAAATTGAACTTTTTGGCCTAAAAGCAAAATGCTATGTGTGGCGGAAAACTAGCACTGCACATCACCCTGAACACACCGTGAAACATGGTGGTGGCAGAATCATGTTGTGGGGATATTTTTCTTCAGCAGGGACAGGGAAGCTGGTCAGAGTTGATGGGAAGATGGATGGAGCCAAATATAGGGCAATCTTAGAAGATAACCTGTTATGCCGCGTACACACGGGCAGACTTTTCGACCGGACTGGTCCGACAGACTTTCCAGCGGACTTTCGACGGACTTCCGACTGACTTTTTAACGAACAGACTTGCCAACACACGATCACACCAAAGTCCGAGGGATTCGTACGTGATGACGTACACCGGACTAAAATAAGGAAGTTGTCAGCCAGTAGCCAATAGCTGCCCTATCGTCGTTTTTTGTCCGTCGGACTAGCATACAGACGAGCGGGTCCGGCAGAGCTACGACGTAAAGATTTGAAGCCTGTTCCAAATCTAAAGTCTGTCAGATTTGCGACTGGAAAAGTCCGCTGAAGGTCCGGTGAAGCCCACACACGATCGGATTGTCTGTCGGATTTAGTCCGTCAGACCAGTCCGGTCGAAAAGTTCGACCATGTGTACGCCCCATTAAAGTCTGCAAAAGACTTGAGACTGGGGCGGGGGTTCACTTTCCAGTAGAAAAACGACCCTAAACATACAGTCAGAGCTAGAATGGAATGGTATAGATCAAAGCATATTAATGTATTAGAATGACCCAGGTCAAGGTCCAGACCTAAATCCAATTGAAAATCTGTGGCAAGACTTGAAAATTGCTGTTTCCAGACACTCTCCATCCAGTTTGACAGAGCTTGAGCTATTTTTGCAAAGAACAATGGGCAAAAATGTCACTCTCTAGATGTGCAAAGCTGGTAGAGACATACCCAAAAGACTTGCAGCTGTAATTACAGTGAAAGGTGGTTCTACAAAGTATTGACTTGGGGGGGGGGGGGGGGGGGCTGAATACAATTGCACACCACACTTTTCAGATATTTGTAAAAAATTAAAAACCATTTATCATTTTCCTTCAACTTCACAATTATGTGCCACTTTGTATTGGTCTATCACATAAAATCCCAATAAAATACATTTACGTTTTTGGTTGTAAAAATGACAAAATGTAGAAAATGTCAAGGGGTGTGAATACTATTTCAAGGCAATTATCTCTGGCAGAGAGCAATGCAATGTGCATTCCAGTACATCGTCCTGCTTGTGTTTTTTGCTTTCTTTTTTGAACTTTATTTGAAGTGTCACACAGCATGGTGCAGCGTATTTGAAGAATGCAGACATGTCTCATTTTTCTGGACTGCAATGCACTGTACCTCACACTAGTGTAGTGCTGTAAACAGAGCACAAAGAAATCAATAGCTTTCTATGTGCCCTAGCAGTGATCTAGTGCAGTGAAATAGTGTGAACAAGCCCTTTAGAAGACCAGACCCGGTGTCCCCATTGAAGGATTTCCATTCTCTTCCTGTTCCAATGACAAATGTAAGATTATATATTCCCATCACATTCGGTCCAGGTGATATTGGTGACCAGGACAAATAGAGAGATGGTGAATCTCTACAGTGGGACACCAAAAAAAACAGAGAAAAGGAAAGGATGACAATTGTATCCCGATGTCATGTTTAGGCATATGAATTCAATGTTTAGAAGCAAGAATATGCAGATTTAAAAGAACTCATCTATCTAAGCAAATAAACACCTTTAAGCCATATAACATTTTGCTGCTCAGCTTAAAGAATGTATCAGTTGTTTATGTCTTGGCCTAGACCAGGGCTGTAAAAGGTAACGTCGTAAAGTTAGTCTACAACCACCGAATGGCAGTCTTGGGGCTTTCTGACCGCCCTGCGGTGAAATTCTTGGTGTGCATTACGATGCTCTTGAGATTGCTCAATGAGAACCAAGAATGGAGCAGCTACAAAATATTGCAGGAAGCTGGGAATGTTAATTGCCTACCAAATAATTTCCTTCACGCTGTGTAAATTTGCAGACACTTGGCAGAAGTATATTTGCCCAATTACTTTCACTGAATGACCATTAAATATTTCATTTTGTCTCTCTCAAACTGTGAAGAGGTTTCTGGAGGAAACGGACAAGTTTTCTTTTTTGTTTCCAAGTCTGCCGATTTGTCGGGTGACATTGTTGATTAACCTGCCCAGGCCGAACTTTAGTGGGCTAAGCTGCCAGGTCATATCCAGGACCCCGGTGTGGCCCAGGGTGCTTATGTAGGTTCCGCAATGCAAACTATATGCTGTTTTGACATTTTAAAAACTCAATGTGTAGATTTTTTTTTTTAAATAACCACAGATTGATAAAATAAAGTCAAATCTGATTATAATAATTAATTTGATTTTACAATTATTATTAAATTATTTGATGATACAATTCATTATATAATCAAACTTCGATTATACTTTACAGTATTTAAAAAGACACCGCTACTCCAGTGATCTCCACTTGTTTCTGCATCCCATGCTGAGCCGCTGCCCTGATGCATGCTGAACACAGGAGGTCAGCCGCTTGGCACGGGCGCAATACACAGAATACTTTGCATTTTCTGAATGAATGCAAAGCGTTCTCTGATTGGACAAGGTGGAAAGTGTGATATAAAAGCCTCTCCACCTTGTCCAATCAGAGGACGCTTTGCACTCATTCAGGGCATTTAAAACGTTCTCTGAATGGCACCTGTAGGTTGACCTTACTTTACAGGTTGTGCTGTTGCAACCACATGGAAGGGAGAGGGGAGGGGAGGGGAGGGGAGGAGGAATGTACATTTCTCTAGGCCTCCAGATGTGTCATCGAGTGAGTGGCTGTCTGATTGGATGCTGCTCGCTACTAGCCTGCATGACTCCCGTGGCCATCTTTAGTGAGGGGAGTGCCTATAAAAGGCACTGGCTCACTGCAGTTAACATGCATTCTGCATGTGGCTAGGTCAGGGACAGGAACCTGCTGGACAGAGGAGGTTTCAGAGGAAGGACAGGATAGGGACTGTTTGCTATTGCTGCTGTGGGGAAGTTTTCACACTACTAGTCCTTCCCTGCTTACTGCCACCTTCTGTGCCAGGTGCTGTCAGTCTTGGAGCATCGCTCCCCACAAGTACTGTATATTCATCTGTGAGTGTTGCCGCCAGTTCTAAGTCGCTGCACAAACTCTGCTTCTGTATGTTGGAACATTCATGACAATACAATTCCTAACCACTATCTGTGTTGTTCCTCCCCCCGGGGGTGCCCATCACCTGGCCTCCCTTTAAGTCTACACGCCAGTGCCAAGCAGCCAATCTCTCCGGTGTTCACAATGCACCAAGGCAGCCTCTCAGCATGGCATCCAGAAACAAGTGGAGATCACTGGAGTGGTGTTGTCTATTTGGGTGGTTTCCAGCTTCCAGGGTCATTGGCCAGGCATGGTACATATATAGAATCTGGACCAAGGTAACCATGTATAAAATATCCATGCCTGAAATTCTTCTTTAGCCTAACCCTGCAGTCTAATGCCCCGTACACACGGTCGGACTTTGTTCGGACATTCCGACAACAAAATCCTAGGATTTTTTCCGACGGATGTTGGCTCAAGCTTGTCTTGCATACACACGGTCACACAAAGTTGTCGGAAAATCCGATCGTTCTGAACGCGGTGACGTAAAACACGTACATCGGGACTATAAATGGGGCAGTAGCCAATAGCTTTTATCTCTTTATTTATTCTGAGCATGCGTGGCACTTTGTCCGTCGGATTTGTGTACACACGATCGGAATTTCGGATTTTGTTGTCGGAAAATTTTATCTCCTGCTCTCCAACTTTGTGTGTCGGAAAATCCGATGGAAAATGTCCGATGGAGCCCACACACGGTCGGAATTTCCGACAACACGCTCCGATCGGACATTTTCCATCGGAAAATCCGACCGTGTGTACGGGGCATAATAATGCACATGAACTGTGAATGGCTGCACTCGGCCACACTTATGACAATGCTGATGCTTCTGTGAACGTAGAAGTTTTACATTTTGGGAAATATGTTGTACACACATGTGCAGGTAAACACTGATACACCAAAGCATTTCCATTTACATGAGAACAACTTTGTACAGCCAGTCACTTATATGGCAGCTGTAATATACTGGGCATATTTTCAACCTCTCCCAATCCATATGCACAAGGCCTAATGCTAACCCAATGCCTTGGGACAGATCTCATGGCTTCTGCTGACAGTAAAAGTCAACCAACTGTCATTGGTTTCCCTCAAATCCCCTGACAGATACCATGTGATGCCTCTGAGCTAATCACATGAACATTCGCCTTTCTAATCCTGCAGTCATCCTCTTCTCTTTTGTCAATCACTTTCACTTACAGAACGGGTGACAAATATTCATGTAAACAGGAACACAAATCAGTGCTGAGAAAGATCCTTCAGTAAATATTTGCAGACACTGAGGCTGCTCTATGTACACACCGACGCTCAGCTGTAAACAGACAAATATTCGCCACTCGCTCGCAGGCCGTCTGTGTATATTGCGCAAGGATAAACGGCCTCTCACTAATAATACATTATTATTAGATCAGCTAGTTTTAAGAGGGATTAAATGTTTCCTTGGTAATGTTGAACAGCTTAGAGCACTTAATAGAATTTTCTAAAGCGGAACCAAAGTCAAAAAATTAAGATCTGCTATTTAATAGGGAAAAGCAAGAAATGGTAATTGTGCCTAAACAGGATCCTAAAAATGGATCTTTTGTTCTCCTGAAAAATAGCATTGTACCTCCTTGGCACTCCTGTGCTTACAGCCTCATAGCTGTATATCTGCAGTGCGAAATCTAATGCCGCGTACATACAACCGGACTTTACGGCATACTTGGTTCGGCAGACCGGAGTCCGTCGGACAATTCGTTCGTGTGTGGGCTCCAGCTGACTTTTTCCCCAAAAGTTCGACGGACCTAGAAATTAAACATGTTTCAAATCTTTTCGATGGACTCGAGTCCAGTCGAAAAATCCGCTCGTCTGTATGCTAGTCCGACGGACAAAAACCGAAGCTAGGGCAGCTATTGGCTACTGGCTATGAACTTCCTTGTTTTAGTCCGGTCGTACGTCATCACGTACGAATCCGTTGGACTTTGGTTGATCGTGTGTAGGCAAGTCCGTTCATTCAGAAAGTCCGTCGTAAAGTCCGTCGAAGTCCGCAGGACAAAGTCTGCCGTAAAGTTGTGTGTACGCGGCATTAGTCTATCCATACCATTAATCCAGGAGGATCGGGCTTTTTCCACCAGTGGCCATGTTACACTGTAGCTGCTGGTGTGAAGGGAGAGGTGCCAATGCATTGTAATGATGCAACTCGCTATGTGCTGCACTGCATTGTAACTTGCTGCGCTAAAAAATAGCCTGTCCTACTGTCTTCAGTGCGCACCACTGCCTTTTCTATGCTTTGGGACGTCATTGGACAAGGCTGCCCAGTACAACCCAGCACATATGGTGTTAATGGGCTCTAAAACAAACCCCAACTGACCTCTCTAGCTATTTTTAATGTTATGTTATCTATTATAAAGGATCACAACAAATGAAGGCTGCAAAGGCTTTGCTGCAAAAGAAAGTAATAGGAAAGGCATCTGTTGTAAAATTTTAAGATTCATTTCTATACAAAGTTTATAGATACAGAGATGAATGAGGGTTCATTTTAGGCTGCGTACACACAGACGCTTAGCAGCTCTTGTGTGCTGCATTGTAAAATCTCTGATGTTTTCTGGCGCCTAGGGAGCCACATGTGTCACATGCAGCTTCCCATACAAGCGAATGTACACAGCTGTGCCTGGGTAAATATCGACAGCTTCTGCATTGGCAATTAATCACGCATGCACATACGGCGTTTTGCAAAAGTGCCATGTTTGGGGAGAAGTCCTGCTAGTGAGCCTAAGTAGAAGCCATTATCATTTATCCGAGCATGGCCACATACTGCTATTCAATTGTAGGGATGCACCAATATATCGGCTGCGGAAAATTATCAGCCGAAAATAGAGTTATTAGCGTTTTGGCGATAGAAAAAAAGGTACCGATAATGGCCGCCGAAAAACGTGTGCCATTTTACCTCGTTTACAGTGCATTTTTCAATGAGGAGGTGCGTTTTTGTTGTGTTTTTTTTTTTACTGACCAAATACGCACAGAGTATGCGGCAAGCAGTATTTTTAACACTTCAAAGGAAGCGCAACAGACCAGCGTGAAGACATACATAGAATTTAAAAGGGATGCATTTCTCTTGAGTTTTTCTTGCGCTCTTTTTAACACAAAAGTGCTACAAAAACTACTCAGTGTGGAAGCAGCCTATCGGCACGAAAAGGTACCATGGGTGGCTAAAAAAAGAAATTCATACTCATTTTAATTCATGATAATCACTGTATTTATCGGTGTATAATATGCACCTTAATATTAGGAGAGCGGTTTCAAGAGAATTTTTTTTAAAATAAAAGAACTTTGAAGCAAAATACGGGTCAGTGCCCATCAATGCAGGCTCATCAGTACCCATCTGCAGCCTCACCCTTGCCCATCAATGCAGCTTGATCAGTGCCCATCTGCAGCCTCACCATTACAGCCTGATCAGTGCCCATCTGCAGCCTCACCATTGCCAATCAATGCAGCCTGATCAGTGCCCATCTGCAGCCTCACCATTGCCACCTGATCAGTGCCCATCTGCAGCCTCACCATTGCCAATCAATGCAGCCTGATCAGTGCCCATCTGCAGCCTCACCAGTGTATGGAGATTAAAGATGCCGGATTACACAGAGCGTGGATCTCCCATTTACTCGGCAGCCTCTGCAATTCAAAGTCCTGCTTCCTGGATCAGCTCCTATGATAGACAGAACACTGGTCCAATGCCGGGACATGTGACATCTATCATAGGAGCTGGTTCAGGAGGCGGGACTTCATATTACAGCGGCCGCCGAGTGAACGGTAGATCCCCGCTCTGTGTAATCCGGCGGCGCTCGCTCCCCCCCCCCTCTGAGGTAGCCCAATGAAAATATAGGCATATAACACGCACACATGATTTGCACTCAATTTTCAGGGGGGAAGTGCGTGTTATACCCTGATAAATATGGTAATTAAAAAGTCGAATATAATACAATTACATAAAACAAAAATGTATATATTTTTTTAAAAAACTGTCCATTTCGGTTTTTGGCAAAGTACATCCTAAATTTTCAGTTTCGGTCCATAATTTTCATTTCGGTGCACCACTATTCAATTGTATTGGTGGCTGTACGAGGCATGTACAACTCCACAGGCACTAAAAAGCACCAGGGATTTATCACCCCCCCCCCCCGCCATCTTCTGGGACACGTCATAGGTCCCAGACATTTGCCCGACCATTCACAGCGAGCAGGGCGGCTCGTGCATGCGCATTGCGTGCCCGGCTGTGAAGCCACAGCCAGGCGCCCACAGTTAGAATGTCGGCGCCTTGGAGAGGAGGGGGAGAGGAGTGGGGGCTTCAATAGCCCGCATCGCTGAACCGTGGGACAGGTGAGTGTCTGATTATGAAAAGTCAGCAGCTACACTTTTTGTAGCTGCTGACTTTTAAATGGGTAGAACTCCGCTTTAATATTCAGCTCTGGTGATCTTTCCTTTATTCCTGTGTGCATGGCTCTGAGTCTAAATGGATGGTAGCTGTCATCCTTAAGCCCCGTACACACGGCCCGAATGCCGGGCGATATTGGCCGGTTCAATAAAAAACGGCTGACGTTCGGCTTGTGTGTATGGAAGTCGGTCCGATAGTGTGTTTGGCCGGCTTCTATCGGACAAGCATGCTGGAAAATCAGCAGCCGACTGACTCTCAATTAGCGCTCTCAGCCAATGGCTGTCAGAACACAACAGCTCAGCAGGGGAGATCGCTGTACTAACGTCTTACTACCAAACAGCTAAGATAAAACCAATTTCTCGGGTTCTCAGCTGATCGGAGCACCGTCAACAGACATTCACAGAACACAGTGCAATCCCTTGATGGCTCATTCTCATGTAGCGCTCAAAAGCCCCCCCACCCCCCCCCCCTCAGGGAAGGGGCCAATGGAAATAAACCAAGTCTCCATTACCTGTCTAGAGGCTGCCAGGTCCAAATACCAGTTCCAATGCATGCTGACAAACAAGGGCTCAGTCTAGGGGATGCAAAAGGGGTCCTTTTCCAGCCCAGCTTCTAAGGTAGTGCCATCCAACAGATGTCTTCGAGGCCCTTAATCAAGCATATGCTGAGGACTAATGCCCCGTACACACGGTCGGACATTGATCGGACATTCCGACAACAAAATCCATTGATTTTTTCTGACCGATGTTGGCTCAAACTTGTCTTGCATACACACGGTCACACAAAGTTGTCAGAAAATCTGATCATTCTGAACGCGGTGACGTAAAACACGTACGTCGGGACTATAAACGGGGCAGTAGCCAATAGCTTTCATCTCTTTATTTATTCTGAGCATGCGTGGCACTTTGGGCATCGAATTTGTGTACACACGATCGGAAATTCCGACAATGGATTTTGTTGTCGGAAAATTTTATAGCCTGCTCTCAAACTTTGTGTGTCGGAAAATCTGATGGAAATTGTGTGATGGAGCCCACACACGGTCGGAATTTCCGACAACAAGGTCCTATCACACATTTTCTGTCGGAAAATCCGACCGTGTGTACGGGGCATTACAGCCACAGATCTTCAGTAGCCAGGCCTGGTGCAAGGATTTTTGACACCCTAGGCGAAACTTCATTTTGACGCCCCCCCACTGGCTCCACTCCTGACTCCACCCCCTTTGCCCTCCCCCCACCTTTTTAATGAAGCGCCCATCAATGCAGCCTCATCAGCGACCATCAAATGCAGCCTCATCATCACCCACCAATGCAGCCTACCGGCACCTATCAAATGCAGCCTACCAGGGCCCATCAATGCAGCCTACTAGTGCCCATAAATTAATGTTTGCTTACTTCCATTCATTCTAGAGTCGGGACACAGACACAGTCCTCCGTCTCCACCTGCTGATGCTGAGACTTAGTTGCTTGTTGCAGAGAGAAAAGAGTAGGGACACCAGTGTCCGGGCGCCCTAGGCAGCAATGCACCCTAGGCGGCTGCCTAGTTCGCCTAGTGGTAACACCGGCCCTGTCAGTAGCACAGGCTGCCTCCCAGGAGCAGAAGACCCAGGGAAAAAAAAAGCTCTTAACAGACCTTCCCAAACGTTTACCTTCTCTCCAGCCATCTTCTGGGTGCCTCATTCCAGGGACTGGCTGAGGTCAGGTAAAAAATTCATAACCCAGTGGATGACCCTCCTACTCAGGAGCAGGAGAAATCAACCACCAGGCTTAAGGATAGAATTGACCTAATTACTGCTCAATTAAGTACAGCAGAGCCAAAAACTGAATTTATCCAGCTTAGGGCGCTACACTGATAATAATTATAAACGATATCTCAGTAGTCAATTAGCTAGGATACTGACTGCACTGTCTAACAAACAGATGACCACTAGAGGACACCCCTGCAGATCTTTTAATATGATATATGATCATGAAAATTCTGTACAGCATAGTAAGCAGAAAAACATGAAAAATGACAAAGTACATATAATCCAGACAAATGCTGCAGTATGCTAATAAAGTGGAGAGTCGCTGAAAACCCCACGCTGCTTTCACTTTAAAATGCGGCAAAGTGTCCCTATTTCTTAATTTGCAGAGAGGAATAATTCCGTAAAGCGCATTAATTTGATATAGTGGTTGCTGAGCAGCAGAGAGTTGTGAAGTCAGCACAACGGATGGTAATGGGAACCTTTTAGAAATTATAAAATGCTCTCGGAATTATCGAGAGAGAAAATGACTGGAGAGCCGCAGAGGGTCATTAATATTTCTCACTTAACACCGGCTCAGTTATTTCTGGAGAGTCAGCCTTGACTTTGGACCTTTGGAACAAGATTTTCCTCCTTCAGGTGGAAGTTAATGTATGTATGTACAGAGGAGCTCGGTAGGGTGGTAAACGCATGCGAGACCTTCAGGATGATGCCTATTCAGTGCAATTTTTTTGACCAGGTAAAAGACCGCCAGTGTGGGAAGATGCCATGGCAGGTTATGAGGGGTACAGCTGGTTCAGATTATTCTGCAACATTACTTGTTCGGCAAAGCAGGCCGAAACATGGGACTACCTTCCCGTATGTCTCCAGTAAAATAATTGCTGAGTTCTCCCTGTGTCCTCCATACCAGGGGTTCCCAAAACCGCGCTGTGGACTGATACTGATTTGTGGCCTGTCAGACACCGGGCCACACTGCCGCCAGGAGTAGAGGCTGTTTGTTTGTTTACATAGTGGCGCTTGCATCACCACTTCCTGTCAGTGTGAGCTGGTGTCCTGTCAGAATACCGCTACCCATCAGAAAATGTAACAGAAGTGAGGTTCCGAGCAAAAAATGCTTACTGTGCATGCACTTTGCGTTCCAACATGGCCACTATGTGTTCCAACAGGCTGCCTAATCTGACAGAACATGAGGGCAGCAGCGCACGTCTTCTTACACCCAGGCAAACAGGCAGATGGTGGCGACGCCCAATCATGGTACACCCCACACTGCTCAGCACCAAACTGATTATATACTGAAATAGACTATTTCACTCTGTCATGGTGAAATAGTCTATTTCAGTATATAAGATGAGTTAACTGCTAAAATAAGTGTGAAATTGAAGACTTGCCTGGGTGTAAGAAGATTTCTTTTGCCGCCTTCATGTTCTGTCAGATTAGGAAACCTATTAAAATGAATAGCGGCCATGTTGGAACGCATAGCGCATGCGCAATAAGAAATGTGGTTCGCAACGTCACTTCCGTTGCATTTCCTGATGCGTAGCAGTATTGTGATAGAACACCGGATCCGCCTCCTATGAGATCAGTGGCGCATTAGTGTCTCATAGAGGGGGAACCCTACTGTTAACTACAAATGTGCTGATTTGTAGGTTTCCAGCTTTTTGAAAATCTAATGCCAGCAGGCTACAGTGACAGGTGACACGCTGTATCTGGTGGAAGGCACTTTGGGGTCCATTTACTAAAGGCAAACAGACTGTGCACTTTGCAAAGTGCAGTTGCCCTCTGAAAGTGCAGTTGCTCCAGAGCTTAGTAAATGAGGTAAAGCTTCACTTTACAAAGAATACCTAATCACGTGCAAGGGTAAAAAAAAAAAAGACAGCAAGCTTGCACATGATTGGATGATGGAAATCAGCAGAGCTTCCCCTCATTTACTAAGCTCTGGAGAAACTGCTCTTTCAGAGCACAACTGCACTTTTCAAAGTACACAGCCTATTTGCCTTTAGTAAAGCAACCCCTATATCTCTATCTAGTTGCAGGAAAAAAAGCTCAGGGCTCCCACCGATTCTGCATTATGGTGAGTTGAAAGATTTCATTATATATTACAATGTAATAATAGAAATAATGCGTGTCAATCATCCTGACAACATAGCAACCATGGTGTCAGGATGATTGAAGTGCTACGCCTGGATGGTGCACAAAGTGCTACAAACATTTAGGGCAGTATGCACCCGGTGAAAATGCCCAAATGCATTCATCCCTGGGTACGTATGGCCCTAAATGGGGCTGAACGCTGCAGCTGTTCCTCTCGGATGCAATAAGACTCCAAGATTGGCCGCACACAGGCTATACACTTAGGCTGCATTCACACCTGCGCGTTTCGTTGCCATGTGTTTTGTTACAGCGTTTGATCTTCAGGCATTTTTGTATTAGCCAATAGAGAACCGTATCATCTATGACATCAATTGTTGTCACTCGCATTTCAGCTTAAAACAAATGCACATAAATGCGCATTAAAAGACACATGTTGCATGTACCAATGCAATTCTATGGGACTCAAAATGCCCCAAAATGCTGCAATCTGCCCAATCTGAGCTTCAAAAGAAGATCCAGAACTTTTTTGAGCTACAAGTATTTGGCTACAGGCGTTTGTGTGCTCAAGTGTGAACAGACACCATAAAGATCAATTGTGATTGATTGCTTTAAAGGGGTTGTAAAGTTGTTTTTTTTTTTTTTTAAAAATAACAAACATGTTATACTTACCTTCACTGTGCAGCTCGTTCTGCACAGAGTGGCCCCGAACCTGGTCTTCTGGGGTCCCTCGGCGGCTGTTTCAGCTCCTCCCCGCAAGCATTTACCACCTTCATGCGAGCTCCCTCGCACGGTGATGAGTGCTTGCGGGCGCGCTCCCGTGATACAGCCGGCGGCTATAGCCGCTCGCTGTATCACTCGGCCCTGCTCCCCGGCGCGCCGCGTCATCGGATGTGATTGACAGCAGCGCGAGCCAATGGCTGCGCTGCTTTCAATCCATCCACTGCAGCCAATCAGCGACCAGGCTGAGCTGCAATGAAGCTGACGAGGAGCGAAGATTCGAGGCGTCAGGTAAGTAAAACGGGGGGCCTGGGGGCGGCGGTACTGTCAAAAGTTTTTTCACCTTAATGCATAGAATGCATTAAGGTGAAAAAATTTTTACCTTTACAACCCCTTTAAGTTACAAAACACTCAGGTCTGAATGCAGTCAAAGGCCCCTTTCACACGGGCTTTCCAATCAGGTTCGCCTGTCAGCTTTTCAGGCAGCCTGATCAGACACTCCATTCACTTCTATGGGGCAGCTCAGCGAGCGGAGACGGAGCTGTCATCCGCCTGCTCAGCGGGGATCAGCAGAATGATCCCCCGCTGAGCAAAATGGAGTGCGCCGGGCGGACCACCCGTGTGAAATGAACAAATGCAACTATTTACATTTATGTGTTAAAGTGACACTAAATGATAGATTTATTCTTAAAAAAGAAATAATCCATACACATCCACTACCTAATTCTGTTTTTCTTTAAATGTTTCTTACAGGGATTCTGCTTCCTTGAAACGTCCTTCATATGCTCCCAAAGCTCTCCTTTCCCCCTCACTTGCACAGTTGGGTATTGTACAGTTGTGGTCATGTGAAATACTCTATGCACATTACAAATCCTATAGTCCACAGTATATCCCGGAAGCAAGCATGAGAGAATGGTGCTACGTTCCTACAATACAGTGGGACCATGGAGAACAAATGTAGGCAGTCTCTACAGATCACAACAACAACAAAAAATAAGATAAAATAAATAGGAATTTGGAGATTTGAGGAAGGTCGAAAGCAATAGAAGGTGCTTTTCTAAATATAAGTGGTAGTAAACTAGTTCTACCATTTGTACCTACAGGCAGGCCTATAGTAAGGCTTACCTGTAGGTACTGTGAATATCTCCTAAACAAGCACCATTTAGGAGATATTTAGGCCTCTTTCACACGGGCGGCTGTCCCACCGCTGTTAAAAAGTATGTTTTGTTATTTTGAAATTCCAAGACTCCAGGCACAGCGATCACTTGCAGTTGGACATTGCGATTACTTGCGTTAACATGCAGCTGCGTTTAGCTGCGGTGGAACATTTTTGCCATTTCTGATGTGCTTCCTGTTTTTCTTGCCTTGTTGCTGCTGCTATCCGCAGGTGAAATAGTACACTGTGATTACCTGCGGTGATGTACAAAAAGCTGCAATAAATCAGTCCCGGACGCACTCAAATTTATTTTTTCTAACCGCACACAAAACCCCATGTAACGAAACTGTCGCTAAATGCAGTATGTGAATGGGACCATTGGAAAGCATTGTCTTAGTTTAGCTGCAGTAGATAACTTCATCTATCTGCAGCTAAAAGATGAATTCTATCCACCCATGTGAAAGAGGCTTTAGAGTACATGCAGCCGGTGACATTACCGGAGCATGCGCTCTGAAGGTCCAGCATACACTGCTGGACCTTCAGAGCCTGTGCTGTAAACGGCAGCTCCTGCGCACATGCGCAAGAGTGACGTCATCGCGCCCCCGGCCAGTTATGTAGCCAGAGGACGCGAACCCAGAAGGAAGACCAGGTGAAGATGGAAGCCCTCTCAGCGGTGACAGCGCGGCGCTGGAGGGCTTCGTTCTAACGCAAGTCTCTCATAATGTGCTAGTATGAGGTGTATACTAGCACATTATGACACTGCCTTGCAGGGTTTTTTTTTTTTTTCCCTTTAACAACTGCAGTTTACTACCGCTTTAGGAGTACATATTAATACAGACAATACAGATTTTTTATAACCAGAGTTTAGTGTCACCTAAAGATCTAACTTCCCATCTTCTGGGTTGTGTGTAATCTGGGTCAGTGTAGAAAAATACAGAACAATATAATTCTACAATCTCAATAGCATTGACAGGGATTCTTGTAGAACACAGGATAAAATGTAACACCCTCCTTCCATCATCTAGGAATGAGTTGGCACATTTCTGGAATATTTCTGCTATTGTTACATTTAACGTTCACTGCGCCTTAGTTTGTAGTCTGTGACTTGTCAGTTGTTACTTCACATCCCACCTAAGGCCCCATGTACACGGGACGCTGAGGCAAAGTCCTCTGAACAAATTTTTTTGACACCTTGAAATCTGCGATTAAAAACGCCAGTTTAGCCGTGTTTGTGCCTAGAAGCGTTTATTAAGATTACCTCATTTAAGACTATCCCCAAGCTCAAAAAACATTGTAGTTAACTATTTCAGCCATTTTGACCAGAGTGAGTAGCAGCAGCAGAGAGAGCAGTTGTCTACATCTCTGCCGGGTTAGCCCCCCCATATCAAAATTTTTGAAAAAATGTTATGCAGCTTGTTAGATCAGGTTAGATCAACCGTTGTTTGCGTTAGATCTCACACAGAAGAAGCAATATTAACAGTTATTTGCTGGGGGGGGGGGGCTAACCCATCATCAGCCCCCCCTTATCAAAAAATTGACCAAAGAGTTAGCCATTTTGGAAGCTATTTGTTAGATCCGGTAAGATCAAGTGGTTTTAACGTTAGATCTCACATGATTAGAGACTTATTAAGTGATTAATAGGGGGGGGGGGGCTGGCCCCCTTATCAAATTTTCTGGCCAAAAATCATTCTGGCTAATAGATATTCGTTAGATCCGGTAAGATCAAGTGGTTTTAACGTTAGATCTCACATCATTTCAGAGATATTCCACATCAAAATAAAGATTAGGTGGTACATATGGACGGGTTAGCCCCCCCTTATCAAATTTTCTTACTCCCCCACTTTTAGTATATTACTTTATGTTATGTAGGTGGTGTGTTGTTTGTGCTTCAAGGCATTTTTGTGAATAGCCAATGAATTCTAATGCAATTGTTTGTATGTTTTTGTAATAAATCCATTTTTAATTTATACCTGTATTATGCCTATAAAGTCCAAACCTTTTTTTAATTCAATTTTAACGTTAGATCTCACATAATTTCAGAGATATTTCACATAAAAATAGAGATATTAGGTGGTACATAAGGACGGGTTGGCCCCCCCACATGCAATTTTCTGGCCAAAAATCATTCAAGCTAATAGATATTCATTCGATCCGCTAAGATCAAGTGGTTTTAACGTTAGATCTCACATAATTTCAGAGATATTCCACATAAAAATAGAGATATTAGGTGGTGGTACATAAGGAGGGCTGGTCCCCTCTTATCAAATTTTCTGGCCAAAAAATCACCCCGGCTAATTGATATTCGTTAGATCTGGTAAGATCAAGTGGTTTCAATGTTTGATTATCCATAATTACAGGGATATTATGGATATTTGGTAGCGATGCACGGATATCTATACTAGTGTCTATATCGGAGCCGATAATGAGCATTTTCACGTGTACCAGTAATGAGTGCCATTGAGCATACCGAGGTATGCTGAAGTTATGTGGGACATTAATCGACAGGTGTGTCCAAGCCCAGTGAAGCCTGAAGCACAGTGCCAGAAGCCAGAGGGAAACTTTGGGGAAGGAGCCAACCGGATGCCCGTCTACGGTAGCTGGCTCCAAAACCAATGACGCGAAGAGACAGCAGCAGAAGTCCAAATCGTTGCAGAGGGGCCCCTGTTGTTGCCTCCAAGCAACTCAGTGTCCCATTTCCTTTGACACATGCTGCCTGGTGTCGGAGAGTCAATACACACCAGATTCCCAGAACTTAGCGTAGACTTAAGCCCGATCAGAATCTCCTCAAGAGAGGAGCGCGGATACAAACCACCAAACAGGCCAGGGCCACCACTTCTTTCATGCTCCCTGACAAGCTGGTGGGACCTGCTCCTGTTGTTCCCATCCAAGTAAAGGGAGTCTACACCAAGGCCCTTCAGGATACTGGAGCTTAAGGGACCTTTCTCTACAGAGACTTCTATGACAGGCACCTCAAGCACCTGCCTTTGCAGAAGTTGGAAGAGCTGCAGATATGGGGCATTGTGACTCAGAACTTCCCCTATGATGGCTATCAACCAGTCAAGCTGACCTTCGATCCCTCCATGGCTGGGAAAGCTGAGACTTTTGAAACTCAGGCAGTGGTCTGTCCTCGCCCACCAGGGGCCAGTAAGAATTGTCTCAACATAGGGACCAATACTGATCTTGTCAGAAGGCTGTTGACACCTCTTGTTCTGGAGCCGGGCACTTCAACTACAAGTGTGTACCACATGCTGAGACAAGCCTGCCAGCACCTGGTACAAAAACAGAAGGGAAAGATCTGGCGCTTGGACCAGTGTGAGAAGGTGTTACAGCCTGTAAAGTGGCCTATTTACAAGCATCTGTCAAGCTAAATTGGAAGCAAGCAGGCACTTTCATTGTCCTTGAATAAGACGGACAGGGAGAAGACATGGGAGTGGAGATAATTCCTGAGGTGGTTTCAACCAAAGGGCTGCAAAGAAGTCACAGAAGATCTTGGTTAGTGTCCGCAACATAACAGCCTTGCCAGTGAAGATCCCGGCTCAGATGTTGCTGGGACAAGTGAATCTGGCCACCCCAGTCCCACCGTCAGATTTGGTGGGGGGAGCAAAGGATGGGATCTCTGTGGAGGAGCTCTATCCAAAGAATACTCCCCTTTTGCCTGAATGGAAAGAAAGGGCCAGGACTCAGCTCATGAGATGGCAGGTTGCATTCTCCAAGAGTGAATTTGATGTGGGGTGTGCAAAAAGCGCCCAATACCGGATCCATCTCTTCGAGTGCATAAGTCATTCCGGGAAAGAGTTTGATGGATTCCTTTAGGGGACTTGGAGGATCTGCATGAACAACTGGCAGAGTTGAAGAGGGCAGGTATCATCCGAGAGTCCCAGAGTCTATACGCTTCCCCAATAGTGGTGGTACAGAAGAATAGGTCACTGAGGCTGGGTATTGACGCTGAACCGAAGGACCATTCCCGAACAAAATACCACCCCAAGGATAGAAGATGCCTTGCAGAGCCTGTCAGGAGCGAAGTGGTTCAGCATGCTGGATTTGAAGAGTGGGTATTACCAAATCCCCATGCACCCTGAGGATCGGGAGAAGACTATTTTTATTAGCCCGGAGGAGATGTTTGGATTTGACCGTATACATCAAGGCCTGTCTGGTTCCCCAGCCACCTTCCAAAGGCTAATGGAGAAGACCGTGGGTGACATGAAATTGATTGAGGTGTTGGTGTATATTTAGACGACATTGTCGTTTTCAGCAAGACCCTGGAAGAGCATGAAGAGTTTGTGCAGAAGGACTTGAGTTCCTGGCCTTGAAGTTGGCGGTGGTGGATAAGCTGAGGGATTACCTGTATGGAGCAGAGTTTGTGATCAAGACCGACAACAATGCTCTCACCTACATCCTCACTACCACCAAGTTGGACGCCACGGGTCACAGATGGTTGGCTGCTCTATCAGGGTTTATTTTCAGTCTGAAGTATCGACCGGGGTCAGGAAACAAGACGCGGATGCTTTGTCAAGAAGGCCCCATTGTTCCAAAGACCCTCCAGAAGAATAGGCCTAGCTGACACCTGAAGGGTACGAGCCTTATGTCAAGGAGCAGAACATTAACCTGGAGTAGGATGCAGGACCGAAGAGGTTGGAGTGTCAGCCGCTAGTGTCCCCAGATGTTATTGCAATGTCTCCCTAGTCGGGGATGACGGTCTGCCCAAGCTGTCAAAGATATAAAGATATAGTGGCTATTGTGCATGCTTATAACAGCACCGCCAATGATGCCATAGGTTACTCTCCCTATAGTTTGATGTTCGGACCGTAGGCCTGGCTGTCAGTAGGCTTGGCCTTTGGCACATCCCTCGACCATACCTCAGCAACTTCCCACAGAGGGTATGTGGAACGCCTGCAGAGACGTCTGAAAACCGCCTATGATAAGGCTCAAGCTGTCTCATATGCCCGAGGACAGAGAAACAAAATAAACTTTGACCTCAGGGTACGAGTGCAGGACCTACAGCTGGATGACAAGGTACTGCTGAGAAACCTGGGTGTCCCTGGAAAGCACAAGTTGGCTAACTGCTGAAAGTCGCAGCCCTATGTCGTTTGCAAGCATCTGCCCGGACACCCAGTATATCAAATCCGGCCAGAGGGAGACACAGGTACGCTGAAGACTTGGCATCACAATCATCTGTTGCCTCTGTCAGAAGCAGTTCATGTGCCACCACAGAAAGATTTACAATCCACACCCACGGCCTCTCAAAAATCCCGGCAAGTGACTAGATCTCACTCTGTACCCCTTGCTGAAGATGAAAACAGCGAGGATGAAGAGAAAGATTGTCTGTGGCCATCTCAAATGCCAGGGCCTGCCACCCCCCCCCCTTTCTTATCCTCCCATGCTGACTGAGGTGACTCTCAGCCCAGAGGCTCCTGAGTTTCTACCTCAAAGTCCACCTTTTGAAGAGTTGGAAGACCCTCAACCTCCCCTGCTGACAACAGACCCCTAAAACTTTCCATCCTTTATTGAGGAAGCTGAAGCTGATATGCAGGAAGAAGAAGAGACCAGTGTGCCTGTAACCCCAGAACCTAAAGAACAGCGAGAGCGAAGGGTTATTCACCCGCCCAAAAGACTAACATATGATACTTTGGGTGAAAGTTCTGAGGAGGTCGTTCTCATTGCAAAAAGGACTCTTGGAGTAACTGACCCTTCCACCGCAGATTTGGTGGTGGACAATCCCAACTCACTGTCAGGGCTGGGCTCAGCCCTTCCTTCTCTGAGCTGGCCGCTCAGCTGTCGGTTAATTGCCAGCACCTATCTCTCCACAGTTACTCAGCTGTTGATATCCTGCTCATCAGTCCTGCCTACTTAAGCTGTCCAGTCCAGAGGATCTCTGCCTTCGCCTTGGTCAACATCACAGAAGCAATCTCCTGTGATCCTGTTCAAGACTTGCTTTGCTGACATCCCTTCTGGCTCTAGATCCTGCTTGCTGTTCCACTACATTGATCCCTGACTTCTGGCTTGGCTGACTATCCGTTTCGGTTACAAAACTTTGGCTATGTTTTGACTACGCTTGTTTTTTTTACTTTTATTATTAAACAAGTGTGATTTAACTGTACTTCTGTCTCTGCCTGATTTCTTGGTTTCTGACACTCACCCCCTGGCACATCTAGCTGGGCCATTCCAGTTAAGGTGGCCTGTAGGCAGGACAACCTCCCCTCCTATCCTAATTGGTGGGATATTCCTCTGCCAGGGTTTTATGCAGATGTAAATTGTATGGTTTCCTGTGCACACTAACCTGTTTTTTTTTTTCCGTGTGTATCTCAAAAGCATGTAACAGGTCATAGACTCTTTACCTAATTTGGCGGACCAAAGGTTCTTTGGTGGGGGGAGTGTGTAGCGGGGGCTACTCTATCACCCGTGGTCCCGCACCTTCCGCCATTCCTGCCAGCGACCGCATGAGTGAATAGACACTGACGCAGGCACTCACTGGAGGGAGAACACACCTGTCAGTCCCTGTGGGGGATTTCTCCCCCTTCCTCTCCTCTTGCTGTGTCCCTAATGGCAGGGAGAGGGAGCCAATCAAGCAGCAGCAGAGGACCACGGGACTTGAAGTCTCATCACAATATAGCCCCATTGATTTCTACGGGGGGTGGAACTACCAAGCCCAGCCTGCTTTGCAAGAAGGGGGGGCTAGCTAAAGACTTAAGCTTGTTGGTCTGAGGAGAGATCACCATGAGCCAGGGAGGTGAATGGAGGTGTGAGGAGAGACTACAGGCACCCACTGAAGAACCATGCAAAGAAGGTTCCAGAGAGCATCCAGAAACGGTTGAAGATGGATGTACTTTCTGTACCACCTAATATCTCTATTATTTATGGAATATCTCTGAAATTATGTGAGATCTAAAGTTAAAACCACCTGATCTTACCGGATCTAACGAATATCTATTAGCCTGAATGAGTTTTAGTCAGAAAATTGCATGTGGGGGGGGGCAACCCGTCTTTATGTACCACCATATCTCTATTATTCTGTGGAATATCTCTCCGAAATTATGTGAGATCTAACGTTAAAACCACTTGATCTTACTGGATCTAACGAATATCTATTAACCTGAATGATTTTTGGCCAGAAAATTTGATAAGGGGGGGGCCCAACCCGTCCTTATTTACCACCTAATATCTCTATTTTTATGTGGAATATCTCTGAAATGATGTGAGATCTAACGTTATAACCACTTGATCTTACTGAATCTAACGAATATATATAAGGCTGAATAATTTTTGGCCAGAAAATTGCATGTGGGGGGGCTAACCCGTCCATATGTACCACCTAATATCTCTATTTTGATGTGGAATATCTCTGAAATGATGTGAGATCTAACGTTAAAACCACTTGATCTTACCGGATCTAACGAATATCTATTAGCCTGAATTATTTTTTGGCCAGAAAATTTGATAAGGGGGGCAGGCCCCCCTCATTAATCACTTAATAAGTCTAATAAGTCTCTAATAATGTGATATCTAACGTTAAAACCACTTGATCTTACCGGATTTAACAAATAGCTTCCAAAATAGCTAACTGTTTGTTCAATTTTTTGATAAGGGGGGGCTGATGACGGGTTAGCCCCCCCCCCAGTAAATAACTGTTAATATTGCTTCTTCTGTGTGAGATCTAATGCAAACAACGGTTGATCTAACCTGATCTAACAAAGATCTAACAAACTGCATAAGATGTTTTTCAAAAATTTTGATATGGGGGTGCTAACCTAGCAGAAGTGTTGTCTACTTGTATTTGCCTCTATTTCTGTGCTTTTTTTTGCAATGGATCCCATTATGAGCATATGTGAGGAAATGCTCCTGACATTGCTCTTGATGAGGATAGAACAACGTTTATAAACTTTTTACATAGGTAAGCTAAAGGCTGGGGGAAGAGGGTGGCTTGGGGACAAATGTTGCAGTTTCATGAAGGGTGAGGTGGTCTCCATGGAAACATGAAAGTCATGTTGGTGGGGGGTAGGGGGCTGACTAGACATTGGTATGAAATTAATGCTGATGTTCACACTGGGTGTAGACACTGATTAGATTAGTAATTGGATGAAGGGTGAGTGTCCATGATAACAGTTGAGACAGTCCTGTGAATCATTGTCCAAGCTACCAAGAAAAGTAGAGTTAAAATGGAATTATTAACATAAATTTGACCAGGGCAAAATGGAATTTTTTAAATAAAAAATTTCAATTCCATGAAACTATGTTTGATCAAGTCGTGGGTCAAGCTCAATGGTGGGGTCATCTTGATCAAATTCGAACATATGGGGTCAAATTCCAATTAAAACTTGGATACAGCAATGCCAGTGGTGTATTGCATTGCATCAACTGCTATATATGGTCTATGAATCATCGCAAGTAATTAAAACATTTTTAACTATATTTATTATGTTTTTTCATTGTTTTCCATCATGTTTTTGTCTTTTCAGGTCTAAAATATAGGGTACCTTTAAAAACGCTTATAAACGAAAACGCGTCTAAGCGCGGGTACCGTGTTTAGCGTCTGAAACGTGGAAATCTTCTGCATCTGAACCCATTTTTTGCTTCCAAAGAAACGCTGTTAAATGCAACTGCAAAATAAAACGGCAATAAACGAGACTGTGTACATGGTCACATAAAATACATTGAATGAGTTCAGGGGCAGTTGAATAAAGCGTCCAACTGCCTCTGATTGCACGTTTAACAGCGTCCCGTGTACATGGGGCCTAAAAGGGAAAACAATCCTCAGTACGCTACTGAAGGTATATTCAAGTAAGACTCAATTAGATTAAAGAAGCACACACCTTTTCCATTATATAGTACTATAAGACAGGATTCTAACAGTTTACAACCACTTTAAACTAGGGCTTATTTTCGGGGTAGGGTTTATATTGCAGCCCTCCCCAAAATCACAGAAGGGCTTATTTTCAGGGTAGGTCTTACTTTCGGGGAAACACTATATATTTACTTGTCCTGTTGCAGCGTATTTGCACAGAGCAGCCCTTATCCTCCTCTTCTCTGCAGCCTGCCATGGGGGCACCCAAGCCGAGTCACAGCTCCCTCCCCGGCCCTGCCCCCTCTCTCTCCTGATTGGCTGGCTGACTGACTTTGATTGAAAGCAGCGGGAGCCAATAGCACAATATTGTGTCTCGGCCAATCAGGAGGGAGGGTCCCGGACAGCTGAGGGACTCGTGGACATCACTGGACAGAGATGGGCTCAGGTAAGTATTAGTATCAGGTAAGTATTAGGGCAGCTGCTGCACACAGAAGGCTTTTTATCTTCATGCACATAATGCATGAAGATAAAAAACTTCTGATTTTACAATCCCTTTAAAGACTTTGATCCTT
Source organism: Lithobates clamitans (assembly GCA_037952925.1). Lineage (NCBI taxonomy): Eukaryota > Metazoa > Chordata > Amphibia > Anura > Ranidae > Lithobates > Lithobates clamitans. Next base: position 1,432,277 of record JBBGZY010001145.1, read on the forward strand.
CTGCTATCTAAAGCTGATTCTACACAGATATTTTCGTTCAACGTACAGGCTGAACAAAAGTAATTAATCAGAATGATTCCCCCATCCACGCTATACATGCTGTATTCTGACAGTCACAGCCAGTGCCTGTCAGAATACCTGAATAGCGTCTGCACCTGATTGGATGCCAAAAACATTGCGCCTGGCTGGAATTGGCCACCAGCTTCACTATGTGTGTATCCATATACTGGTCAGTTCATGGCCATCCTTGCTTGACAGAAGTCGACTGTTTGGATTTTCTGTCAAACAAACATGTTAGAAAACTCTGGTCCATCAGCAGTTGCAGGCACTTAGTGTATTCTGACAATGGCTGGTGCTGCCATCAGAAGACAATGTCCTGAGAGAGAAATTCCTCCATCGACCTTACTTATGTTGATGGAGGAATTTGTTCTTTTCTGAAAAAAAAAAAAAAAAGAACCATCTATGGTCAGCTTAAGACCCCATAAACACTATATTAGATTTTCTGCAGATTTTTGTCTTCAGATTTACCAAAACCATATAATATGAGGTCAAACCTTAAGAGTTTTAATTTGTATACAATCAGGCAGGCCCTTGCACTACATGGTTTTGGTAAATCTGAAGTCAAAAATCTGCAGAAAATCTAATAGTGTGTATGGGGTCTTACTCTCCTCTCCTGAAATACTCTGCACTTTTGAAAAAAAAAATTTTAATCTGGCTCAGGTTGCCTTGACAACAACCACTTTTAAAAAAATGACCACACTGAGGATCAGAACGAAACCCAGATTCTATTAGAAAAGTCTGGTCAAATCTTGATAGCCAATCAGAATTTATCTATCCGCTTCAGGGTGCATCTCTGATCTGTTTACTGACAACAAAATGACCATTTAATGTCTTTTCCTGACTGCGGATATGGTAAAAGCTCAGCGCTGACTTCTGAAACAAGGCCTTTGTTTTAACTCCACTACAGTAAACACATCTGAATCTAAATTGCTAATGTCCTCTCCCATCTGTAGTCCGCACTGTGCCAGCAGGCACCATTACTGAGCCGGCGTCTGTTCTCCAACTCCTCTAAGTGCCGTCTGTATGAAAATGGTGACACATCACCTGAGACACTGCAAATAAACAACACGAAGAAAGTGACGCCGCTCTTCTGATCCTAAAAGTCAGGAGGACAGAGACAGATTTACATTTCCTCCTCTTCCTCAGAGTACTCCTCAGTATTTTTGATGTGGAGTAAAAGAGAACAGCTACAGACTCCTGGCATATTCTCCAAAACAATATACAGCGGGTAAAGTAAGTATTGAACACGTCACCATTTGCCTAGGTAAATGTATTTCTAAAGGTGCTATTGACATGAAATTTTCAACATATGGTCGGTAACAACCCATGCAAGCCATACATACAAAGAAACCAAAACAAATAAGTTCAGAAATTAAGTTATGTATAGTAAAATGGAATGACAGGGAAAAGTATTGAACACACAAAGAAAGGGAGGTGCAAAATGGCATGGAAAGCCAAGACACCAGGTGAAATCTGACAGTAATTAGAAAGCAGTCCTGCCCCTTGTCAGTGCAAATTAATATCAGCTGGTTTAGTCTCAACCGATGGTCTATAAAAAGGTGTCTCATTACCAAGGTGTCACACAAGACACATCTCATGATGGGTAAAAGCAAAGAGCTCTTTCAAGACCTTCGCAACCTTATAGTTGCAAAAAAAAAATTGATGATATTGGTTACAGAAGGATTTCTAAACTTCTGAAGGTTCCAGTGAGCACTATTGGGGCCATAAACCGGCCACAACCAGGTGCTGCTTGCAAGATTTCTGACAGAGGAGCGAAAGGAATTATCAGAAGAGTTGTCCAAGAGCCCTCTTGTGGAGAGCTTCAGAAAGACCTGGAATCAGCAGGTACAATTGTTTCAAAGAAAACAATGAGTAATGTACTCAACCGCCATGGCCTGTATGAACACTCACCACGCAAGACTCCATTGCTGAAGAAAAAGCATGTCTAAGCTTGTTTAAAGTTTGCTGCACAACATTTAGACAAGCCTGGGAAATACTGGGAGAATATAGTCAGGTCAGATGAGACCAAAATTGAACTCTTTGGATGCCATAATACACAATATGTTTGGAGGTGAAATGGCACTGCACATCACCCCAAAAACACCGCCATAACAACAGTGAAGTTTAGAGGTGGGAACATGGTGTGTGGAGCTGTTTTCAGCATACGGTACTGGCAAACTTCATTTAATTGAAGAAAGGATGAATAGATAAAATGTACCAAGACATTCATGATAATGTTGACAATTCTTGATAATGATAAAATCTGCTGCATCTACTAGGATGATGAAGATGAAACGACATTTTATTACACATAACATCATTTCTGAGCGTATTTGTTTGTGGTGAAAATTTAATATGTCAATAGCACCTTTATGTCCCGTACACACAATCCTAAAATCGTAAGAAAAATGTTGCATTCGAATCGATCGTACGATAATCGGATCGTTAGTACAGAGCTTTTGAGAGCCAATCAGGACAGTTCATCTGATATTATTCTATCGGACACGCACGGAAATTTTTTCCGTATGATGCAAGATCGTACGATTTTCGTTTAATCAGTACAGCTATCGTTCGGAAATGCAATACAGATGCATTACAATGCATGACATCACTTCCGAATTTTGATTCTGTTGTACGGGAATTATCGTGACTTTAGTAAACTCATCAGATTCGACGTGAGATTAGCATGCAAAAAAAAAAAAAAAACGGACGATCATTCGTCCGATAATCAGATTGGGCATTAGAAATCTATTTACCTAGAAAAATGGTGATGTATTCAATACTTATTTTACACGCTGTATCTACAGAAGATAAAACTTTTTTTTTTTAGAGTGGTGAAGGATCAGAAGTGCTTCAGGGTTTAGAGTTCATATACACGGAGATTTATAGGCATTATGCTATGCTTAAAGCAGAATTATACTCACCTTGGCTCCAGCAATGCGATGTCCTGGACCTCCCTGCTGACATCTTCCAGTGGCCAGCTTCTGGGTATCAAACAGACACTTTCATTTGGTGGGCGGGGATGACGTCAATTCCACACATACACAGGAGTTTCTGCACTGCCGAATGTCTACAATGAGTTGTGCATGCGCAGCTCACTGTACAGGGGCGAACAGGCAGGTAGGTAGGTAACTTTAATGCAGAAGAGACAAAGCAGGTCAAAAGGTGCTGTTTTCATTTCTTACCTAAAGTTCCATTTTAAGCCTATCAACTCTTTCCTGCACCCAGGGAGCCCCAGATGCCGCATACAGAATGCCATACAAGTAACTGGCTGTATACAGCTGTACTCTTGGAAACACCGATGCTTACACCAGTAAATGGGAAGGCAAAGAAGCATCAGCACTTACATGAGTATGCCCACATACATCCATTCACTAGTATGACAGGCTGCATGTGGCATCTTCCAATCACTAGGCGCAGGAAAGTGTCGGAAGATTTATGCTAGGCATATAAAATGCCTATCAATCTTAATGTGCATGAACAGTTTTTGCATATTTTATAGCTTTGACTCCATCAGGTAGAAGCATGTGTAAAGGGGATGCTGATGATGCCAAGTTTTACAATTCCACAGTCCTTCCTTCTCTATGATGTGCTTCACATGGCTGATTTTAACCATCCTGACACATGGAGGTGCATAACAGACAATGTATCAAATAAACGCACCACTAGAGATGGGCCGCACACTCTCAAACAGGGGAAAAGTTCTAACTCAAAAGGTGAACCCCATTAAAGTTTATGGGAGCTGAACAGGAAAAACAAAAAAAACAAAAAGTGCTAATTTTGAAGGCTTATATGCAAATTATTGGCCATAAAAGGGGTATGGGGGGTCCGGGTACTGTCCTGGGGGACATGCATCAATGCAAACAATTTTTTTTCAGGAGCAGGGATTTTAATGATACCTAAAGTGCAACAATAAAAATGAAAAATTACTTTAAATATAGTGCCTGCGGGGTCCCCTTGGTCTCCCTGTAAAGTGGCGCATCTGTAGCATATATAGAACATGCTGCAGCAAAAATAAAATTTCTATAGAAAAAAAACGAGTCAAATCACATTTAAATTGACTTGTGGTTGCATTTCCCGGGAATCGACTATTGAAAAAAATAAAAATAAAGAAAGAGAAAAACAGTGTGTCTGCAGACCACGTGAGAAAAGTATTGCCTACAGAGAGTCGTGGCAAGTTGAAAGCCACAATGCATCAAAGAGTTTGGGAGAAGCAGCAAAGCTCTGCTGAGAGAGTGCGGTCTCCCATGGCGACGGGAAAAAGATTGCCAAAGGAAAGGATACCTAAATATGTGTATGCATTTCAAAATTACCAGGAGGGAGGTTACCTGAAAAAAAAATCGTCCAGTACCATGCCCTGGAATGTGGACATCTGGGGCACGACATATTTTTTTTTCTCTAGGTTATGGGATACCACTGGAGATAGTATTCCTGAGCAAATGTCTATCTCATGGGCCCAGATTCCTGTGCAAATATGTTTGCAGTCACCCCTGGCAACGAGGAGTTACCTGTTTTGTCTGCAGGGGGGTGTTAAACAGTTGGAGATGCCTGCTGTAATTTCATCCTGTGGCCACCAGGGAGAGTGGGCCAGTAAAAGAGTAGCAGAGGACTGGTTCGTGAGACGCCGTACTCAAATGAAGATGGTGACCCCCTACCACTGTGGTGGGTAAGACTGTCTTTAATGAAATGGCCGGAACTGCTCAGTTTATGTTGAAAAGGACTGGTTATGAGACTGTCCATGACGATGTGAGAGTGACCCCAGATAGTGGTGCAAACTGAATGTGCTTTTGAGAGTGACTTTACCCTGTACAGTGGGGAGGCAGGGGTTAAAGTCCAAACTGCACCTGTGTAGATGACTAAATGTGTATCTAATGTCTGCCAGTTTTAAGTTGGTAGTGGGCTAGGACAGCCTGCAAGAGCTAAAAATGCTGTAAATGTTGATCATGAAAAGTTTTCTGTTGGGAAATCCCCAGGTTCTTGCAAATCAAAAGCTGTGGTTAAAGATGGGCCGTTACCCATAACAACTGGTGGTAAGACAGTACAGTTGTCCCAAGAAATCTCCAGGGAACTTCATGTATTGGAGCCGGAGGTTTCCCTGGACAACGGCGATGTCGCTCTGGTGAGGCAGGGTGGAACTACCCCTTTTAATGGAAATGTGTTAGTGCAATGCTGAAAGTGTGCAGGTAAATAGTGGGTTAATACAACCTGTGAAAAATGCAAAGGTGTGTGAGGTTTATGAAACACCACCTGAGCAAGGTAGTGTATTGCAACCTGTTGTGTTAGAACCTGTATTACCAAAGTCTGACATGATTCACAATGACTTGTGTGATCAGTCTGCAACTAAGCCCATCTGTTCTTCAGTGTCTCCTTGGGTGGATGGATCGGTGTTGAGGAGTACCGGAGAATGGAGCGAACATACAATGGATTGGGATAGTTGGCGTAAAAATCTAATCTCCATGATAGATGAGGCTTTTATGCACAAAAACAAGGTGGACACTGTTTCTGCTGTGCCAGCAGGAGGGACTGCAGTACAGCCTGTAGCTGAAGGCTTGCAGGCTGATGCAGGGGTTAACCCTCGAGAGAAAAAAGGCACAGTTAAGGTCAAGCACACAGCAAAGACTTTGTCCGTGACCCACACATGTGATGTTGACATGGAGTGTCAAAGTGACATTGTCACTGGTAATGATCTGGAGCAGTTCATTGATGCTGAGCCTGAGAAGTTGGGTATGAGTCCAGCACCTGGCAGCGCTTTGGTAGAGCACCAGGCTGTGGTTGTCTCCAGCTGGGAGAAGATTTCTTTAGACGTTGCAACTTCTCAAGTTTCAGTAAGTGAGTCTCTCTGCAGGAAAGTCCCCAGGAAAGTCCCCAGGAAGGACTTGGGTCTGGAAACAACGGTCTGGTTCATAGCAAAAGTATTAAAGGAGATGCTTGAACTTTGGGATGTACAGCCAATCTATATTGGGGTGTCTCCTCCACAGTTGGATGGTCTGGTACTGCGGAATACCAGTAGGTGGAGCACTGAATGGCAGGCAGTACAGAACAAAGGAGAACAAGATAGCAATGGTTTATTTCTGAATTTATTACTTTTGTTAAAAGTTGCCATTGGGTATGCTGCTGAAATACTTCCTGTAAAAGTGGCATATGAGAGAGGCGTTAGAGAAATGGAAAGTGAGTCAAAAATGTCTGAGGTTTCACCTCCTAACAGCCAGGTGGAAAGCATTTCTGCTGCTATGGTCAGTTGTCGGTGACGGTGAAGGGGGCGTATACTGCACCAGTGGACAAACCACATGAGATGGAAGGGCCAAGCATTGACCAGAAATCCGGGCTGGGGCTCAGACAGAGGTGGTTAAAGGAACTTGGGTCCCAAGTTCCATAATAGGTTCATGTGACAAACCTGATAAAGTCCCTAAAACAGGGGAATGGATAAGAAGTGCGATAAAAACTGTATGTGGATCAGGCGAGAGCTTGTCTGTTCAAGATGTGGATAGAAACCCAGGTTGTGTTGGAAAAGGTCAGGTGGTAGGGCAGCTGCCTGCAGAGTGGGCGACACCTGAGGAGGTGGAATCTGGTGAGGTTCCCATAGGTGATGGTCACCCTCTGGTGTGTGTGCCTTCTGCAGACACTGCCCTAACAAACCCTGGGAAAAAGGTTGATGACATTTGTAACAATGAATAGTGTAATGTCGGTGTGAATATGTCTGTTCACGATGAACCGAGTAATGTGTTAATGGTACATGATAATGTGGTGTCCAAAGGTACAGGTAAACATGGGAAACAATTAGTGACTGCTGAGTCAGGTACCAGAAATAAGAGGAGGGGTCCCGTTATAAACACCATAGAAGTAGGCCCCCTACAGTCTCAGGACAGTAATGCTGAGAGAGGTTTTAGGAAACCTGGGAACTTGAAGCGTGGAGGTAGAAGGGTTGATCGAACGGCCAGGGGGACCCCGTTAAAATTTCAGGAGAGAAAAAGCTTTTGGAAGAGGACCTGGAAAAAAGGTTGGGAAGGACTCATTAGAGCAGTGGTTCTCAACCCGGGGGTCAAATGATGATTTGCCAGGGGTCACCGAATCCTGGGCTGTTCCTGAAGCCCGCACCGCTCTCCCAGCCTTTTTGCAGCCGCCCAGCTGGGCTGTTCCTGGAGCTCATGGCCGCCCACTCAGCCTCTTCGCAGCCGCCCATTCAGTTCACGAAATGGCTGGGGGGCAGAGACTAGAGGTCAGCTGACTGGTAAGGAATGTGAAGTGGGAGGGGCTGGAGGAGACCCTATCTCCTGATTTTAGCATAGGTGTCACTGCTGCGAGACACCACAGAGTTGGAGACACAGCGAAGCCGGAGCCACAGTGCGTAACACTACCTGTGATTAGAGTTGCCATTAAAAGTCCCCACTACAGTTCTCAGATCAGCAGATGACCTTGATCAAGAGCAACTAAGTTGGCTGATCAGAACTCCCCCCCCCCCCCCCCCGCGCTGCCACTAATGCCATGATGCCTTCCCCTATCAGCACTGCCACTCATCCCAACTCCCTGTCACTCATCCCATCCCCCCACCCACCAAGGAGTAAGAGAAGGAATAAAAATAGAGAATACATGGAGGGGAGATGAAAAGAGGGGGAGGAACAAAGAAAAAGGGAAAGAAAGAATATGAGAAAGAACAAGAAAGATGGCTAGAGAGAGGGATGGGGAAAAAACAAGAAATTAGTATAGAGAGAGATAAAAGGGAAAGAATGGAGAACAAAGAGAGAGAGTGGTACATCCTAAAATGTACCATAAGGCGTTTTAATACTGTACAAGTGGAAGGGACTCGGGAGCGCTAAATGTCCATGGGTAAGGGGTGCAAATTACTTGTCTTGCCTTGGGACAACCGACGCTAGGAAAATTTTACTGTTAGGGGTCCCCACAACTTGGGAAATTTTATCAAGGAGTCACGGCACTAGAATGTTGAGAACCACTGCATTAGAGCCTGTATCAGAGTGGCAGTGAGGCTTAGAGGGAGACACCAAAGGAGGCATTGGGTAGAGTTCCCCTTTAGGAAAAAAAGTATGGTCAGACAGGATTGGACTTCTGTAAATGGTAGCTGGCACAGAGGTGCCAAAATAAATGTGTGTGTTTCTCCCTCTGGTTCGAAACAAAGGGGGGGAGGGGGGATATGTGACAGTACAGATCCCTGCCCTAGTGACTGTCGCCCAGGATTTTCAAATAGGCAGGTTGTGAGCCTCCAGGAGGATTATTTAATTTAGAGGAAACGTTTTATCAGTTTCCTCTGTGGTTGGTAAAATCCAGTTGGGGACCTGGAGATTTCATAGTGATCTGGGTGGGTTAGAATCTCCAATCCTGGGACCGGGGTTTTGGGAACAGCCAGGAGTCTGACTTGTTGATTGTACAGGTGGGTCCTGGGCTTATATAAAAATTAAGTACAGCGCTACGTTTAGAAAGAAAGTGAAAAGCAGCCAACACACCTATAGACTCAAGGCAGAAAAAAAACAAAAGAAACAAAAGTGTGGCGCTATATATCACATCCACAGCCATGTGTATTACAATAAAGACATATAAAAATAGTGAATACTACCAAAAAATGTATGATCATAGAATGGATAGTGTCAAATAATTAATCAGTGTTGATCACATATAAAGTAAATACACAATAATGCTTAATCATCAGATGTGCCAGTGATTAGTAGAAACCCGTGCTGGTTCCATGAGCCAGACACCAAACATAAAAAACATAAAACTTTAAAAGTCCATAACAAATGTTTAGAAAAATAGTGAAGAAAACATCAACAGAGTTCAGAGGGGGTGATGCATGGCCAGATGGTATTCACAGAATTTTAGTCGCACCAAATCTGGCGAGTGGGCAGAAGTCGCACCAAATCTGGCGAGTGGGCAGAAGGGAAACCACAAGTGTGCATAGATTGTACATCAGTGCCAGGGCCAATACCAGGAGTAGAGGAGGCCTACCGGAAAAAAAATGACCTGAAATGGCACACGCCAGACAAGTCAAAAAAGCATAACAACCACTGGTTCTGGGAAATGCGTCTTGTCAGATGTCATCAACAGATGGTGGAAAGAAAAAAGGGGGGGTCCGCACGGCTTCCTCTCCCATAGGTAATCCAGCATAAGCCAAACGTGTAGTTTCATATGCCATGCAAGGAGCAAACAAAACTCACATAGCGTAATAACGTTTTAAAATACTAATTTATTAAAATAATAAAAAACAAACTCACATTTGGAAGAACGAAACAGAGCTCAAATATCGAATAGCGGTGATCGTGAGGGGTCCACCCGACATGTTTCAGCTAAGGAGCCGTCATCTGGGGGAGAGCCAGGACCAGGGTTCTGGGCTCCACCCTCCCGAGGAGTCCAGGCGTGCAAGGGAGAAGTGTGCCTGTTGGCACAGGACAGTCTGACAGAGCAGACGGAGGGCCCAAGCCAGTGGGCTGTAGCGGCCAGGAAGCTGTAAGAGAGAGTGTCACCAGAGGTACAGAGTGGGTACCAAATAGGGACACAGTTACAGGGTCAAAAGGACCAGGGTCAACGCCTGAACAGCAGTGCTGACCAGAGAGCCAGGTGGCTCGGTATGTTCCATTAGTTATTTCATTATTGCTTTGAAGTTGAAATGTCTGCGTGGGGATCCTGGATGGACTGTTTTTTTTTTTTTTTTTACTTCAATAAACATGGGCCAAAAAAGCTCTTAAACTGCATATCTGGCGTAGACTCAGCTCACTGATAAGTGGTAAGCTCTACTCTGAAGCTAAATAACCCCAATATTACACAGTCTATGTACAGATTATTTAGTTCAGAGTTCCTCTTTAACAACAGTCACCCGAACCGGCTTGGCCTGCTCCTCCCGGCAACAACGGTTGTGATGACCAGACACAGTATGATGGATGACCAATTCCCGATTTAGAGAGAACCCTGCTGACAAATACCTGGGCAGGCATTGCTGTCTGGCTGTCATGTTGATCCAGAGGCTTCAGCACTTCCCCAGTTGCTTCCCCTAGAACAACTCTGCAGATTAGGAGCTCCGATGTCAATCTGACCTTCTAATTGTTTCAGATCAGTGACTCGGGAACTATTCAAGCTAGAAGCTAGTAGCATATCATGGCAGAACAGGTTTCTTTGTAAAGAACAATCTCTTTCAGATTTGTATTGCTGTCTGTGTTCCCACGGGGTAGATTCAGCCTCTCTATGGGCAATCCAAGAGCAGGCAGGTTCTATGTCAAAATCTTCCAATGGGAACAACTGCCCAAAGCTGGCCATACGCTATGACATTCTTTGCTGGTTCTTGATAAACTGGCTGAAATGTGTTAAATTGGTGGCCCTGATGGCCCCCTCCTGCCAGATATGGTTTGATTAAATAATTGAAGAAGCTAGGCAGAACATTTTTGGCAGAACATACCGCCACTGTTTGGATATTCTGGCAACTGAAGGGTAAACAGAATACAATAGGCACAGCAGGAAATTTGTAGATTTGTCCATCGGCTTAATAGTGTGGAATAAGGAACCCATTACTATTTTCTTGCTCAACGAAACAAAATAAATCTTATGCTGCGTACACACGGTCGGAATTTCCGACAACAAATGTTCGATGGGAGCTTGTTGTCGGAAATTCCGACCGTGTGTAGGCTCCATCGGACATTTTCCGTCAAAATTTACGACAAACAAAATTTGAGATCTGGATCTCAAATTTTTCGACAACAAAATCCGTTGTCGGAAATTCCGATCGTGTGTACACAATTCCGACGCACAAAGTTCCGCGCATGCTCGGAATCAAGCAGAAGAGCCGCACTGGCTATTAAACTTCATTTTTCTCGGCTCGTTGCAAGACAAGTTTGAGCCAACATCCGTATGAAAAAAAACATAGTTTTGTTGTCGGAATGTCCGATCGTGTGTACGCAGCATGACAGTGTAGGGGCAGTTTAACCACTTGAAGACCAGGCACTTTTTGTTTACAAGTTTAAATAAATATATTTTTTTTTAGCAGAGACCCTAGGGAATAAAATGGTGATCGTTGCAGGTTTGTATGTCATACGGTATTTTTGAGTAGCGTTTTTTCAGATGCAATGTTTTTGGAAAAAAATTATTTAATGAATTGAAAAAAAAAAAAAAAAACACAATATATAACCAATTTTGTTGTATAATGTTTAAACGCCTTTACAGGTTACCTGTTTAGAGTTACAGAGAAGGTCTTGCACTAGAATCATTGCTCTCACTCTAACGTTTGTGGCGATACCACACATGTGTGGTGCGAACACGATTTACATATGCGTGCGCAAATTACGTATGCGTTCGCTTCTTCGCGCGAGCACAGAGGGATGGGAGCACTTTAAATTTGATTTTTTTTCTTATTTATTTTACTTTTACAATTTTCCTTTTAATTTTTTTTTTTTGTTTATCACTTTTATTTCTATTACAAGAAATGTAAACATCCCTTGTAATAAAAAATAAGGATCATAGGTCCTCTTTATGGAGAAATCTGGGGTTAAAAAAAACCCAGAGCTCTTCTTTACATTTAAAAGTAAAAGATTAGGAAACAAAAATGTATATTTTGCTTTAAGAAAAAATTACTTCCACCCTGGACCGGAAGGGACATCATGACGTCACTCCAGTCCGCCAAGGTGACAGAAGCGATTAAAGACGATCTAGTCTTTTATCGCCTCTGTGACCAACTGGCCGCACCGTCGGATCATTTCTGAGGCGAGCCGGTGGAAACAGTAAGCCCGAGAAAGGACGGTTAATGAGCCACTCGGAGCGCTTTCAAGCGAAAGCCAGCCTCCGGACGGAAAAACCACTGCCGGCGTTGAGGCTGATAGCTTAGTATATATACGTATTGTGGTCAGCAAGTGGTTTTTAAAGTGGTTCTACGTCAAAACATTTTGTTGCCCTACTGCATTTCTTGCATTAGGAAAAATAACACCCCACTAACTGTTCTATGTACCCCGTAGACCCCCTAAACACTTACCTGACTCCTCACCGCTCCAAAACCATAGGCTCCTCCTGCTTTCAGTCAAACTCCTGTGAGGAGGGAGTGGGGGCGTGGCTTACCAGTGCTGTGTGATTCTATGGATGCACATAGCCTGACCTGGCTTCCTAAGGAGGCACTTAGAGAAGGGGGAAGCAGACAGCGCTGGCAAGGGAATGCCAAAGGGGAGGTAAGGGACCACTCTGTGCAATGGCATTAGTAAGTAAATATTCATTAACCACTTGTCGACCGCCCTATAGCAAATTTAGTATTACAGGGCGGCTGCGCTGTGCAGGATCACATATTATATATATATATATATATATATATATATATATATATATGTGAGCCTGCATTTCCGGGTATCCGGTGCAAATGTGCGCGCCGCCAATGGCTTGCTCCCTCTGATTCTACACAGTTGGAGCTGATCAGCGGGTGGACCCGATGTCTGTCGACACCCGCTAATCGTTCAAGACATAAGCAGAACGCCGATCTGCCTATGTAAAGGAGGCAGATCACCGGACTGTCAGTAATCAAAGGCATATATCCTGTGTTTGTGCAAAGCAGGATTTACGCATTCTCCACTACTGTAAAACACCAGCTAGGCACACAGTTGCCAACTCTTTGATCACCCCTGATGTTAATCCCTTCCCAGCCAGTGTTATTAGTACAGTAACAGTGCATATTTTTAGCACCGATTACTGTATTAGTGTCACTGGTCCCCCAAAAAAGTGTCAAAAGTGTCAGTTAGTTTCCAATCTGACCACCACAATATTGCAGTCCCACTATAAGTAGCTGATCACCACCACTAGTAAAAAAAAAAAAAAAATTCCATAAATATATCCCATAATTTGTAGACTCCATAACTTTTCCTCAAACCAATCAATATACACTTATTGGGATTTTTTTACCAAAAATATGTAGCAGAATACATATTGGCCTAAATTGATGAAGAAATTCGATGTTTTACATTTTTTTTATTGGATGCGTTTTATAGCAGAAAGTAAGAAATACAGGGTTTTTTTTCAATATTGTCAGTCATTTTGTGTTTATAGTGCAAACCCCCCCCCCCCAAAAAAACGCAGAGGTGATTAAATACTACCAAAAGAAATCTCTATATATGTGTGGAAAAAAGGACAAAAATTGTATTTGGGTACAGTGTCGCACGACTGCGCAATTGGCAGTTAAAGTAACGCAGTGTTATATAGCAAAAAAAATGGCCTAGTCAAGAAGGGGGGGGGGGTAAATCTTCCAGAGCTAAAATTGTTAATATCACTTTAAGGGTCATATATGTTACAATCTCACCATACAAACTTTGTACAATCAACTTTAGATTTATCAAAGCACCTACCTAACCAAACATATTGAATCCAGACAGGCCCTTAGCATGACGGGGATTTTACAATCAGATTGGAACGTGTATGATGAGCATAAGAGGGGCTTTTCCCTCACATTGGAGAGAATATTCTTAACTTCTTGCTGTGCCTCCAGAACAGGAAATTCAGGGACATCTCTCAGTTGGGGCACCAGCCATAAAATAATCTGACAGAGGTTTTTTTATTACTCCAAAACTAAAGTCTTATACCACTCTCCCCATCTTCAGAAAAAATGTGTGCTTCTGCTTACAAACAGGCTTTTTCTCAAGCCCCTGAGTGCCCGTTTATGGTTGGGGTAAAAAGCGACTATACAGTTATTGTCTTCAGAGAGGGCAGACAATGGTCCCTGGTGCAATGACAACTGCATTAAAGTGGATGTAAAGCCAGATTTTTTTTTTTTTTTTTGATATCATAATGTAGAGTATAAAATTTCCTATCATTTGAGCCCAGTCTTGCCACAAAGAGTTACCGGTAATCCATCTCTGAGCAATCCTCTTTTATTGTTCAGTGAGATAAAACTTGACAAACAGAGAAAAATTTGTCAAATCCTCCCCCTTGTTGTGAGTGACAGGTGATTTACATATCTCGTGCACTAGCACCATATATACATATACACTCTATCTATCTATCTATCTATCTATCTATCTATCTATCTATCTATACACACACTATATCTATAAAATTGTATTTTATAGTTGCCCCCCTACTTTTGTCCCTGTCCCCCCCATGTGCCCCCCCAAATATGAAAGCTGAAGACGCCACTGCCGAGCACCTAGTGCGGACCGCATACATGCTTTCACTTAACTCTGTCCTTCCTGTACCAAGTGACCAGACCATAGATCTATAGATCTCCATAACAGTAGTCTCCTCCTGGTTACTATGGGAGATGGATTGCTAGGGAAGGAGCCAGAACATTGACCCCCTCGCCACCAGAGAACCTGTCACCTTTATCAGGTTCCACACTTGTAGCTGGTTGCTTGTTCCTTTACTTAGTTACCAATAGCAACTACACTTCTCTTCTTGTCCTTGCAAAGTTAACCTTCTGCAGTAATGGTGTTACATCATACCCCATAATGCAATTCCAGACCCAGGTTCTTTGGAATACGCCAGAACCAACATGCACCCTTGAATAACTTCAGACCAGGTTTAGAGAGGTTCGAATAACTTTTACTGCAGAAAGGCATCATGGTAATAGAACATAAATAGAGTCCTGTCCTTGAATCTAACTGAGGGCCAGTTCACACCAAATGCAGTCCATTTTTTTTCTGCTTTAAAAACATATGGAAAGTAGCTTATATGGTTTTCAATTGCATAGTTTACAGCAGTGCTTGCAGTTCCAGAAAAAAAAAGAGGAAATGCTGCATTTTTCCTGCACTGGACTTTACTGGAACACTTTAAAAGGCATCAAAAATGCACCAGAATGCACCTAACGACACCAAAAACACACTGTCATTTAAAAAAAAAGAGGGAGAAAAAATGCACTGGACTGCATCAAAAATACACTAGAACGCCTCAAAAACTGCACATGCAGAAAAGCATCTGGAACGCATCCGGACTGCGTTTCTATGGTGGGAACTGGCCCTAAAATAGCGTAGTGCCCAGGTATACCTCCACGAGGTGAGAGTCTACGACTTAGATGTGGTCCATGACTCCTGGTCACCTCAGCACCGCTCTCACAGGTGTCCTTGTTCTGTTCTCCAACCTCGGTCAGTACGCCCGCAGTCCGACCTCTGATCTTGGCTGGCCACTCTAATGATAGCACAGGTGGGCCCGCCAAAAGCCCGGGAACTGAGCCCGAAAAGGTTTAACCCTTTTCCCCAAGCTGGGCCGGCTGATATACTTCCTGCATACTGTACATTTCAACCTGCCTACATGGTGACAACCCAAAATGTGGGACTTTATTTCCCTTTCACCTTCGGTGAGCGTAGTCACCGGGACAAATAGAGAGGGCGAATCTCCATCTCTAAACAAGGAGCATAGAGGGCAATAAAAACCTGACAGGTCTTCCAATTTCTCTCCACACTATCCACAACTAAAAGAAAAAAGGTTTGCCTTTAGTTCTACTTTAACTTTGGTTCAATCACAAATTTTAGCATGCCAAAGCAGAGAACACCCCCCTGGACTCATAACTCAGCCCTGTGCCCCAGCTGAGGCCGGGAGATTTAGGAAGCGGTGTGCCAGGTCTCCGGTTCAGCACCGCGGTGAGATTTGCAGCAAGACAGAGAGCAGAATCTTCGGATGAATCATGCCGGAGTCAATGCAATGGAATCTTTTACAGAGGAAAATATGTTCTACTTGGTGTGAAGGCGGACACAAAGAGGAGCTATAAAATGGGAAAATGTGAGTGAACAATGGAGCAGCAACAACATTAAAGGAGCAGAGCGCACACACACAACGGGACACTATCCTTACACGCCAACTCTGGCCACAACTTTGGGGCACAATCATGCGTTTTTTTTTATTTTATTATATATTGTTTGTTCCGGTGTATGCAGCCCTAATATCTCTCCGTTACGTGTCTTTCCTATAAACAATCATCACAATAGATTTTATTGGGAATGCTTGAAAAACACTTGCGTCTACGTGCGTTTACATGCTTCCATTGAAGGGTGCATTCACACCTGCCAATGTACCCACACTGCGATTAGATGCAAGGACCCCAGCGGAGGGATGCCATGACCAGCTGCGAGAAGCAGTCCTATTAAAATGAATGGGAGGCTGCCGACCCTCGCATCTAACTGCGGCCACTTGTGCGTTATTTTTCAAGCAGCAATCACATGAGTGATCGGTCCTGGATGCAGGCAGTCCGCAGACAAATTTCAATCCATCTATGGCCTGACCGTTAACGTTCATGAGAAGTCGATCTAATGATCGAATTCTCACAAGCAGGCTTGTTGAAAAACTTGTTTTCTGACAAAATAATTCAACAAACTTAAACTGAACAATCAAATGGAGCGATGGCGGCAGAGACATACCCTGCTGGGATTTTGGCAGAGCCAGCAGGAAGGGACCTGCCAGCAATGGATTTGATTTAATAAAGCTGGAGAGTGCAAAATCTGGTGCAGATCTCCATAGCAACCAATCAGCTTCCAGGTCAAAGTTTAATTGAACAAGCTGAAGTTAGAAGCTGATTGGCTACTATGCAGAGCCGCACTAGATTTTGCACTCTCCGGTTTTAGTAAATCAACCCTATTATGTTTTAGTTCCACTATCGCGCACATGCAGAGTATATAAGTAATAAAGGAGGACCTGATAGGAGGGTAATTACCGGTCACAGGTGACTGCTGGATGCAGTGCTAGTTCCAGGGCCAGCATCCAGCTGGCACCAACCCCTGGGACTGGCACAGCTTCTGGAATGTGGGTCATCCTGAAAGTCTTCCTTCAAGACACAGAGAGGGGACTGGTCATAGACTAAAATGAAGTGCAGCGTCCAATCAAATCTTATCCATCTCCTGCAAGCAGGATCACCACATTCATGTATAAAGATCAGCAAGGTAATCACAACGTAACAACAGTTCTATGATATCTCGATTTTTAAGTACAGTACAAAGTCTAAATAAACTCTAAAATAGTCAATGACAGACTCTGATTCATATTGCGGTGCATAGCAGAGGTCTGCTGTTGGGAGACACCAGGGACAAGAAGACCCAAATATACCAAACAGCTCAACCCTAAGGATTAAAAGGTGCACAATCTTCTTTAAACTGGCCATACACTATACAATCAGATTGTACAATCTCTTTTAGGTTTACCAAAAGTATGTAATATGAGGACAAACCTAAACAATCCATTCAATTTGTATCCAAAAAGGCAGACCCTAATGCAGGGTACACACTGAGAGAGCGCTGTACTAACACAAGCAATGTTAGTACAGCGATTTCCCCCACTGTGCTATTGTGTTGTGACAGGGGGACCGCCCCCCCGCCAGGACACACTGATCAGCACTTACAGCCATTGGCTACAAGCACTGTTCGGATGCTGATCCAGGTTATCAGCATGTCCATTTGACAGAAACCAGACCACACTGGCCGAATGTTCCCCGGTTTCTGTTCATCCGTCCGATATTTGGCCCATGTGTACCAGCCTTAAGGCCCCTTTCACACGAAGGGTCCAATCAGGTGCGCCTGTCAGTTTTTCAGCCATACCTGATCAGACAGTCCATTCACCCCTATGGACCAGCAGGTGTAAACAGACTTGTATCAATTTACACCTGCCTACCTCCAATCCGATCTACTAAAAAAAAAAATGGAAGGGGATCTGTTATCCTCCATCTAGGCAGATTGGATCAGAAGGCAGTCAGGTGTAAACTGGCAGTGAAGTCCGTTTATACCCGCCGATCTGTAGAGCAGAGCAGGCTTGGTCCGTGTCCACTCTGCATAAACTGAGCAGACATGGAGCTGTCATCGGCCCGCTCCTCTCTAATCAGCAGGGGATCAGTGGACAGATCCACTGCTGATCTAATCTGAGTCCATCCCGTATGAAAGGGGCCTTACACTACATAGTTGATGGCAGATCTAAAGCAGATTGCACAGATTGTGTAGTGTATGGTCAGCCTTAAGGTGCCTACAGAGGGATCAGCCGATTTTCGATCCATCAATGGCCGTTCCCACTAGACTGAATTCAATTTAACGATCGACTTCTGTTGAATGGGACCGTTGGAAATTTTTTTCTATAGTAGCTGGCTGCAGCCACTGATTAGTGTATCCTGACAGCTGAGGAGTCCATGATGTCAGAATACAATGGCACAGCGGGGAGGATTCCTCCATCTACCCAGCTTGTGTGGATGGAGGAATCTGTTTTTTTTTTGATCTGGCTGATCAAAAAAACAAACAAACACAGGCATCTATGTTATCTACCATTAACTATGCAGTACGACATACCTCCCAACTTTTTGAGATGGGAATGAGGGACACCTATCAGCAAAAGTATGCAGGCATAGGACACACCCCTTGCCACGCCCCCTTAAAGGAGAATTGTACAAAAAGCCACGATTGATTAAACCCACAAGTGCTTTTTTTTTACCACTAATATTCCTTTATATTGGCTTTTGGAATTTACAAATGCAGCAATTTAGAAATCAGATGAAAGGTTTAGCGCTGGAAAACACTTTTTGATAGATAAAAAGTGCATTTTATATACATTTATATAGATCAGACCAAAATGAGGGACAAATGAGGAGGAATGAGGAGGTGTGAGGGACATTGCTCCAAATCAGGGACATTTGGGAGCTATGGTACAAGGTTCTGCCTGATTCAATACAAATTGAAATCCCTGTTTAGGTTTGTCCTCATATTATATAGTTTGGGTAAATTGTACAATCAGATTGTATAGTGTATGGCCAGTGTAATTTCAGAAGAAAAACATTTTCAAAATACCAAATTTTACAATATTGTTACAAAGGAGGGCTATTGATCTGCAAACATTTTTATATGACAAATTCAAGGGACACACCACCCAACACTGAGATTTCAGCGTTCCGCACCAGATAGTTTCTTCCGTCTCCCAAGATCCACATTAATGAGATCTTGGATCTGAATTCCTGAACATTGTAAGGGGTATCCACCATCCCTGCTGAAGCTGGACCACAGAGGTGGGCGGAGCAAGAGGCCTATGATACATCAGTAATCCTGTCTTTGGTGGGATCACTAGGGTGTCCTAGGCCTTAGAGACCCCGACAGATAGAAGACACCGGTGGGGACTCCATCTACAAATATTTGGCTGGACTGATCTTTTGGATATTAAAAGCTGAAAAAGTTACACTGAATTGTCCACTTACCTCATATTGTCCACCGTCCTGCCACCGTTTTTCACCAGACACACTGGCGCTGCCAGCGCAGACAGGATAAGGCACAGAACGCAGTAAGAAACAACTTTAAAATGGAATTTAAATGTGGTGCTTATCTCCATTAGAATCAAGGGGGTGAGGAAAATCACTGCCAACCAAAAAACCCACCACAGGTCCATGGTGAGACCTGAGCGCACGAGGAAAAGAAAAAAAAATCGCAGGGACCCGAGCGCAGCGAGACAAAAGCTGGCAGAGCCACAAACTGGTCAGATGTGGGGAATTGTCCTATAATTTCCAATAGTGTGGGAGTGCTCGGGGAGAGGGGACCAACTGGCACAGTTACACGCCTGACACATGGGCAAAGTATGAAATGTGACTGTTACTGGGCGGGGCTAAGCACAGGAACCAAGCCAGGTAGACAGGTGAGCAGGTGAAAGGTGGAAGTCACATTGCAGAGGTAGAAGAGAAAGACAGGCTGGGAGAAGAGGGAAGAGAGTGCAGAGCAGGGAATGGGGGGGAAAGGTAGGTAGCAGGGCTCTATCACTCACTCCTAGGAGCACCTACGGGAAGGAGCCTGGCATCCTGGACCCCAGAGAGCCGAAAAAATCTGCCCAAAATAAACAAAAATAAGAGAAAGAAACTTGTCCTACTGTGTGATCAGGAAGAGCATGAGGAGTACAGGGGGCGTGGAGAGGGAGGAGAGGGGGCGGGGGCAGTCTAATGACAAGAGGAACTGTCACTCACAGGACTGCCCACTCATGAATATTGGATGTCAGAGAGGAGAGGAGAGGAGAGGGGTGGAGTCACGTCAGAGCCGTGTTCATTTTCAACAAACAGTACTTTATACACACTGAGCGCACACACAGGAGACAGAGAGGAGACTTCTCCAACCTGTGTGATGAGAGGAGGGGGGATTGAATCGAGGGGGGTCAGTCTAATAGTCCTATATAGCAGGAGGGGGGAGTCAGTGTAATGAGAGGAGGAAGGTCAGTATTCTAATAGTTTAATAGCAGGAGGTCTGTGTAATGAGAGGAGGGGGGTTTGCATAATGGGTCAGTCTAATAAAAAGAGGGTCAGTCTAATGGGGGGGAGGCACTCTAATAATCTAATAGCAGGAGGGGGGAGTTAGTGTAATGAGAGAAGTAAAGTCAGTATAATGAGAGGGGGGGACTCTAATCGTTTAATAGCAGGAGGTCTGTGTAAAGACAGAAGGGGGGGGGGGGGGGGGGGTCACTGTAATGAGAGGAAGGGGATGAGTTGAAGGGGGTGTTGTATAATGCAGGGGGGTCAGTCTAATAAGAGGAAGGGGGTCACCCTAATAGTCCAATAGGGGGGGTCAGTGTAATGGGGGGGCAGTCTAAGAGGGGGGGTACTCTAATAATCCAATAGCGGGGGGGGGGGGGATGTTTAGTGTAATGAGAGCAGAGGGACAATCTAATGATAAGAGGGGTGATCAGTATAATGAGGGCTGGGGGGGGGGGTCACTCTTATAATCTAATAGCAGGAGGGGAAAGTCAGTGTGTTGGGGTGGATGTTAGTGTAATGAGAGGAGGGGGGGTCGCTATGCTAAAGCCCCGTACACACGGACAGAATGTTGGGAGATATTTGCCGGTGTTCTGCCGAGAAAGTTCCCATTGGCGGATAAGGACCCCCCTCTACTGCGCAGGCGCAGCGCTTGCGCAGTAGGAACAACAAGGAAAAGAGCCAAAGCTGAACACCTGAGTCAGCTGTACACGGCGCCTGCGTGCGAAGACTATTTTAATAAAAAAGAATTTGTAACACTCTCCTCGTGGGCTCACTACACTCGCTGCGCTCGGCATATTATTATTCTAACTCTATGTCCACTTGGATGGTGGGGCTTTAACGTGGACATAGGGTAGAATGTAGTGCGCAGGCACCGTGTACAGCTGACTCAGATATTCAGCTTCGGCTGTTTTCGGCGGCTCCCTTGTAGTTCCTACTGCGTAAGCGCTGCGCCTGCGCAGTAGAGGGGGGTCCTTATCCCCCGGGGAAACTTTCTCGGCAAGACACCGGTACAAAAAATACTGGCTAACATTCTGTGTGTATGTCGGTCAGTCCGACTGAAGCCAGCCGTGCATGCTGGAAAACCAGCTCCCGATCAGCGCTCTCCGCCAATGGCATAGCTCCCAACTGTCCCTGATTTCAAGGGACTGTCCCTGATTTGGAGCAATGTCCCTCTGTCCCTCATTCCTCCTCATTTGTCCCTCATTTTGGTTTGATCTATGTAGTTGTATATAAAATGCACTTTTTATCTATCAAAAAGTGTTTCCCAGTGCTAAACTTTTCATCTGATTTCTAAATTGCTGCATTTGTAAATTCCAAAAGCCAATGTAAAGGAATAGTAGTGGGAAAAAAACACTTGTGGGTTTAACCAATCTTGTCATTTTGTACAATTCTCCTTTAAGGGGGTGTGGCAAGGGGTGTGTCCTATGCCTGCCCACTTTTGCTTATGGGTGTCCCTCATTGCCATCTCAAAAAGTTGGGAGGTATGCAATGACAGAGAGCGCTGATTGGAGGGGGGGCATCCCCACATTCCCATATCCCCCTATCAGAACACAACAGCTCAGTGTCGGAGATCACTATACTAACCTCACATGTTTTTTCGTGTAGTGTGTACCAGGCTTAATAGCAGGGAGGGGGATCTAAGGAGAGGGGTTTCATACCTCCCATCTTTCTGTGATTGGAACGAGGGACACCTATTAGAAAAAATATGTAGACCTAGGACACACCCCCTGCCACACCCCCCTTAAAGGAGAATTATATTAAAAAGAAATGATTAGTTAAACCCACAAGAGCTTGTTTTTTTTTTTTGTTTTTTTCAACAATAATTTTTATTTATTTTATCAAACAAATACAAATCCATTGAAGTTACTGCATATATTATACAACATTTGTAATACAAAAACTAAGAAGGCACTGTTCCTTTATATTGGCTTTTGGAACTTACAAATGCAGCAATTTAGAAATTGCATGAAAGGTTTAGCACTGGGAAACACTTTTTGATAGAAAAGTAATGCATTTTATATACAATTATATATAGATCAGACCAAAATGAGGAGGACAGAGGGACTTTGTTCTAAATCGGGGAGAGTCCTTCGAAATCAAGGACAGTTGGAAAGCTATAGGGTTAGTCTAATAGCAGGATGGGGAGCAGTCTAATAGGAGGAGGAAGGGGGAGTGTATTGGTGGGAGGGGTCATTGTAATGAGAGGATAGGGGGGAGTGTATTTGGTGGGTGGGGTCACTGTAATTATAGGGAAGGGGGGATGAGTCTCATGACAGGAGGGTGCAGCAATCTCCTGAGAGAGGGAAGGCCGCGGTGAGAGGTCTCATGATAAGACGTGCAGTTCTAGCAGACTATGTGTGTAGAAGTGCTGGCGGTCACATTTCCCCTCTGGAGAATTGTACAATCCAGGAAGACAGGCGGTGAAGTGTACGATTCCCACAGGCAGGAGAAATCTAAATTGCAAATCAAAGAAAATCAAAAATGTACAACTCCTCTTAAGTTTGTGCTATTTCTGAATTGATTTGCTCTGCTAACACCATAGACCCTCATAGGGGGACCTGGAGTCTGTTTAGAAGAAGAGAGATCCTGTATAGAGAGAAATATGGGGGCTGTGATTGCTGAATTGCCTCTGAAAATGCTGTTTGCCTGGCTGTCATTACCAGAAGATGAGGCCCCGGGCTTCCTCCCAGCACAGGTTACCTTCCATGAACTTTCTTCCCCTTTTACGATCCGGCATTTCAGCTTCACCCTAATTGTGTGTAAATACTTTGCAAACAATTTTGTTTCCAGACAACAAAAAATAGTTCTTAAGGGTCGGTCCGCTCAGTACTGCTAAAAATCGCAGATCACCACCATTACTAGTAAAAAAAAATAATAAAAATGCCATAAATCTTTCCCATAGTTTGTAGACGCTATAACTTTTGCGCAAACCAATCAATTTACACTTATTGCGATTTTTTTTTTTTTTTTTTTACCAAAAATATGTAGAAGAATATATATTGGCCTCAACTGCTGAAGAAATGTGTTTTTTTTTTTTAAATTTGGAGAATATTTATTATAGTAAATGTAAAAAAATAGTTTGTTTTTTTATTTTTCAAAATTGTGGCTCTTCTTTTTTTGTTTATAGTGCAAAAAATAAAAACCGCAGAGGTGATCAAATACCACCAAATGAAAGCTCTATTTGTGGGAAAAAAAGAACGCAAATTTTGTCTGGGTACAGCATTGCACGACCACGCAATTGTCAGGTAAAGCGACGCAGTGCCAAATTGTAAAAAGTGCCTTGGTCAGGAAGAGGGTAAAATCTTCCGGGGCTGAAGTGGTTAAAATAAGTTTGGCATAACTCCATCAGTATCACCAGCAAAGCAGCTTCATTATTATCCCATTAAAGAAGATGAGAATAGGCGCTGCATTTCGACATGTCATCAATTGCCGCATCACGAATGATAATTCTAGATTACGAACAGTAGTTTAGAAAGCCAAACTCTTCCGGCTCGTTCTTTGATTCTGAGCATGCGTGTTTGTACTTTCCACTTTCGTGTGACGATTTCTGTATTGACCAACCGAAAATCATATGTTGAGTTCACATCCGACAAAAATGTTATAGTCTGCATATCCAGCTGACGAAAAAGTCAAATCGGCTGTTGAAAGCACCGTACTAACGATCCGAAAATCCGCAGACAGCTCGTCTTTCGAATTTTCCCTTCTGATTTTTGTATCATGTGTATGAGGCCTTAGAGTAGAGGCCTGCCCTAAGGTTGACTATTTCCCAATGGCCTCAGCCTTCTCCCAAGGCTTCACCCCCTTAACCGGTACCCGACCGGCGCACGCCGATGTACGTCAGCAGAATGGCACGGCTGGGCAAATGGGCGTACCCGTACGTCCCTTTGAATTTGCCGCTGTGCCATCACGTGCGCGCCGGCCGGGAGCTCCATGAGTAGGATCGCGGGTCCCACGGACTCAATGTCTGTGGGGATACGGAGAGGAAGAACAGGGAAATGCTAATTTAAACAAGCATCTCCCCGTTCTGCCTAGTGACAGTGTCACTGATCTCTGTTCCCTGTGATCGGGAACTATGATCAGTGATGTATGACTGCTAGCCCACCCCCCCTACAGTTAGAACACATCCCTAGGACACACTTAACTGCTACAGCGCAACCTAGTGTTAACCCCTTCACTGCCAGTCACATTTACACAGTAATCAATGCAATTTTAATCGCACTGATCGCTGTATAAATGTGAATGGTCCCAAAATTGTGCCAAAGTTGTCCGACGTGTCTGCCATAATGTCACAGTCATGATAAAAATCGCTGATCGCCTAGTAAAAAAAAAAAAATATTAATAAAAATGCCATAAAACTATCCCCTATTTTGTAGACGCTATAACTTTTGCGCAAACCAATCAATAAACGCTTATTGCAAATTTTTTTTACCAAAAATATGTAGAAGAATACATATCGGCCTAAACTGAGGGAAAAAAAAGTTTTTTTATATATTTTTGGGGGATATTTATTATAGCAAAAAGCAAAAAATAATTAGTTTTTTTCAAAATTGTCGCTCTTTTTTTGTTTATAGTGCAAAAAATAAAAACCGCAGAGGTGATCAAATACCACCAAAAGAAAGCTCTATTTGTGGGGGAAAAAAAGACGTCAATTTTGTTTGGGAGCCACGTCGCACGACCGCGAAAGTGCAGTTAAAGCGACGCAGTGCTGAATCGCAAAAAGTGCTCTGGTCTTTGGCCAGCAAAATGGTCCGGGGCTTAAGTGGTTTTAGATAAAAAATACCCCTATAATCCTCATGCTTAATGTATTCTTGTAACGGTATGTGGTAAACTAAGGTCCGTTTTGTATTTTTGCACCATTGATTTCTTACTTTTGTAAGTCCCAGCAGGCCGCGGCCATCTCATGTGTGGGCCTCTGAAGCCAGACTGTATCTCTTTCTATATTCCACGCATGCTCATTACCCAGCATGCACCTCCAAATCTCGCACATGCTCAGAGCAGCACGAGCAGTGTAATAGGTTGTAGGTCGGGTTTTCATAGCAACAGCAGTGTCAGAGGAAGTTGCAGCCCCTTGGCTATGGAAACCTTTCCTCCCCCTCCAGGAACCAGGAAGATTATAAATCTAGAAATATAAAAAGTTCCTGCAAAAGGTATTACTTTTTAAAAGATGCTAATTGTAAATGATATCCCTTGTTTCTGTGCACATTTTTTTTATATATATAAAATCTCTTGTTATGTGTATATTTATATATATGTGCACAGAAACAAGGGATATCATTTACAATTAGCATCTTTTAAAAAAGTACTTACCTTTTGCAGGAGCGGCCCAATACTGCCCCCATCAAATTGCCCCATCAAAATTGCCCCATCATACTGCCCCCATCAAAATTGCCCCATCATACTGCTCCATTAAAATTGCCCCATCATACTGCCCCCATCAAAATTGCCCCATCAAAACTGCCCCCATCATACTGCCCCATCAAAGTTGCCTCCATCAAAATTGCCCCATCATACTGCCCCATCAAAACTGTACAATTATACTGCCCCCATCAAATTGCCCCATCAAAACTGCACAATCATACTGCCCCATCAAAATTGCCCCATCATACTGTCCCCATCAAAACTGCACAATCATACTGCCCCCATCAAAATTGCCCCATCATACTGCCACCATCAAAATTGCCTCATCAAAACTGCACAATCATACTGCCCCCATCAAAATTGCCCCATCATACTGCCACCATCAAAATTGCCCCATCAAAATTGCCCCATCATACTGCCACCATCAAAATTGCCCCATCAAAACTGCACAATCATACTGCCCCATCAAAATTGCCCCCATCAAAACTGCCCCATCATACTGCCACCATCAAAATTGCCCCCATCAAAACTGCCCTATCATACTGCCACCATCAAAATTGCCCCCATCATACTGCCCCATCAAAACTGCCCCCATCAAAATTGCCCCATCAAATTGGCCCCATCATACTGTCCCCATCAAAACGGCCCCATCAAAATTGTCCCCATCATACTGCCCCATCAAAATTGCCCCCATCAAAATTGCCCCATCAAACTTCCCCCCCATCAAATTGCCCCATCATACTTCCACCATCAAAATTGCCCCCATCATACTGCCCCCATCAAATTTGCCCCATCATACTGCCCCCATTAAAATTGCCCCGAATCATACTGCCCCCATCAAAATTGCCCCATCAAAACTCCCCCCATTCAAAATTGCCCCCATCAAAATTGTCCCATCATACTGCCCCCATCAAATTGCCCCATCAAAACTGCCCCATCAAAATTGCCCCCATCATACTGCCCCATCAAAATTGCCCCATCATACTGCCACTATGAAAATTGCCCATCAAACCTGCCCCATCATATTACCCATTTAAAATTGCCCCATCAAAATTGCCCCCATCAAAACTACCCCCATCAAAATTGCCCCATCATACTGCCACCATCAAAACTACCCCCATCAAAACTGCCCCATCAAATTGCCCCATCATACTGCCCTATCAAAATTGCCCCATCATACTGCCACCATCAAAATTGCCCCATCATAACTGCCCTATCATACTGCCCCATCAAAACTGCTCCCATCAAAATTGCCCCATCAAAATTTCCCCATCATACTGCCCCCATAAAAACTGCCTCTATCAAAATTGCCCCATCATACTGCCCCCATCAAAATTGCCCCATAATACTGCCCCCATCAAAATTGCCCCATTATACTGCCCCATCAAAACTGCTCCCATCAAAATTGCCCCATCATACTGCCCCCATCAAAATGTCCCCATCATACTGCCGCCATCAAAATTGCCCCATCATACTGCCCCCATCAAAATTGCCCCCATCAAAATTGCCCCATCATACTGCCCCCATCAAAATTGCCCCATCATACTGCCCCATCAAAACTGCTCCCATCAAAATTGCCCCTTCATACTGCCCCCATAAAAATTGCCCCATCATACTGCCCCATCAAAATTGCCCCTATTAAAATGCCCCATCAAAACTGCCCCATCATACTGCCCCATCAAAATTGTCCCCATCATACTGCCCCATCAAAATTGCCCCCATCAATACTGCCCCCATCATACTGCCCCATCAAAATTGCCCCTATCATAGTACTCTTTTATAAATGATTAGTAAAGGCTGTCCCCTCCCCCGGGCTCTGTATGTAATCAGAGCGAAGATGTTCCAGCCACCTCCCCCACCGCCCATCACTGTGTATAAGCAGCTTTGGTAACCATGGCAACAAAAGTCTGGTCACCCTTTTTAAAAATGGCGCTGGCCGCCACCTTGCATTGCGTCAAATAGCGCAATGCTACAGCCCAGCGATGCCTATTGCCTCCTGGGATTGATAAACATCTCCCAGGAGACATAGCAGACCAGGAAATGAAGTGTTTGGCCGCGGCCGAGAGGAGGAAATGAAGATTGATTTCAATCTTCATTATAATAGTGAGTTTAAAAAATAAAAAATATGCCGTTTTCAGCACACACAGCGGCTTGGGATGCAGAGGCCTTCATAAAGTGGGTGGAACCCAGCTTTAACATATGGGGGAAAAATGGGGGGGGAAAAAAACTATTTTTTTTTTTAGTGAAAGGGTTAAAAACAGGGAGGGGGAGGTTTTAAAAAAAAAGAAAAGAAATTGGTTTGGCGCTAAAAGAGTTTCAAAAAACAAAAACTCAAAAAAACTTAGTTTTTCAAAGAAAGGTTAAAAAATGAAAAAATATGGTTTGGCAGTGAAATGGTTCATAAATGAAAGGAAAACATTTGACTTGGCAGTTAAAGGGTTAAAAATGGGGGAAAATATGATTTGGCAGTATAGTTTAACATATGGGGAAAAAATGATTTGGTGGTGAAAGGGTTAATATGTGTGTGAGGGGAGGGGAGGGTTTACCAGTGAAGACATGTTTTTTATTTCTCCTGAGATTTTTCTTGCGATTTTATTGGATTTGCTATAATTCAATTCAATTTCATTGCGATTTCTATTGTACATTTAAAGCGTGTTTCTTTATTCTTAATAATGAACCGATTTAAATGTAATCAGCTTTTTTCTCTAAAAAACACCAAAGAAAGGTAGGGCAGCCATACTTGCCAACTGTCCCGGATTTCCCAGGACATTCCCGGGACTTACACTCCATTCACTAATTTTTTGTGTCCCGGTAAATGTCCCGAAAAATCCGGTTTTTGATTTTTGCCGCCGCCGCCGCTAGAGGTCTGTGGCCGGCGAAGACATTGTCTCCGCCGGCCGCCATCTTGAAGAAGCTTGAAGACGACTGGGGGGGGGCTAGACGGAGCTCCTCCGACGCCGCCCACCCTCCGCCCCGCCTCACTCCGCCCACCCTCCGCTCTGCCCCGCCTCACTCCGCCCACCCTCCGCCCCGCTCCGCCCCGCCTCACTCCGCCTACCCCCGCCCCGCTGCCAGGGAAAGGGGCGGGGGTTTTGCCATCCATGCGGAATTCAAAAAGACCGGCAGACTCTGAGGTAGGGGAGGGGGGGCGCACGCCGCTGTGGTAAATTGTAGGGGGAGCTCCACTGGGGGACACCTGATGTGAGGGGGGGCTCCACTGGGGGACACCTGATGTGAGCGGGGGCTCCACTGGGGGACTCCTGATGTGAGGGGGGCTCTGCCGGGGACACCTGATGTGAGGGGGGGCTCCACTGGGGAACTCTTGATGTGAGGGAGGCTCTGCCGGGGACTCCTGATGTGAGGGGGGCTCCGCCAGGGACACCTGATGTGAGGGGGAGCTCCGCCAGGGACTCCTGATGTGAGGGGGGGCTCCGCCAGGGACACCTGATGTGAGGGGGAGCTCCGCCAGGGACACCTGATGTGAGGGGGAGCTCCGCCAGGGACACCAGGGACACCTGATGTGAGGGGGGGGCTCCGACAGGGACACCTGATGTGAGGGGGATCTCCGCCAGGGACACCTGATGTGAGGGGGGGCTCCGCCAGGGACACCTGATGCGACGTGGCTAGTGACACGCTCAGGGCTCCCACTGATTCTGCATTATGGTGAGTTGAATGATTTAATTTTATATTACAATGTAATAATAGAAATACTGCACTTACTATTTTTTGCTAAGCCACGCCTACAAACGGATGCCCCGCCCCCTAATTATTGTACGGCTCCGCCTACAGCCACAAAAGTGTCCCACACTTTTTTTTTTACAATGTTGGCAACTATGGGCAGCTATGGTAGGAGGTATTAGTGACCAGTCTGCAGATACCCCAATTAAAAAGCCCCCGAAAATGAAGAGAACCTGAGCATTTGTGCACGGTTGTTTCAGAGCCGTTGTTGGATCTTTCGGTTCCGGCTGTAAATGGACATCACCGGTATACAGACACCGAGATTGGTAAGTACTATGGATAGTGATAGATACAAAAAGTACTCTGGATAAGTCACCTACACTCATGGATCACCTTCATCCCAAAATTATTTGTTTTCAAAGAATTTTAGAATAGAAGGGGATATTAAAGTGTTTGTTAAGCCACTACCTGATCTTTATATCATCCCCTCTGTCAGATAAAAAGCTGCATATCCTAGTGCCTTGTGTGTTATTTAAAAATAAACGGTTTCTACCTGTATTAAAGCAGAAGTAAAGCCATCGATTTAACAGTTTCAAAAAATATTTATATTTCTGGCATGCCGAGATTGCTAACTGTCACATTGGTTGTGCTCTCAACCAAACTGTCAAACCATCCAATGACTGGTGTCATAACGGTTTCACATGTGCAGCATCATGGCAGTTGAAGATTAACCACTTCAATACCAAGCACTTCCCCCCTTCCTGCCCAGGACAATTTTCAGCTTTCAGCACTGTCGCACTTTGAATGACAATTGCGCGGTCATACAACACTGTACCCAAACTACACTTTTATCATTTTCTCCCCACAAATAGAGCTTTCTTTTGGTGTTATTTGATCACCTCTGGGGTTTTAATTTTTTTGCTAAATAGACTAAAAAATACCCAAATTTTTGAAAAAATAAAGTTTTCTTAGTTTGTCATAAAATTTTGTATTCTCCTTCACTAACGGGCGCGGATGAGGAGGCACTGATGAGGCGGCACGGATGGGCACTGATGAGTTGGCACTGATAAGGTGGCACTGATGAGGAGGCAATGATATGCAGCAATGATGAGCACCGATATGCGGCACTGATGGGCACTGATAGGCGGCACTGATGGGCACTGATGAGTTGGCCCTGGTGAGGAGGCACTGATATGCAATAATGATGGGCACGATGAGCAGCACTGATGGGCACTGACAGGTGGCACTGATGGGCACTAACAGGAGGCGCTGAGGGGCTGTGACAGATGGCACTGATGGACACTAATAGATGGCATTGATGGGCAGCACTGATGATGATGTACTGACAGGTGTTACTGATGGGCACTGATTGGCAATGTGGTGGGCTCTGATTGGCACTATGGTGGGCACTGAGACTTTGAGGGGGCAGCTGTTAGGCACTGATTGGCACATCTGATGGGCACCTCTCATGGGTACTGTGCTGATAATCAATGTGCTGATTATCAGCACAGACCCCCCTCTGACAGGGAGAACCACCGATTGGCTCTCCCTGTCAGTGCGAACCGAGGAATGCCGTTTACCAGCACTTCCTGGTTCACACAATGATCATGTGGTAAGAAGCCTCTGTCAGGACTCCGGTGTCAGGACTCTGCAGCCCTGATACATGGGAGTCAGCAGAGAGAGGGAGGGTACAAACTGGTAGGATCAGCCAGCTATTTCATACACAGCGCAAGCACTGTGCTCTATAACAGGCTTTAAAGGAACAGGATCTTCTTTAATGGTGCCAAAACACACAAAAATATATTTTGTTATAAAAACATCTTTATTGGAGTCCGAAGTTAATGTTAAGTTAAAAGAAACGGGGGGACAATGAATGTTGTCCACATTTCATAAAAACAATTCAGTGCACATGTACAATATACACATAAAGTAGCTAATCAGCGCAATGCTTGTTGCTCGACATTTTTCACTTTTCAGCTTCTTCAGGAGCTTATAAAGCAATATTTAGCTACAAAAAGACATACAATAAAAATAAAAAATAAACAACAACAATAATTCCAAAAATTTGCATAAAGAATTATTAGTAAGTATGCATGACCGTAAATAAACATTTCTGTTATCAAAGTAAATGTGTATCAAAAAGATATAACAACATAAATAATATGTTCAATGAATATCCATGAGGGTCTGAGCACTATACAGAGGGGCACACAACATGAACATAAAACTCACCATGTATATAGAAAGTAATCAAGCTAATGCACACTACTAAAGGGTCCAAAACTGATGTAAGAAGAGGTGCCAACACCAGTGGCGGCAATTGATGGCAGGAGGAGCACAATGGTGCCAGTAGAAATACTAGAAATGTCAAAATAAAAGAGGGATATATATATATATATATATATATATATATATATATATATATATATATATATATATATATATATATATAATATGTGTGTGTAAAATATATATGCACTGAGGAAAGAAATATATCAAGGATACATAAAGGCCTCAATCAATCAGATA
Organism: Lithobates clamitans; assembly: GCA_037952925.1. Lineage (NCBI taxonomy): Eukaryota > Metazoa > Chordata > Amphibia > Anura > Ranidae > Lithobates > Lithobates clamitans. The sequence goes on from JBBGZY010001145.1 coordinate 1,464,048, forward strand.
TACAGGTCAGGTTTACTTTAAATGTAGAGGGTAGCAACAGACCAATCTGGAACTATTTCTTCCAGTGATGAAGGAACAATTAATTTTTTTACAATGTATTTGTCTTTTTGTAGCTACATATTGCTTTATAATCTCCTGAAGAAGCTGAAAAGTGAAACATGTCGAGCAACAAGCATTACGCTGGTTACAGTAGCTACTTTATGTGTATATTGTACATGTGCACTAAATTGTTTTTATGAAATGTGGACAACATTCATTGTCCCCTGTTTCTTTTAAAACTTTGGACTCCAATAAATATGTTTTTATAACAAAATAATTTTTTGTGTGTATTTTGGCACCATTAAAATCCCCTTCTGTTCTAAAATTCTTTGAAAACTATTGCTAGATACAAGATAACTGAAACCCTTTCATTGGATCCTTCTTTCCCATTGATCAGGGGTCACCCCCCCATATGTACACATGTATAGGGATTACCACGACCATTAGTGAGGGGCCACCCCCCATATGTACACATGTATAGCAATTGCCACAAACAATGATGAGGGGTCACTCCTATTTCTTCACTTTGGGGTGCGGCAGAGTAATCTGCAATGCAGCGGTTCCCGGTCCCTCCTTCTTCTATATCAATCCACCACAACAATTCAAGGGATTACAATAAAACAGGCCGGGTGTTTAATAGTAAGAAACAGAAGCACTGCAGATTACTCCACCGCACCCGAAAGTGAAGAATCAGTCCTCTTTTTTACTTAATTCATTTTAGTGGGTCGGCATAACTGCCAGGCAAGCAAAATTTTTATATGAAGGCCAACATTAGTCATCCCTATCCCTATGTCCCTGTCATGTTGGGATTATTTATTGTCCCTTGCACTAGAATTTTGAACTTTTCTCTCCATAATTTGATGTTGTATACAAATATATATATATATACATATATATATATATATATAAAATGAAGGTGCTAAATCTGATTCTTCTTTTTTTTTGCAGATGTACGCGGTATTTACTGCAGACACAGCTCACAAGGCAGAAATTCCCCAGTGAGCGAGACAGAATATGAAAGCTACATTGAGCATGTGATGTTCTCAAGGAGTCTCCACCAGCATGTGACGTTCACACGGAGAGACCATCAGCATGTGACGTTCACGCAGAGACTTCACCAGCATGGGATGTTCACATGGAGATTCCACCAGCGTGTAACATTCACACAGAGACACCACCAGCATGTGACGTTCACACAGAGACACCACCAGCATGTAACATTCACACGGAGACTCTACCAGCATGTGTCGTTCACACGGAGGCTCCACCAGTGCATGACGTTCACATGGATACTCCACCAACATGTGACGTTCACATGGAGACTCCACCTGAATGTCACATTCATGTTGAGACTGCAGCACAATGTGACGTTCATGTTGAGAACCCATCAAAATACCAGGGCAGCCATTTGAATATCTCCTCCCATGAAGATGGGGGCAAGCTTAAAGAAAAGGATAGGCAGATCCTGGTGGTAGGGGATTCTGTTATTAGAGGGACAGAGAGGGCAATCTGTCAGAATGACCGTGTCGACGAACAGTATATTGTTTCCCGGTCGTACGAGTTCGGGACATTGCAGATCGGATGGGTGGATTGTTGGATGGGCCTGGGGAGGACCCAGCTGTCAAATTACATATTGGAACCAACGACAACATTAGAAGAAAAAGGAGCGCCCTACAAAATGATTTCAGGGACTTAGGGGCTATATTGAAGAAAAGGACCTCCAAGGCAGCATTTTCAGAAATACTGCCTGTACCTCGAGCCACACCAAGAAGGCAGCAAGAGCTTAGGGAGCTTAGCAAGTGGCTGAAGAACTGGTGCAGAAAGGTGGGGTTTGGCTTCATGAGACCTGGACTGACTTTTCAATTGGTTACTTGCTCTACAGCAGGGATGGATTGCACTTAAATGAGCAGGGTGCAGCTCTGTTGGGAAAGAAAATAACCAAAAAGTTGGAAAAAATGTTAAATCAACCACGTGTCATTCACATAGAGACTCCTCCAGCATGCAACAATTCTGTTGATACTTGGACAGAATGTAACTTTCCCACCAAGACTCCGGTAGATTGTGGAATTACCACTGAGACTCTGGCAGAATGTGATGTTCACAATGAGACTCCTCCCGAATGTGACATTTACAATGAGTCTTCTCCAGAATGTGACGTTCACAATGAGACTACTCCAGAATGTGATGCTTACAATGAGTCTCTATCAGAATGTGATGTTTATAATGAGACCCCTCCAGAATGTGATGTTCACAATGAGACTAATCCAGAATTTCACGATCACAATGAGTCTCCTCCAGAATGTGACATTCATAATGAGACTCCTCCAGAATGTGATGTTCACAATGAGACTCCTCCAGAATGTGACATTCTTGTAAAGAATTCACCAACATGTGACTGGGAAGTCCCTCCAGTTACTGGAGTGGCAGCCGCCACCAGTGTAGGGACCTGTGTTGGTACAGCCGTACCTGGTCCCTGGGAGGGTTCCTCAGACTTTTTGTTGAGTCTTCTTCTAGGAACAGCCAGTTGTCTTGTTTGTCCAGCTACATTGATGGTGATTCAGAAGCTCCAAAAACAAAAATGGAGGGCTGATGATTACCTTTAAAGCTTAATGTATACATTTGAACAAACAAGACAATTAGCTGTTCCTAGGAGAAGACTCAACAAAAAGTCTGAGGAACCCTCCCAAAGACCCGGTACGGCTGTACCAACATAGGTTCCTACAGTGGGGGGGCTGCCACTCAAGTAACCGGAGGGTCCTTCCATCAGCCCTCTACTTTCGTTTTTGGAGCTTCTGAATCACCAACTATTATTGTAGTTGGACAAACAAGACAATTGACTGTTCCTAGAAGAAGACTCAACAAAAAGTCTGAGGAACCCTCCCAGGGACCAGGTACAGCTGTACCAACACACTGTTCCTACACTGGTGGCGGCTTCCACTCCAGTAACTGGAGGGACTTCCCATCAGCACTTGATTTCCCTTTCTGCAGCTTCTGAATCACTATCAATAGAGTTGGACATGCAGGACAATTGGCTGTTCCTAGAAGAAGACTCAACAAAAAGTCTGAGGGACCAGGTACGGCTGTACCAACACAGTTTCCTACACTGGTGGCAGCTGCCACTCCAGTAACTGGAGGGACTTCCCATCAGCCCTCTATTTCCCTTTCTGCAGCTTCTGCAGAAGCTTTGAGGTTAAGCTTTAAGGTTAATGAAAAATATCACATTCTAAAGGGAAAGGTAGAATGGGGGGGGTATGGAGGAGGGAGAGATGGAGGAAAAGAAAGTGGAGGAGGTTGGGGGAAATAAAGGGGTGTGAGGGTTCCCCCAACCCTCACCACCCTTCTTTCCTCCAACCTCCCTTCCCCCCTCTCCTTTCCTCCCTCTCTCCCTCTTCCATACTCCCCCTACCCTTTGTACTACCTTTCCCTTTAGAATGTGATATTTTTGATTAACCTTAAAGCTTAATGTCTACATTTGGCAACTCTTGGATATGAGGCAGCTTTTGGAAAACTTGGTTCGGTTCCCCACGGGCCTAGCAGGCTGTTGAGCACCAACATCTCAGGCACTTTTTTACAGGTGATTATTTTTGATTGATGTATTGTCGATCTACATTAAGTAATTGATTATGTTGTGAAGTTTGGAGGCCGGTAGGCTTTTGAGGCGTGTGTTGAACCGGCTAAAAGAGGAGGTTGGAGGCCTGTATGTCTTTGAGGCGTGTGTTGGACCAGCTATCAGAGGAGATTGGAGGCCTGTATGTCTTTGAGGCGTGTGTTGGACCGGCTATGAGGGGAGGTTGGAGGCTGGTATGTTTTTGAGGCGCGTGTTGGTCCAGCTATGAGGGGATGTTGAAGGCCGGTATGTTTTTGAGGCATGCGTTGGACCGACTGTGAGGGGAGGTTGAAGGCCAGTATGTTTTTGAGGCGTGTGTTGGACCAGCTATATGGGGAGGTTGAAGGCCGGTATGTTTTTGAGGCGTGTGTTGGACTGGCTAAGAGGGGAGGTTGGAACTCTTTTTGTCTTCAGAGGCGGGAGGAGTCTTTCCAGCTTTCTTTAGGCTTTCTCTGCTGGAGAAATGAGAACTCTTCCCACCAGTGAGCTCCTTCATGGAGAAGTCCAAGGCCTTACTCACACAGGGTGTATGAATCTGTACCCTGTGTGGGGGCTGAGTTAATCCCAAAAAGGACATCCATGCAGGTGCAGTTACGCAGACGCACCCTGGGTGCGTTCGGAGCTGTGCACCGGCACCCACACAGATGTCACATTGGGTACAGCCGCTGAAACCCAGTTGGAAGCAATGGGACTGCCTATACAGGATGCTGGGAACAGCTGTGCATCCCCATTCCGGTAAACACGACCCTCCCATGGGGTACGGATTCATGCCCCCCATGTGAATGAGGCCTAAGGGTGAATGGAATATTTAGCTCCATTGTGTTGCTAATTTGGGGACCACTGTACCCCTCTTTATTGTTATTTGGGTGTGTTTTATTATAGGAGTGTTATATATTGTAGATTAGGATAAGTTTGTATATGTTGTGGAGGTGTGTGTTATTCTTTGGGTGTTTTTTGGAGTGGATGGATAGATAGATAGATAGATAGATAGATAGATAGATAGATAGATAGATAGATAGATAGATAGATAGATAGATAGATAGATAGATAGATAGATAGATATATACTATATATTTATTTATTTATTTCAGGTACTTATATAGTGCCGTCAATTTACGCAGCGCTTTACATATACATTGTACATTCACATCAGTCCCTACCCTCAAGGAGCTCACAATCTAAGGTATGTATATATATATATATATATATATATATATATATATATGTAGATAGCTATATATATAGATATATCTATATATATAATATATATAGATTGTAGTTTAGGATAAGTTTGGATTTCTTCTAGAGGTGCTTTAAGTGGACAGAACTGATTTACTCCGCTCAGCGGGGGTGGGCCTTAGAGAACAGAGGCCGCATATGGGCAGCACAGAGGCTTAGGGGTTAGCCTTGCATCACTGGGGTCCTTGTTTCAGATTCTGAACAGGACACCATCTGCATGGAGTTTGCATGTTCTACCTGTGCTTGCGTGGGTTTCCTCCGGCTACTCCAGTTTCCTCCCACACTACAAAGACATGCTACCTTGCGTTGGTGGTGCAGTGGTGAGCATAGCTGCCTTCCGCAGCTGATCCGGGTTCGATTTCCGGCCAATGCCATCTTCAATACTTGGAGTCCTCAGAGAGAAAAGGGCTATACAAGGTCAATGCTGAGTATATATTAGCGACAGAATAAAGAATGAAGCGAATGTGTGGTATGTTTGAGGAAGAAAATGTTCCCCCAGAATCTATAGAAGGTGAACCCAGCAACTGATAGAAGACGCTTAGGCTGTGCTCACACCTAGGCCTTCCGGATCGCGGGCGAAATTACTGCAATTCCAGAATTGCCGGAAAACACGGGACACGCTTGTGATCCTGTTATTTTCAATGGCACCCTAATCACGGGACAATATTGTCACCTGACAAATCACGCAAACAAAATTGTGGGACGCCTGTTTCCCAAAAGCAGTCCTTCAATTTTGTTGCGATTTGTCAGGTGACAATCACGGTAAAATCACGCCTCGATTGGGGTCATGTTGAAAGTAAATGGATCGCAAGCACGTCCCACGTTTTGCAGCGATTCGGAAGTCCAGAACACCTAGGTGTGAACAGAGACTCGCCGTGTCCATCGTATGACAAAAACTTCCTGCACAGACATCCCCCCAGTAGGAATATTACACCCATACTCCCCCAGCAGGAATATTACACCCATACTCCCCCCAGCAGGAATATTACACCCATACTCCCCCCAGCAGGAATATTACCCCCATACTTCCCCCAGCAGGAATATTACACCCATACTCCCCCCAGCAGGAATATTACACTCATACTTCCCCGAACAGGAATATTACACCGATACCCCCCCCAGCAGGAATTATACTCCCATACTCCCCCCAGGAAGAATATTGCAGCCATACTCCCCCCAGCAGGAATATTACACTCATACTTCCCCGAACAGGAATATTACACCGATACCCCCCCAGCAGGAATTATACTCCCCCCAGGAAGAATATTGCACCGACACCCCACCATCCTGACACTGATGGGGATCTCTACTAACCTATTGTGTGCTGATAACAGGAATCCTGCTGCAGGTATCTGGAAACATTTCATCGCCGTGTCCATTATATGACAAGAACTTCCTGCACAGACAGCTGCCATCCCAGCTCAGTGGTGAGACCTTCTATGATCCCGTGTCCTTCTCCTATGGTCCGTGCCCTTCTCCTTTGATCCATGCCCCTTCTTCTCTGATCCGTGCCCTTCTTCTCTGGTCTTTGACCTTCTTCTCTGGTCCCTGCCCTTCTTCTCTGGTCCTCACCCTTCTTCTCTGGCCCCTGCCCTTTTTCTCTGGTCCTTGCCCTTCTTCTCTGATCCTCACCCTTCTTCTCTGGCTCCTGCCCTTCTTCTCTGGTCCTTGCCCTTCTTCTCTGGTCTTTGCCCTTCTTCTCTGATCCTCGTCCTTCTTCTCTGTTCCCTGTCCTTCTCTTTTCTCTGGTTCTCATCCTTCTTCTCTGGTCCTCCCCCGTCTTCTGGTGTTATTGGTGTCACTGGTAAACACTGAATGGGTATAGTGAATGGCAGGACACCACACACCCCCTCAACTGTCTAGATTTACATTAAAGTTTCAAATACAAAAATCCTTCATTGCTGCAGACCTTATCACACGCCAATATATACAGTATCTCACAAAAGTGAGTAGACCTCTCACGTTTTTGTAAATATTTTATTCTATCTTTTCATGTCACAACACTGAAGAAATGACACTTTGCTACAATGTAAATTAGTGAGTGTACATCTTCTTTAACTGTGTAAATTTGCCATCCCCTCAAAATAACTCAACACACAGAAATTAATGTCTAAACCGCTGGCAACAAAAGTGAGTACACCCCTAAGTGAAAATGTCCAAATTGGGCCCAAAGTGTCAATATTTTCTGTGGCCACCATTATTTCCCAGCACTGCCTTAACCCTCTTGGCCATAGAGTTCACCAGAGCTTCACAGGTTACCACTGGAGTCCTCTTCCACACATGACGACATCACGGAGCTAGTGGATGTTAGAGACCTTGTGCTCCTCCACCTTCCATTTGAAGATGCCCCACAGATGCTTAATAGGGTTTAGGTCTGGAGACAAGCTTGGCCAGTCCATCATATTTACCCTCAGCTTCTTTAGCTAGGCAGTGGTCTTCTTGGAGGTGTGTTTGGGGTAGTTATGTTGAAATACTGCCCTGCGGCCCAGTCTCCGGAGGGAGGGAATCATGCTCGGCTTCAGTATGTCACAGAACATGTTGGCATTCATGGTTCCCTCAATGAACTGTAGCTTCCCAGTACCGGCAGCACTCATGCAGCCTCTGACCATGACACTCCCACCACCATGCTTGACTGTAGACAAGACACACTTGTCTTTGTACTCCTCACCTGGTTGCCGCCACACACGCTTGACACCATCTGAACCAAATAAGTTTATCTTGGTCTAATCAGACCACTGGACATGGTTCAGTAATCCATGTCCTTGGTCTGCTTGTCTTCAGCAAACTGTTTGCAGGCTTTCTTGTGCATCGTTTTTGGAAGAGGCTTCCTTCTGGGATGACAGCCATGCAGACCAATTTGATGCAGTGTGCGGTGTATGGTCTGAGCACTGACAGGCTAACCCCTCAGGCCCCCACTCCTTCAACCTCTGCAGCAATGCTGGCAGCACTCATATGTCTATTTCCCAAAGACACTTTGGTCGACCATGGCGAGGCCTGTTCTGAGTGTAACCTGTCCTGTTAAACCGCTGTATAATCTTGGCCACTGTATTGCAGCTCAGTTTCAGGGTCTTGGCAATCTTCTTATAGCCTAGGCCATCTTTATATAAAGCAACATTTTTTTTTTTTTACATCCTGAGAGAGTTCTTTGCCATGAGGTGCCTTGTTAAATTTCCAGTGACCAGTATGAGAAAGTGAGAGCGATAACACCAAATTTAACATACCTGCTCCCCATTCACACCTGAGACCATGTAACACTAACGAGTCACATGACATTGGGGAGGGAAAATGGCTAATTGGGCCCAATTTGGACATTTTCACTTAGGGGTATACTCACTTTTGTTGCCAGCGGTTTAGACATTAATGGCTGTGTGTTGAGTTATTTTGAGGGGACAGCAAATTTACACTGTTATGCAAGCTGTACACTCACTACTTTACATTGTAGCAAAGTGTCATTTCTTCAGTGTTGTCACATGAAAAGATCATATAAAATATTTACAAAAATGTGAGGGGTGTACTCACTTCTGTGAGATACTGTACAGTACACTGCATCTGTTAGGGCTCATTTACACTAGGGGATGGGGTGCAATAAAACATTCCCCCATATTGCTACCCCCTTTTGCTGCAGGGGCAATGGCCAGGGGTATGCACATGTTACTGCCATGTTGCTTTGCAGGAATTATACCCCCTGTCGCTTTCATTTAGGTGAATGGGGTTTTGCAACCGCCCCTCAACTATGCGCAATGCGTGCCCTTGTGGTGTGCGGTTGGAGGGTAAAGCAGGCGGTGAAGAGGTAAGTAAATAGCAAACTGGTCCAAACGGACTATTTAACCGCTTGCGGAACGCCCACCATACATAAAGTGCGGCAGGGTGGCCGCTCTGTGCCAGATTTCATACCTAGTACATGATCTGACACTTCTAGGTCTGGGGATTGCGCGCGCCGCCAGCACCCAACAGGTCCTGCAGACTCTATGTCTGCCGGCACCTGCTGATTACACAGTACACAGGCAGAATGGCGATCTCCCTATGTAAACAAAGCCGATCTCTGTTCTGTTAGAAGGGAAGATATTGATCCTGTGCGTCTGCAAAGTAGGAAAATAGATCAATGCCTTCCCCTAGTCAAAGCACCTCCCTCACAGTGAGAAAGCACAGGCTAGGAACACATTTAACCCTTTGATTGCTCCTGGTGTTAACCCCTTCCCTGCCAGTGTCATTAGTACAGTGACAGTGCATATGTTTAGTACTAATGACTGTATTAGTGTCACTGGTCCCCAAAAAGTGTTAAAAGTGTCGGTTAGTGTCTGATTTGTTTGCCACAATATCGCAGTCAAGTCGCTGATCGCCGCCATTACTTGTAAAAATAAATAAATAAATATATCCCATAGCTTGCATCCCATAATCTATAACTTTTGCGCAAACCAATCAATGTACATTTATTGGGATTTTTAAAAATTTTTTTATCAAAGACATGAAGCAGAATGCATATTGGAATAAATTGATGAAGAAATTTGAGGTTTTACATTTTTTTTATTGGATGTTTTATAGCAGAAAGTAAAAAATATTTTTTTTTTTCTTCAAAATTATCAGTCTTTTTTTGTTTGTTTATAGTGCAAAAAAATAAAAACTGCAGAGGTGATCAAATACCACCAAAATAAATCTCTATTTGTGGGAAAGAAAGGACGTCAATTTTATTTGGTAGCAGCATCGCACGGTCACCCAATTGTCAGTTAAAGTAATGCAGTGCCATATAGCAAAAAATGGCCTGGTCATGAAGGGGGGTAAATCTTCCAGAGGTCAGGTGGTTAAACTTCACTAAAACCCGGAGTTAGGCTTTAACAGAGCAAAAAAGGGACAAATAGGAGAAATAGGTTGTTAGTGGTTTGTATGCCCTTTAGAGTGGCAGATTTATGAAATGTTAATGAATTTTTCCTGCGGTAATGGGAACCGGGTATGTGCCAACAGATGGACTGGGCACATCACCCCTCCCCCACCATGCCAGCACTTGGCATACAGCAGGATTATCTATATTTATCTTGTACTCCTTTCTTGTACTGTATATATTAAACTACATTACTGAAGCCCCTGCCCTAAAACCAAGGGGGGTCACATCTCCCTTTATATCTAATAAAGGGTTTTTCAAGGGGGAGGAGCCGTTCTGGGTGGTCAATGTGGATGATGAAGCAGCTTAAGATAAGTCACCCTGAGCTTACAAAACATGAACAGATCGGTGAAATGGGCCATTTATTGATACCTAGGGAACATCAAAGCCTAAGTTTAGTGACATTTAAAAAAAAAAATTAATTAAATCAGCACAAGGGATGATATTTACATTCCACAAGCAGCGTCCCTTGTACTGGTTGCTGCTGTATATTTTGAAGTTTTCCATCTTCTGCCCTCACCTCCCCGCTCTTGTCAGTAAATGTCCAGCAGTGATGCAGGGGTTAATACAGCCTGCACCTATCCTAAGCCCTCATCAAGAGTGCCGACTACGCTAGTCCTTCCCCACCCTCCCTTCTCCAATCATAGAAGCTGTACTATAGCTTCCATGAATGAAAAGCGCTCTATGAATGGAAGGAAATGATGAAGGAATGAAAGATCTACCTCCTCCATTCATAGAGCATTTTCATTGATGGAAGCTATGGTAGCACTTTTATGAATAGAGAAGGAGGGAAGGGGGGGGGGCAGAAAGGGTGGGCAGTCCTAAGGAGGGATTATGGTGGGTCCAGTGGCTAGAGAGCAGAGGATGGAAGATTTCCATACTGACAGCAAACACCAGCACAAGGGACACTTCTCACTGAATGGAAGTACCGTCCCTTGTGCTGATTAAAAGAGAAGTACAGGTTTTGGGTTCTTTCCATATTTATACTTACCTAGCTGGATGAAGCATCAGTCCCCCGGTGCCTCTACACTGAGAACTGAGCGATCGAACACCACCGATGGCTCAGTTCTCACAGCTCCCCGAGCAGAGAGCTGCTGACTGTCAATCATCAGCTCTCCACTCTGCTCCCCCTCGCTCATTGGAGTGCTGAGCTGTGGTGGGGGCGGAGAGCTGCCATCTCAGACTCTTAGCAACTCGCTGATAGGCTGAGACAGGTGTCAGTCAAGGCACCTGGCGGATGCAGACTTTATTGTCGTGGTGCCTGGACTGATTCCTGTGACTTCACAGGAGTGCAAAACAAATTGATCCAAATGAGAAGTCCAGCCAAACGAGCTCAGGCAGGTATGCCTGGAGGGAGCCCACCCCTCCTTAAATGTACAGGGATGCACAGGACACCGAGCAGGGGCACAAGAAGAGCTGGGGTAAACTGGGGTGCCTTGATGTGGCCACTGCGGCTTACACATACAATGCATCAGGAAAGTATTCACAGCTCTTCACTTTTCCACATTTTGTTATACTGCAGCCTTATTCCAAAATTGATTAAATTCATACATCATTTTCCTCAAAACTCACAACAAACAATCCCCCATAATGACAACGTGAAAGACGTTTGTTTGAAATCCAATGTATTAAAAATGAGGAAGGAAAAAATCCTATGTACATAAGTATCACAGACTCCTCCCATGTACATAAGTATCACAGACTCCTCCCATGTACATAAGTATCGCCGACCCCTCCCATGTACTTAAGTATCACAGACTCCTCCCATGTACATAAGTATCACAGGCTTCTCCCATGTACATAAGTATCACAGGCTCCTCCCATGTACATAAGTATCACTGGCTCCTCCCATGTACATAAGTATCACTAGCTTCTCCCATGTACATGAGTATCACAGACTCCTCCCATGTACATAAGTATCACAGGCTCCTCCTATGTACATAAGTATTACAAACTTTGCCATGACACTCAACACTGAGCTCAGGTGCATCCTGTTTCCACTGATCATCCTTGAGAAATTTCTACAACTTGATTGGAGTCCACCTGTGGTAAATTCAGTTGACATGATTTGGAAAGGCCCACACCTGTCTATATAAGGTCCCACAGGTAACAGTGCATTTCAGAGCACAAACCAAGCCATGAAGTCCAAGGAATAGTCTGTAGACCTCCAAGACAGGATTGCATGGAGGCATAGATCTGGGGAAGGGTACAGAAACACTTCTGCAGCATTGAAGGTCCCAATGAGCACAGTGGCCTCCATCATCCAAAAATGGAAGAAGTTTGGAACCACCAGGACTCTTCCTAGAGTGGGCCACCCGGCCAAACTCAGTGATCGGGAGGGAAAAGGGCCTTAGTCAGGGAGGTGACCAAGAACCTGATGGTCACTCTGACAAAGCTCCAGCATTTCTCTGTGTAGAGAGGAGAACCTTCCAGAAGAACAACCATCTCTGCAGCACTCCACCAATCAGTCCTGCAGTGGTGGCCCGTGCATTGTGGGCCACCATGCGCCGCCCCCCCATCCATGCACCTGGCTCCATTCAGGACGCCGGATGCATGGATTCCTATGGCGGGGGCGGAAGGGGGTGGTACTTTTTGAAGCACCTGATTAGAGCCAGAGGCTCTAATAGGCTTCAAAACAGGGTGGGCTCGGGGCGCAGAGGTCGCTGCCACTCTGGTGTACTTGGAGAGAAGCTGCTATGATAAGTGCCAGGGGGTCTGTCAGAGCCACGTGCTGGGGGGTTGGGGGTAATGCCATAGCCGCGACCACCACGAGTGGGGGGGTCGGTGGGCACAGTGGTTGCATATGATGGGCACTGTGACTGTATTTGGTGGGCACAGTGGCTGCATATGCTGGGCACAGTGGCTGCATATCATGGGCACAGTGACTGTATTTGGTGGGCACAGTGGCTGCATATGCTGGGCACAGTGGCTGCATATGATGGGCACAGTGACTGTATTTGGTAGGCACAGTGGCTGCACATGATGGACACAGTGGCTGTATTTGGTGGGCAGAGTGGCTGCATATGCTGGGCACAGTGGCTGCATATGATGGACACAGGGGCTGCATTTGATGGCAAAGTGGCTGTATTTGATGGGCAAAGTGGCTGCATATGATGGGCAGAGTGGCTGCATTTGATAGGCACAGTGGCTGCATATGATGGGCACAGTGGCTGCATTTGATGGGCACAGTGGCTGTATTTGATGGTCACAGTGGCTGCATTTGATGGGCACAGTGGCTGCATATGATGGGCACAGTGGCTGTATTTGATGGGCACAGTGGCTGCATATGATGGGCACAGTGGCTGCAATTGATGGCACAGTGGCTGCATTTGATGGGCAAAGTGGCTGAATTTGATAGGTACAGTGAGGCTGCAATTGATGGGTTTTTTTAAGTATTTTTTAGAATTTTTCAGTTTGTACGCGCCCCCCCAAAAATTTTGAGCACCAGCTGCCACTGCAGTCCTGTATGGTGGAGTGGCCAGACAGAAGCCACTCTTGCAGTAAAAGGCATATGACAACCCGCCTGGAGTTTGCCAAAAGGCACCTGAAGGAAACAAAATTCTCTGGTCTGATAAAACAAAGATTGAACTCTTTGGCCTGAATGGCAAGCGTCCTTGATGAAAACCTGCTCCAGAGCACTCTGGACCTCAGACTGGGGTGAAGGTTCATCTTCCAACAAGACAACGACTCTAAGCACACAGCCAAGATAACAAAGGAGTGGCTATGGGACAATTCTGTGAATGTCCTTAAGTGGCCCAGCCAGAGCCCAGACTTGAACCGAATTGAACATCTCTTGAGAGAGCTGAAAATGGCTGTACACCGACGCTCCCCATCCAACCTGATGGAGCTTGAGAGGTCCTGCAAAGAAGAATGGGAGAAACTGCCCAAAAATAGGTGTGCCAAGCTTGTAGCATCGTACTCAAAAGGACTTGAGGCTGTAGATGGTGCCAAAGGAGCAAAGGCTGTGATACTTATGTACATGGGAGGAGTCTGTGATACTTATGTACATGGGATTTTTTTCCTTTTTTTATTTTTAACCACTTAAGGACCGGGCCTATGTTTCAGACTTATTATATTATATATTATATTATATTATATTATTATATGTAGTTATTTACAAGTTAAAAAATGTTTTTTTTGCTAGAAAATTATTTAGAACCCCCAAACATTATATATATATATTTTTTCTAAAACCTAAGAGAATAAAATGGTGGTCATTGCAATACTTTCTGGCACATCGTATTTGCGCAGAAGTCTTACAAGTGCACTTTTTTTGAAAAAATACACATTTTTGAAATAAAAAATAACACAACATTAAAGTTAGCCCAATTTTTTTATATTGTGAAAGATAATGTTACGCCGAGTAAATTGATACCCAACATGTCACACTTCAAAATTGCGCCAGCTCGTGGAATGGCGACAAACTTTTACTCTTAAAAATCTCCATAGGCAACATTTAAAAAATTCTACAGGTTGCATGTTTTGCGTTACAGAGGAGGTCTAGGGATAGAATTATTGCTCTTGCTCTAACGGTCGCAGTGATACATCACATGTATGGTTTGAACACCGTTTTCATATGCCGGCGCTACTCACGTATGCATTCGCTTCTGCGCGCAAGCTCTGCGGGACGGGCAATTTAAATTTATAATTTTTCTTATTTATTTTACTTTTTTATTTTATTTGACACTGTCCTTTTAAAAAAAAATGTTTTGGGTCACTTTTATTCCTATTACAAGGAATATAAACATCCCTTGTCTGAGAAAAAAAGCATGTCAGGACCTCTTAAATATAAGATCTGGGGTCAAAAAGACCTGAAATCTCATATTTACACCAAAATGCAAAAATGCAAATGCAAAAAAAAAAATTAAATGTCATTTGAAAAAAAAAATGTGAAAAAATGTCCCCTTTAACCACTTCAGCCCCGGAGCATTTGGCTGGCCAAAGACCAGAGCACTTTTTGCGATCCAGCACTGCGTCGCTTTAACTGCAACGTGGCTCCCAAACAAAATTGACGTCCTTTTTTTCCCACAAACAGAGCTTTTTTTTGGTGGTATTTGATCACCTCTGCGGTTTTTTTTTTTGCGCTATAAACAAAAAAAGAGCGACAATTTTGAAAAAAACACATTATTTTTTACTTTTTGCTATAATAAATATCCCCAAAAAATATATAAAAAAAGCATTTTTTTTTCTCAGTTTAGGCAGATACATATTTTTGGTAAAAAAAATCGCAATAAGCATATATTGATTAGTTTGTGCAAAAGTTATAGCGTCTACAAAATAGGGTATAGATTTATGGCATTTTTATTAATAATTTTTTTTTTTACTAGCAGTGGCGGCGATCAGCGTTTTTTATCGTGACTATGACATTATGGCGGACACATCGGGCACTTTTTGCGCTGTTTTGGGACCATTCACATTTATACAGCGATCAGTACGATTAAAAATGCACTGATTACTGTGTAAATGTGACTAGCAGTGAAGGGGTTAATCAGGAGGGGGTGCTGCAGGGGTTATGTGTGTCCTAGGGAGTGATTCTAACTGTGGGGGGAGGGGCTGTGTGTGACACAACACTGATCACTGCTCCCGATTACAGGGAGCTGTGATCAGTGACAATGTCACTAGGCAGAACGGGGAGATGCTTGTTTACATTAGCATCTCCCCGTTCTTCCTCTCCGTGAGACGATCACGGGTATCCCCGCGGACATCGAGTCTGCGGGACCCGCAGCCGGACTCACGGAGCTCGCGGCAGGCACGCGCCTGCTATCCAGGCCCCGCGAGATCACGTACAATAACGTGATTTCGCGCAGCGGAGCCAACCTGCCGCAGTAAAACTGTGGCGGCTGGTCTGGAAGCGGTTAAGAGCATTGGGTAGAAGTGACGTTTGACATCGCTACCGCCTTCTAATGCTATGGAGCCAAGCGGGGGCCATCTTCCCCTCACTCGTCATCCAGGTAGTGAGGGGACAGGAACCGATCGGCTCTGCCGCTACCGACGGCTCCGGTAAGCGGCGGAGATGACAGGAGCACGGCAGCAGGGTTGGCCCTCTCCCGCCACCGATAAAAGTGATCTCACGGTGAATCCGCCGCTGAGACCACTTTTATCTGAAAGAGGACAGTCCGCCATTTTTAAAAATACCGGGGTTATGGCAGCTAGCTGCTGCCATAACAACGGTATTTAACGTCAAAGTAGTGATGTATAATGACGGCGGCTGGTCCGTATGTAGTTAATAAATTTGCAAAGATTTCAAGCAAACTTCTCTCACGTTGTCATCATGGGGGATTGTTTGTAGAATTTTGAGGAAAATAATACATTTAGTCAATTTTGGAATAAGGCTGTACATAACAAAATGGCATGACATAGATCTATGCCTTCCCCTAGTACAAGCACCTCCCCCACAGTAAGAAAACACCAGCTAGGCACACAGGTAACCCTTTGATCGCCTCTACTGTTAACCCCTTCCCTACCAGTGTCATTGGTACAGTGACAGTGCACATTTTTAGCACTGTTCACTGTATTGGTGTCACTGGTCCCCAAAAAGTGTCAAAAGTGTCACTTAGTGTCTGATTTGTCCTCTGCAATGTCGCAGTCATGAACAGCGGCATTACTAGTAAAAAAAAAAATATCCAATATTTGTAGACGCTATAACTTTTGTGAACCAAAATCAATATACACTTATTGGGATTTTTTTTACCAAAAATATGTAGCAGAATACAAATTAACCTAAATTTATGAAGAAATTTGATTTTTTACATTTTTTTATTGGATGTTTTATAGCAAAAAGTGAAAAAATATTTATTTATTTTTTCTATTTTTTTTTTGTTTCTAGGTGATCAAATACCACCAAAAGAAAGTTCTATTTGTGGGGGAAAAAAGGACATCAATTTTATTTGGGTACAACGTTTCACGACCGCGCAATTGTCAGTTAACCACTTCCCGACCGGCGCACGCCGATGTACGTTGGCAGAATGGCACGGCTGGGCAAATAGACTTACAGGTACGTCTATTTGAATTCCTCGCCGTGCCATTGCGTGCGCGCCGCCGGGAGCTCCGTGAGTCGGGTCGCGGGTTCTGCGGACTCGATTGCCGCGGGGATACCCTTGATCGCCTCACGGAGAGGACGAACGGGGAGATGCTGATGTAAACAGCATCTCCCGTTCTGCCTAGTGACAAGTGTCACTGATTACAGCTCCCTGTCATCGGGAGCAGTGATCAACGTAGTGACACACACAGCACCCCCCCACAGTTAGAATCACTTCTTAGGACACACATACTTAACCCCTCCCCGCCCCCTAGGGGTTAACCCCTTCATTGCCAGTGTCATTTACACAATAATCAGTGCATTTTTAATTGCACTGATCGCTGCATAAATGACAATGGTCCCAAAAATGTGTCAAAAATGTCTGACATGTTCGCCATAACGTCGCAGTCACAATAAAAATCACTGATTGCCGCCATTACTAGTAAAAAAAAAAATTATTAATAAAAATGCCATAAAACTATCCCCTATTTTGTAAACGCTATAACTTTTGCGCAAACCAATCAATAAACGCTTATTGCGATTTTTTTTTACCAAAAATATGTAGAAGAATACGATCGGCCTAAACTGAGGAAAAAATATGTTTTTTTTATATATTTTTTGGGGGATATTTATTATAGCAAAATGTAAAAAATAATGTGTTTTTTTCAAAATTGTCGCTCTTATTTTGTTTATAGCGCAAAAAATAAAAATCACAGAGGTGATCAAATACCACCAAAAGAAAGCTCTATTTGTGAGAAAAAAAGGACGTCAATTTTGTTTGAGAGCCACGTTGCACGACCCGCACAATTGTCAGTTAAAGCGACGCTGTGCCAAATTGCAAAAAGTGCTTTGGTCAGGAAGGGGGTAAAATCTTCCGGAGCTGAAGCGGTTAAAGTAACGCAGTGCCGTATCACAAAATATGGCCTGGTCATGAAGGGGGGTAAAACCTTCCAGAGCTAAAGAGGTTAAACCCTAATGGTGGTGATAATCACATAATCTGATTGATCTGCTTCAATAGGAATAATCGATCTATAGATGAAAACCCATTCAATCAATATGATACATCTGGGGAAGTGGATTTCAATGGCAAGGATACAATCATAATCAATAATAAATGCATTTCTGTATGGGTGTAATCCCATAATCTGATTGGTCACAATAGTAGAGTGGGAGTGGTTTAGATCCCTCTGACAAGTCTTTATCACTGTCTGTAGTCCTCATAGTGGAGATGTAGCCCTCACTTCCTCCAGGATCAGAAAGGCAGGAAGTGAGTAGAATCTCTCCCATAGCAAAAAATAAGGAGAAAAGGAGCATCTACTCTACACACAGCAGCCATCTTGGATTGCAGAGTCTCTTTCTAGGAATAAATGTTTTTGGGGACCACTAGGATTCCCCCAAATGGTTACAAGAGAACCCATACTGAGAGAAATATGTAGGCTGCCATTACTGATTGCCTTCTGAAAATGCTATACTCCTGCATGTTCATTTAGAACTTCTTCAGTTATGGAGAATGGACAGAAAGCAATGGATCAGACTGACAGCCAGTTAACGAGTAGATTCAGTCTCTGTATTCTCCCATAATAAACAATCCAGGGGCTTTACAAGACACCCCCCCCCCCCCCACTACCCTCATAGCAAATACTCTCATTTCTTCACTCGACCTCTGATTGGTTGCTATTGGTTACATGTATGTATACTTGTTCTAGAGAATATAGGGCCCTACATGAGATGCCAGCTAAAAAGATAAACAACCTTGTTGTCATAGCAACCATTTTGTTTACAAACCTGAGCTGTAAAAAAAAAACATCCTCCCGCTGTCTATTTTACAGCTCAGATGTGTAAACAAACCATATGCTGTGGCAACAAGGTTGTTTAGATATAAAAAACAAAAACAAAAAAAAACATAAGGGCCCTCTACATGAGAGATCAGCTAGGAAGGTAAACAACACTGTTGCCATAGCAACCAGTTTGTTTACTTGTTTACAAACCTAAAAAGGTTTGTCAGCTAAAAGGTAAACAAGCTTGTTGTCATAGCAACCATTTTGTTTACTTGTTTACAAACATGAGCTTTAATAAAGTAAAAAAATAAACATCCTCCTGCTGTCTGTTTTACAGCTCAGATTTGTAAACAAGTAAACAAACAGGTTGCTATGACAACAACGTTGTTTACCTTTTAGCTGGTAACACTGTGCATTACATCATGAAATCGATATCCAGATTTGTTATAAACATGAAAAAAACAAGACCCCCCCCCCAAAAAACAGTCCTTAACCACTTCAGCCCCGGAAGGATTTACCCCCTTCCTGACCAGAGCACTTTTTACAATTCGGCACTGCGTCGCTTTAACTGCTAATTGCGCGGTCATGCAATGCTCTACCCAAACAAAATTTGCGTCCTTTTCTTCCCACAAATAGAGCTTTCTTTTGATGATATTTGATCACCTCTGCCGTTTTTATTTTTTGCGCTATAAACGGAAAAAGACTGAAAATTTTGAAAAAAAATGATATTTTCTACTTTTTGTTATAAAAAAAATCCAATAAACTAAATTTTAGTCATACATTTAGGCCAAAATGTATTCGGCCACATGTCTTTGGTAAAAAAAATGTCAATAAGCGTATATTTATTGGTTTGCGCAAAAGTTATAGCGTCTACAAACTAGGGTACATTTTCTGGAATTTACACAGCTTTTAGTTTCTGACTGCCTATGTCATTTCTTGAGGTGCTAAAATGGCAGGGCAGTACAAAACCCCCCCAAATGACCCCATTTTGGAAAGTAGACACCCCAAGGAAATTACTGAGAGGCATGTTGAGCCCATTGAATATTTATTTTTTTTGTCCCAAGTGATTGAATAATGACAAAAAAAAGAAAAAAAAAATTACAAAAAGTTGTCACTAAATGATATATTGCTCACACAGGCCATGGGCATATGTGGAATTGCACCCCAAAATACATTCAGCTGCTTCTCCTGAGTACGGGGATACCACATGTGTGGGACTTTTTGGGAGCCTAGCCGCGTACGGGGCCCCGAAAACCCAGCACCACCTTCAGGATTTCTAAGGGCATACATTTTTGATTTTACTCCTCACTACCTATCACAGTTTTGAAGGCCATAAAATGCCAAGATGGCACAAACCCCCCCCAAATGACCCCATTTTGGAAAGTAGACACCCCAAGCTATTTGCTGAGAGGCATGGTGAGTATTTTGCAGCTCTCATTTGTTTTTGAAAATGAAGAAAGACCAGAAAAAAAATTTTTTTTTTTCTTTTTTCAATTTTCAAAACTTTGTGACAAAAAGTGAGGTCTGCAAAATACTCACTATACCTCTCAGCAAATAGCTTGGGATGTCTACTTTCCAAAATGGGGTCATTTGGGGGGGGGGGGGTTTGTGCCACCTGGGCATTCCATGGCCTCCGAAACTGTGATAGGTAGTGAGGAGTGAAATCAAAAATTTACGGCCTTAGAAAGCCTGAAGGCGGTGCTTGGTTTTCGGGGTCCCGTGCGCGGCTAGGCTCCCAAAAAGTCCCACACATGTGGTATCCCCGTACTCAGGAGAAGCAACAGAATTTATTTTGGCGTGTAATTTCACATATTCCCATGGCATGTTTGAGCAATTTAACATTTAGTGACAACTTTGTGCAAAAAAAAAAAAAAAAAATTGTCTCTTTCCCGCAACTTGTGTCACAATATAAAATATTCCATGGACTCGACATGCCTCTCAGCAAATAGCTTGGGGTGTCTACTTTCCAAAATGGGGTCATTTGGGGGGGGTTTGAACTGTCCTGGCATTTTATGCACAACATTTAGAAGCTTATGTCACACATCACCCACTCTTCTAACCACTTGAAGACAAAGCCCTTTCTGACACTTTTTGATTACATGAAAAAATTATTTTTTTTGCAAGAAAATTACTTTGAACCCCCAAACATTATATATTATTTTAAAGCAATTGCCCTACAGATTAAAATGGTGGGTGTTTCATTTTTTTTTTTCACACAGTATTTGCGCAGCGATTTTCAAACGCATTTTTTGGGGAAAAAACACACTTTTTTAAATTTTAATGCACTAAAACACACTATATTGCCCAAATGTTTGATGAAATAAAAAAGATGATCTTAGGCCGAGTACATGGATACCAAACATGACATGCTTTAAAATTGCGCACAAACGTGCAGTGGCAACAAAATTACTACATTTTTAAAAGCCTTTAAAAGCCTTTACAGGTTACCACTTTAGATTTACAGAGGAGGTCTACTGCTAAAATTACTGCCCTCGATCTGACCTTCGCGGTGATACCTCACATGCATGGTGCAATTGCTGTTTACGTTTGACGCCAGACCGCCGCTTGCGTTCGCCTTAGCGCGAGAGCAGGGGGCGACAGGGGTGCTTTTTTTTTATTTATTTTTTTTCTTTATTTTTTTTTTGCTTTTTTATCTTATTTTTAAACTGTTCCTTTCATTTTTTTTTTTTAAATCATTTTTATTGTTATCTCAGGGAATGTAAATATCCCCTATGATAGCAATAGGTAGTGACAGGTACTCTTTTTTGAAAAAATTGGGGTCTATTAGACCCTAGATCTCTCCTCTGCCCTCAAAGCATCTGACCACACCAAGATCGGTGTGATAAAATGCTTCCCCAATTTCCCAATGGCGCTATTTACATCCGGCGAAATCTAAGTCATAAAATGCTCGTAGCTTCCGGTTTCTTAGGCCATAGAGATGTTTGGAGCCACTCTGGTCTCTGATCAGCTCTATGGTCAGCTGGCTGAATCACCGGATGCATTCTCAGGTTCCCTGTTGAGACAGGAGAGCCAGAGAAAAACACGGAAGACGGTGGGGGGGGGGCATTCCCTCCCACTGCTTGTAAAAGCAGTCTAGAGGCTAATTAGCCGCTATGATTGCTTTTACATGAAAGCCAACCGCTGGCTAAAAAGAATGATACCAAGATGATACCTAAACCTGCAGGCATCATTCTGGTATAACCACTCAAAGTCGTGAATGGCGTACCTGAAGACAAAAAAATGGTTAACAATAAAGCACAGTAAACGGTAAAGTATAAATAATTACATACCTGGTAAAGTATAAATAATTACATACCTGAAAAGCAAACATGATAAAACATAATAACAATAAAACATTGCAGAATAGAATACAGTAAAAAAGAGCAGAACAATAGAGAGAGAATAGAGAGAGAGAGAACAATGAAACGACAACTATTTTTTTTTATTTTTGTTTGTGTTTTTTTTTTTTTTACACTTTTTTTTTGTAACTGTAACTTTTATAACTGTAACCGGTTCCAGGTTCGAGTCTCTCAAAATGCGATGGCATCTTGGGAGACCCTGTGAAAGTGTGCCTAGTCTGTGCAATGCTGTACGCTATGCTAATACTCAACTAGTGCATGGTAGCGTTTAAAACATTCACCAAGTGTTACTGCAGTGCTGGTTTGACTACGACCGGGGTGTACTACGCCGCTGGTGCTTGCCAGTTCACCAAAACGCTACAAAGAAAAGTGTCAGTGATCGATCGATACTGCACTTGGGTGGGCTGGACTGGGCTGGGCCGGGCGGAGGGGCAAAACGCAGGTGCTAGCAGGTATCTGGGCTGATCCCGCTAACACTGCGTTTTTGGGAACCCTAAACTGCTGGGGACGCTAGTATAGATCTGATCGGATCAGATATTGATGCGTTCAGATACTATACCACTAAGGGAGGTGTACGGTGCGTGCGTGGGTGTTCGCGGTACTGGCGCTAATCTGACGCTGCCTAGGGCGACGCATATCACCGCCGGGCGATCAGGGGGCTAAACCTTTATTCGGTAATAAACGGCGAGTGCCCTGACACTATAAAAAATAAACGAACTAACCAGCGTCACCCGTAACGGTTATACGGTGATCAGTGGTGAAAGGGTTAACTAGGGGGCCATCAAGGGGTTAAAACATTTATTAGATAGTATATGGGGGTCCCTGTCGCTATAAAACACTGACGGCGAACCTAAATATTTACGTCCCTAACTAGCGTCAACAGCGACACTAATACAGCGATCAGAAAAATGATCGCTTAGCGACACTGGCGACAGGGGGTGATCAAGGGGTTAAAACTTTATTAGGGGGGTACCCTAGACCTACAGGGGGCTAAACCTTTATTCGGTAATAAACGGCGGGTGCCCTGACACTATAAAAAATAAACGAACTAACCAGCGTCACCCGTAACGGTTATACGGTGATCAGTGGTGAAAGGGTTAACTAGGGGGCAATCAAGGGGTTAAAACATTTATTAGGCAGTATATGGGGGTCCCTGTCGCTATAAAACGCTGACGGCGAACCTAAATATTTATGTCCCTAACTACCGTCACCAGCGACACTAATACAGCGATCAGAAAAATGATCGCTTAGCGACACTGGTGAGGGGGGGTGATCAAGGGGTTAAAACTTTATTAGGGGGGGTAAGGGGGGTACCCTAGACCTACAGGGGGGTAATACTAACTGTCCCACCACTGCTAACTGTCACAAACTGACACTATGCAGTAATCAGGAAAAAAAAAAAAAAACCTGCTTGGTGTCAGTTTGTGACAGGGGGGGGGGTGATTGGGGGGGGGATCGGGGGGCGATCGGGGGGGGATCGGGGGTGTAATGTATGCCTGGCATGTTCTACTGTGTGTGTGTTTGGTGCACTTACATGTCATCTCTCCTCGGCGCTGGAACGGAAACTGCCAGACTGAGGAGAGATGACATCACATCCTCTGCCTCTGTGTACTATACAGAGGCAGGGGATGTTTCTCATTGGCTGGGAGCGATCGCGAGGGGGGGGCCACGATCGGATGGCCTCCCCCTCGTCTGTCATCGCTCCCAACCAAATGCCGACCGCAGCTGGCACCGGGGGGGGTCCGATCGGACCCCCCACCCGCGGGAAGGCAATCACGTTTCAGGTACGTGATTTTGCCTGCCCGTGCCGCTCTGCTCACATATATAGGCGTGAGGCGGTCGGCAAGTGGTTAAAAATGTTCATCCACAAAATTCCGTGTTATTCTATTTAATAAACGTCATTCCATCCCCTGTGCTTTTATAGAAGTGATCCTTAAAACTCAATATAAAATATGCTCCCCCGCTAGTGATGGTGCTAATGCCCCTCCCCCCAGAACCCTGAGGACCTCTAGGCCAATCACACGTTATTCTACCACCAAAAACCACCAAATCAGCGTTTCTTCATCCAATAGATATATTCTCCCCTCAATAGATTTCCACCAATCACCCAAAAAGGAAATGACAAGGTCATCGTACAACGCGCTTTTATTAATAAATCCCCTTTAGAAGCACCTCCCACAATCTATATGCTTCCACATTCCAGTGCCCAGACTGGCACCAGCTCCATCCAGTTCCCCCAGCACCACCATTCTTCCCACCATCTTCCCTCTCTATACAAACTATTCTCTTTTCACTCTCATTTCTCTCTTTTGGCTTTTTAATAAAATGACATTTAAATTTAAAATGGCCCAATGAGTCCAGCTTAATCCACATGCAGTGCAGCATATGAGCTGTTACATTGTACAGAAACATACAACAAGAAGCTGCAGTCCCACCACAAGTTAGAGGAATTAAGTGGTTAGCTCTTCTGCCTGGCAGCACCGGGGTCATCGCTTCAATTCCCAACCACAGCGCCTCCTGCCTGGAGTTTGCATGTTCTCCCTGCGCCTGCGTGGGTTTCCTCTGGGTACTCCGGTTTCCTCCCATACTACAAAGACATGCTGGGAGGTACATTGGCCCTAGTATGTGTATGAATGTGAGTTAGGGAGCTTAGATTGTAAGCTCCTTGGGGGCAGGGACTGGTGTGATTGTACAATATACAGGATGGAAATAAATGACTCAGCACATCTGCAATGTCTCCTGTACTGACTGATCATTATCACATGGCCTACTTGTTGGATTGGCTCTGCAGACTCCTCTTCTCCATTGCCGATACCTGCAGGTTTCCTGCCAATCCCCTGGACAGGTTTGTTGGTGGCGGGGGTGCTCTGGGCTTGTACGGCCCTCTGTGGAGACACCAACTACACAGCGAGACCCTTTATCTCCATAGCAACAGTGAGACCCCCCCATAACCCAGAAATTGTGGGGAGCCCCTTCTAAGAAAATGTGCCCCCCCCCCCATTCTCCTTCCGTCTTCTGCAGCTTTGGGAAGGTTTGTGGTTTGCAGGGACTCATCTTAGGAAGGTCCAGTATTCATTGATTAGAGCCATAGATATTCCCTGTCTGCTCACATTCTCAGCACATTTTACAGCTATTCATACTCAGGAGTAAAGGAGAGAAAGAGCTTTCCTCCAACATTTCCATCCAAAGTAAACATGCGCACTTTACACGTCTGCCCGCTTCTAAAAAAAAGTTTTTGTATGGTGGTCACCAATAAAAAATGGAAATATGGCGGAACACGGCATGCCGCGGTGACAACTTTCCACCAGATCAGTCTCCGGTCACATCTACGCGTTTCGGTAATGTGCACAGAAATGCACATTTCCACGCAATCCCAGAACATGCAAAAATATGTGCCTCATGCTTGTAGTGCCATTTATTGTAAATGCCCCCCCAAACGTGAGACCCCAATACAACAAATGTGGCAAAATACGCGGGAAATAAAACAAAGCGGAACGCGCCATGAGCTACTTTGTCATGCTTGTGGGGCATAGGGCAACGCACTGAAATCAATAGGAGGGCGCTATGCTTGTTGGGTGTTTGCCATCCAGGTGTATGTCAGAGGTGTTACTGGGGCCTTCATCATTTCATAAACTATGGAATGCTGGGAGAGCAGAAATCAGCAAAAATCTTCAACAGTGGAAGGGTTCAAATGACTATCTGAGCGCTCACCCCTCCCCCCCATAGCGCAATGTGTAATGTGTCGCACCCTCTTTTATACCAAGTCCCCACCATGCCCCGCATACCAGATAAAAGATAAAATAGAAATAAAGATAAACATTTTTTTTCATTTACAATAGAGTAAGGGGGGACTATAACCCCTGTCAGGTTTTATTTGCCATCTGTGTCCCCATTGGGGGGATTTTTCTTCATTTCCTTTCCCATAGACAAAAAAGAAGTGAGAGAAATCCTCCCAAAGTGACATCATCCCTGGGTGTCACCAGAACTAGTGTCCCCATTGGAAGATTTCCCCTCTAATTCCTGATCCGTGACAACCCAAAATCTGGATTTTCTTTCACTTTTGTTGGTAATGGTAAATAGAGAGAATGAATCTCCCTAAAGGGGGCGCAGACAGCAATAAAAACCTGACAGGGGTTCTAATCCCTCTCCACTCCATCCAACACCAACAATAAAAAATATTTTCATTTATTTATGATTTAACATATGAGGGAGAAATGGAAAAAAAAATGATTTGGCAGTGAAAGGGTTAAAATGTGTGCATGTAGGGGGAGGGTTTACTTGGTTTGACAGTTAACCACTTGCCGACCGCCACACGCCAATGTACGTCCCTTTTTTGAGGAGGACATCGTTGTTATGGCAACAGCTAGCTGCCATAACCCTGGTATCCCCGTTTTCGGCCGGCTACAAGATAAAAGTGGTCTCTGCAGCGGATTCGCAGCGAGATCACTTTTATCGGTGGCGGGAGAGGCCCCCCCCTCCCTCCGCGATCCGGTGTCCTCCGCCGCTTACCGGAGCCGTCGGCAGTGGCGGAGGCGATCGCATCCATGCCCATACGTCTTAAAGCCACATTTTTTCAATGTAATTTTTTCAAATGACATTTTTTTTTTTATTGCATTTAAGTCCAAATATGAGATCTGAGGACTTTTTGACCCCAGATCTCATATTTAAGAGGACCTGTCATGCTTTTTTCTATTACAAGGAATGTTTACATTCCTTGTCATAGGAATAAAAGTGACCCAAATATTTAAAAAAAAAAAAAACAGTGTAAAAATAAATAAAATAAAATAAATAAGAAAAAAAAATAAATACTACTGCTCACGCGCAGTAGCGCCCGCATATGAAAACGGTGGTCAAATCACACATGTGAGGTATCGCCGCGATCGTTAGAGTGAGAACAATAATTCTTGCCCTAGACCTCCTCTTTAACGCAAAACATGCAACCTGTAGAATTTTTTAAATGTTGCCTATGGAGATTTTTGAGGGTAAAAGTTTGACGCCATTTCACGAGCGGGCGCAATTTTGAAGCATGACATGTTGGGTATCAATTTACTCGGCGTAACATTATCTTTTACAATATAAAAAAGAATTGGGCTAACTTTACTGTTGTCTTATTTTTTTATTCAAAAAAGTGATTTTTTTCCCAAAAAAGTGCGCTTGTAAGACTGCTGCGCAAATACGGTGTGAAAAAAAGTATTGCAATGACCGCCATTTTATTCTCTAGGGTGTTAGAAAAAAAACAATATATAATGTTTGGGGGTTCTAAGTAATTTTCTAGCAAAAAAAAACTGTTTTAAACATGTAAATTCCAAAACGAGGCTGGTCTTTAAGTGGTTAAAGGGTTGAAACAAATGAACAATATAGTTTGGTAGTGAAAGGGTTAAAAACTGAAAGAAAAAAAAATGATTTGGCAGTTGAAGAGAATGAATCTCCCTAAAGGGGGCGCAGACAGCAAGAAAAACCTGACAGGGGTTCTAATCCCTCTCCACTCCATCCAACACTAATGCCCTGTACACATGGTCGGACATTATGGAGCGAGTACAAAGAAGGGCAAAAAAGCTAATAAAGGGTCTGGAGGATCTTAGTTATGAAGAAAGGTTGCGAGCACTGAACTTATTCTCTCTGGAGAAGAGACGCTTGAGAGGGGATATGATTTCAATATACAAATACCGTACTGGTGACCGCACAATAGAAATAAAACTTTTTCGCAGAAGAGAGTTTAACAAGACTCGTGGCCACTCATTAAAATTAGAAGAAAAGAGGTTTAACCTTAATTTACGTAGAGGGTTCTCTACTGTAAGAGCGGCAAGGATGTGGAATTCCCTTCCACAGGCGGTGGTCTCAGCGAGGAGCATAGATAGTTTCAAGCAACTATTAGATAATCACCTGAACGACCATAACATACAGGGATATACAATGTAATACTGACACATAATCACACATGGGTTGGACTTGATGGACTTGTTTCTTTTTTCAACCTCACCTACTATGTAACTATGTAACTATATGTAACATTGATCGGACATTCCAACAACAAAACCCATGGATTTTTTCCGACGGATGTTGGCTCAAACTTGTCTTGCATACACACGGTCACGCAAAGTTGTCGGAGAAACTTTCTGAACGCGGAGACGTAAAACACGTACATCGGGACTATAAACGGGGCAGTAGCCAATAACTTTCATCTCTTAATTTATTCTGAGCATGCGTGGCACTTTGTGCGTCAGATTTGTGTACACACGATCAGAATTTCCGACAACGGATTTTGTTGTCGGAAAATTTTATAGCATGCTCTCAAACTTTGTGTGTCGGAAAATCCTATGGAAAATGTGTGATGGAGCCTACACACGGTCGGAATTTCCGACAACAAGGTCCTATCACACATTTTCCATCAGAAAATCCGACCGTGTGTACAGGGCATAACAGTAAACAGGACCGGGCCTATTTTTTACACTTGGTGTTTACAGGTTAAAATCAGGTTTTTTTGCTAGAAAATTACTTAGAACCCCCAAACATATATATATTTTTTGCAGACACCCTAGAGAATATAATGGCAGTCGTTGTTATACTTTATGTCACACGGTATTTGCGCAGCGGTCTTACAAACGTAATTTTTTTGGAAAAATACACTTTTTAAAATTGAAAATAATAAAACAGTAAAGTTAGGCCAATTTTTTTTATATTGTAAAAGATAATGTTACGCCGAGTAAATTTATACCCAACATGTCATGCTTCAGAATTGCGCCTGCTCGTGGAATGGCAACAAACTTTGACCCTCAAAATTCTCCATAGGAGAAGTGTAAAAATGTCTGCAGGTTACCAGTTTTGAGTTACAGAGAAGGTCTTTTGCTAGAATTATTGCTCTCACACTAACGATCGCATCGATACCATGTGTGGTTTGAACACCGTTCACATATGACCACCGACTTACATAGGCGTTGGCTTCTGCATGGAAGCACAGCGGGACGGGGCGCTGTACATTTTTTTTAATTATTATTTATTTTACTTTTTATTTTTACACTGTCCCTTAAAAAAAAAAAAAATTGATCACTTTTATTCCTATTACAAGGAATATAAAAACCCCTTGTAATAGAAAAAAATGCATGAGAGGACCTCTTCTATGTGAGATATGGGGTCAAAAAGACCTCAGATCTCACATTTACACTTAAATGCAATAAAAAAAAATGTCTTTCAATCAAAAAAAAATTTCCCCTTTAACACCATTGGGCGGAAGTGACGTTTGACGTCGCTTCTGTCATCCAATGGTATGAAGTTGAGTAGGGGGCCATCATTCCCTCATTCGACTTCCAGCCTCAGAGGGGAAAGGACTGGATCATCTCCGCCGATACCAACGGCTCCGGTAAGCGGCGACCTATAACAACGGCGGGTGGTCCTGGAAGTGGTTAATGAAGATGCCCGGAAGTGGTTAATGAAGGTGGCGTAAAGGTACCACATGTGTAATAAGGTGACCCTGTACAAGGTGCCTAACGTAGCCCAGAAGAAGGCCTTCCATGTGATCCAGTACTTGGCGCCCAACGAGTTAATGGGAAAGCATGGAGGACGTGACAAAGAAACCAAAATGTATTTCCTTTTAGGGCCCATTGACAACACAAGGCTGTGCGCTACAAGGCACACATTGTCATGCGTTCAGACACTTTGCTGTGTGTTAAACAGACCATGCTAAATGAATTGACTGCAACACACATATAAATGTAACAGACTTCATTTTATAGCAGTACAATGCACAGGACACCATGTGTTGTGCCAAGCAGCAATTCAGTGCCCATGCTTTTTGAAGGTGCATCGTGTGCCATTCACAATGAATCAGAAATGAAACATCTGACAGTTTATGTGACGTGGTGTCCATAGAAAATATTATTACAGTGACACCCCCCACCCACCCCCACCTATCCCTGTTACCACAGCAACAGCTGTGCCACTTAAGAGAAGCAGGAGCAATGTACTCTGCCACAAGTGATTAAATATCACTCTGCGATATACCAGTGCCAGGGCACCTGATATCTTCTTTAAGATAAATGCCATGTTACACCATACCCAAGAACACTTATGCATTTACTGTATGGTGGCAATGCCCCAAAATACAAAAAGATATTGGGAAGATATCTTAACATGGATACACAGAATATCACCTCTGCCAGTTAGTAAGAATCCCCTTCAAATCCTATTTTTATAACACAGCAACTTCAGTCAAAGGATATAAGAACTGTGCATTACCTTTCCTTTTTAGATGCCGCCAAAAGTCTTTTACCGCAATATTGGCGGAGTGGCAAAAGCCCTACACTGCTGGACTGCAGGTTAGAGGTAGATAGAATCATGGAGGCTGAATGCTGGGTTCATCAGACGTGTAAAGCCTCGTACACACGATTGGATTGTTGGCCAACAAAACCGTGGAATTTTGTCCGAAGAGTGTTGGCCCAAACTTGTCTTGCATACACACGGCCACACAATTTCTGTCCAACAATTACGAACGTAGTGACGTACTAGACATACTACGTGGTTTTTCAGCTCTTTAGCGCCACCCTTTGGGCTCATTCTGCTAATTTCGTGTTAGTAGAAGTTTGGTGAGTGTTGATTCGCGCTTTTCTTTTTGCGTTTTTCATTTTGTGCTTTTCAGTTCGTTTCTGATTGGCCATTCGTCAACCAGACATGTTGCGGAATCGGAGGAGATAATGTGTTATTTATTATTGCCCTTGGAGTTATTGCTTTGACATTATTTTTTTGGTTGAATAATGATTTGATTTGGTATATTTTCTATATTTTTGGACGCATAGAATGCACTTTTTGGTTATTTTCTATTGGCAGATAGCATGTCTAATTTTATCTGTTTTCTTTTTTTAATGCAGAATAAAATAATAGTGGAGAATAATACTTGGCTATGTGTTTTACTTCAAATGACAGTTTGGGAGTAGGCAGTTACATTTTAAAAAATACAATGTAAAATTGACAAGGGACACCAACACAGTTGTATCTTTGGTCTTAAAAACTACGGGATAATGGTGATGTGGTAACTTGCCCAAATAAAAAAAAAACAGCATAATAATATTATTCTTGATATCACTAGAAAAAAAAGCCTTTGGAAATTTGTTTGCAATAACTCCATCAGCAAAGCAGCTTCATTATTATCCCATTAAAGAAGAAGAGAATGTGCTCTGCATTTGGAGATTTCATAATTTGCCACGTCACGAATGTTAATTCTTCATTACAAACGCTAGTTTGTAAGACCGACCACTTCTGGCTCCTCCTTGCTTCCGAGCATGCATGTTTGTATTTTGGACTTTTGTCTGACGAACTTGTTTACACATGCTTGGAAAATCCGACAACACACGTTTGTCCGCGGAAAAATTGAAAACCTGCTAGCCAACATTTGTTGGCGGAAAGTCCAACAACAATTGTCTGATGGAGCATACACACGGTCGGATTTACTGCCAACAGCCTCTCATCGAACATTTCCCGTCGGAAAGTCAGATCGTGTGTACAGGGCTTTGCAGGAGTTACGAATAATTCTATAAGATATGGACCACATTGATCCAATACTCCTCATAGATGTAATTCAGAAAGAAGGTATAGGATATTTTGAATGGTATTAAAGTGGAACTACACTGCATCTGAGCACCACAAACCAAAAACACTTCATTCATTTTTAGTATTCAAAGCAAACTCCCCAATCCATCCATGTCTCCATGCTTTATTTTGCTGAGAAAGCATTTCTGGCAGTGGCCATCTTGAATAAGGGCAGATGATTCATGTATCATTTACTTGCTGGAATCCATCTGCCCTTAGCTCAGGCATGGACAGAGGTGAGAACCCTCCCAAAGCCTTCTGGGATGTATGAAATCATTTGCCTAGGCCTGGAAACCAGGAACTAACTGAAGAAATGTAAAAAAAAAAAGTTCAAGACAAGTATGATGTACTTTTCTATCTATTTACTAATGCTAGCAGCATGAGGATTAAAAATAATCAATGTTGTTTGAGATAGTGAAATTCCACTTTAATGTATGCCTATACTCCCCCACTGAAGGGGTTAGTTTTATGGGTTGAAACACCCATTTTGTAAACCTTCCCCTTTTCTACTAGAAAGTACATTTATAGGGAAATTGTTTTAAATTGTAAATAGTATTTGGAATGCATAATGGTACTTAATGTATTTATATCCCCCCCCCCTTTTTTCAGTTGTTTTTCCCTTTTTTTTAACTTTTGACTGATATTGTGTGTGTTTGTATACTTACATTGTAGGTATATACTGGAAAATAATAAAAAGATATTACATAACAAAAAAATGACATGTTACAGGGACAGATACATTTCGGTATCCCCTTGTAGAGCACCCAGTTCCGCTCCACCTTCCCCACCTCCATACAACAAGCTAGATTCTGCTCCACACCAGATGCTCATTTCCTAGATTACTCAACTGTTTTTTAGAAAAAAATCTCCCTTTGACCTGGTTCTGCATTTCACATTCTGCCAGATTCTGACGTATGCCCCGTACACACGGTCGGATTTTCCGATGGAAAATGTCCGATCGGAGCGTGTTGTCGGAAATTCCGACCGTGTGTGGGCTCCATTGGACATTTTCCATCGGATTTTCCAATACACAAAGTTTGAGAGCAGGAGATAAAATTTTCCGACAACAAAATCCGTTGTCGGAAATTCCGATCGTGTGAACACAAATCCGACGGACAAAGTGCCACGCATGCTCAGAATAAATAAAGAGATGAAGGCTATTGGCCACTGCCCCGTTTATAGTCCCGACGTACGTGTTTTACGTCACCGCATTTAGAACGATCGGATTTTCTGACAACTTTGTGCGACCGTGTGTATGCAAGACAAGTTTGAGCCAACATCCGTCGGAAAAAATCCTAGGATTTTGTTGACGGAATGTCCGAACAAAGTCCGACCGTGTGTACGCTCTATTACACTTATTATCCCTGACAACTAGTCTGGTTTCTGCTGGATGACAGTGACACCATCACCGGGAAGTGGAATGGAGGACACACATACAGTTCTTCTTTCAGACACTGTGATACACGGGGCTGGTGTCTGGTGACAGAGGACATGTCTGTCGTCAGTGTCATGTGAGGTGACATTGGGCACAGGCAGGAATGAGGAAAACATTGTTGGCAGACACATGCACATGCCCAGCCCTCACAGCTCTGACATTATCCAGAGGACACTGGGGTTGATTTACTAAAACCGGAGAGTGCAAAATCTGGTGCACATCTGCATAGAAACCAATCAGCTTACAGGTTTTTTGTCAAAGCTTAATTGAACAAGCTGAAGTTAGAACCTGATTGGCTACCAGAGCCATTGGCTAGAGCTGCACCAATTTTAGCATTCTCCGGTTTTAGTAAATTAACCCCTGTGTGTCCTGCCTTCAATCGACTACTCTCTTCCAGAAGTTACAGCATCTACATCTGCTCCATGACACAATAAAGTCACAAACTGGCCCAATTTTTTGACCTACTAAATTATGAATAAGACAGCACTCAGCAGATCTGTGGTAGGTACCTCTGTTGTATGGCACACCTATCCACAGGCTGTTTTATAAACAGTAAGGACCTCCTCTACAGAGCAAACCACACAGCCACAAAATGTGACGGCTCTAAAAAAAAACAATAAAATGATGGAGAGAAAAACCCAAACTGTGCTTTAAAAAATAACTGGGCATTGCTAATTAGCAAAGAGGGGCCTTTATTGCAGAGGGCTGCTTTAAGGGAAACTCCCTATACCAGACAAAGGCCACCAATAAGTTCTATACCTAAACCAAGTGATCCAGTGCCCTAAAAAATGTATTCCTCCAATTGACAAGGAGAGCCTCCTAAATAAAGACTTAAATCAGAAGTCTTGGTTGCATACATCTTCATATAGATATAGAAGCAGAAGTTTGCGTCCAGCTACAGGAAATGAGCTTGCATGCGCAATAGTTTGACATCATAGGCAGAGAAAACAGACATGCCAAAAGATGAATTTGGAATTCAAAACTGTAAAGCCGCGTACACACGGTCGGACTTTTCGTCTACAAAAGTCCAACGGACGCTGACGGACTAAAGCTGGCTGGTAATCCGATCGTGTGTGGGCTTCTCCGGACTTTCAACGTACTTTTTTAGCCTCAAATCCGACGTACTTTAGATTTGAAACATGCTTCAAATCTTTACGTCGTAACTACGACGGACCCCGAAGTCCGCTCGTCTGTATGCTAGTCCTACGGACAAAAACCCACGCTAGGGCAGCTATTGGCTACTGGCTATCAACTTCCTTATTTTAGTCCGGTGTACGTCATCACGTACGAATCCGTCAGACTTTTGTGTGGTCGTGTGTAGGCAAGTCTGTTCGTTAGAAAGTCTGCCGCAAGTCCGCCGCAAGTCCGACGAAAGTCCGCCGAAAGTCTGTCGGACAGGCTGTCGGACTTTTGTAGATGAAAAGTCCGACCGTGTGTACGCGGCATAATAGTTTTTTTCTGCCAACAAAACCTTACGAAGACTGTAGCCTTGTAGACTGTAGCCACACACAGAATTTTTTGGGCAATATCAGCCATTGTCCGATAAGAAAAATGACCAAGCAGATGAGCTCATTTGCCAATTGCTTCAACTTAACCATAAACGATGATAGGAGCTGGGTGGTGGGTCCCCTTGAGCCAGGTCAGTTGTTTTTGCCATTGAAACTGGTTAAAAATTGTTGACATTGGCAGAAACTTGCTTCCAATTTCCAATGTAATCCCTAACACTGGCTCTTTGTTGGCTTTTAGTTCCTGTTTAGGACACTTTGGCAGCAGAGGTGTGTATATGTGCCCGCACTGGATCCTGCCTATGCGCCCTTATCCTAGCAATGGCCGGTGTACAAACTTGGAAACTAAAGTGATATCCCCACTAAAAACCTAAAACTTTGGACAAGCCTTTTTCAACCAAGGTTCTGTGGAAGCCTAAGTTCCTCCAGAGGTTATTAGAGTTCCTTGAGCAATTTCTGCATCTCAGATAAATAACCAGACACCAATGATCCTTTTGGATATCTGTAAGGGATGATTCTTTCCAATGTCCATACATATAAGAAGCATTTCACCTAGTGACTTTCACACTTACTGTATGTACCTTAAACTGTAGATAAAGTAATTATTATTAGGGATTCCCTGAGACCTGAAAGTTATTTCAAGGATTGCTTGGTGTTAAAAATGTTCAGAAAGGCTGCTGTGGAGTAGATTTAATTTCTACTCTGGTTTTAATTCTGTGTAGATGGCTGACCCACTTGCTAAATCCTTCTTGTTTGAAGAATCTTTAAATTCTGCAAGGCCTTATTTAGAGCCTCTGAAATGCAACTGGTATGGTCCATAGTTCGAAAGAGCAAGGTGTGACCTGAAACAACCACCATGACATGCCTCCATCCCTATTATACATAGATGAGACTCTCAGTAGATCCAAAAATATTAAAGGTGGACCCTTACCCTAAATGGTGGACCTCCCTATTAGCAAGGTCTTGCACGTGAGCAGATTGAGCCCTCTGCGGGGACCGTGGAGTATGGCATCCAACACAGCTGATGTATCCAGCGTCTCCGACCTGGCGTATTCCAAATCGTCCGCCTTGAGGGGGGGAAAAACCGACTTGCCCCGAAGGAGGTGGGTGAAAAGTAGAAAAGAGCTCCAATGGTGTAGTATATGCTGGTAGATTTATTGTTGAAAAGTAAAACAGAGCCGGAGGGAATACACTCCGTAAAACAATATTAAAAACTAGTCAAAATAGCCGGCATTAAAAAACAGAGGAACACCCATGCATATCATGGGGCGGACTGAGTGATGGCGTACAATGCGTAGCCACGCCCTACGCGTTTCGTCACAACTGACGTCTTCAAAGGATCGTGATGACCTGATGGATCATGGATGCCTTCTCCTACTTTCATGAATTGGGCATACACTCATGGAACTCTTCTTCTGTTGTTCAGTCTATGGACTATATTCACTATTTTTCAAGTTTTCTCACTATTGATAGGTTTTGTTATGTTTAGTGATATACTAATGCGATCACTTATTCAGTGCTTGATATACTCAAGTCGTTTATTTACATGTGTTTTCGCACATAAGTGCACACTCCATTTAGGATATTTTATCCATGGCACTTTGATTTATGTACGTTTAATTAACTTTACTTTATTTTTTTCAATATGATCAGACTTGCATACAGATTATGAGCGCACTTATTTTGATTTATTTGCATATTTTACACAGATATTGGTGTTTTGTTTGTGCAGCTATAGTCTTGGTTTTGCATTTGAGCTTTACAGCGTGGTTTTTAATTTTTATTTTATTTCTATTATACATAGACATGGTCATGGGACTTTAAATGAGGTGTGTCACTGGAAAATGGACATGCAAAGAGTATATAAAGTAGAAAATTTATTTGGACAATCAAGATTAAAACATTTCAAAATCTCAAAATGCATGATGCAGTTCTTATATGATATGGCTATTGTAGGTCATAGAAAGAGTTGACATATAACACATAATTGGTAGAATGAATTTATGATAGACTGATACATGATGATATTTTCATAAGTGAATACATGATGGCTATACGTGTAAGAATCAGACTGTCTCGACATTCTAGAACTCGCATTTTGTGGATCCTGTTCACTCATCAGGAGTATAATGCCAAAAGTGTCTGTAAATATAAGTAGTAGGTAAAAAAATGTATATTGGTAAAAATTACCAATATTAAACAAGGAAGAAAAGATCTTAAAGGGACAAGAGGTCTGATACTTACATGACAGGTCCAAAAATTGGCCCAGCTTGTAAGAGGGGAAAAGGGGATGTCAGAAGTAGTGTGTGACCTGGGGCTGAGGCAGGAACAACCCGTCCAGACCAGGGGAACAACCACGGAGCAGGCTGGGTTTCCATATAAATGAGGAGTAAAGGGCCACATCTAACCCACACTGATCTGAAAAATACATATGTATAAATGTATATAGGTGAGTATAAAGTGTATATATAAAGAAGTGTGTGAATAACTGGAAGATGTGTTCCAACTGCCCAAGAAGAACCTCAAAGTGTGAACCAAAGTAGGAGGAGGAGGAATGAGAAGAAAAAAATGATAAATTTACCACTACTGAACATCTGTGGAGAAACTAATAAAATGGTGTGCATGAAATTATGTGTGTCAGTAGAGTCACAAGACCACTGACATGTCAATAGAAAGCAGGTATAAAAAGTGCTCAAAAGAACAGCAAAAATGTGTGAACACAGTCACAAAAGACCCCCCAGGGAGAACTTACATAGTGGCTCCATTTGGTGAACCGTGGCGAACATACCTCTGGTGTAGTTCCAGCACCGCCATTTCTCTGCTGCTAATAGAGTGGGTGGTTCTATAGCTGAGACACATGTGATGGATACTGCAGTCACCTCCAGAAGCACTGTGAAAGACCTGGTAAATCTTACTGATCTGTGTTTTGTAAAGCTCATAGTAAATGTAAATTGAAGGAACTTTCTATTACAGTTAGGCAGACCAAACGTGGTTGGAATCTCGGCCGGTTCCTGTAACCGCGTATGGGCAGGATGAATGTACCAAGTTGACCGATCGAGCAATTATCACTAGCGGCTGCTATAGCCGTCAGCAATAATCTCTGGTTTCTCCCGGCAGGGATGGCTTCCGGAAAGGGAAGAAATTAGTAGGAAAGAATTTTGCTCCGTGTATGGCCGACCTTACATTCCTGGAGAGCATTACCTGATAACTCACTGATTTTACCATTTGCCTTGAGTTGCTTTCTAAATGCAGGACGTCTGCCCTTGTCCAAATGACCCGCTACATAAAAAAAAAGAAAAGACTTTCATTTAAAGCACTTCATAAATAACCAGAGAGGCAAAATCTACTGTAAAAAGTTAAGACCATGAAGCGCTGGCTAAAAGCCTATATAAACCCCACTTAATCACCCATAATCCGGCCTTAAAATAGCTTTCAGAGATCCGGGATAATCCTGAAATACACAGCAGGGCCCAAACAAGCAAAGTAAAAATTCCCTTTCAGACAGACCAATATCCCCAGAGAGCTGCAAAGCAGACTTTGTGAGCATTGCTCATCGCTGATTATTGCAACCAATTACACTTCTCTGTCACCACTGGATGTCCAGAGCAGAGATCACACACACACTGGAGGCGTTTAAGGAGAAAAAATGCCCTAGAAAATGGGAGACTCTGCCATAGGAGGAATGAAAGAAGGGTTGGCTGCTCTAAAGAAGATCATACAAGTAGACTCTAGTTATTATAAAACAAACAAAGTTTTCTATGTACCCTGTTCACATCATGCAGGTGTGAAAGGTGATAAAGATGGAGCTGTGTATGTATGTTTATGCAGCCCAGTTCGCCGTACCTCACCTATAAAGTTGAATGAAGCGTCGTTTTGTGACACTGCAATAAAGTTTAAAAAAAAGTTAAAAATGCAATGTTTTGTAACAATGCACACATATGTTGGTGTGAAAGATCCCTTAAGCCCCATACACACAGGCCGAGTGTCAGGTGGCATCGGCCGGTTCAATAGAAACCAGCCGCCATTCATCCCATGTGTACTGCAGCCGGTCCAGCAGAAGCAGGCTGTTCGGTCGGCTTCTGTCAAAAGGGCTTAACCAGAAAAGGTCTGCCGACCAGCTCCTGATCAGCGCTCTGAGCCAATAGCTGAGAGTGCTGATTGTATAGCTCCTAACTGTCCCTGATTTGGTGGGACTGTCCCTGATTTGGAGGGACTGTCCCTGATTTGGAGCAATGTCCCTCTGTCGCTCGTTCCTCCTCATTTGTCCCTCATTCTGGTCTGATCTATATAGTTGTATATAAAATGCACTTTTTATCTTTCAAAAAGTGTTTCCCAGTGCTAAAGCTTTCATCCAATTTCTAAATTGCTGTGTTTGTACATTTTAAAAGCCAATATAAAGGAATAGTAGTGGTAACAAAAAGTCCTTGTGGATTTAATTAACCTTTTTTTTTTTTGGTTAACTCTCCTTTAAGGGTGTGTGGCAGGGGTGTGTCCTATGCCTACATACATTTGTTAGTAGGTGTCCCTCATTTCCATCTCAAAATGTTGGGAGGTATGTGACTGGGGTGTTCTGGCAGGGGGCCACCCCCCCCTGTCAGAACACAATAGAACAGCAGGGGTGGGTTGCTGTACTAACATTGGATTGTTAGTACAGCAACTCTGACCTGAGCTGTCAGTTTTTTTGCATTCAGCCCCGTTGGGCTTTAGAATGTAATACAGTCCATTGCAGCCATATATTACAGTGCATCTGGAGAAAGGGGCTGTACATGACTCTGCTGTGTAGTTTCGATCTCTGAGGCATAAAAAGCACAGTGCTGGGAACCAGGCAACACTCTGCCTGAATTTTCACAATTGCAGAGCCTTTTTGAAGATGAGATTACCAGCAAGAGGGGGAAACAGTGCAGCCAGGCACAAAAGATGGACACCAGGGTGACAGTCAGAGCCGCACGGCAGGTAGACTGTGTCCCCGGAGTCAGTTAAGATGGCAAATGTTCTTGTCTGACTCTATGCAGCTTTAAAAGAGCAATCAACAGAATTATTGGTGGCATAAAGAAACAGAACAAATCTCATTAAATTCAGTTGTTCAGCCTTCAGTTCCAGGACAGACACAGAAGTGTGAACCGGCAGCTGTCTTCGGTATTAAACTAAGGCAATCTCATTCTGTACGGTAGATTTGGATTCAAAGTCAGATGAAAGCATCACTTTGCCCTTTGAAAATGCTTGTTTTAAGGAGAAAGTTTGAGTGCAGCAGACTATCCTAGAATTTCACAGTCTCCTTTGGATGTGAAGTGCCTTTGCTTGAACCCAACACAGAAGTTTCAAATG
Organism: Lithobates clamitans; assembly: GCA_037952925.1. Taxonomy (NCBI): domain Eukaryota; kingdom Metazoa; phylum Chordata; class Amphibia; order Anura; family Ranidae; genus Lithobates; species Lithobates clamitans. The sequence goes on from JBBGZY010001145.1 coordinate 1,503,808, forward strand.
ATTCGCCATCTGTGTCTTTCACGCAATCCTCCTGCCCGGCACAACCAAGAGTAACCAATTAAGGGGGGAAATAAAATATCAAATGAAGAGGTTAAACGTCATGAGAAAACCGATTCTCTATAAAGGCGAAGAAGCAATCACAAGGGACGGCGCTGAGTTATTGAAGTGGAAGGTCTGAGATATTTTTGAAGACATCAGAATTCAGCAGCATGGCAACAGGGCCATGGATTCCGCGGTCAAATCTGGTTCTGTGTGAAATATGGAGGCTGGAATTTTGTTGTATGTAACAAAGTTGGCCATGGCTTTTCTAAGGCCTGACTACAGCTAAAACTTGGTGACACCAGAAAAAGGAATGAAAGGGTGTGGGTGCCACCAGGACAGAAGACACAGAGACCAAAAAAAAAAAAAACCTGGCAGATGACCCCCTTGACCAGTGTAGTCCAAATGCCACCTACATTCCATTTCTGCAATTCCCCCTTTTATGCTCCAACCCAATAACTTAAACCCCACCTAAAATGATGAGACCATACCTTTTATTTATGGAGTAACATGGCCACAACAGCCTCTTTTATTAAAACAACTCCAACTAAATAACTCCAATAAATAACCAATAAATAACCAATAAACAAACAATAACATATTAATAACGTAAACTGTTAACCCCAGTCTGATGGTCTCTGACGGTGACCCACCTTTTCAAAATATATATAAAATATATAACTATATAACCACGGATAACCAACGCACTGCGGGACTTTTTCCAAACTAATAGGCCTCCAGCTGTAGCCGCTCGGAGACAACCGCTTCCCGCAGCGCCACCAAATCCAGTATTCCCTCCACCGTTCAGGAATACACCGGAGGGGAACATGCTAATGATGAGCCCCCCACCCCTTTAAATCCATCCGTTTACCGCCCCTGTCAAAGACCACCAGAAGAACACAGCCCCAACACAAAATGGCCACCTCTTCTGTCATGACGACCTGTTTCGTTCCTGAAAGAAAGAAAAAACCACCACAACAACTACACACAACACATTGCACGTATATCCATATAAAATTATAGGGAGGGAGGGTGGGAAAACTGCCTCCTCTGTTGAACTCTTCCTCACACTGACCTCCTTACTCCTCCCCTCCTTTAAATACAACCACTCCCCTTTCTCACAATATTAACTTTCTTACCTCCCCTTTTACCCATATTACCTTTTTACATCAACTATTAACCCCTTCAGTGTCTCCCTTAGACACACTGTCATGCCCGGCCCTACACTACCCCTCCTTTCAGTCTTTCTCGTTCCGGGCCTCACTTGACCAGTGTAGTCCAAATGTCAACTACATTCCATTTCTGCAATTCCCCCTTTTATACTCCAACCCAATAACTTAAACCCCACCTAAAATGATGAGACCACACCTTTTATTTATGGAGTAACATGGCCACAACAGCCTCTTTTATTAAAACAACTCCAAATAAATACCCCCAATAAATAACCAATAAATAACCAATAAACAAACAATAACATATTAATAACGCAAACTGTTAACCCCAGTCTGATGGTCTCTGACGGTGACCTACCTTTTCAAAATATATATAAAATATATAACTATATAACCACGGATAACCAACGCACTGCGGGACTTTTTCCAAACTAATAGGCCTCCAGCTGTAGCCGCTCGGAGACAGCCGCTTCCCGCAGCACCACCAAATCCAGTATTCCCTCCACCGTTCAGGAATACACCGGAGGGGAACATGCTAATGATGAGCCCCCCACCCCTTTAAATCCATCCGTTTACCGCCCCCGTCAAAGACCACCAGAAGAACACAGCCCTAACCCAAAATGGCCACCTCTGCTGTCATGACGACCTGTTCCGTTCCTGAAAGAAAGAAAAAACCACCACAACAACTACACACAACACATTGCACGTATATCCATATAAAATTATAGGGAGGGAGGGTGGGAAAACTGCCTCCTCTGTTGAACTCTACCTCACACTGACCCCCTTACTCCTCCCCTCCTCTAAATACAACCACTCCCCTTTCTCACAATATTAACTTTCTTACCTCCCCTTTTACCCATATTACCTTTTTACATCAACTATTAACCCCTTCAGTGTCTCCCTTAGACACACTGTCATGCCCGGCCCTACACTACCCCTCCTTTCAGTCTTTCTAGTTTCCGGGCGTCACTTGACCAGTGTAGTCCAAATGTCACCTACATTCCATTTCTGCAATTCCCCCTTTTATACTCCAACCCAATAACTTAAACCCCACCTAAAATGATGAGACCACACCTTTTATTTATGAAGTAACATGGCCACAACAGCCTCTTCTATTAAAACAACTCCAAATAAATACCTCCAATAAATAACCAATAAACAAACAATAACATATCAATAACGTAAACTGTTAACCCCAGTCTGATGGTCTCTGACGGTGACCCACCTTTTCAAAATATATATAAAATATATAACTATATAACCACGGATAACCAACGCACTGCGGGACTTTTTCCAAACTAATAGGCCTCCAGCTGTAGCCGCTCGGAGACAACCGCTTCCCGCAGCGCCACCAAATCCAGTATTCCCTCCACCGTTCAGAAATACACCGGAGGGGAACATGCTAATGATAAGCCCCCCACCCCTTTAAATCCATCCGTTTACCGCCCCCGTCAAAGACCACCAGAAGAACACAGCCACGGCCCGAAAGCGTGACCACCTTACGTTTGAGAGGGTGTGGGTGCCACCAGGACAGAAGACACAGAGACCAAAAAAAAACAAACCTGGCAGATGACCCCCTAACCCAGGGGTCTCCAAACTTTCTAAACAAAGGGCTAGTCTACTGTCCTTCAGACCTTAGGGGAGCCAGACAGTGGCCAGTGGATGTAGAAAATGGCCCAGTTTTATTGGGAGAAAACAGCGCCTAAGGCTTGGTGGTGAGTGGGAGTAAAAAAAATTACATAGAAGCTGTGGTCAGTAAGAGGAATAGTGCCCCATCATCATTGTCAGTGGGAGGAATAGTACCCCATCATCATCAGTGGGAGAAATAGTGCCCCATCATTCGTGTCAGTAGGAGGAACAATGCCCTATCATCCATCATTGTCAGTGGGAGGAATAGTACCCTGTCATTATTGTCAGTGGGAGTAATAGTTCCCCCTCATCATTATCAGTGGGAGGAATAGTTCACCATCATCGGTGTCATTTGGAGGAATAGTACCCAATTATCAGTGTCAGTGGAAGGAATATTACCCTATCTTTAGTATCAGTGGGAGGAATAGTACCCCATCATTGGTATTACTGGGAGGAATAGTACCCTATCATCAGTGTCAGCAGGAGGAATAGTAGTGCCCCATCATCATTGTCAGTGGGAGGAATAGTACCCCATCATCAGTGTCAGTAGGAGGAATAGTGCCCCATCATTGGTGTCAGTGGGAGGAATAGTGCCCCACCCATCATTGGAGCACAGGTGTGTTAGGAGGAAGGTGTCTTTGAAGCTGCTCCAGGTGATCTGTGTGAAAGGGGACTGGTGGTGAAATCTCTCCCAGCTCTCCTGGCCCCTTTCTGGGGAAGCCATGGAGGCCAGCAGGGTCTCTCCTGGAAGCTCGCAGCCATCTCCTGGGCCGTCGGGTGACATGCCTGCCCCTGTACAAGCCATAGCTTGTGATCTCTCTGCCCCTGGTGAGGATGAAGGTTCGGAGGCCATTCGGGAGCGAGTGGTGGCCTGGATTAAGGTCCTGAATAGGGAGAGAGACAAGCTCTACAAGCTCAGAGCGGAGCTGAAGTGATTGCCAAAGCAGTGTGAGGATTTGCACAGCAAGAACCGTGGATCAATGGATTCAGGGATCAAACTGGCTAAAGTCCGGGTGGAACACCAGGAGACCATTGTGTCCATGATGGAAGAAAGAGATGGGCCCTTCAAGGAAAAGTTTGACAATGATGAAAGGTTTGGAAGGAAGGCAAAGGTGGAGGTGGAGGAGGAGACCCCCAGTTCTGACCCTCTGCCCCCTCAGGGGGAGGTAAGCAGCCTCATGCCTTCCCAGGACTCAGGAGGCATGCTGAGGACGATCCAGGCAATGGAGTCTCCTATGCGGGGGGGGATCAGTTGGTATTTGGTGGCAAGGACATAACAGACAATATGCCTGATAATGTCAAGCCCCAAGCAGGGGATAAAACTGTTTTTGTGTCATCTAACACCATGAGCAATATGAAAGTGTGCCCAGTGACAATCAAGTTGCTAATGCTATGTGTAGCAATGCTGATGCTGTAGCGCAGCAAGAATTGCATTTAAAAAATTACATTCCTGATAAGGAACTACAAGTTGTTGTCTAAAGCTGTTTGCCCCACAGCTGCTGAAGACTCTACAGCGCAGCTTCAAGAGACAGCTGCTACTGCAGCAGAAACCGTGACTATTCCTGATGGGAAATTGAATGTGTGTGTAGCTGATAGCAATTGTGCAAGTGTGATAGACAATTGTCCCAGCTTAGTCCAAGCAATTAATAATGTACAGACTACTGTGACATCAGTGTGAGGCCTTAGCCCTGATAAGCCTACATTTGCTCAGGTGGTACGCTGTGCTCCTGGTAACTCCACTTCCAAGCAGGTTTTCCCATTACAAGCTACCACTTTGAGAACGCCAAGATCTGGTCTTGGGTCTCTGGCTTCTTCTGGGGGTCCGAGAAGAAATGTGGTAATTCTTAAATGGGAAGGCGGTGCAATTCCTCCAGCACGGCGTGTGGTGGTGGATATGATTTTGGAGATGGGTTTTGGGGCGAACGACTTCTATGCCCTAATACATGTAGCTGGGACACGGAATATATTATTAGCTTCACCAGGCCAGAGGGTCTTGACCTGTTCTGGGAGCGATATGAGGCTGCGTGCAAGTCAAGACCTGATTGTGAAGGTCTGGTCCCAGTTGCAGTTTCGCAGAGGTCAACAGTGAAAAAGATCACAATTATTCTCACTAATGAGAGCGTTCCTGCTCGGGATCTAGAGGTCTGGTTAAAAAATGATGGTGAGGTTTTAACTAAGCCTAATAAAATCCTTGATGAGCGTAACATCTGGACTGGGGGGTTGGTCAGTGACGGTCAGGTTGGCCAGGGATGGAAATGTTGTCCGTCACCTGCCCTTCTCAGCTTTTATAGGGAGGGATAGAATGACTATTTTCTACCCTGATCCGCCGAAGCTGTGTCACCGCTGTGGAGAAAAGAGGCATTTTAGCTCCTCCTGTTCAGCCTAGATATGTTCAGTGTATCGGGGAGGGTCATATGGCCAAGGACTGCACCCAGATGATCAGGTGCAACCTGTGCCTGCGCCTTGGCCACCCCTATAGCAGATGTCCTGAAGCCTCGCACAATATGGAGAAGGAGGTAATAGATGACTTGTCAAGGTTGGACAGGTTGCAGGGTGAAGCCCCTGGTGTACCATCCTCCTCTGTGGTGACCCACTCCCCTGGTCCTGTTCAGGATCCCTTTCCAGTTCCTGTGGCCACCCCTCCTGTGTCTGTAAGTATTCCTTCTGTATTTGTCTCTGGGTCCCCCCAGTCTACTGTACCCTCTCCTCTTGTGTCAGAACCTTCCAAGTCTGTGCCCCCCGAGTCAGTTACCCCCAGGAGTCTACCCCTCCTAAGTCCGACTTAAAGAAAGAGTCCCCCCCCCACCAGCAGTGGTAGAGAGTATCAAAAGGGGTTTTGCTTCTTCCTCTGTAAAGAAGTCTTCTCTAAAGACTTCAAAGAAAAAAAGCAAGGGATGAGGGCATCTCTGAAGCTGACCTGCAGTACCTGGAGGAGAGAAGGAAGGGTGGGAAGTGGAAGAAGCAGGCGGTGAGGGCGGAACGGGGTCAGGAAGCTCCAGTGCCTGTCTCCAACCGTCATAGGTCCTCTAAGTGGGATATTTCCTCTTCTGGGGCTTCTTCGGAGCAAAGTTCTGATTCTGAAATGGAGTTTGAGGCGGCCTCAAGAAAGAGAGAGGCTTCTGGTGATAAGCAGCACAGGGGAGCTAAGAAGCAATGCACCCAATTACCCAAATGACGGTTCCCCCTCTGTGGAAGTGGTGACAATAAATGTCGCCAGCATTAGGTCAGTAAGAGCTCGTTCTATGGCCTTCTTTTTGTTCAGCCAATTAGATACTGAAATTTTATTTTTGCAAGAGACTAGGCTCACCTCCTTGGCAGATATTCATATGGCCAAGAGAGAGTGGAGGTATGGTCCATCTTACTGGTCTCTTGCGGCCGTGCCTTACGGCAGTGTGGCGGTGTTATTTAAAACCAGCATGGTAACTGTCAGGCGGGTTATTAAGGTGGAGATTGGGAGATGTACGGTCTTAGACGCCCTTGTGGGAGGGCAGGACCTGCGTCTATTTAATGTTTATGGGCCGCACACAAAGTGGGACAGGAAATGCCTTTTTACAAGGATCAAGCCATTTCTTTTTACACCTGGGCAAGTGGTCTTTGGAGGTGACTTTAATACAGTAACTAGGCCCAAGGACAGGAAGGACTTGAAGGACAGGCTGGGATATGATAGCGTTTTTCAAATAGTATGGTTAGGGATGCTGGTCTTGTGGATGTGCACATTAAGCACCTCCAGGATGACACCGGGTTCACCTTTCATCGGGATAGTAGTCAGAGTAGGATAGATAGGTTTTTAAGGAGACCTCCGCTTTCTCGCCCCCAGTGGTGCAGGCAGTAGAGTTATCTGATCACTGTATGTTATCTGTGGTCCTAAATGCTTCAGACACCCCTCAGAGGGGCAAGGGCATCTGGAAATTGAATTCGACTCTTCTCAAGGAAGAGGAAAGAGGAATTCTTTCAGGCACAGGTGACCATTCTGGACTTTTGTAGCAGCAAGGCTGAGTGGTGGGAGCTGACCAAAAAGAGGATCGCTGGATTCTTCAGGGGCCTAGCCAATAGAAAACAGTTTAATAAATACATGACCTACCAACATTTACGGAGGAAGCTGGATATTCTTGTCTCGAGAGGAGGAGATCCTGGGGCAATCTCTGAAGGGAAACTCCTTCTCCGGAAGTATCAATATGACCGGCATGCCTCTTTGGTTCTGGAGAGGGACTGTGGGAAGTACTACTCGCCTAACCCTTACCAGAACTGCAAACAAGGTGTAGCTGTTAAAACAGTCGTTGGCCTTAAGTATAGTACAGGTTCCTTGACAAAGTCCAGGTCAGGGATCCTGGAGGTCGTGAGGTCCTTTTATGCTGACCTTCTTGGGAGGAAAGAGCTTAACCGTGACAGGATTGAAAGCTTTTTGGATTCTACTCCAGGCCTAAAAGATGAAGATGTCCCATTGATGAATTTGACAGAGGAGATCACAGTTGAAGAGGTGATGAGGGCAATTGAACAGCTTGCCATCAAAAAGTCACCTGGACCAGATGGCTTGACGGCTGAGTTTTACAAAGCCTTTAAGTCTATTCTGGCCCCACATTTGGTAGAGGTTTGCTTTGCTGAGGGGGTGCTTTCTCCTTCCATGAGGCAATCGGCTGTGATTCTTCTTTCAAAAGGTAAAGATCCTTTGATGATTGAGAATTGGCGCCCCATCAGCCTTCTCAATGTCGATAGAAAGGTGCTGGCAAAGATATTTTTCTGGCGCCTATCGTCAGTAGCAGAGTCTTTGCTTCCTTGCCATCAGCACTGTCCGGTCCAGGGTAGGAGCACTTTCACAGCGGTTTTAGCTGTCCGGGAGGCCTTGGAGCGGTGCAGGGCTGCAGGCTGGGGAAAGTATTTGCTGACATTGGATCAGCAAAGGCTTTTGATCGTGTTAACCATGAGTACCTGTGGTTGCTCCTAAGTAAGTACGGTCTGCCGGGTGGTTTTGCCGATTGGTTGAAAGTCTTGTATAAGGGGGCAGAAAGCTTTCCTCTTGTTAATGGTTGGGTTGGGTAGTCCTTTGAGGTTGGCTCTGGAGTGTATCAGGGTTGTCCCCTTAGTCCCCTGCTCTATGTGTTTGCAATCTACCCCTTCATCAGGAGGCTAGAGAGCGGCATGTTGTGTGGGGTACCAGTGGGGCTCCCGGGTGAGCCGCCTTTGAGGGTTGTTGTATCGGTGATTGTCACTGGGACCGATGAAGCAGAGGAGGTGGTATCTCTGGCATCACGTTACTCTGAAGCATCAGGCTCCAAGATCAATCAGGAAAAGAGTAAAGTTTTCTGGATGGGAAAGGAAGGTGAGGGGTTTGATCTCCCGGACACCTTTCCAGTGCCCCGGGAAAAAATTAAGATACTAGGCATTGAATTCGGACCCGACGATTATGGCCTCAAAAACTGGGAAGGCAGGCTGGAAATTGCCAATACTAAGGTGATCAGCTGGAAGAGATGGAAGTTATCTCTGAGGGAAAGGGTTGATCTGATTAAGACTTACCTGATTCCGATCTTCTTGTATGTCAGCTTTGTCTGCATCTTGCCAGTGTCTCTCTATGCTAGGGTCAGTAGTGTGTTCTTCCAGATGCTGTGGGGGAACAGACTGAACCCCATCAAGAGGAATGTCACCTATCTATCCAGGTGGGAGGGTGGCTTAGGTATGGTCAACCCAGTTATTTTCTTTTCGCTGCTTTTTCTCAAGTTTTTACATTGATAATATGCTTGCAGTGGAACCTCCCGGATGGGTAGGCATATTTAGATCTTGGTTTAGGCCTTTTCTACGACTTTGGGAAGAAGGTGGCCAAATGAAGAATCTCAGGGTTCATGGTGGTCAGCTACCAGCCTATGTCGCTCCTGCAGTGGGGATTGTTGGCTGAAGATCTCAGATCGGTTCAGAGGAAAGTCCTTATGAGTCGAGTCTTGAGCGAAGCCTTTCATGACCCACTGGCCTTAAGGGATTACCCAGGCCTAGTTTTGAGGACAGGGTTAAGACTGATTAATTTGGATAGAGTTCCCCTTAAATTTAGGGATCTGGCCTGGTTGTGCTTCCATGGGAGGCTCTATGTTTGGGGCAATTTGAAGTTCCGCAGTGAGATGGATCGTAGCTGTCCTCAGGAGGAGTGTGCAGGTGAGGAGGAGACTATGGACGATTTTCTGCTTCATTGCCCTTTTAACATAGAGGTGTACAAACAGGTGGGGCAGGCCCTCGGTGTTCCTTTCCTCTCCAGGCTGGGTTATGCTGAGTGGGTGTACGGAGCATTCAATACTGATGGGGTTTTTTGTTTGGATACACTTTTTTACTTATCCTAGTAGTTCGTTATTTCACCTGGAACGCACGGTGTCAGGTCTGCACTCGGCAAAAAATCCTTCCTGTTAAGGTGGTGGTGTATGACATTTTGCATGAGGGGGGGAAGATTCGGGTGCTTTAGAGAGACAAGCGGAGTCAGGGGGCTTGGTTGAAGGCGTGGAGGGGTTTCAAGCCTCCCGGACTGCCAGGAGTCTCTTTCCCGGGTGTGGCTGTCTGTCTCTTATCACCCTAGATTATTTTTTTTTATTATTCATTTTTGATAAGTGGCTGCGTACATAGGTGATGGGTTGTGCCTCTTAGGCCCTCTCTGCTGCTTTATGTAAATAGTTTTCTAAAAATGTTTTGGTAGTGGACTATGTATATATTGTATATATTCTGAACATGGATGTGTATTCCTTGGATTTCTGTTGAAGTTTTGTACTATGGTTTTGTTTTTTACTTTTGTATAAAATTGGTTGCTTGATTCTTTTCAATAAAAGATCAATAGTGCCCCATCATCTGTATTAGTGGCCCATCATCATTGTCAGTGGGAGGAATAGTACTCTATCTTCAGTGTCAGTAGGAGAAATTATGCCCCATCATCAGTGTCAGTAGGAGGAATAGTGCCACATCATCTGTATTAGTGGGAGGAATAGTGTCCCATCATTGTTGTCAGTAAGAGGAATAGTGCCCCAACATCTGTATTAGTTGGAGGAATAGTGCCCCATCATCTGTATTAGTTGGAGGAATAGTGCCCCATCGTCATTGTCAGTGGTAGGAATTGTGCCCCATCATCATTGTCAGTGGGAGGAATAATGTCCCATCATCATTGTCAGTGGGAGGAATTGTGCCCCATCGTCATTGTCAGTGTGAGGAATAGTGCCCCATCGTCATTGTCAGTGTGAGGAATAGTGCCCCATCATCATTGTCAGTGGGAGTAATAGTATCCCATCATCATTGTCGGTGGGAGGAATAGTACCCCATCATCATTGTCAGTGGGAGGAATAGCGCCCCATCATCATTGTCAGTGGGAGGAATAGTGCCCCATCATCATTGTCAGTGGGAGGAATAGTAACTCATTATCAGTATCAGTAGGAGAAATAGTACCCCATCAGTGGTGTCAGTGGGAGGAATAGTGCCCCATCATTGGTATTAGTCCAATAAAATTACCCTATCATCGTTGTCAGTGGGGGGAATGGTGTCCCATCAGTGGTGTCAGCGCCAGGAATAGAACAGTGTAAGTATTTGCCAGACAAAGTAATGTCCGCACAGGACCCCATCGTAAGGCATGTGATGAAGAGGTCCTGTGCAACTTCTAAACGTTGCACTCTTCTGTTCTGATGAGAAATTTCTTCATCGGGGATAGATGCGTGTGTATTACATTTGTAAAAAATATGAGAGACCAAATAGGTATCTACACAATGATGGTATTGTAACAAATGGTCAAAGGGTTCTGGAGCACGAGGCCCCATACTTACCAAGGGCTAGGTCAGACTCCCAGATGCTGAATTCCCAGAGGCGGTAGCAGAAAGCGGTCCAGCTTGGGAGCTGAGGAGGCGAGAGAAACCCAGACCCAAAAGAGCTCAACCGGGGGGGCAGGCATTGCTAAGATGTGGGTGTGTGTCCCCAAGGATCTCCCAATATCCATAGAAAATGTCAACTGAACATAGATGCATGTATAACAATTAATACTGTCATAGCTGTATAAATGTGAAGCAGTATATAATACAATGTAAATTTGTGTATTCATGAACCAATCTGGTTCAGTACTAGTATGGACTTGGAATCTGGGCAACGGTGAAAGAGAGGTGGAGAGAATATATATAGTGATGAGTGAAGTGTGTGACCCACAAAAGATATTCCAACGTCCATAGTAAAGGTCAGTAAACATGAGATTATATATACAGTATCTCACAAAAGTGAGTACACCTCTCACATTTTTGTAAATATTTTATTACATCTTTTTATGTGACAACACTAAAGAAATTAAACTTTGCTACAATGTAAAGTAGTGAGAGTACAGCTTGTATAACATTGTAAATTTGCTGTCCCCTCCAAATAACTCAACACACAGCCATTAATGTCTAAACCGCTGGCAAAAAAAGTGAATACACCCCTAAGTGAAAATGTCCAAATTAGGCCCAAAGTGTCAATATTTTGTGTGGCCACCATTATTTTCCAGCACTGCCTTAACTCTCTTGGGCATGGAGTTCACCAGAGCTTCACAGGTTGCCACTGGAGTCCTCTTCCACTCCTCCATAACCACATCACGGAGCTGGTGGCTTTTAAAGACAATGCGCTCCTCCACCTTCGGTTTGAGGATGCCCCACAGATGCTCAATAGGGTTTAGGTCTGGAGATATGGTTGGCCAGTCCATCACCTTTACCCTCAGCTTCTTTAGCAAGGTAGTGGTTGTCTTGGAGGTGTGTTTGGGGTCGTTATCATATTGGTATACTGCCCTGCGGCACAGTCTCCGAAAGGAGGGGATCATGCTCTGCTTCAGTATGTCACAGTACATATTAGCATTCATGATTCCCTCAATGAACTGTAGCTCCCCAGTGCTGGCAGCACTCATGTAGCCCAGACCATGACACTCCCACCACCATGCTTGACTGTAGACAAGACACACTTGTCTTTGTACTCGTCACCTTCTTGTCGCCACACACGCTTGACACCATCTGAACCAAATTAGTTTATCTTTGTCTAATCAGACCACAGGACATGGTTCCAGTAATCCATGTCCTTAGTCTGTTTTTGTTCAGCAAACTGTATGCGTGCTTTCTTGTGCATTATCTTCAGAAGAGGAGGCTTTCCTCTGGGACGACAGTCATGCAGACCAATTTGATGCAGCGTGCGGCGTATGGCCTGAGCACTGACAGGCTGACCCCCCACCCCTTCAACCTCTGCAGCAATACTGGCAGCACTCATACGTCTATTTCCCAAAGATAACCTCTGGATATGATGCTGAGCACGTGCACTCAACTTCTTTGGTCGACCATGGTGAGGCCTGTTCTGAGTGGAACCTGTCCTGTTAAACCGCTGTATGGTCTTGGCCACAATGCTGCAGCTCAGTTTCAGGGTCTTGGCAATCTTCTTATAGCCTAGGGCATCTTTATGTAGAGCAACAATTATTTTTTTCAGATCCTTATGCCCCGTACACACTGTCGGATTTTCCGATGGAAAATGTTCGATGGGAGCTTTTTGTGTAGGCTCCATCGGACAGTTTCCATCGAAATTTCTGTCGCACAAAATTTGAGATCTGGTTCTCAAATTTTCCGACAACAAAATCCGACAGTAAATTCCGATCACGTGTACACAACTCTGACGCACAATGTGCCACGCATGCTTGGAATCAAGCAAAAGAGCAGCACTGGCTATTGAACTTCATTTTTCTCGGCTCGTCATACGTGTTGTACGTCACTGCATTCTTGACATTCGGAATTTCCGACCAACTTTGTGTGACCGTGTGTATGCAAGACAAGTTCGAGCCAACATCCGTCAGAAAAAAAACATGGATTTTGTTGTTGGAATGTCCGATCGTGTGTAAGAGGCATAAGAGTTCTTTGCCACGAGGTGGAACTTGACAGTGACCAGTATGATAGAGTGAGAGCGTTAACACCAAATTTAACACACCTGCTCCCCATTCACACCTGAAACCTTGTAACACTAACGAGTCACATGACACCGGGGAAAATGGCTAATTGGGCCCAATTTGGACATTTTCACTTAGGGGTGTACTCACTTTTGTTGCCAGTGGTTTAGACATTAATGGCTGTGTGTTGAGTTATTTTGAGGTGACAGCAAATTTACACTGTATATAAAAACTGTACACTCACTACTTTACATTGTAGCAAAGTGTCATTTTTTCAGTGTTGTCACATGAAAAGATATAATAAAATATTTACAAAAATGTGAGGAGTGTATGAGGAGTGTACTCAATCTGTGAGATACTGTATATATCAATTGTTGATATACAACAGAGTAAGCATGGAGTATATAATATAATAAAAGGATGTACAGTGGAACTTCGAATTGCGAGTAACACAGTTAACGTATTTTCGCAATACGAGCACTGTATTTTTAAAAATCGTAACTCGGTTTTCGAGTGTTGTCTCGCAAAATGAGCACGATTCAGGCCAAAGCGGCCTGGGGTGGGGGGCACCAGAGCCGATCGGCGCTGTTTGGAAATGCATGGAAAGGCCCGAGGACAGCTCGGCTGTCCTCGGCAAACCTCGGGAACTGAGTCTTTCCGCGGTTTGCCGAGGTCAGCCGAGGTGTCTTCTGGCCTTTCCGGCCGTTTCCGAGGCTCTCTGGTGCCCCCCCACCTCTGGCTGCATGCGGTATTGCATGTCATTGAAGTCAATGCGGAACAAATTATTTTTGTTTCCATTGACTTCAATGGGGAAACTCGCTTTCATATGCGAGTACTTTGGATTAAGAGCATTCTCCTGGAACGGATTATGCTCGTAATCCGAGGTTCCACTGTATATATATATATGAACCAATCTGGCTCAATGCTATGATGGACTAGGAGAGTAAAAATGTGTAATAATATAAATAAATGAACCATATAGGTAAAATTTCAAATGTGAATAGATTTATAGCAGGCCATACTGGGAGTGTGTGCTCGAATGTGATGAAAAGAAAAAATGCCTGATTGCCATCAATCAATGAAAAAGTGTGAACTCACCTGGAGCTAGTGAAGCTATCACATGTGAATGAGATGGAAGTAGCAGAGAAATCCCAGGCATGACTAACCCCCAATTTATAACCCCGGAAGGGCCCAGCAACCCCTGCCCCCCAAAGCCATGTGTGAGTGATAGGGCACGCGAACATGGAGTACGCTCGCCTCCAAATGAAGGCGTGCATGCGCAATCGCCCTCTTCGTTGTGTCAGAGGGAAAAATAGACACCCCATCAGTGGTGTCCATGAGAGGATTAGTGCCCCATCAGTGGTGTCAGTTTGAGGAATAGTCTTGTCTATATTCCTCCAATGCGGTCACATGCCTGATGAAGTGGTTCTGCGTGGCTATCCGAAACGTCGCTTCTATTTATCTTTTTGATACTATGTGATTAAAGTTTGGGACCCAATTTTGGAGATCCTGGTGTGCTGGTGACACTTCCTTCTCATGATTGCAGTTGGTTCCAGCCGTTGGTCAGTTCAGCACCCAATCTACGATACAGCCGTTTGTGCAGGAATGTGTGTGTTGGGAGTATTGCAGGTCACATGCCTGATGAAGGGGTCCTGCGTGGCTCCGAAACGTCACTTCTATTTATTTTTTTGATACTATGTGATTAAAGTTTTGGACCCAATTTTGGAGATACTAGTTTGCTGGTGAGTGGCACTTCCTTCTCATGATTGTCTATATTCCTATCGCACACATTCCTGGAAACAAGTAATGGGTGCTGGGTGCTGCAGCGTTTACCAGCTGGATACCGGAAACGCCAAGTCAATGTACATATTCACCAGCACACGAGGAATCTTTAGTTATCGTCCAAAGGTTTTTATTGCAGAAAGATCACATAACAAAGACAAGTGCAACATTTCAGAGCCATGCAGGACCCCTTCCTCAAGTATGTGATGCCCCATCGGTGGTGTCAGCTGGTGGAATAGTGCCCCATCAGTGGTGTCAGTGGGAGGAATAGTGCCCCATCGGTGGTGTCAGTAGGAGATATTACACCTCACTGTTGGTGTCAGTAGAAGGAATGGTACCTCAACATTGATGTCAGTGGGAGAAACAATGTCCCAGATAAAAGCTAGAAATAGGCTGCATCTAGTCTGTGGGCAGCAGTTTGGAAACCACTGGTCTAACCCCTATCACTATCACTTTTTGCCCTCCTGTCACCCAATAATTGTATGTTAAAGTTGAGTTGTAAAAACTTACAATCTTCATCAGTCCCGGTGAGTGATCCTTTGGGGAGGGAAGACTAGTCATGTGTGACTTCCTTCTTAAAAATGGTAGTTCCTGGCTATTGTGCTAATCCTCCTGCTTCAGTACTTTTTGTGTCACTGACCTGGAACCAGCATAGATATAAGGAACTCTTACAATGATTTTCTAATCTGTTTGGTTGCTCCAGGTCTGTGATTCAAAAAGCACAGGATCAGCATGACATCCAGGAACTAGTATTTTCAGCAGGTTTTCAGTAGTAGCTGCCCTCACAATCCTCTCAGCACTCTGTTATTTGTCTTCCCATGAAGCAGTCTGGAATCTTCTCAGTCTTGGATGAGTCAGAGCAAACAGAATTTTAATGAGGACAATGGCTGACTTGTTTTTATGCTGTGCCTAAAACACTTAAATGAATTTTGTGATCTCAAAGAATGCTGAGTTGCAGGGCGGAGCCATCACACCCTATACACCTCAGGCGACCTACGGATTTGGTTTTTCTCTGAATGTAAGCTCAGAGTTATGAAATTCCACTGTCCAGCAGGTTCTCCCAGGAGCAAGGAAAGTAGAAGAGTTGTAGCTGGGCAGAATTTACTTAAAGTGGATGTAAACCCATTCTCATCATTTCTAAATTACTTCCATAGTGCATAGACACAGACAGTGGGGTTTTGCCATGCCTCCATCATAGGATTTGACTGACAGCAGCAGGAGCCAATGGCTCCCACTGCTATCAATCTGCCTAGTGAACAGTGAAGAGGGATAGAGAAGAGAGAGACGCTGCTCTCATGCACAGCGCTGGATTAAAGTGAGGCCTAGGTAAGTATAAGTGGGGCTGGGGTGCGATCATGGACAGGTTTTTAACCACTTGCCATTCATAAGATTTATGACCCTTCATGACCAGGCCATTTTTTGCTATTCAGCACTGTTACTTTAACTGGTAATTGCATGGTCACGTAACGCTGTACCCAAATGAAATTCATATAATTTTTTTCAAACAAAGCTTTCTTTTGGTGGTATTTGATCACTACTGGGTTTTTCATTTTTTACTCTATAAACAAAAAGAGAATGAAAAAAACAATATGTTATACTTTCTGCTCTAAAAAAATATCCAATAATTTAAAAAAAAAAATCGAATTTCTTCATAAATTCAGGCCAATATGTATTCTGCTACATATTTTTGGTAAAAATAAATCCCAATAAGCGTATATTGATTGTTTTGCGTCTACAAATCATGCTATATATACTGGAATTTTTTCTTTTTTTAACACTAGCAATGACGGCGATCAGCGACTTATATCGGAACTGTGATAGTATGGTGGACAATCAGACACTAACTGACACTTTGTGAGGACCAGTGACGCTAATACAGTACAGTACAGTACTTGGCCACATTCATCTTTCCCTCGATTGCAATCAGTCGTCCTGTCCCTGCAGCTGAAAAACACCCCCACAGCATGATGCCGCCACAACCATGCTTCACTGTTGGGACTGTATTGGACAGGTGATGAGCAGTGCCTGGTTTTCTCCACACATACCGCTTAGAATTAAGGTCAAAAAGTTCTATCTTGGTCTCATCAGACCAGAGAATCTTATTTCTTACCATATTGGAGTCCTTCAGGTGTTTTTAGCAAACTCCATGCAGGCTTTCATGTGTCTTGCACTGAGTAGAGGCTTCCGTCGGGCCACTCTGCCATAAAGCCTCGACTGGTGGAGGGCTGCAGTGATGGTTGACTTTCTACAACTTTCTCCCATCTCCCGACTGCATCTCTGGAGCTCAGCCACAGTGATCTTTGGGTTCTCCTTTACCTCTCTCACCAAGGCTCTTCTCCCCCGATAGCTCAGTTTGGCCGGACGGCCAGCTCTAGGAAGGGTTCTGGTCACCCCAAACGTCATCCATTTAAGGATTATGGAGGCCACTGTGCTCTTAGGAACCTTAAGTGCAGCAGAATTTTTTTTGTAACCTTGGCCAGATCTGTGCCTTGCCACAATTCTGTCTTTGAGCTCTTCAGGCAGTTCCCTTGACCTCATGATTCTCATTTGCTCTGACATGCACTGTGAGCTGTAAGGCCTTATATAGACAGGTGTGTGGCTTTCCTAATCAAGTCCAATCAGTATAATCAAACAGCTGGACTCAAATGAAGGTGTAGAACCATCTCAAGGATGATCAGAGGAAATGGACAGCACCTGAGTTAAATATATGAGTGTCACAGCAAAGGGTCTGAATACTTAGGACCATGTGATATTTCAGTTTTTCTTTTTTAATAAATCTGCAAAAATGTCAACAATTCTGTGTTTTTTTGTGTCAATATGGGGTGCTGTGTGTACATTAATGAGGAAAAAAATGAACTTAAATGATTTTAGCAAATGGCTGCAATATAACAAAGAGTGAAGAATTTAAGGGGGTCTGAATACTTTCCGTCCCCACTGTATATACAGTCAGCTTAATATTTTTTATATATATATATATATATATATATATATATATATATATATATATACACACACACACAGTATCTCACAAAAGTGAGTACACCCCTCACATTTTTTGTAAATATTTTATTATATTTTTTCATGTGACAACACTGAAGACATTACACTATGCTACAATGTAAAGTAGTGAGTGTACAGCTTGTATAACAGTGTAACTTTGCTGTCCCCTCAAAATAACTCAACACACTGCCATTAATGTCTAAACCGCTGGCAACAAAAGTGAGTACACCCCTAAGTGAAAATGTCCAAATTGGGCCCAATTAGCCATTTTCCCCGGTGTCATGTGACTCGTTAGTGTTACAAGGTTTCAGGTGTGAATGGGGAGCAGGTGTGTTAAATTTGGTGTTAACGCTCTCACTCTATAATACTGGTCACTGTCAAGTTCCACCTCGTGGCAAAGAACTCTTATGCCTCTTACACACGATAGGACATTCCGACAACAAAATACATGTTTTTTTTCTGACGGATGTTGGCTCGAAATTAGCCATTTTCCCTCCCTGATGTCTTGTGACTCGTTAGTGTTATTAGGTCTCAGGTGTGAATGGGGAGCGGGAGTGTTAAATTTGGTGTTATGGCTCTCACTCTCTCTTACTGGTCACATGGCACCTCATGGCAAAGAATTCTCTAAAATCTGAAAAAAGAGATGTTGCTCTACGTAAAGATGGCCTAGGCTATAAGAAGATTGTAAGACTCTGAAAATGAGCTGCAGCACGGTGGCCAAGACCATACAGCAGTTTAACAGGACAGGTTCCACTCAGAACAGGCCTCACCATGGTTGACCAAAGAAGTTGAGTGCACGTGCTCAGCATCAAATCTAGAGGTTGTCTTTGGGAAATAGATGTATGAGTGCTGACAGCATAGCTGCAGAGGTAAAGGGGTGGCGGGGTCCGCCTGCCAGTGCTCAGACCATACGCTGCACACAGCATCAAATTGGTCTGCATGGCTGTCTTCCCAGAAGAAAGCCTCTTCTAAAGATGAAGCACAAGAAAGCCAGAAAACAGTTTGCTGAAGACAAAAAGACTAAGGACATGGATTACTGAAACCATGTCCTGTGGTCTGATGAGACCAAGATAAAATTATTTGGTTCAGATGGTGTCAAGCGTGTGTGACAGTAAAAAGGAGAGTACAAAGGCAAGTGTGACTTGCCTACAGTCAAGCATGGTGGTGGGAGTGTCATAGTCTGGGGCTGCATGAGTGCTGCCAACAGTGGGGAGCTACAGTTCATTGAGGGAACCATGAATGCCAACATGTACTGTGGCATATTGAAGCAGAGCATGATCCCCTCCCTTTGGAGACTGGGCCGCAGGGAAGTATTCCAACATGATAACGACCCCAAACACACCTCCAAGACGACCACTGCCTTGCTAAAGAAGCTGAGAGTAAAGGTGATGGACTGGTCAAGCATGTCTCCAGACCTAAACCCTATTGAGCATCTGTGAGGCATCCTCAAGTAGAAGGTAGAAAAGCGCAAGGTCTCTAACATCCACCAGCTCCGTGATGTCGTCATGGAGGAGTGGACAAGGACACCAGTGGCAACCTGTGAAGTTCTGGTGAAATCCATGTCCAAGAGGGTTAAGGCAGTGCTGGAAAATAATGGTGGCCACACAATATATTGACACTTTGGGCCCTATTTGGACATTTTCACTTAGGGGTGTACTCACTTTTTTGCCAGCGGTTTAGAAATTAATGGCTGTGTGTATATATACTCTGCATCCAGTGTAGCCTATAGCCTATATCTACAGTTCATTCTGTGGTGTACTGTTTCTAATACGCTTCAGGCGGTGTATTTTATATATATAGTCTGCATCCAGTGTAGACTATATCTTCAGTGCATTCTATGGTGTACTGTATCTAATACACGTCAGGCGGTGAACACTGTATCGAATAATGTGTGTACAATAACTACTACAGAGAGAAAAAACACCACCGCTCCAGGCAGGTCGGCCGAGACTGAAACCTCTCCTCCAGTTTTGGAAGCCACAGAAATGAATCACAGAAATGAATATCAAATATATACTTATTGCTATAGACCATGTGACTAGACAATTACTCAATTAACTGATAAATCAATTAAATCAAATTGGATTAATCACCTGAGGTCTCAACAAATGTTGTGAACACAATCAAACCTTAATTCACACATGTGATTATAATAATTAGAGAATGTATATCCATCAATCATATGTGATAAAGTGAATCATTGAATATGTCTATATTAATATATGCATGTAACCAAATACATAAAAAAATAAATATGGTAAATAAATGACTTCATGATATGAGTGATGTGTGTGTATACCTGAAATTTAATCTATATACATAATTAGACTATATTGACACCCAATAGGTCCATGTGTGAATGTGTTATTATAATAAATTACTATGATAAACATTTGCATGAAAATATATGTGTGCAAAAAGTTAAAGAGTGTCTACTACACTTCTGGTGGTGTACACAGTACACAATATAGTGCAGCTGTAGTACAGTTTCTACTACTTTTCTGGTGGTGTACAAAGTATCTAATACTGTGTGTACAGTTTCTACTACACTTCTGGTGGTGTACACAGTACACAATACACAATACTTCTTCCTCTATGGCAGGGATATGCAATTAGCGGACCTCCAGCTGTTGCAAAACTTCAATTCCCATCATGCCTCTGCCTTTGTGTGTCATGCTTGTGGCTGTCAGAGTCTTGCTATGCCTCATGGGATTTGTAGTTTTGCAACACCTGGAGGTCCGCTAATTGCATATCCCTGTTCTATGGTCTCTTCTGCAGATTTGTCCTCTGAACCAGCGGTGCTCAGTAAGCATTCAAGGGGCTACGCAAGCAGTCAGACAATAGGATGCCATGCGGTGCTTGAATTGGTCTGCTTAGGGGTCAGGAGCCACACTGGGGCTGAGATTCTGTCAACTCTGCAAGGGCAGGCTCAGAGGTGGTTGACGCCACGCCAGCTTCAGCCAGGAATGGTTGTATGCAACAATGGCACCAACCTTCTCTCCGCCCTCCGACAGGGACACTTGACCCATGTTCCATGTTTGGCACACGTCCTGAATTTGGTGGTGTAGCAGTTCTTGAGGAGGTCATACAATTCCAGTGCTCAGCTGGCTGACATTCAAAGGGAATGCAATCTGCCCACCAACCACCTCATTTGTAACATGCCCACCAGGTGGAACTCAACGTTGGCAATCAATGAGTACCTGTGCAAGCATGGCACCAGGACAGGGTCAGGGGAGCTTGGCTTCTTTTCGCCACGCCAGTGGCTACTAAACAAGGATGCATGCACTGTCCTGAGGAGGCCACGAGGATGGTGAGCACTGACAATGCATGCATCAGTGACACTGTCCCTCTTGTCTTCCTGTTGGAGCACACGATTCGTGGAATAATGGACAGGGCACTTAAGGCAGAACAGTGGGAGGAAGAGGAGGACTTCCTTACCTCTCAAGGCCCTTTTATACAGATAGTATTCCTGCTAGCCCACCAAACACACAGGAAGAAGAGGAGGAGGATTGTGTCAGCATGGATGTGGAGGATAACACTCAGCGGCAGACTTCAAGGGATGGTTTTCAGTCCCCAGAAACCCAAGGAGTTGTAGGTGGCTGGGAGGAGGTTGTTACGGATCATGTGATCCTTAGTGTCCCAGAGGACTCAGAATCTAATACCTCAGCAAACTTATGCTTCATGGCCTTCCTGATTCTACAAAGCCTGTGAAAGAACCCTAGGATTCGTAGTATCAATGAGAGGGATCATTACTGGCTGGCAACCCTTCTTGATCCGCATTACAAGGGTAAGGTTGCAGAACTCATCCTGCCTTCGCAGAGGGAGCAGAGGATGAAACATCTTCAGGAGGCCTTGAAGAAAGGTTTGTGCAATGCATTTCCAGACCCTGGGAGGTTACAATTTCCTGGTGCTGGAAAACGTGTTGCTGAGGCTTAGTTCAGTCAGAGGAAGAGCGGTGGAGAAGGTGGACGGCGGACTGATGCCTTTAAACTATTTTTCAGTCCTCAGCACCAAGGTCTGATCGGTTCAAGCAACCATCGCCAGCTTCTGAATTACATGGTGCAGGAATATCTAGAGGCAAGAGCAGACTTGGAGACCTTTCCAAGAGAGCATCCACTGAAAGATATGTATAGCCTCTATAACAGTAATAATAATAAGGAATATATAAAAATTTGTACCATCATTCAGAAACTTAGAGATATATGAAACAGGAGCCTAGTCCCCAACCAAGCTACCTTGGAGGACAGGGGCAATTGGACTATTGCGGAACAGGTGAAACCAATGTAAATATAAACAAATGTGTAGAAAAATATATAAAAGTTTAATAATACATATTTAGTAATACATAGCAAATAACCAAAAACAGATTAAAAGCATGGTAACAATCCATGTGTATCACCAAAATAATGGTCCCCAAACAGGGAGGATCACAGTGGGATAATTGATGACGAATAGCATCTCAACTAGTTTTGCGGTCTAATGTCTGTAATTTGATTGACAAATGATCAATGACAATACAATTGACCAAATAGTAACAACAATACATAAAATCATATCAGTACAGAATATACATGGGGAAAGAGTGGAATTGCTTACCAGCACCAGGCATGAACAGAGCACAGGCCATCACCAAAGGGTCCCCCGCGGCGACTAAGGGGGATTACAAGTCAATGGACTGATATCTAAATAGATGGAATAAAGCTGTTGGAATAGAGGAACTATACACTTCAAAAAACTACACGAGGGGAAATGTGACTGTGGTGAATGTGTGGGGATAAAAAAAGGGGGGGGATAGTGAGTGAATGGGAGGGAAGCACAGGGGAAAAAGGAAAAAAGAAAAAGGGAAAAAGGAAGAAAAATGGGGGAGGGAGAGGGGTGGGTGGGAAATAGGGTAGGGGAAGGGGGGGGGAGCATCCACTGGGTTACTGGGTCTTGAGGATGGACCACTGGCTAGAACTTGCTCAATATGCAATTGAGCTACTGGCCTGTCCTGCATCCAGCGTTCTTTCTGAATGCACATTCAATGCTGCTGGTGGATTTGTAACGGATCATAGAGTGCGTCTTTCCACAGACTCAGTTGATAGGCTCACATTCATAAAAATGAATCAGTCTTGGATCAGCAGCTATCAAGCACCTGATGCTGATGTAACTGATTGAATTTTCTATGGATGTGGGATCCCTTGAAGACTGCCTATGCTGAGTGACTATCCTATTCCTCCACAATGCTAGCTTTCAATAATATGTTTGGTTTAGGGCACCACCACCCAAGGGACATTGCTCCAAATCAGGGACAGTCCCTGGAAATCAGGGACATTTGGGAGCTATGTATTTACCACTATTTATATGGGCATCTTTTTGGTCCCTTTCAGGCCACCTCACTCAGCTATAGCTGTGTTGGTTCAAAAACCCTACTCCATAGAAGCCACGCTTTTTTTTTACTTTGCCCTGATGATGGACAACTGTCACAACTAGTTTCAGGTTAGTGAGAAACCATAGTTGCCTACATTGTAAAAAGGGACACTTTTTTGGCTGTCGGCGGAGTCTTATTATAATTAGGGGGTGGGGCATGCGTTTGTAGGTGTGGCACAGGTGAAAGGTAAAACTGCGGCGCGCTGGTTTACGCAAAATAGTGGGCATGTCTTAAATGGGCATGGCTCAAAGGGGGTGTGGTTAGCGTCTGAGATGAAGGAGGGATTGAGGGAGAGGGAGGGAGGGATGGAGGGACATCCCAGATCCTACACAACAATAAAAATATGTGTATTCTAGAAAGTTTAACAATCAGCAGATAAAGATACTCAAAACACCTGGTGTTAGCACTTCAATCATCCCGGCACCATGGTTGTTATGGTGTCAGGATGATTGAAGTGCATTATTTCTATTATAACATTGTAATATAAAATGAAATCATTCAACTCACCATAATGTCGAATCAGTGGGATCCTTGAGCATGTCACCTGCCACGTCGCCTGCCACCAGCCATCCATCCTTGCATCAGGTGCCCCAGCAGAGTCCGTCCTTGCATCAGGTGTCCCAGCAGAGGCTGTCCTTACTTCAGGTGTCCCAGCAGAGTCCATCCTTGCATCAGGTGTCCCAGCAGAGTCCGTCCTTGTATCAGGTGTCCCAGCAAAGTCCGTCCTTGCATCAGGTGCCCCCAGCAGAGTCCATCCTTGCATCAGGTGTCCCAGCAGAGTCCGTCCTTGCATCAGGTGTCCCAGCAGAGTCTGTCCTTGCATCAGGTGCCCCCAGCAGAGTCCATCCTTGCATCAGGATTAAAATGATTAAGTGATTTCGCGCTTCAAATCTATCACATTCAGAATTACATGTGCATACATCTGTATAAATAAATACTATCTTACAAGCTTAGAATAGTAGTGCAAAGATAATAAAGTGCTCCATATAATAAAGTGATCTTCCAAAGTGCTGATGTGCTTAAATCAATCCAAAGTTTATAAAGTGCTTCTTCACTGGGACCATAAAGTGGAGGGAAGAGGTGATGGTGGTGTTGGAAATTGAAGGGATCCGGTGAAACCGGGCTCTCTAGACTCTCACCTTAAATAAGATAAATAAAGGCTTTTAGCGATTGGATTGAGATCTGGAGATTTTGGAGGGCAAATCAACACCTTGAACTCTTGTTGTGTTTCTCAAACCATTTTTGCAGTGTGGCAGGGCATATTATCCTGCTGAAAGAGACCACCACCATCAGGGAATCCCATTTCCATAAAGGGGTGGTCAGTAACAATGTGTAGGCAGGTGGTACATGTCAAGGCAACAACCACATGAATGGCAGGACCCAAAGTTTTCCAGCAGAACGTTACCAAAATCATCACACTGCCTCTGTTGTGTTGTCTTCTTCCCATACTGCATCCTGGTGCCATCTCCTCCCCAGGTGCTTTATATTGAGAAACACCGCTGCACCACCAGAGATGTCCCCACCTGAACGACACTATATAACATCCTATTAGGAACCTGTTTGATGCCTTTATTTATCTTATTTAAGGTGAGAGTCTAGAGAGCCCGGTTTCACCGGATCCCTTCAATTTCCAACACCACCATCACCTCTTCCCTCCACTTTATGGTCCCAGTGAAGAAGCACTTTATAAACTTTGGATTGATTTAAGCACATCAGCACTTTGGAAGATCACTTTATTATATGGAGCACTTTATTATCTTTGCACTACTATTCTAAGCTTGTAAGATAGTATTTATTTATACAGATGTATGCACATGTAATTCTGAATGTGATAGATTTGAAGCGCGAAATCACTTAATCATTTTAATCCTGCTGAGTGTTAGTGAACACTTTAGATTTTGCTGCAGTCCACAGAGACATCATCACTATTCCTATAGTTTTCACTTTTCGTATTATTTTCTATTTCTAGTCATCTTATATTGATTATTTACAATACTCACTTTAGCGCGAGGGACTACACCACACATCCTTGCATCAGGTGTCCCAGTAGAGTCCGTCCTTGCATCAGGTGCCCCTAGCAGAGTCTGTCCTTGCATCAGGTGCCCCCAGCAGAGTCTGTCCTTGCATCAGGTGCCCCCAGCAGAGCCCCCTCCTTACATCAGATGTCCCCAGCAGGGCCCCCCTTACATCAGATGTCCCCAGCGGAGCCTCCCCTTACATCAGATGTCCCCAGCGGAGCCCTCCTTACATCAGGTGTCCCCAGCAGAGCTCCCCTCACATCAGATGTCCCCAGCAGTGCCCCCCTTACATCAGGTTTCCCCAGTGGAGCCCCCCTTTACATCAGGTTTCCCCAGCGGAGCCCCCCTTACATCAGGTTTCCCCAACGGAGCCCCCCTTACATCAGATGTCCCCAGCGGAGCCTCCCCTTACATCAGGTGTCCCCAGCGGAGCCCCCCTTACATCAGATGTCCCCAGCGGAGCCCCCCTTACATCAGGTGTCCCCAGCAGAGCCCCCCCTCACATCAGATGTCCCCAGCGGTGCCCCCCTTACATCAGGTTTCTCCAGCGGAGCCCCCCTTACATGAGGTTTCCCCAGCGGAGCCCCCCCCCTTACATCAGGTTTCCCCAATGGAGCCCCCCTTACATCAGGTTTCCCCAGCGGAGCCCCCCCTTACATCAGATGTCCTCAGCGGGGTCCCCCCTTACATCAGGTTTCCCCACCGGAGCCCCCCCTTACATCAGGTTTCTCCAGCGGAGCCCCCCTTACATCAGGTGTCCCCAGCGGAGCCCCCCTTACATCAGGTTTCCCCAGCGGAGCCCCCCCTAACATCAAATGTCCCCAGCAGGGCCCCCCTTACATCAGGTTTCCCCAGCGGAGCCCCCCCTTACATCAGGTTTCCCCAGCGGAGCCCCCCTTACATCAGGTGTCACCAGCAGAGCCCCCCCTTACATCAGGTTTCCCCAGCGGAGCCCCCCCTTACATCAGGTTTCCCCAGCGGAGTCCCCCTTACATCAGTTTTCCCCAGTGGAGCTCCCCCTTACAACAGGTTTTTTCCTAGTATGTCTCCGCCGGCCGCGTGGTTACAATAACAGGGCGGAGTGGGGCGGGGGGTGGTGGGAGCGAAGCGGGGCGGGGGGTTAGGTGGGGCGGAGGGTGGGCGGCGACACAGTAGCTCCGTCTAGCCGCCCAGCCGTGTTCTTGCTCTTCTTAAAAATGGCGGCCGGCGGAGACAGACAATGTCTCTGCCGGCCGCGGACCTCTAGCGGCGGCGGCGGAAAATCGTGGAAAACCCGGATTTCTCTGGACATTTCCCGGGAAGCAATACATTCGGGAAATAGTCTAAATCCTGGAAATGTCCCGGGAAATTCGGGACAGTTGGTAAGTATGGGAAACTATCACATGAGAGCAGGCCCCTGACCCTATCAGCCGTGTCCTTGGAATTCCCTACCCAGCACATAACAAAAAGATGTGGTAGCTGATGACAACATTGACCTAATATGTCCACATGGCCTGATTTGGTCAGTGACATTCAGGGCCGTCTTTAATATTGATTGGACCCTGGGCAAAACTTTTCTTGGGGCCCGCCCCCATGCAGTTTGTCTCTCCACCTGCTCTGAGACATACAATAAATAGCAGCTAGACTCAAAATTAGTTTACTTAATCAGATCAGGCAGCTATTGCGATTGGTTGCCAGAGGTTACAGTGTATCATTACCGCTCACTGACTGGTTGCTAGAGGTTACAGCACACATTACGGCTCACTGATTAGTTGCTAGAGGTTACAGCACATGATTTCTGCTTGTTGATAGGTTGCTAGAGATTACTGTGGATATGACCTCAGGGGGTCATGATATACATATCAATTGCGCTAGCCGTCCCTATTTACATATGAATGCTGCCACTATTTACATATGACTGCCGGTAATTTACATGTAAACACAGGGTCTGCAGGTGAGTCATCTTCACACAACAATAGGGCAGAGCTGGGCAGCATTAGTAGCAGCACTGCACACTGCGATATTGGGACACAGTACAGGACTAAAACCTCAAGGGACAAGGGAAATTAAACCAGGATAGTTGGCAAGTATGAGACAGCTGCTTTGGGCCCCACAACAATGACAGGCCCCAGGGCAGCTGCCCCTTTTGCCCTGCCTTAAAAACGGCCCTGTTGACATTGTCCAAATATGTTCAAGTTAGGTCAATGTTGTCACCAGCATCTCCACTTTTTTGTTACCTGTAGCTGTGGGGTGGGGAATTCCATGGCTGTAGCTGATTGAGATGGCAGCCTCCTTTCATGTATACATACATAAAATACATAGTTGGTAAGGTAAAGTAAAGACGTCAGAACATTCAGTTCAATCTGAGTGTGTGTGTTTATCTCAATACCATTTAACCTTGTACATTGTGTTCACTAAAATACAAATGTTTTTTGAATCTATCTACACTCTCCACTGACCACATCCTTGCTGCTCTAATAGTAAAGAACCCCTTACTCAGTTTAAGACTGAACCGCCTCTCGTCGCCATTCAAGGATTTGTACATTGCGAACGCTAGGGACCACACATCATTACAAGACAGATCATTGTACCTGGCCGGTGTTCTCCCAAAACAGCCAACTCGCAAAAATCTCCAACCACATCACTTCCGGTGACTGTCCAGCAGCAGTAATGGCAGATTTCGACGACTTGGCTGTTTTCACAGGACACCAGCAGAGTATACACTACGGTACACAATATAAATAAGTGGACATTGTTAGTCTGCCGCCAGTAACCAACAACATGGCCGCCTCAAAGGCGGCAACAACTCTTTTCCTCCTTAGCTAGTGTTTTGTCAGAACAGCCAACTTGTCATGTACCGTAGTGTATACACTGCCGGTGTTCTGTGAAAACAGCCAAGTTGTCAAAATCAGCAATTTCTGCTGCTGGAGAGTCACCAGAAGTGACGTTGTTGGAGATTTTGGCGAGTTGGCTGTTTTGGTAGAACACCGGCCCTGGTGCCATGGGATTGCTGTGACCAATCCCAGCGATCACATATCAGTTGTACACGATGGCTTTCATTCATAGCCATTCATTGTGTACTATTGTGATATCTGTGATTAATTACAGTGATCAAATAGTTACATAGTCAGGTTGAATAAAACACAAGTCCATCTAGTTCAACCATAAAAAATAAATAAATAAAATAAAATATATCATACAATCCCATATACCCAATCCTATACCCACAGGTGATCCAGAGGAAGGCGAAAAAAACCCCCCAGAAAAGCAGGATCCAATTTGCTACAGCAGGAAAAAATTCCTTCCTGATCCCAGAGAGGCAATCGCATTTTCCCTGGATAAACTTTACCTATAAATGTTAGTACCCAGTTATATTTTGTACATTTAGAAAAGAATCCAGGTCTTTTTTTAAAGCAATCTACTGAGCTGGCCAGAACCACCTCTGGAGGGAGTCTATTTCACATTTTCACAGCTCTTACTGTGAAGAAACCTTTCCATATTTGGAGATGAAATCTCTTTTCCTCTAGACGTAAAGAGTGCCCCCTTGTCCTCTGTGTTGACTATAAAGTGAATAACTCAACACCAAGTTCACTATATGGACCATATATATTTATACATGGTGATCATATCCCCCCTTACTCTCCTCTTCTCAAGTGTGAATAAATTCAATTCCTCTAATCTTTCCTCATAGCTGAGCTCCTCCATGCCTCTTATCAGTTTGGTTGCCCTTCTCTGCACTTTCTCCAGTTCCCCAATATCCTTTTTGAGAACTGGTGCCCAAAACTGAACTGCATATTCCAGATGAGGTCTTACTAATGATTTGTACAGGGGCAAAATTATCTCTCTCTCTCTGGAGTCCATAACTCTTAATACAAGAAAGGACTTGTACCAGGGCCAATCACAGCTGGCCTGTACCATGTGATAACTGTGGCAAATCACAGCTATCACAATTGTACACAATCAATGGTACATGAATGGATGCCATTCATGAAAATGATCGCTAATACCAGTGATCATCACTGTAATAAGCATTCACTGTGTATAATCCTGATCACCTCCCCTGAGCAGTACAGTTTCCCTATGGTGACATTGTACTGCTCTGATCACAGTATGTAAAAGATAAAAATTTAATGAATATGAAAAATGTAAAGAAATTTAAAGAAATATATATTTTTTTACCAGTCAGTGTCCCTGATCACCAGCACACCAGTCATATGGTGATACTGTACTGCTCTGGTGACAGTATGTCAAAAAATATTTGTAAAAAAACTGTCTAATTTCCAAAAAGGGGTCATTTGGTGGTTATTTCTACTGTCCTGGCATTTTAGAGCCTCAAAAATTTACAAATACATATACCATAGTTTGTGGCCTCTATAACCTTCCTACTGATTAAATAATATACACTGATTTGGGTTATTTGTACCATAGAAATGTAGCAGAACACATTTTGGCCCAAATTTATGAAGAAAGGTTTTTTATTTGCAAAAACAGAAACATGTTTGGGTTTAGTTAGCCTGAAAAAAGCTGTATGAAGTTTTGAAGAAATGGTGCTATTAGGCTGCATCTGGCAACAAAGTGGTATAAAGGATTGATTTGGAATGAGAAACAAACCCCTTGTTTCCTGGAACTGGATTGAAGACCTTCTGTTTTAAGAAGGCTATACTGAAAAAATAAATAAATAAATAAGACAAATGCTAGGCTGCCAGACCAATTTTAACTTTCAATGGATGTAGAGAATTAAAATTCACAATATAGCAAGATTAACACCTTCCTGCCTGGCCTATATCAGATTGACAGCTTGGTGGGACTTTCTTCCTTCGGAGTGGACGACATATGACGTCTTCTCAGAAGGGGCCACGCAGCTGCGAGATCCGTCACAGCCAATGACTGATCACTATACTGGCCCACTGCCAGTGTCATGTGATCGCTGTGACCAATCACAGCAGATCACATGACAGTTGTAAACAATGGATGGCTTCCTTTCATGCCATCCATTGAATACAATTGTGTTGTTAGTAGTAATCACATATTACAAACATGAACAGTCACAGCTCATCTGTACCATGTGATTAGCTTTGGCTAATCACAGCTAATCACAACATAAGACACTGAATGAATCAGTTTAATTCAGTAAAAAAAGGTTCCCTATACCAATGAAATTCATTGGTATAAGGCTATAAGCGATCATAATGTGCAAAAAAAAATAAATCCTGATAACTTCCTCAGAGTAGTATAGTGTTACTATGGTAACACTGTATTGCTCTGCTCTGCTCACAGTGTGTTAAAAAAAAAAAGAAAAACATTAGAAAAAATTGCTTTATTTTATTTTTTATTTTTTACATACTGTCACCAGTCAGAGTTCCCTGATTACCGCCACACCATTTATATGATAACACTGTACTGCACTGGTGACAGTATGTAAAAAAACTAATTTGAAAAAAACTTTTTTTTATTTTCATTTCTTAATTTTCCCAAAAATTATGACAAAAAATTACAACTTCAAAAAACTTGCCATGCCTCTTACTAAATACCTTGGACTGTCTGCTTTCCAAAAAGGGGTAATTTGGGGGATATTTATACTGTTCTGGCATTTTCGGACCACCAAAATTGGACAAAAGAAGATGGGAAAAACTTTGCCTGGTCTGAGGGGGCATATTTTCTTGGCACACTTTTGGCGCCTTAGTACCAACTGAGCACTGTTTAAATGCTGCTGCCTACTTGAGTTTTGTTGGTATTGTTGCTGACAATGGGCATCCCTTTATGACTACAGTGTACCCATCTCCATCTTACTTCCAACAGGAGAATGCACCTTGTCACAAAGCTCAAATCATGTCAGACTGGTTACTTGAACAGGATAATGAGTTCACTGTACTCCGATGGCCTCCACAGTCACCAGATCTCAATCCAATAGTCACCAGATCTTATTCCACTGCATTCTTTGGAATGTGGTGGAACGGGAGACTTGCATTATGGATGTGCAGCCGACAAATCTAATCTGCAACAACTGCGCGTTGCTATCATGTGGGGCGTCCAAACCGGCACCAGAAAGGTGTACCTAGTAAAGTGGCTGGTGAGTGTATATACCATACTTTGTGGACTCTTTAACTTTCCTACAAACTAAATAATATACACTAATATGGGTTGTTTTCACCAATGAAATGTAGCAGAATACATTTTGACCTAAATTTATGAAGTTATTTATTTGCAAAATTTGCAAAACAGAAACAGAAAACACGTTTTTTTCTCAAAATTTTTGGTGTTGCATGACCACGCAAGTATCATTTAGTGTGCGACAGTGCTGAAAGGTGAAAATTGGCCTGGGCAGGAATTGGGTAAAAGTATCCGGTATTGAAGTGGTTACACTGTCTCTATTCTGACATTTTTATTCAACACTGTCCACATTTCTTTTCCCCCTTGTAGCAATGTGATATCATCCTAGGACATTAGATCTGACCTCATTCCTGGTAGGAATAAGGAGGCTGATTATAAGGTATAGTTTATTTAATAGAGAGCCTGAACACTTGACAGCAGACACGATCCATTTGCCCTTCTTATGAGTCATTAGAAGCGTCTTTTGGCTTTTAAGGCCGCGGTAATTTCATTTCTTCCTCAGAGTCATTTCAGGGTAATCTTACATTAGAAAACTCTGTTAAATTAACCCATTATCAGAGTAAGAGCAGCCGGTACAGGAGTTCCAGCAGAGATTTTATGGACAAATTTACTGACATTGACTTTTACTGTTTACTTTGAAGAAGCTGCATGAAGCTAGAAGGGTGCATCAAACACCGTACTCTGCCGGGCATAATCCAGTCACATTTTCTAATCTCTGTTCATAATATCTAAGCCTAGAGGAAGGAGAAACCAAATCGAATAGTTCAATTAATGATAAATCTCACTATTGTGGAAGGGGCAGAGTGACAAACTACTACAAGGAAATCTCACCTTGTGGGAGAGACGGTGCCAACCAACAGGATATATTTCTGATTTAGTGACTAACACTTATTTTGAGTAAAAAAGACTTTCTTCTTGCCACAAGTAACAAAATGCTTACCTTGAACTCTCTTGTGGGCCTTGAAAACATCACATAATCTGTGATTATTAGGAGCATAGCATTGTAGATATTTTATGCCAGTAAAGACTTCCAAGAGTCCATTGTTTTCCATCAGACATTTTCTGGTGGACCTGCATTGAGATAAGAGGATCAGCAAGGCACAGGCACTGTGTTATCACTACTGTAGCGCTATTCCTGTAGGAGTAGCAGGAATTCAGGTCTTCCCAACTTCAGCCCCGCAGCCAGGGATACACTAGTTTCACAGCCAAGTGCACACAACGCTTTCCCTTGTTTCTTCAATGACCAGTCTAGGGAATGTTTGTGGGGCTTTTATTTTTTAAGAACGTGGATAGTAATGAGGGTGGGATACTCCAAAAATAGGAACTATGTACACTGAGGACTTAATCTTCCTTCCTGCTTTAAGTAGTTGTGAAACAGGTAGAGCAAAGTCCCTTATCCTTAGTGGACAGTTTCTGGGCAGAGCTCTTCAGGACCACCAGCTAGTGTCCCCTTTAAAAAGACCCACAGCTGACTATACTAGGCACCAGAGAGGTAACTAGAGCACAAAGAACCCCAGGATCCAGCAATTTCTGTACTCATAAGACCCAAGGACAAATGGATGCCGCCTTTCAATCTTCCAAGCGATACACTTCAATGATACCAGACAGCTGCCCTCAGTCAGCTTCTTCTAAGCACCCGGGTCTCTGCATTTCTCCCCTCAGGTCGCCCAC
Organism: Lithobates clamitans; assembly: GCA_037952925.1. Taxonomy (NCBI): domain Eukaryota; kingdom Metazoa; phylum Chordata; class Amphibia; order Anura; family Ranidae; genus Lithobates; species Lithobates clamitans. The sequence continues at coordinate 1,536,508 of JBBGZY010001145.1, forward strand.
CTGAGGCCTCTTTCAGGAGCTTGTGCCTGGGGAGGCAGCCTGCCCCCCCCCCCCCCCCAAAGCCTGGACTCCTTCACTCTTGGACAAGACCCCAAACTCAGTGTGCTCCAAGAATAAATGCAGTTACCAAGCCAGCCTTCAGAGCCTGCCTCTCTGGGATAGGCCAGGGCTGCATCAAAATTCATGCCACCATCTGCATAGCTTCAACCCTACTATCCAGAAACTTCTCCAGTTTCCTGGATACAGAGAAAGCTTATGCAGAGTAGATGCAGCAAGGCACACACATCAGACATCACTAGCAGATTGTGGCTGTACTGATTGCAGTGAGGCAGAATAGATTTTGCCTACCCAAATTATCTACACTGCCTACAGTGTGGCAACTAGATTTACCTATCAAAACTAAGCTAAAGCTAACCTATCTAATACTTAGAACCTATCTAGGAGAGTGCTACACTACTATACAGAGCAGTGGTGGCTGGTGCTCAGTTTTCTTGGGGGGGGCTGGTGCTCAAATTTTTTGGGGGGCGGCCCGCGACCTCCCCAGCCAGCCAGCACCCGACCCCCTCAAGAAACCCGCCCCCCCGGCGCTTGCCGCATTGCTTGCCTATCGCCCTCCAGGCACCCCGCCAGCCCCTGCACTTACCCCTTCCAGGTCACGGCTCCCCACCTGCGTCTCCTATCGAGTCCCAGCGGTCGCTTCTCCTCCCAGGGAAATCAGGACTTAGAATCCACAGCCAATCCAGTCCAGTCTCCCGACCCGCTTCCTGATTGTCCGGGAGGAGAAACAGGAAGATTTTAGCAAATATTAATTTGCAAATGTCACACAACTGGGTGGGCTCCGGGCGCAATGCTCTGCGTCCCAAGCTCACCCTTTTTGAAGCCAATTAGAGCCTCTCACTCTAATCATGTGCTTCTAAAAAAAAAAAAAAAAACGCCCTGCATGTAGATTAGGAGCCGGACGCATGAACTAGAGGGATGGCTGCCCTGCCCCCTGCGTGAGCGACCGCCACTGATGCAGAGCCTGCATATGTAGTAAGCAAATATGGCTGCCCCAGTAGATATACAGTATATCATAATAAACTATCTGGAGAAACTATCATAAAACCAAAATGCACATATCTAGATTATTATAGTCCAGAATGTTATAGCGTATCACTATTACCACTATACTAATACATTTCGCCTGTAATGACTTTATAAAGAGAGTATATGAGTTCATATAAAATACATCTGATGCTGGGTGTGTGGGTGATGGTATTGTAGAAGTGAACTGTATTCAGAGTTTGCCCTCTGATCAGAGGTCAGTCTGATATCGGGTATTGTTAATTCCATCTTTACACTATGTTTATAGTAATCCTTCTAGGCACCTCTGGACTCACTTTTCACACAGTTCCAGCTTGGCAGGCACAGTACGATGATCACAGCACATACCGCCAGGAAACATTCTTTGTGTATGGAAGTAACCAGCCCCAAGCACATTACAGGCCAAGTTTGTAGAGGAAAGATCCTCTGCTTGGATTTGGCTTAAAGGAGAAGTCCAGCCTGAGCTTTTAGGCTGGGCTTCTCCTCTGGGTCACAGGAGTGCAATCCGTTTTGCACTCCTGTGACCCGTTTTCAGTGAAGAGTGGTCTGAAGTCCGCTCTCCGCTGACGTCACTGCCATCAGTCAAGGCAGCGTGTCATCCTGACTTCCAAGTCTGCATCCACCAGCTGCCTTGATTGATTGATGGCAGTCTCAGCGAGCCGCTGGGACGGCCGCTCCCCGCCCCTGCACAGCTCAGTGCTCCAATGAGCATGGAGAAGTAGAGAGGAGAGACGCTGACTGACAGTCAGCAGCTCTCCTCTCGGGGATCTGTGAGAACTGAGCCAACAGCGATGTTTGATCGCTTGGTTCTCAGTGCAGAGATGGGGGTGGACAGATGCAGCATCGGTTGATGCTACATCCACATAGGTAAGTATGAATCTAAAATAAAAAAAAATACTTCTCTTTTAATTTATTGTCAGTTGCATGTCATTTGCTGTGTTTTTTTTTTTTTTTTGGTGAATCCGCAGTGGTGCGCAAAAACAAAACACCTAAGTGTACAAAAAAGTACATGTGAACAACACACACAAAAAAGTGCACTTACTTGTCCACCCCCGAAGGAGTAGGACCTTACCCTAACCCCCCCCCCCCCAGGTCGCAAGGCTCCTGACAGGGGCAAGGCTCAACTTGGTTCACTTTTCCAAAAGGCCTGGTGGACCCTGCTCCTCATGGCCAGCCAACCAACGAGTACTAGGTGAGGGGGCTCCACTGAAGAGAAATCTCCCTCCGCAGTTCAGGGGAGAAAGGAACCTGATGGCCATACATCCTCCCCTTAGACCTCAGGGTAGGCCCGAGGACCCACACCCTCCATCTTAGTGAGAAAAGAAACAAAGATAAAAGTGACAAAACACGAGGAGAAAGGTAAAATAAATAGTGCCCATGGACTGGCTAGGTCCTGAGGCCTGTTAACAAAAATTGCCCCAGACTTAGCCAATGGGCCGAGCCCCAGAGGTGCAGTGTAGAAAAAGCTTTAATGTCATGGCCATGTCCTTTTCAAATACAGCAAGTCTTCTGACAGGTGTTAGGTGGTGAAAAAGTGGTCAGTGGTCTGCATACTGATCATTCACTGCTTTATAGCTATACACCTAAGAACTGAATCCCTTTTGAAAATCCCCATTATCTGAAACATGCAACTAGGCACAGAGCTTCACAGAGCTGTGATTTTTGCCCAAGTTTAGCATCTGTTTACCATGGCGGCTAGCTGTCTCTGAAAGGCCAGGAGAAGAGGCAACAGTATAGCAAGGGGAGCCATGTTGGATTTCATTGGTCTAGGAATGTGTCTCACTTAGGACCTGTGTTGATGGACTTTTGTTCATGTCATATAGGTTTAGCAATCACATACAAGTCTATAAGAATTCAATCCCACTTGAAGCAGCTCAAATGCAGGTCAGAAGGAGGTCAAATGCAGGTCAAACACACCTGTCAATGGATTCTGAAGGATCTCAGAAGCAACTCAAACTAATGTCACATTGATTCCATCAACACAAGCCTTGTAGCCTGGTAGGAGGTCAAGATGACAAAAGGATTTTCCTTTACACCTTCTGTCCAATAGCCCCTGGAGTTAGTAATGGTGCGTAGCAAGACAAGAGGTGGCAGAGGTGCCTGTGCTGGGTCCAGATGCAGCAGATGATCTGAAGATAGCCTGCATATTGCTGTGGATACTCAGACCAGATCCTATCAGTAGTGATAAAATTTGCTTTATGTGAGCAGTAATAAGTGTTGCGCAAACAATTTCAACAATGACAAGATTAATCTGCTAATACTAAAACAGTTATAAGCACAATAAAATTAATGTTAAGCCGATGCCACCCAACATTCAGCCCATGTGTACTAGGCTTTAGTTCCCCCTAGCTTCCTGTGAAACTGCCCTGCAATAACCCATTAGGTGAGTGAAAGAAAACAACTTCAAACACAACAGCATTGGCATTGCATGCTATTATTGAGCTTATGATCTACTAAAACCCCCAGATCCTTCACTATCGATTCCCCCAGTTGTACTCCCCCTAGTATGTATGATGCATGCATATTCTTAGCCCCCAAGTGCATAACTTTACATATATCAACATTAAACCTCATCTGCCACATAGCCGCCCAATTAGTGCATTGAGGTCGTAAATTGGAGACATCCTGTAAGGACGTTATTCCACTGCATAGCTTGGTGTCATCTGCAAAGACAGACATGCTACTTTTAATCCCAGACCCAATATCATTTATAAAGATATTAAAAAGTAAGGGTCCCAGCACTGAACCTTGGGGTACACCACTGATAACCTTAGACCATTCAGAGTAAGAATCATTAACCACTACTCTCTGAATTCTGTCTTTTAGCCAGTTTTCTATCCATTTACAAATTGATCTTTAAAAGCCTGTAGACCTTACCTTACACATGAGCCGTGTGAACGCTTTTGCAAAATCCAAGTATATCACGTCCACATCCACCCCTCTATCCAAGGTTTTACTTACCTCCTCATAAAAAGAAATCAGGTTTGTTTGACAACTCCTGTCTTTAATGAACCCATGCTGTCTGTTGCTTTAAATATTTTTTTCCAGCAAGAACTCATCTATGTGGTCTTTATTAAACTCTCCAGTATCTTCCCGACTATAGAAGTTAAACTAACAGGTCTATAGTTACTTGGTAAAGACTTTGTTCCCTTTTTAAATATAGACACCCCATTGGCCCTACGCCAATCCAGTGGTACTATTCCCGTCATTAAGGACCCTTTCACACTGGGACGGCGTCCGCGGTAAAGTGCCGCTATTGTAAGCGGCGCTTTACCGCCGGTATTCGGCCGCTAGCGGGGCCGTTTTACCCCCCGCTAGCGGTCGAGAAAGGGTTAAAAACACCGCAAAGCGCCTCTGCAGAGGCGCTTTGCCGGCGGTATAGCCGCGCTGTCCCATTGAATTCAATGGGCAGGAGCGGTGAAGGAGTGGTATACACTCCGCTCCTTCACTGCTCCGAAGATGCTTCTAGCAGGACTTTTTTTCCCGTCCTGCTAGCGCACCGCTCCAGTGTGAAAGCCCTCGGGGCTTTCACACTGGAGACAAAGCAGCGGCACTTTCAGGTCGGTTTGCAAGCGCTATTATTAGCGCAATAGCGCCTGCAAACCGTCCCAGTGTGAAAGGGCCCTAACCTGTTCCCTTCCAGTCACCGCAGTTTTACTGGGGAATTGACGTTATGTTACGTTGCTTCCTTAGGCGGCCACTAGGGGCGTGCGCCTGCTTCTCACCCCGGGAGCCGATGCGAGTGCCCGGCGGTCTCGATTACCGTCGTGCTCCCGCAATCGCTCGTGACACGGCAAGAACGGGGATCTCTGTGGTAAACACAGAGATCCCAGTTCTCTGAGGGGAGAAGTGATAGATCGTCTTTTCATACAAAGTATGAACAGCAATCTGTCATCTCCCCTAGTCAGTCCCATCCCCCCTTTAGTTAGAACACACTTGAGGGAACACAGTTAACCCCTTGATCGCCCCCTAGTGTTAACCCCTTCACTGCCAGTGACATTTTTATAGTAATCAATGCATTTTTAAAGCACTGATCGCTGTATTAATGCCAATGGTCTCAAAAATGTGTCAAAATTGTCCGATGTGTCCACCATAATGCCGTAGTCATGATAAAAAAAAATCGCAGATCCCCGTCATTACGAGTAAAAAAAAATAATAAAAATACTATAAATCTATCCCCTATTTTGTAGACGCTATAACTTTTGCGCAAACCAATCAATATACACTCATTGCAATTTTTATTACCAAAAATATGTAGAAGAATACATATCAGCCTAAACTGAGAAAAAATTTGCTTTTTTTTAAAAAAAATGGGGATATTCATTATAGCAAAAAGTACAAAATATTGTGTTTTTATTCAAAATTGTCACTCTTTTTTTGTTTATAGCGCAAAAAATAAAAACCGCAGAGGCGATCAAATACCACCAAAAGAAAGCTCTATTTGTGGGAAAAAAAGGACGTCAATTTTGTTTGGGTACAATGTCACACAAATGCGCAATTGTCAGTTAAAGCAACACAGTGCCGAACCGCAAAAAGTGCTCTGGTCAGGAAGGGGGTAAAATCTTCCGGGCTGAAGTGGTTAATGAGTCCCTAAAAATTAGATACAATGGCTTTGAAATTACAGAGCTCAATTCCTTTTAGATCCGTGGGTGGATGCCATCTGGTCCAGGTGCTTTATCCACCTTTATTCTGTCTAAATATTTCCAGACCATATACCTTTTGAGCCATTGTGGATCATTTGGGGCTGTGTCAATACCACCCCCATTATGGACATGAGCTCCCCCATGCTCCTTTGTATACACAGAGCTAAAGAAATTATTTAACAAATTTGCTTTCTCTTTGTCCCCAGTCACCCACTCTAGATTATTTTGTAAAGGGCCTACATACTCAGACCTGACCTTTTTACTATTAATATATTTGAAGATTTTTGGGGGGTTTGTCCTACTATCTTTTGCAATCTGACGTTCGTTTTGAGTTTTTGCGTCCTTGATTTCCTTTCTACATATAATGTTATATTCTTTGTAACATTTAAACGACAATAGTGTTCCTTCATTTTTATATTTTTTAAAAGCTCTTTTCTGATTGTTTATAGCTTTTTTATCTTGCAGTGCACTTGTAGTGCAAAGTGGATTTGCCTTTCGTAATTAACCCCCTTTGCAATGTTGTTCTGCACGTTGTCTAACGTTCCTTTCCTCAAAAGGTCTTTACGCATTTAACAAAGCTCATTTCCAGGTGTGTCAATGTCTCTTGGGTCCAGCTACAGAGTGGATCATCACTGTTGCAGGGCAGAGGGATCCAAGCAATCCAGCAGTTCCTCCGAAGGTTGCGCTGCAAAAGGTTTAGCATTAATATTGCTCGTGTGCAAGGCTCATTACAATATTGTTTTTTACATAAAAGGTGTGGTTATCTTTTAACAGGACTGTGATCTCTGAAGAGTCATTCCCCTAAAACCTCAACCCAAGTCTGCAGAAAGGTGATTGGTTGCTGAGGGCAAGGCAAAATGTTCTTGTGTTTCTTTTAGAAGATCTAACTGTATAGCCACTCGGTCTAAACTAAAGGTGTCAATTTTTTCAAAGTTAAAACCTAAACTTACTCTGCTGTGGGTCAATGTAGCACTATGCATAGTTACTGAGATGCAGAACTCTATTTACCCACAAGATGGTGCCAATCAGTACTTTCAATACAGCAAGCTGAAATCACAAACTACAAAGCCCACAAGCTCCAGCCAAAGGGTGAGACTTGATGAAAAAGGAAAGCCTGGGAAGGATCCTGGCTGTTGGGAGGAGATGTGCCAGCAGGAAGGAGTGTGAATGAGACTGTTCTGGGCAGTGCTGTCTAGACCAGGTCGGATCGAGCTGTTATCCCACAGAGCTGACTGCTGTTCAGAGCACTGAGTGGAGGAGATCATTCAGAGGAGCCACCTGCAGCATCCAGAACTGCTGTGAGAAATGTATGCAACAAGGCCGCCAAAAACACACCGCCTATTAAGGGGGCCCCCCACCACATGACGGACTGTGATCTTGCTGGACTGCCACGGAGGACTTAGCTTTTGCTGCCCCACAGGGCTGCCTGGGCCACAGTCTCAATAGGACACTGTCTGTGATTTGAGCTAAATATTTCTCTGTCATCTATTGCTGGAAGATGCCGCCCTTTTCTACAGTAGAACTGCCTTTGAGCCCAGATTGCTGAACTGGATTGACATTTCACCTCCTGTGTAACCAGCCCTTTGCTTCAAAAGAATTTACTTTTGCTTAGCCAACTTAAAGGAGCGCCACTACCGACTAAGTTTAACTCTTCTTTATGGAGCTTTCTTGTTAACATTACATCTTAAAGTAAACTTCCCTGCTGACCCCCCATCTTAAAGTGGAGTTCCCTTTTGAATCCATACTTTAAAGTAACATCATCCTGTTTTGTGCACCAACATAAAGGGCCCCAACCAAGCCAGCATTGTATGTATCCAAGAACTATTTAGACCCAAAGGGTTTATCTTGGAGCAGCAATGGTGTTCAGGGGGATTCTGCAGACTTCAAAGACTAAGCTGGGACTTTTCCAATAGAGAGCTTCTAAGTGAACTAGCCTTTGTCTGTTCGGTAGTGATTTAAGTCACTTGGAGCATTATCTCTCAGTTAGAGAGCTATTGTTATTTCTTTGACTTTTTATGTGTTAACTTTGACTCCTTGAATTGTTGCATTGGCTACCATCCTAAATTTGCCAATACAACTTGTTCACTTTACCATAATCAGTGTGCCCTTCTCGTGTAACTGCCGAGAGGCCCCGACAAGGGTATTCTGGTGGTGTCAGTAGGAGTGAGGTTCCACCTAGGGCTGAGGTAGAGAGCAGAGGACCAACAAGCAGCTCCTGCAGGGGTAGCACTACACACAAAATGCTGGCATAGGAGTGCGTAATACACAGTGTACAGGGCATGGGAGTGCATAACACACTTGGTGAATCAAAATTCCCCCCTCCTCCCAATACCATCCCCTCACCTCCAATGACAAAACCATCTCTGGCACAAATTCCTCCCTCCCTGAATATTACTCAACAGATTTTGGCATCGTGTTGCATCTGCTGGCGAGTTACCTGGATCCTGACACCAAATTATTTTTTTCATTTGTCACTTATGCTGCAACAAGTGGGTAATTGTGACAATACACAAGCAAGAAATAGAAAATCGGACAATGCACTATCATACAGGAGAGATTGAGTGTTGTGGTGACATGCTGTGGCCTTCTGGGGACTCACCATGGACTGGACAGGTATGTGCGGGGTTCAATATATGTAATGCAGAGTAACAGGAATTAATAGTAAGTAATGCAGAGTTCTTGGATCAGTAACGCAGAGTGCAGGGGCCAGTAGTAATGCAATATTCAGGGATCACTAGTAAATCGGTGAGAGTTTAGGGATCAGTAATAGAGCGGAGTGCAGAGGTCAGCAGTAAATAAGGCAGAGTGCAAGGGTCATTAGCAAGTAATGCAGAGGGCAGAGGTCAGAAGTAGTTAAGGCAGAGTGCAGAAGTCAGTAGTAACGCAGCAGGCAGGAGTCTGTAGTGGCTGAGGCAGAGGGAGGAGGTCAGTAGTAAGTAAGGCAGAGTGCAGAACTCAGTAGTAACCTAGATTAAGATAGTAGAGGTCTGCAGTAAGTGAGGCCCCCGTCCCCCTTACTTATTGGCATACAGACAAACGAGGAGGCAACTCCTCATCCAACTCCTCATCTCTCGGTCATCTCGTCTGTACAAGCCGGGAGACTGCACCAGTTTCAAGTGACATCTTGAAGGTGGGGAGTCAATGCATGCTTCCTTCCCTCCTCCAGGCAGCCAACGTAAACAAAGCCAACTGATTACTTGGCTGTGCTCCTGAACTGGGGACATCCTGAACAGGGATGCCATATTTAAAGTGGGGGCTGACTAAGGTGCTCTTCAAAGGCAGGGAAAGTCTCCTCAAATCGGGGAATTTTGGTCACCCTATTCTAAAGTGCAGTGTCAAGTGAAATCCTTCATCCTGCTTTTGGCCCCTCTGACCACTTTCTGAGCCCGCCCGTGTGAGAGTCGTATTCTGCCGAATTACAGTCACATGACTATCCCGAAAAATCCGCTGAACTATTATAACCACCACCTTTGTACTCTTTCCCATAATCCATCAGTAGTGGAAATGATGCTGTGCTTTCAGACCCCTATTCTTTATCTAATTTAAAATTTGCTGTTTAAAATATAATTTTCTTTTCTGCTTTCGCTGCTGTATTTTCACATTTTTATTTTTTCTGACAGATTAAAGCGTCCTTGTTGTGAATAATATAGATCAGAGATTCTAAGCTTTCCTTCAAAGCCAGCAGCTCACTAATATTGTCTTGTTATTTGCTGACCCATGAAAATCGATTGGTAAGAGATACAAGGGCTCTCTACGGCAACAAAGGAAAACTCACCTTGTAATATTTCCGTGCGGCGGTGTAATCTCCTTCAAAGTTCAAAGGCTTCACTCCTGCTAAATCTGTGCTCACAACGGGTGACTTATTAATCTCAGATAATGCAAATTAAGGCTACAGCAGAGATTTAATATGCTGTCCCGAGGGAGCTATTGCCAGCTATTGTGTTCACAGATAAAAAAAGCCAGCAAATGGGGCATTTTACTGCATTTTTATATACAATTTCTTGTGTGAGTGTGGAAGAAGACCTACACAGGACTTCATAAACTGTGGGTGAGCTGAATGAGCTATCAGAGCTTTGACAGCAACAGAACAGCGCCATCCAGTGGCGAGAAGACAGTGAAACTAAATGATAAACTACTGGGGGATACATGTATAGATCCTATGTCCCATTGTTTATTTAGCATATACAGCAGACTTTGCAGCCTGAAAAAAAAAAGAGAAAAGTAAGTGTTGCAGATGAAAGATGAGATCTAAAAGTAAAGACGATCCCCTCCCACCCCAACCTTCCACCCGCTGAGCGATACCCAGAAAGCAGACTGAAGACTGATCTGTTTTGCTTTTGGAAATTACATTTGGAATAATGGGAAAACGGCAAAGCGGCTTCCAGCCATAAATTAGCCAGCACAGTCGCCCGAGTACAAATTAAAATGAGACATTGATGAATTAATTGAATTAACCTAGTTTAATCCAGCCTTTGGGCGGCATTGTACTTTGTAAGCACAGGTTGCTCTGTCTGAGCTTTTAGATTGGCGACAATTCATTAGGATGAAGATGAAGCTCTAGAAATGTGCTTCCGCAGGATAGAATTATTTAAATCACAGCTTCATCTTAAAGGGATATTAAATTGAAAACATGAACTGTGAGGGGTAACTGCCTGACACATTACACCTCTGTTACAAAATAAAGTTTAATTATGACTTCTTTATGGCAGTGCAGACAGTTTAAGCTTCTCCTACATTTCTAACACGTATTGGTCAATCTGATGAAGGTAAAAAAACAGATGAGAATGGACTACAATGCTTTGCTGTGATATCATCTGCCTGTATTTTGGTGTAAACCAACCTATCTGTGCAGAATTGCTGGCTGTCAGTCTCTGCCCCTGAAAACAGAAGATACTATAAGAGGTGTCACTGAACAGAAGTGATGGGTAATTTTCCCAGCAGGGACACAAACAGCGATTACAATGTGAGTGGGGTTCTAATGCTTCCCTACTTCTGAATGGAATGGGGCTTTAAATTCTGTGCCACATCAACAGAGTGACAGCAGTGCCATATGACCAGAGCCGCGGTGGTGCCAAGCTGACAACAATAATAACTGTATACAGCGATCGGCCAGAGAGGAACAAGGCCCCCCATGCAGCCAGTGCCAGGACAAAGTCAGCCGGTGCCCAGGGAAAAAGATGTCAAAATGCCCCCCTCCCAGGGTGAGTAGTAGGTGGGGCTATTAAAAGTGCATGCAATGCCAAGCTGCAACATATGGGATGGTTATGGCATGCGTTAAAATAGTGCCAAATAAGTCAGGGACCACACACACACCCATCTGGGAATACAGGAACCCCCTTCCAGTTAAAGGAGTCCCCTGACCAGGAGGACTGCAGGGTGGTGATGAGATGAATCCTCTCCCTCCAGGTAAAGGAGACCCCTGGATAATATGACTGCGAGGAAGTAATCAGAAGGGAAACCCCCACCACCCAAGAATACAGAAACTCCACTCCCTCAGCCAGTTAAAGAAGAGCTCCAGCTAGGAGGACTGCAGGGAGGTGATAAGAGGGGATCCATATCTAGGAACATAGGAACTTCGCTCTAGTTCAGTGGTTCTCAACGTGGGGGTCGAATGACGATTTGTCAGGGGTCACCAAATCCTGGGCTGTTCCTGAAGCCCGCACCACTCTCCCAGCCTTTTCGCAACCTCCCATTCAGTTCATGGCATGGCTGGGGGGCAGAGACTAGAGGTCAGCTGACTGGTGAGGAATGTGAAGTGGGAGGGGCTGGAGGAGACCCTATCTCCTGATTTCGGCATAGGTGTCACTGCTACGAGACACCACAAAGTCTGAGACACAGGGAGAAGCATGTGCAGATAGTTAAAGAGTCCCCTTCCCATATTATTAAAAACACAGAAAGCCGACAGTAAGGGAGAGGAGCATTGGTGCTGTGGGGCTGTCACTGATTTGTTCGGGTCTCAAGTGGACAGAAACCCGGGCAGAGGATTCCAAACCCATACTGCCCGGGTGGGTCCCGGACAGGTGGCAACCCTAACGTAAATAGACGCCCTCCCAGAACTGGACGACCGCGCTGTAGCTGTCATTCGGCTATAGCACGGTCACAAAGTGGTTAAGCAGTTATAGCAACAGTTTTTGGTTTACCTTTTAGGAAAACATTTTTACATAGATTAATAAAACCTGTCCATTGTAAGCACCCCTGTCAGTGTTAAATGGTTTGTCTCAACCCTGTAAGCTGGACCTTCAGAGCGCTTGGGCTGGTGATGTCATTGGCTGCATACACTCTAAATATCTCCTAAATGGTGCAAATTTAGGAGATATTCACAGTACCTACAGGTAAACCTTATTATAGGCTTGTTTGTAGGTACAAGTGATAGTACAGAGTTTACTAGCACTAAATGTTGGTTTTGTAGGGGGATTGAAAGAAGTACAGTACATACCTTATTGCTCGTTTCCCAGCTGTGATTGTTCAGGCAAGGAAAAAGAGTGGTTTCAGGTGACTGGTCTTATAAAGAGAAAGAAGCCTGTGGAAGCAAGGAAAAAGGTCAGTATTTCATCATCCCCTGGACAAAATGAGCATTTAAAGTGGTTTTAAAGGCACAAGGGGCCCAAAGGGGCCTCCCAGCCCCCCTTATGCCCTGTATACACGATCGGACATTGATCGGACATTCCAACCACAAAATCCGTCTGATTTTTTGCAACGGATTTTGGTCCAAACTTGTCTTGCATACACACAGTCGCACAAAGTTGTTGGAAAATCTGATCGTTCTGGTGACATGGGGCAGTAGCCAATAGCTTTTGTCTCTTAATTTATTCTGAGCATGCGTGGCACGTTGTGCGTCGAATTTGTGTACACACAATCGGATTTTGTTGTCGGAAAATGTTATATCCTGCTCTCAAACTTTGTGTGTTGGAAATTCCGATGGAAAAAGTCCGATGGAGCCCACACACAGTCGGAATTTCCGACAACAAAATCCGATTGCACTTTTTCCATCGGAAAATCCGACCGTGTGTACAGGGCATGATACTTATCTGAGCTCCATCACAATCCAGCAATGTGCACGGAAGCCTTGACTCTCTGGGGGCTCTTCCTCCTCATTGGCTGCTGTCAATCACAGCCACTGAGCCAATGAGAAGAAAGAGGGGGTGGTGCCAAGCCACGGCTCTGTGTGTGAATGGACACGCAGAGCAGTGGCTCAGGAGCGAGCCTACTTGGGTGCCCCCCATAGCAAGAGGCTTTTTCTGGGGGCACTAGACAGGAAGGAGGGGCCAGGAGCACCGACAAGGGACCCGAGAAAAGGAAGATTGGGGCTGCTCTGTGCAAAACACTGCAACAGAACAGGTAAGTGTGACATTTTGTTTTTTAAATTGCCTTTTAATATTTGAGTGTGGGTAACCTACTGCAGAGGTAAGTTCTTCTGCTGCTTGATGTTGGGTTTTAGGCCTCAGTCATACTGGCAGTTTTTCTAAATGCAGGGGGTGTTATCTGGGAAGTTTAAACAACTTTCCCACCCAGATGACTTTTTCCTGAGTTTACTGTATATACTCGAGTATAAGTCGAATTTTTCAGCACATTTTTTGTGCTGAAAGTGCCCCCCTCGACTTATACTGGAGTCAAGCACTTTTCTGCAGCAAAAAATTTCATTTTCCGAACCGACTTTGTGGCCTCATATCTCAACCTAGTGGAACTGTTACCACAACTTATCCAAAGCTGAAGTTCCTAGCACTAAGTGGCCCTGAGATACGGGGCTCCAAAATCGGTTCGGAAAATGTCATTCTCTGCTGCAGAAAAGTGCTTGACATTTTCTGAACCGAGTTTGGGGCCCCATATCTCAGGGTCACTTAGTGCTAGGAACCCCAAATTTGGTATGCAAACCCACTGGAACTGGTACCATAACATATCCAAAGCTGGGGTTCCTAGCACCAAGTGGCCCTGAGATACCGGGCCCCAAATCCGGTTCGGAAAATGTCATTCTCTGCTGCAGAAAAGTGCTTGACATTTTCTGAACTTATTTTTGGGGCTCTGTATCTCAGGGCCACTTAGTGCTAGAAACCCTGGCTTTGGAAATTTTATGCTGCTAGTTCCACTGGGTTTGCACACCAAATTTGGGGTTCTTAGCACTAAGTGGCCCCGAGATACGGGGTCCCAAATTCGGTCAACTGTGTCCATCTGCAGCAATGTCATTTCGGGACGCTTTGGGTTCAGAGACCCCAAATTTTTGCTGCAGCTAGGGGGCATCGAGGAACCCTTAACTACCGAGTTTGAAGTTCGGGGGACCTATGGCTGCAAATGGGCACAGTGATGCTGCAAATGGGCATTGTTGACCCTCTTTTCCACTTACAGTAGCTGTGCATTTCTCACCCTCCTCTTATACTCGGATCAATAAGTTTTTCCCATTTTTTTTGTGGTAAATTAGGGCCTCGACTTATACTCGGAACGACTTATACTCGAGTATATACGGTAGATGTTCCTGTGTTAGTTGTGTTTAGCTGCGTTTAAAGTGTCTTATTGTATCCTGGAGGCACAGAATTCTCTTCTCTAAAAGGAAGCTAAACAGGACACACCTAAACACAGGTAAAAGCTCTGTGTGAAAGGCACTATTGATAAATCAATACATGCATTTACAGTATATGCCTTTTAGAAATGCATATAAACGCAGGCTTAGCACTCAGTGAGCCTTCAATGTGAAGAAATCAATTGTTAGCTTTCCATAATCCGGTATTTTATTGTCACGGCAATCTGGACGGGAAAATAAAAACATATCTCTAAGACGAAGGGCTAGTCTGGGGGTCAGCAGGGAGATAGGAATATACCACAAATAAGATCACTGATATCCTTATCCGTCTTCTGGGATACTTTGTATGTGCTGGCTGACATCACATGGGTTAAAATAAGGACTAAATGTTAATGACACTCCATATTAAAATGGTTTTATACCCTTTTTTTGTATTTTTACCTACAGGTAAGCCTATAATAAGGCTTACCTGTAGGTAAAATAAATATCTTCAAAACCTGTACGGTTTAGGAGATATTCACTTTGCTTGCAGCCGCTGACGTCAGAGCCGCATGCACTGTGAAGGTACGGCAGACGCTGGAAAGAAGTCTCCCGCGCACATGCGTGGGAGTGACAACATTGTGGCTTCAGCCACTCACAGCGCCGGAGCCGCGAACCCGGAAGACACGCCGAGGGGAAATGTCAGCTCCCTCGGTGTGGAGCGGGGTCAGCTGCTGACGCTTCGTTCTAAGGTAAGTATTTCATAATAAGCTAGTATGCTGTGCATACTAGCTCATTATGCCTTTTGCCTTACAGGTTTTAAAAAAAAAATAACAATTTTGTGCGGTTATATAACCGCTTTAATAATCAAGGAGGATTTTTAAAAAATGTAATATTCAGAGTTTACTGAATTCTCTGAATAACTTTGAGACAGTTTGGCAGTTGAATCAGAAAATACACCTATATACATGGAAATGATTGCATGCACATTAAGCCAAAATGTGATGTCTAAATTTCTATGTTGTTACCAAGCAACCAAAATCCATCTTCTCCAATGGCAGGTACCGCAGAGCAAAGAAAAATTTCAGCTGCCGTTGCCGAGCCTGGATTTCTCATCTATTGTTCTCGTTTTAACCATTTGCCGACCGCCTAACGTACATGTACTGCGGCAGGTTGACTCTATTTGCACGAAATCACATACCTGTGCGGCATTTCGTGCAATAGCCACTAGGGGGCAAAATTTTCGCTCTTTTTTTGTTTATAGCGCAAAAAATGAAAACCGCGGAGGTGATCTAATACCACCAGAAGAAAGCTCTATTTGTGGGAACAAAAGGAGATCAATTTTATTTGGGTACAGCGTCGCACGACTGCGCAATTGTCAGATAAAGTAACGCAGTGCTGTATCGCAAAAAATGGCCTGGTCATTAAATGTACAGTTTGCAAAATTATTGTTTAAAGTGATTGTAAAGGAATAAAAAAATAACTAACACCTCTATACTTGCCTGCTCTGTGCAACTGAATTGGACAGAGCGGCCAAACCTCCTCTTCTCAGGTTCCCCGCCAGTACCTGGCTCCTCCCCTTTGTCCAGTGCCCCCACAGAAAGTCACTTCCCATGGGGGCACTCGTGTGCGTTCTCACCCCCGAGCCCCACTGCTGCGTCATTGACATAGGCTGCAGGACTTGGCACTGATGGGCACTGATAAGCGGAACTGAATGTCATCACTGGTGGGCATTATTGGTGGGCACTGACAGAAATTACCGATGGGGAAGATCTCTCCTGTGAGGAAAGACACTTATTGGCTCTCCTCTCATCACATGCTGTCAGTGTGAAGAGAGGAAAGCTGATAACCCACATTTCCTATTTACAATGTGATCAGCTGTGATTGGACACAGCTGATCGCACGGTAAAGAGCCTATGTCATAGCTCTTTACTGAGATCAGTGATGCGGTGGGAGGGACACATCGCACCACAGATCACAGCGCTGCGCCCCGTTCAGAAGGATGTCATATGACGTCCAGTCAGAACAATAAAGCCCCTGCCTAGCCATCATTTTTCTAAAGGTCGGGCGAGAAGGTGTTAATGTAAATGCCATTCCTGTAGGCCTTTTCTGCCAGTCATGAAGTCTGGCTGAAATATCCCCAGTATTTATATTCCTACGACTAGGCCTCACTTAGCGATGTCCTAGCAACGTCCTGGGAATATTTCAGTCAGGCTTCAGGAGGTATGTAAATAGTCTACAACTACAGCAAAGGCATTATTCAACTTTATTAAGAGCTGCACAGTGTGTTTCTATCTACAAACACCCCCTACCTGTATGGGCAGTTTTTGTTGTAAGGTGATCTAACCCTTTAACCACTTCCTTCCCTGCCCATAGTCAAATGACGTCCGCAGGAGGGATCTCCCATCCTGCGTGGGCGTCATATGACGTCCTTGGCTTCCCAGCCATATAGGCGGTGAGCGCGCCCGCCGCGCCACTTGGGAGCTGATGCACATGCCCGGGCACCCGTGATTGCTGGTAATACAGAGCAGGGACATGGATCTGTGTGTGTAAACACACAGATCCATGTCCTGTCAGGGGAGAGGAAACAGATCGTGTGTTCCCAGTACAGAGGAACACCGATCGGTCTCCTCCTCCTGTGAGTCTCCTCCACCTACAGTTAGAATCACTCCCTAGGTAACACATTTAACCCCTTGATCGCCCCTAGTGCTAACCCCTTCCCTGCCAGTGACATTTATACATTAATCAGTGCATTTTTACAGCTGTATAAATGTGAATGGTCCCATAATAGTGTCAAAAGTGTCCGATATGTCCACCACAATGTCACAGTCACAATAAAAATCGCAGATCAACGCTATTACTAGTAAAAAAAATAAAAATTAAATTAAAATGCCATAAATCTATCCCCTATTTTGTAGACGCTATAACTTTTGTGCAAACCAATCAATATACACTTATTTTTTTTTTTTTACAAAAATATGTAGAAGAATACATATCGGGGCCTAAACTGAGGAAAAAATGTGTTTGTTGTTTTTTTAATTGGGATATTTATTATAGCAAAAATAAAAAATATTGTGCTTTTTTCAAATTTGTCACTCTTCTTTTGTTTATAGCGCAAGAAATAAAAACCGCAGAGGTGAAATGGTCAATCTGTGCACCATGCAGGGCCATGTTTACCAGCACCGGGATGCACAACTGTTGTGTGTATTCCTGACCCAACAGTTCCAAAGCTTTCAATTAGGAAGCAGTGGCTGCACAAACACAGCTGTCGCTCCCAATGTGACATTTACAGTATGCACCTGCACCCACACAGATGCCATATTGGAAACAGAGACTGTGTCCGTGCAGCCACTGCCTCCCAATAGACAGCAATTAAACTGCTGGAACACAGCCCTGCATGAGGCCTTAGCCTTTAAAACTGCATTTTTTGTTTTCTGAGCCCCCGACCCCCCCCCCAGGTGTGAAAAAATACTGTAAGGGTCCTTTCACATTGGGGCGGTTTGCAGGCGCTATTGCGCTAATAATAGCGCCTGCAAACCGACTCGAAAGTGCCGCTGCTTTGATTCCAGTGTGAAAGCCCCGAGGGCTTTCACACTGGAGCGGTGAGCTAGCAGGACGGTAAAAAAAGTCCTGCTAGCAGCATCTTCGGAGCGGTGAAAGAGCGGAGTGTATACCGCTCCTTTACCGCTCCTGCCCATTGAAATCAATGGGGCGGCGCGGCTGTACCACCGGTAAAGCGCCTCTGCAGAGGTGCTTTACGGTGGTTTTTAACCCTTTCTCGGCCGCTATCGGGGGGTAAAACCGCCCTGCTAGCGGCCGAATACCGACGGTAAAGCGCCGCTTACAATAGCGGCGCTTTACCGCCGATGCTGCCCCCGCCTCAGTGTGAAAGGGCCCTAAATTAAGAATGATTTCAGAAATAGAAGTGTTAATAGTTTATTTTTTTTCAATTAACAAAATGGAGTAATGGAGAGAAGAGAAATCAATATTTGATATGACCACCCTTTGCCTTCAAAAGAGCATCAATTCTTCTAGGTACACTTACAACTCAGCAGGTAGGTTGTTCCAAACATCTTGCAGAACTAACCACAGATCTTCTGTGGATGAAGGCTGCCTCAAATCCTTCTGTCTCTACATGTAATCCTGGACAGACTGGATTATGTTGAGATCGGGAGAGATCAGGGTTGAGATCAGATCTGTGAGGGCCAAACCATCACTTCCAGGACTCCTTGTTCTTCTTTACGCTGTAGTACTTAATGACATTCACTGTATGTTTGGAGTCGTTGTCCTGTTGCAGGGGCCAATTTGGGGCCAATCACACTCTTCTCTGATCATATGGCATGGTTGAAAAGTATCTGCCTATATTTATCATCATTGAGGACACCATTAATCCTGACCAAATCTCCAACTGCATTTGCCGAAATGCAGCCCGAGACTTTCAAGGAACCTCCACCACGCTTCACTGTTGCCTGCAGACACTCATTATTGTTTCACTCTCCAGCCCTTCAGAAAACTGTCTCCTGCTACAGCCAAATATTTCAAATGTTTTTGCGCATAGTTGAGTCGCATAGCCTTGTTTCTACATCGAAGGTATGGCTTTTTTGGCCACAATTTTTCAATGAAGATCACTTCTGGCCAGACTTCTCCAGAGAGTAGTTGGGTGTACCTGGGTGCCACTAGGTTCTGCCAGTTCTGTGCTGATGGCACTTCTGGAAATCTTCTGATGTCGAAGGGAAGTCAGCATGATGTGTCTTTCATTTGCTGCATTAAGTTTCCTTGGCCAACCACTGTCTACGGTCCTCAACGTTACCCATTTCCTTGTGCTTCTTCAAAAGAGCTTGAACAGCACATCTTTAAACCCCAGTCTAGTTTGAAATCTTTGCCTGGGAGAGACCTGGCAGTATACCTACCTTGTGTCTTGTTGCTGTGCTCAGTCTTGCCATGGTGTATGACCTGTGACATGAACCTCACCTTAGTAGCAGAGTTTGGCTGTTCCTCATCTAGTTTTAAGCCCCTTACACAGCTGATTCTGTTTCAGTTAATGACTGTATTTCAACCTAAATATGAAATTGATGATCATTAGCATCATTAGCACCTGCTTGATATAATTGAATAATCACACACCTGACTCTAATCCTATGTAGCGGTACCCCTGTAGGGGCTGCTGAAAGTTTGGATTGTCTGTCACCCTGCCCAGCTCGGCATTCGATTCTCAAACACTCAGAGACATAGAACAATCCACATGCTTTGTTTTTTTTTGTTTTATTGAGGGGATTGAACTTGGATGGGGTAAGGGAAATATGGGATGCCCCGTAAAATTGGTAGAACTTGCTTGGGACAACTATATGCAGTCCAGTATATACTCTCCATTTCTCCTTCTGCACATCACTGCCTCGCTAATCTTCAGGTCTTTCTCCTCCAGCACATTGTTTCCTCTCTAATCTTCAGGCACAGCGAGCACAAAGTGGTTAGGCCTGACACTGACTCAGCCAGGCCTTTATCAATTGCCCTTTGCAGGCAGGGACTGCAGGCCACTATAGTGTAGCAAAATATAAAGTCTCTGGTGCTAGCTGTCCTACACGCAGCTACTGAGCCCAGTAAGCCATCTTCAGGCCCTGCAAGTCCTCCTGGCTGCAGCTGCCTCTCTCCACTGCCCCTTTCACCACAGTCCACTCTTCTGGTTCTGCACCCATCTCAGACTGCATGCTCCCAGTCCTCTCAGGCGTGCCTCCCCAGTCTTCCTAACTGTGCCTCACTCACCAGCCCTCTTGGCTGTGACCAGTTGTCCTCCCTGGAGTCTCTTAGTAGTGCGCTGTCCTCTTTTTGCTCTCTTTTGTGCCTCCGGTCCAAGACCTCTTCATGCGTTCCTAAAGGTGGTCCTGACTGCACCGGAGCCCAGGCCCAAGGTCACCCCCCCCCAGACATGGGAGCTCCTTCAAAGGCCCTGACAGCTTCCACACTCTCTCACTCCAGCTCTTCTTTCCGACAACTCCTCCCTGGCTGGGCTGACCCTAGGTATTTAAGGAGGCCTGCCCCCTGCCAATCCAGGTTGTGGATTGGTCAGGGCTTCCTAAAACACCCCAGGCAGCTCCACCTCTTCTGTCCTCCTCTCTTTCCAGAACTTTCCAGCAAAGTCTGGAAAGAAGAGGGGAGGTCTCGGTGATGCTACCTGTGAGTCACCAGCTGCTACCCTGAGGCACTCCCAGCCCAGAATGAAAACAAACAGGCCTAGCAACCAGCCGGCCTGCTTAAATCTACTTATCCTAACAAAGAATCCTACCTCAAGCACATACCTACCTAGAGGGTGCTACACCTACAAAATCCCTTACTTTGTGCAAGTGTACAAAGTGTGCAAGTGTAAGAACCAATACTGGTTTGAAGGCAAAGGGTAGTCACACCAAATATTGATTTCGATTTCTCTTCTGTTCACTCACTTTACATTTTGTAAATTGATAAAAACAAACAATTAAAATATATACATTTGAAAGCATTCCTATTTTAAAGCCAGTCCCAGCTAACACCTTCTAAGTAGTTACAGCAACAGGTGAACACATTTGCAATAATAAGCTCTCATGTCTCCGGCGGGTCCAGGCTTTGTAGCTCTACACTAATAATAATCATAATCCCAGTATTCTCTTGAGTTATCTCAAATGCATTTTGCGATAAAAGACCACAGCGCTGCTTTCCAGAAAAATCTAACTTTAATATAGTGCAACTTACCAGTTCTTAGAAGGGGTTGCTGTACTGATGGTTTTTTAGGCTTTTTCACTTTATTTTCACCTAGTGATCCTGCCAGTAACACAATTCCTGTGTTATGGTGACTGACAACGCTCAAGCACTGTATTGTATATATGGAGTAGCAGTGATTTAGGACTACAACCCCCCCCCCCCCATCTCCATAATATGGGGGGGTGGGGGGTTGTTCTGTAGTCCACTAGTGCACAGAAAATTAGGAGCTCACTGTATTTCCAGCAGGATCAACATGTATTCTTCTGTACTTGCAGCAATTTTAAAGGGACAAAGCATGGGGAAATTTGCAAAATGCTAAATTGCACAAGCAGCTTTGTTTCAATGCCGCTTTATGCATTGGTATACCTCCTTAGACCTAGTCTGTCCCCAGGGCTGTCTTTAATATTGATTGGACCCTGGGCAAACGTTTTCTTGCCCCCTCCCATACAATTTTGCTCTCCACCTGCTCTGAGACATACAACAAATAGCAGCTAGACTTAAAATCAGTTTATTGTATCAGATCAGGTAGCGATTGTGTTTGGTTGCCAGAGGTTACAGCATATCATTACTGCTTACTAACTGGATGCTAGAGGTTACAGCACACATTACGGCTCACTGATTAGTTACTAGATGTTACAGCACATGATTTCTGCTTGTTGAATGGTTGCTAGAGATTACTGTACAGTAATACTGCTCATTGATTGGTTGCTAGAGGTTACAGCACATCATTTCCTCACTGTAGGGGGCATGATATACATATGAATGCCGCCTTTATTTACATATCTATGCCGCCGGCTGCAGCTATTTACATATGAATGCCGCCGCTATTTACATATGATTGCCGGTTATTTACATGTAAACACAGGGTCTGCAAGTGAGTCATTTTTACAAAACAATAGGGCAGAACTGAGCAGCATTAGTAGCAGCATTTCACACTGAGATATCAGGACACAGCACGGGACTAAAACTTCAAGGGGCAAGGGAATTTAAACTGAGATAGTTGGCAAGTATGAGGCAGCTGCTTTGGGCCCCACAACAATGACAGGGCCCAGGGCAGCTGCCCCTTTTGCCCTGCCTTAAAAACGGCCCTGTCTGTCCCGACAGTAAGGTCACCTGCTGACTTGGCACCCTACACAGGCAGCTTTACTCCTCAATAAGACACAGAGGTTGAACCCAATGTAATTTTACTTACGTTTATTGCAGTGCAGGGGATGTTTTTTCCAGTCCTTTGAAGTGTAAGAAGGCGATGACCTTCCTATGCCCTGTCCCTGCGATGAGCTAACATTAACCAAGGAGAACAAAATAAATGGGGAGGGTTTAGCTAAGACTGAACTAACAATAAACAGGAGGGGAGGACAGAGGAAGAAACAAAAAATCATATAGTAAATAATTTGTAGTGGCCCCAAATCTCCAGTAGATGTCATTAAAATACTAAACAATAATACAATGATGCAATTCAATACAACACAGAAACATGACATAAAAATGGGGCAGAACACGTGTATTATAGAGATGTACTATTTTTTGTTGCTTATATACACACTTTAAACTGAATTCTTCTATCTATTTTTTGTTTATAGCTGATAACGTATGCCCCAAATTGGCACAAATGATCTTATTATCCAGCTGGAGATGAGAGGATTTTGCAGCCCATATACCTAATTCAGAAATACTTCATTTTACAGCAACCTACTGTAAGTGCTATTTGGATAAGCTTTGTGAAAGCTAATGATAATTTGAAGTGTATTAAGAAATGATTTTATTGTGTCACACCACTTTAGCTGTAACAGGATATTATGTCACCTCCTTTATTATCACGATAGAACAAAAGTGATAAATGGTAAATGTAGCAAAACAGCACAATGGACAGACAGCAGAACTATTTTTATGTAGGAAGAAGAACAGAGAAAGTGACAGGATGTAAAAGCAAATGTCTTCAAAACTGATGAAACATATACCATTGATATGCACCGAGTGGCCATTTGATTAAGTACACCTGCTTATAAACACGATAACCAGAGAGTGAAACATGTTGCTGAAATTCAATACCTAATGCATGGAACTTTGCTGCAAAAGAACATCACAATAAACAGGTGAAGAACTACCTGAATCACATGGAGAGATTGATGTGAATGTACAATATATATGTAAAGCGCTGCATAAATTGACGGCGATATATACAGTATCTCACAAAAGTGAGTACACCCCTCACATTTTTGTAAATATTTTATTATATCTTTTCATGTGACACTGAAGAAATGACACTTTGCTACAATGCAAAGTAGTGAGTGTACAGCTTGTATAACAATGTAAATTTGCTGTCCTCTCAAAATACCTCAACACACATCCATTAAAGTGATTATAAAGCGTCGAGTTTTTTTTTTTTTTTAAATAACAAACATGTCATACTTATCTCCACTGTGCAGTTCGTTTTGCACAGAGTGGCCCCGAACATCCTCTTCTGGGGTCCTCCGGAGGCTCTGGTAGCTCGTCCCCGCACTGCACTTCCAGCACTGCCTTAACCCTCTTGGGCATGGAGTTCACCAGAGCTTCACAGGTTGCCACTGGAGTCCTCTTCCACTCCTCCATGACGACATCACAGAGTTGGTGGATGTTAGAGACCTTGCGCTCCTCCACCTTCCGTTGGAGGATGCCTCACAGATGCTCAATAGGGTTTAGGTCTGGAGACATGCTTGGCCAGTCCATCACCTTTACCCTCAGCTTCTTTAGCAAGGCAGTGGTCATCTTGGAGGTGTGTTTGGGGTCATTATCATGTTGGCATACTGCCCTGCGGCCCAGTCTCCGAAGGGAGGGGATCAAGCTCTGCTTCAGTATGTCATGGTACATGTTGGAATTCATGGTTCCCTCAATCATACCTCCCAACATTTTGAGATGGGAATGAGGGACACCTACTAGCAAATGTATGTAGGCATAGGACATGCCCCCTGCCACACCCCCTTAAAGGAGAATTAACCAAAAAAAAAGGTTAAATGAACCCACAAGTGCTTTTTTTACCACTACTATTCCTTTATATTGGCTTTTAAAATTTACAAATGCAGCAATTTAGAAATTGGCTGAAAGATTTAGCACTAGGAAACACTTTTTGAAAGATAAAAAGTACATTTTATATACAACTATATAGATCAGACATAAATGAGGGACAAATGAGGGGTAAAGTGGGACAGAGGGACATTGCTCCAAAACAGGGACAGTCCCTCAAAATCAGGGACAGTTGGGAGCTATGCCCTCAATGAACTGTAGCTCCCCAGTGCCGGCAGCACTCATGCAGCCCCAGACCATGACACTCCCACCACCATGCTTGACTGTAGGCAAGACACACTTGTCTTTGTACTCCTCACCTGGTTACTCTTGTGAGATACTGTAACGACCTGTAATAGTAATAATAATTTAAAAAAAAAGCAGGAAGTAATACTGGTCTGAGGAACATGTATCAAGGCAAATTATTTTTTTAATTCCATTTGGAGAAGGTATTTTTTAAACTTTTAAAGTGAAACATTAAAAATGTCCAATTCCTTTAAATGACATTCCTGTGGGGTATCCTAATCCTGCCTGTGAGGGGGTACATCTGTGTGATGGACAGAAAGTACTGCAGCAGCCCTCACTTTACAAAGGTAAACGTTTTAAAATTGCTGGCAAATGACTTATTGTTTAAAAAAAAACAAGAAAAAAAACACACAGGCCCCTCCAAGGGTCTGCAATGTGTTTTGGGGGAAGTTTGGAGGGGTCTTTGTGCTGTTTGTTTTTTCTTTTTTTTCTTTTTTTTTTATAAAAGAAGCTGGCAATGAATGTAATTTGCCAGCAAATTATTTTTTTTTTCTTTGTAAATGTAAAATTGAGTCCCCCCCAAATTACATGCTAGTCTCTTTTGAGTCTGGTATGGGTTTTAATTGCTTCAATTTTACCCCCTTCCTGCTCAGGCCAATTTTCAGCTTTCAGCGCTGTCACATTTTGAATAACAGTTGCGTGGTCATGCAACGCTGTACCCAAATGAAATTTTTATTATTTTTTTCACACAAATAGAGCTTTCTTTTGGTGATATTTAATCACCACTGGATTTTTTATTGTTTGATAAAATAAAGAAAAAAAACGAAAGTTATGAAAAAAAAAGTTTTTCTTAGTTTCTGTCAAAAATCTTGTAAATAGGGGGGCGTGGCCAACTGCCGAGCAAGATGGACGTGTAGTGACACAGCTCCTGCACCGACCGGACTAAACACCGACATCCCCGCTATTCTGGTATACTCCAGCGACTGCTCAGAACATCAGAGCATTGGATTCCTCCCTTACATCATCCGTGATGAACCGCAAACGGAAAGAATACCGTCAGCCTAAGAAACTGACAGATTATTACACACAGCCGAAAATCCAAGATGGCGCCCGCGGCCCTGAATGCAGGAATTCGGCGGCCTACACAGATCTCCCTGATGAGGATGAACTGCAAATAACCCCACATCCTCACTCTCCTGATGCCTCACCATCATCCCCTGCTTCATCGGCCGGTAACAGCCCTGCAAAAGCGCGGATGCGCTTGGATGAAGAATCTGCAACATCTGAGGTGAGCCCTGAGTCTGACACAGCCCCAGCTCATCCATCCCCCATAGCAGCCTTCCCTACCACAAACCAGCCTGTACTAGATACCACAATGAAGGAGATGCTCATCTCCCTTCAGAGCTCCCTTCACAATGACATTTCCAATATGTTCTCCAGATTCTCCTCACAAATGAATCATATGGGACAGAAAATACACATGGTAGAGAAGCAGATGGGAGACATGACCGAAACGGTTAATGATCTAGTAGACGCCCATGATCATACACGCGACGAACAGCAATGGATGAGGGCCAAAATGGCGGACCTCGAGGACAGGTCCCGCCGTAACAATGTAAAGATCAGAGGGGTCCCTGAATCTATACTACCGCATGATTTAAACGCATATGCGAGGAAATTAATTTCCACGCTCCTGCCAGAGCTCACCCCCATGGAAACCATAATAGATCGCATCCATCGCCTCCCTAAACCCCCACATCTCCCGGCTGAAGTCCCACGTGATACCCTGATGAGAATTCACTTTTTTCACGCTAAAGACCAACTTCTGTTCAAATCAAGACACCTGGAACAACTTCCTGCCCCGTATACTAATCTACAACTATACGCTGACCTCTCACAGCACACCCGCCAGTTACGGAGACAACTGAATACTATTACCAAACCACTCAACAACCACAAAATCCCCTATCAATGGGGCTTCCCTACCAAGATCATAGTCACCAAGAATGGAACCAAGCATAACATCTCCACAGTGGAGGAAGGTCTCAAATTACTCCACATATGGGGAATTATCCCGGACCCACCCAACTCAGCCCAAATAAACCGCAGAGGAAACTCTCCACATCCCAGCGACAACCGTCACTCCGGTAAGCACTAACCTATACCTGAATAGTGGGATCGCACATGACCCACTTTATCTCATCTCCGGTCGGATGCCTTGCTCGTTGCAAATTGCTCCACGAACTTACACCCCACAACATCACAGCAGTACCAGTTTCAAATAACTGCTGTCAGTTCTTACGTTTTGTTTACCCTTTTTTCCTAACTCACTTTATTTTCTCCTCACCCTAAAGTTTCCTGTAACCAACATCTCTTCTCTCCTGAGAGCGCACGGAAGAAAAAAAAGGACACGAGTACCACGACCACCAGATCTTTCTACATAGAAGAACCCAACTACTAACTGTGAGTAAAAACTTACCACACATTCTACCCTTCACCACCCACCAAGATGCCCAAATTCCTCTCGCTAAATGCCAAAGGACTAAACCATCCGGTTAAAAGAGCTTCCTTATGGAAGACAGCCCAAAAATCTTCATGTGACATCATCTGTGTTCAAGAAACACACTTTAAAAAATCTGCAATGCCACACTGCAGTAACAAATCCTTCCCCAACATCTACCATGCTCCAGGCCCCACTAAGAAAAATGGAGTTCTAATTGCATTCAAACACACAATCAATTTTACGCTCCATGACAGCTTAATTGATGAAGATGGCAGATATTTGGCCCTAGATTGTACTTTGGACAATGCTAGATACACTATTGTAACGGTGTATGCGCCCAACACTAATCAAATTAGATTCCTCTCTAAGTTGATGCCCAAACTCGCCAAATTTCGCCAAGGAAATCTCATAATCTGCGGTGATTTCAACATAGTTCCGGACAATACCCTAGATACCTCCTCTCGCAAAACTAGAATTACTTCACCTATGGGACAGTTCCTACGAAACAATGACCTATATGACGTATGGAGATGCCATCATCCCACTGAGAGAGACTACTCCTTCTTTTCCCATCGACACAACTCATACACCAGAATCGACTACTTCCTAGTCGACAAGTGGACCCTGCCAAAAATTTCTGAATCATCTTTAGATACGATAACGTGGTCTGACCACGCACCAGTATCTATAACCCTTGAGTTATTGCCTACTTCCTCACGTACGAAGTTATGGAGAGCCAACGCTTCAATTATTCAATCACCCGAACACTCAATTACTATCCGTAAACACCTAGAAGAATTTTTTGAGCTGAATCAAGGATCGACATCAAGCAACACTATTCTATGGAACGCTCATAAAGCGGTCATCCGAGGAATTCTTATTCAAATAGGAGCTAGAGAGAAGAGGAGGAGATCACAGCGTCTTGATACCATCACCTCCCAAATTAAAATAACAGAGGCCCAAAACCAAATCAACCCTGATCCTGCCCTTAGAGAAAAACTTGTACTTCTTAGACAAGAATTAAGAAACCTACTACTAGACACATATGAAAAAAACCAGAAAAGATTTAAGGCTAACCACTACTCCACTGGGAACAAAGCAGGGAAAGCCATGGCAGTCAGAATCAAAGGTCATCATATCAAAAGCAAGATATCTCACCTCTACCATCCCTCCACGGGACAAAAAGTGATAGACCCCCAAGCCATAGCAGAAGCGTTTAGCCATTATTACGAAACACTCTATAATCTAAAAAATGACTCCACTATAAGCCAACCTTGCTCAAAAGATATAGAAAACTTTTTGACGGAAATTAATCTCCCCAAAGTTTCCTCAGAGCAACTAACAATACTTAATGCTCCATTCTCCCCAATAGAAGTATTAGATACCATCACAGCCCTACCATCCAACAAATCCCCAGGACCAGACGGTCTCACTGGAGAGTACTATAAAGAATTCCGTACAATTCTAGCCCCTTTTTTGGCTCAAATGTGCAACGACGCTGCCTCCTCCTCTTCTCTCCCACAGGAAATGTTAAATGCCTTAATCATTACATTGCCGAAGCCAGGCAAGGACCCTACCTCACCACAAAACTTTAGACCCATATCTCTACTGAACATTGACACAAAAATTTATGCAAAACTCATAGCAGCCAGATTAGTAAATATTATGCCCTCACTGATCCACCCTGACCAATCCGGGTTCACAAAAGGTAGGCAAACGTTTGATGCAACCCGTAGAATCATTAATATAATCCACCATGCTGAGTCTGAGCGAACGCCTTCTCTGCTTCTATCACTAGATGCAGAGAAGGCGTTTGATAGAGTCAATTGGATCTACCTCCAAGCTACACTCCTTAAATTCGGCCTCCAAGGTCCCATTCTTTCCGCTATAATGGCCTTATACTCAAAACCTTCAGCCCAGGTTTATACCTCTGAGATGCTATCTAAACCATTTCCAATTTCTAATGGCACTCGCCAGGGCTGCCCCTTATCACCCATAATCTTCAACTTAATGATGGAACCACTGGCTGAACATATTAGAATAAATAAATCCATCACAGGTTTCAAAATTGGTAAATTAGAACACAAGATCAACCTGTTTGCTGACGACGTCATCATAATGGTAACCAACCCTATATCCTCCCTGGCTTCGATACAATCTATACTACAAAAATTTAGTACCATTTCTTACTATAAGGTAAATGAAAATAAGTCATATATTCTGGACCTAGGTCTAGATGCCATAACCAGCAACCTTCTACGAAACTTCTATACATATCCATGGGCAGATACAGGTATATCATATCTAGGAATCACACTTACTAAATGCACCAGAAACCTCTTCACCAATAACTACACCGAACTGAAAATGATGCTTATTAAAGAAACCTCCAAACTTTCAAAATTTGAATTTTCATGGACTGGTAGACTAGCAGCATTTAAAATGCTCATACTCCCTAGATTGCTCTACACATTCCGCACTCTTCCTATCCCACTTACCAATACATACATCAAATCTCTACAATCAATTGTACACCACTACATTTGGCAGAGTAAGAAACCTAGATGTAGTCATCTCAAAACTACTAAACATAAACTGGCGGGTGGCCTGGGATACGTAAATATTAAAGATTATTATTTAGCTACCGTTTTATCTCAAATGAAGGAATGGGTAAGCACGCACACTACTACATTATGGGGAAACATTGAAAACAACATGACTCCAGGGCCCAACCTTAAATACTGGTTATTCAGCACTACAATCAAACGCCCAAATCTTCGATTATATTCGCCAACCATACAAGCTTCGGTTAGGGCTTGGACAATACTACACTCCGCGAAATGGTCCCAATTACCAACCAAAAGCATTCCAATACCTATCCAAACCCTACAATTACTGTCACCTGATTTGACTATTCCCAAATGGATAACAGACCAAAACCCTCATACCACAGACGTCAGAGCTAAGATACTGCATAAACCCTTTACCCAATTACAATCTCAATACCAAGCACCCCCCACAGACTTCTTTAGTTGTACCAGAATTCAACAATGCCTATCGGCTCACCCACGATTAGAAGGAGAATTACCACTTAAAATGTGGAACTACTACTTCTCCAATAACACACCTACCAAAGGCACCTCACTAATATACTCTACTCTCCAGGAAAAAACAGTATTCCTAAAATCTAAACCATACACAGACTGGGAAAAAGAATTGCATCTACAGTTCTCGGAACAACAATGGCAAAAGGCAATTCAATCCACATACAAATCCACTAGCTGCACCTCTCTATGGGAATTAATGCATAAAATACACCTAAGATGGTACCTAACGCCACAGAGAATGGCCAAATTTCATCCACAATCCTCATCCAAATGTTGGAGAGAATGTGACCACATAGGTACCTTATCTCACATTCTATGGTCGTGTCCAGTCTTAAAAACCCTCTGGCAAGAGGTGGAACACATTATACAAGACATCTGTCACCTTCCCATCAAACTCACTCCACAACTGGCCATACTGAACTTGAACACTGAACTATTGCCACCATCTTTTAGACTTGTAATCACACACATACTTCTAGCTACTAGGTTACTCATAACTAGAAAATGGAAAACAAACTTACCCCCAACATTAACAGAAGTCATAACACTGGTTCACTCCCACTTCGCATATGAACTAATTATTTCAAAAGGAAAACCCTCTTATGGAAAAATTCACAAACTATGGCACCCCTGGTCAAATTGGTACGCACAAAAACTTACCTGATAATTTTCTGATACTACTTACACATACTCGATCCACATTGTTCTCTTCACTCAATACATGACAATGCTCTCTACCCTCATCCACTACTCCTCCTACCCCCTTCCCTCACCCACCCACCCTTTTTTCTTCTTTCTATTATTTATCCCCAACTACCTTACTTTCTACTATCTCTACTACACATTACATACAGTTCCGTACAAGTACGAATAGCTCTCATAAATATACTCAAGTTTGATAAATACTCTAGACAAGATACGTTCCAACACAATCCTACACTTGAAGTTATACAACCTAAACTTCTGAGTATTAACTTCCTTTCGTACGAATGGTTAATGTTATTCTAAGTTGTTAAACGATTACTGTTTAAAATGTCTCTACACCATGGGACTGAAGGTTACCAAAACCACCCATGCTACAGCATGAGCCCGCACGGGGTACATGGGGATAATAATCCACACACCTTATCTTACCTTCAACACCTGTTATAGTTATATTACTCTCACCACAATTGACGAATGAATATTGATATGTAATTCTTCAACTGTATGTAATCAGAATGTGATTTTTGACAATGTCTGTTCAATCTTTCATTGAAATCTTCAATAAAAACGATTGAAACAAAAAAATCTTGTAAATAAGCATTTTTTCACCTTCACTGATGTGCGCTGATGAGGCTGCACTGATGGGCACTGATAGGCGGCACTGAAGGGCACTTATGAGGAGGAACTAATATGTAGCACTGATAGGCAGTACTGATATGCAGCACTGATGAACACTGATAGGCAGCACTGATGGGCACTGATATGTGGCACTGATGGGCACTAACAGGCGGCACTTATGGGTAATGATAGGCGGCACAAATAGACGTTGCTGATGGGTGCCACTAATGGGCACTGATGGGTGGCACTGATGAGCAGGCACTGATGGGCAGGGCCAGATTTGCCACAAGGCCACCGAGGCCAGGCCTCGGGGCGGCAGTGGTGCAGGGGCGGCGCCGCTCCTGCGGCGACTTCGCGGCCGCCCCCCCTTTCGGGCTGCTCGTTAAAGTTGATTAAGGGCACCGGTGCCTTTAGAAAAGATGGCCGCGAGCCGCCCACTACTGCGCATGCGCAGTTCTGAAGCGGCCGGGCTCGGGAAAGCTCGTATGCGCTCGGCCGGGCGGCGCATGCGCAGTAGCGTGATTTCGCCGCCCGGCGCCATTTTTGAAAAGATTAAGAAGTAATGTCAGCGGTGCGGCGGCGGGGGGAGAGAGATGACATCTCTCATTGCCAGCACCGCTGTTCCGCCCTCCTTCATCTGGTGACAGACAGGCAGCGTGGCAAGTGACATCAACATCTGGTGGCAGTGTGGCAAGTGACATCAACATCTGGTGGCAGTGTGGCAAGTGACGTCTCCATCTGGTGGCAGCGTGGCAAGTGACATCCCCATCTGGTGGCAGCCTGGCAAGTGACATCCCCATCTGGTGGCAGCGTTGCAAGTGACATCCTCATCTGGTGGCAGCGTGGCAAGTGACATCTCCATCTGGTGGCAGTGTGGCAAGTGACATCTCCATCTGGTGGCAGCGTGGCAAGTAACATCCTCATCTGGTAGCAGCGTGGCAAGTGACATCCCCATCTGGTGGCAGCATGGCAAGTGACATCCCCATCTGGTGGCAGCCAGGCAGTGTGGCAAGTGACATCTCCATCTGGTGGCAGCGTGGCAAGTGACATCTCCATCTGGTGGCAGCCAGGAAGTGTGGCAAGTGACATCTCCATCTGGTGGCAGCCAGGCAGCGTGTCAAGTGACATCTCCATCTGGTGGCAGCCAGGCAGCGTGTCAAGTGACAACTCCATCTGGTGGCAGCGTGGCAAGTGACATCTCCATCTGGTGGCAGCCAGGCAGTGTGGCAAGTGACATCTCCATCTGGTGGCAGCGTGGCAAGTGACATCCCCATCTGGTGGCAGCGTGGCAAGTGACATCCCCATCTGGTGGCAGCGTGGCAAGTGACATCTCCATCTGGTGGCAGCGTGGCAAGTGACATCCCCATCTGGTGGCAGGCAGAGTGGCAAGTGACATCTCCATCTGGTGGCAGCGTGGCAAGTGACATCCCCATCTGGTGGCAGCGTGGCAAGTGACATCCCCATCTGGTGGCAGCGTGGCAAGTGACATCTCCATCTGGTGGCAGCGTGGCAAGTGACATCCCCATCTGGTGGCAGGCAGAGTGGCAAGTGACATCTCCATCTGGTGGCAGCGTGGCAAGTGACATCCCCATCTGGTGGCAGGCAGAGTGGCAAGTGACATCTCCATCTGGTGGCAGGGAGAGTGGCAAGTGACATCTCCATCTGGTGGCAGCCAGGCAGTGTGTCAAGTGACATCTCCATCTGGTGGCAGGCAGCGTGGCAAGTGACATCTCCATCTGGTGGCAGCGTGGCAAGTGACATCCCCATCTGGTGGCAGCCAGGCAGTGTGGCAAGTGACATCTCCATCTGGTGGCAGCGTGGCAAGTGACATCCCCATCTGGTGGCAGCGTGGCAAGTGACATCCCCATCTGGTGGCAGTGTGGCAAGTGACATCTCCATCTGGTGGCAGCGTGGCAAGTGACATCCCCATCTGGTGGCAGGCAGAGTGGCAAGTGACATCTCCATCTGGTGGCAGACAGAGTGGCAAGTGACATCTACATCTGGTGGCAGCCAGGCAGTGTGGCAAGTGACATCTCCATCTGGTGGCAGCATGGCAAGTGACATCCCCATCTGGTGGCAGGCAGACTGGCAAGTGACATCTTCATCTGGTGGCAGCGTGGCAAGTGACATCCCCATCTGGTGGCAGGCAGCGTGGCAAGTGACATCTCCATCTGGTGGCAGCCAGGCAGTGTGGCAAGTGACATCCCCATGTGGTGGCAGCATGGCAAGTGACATCTCCATCTGGTGGCAGGCATAGTGTCAAGTGACAAGCGATGGTGGCAAGTGACAAGCTCAGGGCTCCCAATGATTCTGCATTATGGTGAGTTGAACTATTTCATTTTACATTACAATGTAATGATAGAAATAATGTGGTTCAATCATCCTGACACCATACCGCGAAAAATTGTTACCCCCCGCGCTTACCCTGAAGTACAATTAAAGCCAGTTGTTTTCAGTGTTCTCGTGTGTGGAGATATGTTTTTAATTGATCTATTGTAGCAGTCATTGATAAAGGACGTGAATGGTGGTGTGTGTGTATGTGTGTGTGTGTGTGGGGGGGGGGCGGCATTGAAGGACCCGGCCTTGGGGCGGCAAAGGGAGTAAATCCAGGCCTGCTGATGGGCAATGAAAGGCAGCACTGACTTACATCACTGATGGGCACAGATTGGCATCACTGATGGTCACAAATTGGTACCACTGATGGACACAGATTGGCATCACTGATGGGCACTGACTGGCATCACTGCCGGGCACTGTTGGGGCTGCACTGATAATCAGGATGCAGATGCTCAGTGCCCTGATTATCTGTACAGGTCTTCCCTGTGAGGAAATGTGGCTGATCAGCTCTCCTCTCCTCTCCTCACACTCTGTCAGTGTGAGGAGAGGGAAGCCAATAACCATCATTTCCTTGTGATTGGACACAGCTGATCACAAGCGTAAAGAGCCGCGTCATCGGCTCTTTACCGAGATTTTGATTGCGCCGTGTCCCAGACAAGCACGGCGAGACCGGGCGACGTCATATAGTTAGGTACTGTCTCAGACGGGAGGGTAGGAGCTAATGCTTTCCCGTTTCTTTGGTTTTTTTGGCGGGTTTTTCACTGGGACTGACTCACTGATCCTGTGATATATAAGACACAGCAATTATCAGCTATAGTCCAGGGATCAGCAGTAGGTAATGCAGAGGTCAATAGTTTATAATGCAGATATCAGGGGTCAGTAGTTTGTAGTGCAGAGTTCAGTGGTCAGCAGCACGTAGGGCAGAGCACAGGGGTCAGTAGTATGTAGGTCAAAGTACAGGGGTCAATAGTATGTAGGGCAGGGGGCATTGGTATGTATAGGGGGCATTGGTATGTAGAGCAGAGTAAAGCTGAGCATACATTATACAGTTTTTTCTTATTCAATTTCCTTTAGATTTACTTTCAACTATGTAGTGCAAGAGCCTGCCTGATTATATACAAATTAAAAGTGTTTAGGTTTGACCTCCTATTATACAGTTTTGGTAAATCTAAAAGAAAATTGTAAAATGTTATGGCTAGCCTTACAACAGGTCAGTAGGTTGTAAGGCAGAATAAAGGGGTCAATAGTATGTACAGTATAGTAGTCTAAAAGGGTTGGTATTCTGTATGGCAAAGTATAAGGGTCAGAAATTTTGTAAGGCAATGCACAGGTGTCAGCAGTATGTAGGGTAGTGTATAGGGGTCAGTAGTATGTAGGGAAATGTACAGGGGCCAGTAGTATGTAGGGCAGTGTACAAGGGTCAGTAATGTGCAGGGCAGAGTACAGGTAACAGTAGTTTGAAGGGCAGAGTACAGGGGTCACTGGTTTGTAGGGCAAAAGTACAGGGGTCAGTAATGTGCAGGGCAGAGTACAGGGGTCAGTAATGTGCTGGGCAGAGTACAGGGGCCAGTAATATGTAGGGCAGAGTACAGGGGCCAGTAATATGTAGGGCAGAGTACAGGGGTCAGTAATGTGCAGGGCAGAATTCAGGGGTCAGTAATGTGCAGGGCAGAGTACAGGGGTCAGTAATGTGCAGGACAGAGTACAGGGGTCAGTAATGTGCAGGGCAGAGTACAGGGGCCAGTAATGTATAGGGCAGAGTACAGGGGTCTGCAGGGCAGAGTACAAGGGTCAGTAATGTGTAGGGCAGAGTACAGGGGTCAGTAATGTGTAGGGCAGAGTACAGGGGCCAGTAATGTGTAGGGCAGAGTACAGGGGTCAGTAGTTTTCAGGGCAGAGTACAGGGGCCAGTAGTTAGAAGGGCAGAGTACAGGGGCCAGTAGTTTAAAAGGCAAAGTACAGGGGTCAGTAGTGTGTAGGGCAGAGTGCAGGGGCCAGTAGGGCAGAGTGCAGGGGTCAGTAGTATGTAGGGCAGATTACAGGGGTCAGTAGTGTGTAGGGCAGATTACAGGGGTCAGTAGTTTGAAGAGCAGAGTACAGGGGCCAGTAGTTTAAAGGGCAAAGTACAGGGGTCAGTAGTGTGTAAGGCAGATTACAGGGGTCAGTAGGGCAGAGTGCCGTGGCCAGTGGGGCAGAGTGCAGGGGTCAGTAGTATGTAGGGCAGATTACAGGGGTCAGTAGTGTGTAGGGCAGATTCCAGGGTCAGTAGTGTGTAGGGCAGATTACAGGGGTCAGTAGTGTGTAGGGCAGATTACAGGGGTCAGTAGTGTGTAGGGCTGATTACAGGGGTCAGTAGTGTGTAGGGTAGATTACAGGGATCAGTAGTGTGTAGGGCAGATTACAGGGGTCAGTAGTGTGTAAGGCAGATTACAGGGGTCAGTAGTGTGTAGGGCAGATTACAGGGGTCAGTAGTGTGTAAAGCAGATTACAGGGGTCAGTAGTGTGTAGGGCAGATTACAGGGATCAGTAGTGTGTAGGGCAGATTACAGGGGTCAGTAGTATGTAAGGCAGATTACAGGGGTCAGTAGTGTGTAGGGCAGATTACAGGGGTCAGTAGTGTGTAAGGCAGATTACAGGGGTCAGTAGTGTGTAAGGCAGATTACAGGGGTCAGTAGGGCAGAGTGCAGGGGCCAGTAGGGCAGAGTGCAGGGGTCAGTAGTATGTAGGGCAGATTACAGGGGTCAGTAGTGTGTAGGGCAGATTACAGGGGTCAGTAGTGTGTAGGGCAGATTACAGGGTTCAGTAGTGTGTAGGGCAGATTACAGGGGTCAGTAGTGTGTAAGGCAGATTACAGGGGTCAGTAGGGCAGAAAGCAGGGGCCAGTAGGGCAGAGTGCAGGGGTCAGTAGTATGTAGGGCAGATTACAGGGGTCAGTAGTGTGTAGGGCAGATTACAGGGGTCAGTAGTGTGTAGGGCAGATTACAGGGGTCAGTAGTGTGTAGGGCAGATTACAGGGGTCAGTAGTGTGTAAAGCAGATTACAGGGGTCAGTAGGGCAGAGTGCAGTGGCCAGTAGGGCAGAGTGCAGGGGCCAGTAGTGTGTAGAGCAGTTTAAAGGGGTAACCTTTATAATTGTAAAAATTCATTTCATAAATATAATGGTAGTAAGTATTTTCTATTTATCCACCATTTTCCCTGCATCTGGGGCAGACAGCTGTCTGCAGGCACCTGTGTCTGCTGAGCCCCATACACAGCAGTGACATGCTCTTTGTGACTGTTTGCACCTGAAAGCACCATTCGGAAAGTGGAAACATCTTGAACATGCTTCAGTTGGTTTTGCCACATCTACCTGCAGCTGAAATATATGTGCAAACCTTTCATTTTGGTGCTAAGAAGATGATTTAGTGCCAGGAAGAGACTACAAATTAGTCCTATTACATTGCAGGAGAGACATTTTATAGTGAAATAAACTTCTTCCATATCACAAATTACAGTGTCTTGTCAGCAATATTCCAGTACTGAGGAGATTAGTTCCCTGTATGCTAATCTGTTCCCTCCTTATACATATAAATCCTCCATATTTATGAATATTTAGGAAGATGGATCACTTTGCTGCAAACTTAAACTGGTGACATGAAAAATATGTTAACACTTTAAATGATGCGGTAAGCACTACTTGTATGTAAAATGGTCACGTGATGTGTTATCAGTTGAGAAACACAACCCCTACTGTGAGAAAATAAAATCTACATCCCTGTACCTCTGACTGCCAGGTACATGTGCTGAAAGTTAGCATGGAATTGCATTTTAATATACTTAACATTCCTTTGTTCTAAGGTGGGCAGAGCTGTGAACGCCTGTATAAACACTCAGACTGCAATGATTTACAGTGGGGGGAGTGGCCCCGAACCTAGTCTTCTGGGGTCCCTCGACGGCTGTCTCGGCTCCCCCCCCCCCCCGCAAGGACTCACCACCTTCATGCGAGCTCCCTCGCATGGTGTTGAGTGCTTGCGGGCGCACTCCCGTGATACAGCCAACGGCCAAAGCTCACTGTATCACTCGGCCCCGTCCCCCCCGGCGCGCTGCATCATTGGATGTGATTGACAGCAGCGCGAGCCAATGACTGCGCTGCTTTCAATCCATCCACTGTAACCAATCAATGGCCAGGCTGAGCGGTGAAGAGAATGTCGGGGGGCGAGCGCAGGACTTTCAAGGGGTCAGGTAAGTAAAACGGGGGGGCTGGGGGCGGCGGTATTGTCGGATGTTTTTACACCTTAATGCATAGAATGCATTAAGGTGAAAAAACTTTTACCTTTACAACCCCTTTAAGTTTAGGGTTTAATGTCTCTGTAGAGACCTGTGGAAATTAATAGTGGGGGGGGGAATTAAAGGTGGGTAGCATTCAGGCTGTGTAATATGTGTCTAGATGGCAAATTTTGTTTGAATGAAATGCCCTTTAAGGGGCCACACTAGGGAAAATAAGGAACTAAACAGCCACAGTATGGGGGGCGTGGCCAAGATGGCGCACTGAGTGGACGTCTGAGCTGGAGCTCCGCTGCCGAATTAGGCTAACCTCCTGCAATCCAGTCCATACTCCAGTCATCTGATGACGGCTGACATCCACATGCCCCGTAGGTCATCTGGGGCGGCTAAAGGACAGGGTAAGAGGATCCATTTTCCCCCTATACCTGAGGAGACTGTCCCGGCCTCTGCTGACCATGTGGGGACACGTGCACGCTCCACAGCCAACATGGCGTCCCAGACCAAGCTGAGCGAACAGACCCCCTCATCCCAGCCGGGGCTAGCTGAGGTCCTGGCCGCCATTGCCAACTGCCAGACCTCTATAACCACGCTGACATCTAAAGGTGATGCCGTGCAGCTGGATGTGGGACTGTTCAGACAGGACATGGACAAGGTGAGGTCCCGACTGTCCTCTGTTAAACAGCGCCTGGGCGATGCGCAAGATATAGTGGCTGAGCACACCAACAGCCTCCGGTCTCTGCAAACTAAAATATGTGCCCTGGAATACAAGGCTGAGGGCGCTGAGAATCGCAATAGGAGAAATAATCTCTGCATAGTTGGCCTTGCAGAGGGGGTGGAGGGTCCCCATCCTACTGAATTTTTGTAACAGCTGCTGCGTACCCTTTTACCTGGAGCTCAATTCACGCCCTTCTACGCTATGGAAAGGGCCCACCGCATCCCACCCAAACCTAGGTCCATAGGGACACCACCCCGCACTTTCATCCTCAAATTCCTCAACTTCAGGGATGGGGAAGAGGTACTTTGTGCTCCACGGCTGCAGGAGGACCTTACTTTCCAAAACACTAAGCTCCTTATTTTTCACGATTATTCGGAGGAAACACAAAGGCTGAGGCGATCGTTTGATCACGTCAAGGTGGCTATGTGCACAAGAGGAATCCGATATAGTGTCCTATTCCCAGCCCGATTGAGGGTTCAAGATGGAGAGACCACCAGATTTTTCACCTCACCCAGAGATGCATCTATCTGGCTGAATTCGCTACCACCGCACTGCTGAGAGATTGGATTTATCACTGATCTACACTTCCCAGATGTGGGTCAGTGATTCTTATCCAAGGATTTCCCCTGGGTGCTGCCGTGTACAACATGTCAGTTTTCATCTATTCCCTCTGAGTTTCAGCAAGTTTGTGGCTTTGCACCTGTTGTGCTTACCCTGTTTCTGATATACAACACACTGAAGATATGTGCCCCTGGCCAGTCCAGGTGTTTTCTAAATGTTTTCTTTTCCTATTTTCACTTTTTCTGCCATATTTAGTCCACTATGAAGGGCCCCAGTACACAGTCTACTACCAAATCTGGATTCCCTGGTGGGCAATATTGCAGGGTTGTTGTCCTGAATAATGGGGGGGGAGGATCGGGGTTTCACCTAAGTGACTGCAAGCATTCCCTGTCCTCCCAATGTTGTAGCCACTGGCGGAATTTAGTGGCCCTGCGGGTAACTACACAAGTTCTGATATCAATGCCCAGGGACATATATTTTTCTCCAATTCAAGGTTGCACTGGGGACGGTTATTGGGGTTGCACACCCGTGTTTCCTGTTTTAAGGGGAACTGTACTCTTATCCAGAACAGGGCTATCGAACCTAAAGAGAGCCCGGAGCAGTAGAATAAAATTCTTAGGCGCAGGGCGTGCATGACGGGGGGAGCAGTGTGTGGATTAGTAGAAGGGTGATACTATGGAGCCGAGGGGGAGGGGCTAGAAGAGGTCTTAAATTGTGGCCCCGCCTCTGGATGGATAACCAGAACGTGGGGGAAAGTTCCCGCCCACCCTCCTTAAGGTTGTTCACATGTATATTGGTCAGGTTGTTGTTTTTCATCTTTTTTTGGACAGGTATGGATGATGGGATGTCGTGGCAGCGGCGGGCATTGGTCTGTGCAGGGGAAGAAAGATGGCAGAAGTAAGAGTTTGGGATCTATCGTTGGTATGGGTCCTGGTGGTGGTTTCCAGTTAATGGAGGTTAACCGGGAAGTGATAATGGGGGCACTGCGGTCATTGGTAGTCTCTGAGCCAGCTTGTCGGCTTGAAGCCTATTTAATACACTCGATAGGGACCGCAGTGTAATATTGTTATGGCCACAGATGGTTACGAGGTCCTGCTCAGACCAACGCTAGACAGATTTATGGGGTTGAATAACAGATGTTTTTTCTGATATGTTTTATGTTAATTTGAAGCAATGGCGACCCTAGGGGGGGGCCAGAGGGGGCCCTGACCCCCCCAACATTATGCTGTGCCCCACCATGTGCCCCCCCCCCCAAAAAAAAAAAATTTTTTTTTTTTTTTTACAAAAAATCAATGTCTAAGAGGGAGAGAGTCCCCAGTCAGCTCCTGTGGGTGATTCCTCCCCCCTCCCCTGCTCGCTGACACTGCATAATGCGAGCGTTCACACAACCACGGCCACCCGATCTGCTCCTTCACCTGCATCCTCATTGGCAGGGAGAAGAGCGATTTGCAGGAAGGACTCCACCAGGACTCTCAGTTACTGAAAAAACAGACTGCTTTCTCCCGTCCTTAGGACAGGAGGACCAGCCTGTAAATTCCAAGAGATGCCAGACCAGCGCTGTCAATAGCAGGGGCAGGACAGTAAGAGGAGGCTGGGGAACCCCACAGTGGCAGAACACCAGGGCCCGGAGGCAAGACAACCTTTGCAACCCTGATAGTTCTCCCACTGCTTTGGATCCTTATATTTTCTTGATATGCTGGTGACATATATCTCTTGTTTTCTGCCACCCTGGGGGACCCCAATACAGTAGGAAGGGAGCTCACTGCAGAACATGTGAAAGGGCCCGTTGTGGGGTCGTAGTAAAGGGCCCCAGGATATATATATATATATATATATATATATATGCATTTTGTAGTTGCCCCCCTACTTTTGTCCCTGTCCCCCCATGTGCCCCCCCTAAATTTGAAAGCTGGAGACGCCACTGATTTGAAGGTTATATATATTTGTTTAAATAAAGTAACCTGCTACGGCCTTTTTTTTGTTACTCCAACTTTGGTGTGGTCTTGATTATTAAGAGTAAGATTACAAGGTTGGGGTTATGTAATAAGGTGATAAGCACATCTGTTATCCAACAGTCATGTGTTTTGTTGCTCATATCTTGCATTTTAATTTTTTCTTCATGCAGGGAAAGCCTGATTCTCACTTATTCTTATTTGATCCTAGTACAGTGGAGACTCTGCTCTCTCCTTTTTTCCAGCTGGCGGACTAAATCCACTACAGGCTGCACCCACTGGTCCATGCCTCTCATCATTGGGTGTTATATGGTTATGGGTATAAGCATTCCTTGGTTGGGGTGGGGGATGTGGGGAGGGGGGGTGGGAAGGGATGTTGGTTGGGGTTCTGTATAGGTTTGTGTATGTAAGTTTTCAAGGTGCATTGTTTTGTCTCTATGATTATTCTCAAGACATTAGATTGGTTAGATACTCTTTCAATATGCTGCTATGCAGTGTGCTTGTGTACTGTATACCTGTTTTCACCTCCTTGAGGGCTGGGTTGCTGCCCCTGTGGGCAGGTCTCTCACCCTGTGTTGATGCCTCACCTTTCCAATGCCTCAGTTCACGGTGATATCCTGGAACGTCAGGGGCCTGAACTCTGCCGTTAAAAGATCCTTGGTGTTCCGTTTCCTCCACAAGTACAACCCACATATTTGTGTTCTGCAGGAGACGCATCTCCAAAGCCCCAAAACTATATGCCTGAGAAAGGCATGGGTGGGCTTACACTACCACGCCACATTCTCCACATATACTCGTGGGGTCAGCATCCTAGTGAGAAAAACCCTACCGCTTCAGCTCATTGAGGTGAAAATGGACCGAGACGGTAGATACGTAATCATTTACGCCCATGTATATGACAAGACAGCGGTGCTGCTTCAGTCCAGGTTATATATCACATCATGCAACTTGTGGTTCAATTTGATAATGACCTGGTCTATTTTATGGGTGATTTTAATATGGTCCCGTGCGTGGCCCTTGATAGGCTGCATTCCTCGGCTCGTGACCCTCCTGACCTCCGGCAGTGGGCTGACATATATTACGGATGTCTGGAGACACATTCACCCCAACACAAGAGAATTTACTTGTCACTCAACTACGCATAAGACCCTGTCTAGGATAGATCTGGTCTTTGCGTCTAAAACTGCTTTACAGTATGTCCAGGGCGTGTCT
The DNA here is from genome assembly GCA_037952925.1 of Lithobates clamitans. NCBI lineage: Eukaryota > Metazoa > Chordata > Amphibia > Anura > Ranidae > Lithobates > Lithobates clamitans. The sequence continues at coordinate 1,578,711 of JBBGZY010001145.1, forward strand.
GTGATTTCCAGGGGCATCTCTGACCATGCCCCATTGTGCCTCTCCCTTGCTCTGACCGTTCCCCCTGAGTCTAGACTAGGGAGACTATCCAGATTCTGGGTAAATGATGAAAGACTGCAGGAGCCACTGAAGGCCTCTATTTGCAACTATTGGACAGACAACCAAGATACTACCTCCTTACCTGTGCTCTGGGACTCCTTTAAATCAAGGGCTAGGGGGGAATACATCTCCAGCATTAAACGCCTCCGGAAGGAGGCTGCCCTGTCCCTGGAGGGGATGAAGGGGAGAGTGGCTAGGTTGGAGGCAGCTTTTGTGGAGACCCTGGATGCTGACCGCTATAAAAAACGGCAGCGGGCTCTATGGGAGTTGTCCACTCTTATGCCCCATATACACGGTCGGACTTTGTTCGAACATTCCAACAACAAAATCCTAGGATTTTTTCCGACGGATATTGGCTCAAACTTGACTTGCATACACACGGTCACACAAAGTTGTCGGAAAATCCGATCATTCTGAACGCGGTGACGTAAAACACGTACGCCGGGACTATAAATGGGGCAGTGGCCAATAGCTTTTATCTCTTTATTTGTTCTGAGCATGCGTGGCACTTTGTCCATCGGATTTGTGTACACACGATCAGAATTTCCAACAACGGATTGTTGTCGGAAAATTTTATATCCTGCTCTCAAACTTTGTGTGTCGGAAAATCCGATGGAAAATGTCCGATGGAGCCCACACACGGTCGGAATTTCCGACAACACACTCCGATCGGACATTTTCCATCGGAAAATCCGACCGTGTGTACGGGGCATAAGAGTAACTCAGACTGACAAGGCCCTCCTATACTCGGCCCATAAGGTGTTTGAATTTGGGGGGAAGAATGGGAAACTGCTGGCCTTGCTGGCTAAGGGAGACATCCCATCCACCCCTATTGGCTGTATTAGGGACAAGAATGACCGCATACTAACAGCGCCTGATCGCATTAATGCTCGATTTCTACAATTTTTCCAGGACCTATACTCCTCCTGGGCTGACTTCTCGCCTTCCGATCTCTCCTCATTTCTTGAACCTATTTCTTTGCTAACATTAGCTGCAGTGGATAGAGAGAGGCTTGACGCAGACATCCCCCTGGAGGAGGTGCAATTGGCCATGGGACGGTTGAAGGGTGGTAAGGCCCCTGGAACGGATGGCTTGCCATCCGAGTTCTATAGCAATTTCATGGAACTTCTTGCTCCCAAATTGACCTCCCTTCTTTCAGACTATGGTTCCCTGGAGGCGCTGCCTGACACTATGAACAAAGCAGTGATTGTTTTGGTTCCCAAACCCGGCAGACCAATATCCTTACTAATCGTGGACGCCAAGATTTTTGCGAAGGTCCTAGCTAACCGGTTGTTCCAGGTGATTGAGGACCTTGTTGACGTTGACCAGACTGGTTTTATGCCGGGGAAGGGAACTGACATAAACATCAGGCGACTCTATTTAAACTTGTCTGTCCCCCATGACAATCCAGGCTCTAGTGTTACTGCCTCCCTAGACACCAAAAAGGCTTTCTTCTCCGTAGAATGGTCGTACCTTTGGGAAGTCCTTCAGCGATTTGGGTTTGGCCCCAAATTCATACACAGGATTAAATTACTATATAATGCCCCTAGAGCGAGGGTCCGTACAAACAACTGACTTTCCGCCTCTTTTAACCTTTTTCACGGCACGCGGCTGGGATGTCCGCTCTCCCCCAGTCTGTTTGCCTAGGCACTGGAGCCCCTGGCCATCTTTATCAGGTCTGCTGCGGATATTGTGGGCCTTCGGCTGGGAAAGCTGGATGTTGTCCCTGTATGCGAATGATGCATTGCTGTATCTTAATTACGCTGGCCCCTCGTTGTTAGCCGCCCTACATATTTTTGATCATTTTGGTACCTTTTCGGGTATTAAAATAAACTGGTCCAAGTCAGTTCTATTCCCCATAGATGCAGATGCTATTAAGACGGCTGCCTCCTCCCGTCTGCGGTGGGTGGAGCAATTCCGGTTTCCCTATTTAGAGAGATTGAACAATGTGTGGGGTTCTTTCTCTAGCATGGCGGCGTCCCTAGACTGGCACGTTCTACCCTGTGGCTTCCAGCTCACCTGGGAGGATTGGCCTTGCCCAATTTCAGGGTCTACTATTGGGCTGCGATGCTGGTAACAGTCCAGCTGTGGTTCAGGGCTCTAGATCAAATGCGGCCACCTGTCTGGAAGCAGTTTGCTTGGGCTCCCTGGCTGATCTACGGAATTTTTTATATAGAGGCCCAAAGGCATATAAGCAGGTTCCTGCCCCAACGAGGGCCACCTGGAGGGTGTAGGTAGCTGTGAGATGTAGGTTTGTGCATCCCGATCAGTGGTCGCCGGCCCACCCACCCACACTGGGGTAACCCCAGCTTGCAGCAGTTCCACACCCTGCCTGACACCCAAGTCTGGGCCAAACGCGGTGTTGTCACCCTGGGTGATGTTATGCATCAGGGAGTCTTACTCCCAATGAGTGACCTGCTTCACAAATTTCAGTTACCCCAATGGATGCGGTTTAGATATCTACAGCTGCGACATGCCGCCAGAGCAGTTTCCCCAACTGCTGCTCCTCCAGGCTGACCCTATTGAAGACCGTGTATCCCCCGGAGACATAGACAAACCCTTATCGACCTTATATGCTGCACTTCTGGGCACTGACTCCCCTAAGATGGACGGGCTGTGGAGGGTGTGGCAGAGTGACATACCATCATTGGACAAGGAGGACTGGGGTGACTGTTTAGAACATGGACCTAGGTTGGTATTCTCCTCTAGAGATAAGCTTGTCCAGGTAAAGTTCCTACACACGGTCTACTACACTCCCCAGAAATTACACCATATATTCCCAGACCGGGATCCGATATGCCCCAAATGCAGGACACACGTGGGGTCTTTCTTTCACATGTTTTGGGAATGCCCGATTATAACATCATTTTGGTCAGAGGTCTTCAGTGAAATTAATCTTAGGGTAGAGTTGTCCCTTCCAGTCACACCCGAGTTGGCACTATTAGAGGTTCATAATGATGTGCAGCATTCCCATCATTTAAAACTGCTGATATCTTATCTCCTGTTTTATTCAAAGAAGGAGATTCTCCTGAAGTGGATTTCCCTCTCCCCCCTCTCTCTCCTCCTGGGAAGCATTGATAGACACAGCCCTGCCAATGTACAGACTGGCCTACATTAATAGTGGCTGTCAATGGAAATATGACAAAGTATGGGACCCATGGGCCAACACATAGAAGCTTTTGGAGGGAGGGGGATGTGTATTATCCATGAGTTTCTTCCTCTTGTTTAATCCTGCGGCTGATTGCTATCTTATATTTAATCAACTGCATTGTAAACTACGGTTGTGTCTGTCCCTGTTTCCTGTGTTATCCAAGCATTTTGTACTGTTTTGTTCTAAGCTAATCTGTATGCTCTGTCTTGCCGTTTTGACAACAATAAAGCACCTTTGTTTTGTAAAAACAGCCACGGCATGTTGTGAATCACAGCCAGTGAGCCAATGAGGAGAGAGGGGGCAGGGCAGAGCCGCAGCTCTGTGTGTGAAGAGCAGCAGCTTGGGAGCGAGCCTGCTTGGGTGCCCCCATAACACGCTGCTTCGCTGCTTGCTCTGGGGGCACTTGACAGGAGGGAGGAGCTGCTCTGTGCAAAACCACTGTACAGACCAGGTAAGTATAACATGTTTGTTTTGTTTTTTTGGTATTTTTAATATTGCATTTAAAATTATTTTAACTGGCAATTGCGCAGTCATGCAATACTGTACCCAAATGAAATTTATATAATTCTTTTATATATATTTATATAATTCTTTTATATAATTCAGTACAAATACTCTCCGAATTCCCCCTTTTTGAAAAGTAGACAGTCCAAGGTATTTAGTAAGAGGCGTGGCAGTTTTTTGAAGTTGTTATTTTGTCACAATTTGTTGGATAATTAAGAAATTAAATAAAAAAATGTTTTAACAATTATTTTTTTACATACTGTCACCAGTGCAGTACAGTGACATCATATGACTGGTGTGCTGGTGATCAGGGATACAGACAGGTGACAGTATGTAACGAAAAATAAATAAATACATTTTTAATACATTTTTTTATCTTTTTTTTAACATTTTTTTACATACTTTCTTTAGAGTAGCTCAGTGTCACCATAGTGACATTACTACTCTAGGGGGGGTGGATCATAACCGTGAGCAAGCTGTTCATGAATGGAAATCCATTTGTGATAGTCTGTTTACATTGTTATCATGTGATTGCTATGATTGGTCATAGCGATTTACATGATTCCGAGCACTGTGATCCGCTGTGTCTGACGGACACAGAGGTCACAGGAGTGTGCGGCTGCACTCCCAGAGGGCGCACTAGTGTGCATGTGCAGCTCCCAACGTACAGGAACGTGATTTTGCCTGTACGCGTCGCCGGCCCACCCACAGTAAAATTATTGTGGATGGGTCAACAAGTGGTTAAGAAACTATCTTACCTGCAAAACTTTACTTCTCAAAGTAATTCACAAACATCTGTGATTCTCCTACTATTATCTCCTACTTATGGTGTATGAAACAGAAAAGCTGTATTATATAGCTTCAAAGCACAAGGAGGTGACAGCACCATTTAAGATCCACAGTTCTGTCATGACCTTGCCTTCTCTTTTTGGACTACCAGTGAACATCGCCACACTGCAAGGTCCACCTTACACCACTCTTGTGTGGCTACCTAAGTACTTCCCACCCAGAAACTCCAATCGCAAACCTGCTAAATATAAAGACAGGCCTTGAGCGAATATACTGGCGGAACTGAAATATGATTTAAGGGCTTAAAAATGAATACATAATTGAACTAATAGTTTCTTACATTTGCCTGAAATGTTCCCACCCACTGCTGTGTTTTGCTGTGAAACCCAGAGATGCAGCTTGAGGTGAAGGGCACTATACTGGTACACACTTCTGACAGCGAGGAGTATGAGCGATGATTGGCGTGTACTGTGGAAGTGAAGTCAGGTCGGTGTTCTGTTACTGGGCCGCTGAACTCTTCGATGCTAGGATTATGTTTTGATTAAAGTTTAATGATAACCCCAGGCCACTGTGTCTTGTCCTGTACATTCAGCATAGGGAGGATTTAATGACTTACAGGCCTTGAGTGCTGCGCAATGTTTCCATCAGAGGATTGGCTCCCAGCTACCTTAGCACAAGCCACATTTTCCTTCTATGATTTATCTAGAACTAAGGCATTTGGGGAAAATACCATTACAGAGTCTCAATGATTAGCTCTGTGTGGCCCTGTGGCACATTTATCTTGCATTCAACAGTCAACATGCCTCTGTGAGCATGGAGCTTGTATGTTCCCCCTGTGTCCATGGCTAAAGAACACCAGCAAAATCTAAAGCGGAACTAAACTCAGTGATACTCACCTGTCGCTTCAATGGTCTGTCGCCCCGAGGACCTTCACTGGGCTTCTTTCAGTTGGCAATTTTTGACCATCTTAATTGGCCAGAATGGTGTGACGTCACTCTGGCGCATGCGCGCAAGTGCAGTCTTGCTGGTGCATTCTACTGTGAGCAGACAGGTAGGTTTATTTTAATGCAGAAAAGATATTGCATGTCTCTTCTGCAATAAAGCACTGCCTGATCACAGTTTTTAAATATTAGTTTTTTTAGTTACACTTTAAAGGGGTTGTAAAGGTTTGTGTTTTTTCACCTTAAAGTGGGGTTCCCATTTAAAAAAAAAATAAAAATTAAAAGTCAGCAGCTACAAATACTGCAGCTGCTGACTTTTAATTAGACACTTACCTGTCCCAGGGTCCAGCGATGCGGGGGATCGAAGCCCCACTCGTCCCCCCCTCCGCTCGGCAGAGCCGGCATTTTAACTGTGGGCGCCCAGCTGTGGCTTCACAACCGGGCACCCACTGCGCATGCACGAGCCGCGCGGCACGCCGTCACTGGCCCTGTAATCATCTGGGACCGGTCACGTGTCCTAGATGATTGACAAGAGGGGGGGTGGAGAGGCGATCTCCCTTCCTGCGCCGAGGGAAGTGATGTCACCAGCCCAGGCACCGAAGGAGGCAGACTACGAGGGACCCCCTAGCAACAGCCATTTAGAGGTGAGTAAAAAAAAAATTTTCTCCAAATTTTTTTTTTGATTTTTTTTAAGCACATTACTAATTTTTTTTTTGGGGGGGTGGAACTCCACTTTAATGCATCCTATGCATTAAGGTGAAAAAACACCTGTCAGTGACCGCCCCCCCCCCAGCCCCCTGTTTTACTTACCTGAGCCCTCAAACTTGACCCTCGGGGACGCGCTGTCTCTCTGCCCGGGGTTCTCGGCTATTGTTGATTGGATAGATTGATAGTAGCGCAGCCATTGGCTCCCGATGCTGTCAATCAAATCCAATGATGCAAGCGCCGGGGGGTGGGGCCGAGCCCTGCATTCAACCTCTATGGACGCTGAACGCTGGACTCAGGAGCGGGCCCGCAAGGTAACCCCCCGGGGGGTTATCTGATGTGGGGAGGAGCCGCGAGAGCTGCCGAGGGACCCCAGAAGACCAGGTTGGGGGCCACTCTGTGCAAAACGAGCTGCACAGTGAAGGTAAGTATGATATGTTTGTTATTTTAAAAAAAAAATGAACCTTTAGTGTCAATTTAAATCAGTCCACCTGCATGATGCTTTTCCTTATGTCAGGCACGGGGGACGGTGTTTATGGAGATACATGTCAGGAAGCAGGGAACAGACATAAGACAAAGTTACAATAATAACCATGGTTGCACACTGCACAGTAAAGTGGAAACCATGCAAAAAAAATTTGCAGGCAAAGCAGTGCTTAAGAGTAAATAAATGAATAAATGAATAGAATAGCAGATAAAAAGCACACTTGTCAAAATTGGCAGCAGCTGCTGCTGTGAGCACAGGAACCTCTCTTTATATTGATCTTTCATAGTAAAGTGACCATTAAATAGAGCATAGCTGGCATTTATAGAGTTGAAGACATGCTGCACAGAGATAGAAACTTTTCATAGACAGGCAGTAACCACATTCTATGTATAGAAAATGTCACATTATGCATATTGTGAAAGTCCTATACTGGGTCTGACACTGTAATCTCGCTGCATACATCATTTACATTACAATTCCCCTCGAAGTGGCAGCATATTACCTGCTCATTCGTTCTCCCGCACAGAGGTAATGCTCTGTTCTGGGGACATATTACTATTGTAGATCAAGTCCAGCTCATCTTAATAATAGATTAGCAGGATTCCGCTCCTCGTTTGCTGCTCAGTGTAGAAAAGCGTTTATCCAGACAAAATCAATTTGCAGCCAAAGCAAATGGTTGTCTTGGGCTCTGTTTTATTTGTTTTTCCAGCAGTTTCATTAACATGGACCTGTCATTAAAATTCATACTTCGCATAAATCTGTAGGGTGACATTGTCAGCATTACCAAATCACATTATCATTTTAAGTAAAAAAGTACCACTGCTTTGACATGAATAAAAAAATATACTGCTGGGATGGCAGGCAGAATCTGACGATTACATTCTCCATTTGCAGATCGTCGGATAATGCCTCTAACGATTTGCGCATTCGCTGAAGTGCCGTTGCGTCCTGCGCATGCGTAGATCGTCTGAGGCATTGTCCGACGGGGATGCGCTATTCGATAGAACAGGTTAATGCCTAGCTAGAGATCACACGGTCACTGGCTACCTGAAGCATTGTGGTTGTGTAAAGTCATTAGAGATATTCAGGCAGACCCTGTCTGGTAGGTTTGCATTAAAATGAAAGGAACAGCAAGGAACCAGCTTGAAGTGGATCGGCAAATATAGCAATGAGTCATTCCAAATTTCAACATAGAAAAATTATTTTAACACCAGTTTATTTATTTATTTATTTTTTTATAATCTTTATTTTAAGCATATTTTCATTTAACAACATACAGATAGAAAAGGTATAAAGTATGTTACATAGATTGCCCTTTGGGGTACACTTTTCACAGAAAGAAAACGTAACTCAGGGATACACACATTGAGGGATCGTTTCAGAGGGATGTATGATCAACATCTCACTATAGCATCATATGAATTCACACATCTATGAATCTCCCCTACAGTCCCCTCCGGGACATCCCTGAGGAAGATTAAAACCTTCAATCAAGAGCAGGGATCACATAGCGATCCGAGGTACCAAGGGCCAGCAAAGAAATCAGAAACATAAATCAAGATGAAAATGAAAACAAAATAAACTGCAACCAAAAAGAAAAAAGGGGGTGTTACACCTTTTAGCATGGTAAACCAACTTAAGCTGTATTAGGTTTGTTAAGACTCTTCTCTACTTTTACTCTCCAATCAGTGTCGCACCAGAACCCCCACACCCCGACCCCGTCAATCAGGTGGGGCCATCGTCTGTGAGGGTCCTGGGATGGATGACACTGCCGGACTGGTATATTGTATCCAGGTATCCCAGATTGAATAAAACTTCTCATATCTGTCTTTACATTTCGCCATCCATTCCTCCACAGCCATGATATTATTGACTAAAGTTATCCATTCAGTGTGGGTAGGTACCTGAGGCTTCTTCAAATATATTGTGATTAGCCTTCGGGCCGCATTAAGCAGATGTGGTAGTATCGACTTACGGTATTGGCCGAGAGGAATGGTGGGGAAATGCAATAGGGACTCCATGGGGGAGTCTGGGAGCTCCAGGTCTAAAATGATTTTGATCTGAGCGTGAATATCCAGCCAATAAGGTCTTAATTTGGGACACTCCCACCAGATGTGGAGAAATGAGCCTCTAAGGCCACATTCTCTCCAGAATGTGGCTGAAAGAGACAGGTATATCCTAGCAAATTTGGAAGGGACCCTATACCATCTGGTTAGGACTTTGTAGCTGTTCTCTTGCATTTTTGTGTCTACTGTGCTGGAGTGTGTGGGGCTATAAAGATGGTCCAGCTGAGGCTCAGTAAAAACGTGCTGAAGGTCCCTCTCCCAATCCCTAATAAATCATAGCTTTCCCTCATTGTGCATGGTTTGCAGTAAGTCATATATTACCGATATTGCATGAGGGATAGCGGAGGTTGACATACATAGGCGCTAGAAGTGTGATGCCTGAGTGGGAGAGCGAACTCCATGGGGTAGACTCTTAATGAAATGCTGGAGCTGTCTATAACGCCACTCGTCCATTGAGAAGGTGCCATATTGTTCCCTTAGTGTCGCCAGCGGCAGCAAGCCTTGGTCTTGGATAAATCTACCACATCTGGACTCTCCATCAGCCGCCCACGCCCGAAAAAAGGACAGATGCTCCCCTGGATTAAACCAGGGGAAGCCACCCAATGGTGCCAGAGGGGAAGACGGCGGAGCAAGCCTTCCCCACCTATTCAAAGCGTTCCAGATTGTCAGGGCATGGGAGGCCATGGGAAAAACCCCTGAACTCCCATGGAACCCAGGGGGCATGCGACAGGTTAACACCAGTTTATTACATGTATACAATGTTATTATGTTTTCTCTTTTATATAAAAAAATGTATAAAACAAAAAATACAAAAAGTATTAAAAAAAGACTACAGTTCTCTTTAAAGCATATCCAAACCCATAGGCTTAGTTTACAATTGCGATTAGGAGGTGGTAAAGCACGCGGCTGAGCCCCTTAAAGCCTAACTTTTATTTATCTTTTCACTTTAAATAGTTACCTTGGGCCAAGCTGACCTAAACATGAATTCCTTCACTAATTGCTGCTGCCGCTGTCAGCGCTGTATATACTGTAGGTAGCATTTGCTAGGTACAGTATACAGCGCTGTGTTTAGCCAACCACTAAGGAAACAGAAAAATGCAAACAAGTGTTGTGTGCCCACTCACAGACCAGTAACTAAATGGAATTGACCATCCTAGATTATGATTATCTTAAGCTGGGTACACAGTTTTTTGCTTTTCAACCAGTGGGCTGGATTTCTGCATTTACATGTAGCGCTACTCTTGCAGAAGCCACAGGTAAAAACGGGTCCTCTGTTCTTTGCCTTGATCTTCTCAGAGGCCTGAGCCCTCCTGACACGCCAGGTTGCGTGTAAACAGCAATCAAACACAATGAAACACTGAAAGTAATTCCTAATAAGCAATAGTAGTGCTATGTCAAAGAGCAGACACTAGACATGTGTAGAAAAGCAAAATTTGTTTTGTTTCGTATTCATTCGGTATGTTACCAATTTTGTTTTGTTTCGGAATTTGTTTAGTGTGGTTTCAGAATTTGTTAAATTTTGTTTTGTTTTCATAAAATTTTGTTTAGTTTATTAATTTTCTAATGAATTCAAATTTTTAGAACGATTTGAATTTGGATCGGTCGAAAAATGATCAACTGATTTGAATTCAGTGTTAATGGCCGTCGTGTCATTAACAATCAATGTGTCATCAGCTGTCAGCTGGCTTCCCCACTATAAACAAAACAATGACAGCAATAGAAAATTAAAAAAAAACAGCATGAGGCCCCCCGCAATCAATACCAGGCCCTTTGGATCTGGTATGGATTCTAAGGGGGACCCCACGCCAAAATTATATTAAAAAAAGGTCCTTCTCAAATTCCATACCAGACCCTTATCCGAGCATGCAGCCCGGCAGGCCAGGAAAGGGAGGGGGATGAGCGAGCACCCCCCTCTCCTGAGCCATACCAGGCCACGTGCCCTCAACATGGAGGGGTGGGTGCTTTGGGGCAGGGGGGGCTGATAGGAACAAGGGCCTCTTCCCGACAACCCTGGGCAGTGGTTGTGAGGGTCTGGGTTTATCAGAATCTGGAAGCCCCCTTTAAGAAGGGGGCCCCCAGATCCTGCCCCCCCCTATGTGAATGAGTAGGGAGTACATAGTACCCCTACCCATTCACCAAAAATGTGTAAAAAGTGAATAATGACAGTAAGCGAGTTTTTGACAATTCCTTTATTAAAAAATAAAAAACAACTTCTTCCAATGTAGATCCATCTCACGCTGCCTGCTGCAACGGGGAACCCAAAAAAAGAAACAAAAACCCCCCAGCCCTGTTGAATGCTCTCTGTGGACTGCCTGCTCTTCCATCTGGCATTTCTTATATAGGTAAGGAGCGGGGCCACCCAGTGACATCACTTAGTGACCCCACCCCTTGTGACATCATCGAGCCACCATGCCCCTGGTCTGTGACATCACAATGGGACAGGGTCAGCCGCTGCCGTCATCTGGTGACTTCGCCCCTTAGCTATTTAAGAAATGTCAGATGGAGGAGCAGGCAGTCCGTGGGAAGCTTTCGATGAGGTCAGAGGTTCCTGTTTTATTTTTTTTCGGATTTAGCAGTGTGGCGGGCGGTGAGATGGATCTACAATGGGTGGACCTTGTTTTTTATTTTTTTAATAAAGGAATTGTCAAAAACTCATTTACTGTGTCACTTTCTACACATTTTTGGTGAATGGGTAGGGGAGGGGGCCTGCTGCTTAACAACCAGCTATTCTTCACACACAATTCAAATCGGTCAATCATTGTTCGACGGATCATAATTCTGAAAATTTGGAATTCATTAGGAAGCAAATAAACTAAACAAATTTTAACGAATTTCAACAAAATTCGTTACCATTCGTTACTATTTAATTTGGGGATTTGGATACATCCGAATCTCTGAATAACCAAAAATCTGCCCAAATTTGTATTCGGCCTGAAATGAATTGCACATGTCTAGCAGGCACCAAACCAATTAGCAATTACTAATGTATTGTCAGTCAGCAAGGTTGATAACTGAACAAATACACATAAAATGGCAATTATGGTAACACAGTTGATCATACAAGATAACTAACAATAAGGGCTATAAACAGTAGCAATGGCACTCAAAATGCGACAGTGAGCAGTAATAAGACTTGATCTACCAAACGCAGGAACTAAACCTGAATGCAGTGAGATGTGAAGAGGTGCAATATAGCTGTAGCACAGAAGAACGTGAATGCAGGCCAGAGGTGGTAACAGTTTGGCGTAACGGCATCTCAGAGTTGGTAATGGTGTGATATAGATTTGGTAGAGGTGTGGTACTAATTTGGTATAGGAATTATTTGGATTGGGTGTACTAGATGTCCTGCTCTCAGTGGCCCAGCTTCTGCTAACAATGCAAAGACAAGCCCATGGCCCTCTCACAGATTTCTAGTAGGTCCTAGCAGTAAAGGGAGGCCCCCTCGGTCTTGTCATGGTGATTCTGCAATTCACCTGGCTGAAGTGGTAAGTCAGATGAATACTAGGGTCTCCCTGTGGCAACCAAGCAAAGGCAGCAGGGCTGATGGTGCTGTTGAACCTCTGGTAACCCCACCTCGACTTCTGGCTCATGCCTAGCTGGCTTGGCCTCCAGCTTGCAGATAAATGCACTGGCAGCTGTGTATGCATGGACTCCTGTGACACCAAGAGAGTGGGCTTTTTCTGGGCACACAATAAAACCCCCTCCTGGCTCATCCTGCTCCCTAAAGTCTATTGGAAACTGTAGTTCAGAAAGTCAGTAGCTCTATTACATGGCTGCCATCCAGGACTTCAACTCCCGGGGCTCCAGGGGCTCTGCAATAAAGTTTATGGGCTCGCCTGACTTTAGCTCTCCTCCTGCTGGCTAAGGGGAAACTGGTGTAACACAATATTAATAACCCAGTAGAGAAAGGGAGGCAAATAGCAAATAGAGGGCAATATCTACTCCACGGTTATGTTGTAGCCCAACACCTGCCTATACACACAAGCGAGGAGGGTGCAGGAGTCCACCCCGCTGCACTATTTTAGTCTGACAGCAAGAACAGCAGGAACTCTCTGCTGTCAGAATACAATGATCAGATCTGCAGCTGATCAAAGAGAGGGCTAGACACAGAATGGAATTTGTCTGGTTTTTGCTGCTTCGATCCATGTGCACCCAGCTTTAGGATCAGGAGAAACAATGTAACAAGACTACATGCTGCCTGGGATGCAATGGTGTAGGTCCTTTGTCTTTAGACTTGTAGTACTATACTGGCTGGAAGACTGCAGTCTGCTGGGGCTAAGTAGATGCAATTCAATGCAGAATTCTGCTCAGATGTATACCTTGTACTGCCCTTTTGATGGGTTTACTTTGTTTCCAGGTGCAATCAATCAACCATCTATCACCTGGGTCTGTAATAACCATGTACACACTGATAACCTACCTTCATTTTCAATTTTACAACCACATGCAGCAACACAATTAATTTACCACTCTGCATTATTTCGTCAGGGCATCACCGCATGCTTTTAATGGAAAACGCAAATGAGAAAGGCCTGCAAGAAAATGAAATGACTCCATTTTGTTTTTCGATTTTTATTTTTTTCTTTACAAAGTTTGTCTCTGGAAGTGCACAACTAACAGTTTCTCTAGACCAGTGTTTCTGGAACTGTAGTCAATGCATGGACCCATGCCTTTCTGTATCCTGCTGGAATTAAAGGAGTAAACAAAGGTGGCAAGGAGGTGTAAATGAGTTGAGAAGAGATCAGAGAAAGATCTAATGGAATTGAAAGGATATTAGAAAAAGATCTTATCAGAGAACACTGACTACTCTCATATAAAGACTTTGCAGGGTAAAAGGTGGTGACAGACATTGGTAGTACACTGGATCTTTGACTTTTCACATGAACCAGTGGCCTCCAGGGCAAAGTACAAGGTTCACTAGATAGCATGCACTGTATAAGAGCCTTCTATGCTCTCTATTGCCTCTCTATTTGCTATAGGGGAGGTTTGATGAGGTGGAGGCCTCCAATATTTGCTCAATGGTTCAGTTCAACTGAAACATTATGTAAGCAATTTGTTATATGAATTACAACATGGATACACATATGGCACAAAATTATACTTGCATGATGTTACATTATTTATATATGCAAAATACTCACTTTGTTTTAATGTAGTGATTGTTGTTCTGTTTTACGTGACACCGCTTTCACAGTTCTTGATGAAGGGGGTATAGTGACCCATGAAATGTGTTGAATTGGCCTGAATCCCACCATGTGATTAGCATGTAAGGCATTATTGATAACAAAAAATCTTTCAGAGATTTATAGTATATGTGGTTAACGAGGGTGCATAGGATAGCATTCTTATTTTATACAATCGGAATTTGTTGTACATAAATGTTATGCTATGGTGGCCTTAGCACCTATAAAGTCCCAGTACTAAAAAACGTGTAGACATGAGCAGGGAGGGCTCTCTGATTCCTCCTGTATTGATTTGTATTGTAAGTGTACTGTCTGCCCTCATGTTGTAAAATGCTGCGTAAACTGTCGGCACTATATAAATCCTGTTTAATAATAATAATAATAATAATAATAATAATAATAATGTACAGTATTAGTATATTGGGAGCAGGTAGGTGGCACACAAGCTAGCCCCCTTTTGCCTCTCCTGGGCACTGGCAGTACCTGTCAGGAGGCAACACACTTGCTGCCTCATGCTGCTTTTGCCTAGATTCAGCACTATGGAGAGCTCCAATCAATATATTTACAGGCTTCACCATGGCTGCTAAAAGCACTTGTACATTAAAGTGGTTGTAAAGGCAGAGCAATGTTTATGCTAATGCATTCTCATGCCATTGGCTCCCGCTGCTGTCAATCACAGCCAGTGAAGGGGGAACAGGGGGCAGGGTCGAGCCACTTGGGGCTCAGGAGTGAGCAGGCACAAGTGCCCCCCAAAGCAAGTGGGGGCCAGAGAAGAGGAGGATTGGGGCTGCTTTGTGCAAAACTATTGCACAAAGCAGGTAAGTATAACATGTTTGTAAATGCCTGATTGTTTTTTTTCTTAATTAAAATAACAATCACTTTAAATTATGTTTCAGCTTTCACAGTCCAACTGGGATAACACCTATTTTATATATGTTACATGTTCTCGTTCACATAGCATAACTTAAAAAAAAAATATTAAAACATTTCTGCTTATCCTTACATACAAGTCGATGGGTGGACACTCCGGACCAATCTCCCTCTCCCCCCTCCCCAATTTTTTTGTTCCTGTCCCCTCCCCCTTCATCTTTCTTCTACTCTTTTCTATCACTTTTGCTCTTTCACTTTGCCTACCCAAGATTCTGGTCAAGAGACATTCTAATAAGATTCTGTTAAGATTTTGTTGAGACATTTGAATACAGGGTGTAAGCCACACCTACTTTACCACTAGGAGGCACCACGGCATGTGCTTGGTTCCTGGATCCCTTGTGCCTGCAAGTGTTACTAGGAGCCCTCCATGCACTTCCCTAGAGGCCTAAGCAAGGGGTTCCTGAACCCCAGAATGGTCACATTTTGCCTTGTATGCTAACCACCGCTTTGTGGGGGATGTGTTACACGCCTAATTTTATTCTGTTTACATTTTTGGCTGTTAACCCTTCCCTGTGCATTTGTATGTTATTTACACATGTCTCGCAATGCTTTACTAACCTGTCTGTTGTCATTTTGATACATTTATATTAATAAACAATTTGAACAAGAAAAATGTCTGCTTACCTTTTTTAGATCCTTTCCTGGTTCCAGCACTGTAAAAATCCTACTAGTTCTCTGTTTATGAGAGGGCTGGGCCTGGGCCTGGGCAGATCATCTTTATCAGTAACACCATCTGTTTTTGGGACAGACTCATTCTGACATTGTTACGAAATCTTTGCAGTCAGCTATGACACATTCTCCTAAAAACATCTAAAAGATAATATTTTTAGGTGCGAATGAAAACACATAACAGATGTAGCTAGGTGCTGGCTAACTTTGTCTGTGCCATTGTGGGACATTCTCGAACAACAACTGCAGTAAGCCTGTTTCCCTCTAGTGCTCAGCCTGGACACTGTGTCATCATCTCCTGAATGCACAGCAAGCAGAGACCACAGCTGAGAGCAGGGAATCATGGGATATGTGGTCCGAGGAGCCAGGATTTACATTAGAGCCAGACTGTTACAGACTACAAGTTCCAGCCGGCTGGGATAGAGAGAAGAATGCTGGGTGAGGACATAAATAGCCTGATCCAGGGAGGAGTCTTTCTCTTGAGACCACGGCTTTCAGCTGAGAGCAGGGATGTCTACCTCGGGCAATGTGAGCAGGCACCGTGGCCTAGGTGGTGTGGAGAGCCTTCGGCGAGTAAGCAAGCAGATCCAACATTGCCAGCTTCCTGTTGGCCGAGTGACTGTCGGGGGTCACTCTCATTATCGCCAGTACAGTTACAGCAGAATCCCAGCGTCTCCAGGTGCACAGCCAGGCACCCTTTACTGGTTGCAGATTCTTCAAGAGTCTTGGTATCATCCGGATTGGTGAGCAGGCAGAAGCCCATCCTGTGTACACCCCACAAAGACACTGCATGCAGACACCTTTTTTCCATCTCTCATTAAAGCCTCAAAAAGGAATCACTTTGCACATGCTATTTTCTGTTGCTGGTCGCCATTGTACAGCAATCTTTCTGTGCCCTTGTTGAGCTAGTTGAACACACTGAACATCTACACGATAAGGACTCCTCCACTCTTCTCTTCTCCCCCCACTTAAACCCTTACAGACCACTTTAACCTACAGGTAACCCTAGATTAAGGCTTGCCTGTTGGTGCAAGAGATATCTCCTTAACCTGCACGGTTAAGGAGATATTTTCCTAAAAACAGGCACCGATGTTTATGGCGCATGTGCACCGCAAAACAACGGCGCAGGCGCACTGAGCATGCCGTTAGTGAAGGCGATCATGCCGTCACTGACTGCTCCTGTGCGCATGCGCCAGAGTGACGTCATTGCTGCTCCGGCCAGTCACAGCGCTGGAGCAGCGATACCCGGAAGTCACTCTGGGTATCATGGCAGCGACGGAGGGGGTGAACGAGGGGGGCTTCGATCTCAGGTAAGTAATTCATAATGAGCTAGCATGCTATGTATACTAGCTCTTTTTTTTTTTTGGAGAGGGTTTACTTCCACTTAAGACATAATATCTGCACACATTAAGGGGAATTCTACTCAAAAATGTATTATTACATTTCTTGTAACTTGTTGTTTTATAATTGTGCCATAAACTTGTTGGGCCCGTGGCATCAGGATTTGAAGGGAGCAGTCTGACATAAAAGGCCATTCTCTTCCCTTTTATACCTGGGGTCATAGGTTCTTTCAGGACCTATTAGTTACTATTAAGTGTACAAGTAGCTTTATACAAGTCAATGTGTTTATTATGCATGTATTTAGTAGAAGCTGCCTACATTGCCACATGCTGTTCTGATTTCTGCTTATAATACCTTCTCAAACAAGTGAGATGGAAAGCAGTCTGTGCTCTACAAACACACAGAGTGCTAAGCAGCTAATACATTTCCCAGAGCCTGACAGTTAACTCTATTTTATTGTCAACATAATGTCACATTAGGAAATGATTCCGGACCGCTGCACTTCCAAAAATCCTTTTATTGAAGCTTCATATGACATGTGGTTGACAGATGGAGCAGGGGACAAAGAGGTAGACGCATTTCACGCAAATGTTAGTGCTTACTCATTACCTATTGGAACTAGTCACCACAATCACCTATATACTACTCTAATGTATCATTGTTAGGTTACAGGTGAACTAACCAATTAAAATTTGTACTCAGCTGGTGTTACAAAGAAAGCCCGGCTAGAATACACGGTACTTACACTCAAATCTGATGTAAAGAATTCGGTCCAAATCCACTGCCAGAAAAAGTCTGATACACCAATTGAACTCGGAGGAAACTTGACACATCAGTCAAAATTATTGTATGGTTAAAGCAACATACACAAAATAATAGAAAACATGTATATATGTATACACACAATGAAGTTGATGTTAAGAACAAATGATTTTAAAAGCAAAGTGTTAGAACATCATAAGGACCGATACTAGCATATTCCCAAAGTATATGCATAGTCTCGAATGAACGTCAATGGCAAAAAAAAAAAAAAATTCATAGCTACCTTTAGAGTTAACAAAGACTGTGTCTTAACCACTTCAGCCCCGGAAGAATTTACCCCTTTCCTGACCAGTGCGTTTTTTGCGATTCGGCACTGCGTCGCTTTAACTGACAATTGCACGGTCGTGCAACGGGGCTCCCAAACAAAATTGACATCCTTTTTTTCTCACAAATAGAGATTTGTTTTGGTGGTATTTGATCACCTCTGCGGTTTTTATTTTTTGCGCTATAAACAAAAAAAATCGACAATTTTGAAAAAAACGCATTATTTTTTACTTTTTGCTATAATAAATATCCCCCAAAACTATTTAAAAAACATTTTTTTTCCTCAGTTTAGGCCGATACGTATTCTTCTACATATTTTTGGTATAAAAAAAAAAACGCAATAAGCGTTTATTGATTGGCTTGCACAAAAGTTATAGCATTTACAAAATAGTTTTCTGGCATTTTTATTGTTAATTTTTTTTTTTACTAGTAATGGCGGTGATCTGCGATTTTTTATCGTGACTGCGACATTATGGTGGACACATCGGACATTTTTGACACATTTTTGGGACCGTTGTCATTTATACAGCAATCAGTGCTATACAAATGCACTGATTCCTGTGTAAATGACACTGGCAGTGAAGGGGTTAACCACTAGGGGGCTAGGAAAGGGTTAAGTGTGTCCTAGGGATGTGTTACTAACTGTGGGGGAGCGTGGCTACATGTGACACGTCACTGATCTCTACTCCCAATCACAGGGAGCAGAGATCAGTGACACGGTTACTAGGCAGATCGGGGAGAGGCTGTTTACATTAGCATCTCCCCGTTTGTCCTCTCCGTGAGGCGATCGCGGGTATCCCCGCGGCGATCGAGTCCGCGGGACCCGCGACCCGTCTCACGGAGCTCCCGGCCGGCGCGCACGCAATGGCACAGCGGCAAATACAAAGGGACGTACGGGCACGCCCATTTGCCCAGCCATGCCATTCTGCTGACGTACATCGGCGTGCGCCGGTCGGGAACCGGTTAAAGTGATTGTAAAGTCTCTGTTTTTTTAGGTAAGAATAACAAACATGTTATACTTAGCTGCTCTGTGTAATGGTTTTGCACAGAGCAGCCCAGATCCTCCTCTTCCCGGGTCCTTGTTCAGTGCTCATGGACCCTCCCTCCTGTTCAGAGCTTGCTATAGGGGCACCCAAGCCGAGCCACAGCTCCCTGTGTTCATTCAGTGAAAAACACTTATATGCTGAGCCTGCACAACCTCTCAAGGAAGGAGAGGAATGTTGGTACCTCCCATGCTTTTGGCATGTACCAACCTCACAAGCCAGATCAGATCAGGGTGGTCTTTGACTCAAGTGCTCGATATAAGTGTTTTTTTCTCTCAATTATGTCCTTCTCACTGGGCCTTACTGAACAACAACCTTATAGGAGTTTTGCTCCACTTTAGACAAGAACCAGTTGCTGTTAGGGTCAACATTTAGCAAATGTGTAACTGCTCCATTGTTTGAGAAGACAACAGAAACTTCTTCATGTTCTGATGGTATTTCAACAACGATGTCAGTGATGAAGTCATAGACTACCGAATGAAGGTACATGTTTTCGGTAACAGCTCTTCTCCTGTTGTAACAGTTTATGGAGTGAGAAGAGTAGCTCAATGAGGTGAAAAAGAGTTTGGATCTGATGCACGTGAATTTTTGGAAAATGTATACATTAACAAAAGGCTCAAATCTTTGCCTACAAAAGAAGAAACAATTGATTTTTTCAAGAGAACTCATGATATGCCTGGCACTGCCAACCAGGGCTGGACTGGGACAAAAATTTGGCCCTGGACTTCATCCAGACACGCACAAAAGCAAGTGAATATGTGAAGTGGGAGGGCTAACGTCATGCATGAACATTGCTACAGCCTCACTGGCTAGAATTTCAGAAAGCAGCATTGCTGCACAGCCATTGGCTGCCTTTCAGCAATGCAGGGGCACTGAGACTGAGCCGGGTTGCGCACTATGAAGTGAGGTGATGGGCAGGGCGCATAACAGGTCTCTCCCATACCGGCCGGACAAAGCCACGCCAGCCAGCCCCGATGGCCATCCAAGCCCCCCCTTTCACTGGCCATTAGCCGTTCTACTTTATTTCTCTTATAGGCAGTACAGCCAGTGGTGTATTTTGGTTTTGTGCTGCCCTAGGCACGACTAAAATCGGGCACCCCCCCACTTAAATTTGCCCCACCCCTTCCTCCTTAATTTCCACTCCATCATCTGTAAACTCCACCCCCTCCTCCTTAGGCTCCACATCTTCCTATTAGAGCTCCACTTTAGGAGTTGGTCAGAGACTGCAGACATGATACAAGAGATGGTCACAGATTGCAGACATGGTACAAGAGATGGTCAGAGATTTCAGACATGATACAAGAGATGGTCAGAGACTGCAAACATGATACAAGAGATGGTTAGAGACTGCAAACATGATACAAGAGATGGTTAGAAACTGCAAACATGATACAAGAGATGGTTAGAGACTGCAGACATGATACAAGGGATGGTCAGAGACTGCAGACATGATACAACAGATGGTTAGAGACTGCAGACATGATGCAAGAGATGGTTAGAGACTGCAGATATGATACAGGAGATGGTCAGAGATTGCAGACATGATACAAGAGATGATCAGAGATTGCAGACATGATACAAGAGATGGTTAGAGACTGCAAACATGATACAAGAGATGGTTAGAGACTGCAGACATGATACAAGGTATGGTCAGAGATTGCAGACATGATACAAGAGATGGTTAGAGACTGCAAACATGATACAAGAGATGGTTAGAGACTGCAGACATGATACAAGAGATGGTCAGAGACTGCAGACATGATACAACAGATAGTTAGAGACTGCAGACATGATGCAAGAGATCGTTAGAGACTGCAGACATGATACAGGAGATGGTCAGAGATTGCAGACATGATACAAGACATGGTCGGAGATTGCAGACTTGATACAAGAGAGGGTCAGAGATTGCAAACATGATACAAGAGATGGTCAGAGACTGCAGACATGATACAGGAGATGGTCAGAGACCTCAGACATGATACGAGAGATGGTCAGAGACTGGGGACATGATACAGGAGATGGCAGAGATTGCAAACATGATACAAGAGATGGTCATTGACTGCAGACACGATACAAGAGATGGTCAGAGACTGCAGACATGATCAGAGGCTGCGGACATGATCAGAGGCTGCGGACGTGATCAGAGGTTGCGGACTTAATACAGGAGACGGTCAGAGACTGCAGGCATGACTCCCCATGGTCATCATAGGGAATAAAAAAGTCTTCAGCCACTCATTTACTGTAATCACAGTGGGAAACAGTTTAATTCTAAAACATGACAGTTATTGTTCTTTTTCATTTGCGACCGTGCCTCACCCTCCCCCCCAGCCCAGCCAAGACCACCCGAGTCTAGTTGAGCCCGTCCGAGCACAGCCGAGCCCGTCCGAGTACAGCCAAGCCAAGCCCGTCCAAGCACAGCCAAGCCCGTCTGAGCACAGCTGTGCCCATCCAAAAACAGCCGAGCTGAGGGGAGCTGAGACCGCCCCCTCTACTTGAGACCGCCCACCCCACGCCCCAGCACAGCCGAGCTGAGGGGAGCTGAGACCGCCCCAGGCCCCTGCCCAGCTGAGTATAGGTGAGCCAAGACTGCCCCTGGCAGTAACTTTTTGCCGCTATATGGGGGGCGCCAGTCCCTCTTCCCCCCAGCCAAGTACACTCCGTAACTGGTGTCAGTCATTGCCCAGTCCGGCCCATAAGCCGCCGGCCGCCGGGGACTGTATTTGTACAGGAAGCAGGGGCCAGGACTCAGGAGGGGAGGGGGTGGCTTTCACTGAAACTGCCTGTCACTGAAACAGGCCCACTGAGCCATCGGCCCACCGGGAAACTCCCTGTAGTCCCAATGGCCAGTACATGCCTGCTGCCAACCTCAGGCTTCACAAAATTGTTTCTAGTAGTGACAAGGTAATGAAAGCCTTTTCTTCTGATAACCAAGCCGTTAGTGTAAAGGGGTTCGAGGTAGGAACGGATCTTTCCCTTGAGCAATATAGATAATATAGATTGCTTTGGAATGTCAAACAAGACACATATCAACTTGTGACAAGCCCTTCATGAATTGAGGGGTTTTGTCTGCCGTGAACAGCATCTATGATCCTTTGGATTTCATAGCACCTTTTACTGTCCAGGGTAAGATACTTCTAAGACAGCTTATTTCTGAAAACACAGATTGGGACATTCCATTACACAGAGAGAAACAGCAAAGATGGGAATCATTGAAAGTGTCTCTGAAAGCACTGGAATAACTTCAGATACTGTGAACCTACATTTATTCATCCCTAATGAATGCCACTAGAAGAGAGACCCATGTTTTCTCTGATGCTTCCATTGAAGCAAAAGCTGTGGCAGCCTATCCCAAAGTTATAAATCCACGAGACAAAGTAAGTGTGGGTTTTGTCCTTGGTAAGGCCAACTTGACCCCAAAACCAGCACATGCCATGCTAACGCTTGTGCAACCGTATTCGCCATTGAAATCACTGGGCTTAAAAAACATGAAATAGACTTTGAAATAGACCGCTCTATGTGTATGTCATTAGCAGAGTAGAACACATCAGAAGGTTCTCCAATCCCGATCAATGCCACTATGTGAAAAAAAAAAAATATATATATATACAGAGCTATCAGGGTGACCCTATACCTTAAATATAAATATATATTGATGAACTGATATAACAAAGACCTACTGGCAGCTGTACAAAGGTGCTACACCTCACTAAATAAACAAAAAATGGCACTATGTGCCTACTGACCTCAACTCAGCTGAATGTGGCACCCGTGCAATACCAGCTGCTGCATTTCTGGACACTTTGTGGTCATCCCCACCTGACATTTGAAATGATGACCCCATCACAATTCACACAGATTCTACATTTTAACTGATTAATCCTGTATCTGACAACAAAATCAAAACTAATACCATTACACTCAACACCACTGTGATGACAACCACCATGACAGAATAATGGACCACATTATTCTGCCATGGTGGTTGTCATCACAATAGTTTTTATTACGTTTTAGAGCCACATGTTCCCCATATGTCCATGTTCGAACAATCAAGTTAATAGCCATTCTTTCACTGATTCTTTTAACATTTATTTTTCAATAAATTTTGTAAAACTTTTTATGAATTTACTCTGATATATTGGTATTTGGGCCATTAAAGTCCCGTAAGGGGGAGTTCTCTCCACTTTTCAGTTCTATTTGGGATGTAGGCCCAGCCTTTTGGTCAACCACACCACCTTCTCCTTTTTTTGTACCTATGGGGGACTATAGGCCCTTGCTTTTGAGAGGGCTCTATTCTTGGGGGGTGGTCTTGCTTTGGATTCGGGTCCATGTCTCCCCAATACACACAGACTCTGGGAACCTAGGACCTAGATATAGATTTGGGGCCTTTGTGCCAAAATCAGCAATGACTGCTTCACCCCCTCCTGATTGTGAGACTCAGAGCAGATGTTAATATAATCAGCTCAAAACAACCTGATGCTGGGGTCTCCTGCTATAATCTGTTTACTAAGGAGTCTTTCGCCCATTGTGTGCTTCCTAGGTGTGAATTCCCATTGTTAATTGAGTTATCTATTGTTTCTGTCTGTCTGCTAATCCTTTAGAGATCTGGACAACCTTCTTACTGGGGAACTGATGCCGAACAGTCTGGGTAGGCACTGTGTCGCCTAGGCTTGTCTAGGTGACTGATTAACTCACTGTTTAATTAAATTACTGTTTATTTTTATGTTGGCCGTTCCTTAGCTACTATATGTTAATTATCTTACTGTTTGCATAACGTGATCAAGCTCTTATATGATTTTGTGTGGTATATATAATCTGCTTGTGTTTACAATAAAGTGAGTTCCAGTTTGCACCTAAGCTAGTGTTGTCTAGTCCTTGGGTGCAATATTCAGCTATAATTCCTGGTTCCAGACTGGAGGAAGCTGTATTCTAACAGAAACACCCAAGAGGGATGCCAAGTGGTCCATCACAAGGCCTATCAAGGAACTAGTACTTCTTTGTCAAGGGAGGAGGATTCATCTTCTAAACCAAGGACTTGATTCAAAGGGAAGTAAGAAGAATTGGTGCATGTTGCTACCTTCCCCTCTGAAGAACTTGATTCAAAGGGAGGTAAAAGGACTGGTGCATGTTGCTGCCTCCCCCTCTGAAGATATGCTCATAATCTGTCTTCTGTGCCATCTTACAGACTTTCAAGTTTTACAGCATGTTAATGTTTGCATTATTACTCTCTTGTTCTCCCCTTTTTTCTTTTTCGGGTGTTTATGGAATAGTCTTCAATCCTGTATATCAAAGGGGAGTATCATGTTACAGATAAATTGTTGTGTGTTTACCTTTAAATAATTGTGTCATTTTCTCACTCTGTACCTGGAGATGCTCTATGTGGATAGTCCCTTCCTTCTTCATTCTCAACATGTACTGTGTTCTGCTGGAGCTAGGCACATTATGATTTTTGATGTTCATCTGTTATGTTCTTCACAAGTTCTTGGATTAAAGCTTTAAACAATCTGCAAGATCACTTGGATTGAGTTACTGTCTACCAAGCTACTAGATTGTAAGTTAAAGAGGAACTTCAGTCACTCCACAAATTTTGGAAAAAAAATACAGGCAGCATCTAAAAACTGCGGTGATGTCCCTTATGTACTTATACAGTCTGTTATCTGCTCATATTCAGCAAAATACTTCAGAACTCATTGGACGGCGCTTCACAGTGCAGATGGACAATGACCCAAAGCATACTGCAAAAGCAACCAAAGAAATTTTTAAGGGAAAGAAGTGGAATGTTATGCAATGGACAAGTCAATCACCTGACCTGAATCTAATTGAGCATGCATTTCACTTGCTGAAGACAACACTGAAGGGAAAATACCCCAAGAACAAGCAGGAACTGAAGACAGTTGCAGTAGAAGCCTGGCAGAGCATCACCAGGGATGAATTATAAAGCTATGTGGTGCCGCGCTAATCCTGAGTGAATAGCTGAATAACTAAAATATAATGAAATACGGATGTGCAAATAGAGATATAGTACCAATTCAAAGGTGATAATATCAACCGTGGAGGCACTCTCAATAAATAAGGCAGCAGCTCTGAATAGTGAAAATAATAATAAACATCTGTGATAATAATAATAAATAACTATATCTCATCAGTGTGCATAAGCAAATAATAATAATAAGAAATATTGAAAATAAACAATCAGTGAATAAGTCGCATCATATCCATAGATAAATTCATAATAATAATATACAATGACAGTTAATAATAGTAAAGTGCATAATGCAATCTAAAGTGACTCATAATGTAAATCAACCATGCAACACATAGAGTGACATATGTGCAACGGTGTAATCGCAAACAATAATATAGTGTCCAAAATTAGGCGGGTGTTATAACGTAAAAGCTATTACATCTAGCGTGATTAAAATATCCTAACATGCACGATAATAATAGTGTAAAGAATATCAGCAAACAAGTCCTTCTTATTAAAACGTGGTAGCAGCGTCCTGGCATGCAGCAATAACAGTGCAGTGCTCAAGGTAGATCACAAGGTGCACATCTTCGTGTCTAGACACATATGAGAGGTGGCCCCTTACCTTAGGGTAATAGGGCAAACGCATTGACCAAAGATCTTTTTGGGGGGGTCCTCCTATAGATGTAAAACGTTATCCTCGCGGTCCTAGTCACAGGGGGTAGGTCCCTCGATGGTAAGGAGGATAAAGACAAGGGGAGTCCCAATAGTGTAATATAGTTTAAACCAGCAGCTTTTTATTAAGTAAAACAGGGTACTCACATAAAACGATCCTATCTCCAACGAGCGGCAAGCTCGTAGACCTCTTGCAGCGTGTACAGCCTGTCCCGTCCCTACGCGTGACGTCACACCGCAAGTGACTTCATCGGGGATCACCAGGGATGAAACCCAGGGTCTGGTGATGTCTATGCATCCCAGACTTCAGGCTGTAATTGACTGCAAAGGATTTGCAACCAAGTATTAAAAAGTGAAAGTTTGATGGAAGATTGTTAATCTGTCCCATTACTTTTGGTCTCTTAAAAAGTGGGAGGCACATATAGAAACTGTTATTCCTACACTGTTCACCTGATTTGAATGTATATACCCTCAAATTAAAGCTGAAAGTCTGCAGTTAAAGCACATCTTGTTTGCTTCATTTCAAATCCATTGTGGTGTATAGAGCCAAAAAGATTGGAATTGTGTCGATGTCCCAATATTTATGGACCTGACTGTATATCTTAATGCTCCATTCTTCAATGTAAACAACAGTTTGTAGCTCCAATGACCACATATGTCACCGTGGCCATTTTAACTGATGGCAGCTGAAGCCAACACCCTCAGTTTCTGGACAATTCATGCGCCTTCTCCACCATCAGCAATTCAAATCCGTGCATGTGCCGCACAGGGGCACGTAGCGAGTCCGCGCATACACAGTAAACATGAGATTCCATCCTCTGCCCATCTCCTCCCATCCCTGCTTGTTCTCTGCCCTCTTCCAGCTCTTCTCCGCCTTCCTTCAGCTCTTTCTGGCCCTCCTCCAGCACCCCTCCGCTCACAAAAAAAAAGGCCTGAAGACTCTTGGGATTTCTGACGAAAATGTCTCAGGAGTCAACAGGAGCATATTTTTTTTACGTCATTCACCTAAGCAGGGGAAGCAAGAAGTGAACAGAAACTGCGGAAAAAAAAAGATATTTGCAGCTAGAAAATTTGATATTTATCCTCCATTCGTATTTAAAGAGGGGGAGACAATGCTGTTGGAAGTTTAAAAAGAGACTGAAGTGCCGCTTTAAGCTATCTCACCACCAATAGATCAGTTATAGAGATCACACGTTCAGTGCTTAGATTGCAGAAGCATAACAGACTGCCTGTACAAAATGAAGGTAAAGACCTTGTTTATAACTGTGTTTGGGGGCAGTAAAATTTCACAGTTGAGGCACTTTTTTACTGCAGCCCCCCTCCCCCAACTACTCCCTCTTAAGCTGTAAAAGGCAGTGGAAGGTGGTGTTTACATGTAGCAGCAACAATGTTTTGAATCAGTGTGGCATAAATAATATCTCCATCACGTTTGGCTGGCACTACCACCTGCCAAACGCAACCCGTTTAACTGAATGAGGCTACACTGCAAAAGCCCTGCAACCGCATGCAATGCTCTCTATAACATATGAAGAAGAATTATTGGTGCTCCACTCACATCATCTAAGAAAATGTGAGGCAATTTTCCAAAATGATCATAATCTTAGAATAGTCTGATTTTCAAAAGAAAACGCAGTATGGAAAACAGATATAAAATTGTACTTTTTCTTTAGGTAACATCCATATGTGAACATGAATATTTAATCAGCCAGACTGGGCTTCCACCAAATTACATGCTCAGATAGAGGTCCTTGGCTTCTCTTCTTTTCATTATTCTTCTTAGCCAATCAGCTATTCTCTCCAATCCCCAATTTTCTTTTTATAGCTCAAGGACGCCAGGTCACCTTTGGAAAATGAAAGGTTTTTTTTTTTTTTCATTTTTCCTTGTTAGTCTGAAACAACACGGTGCAGCTCTCCTTCCACAGAATGTTTCATGCAATTGGAAAACAGAGGATGCTCAGCATTTTCTTTAAACTCAACAAATACAATTAGATAGAGAGCGTGCAGTGGATCCTAATTGAATTAATCAGAAATACATTACAGAAATGGCTGTAGATAAAATCGTAGGACGGTGATGATATCATGTCACAGGCGGAGCAAAAGGGGCTTAATGGATATATTATAGCTGGAAATAAAGAGATGCGATATAATGCATGACTAACCTCGAAACTGTCAGGCCCCGAAGAACCACAAGTCTCAGCATGAACAACATGAAACAGCATGGGTTTTTTCACTGTGTACATTGATGCTAATATTACTGGCCAGCAGTGGAAATTCAAAGGTTTTTGTGCTTCCAATTTACATATCCAACTCTATAGCAGAAAACTACATAGAGTTAGGAGCTTTGAGTCTGCAACTGTACACCGGGGGGTCTATTAATAAAAAATTTGTTGGACAAATTTCACAAAAATTTGCTCATTCTTGACTAATTATGAGAGTATTTAGCTTAAAACAGTGATTTTCCATGATTTTCAGTTCCATCTAGTGGCCATTTTGCCATATCTTTTCTGATTGGGGAATTTCAGGAAAAATACAACATTCTGACCACTAGATGGAGCTGACGATCATAGTATACCACTGTATTAAGAAAAATATAGTCAGAATTTGAGATGGACAGGGGACTGCTGGTCACATTCTTTCAACAAATTAAAAAAAAAGACCTCCAAGAGTTCCTGAGTTCTGAACTGTAGGGATCCTAAAAGAATCATGTCACCAGAGACTGGAGTACAACCCAGATACTTTATGAATAACACAGTAATTGGCTGCAATGTGTTATTGGCTGAGACGATTTTGTCACTTTAGCACA
Organism: Lithobates clamitans; assembly: GCA_037952925.1. Classification (NCBI taxonomy): domain Eukaryota; kingdom Metazoa; phylum Chordata; class Amphibia; order Anura; family Ranidae; genus Lithobates; species Lithobates clamitans. The sequence goes on from JBBGZY010001145.1 coordinate 1,607,148, forward strand.
TCTTCAGTGTTTCCTGGCCTGTATTAGCATTTTTACCAGTTTTACTGTCTGTGTGCAGCTGTTCTTTGAAATCTATGTCAAATAATACAGCAAGCTTTTTGCTTTATTGCCAAACTGCCCATATGAACAGTCCAAATTCCCAGCACATTGAAAGCTTGGACAGCCAACGTCTGGTAGCCAGCTATTAAACAGACCATAAATTAACACACGGTTGTGCTGCATGGTGACATTATATCTCTGTTTACAGCCACTTGGTTTTATGTGGCACAGCGATCAGTTGTGAAATGGCTTCTCTCTCGTTTTTATAAAGACGGTGAGAAACTTTTAATGCGGCACAAAATGTATGACAAGCACTCCAGATCAAAACCCTCATAAATATTCAATGTCCTATTTTTCTTTATCTGCTGCCCTCAGATCTCATCGCATCCTGTACATCACAGCTTCAAGGACGTTCTGGAGGAGAATTATGGCTGAACTATATTGTCGTTTTATGCCACTGTATATCACGGTGTTCGGCAATGCTGCTAACCAATTAATGTCATCAAGGAGCATTAGGATCTTCAATTTATAGTATTGGGAAAAAAATGCACCTATACACTAGGAAGCAGAAGCTACAATTAGCTATTACTATGATTTTTCTTTTGTACAGGCATATCCCACTTTTAAGTACACAATGGGGTTTATTTACTAAAGCTGGAAAGTGCAAAATCAGGCTCACGTCTGCATAGAAACCAATGAGCTTCCAGGTTTTATTACCAAAGGTTAATTGAACAAGCCGAGGTTAGAAGCTCATTGGTTTCTATGCAGAAGGGAGCCTGATTTTGCACTTTCCAGCTTTAGTATATAAACCCCATTGTGTACTTAAAAGTGGGCTATGCCTGTACACTTTAAACGCATACTGGAGGGTAGAAAAATTATAATGAACCATATCCATTATTAAAATTTTAGTGTATGTACTGATACCTGGTGTCCCAGAACAATGACATGCTGAGATGTAGGGGTCCTAGTATAATAGCATGCTGAGATATAGGGGTCCTAGGATAATGTCACACTTGTTGTGTCCTGTAGTCCGGGAGGCAGCGTAGTTATAGTGTTTATTAAAAAGTTCAGGCATCCATACAACAAATGAAGCCAAGTATATCATAACAGGAACGGGAACTGGAAATAAATTGTAGAGAGTATAGAAAAAGTTATACATGTAAAAGCTGTAAATAGAGACATCTGCAGGCCACAGGTATGAATACCACATATACCTCCATGGTACCAAAATTTATTTTTCTTCAATGTTATTTTGTAATTACATTTCATAATCTCTGGTCCACACTGATTTTCTCTGAAGAGTTTCTGGCCTCCGGTTTGGTTGTTTTCAGTAGAATAGTTTAATTTAATGAAGGACATTCTCCTAAATTCCTGGCCTCCAGTTTGGTTGTTTTCAGTAGAATAGTTTAATTTAATGAAGGACATTCTCCTAAATTCCTGGCCTCCAGTTTGGTTGTTTTCAGTAGAATAGGAAAATGTCCTTCATCAAATTAAACTTCTGAAAAGTCCTGCCTAACAGGAACAAGAAGACAGGCATTGCTTTCACGTCCATCAGGCACCTTGTACAGTAAAAGTAAGGTTCATGTTGACTTCTCACTCCTGACGGATTGAAGCTTTTGGATTGTCCCTGTTTCAATAAGCTAGGTTTCCCAATATAGAACCTAGCGGAATATGTACTTCTTTTACGCTACTTATCTAGAATTTGTTTTGTTCTCCAACCACATTTACTTTAGGCACCAATAAGCTCTTAAATGCAGTGAGAGCTGTATCATAAGTGTCACCTGCTACTGGTAGAGTATAGAAAATATGGTGTCCTGCTCCCAGGCAGTGTGTAAGCAGTACACAAGCAGCTTCTAGCAGTATGTAAGTTCTTGGAAGAACTTACATATTTAAGTTGAAAAACTTAATGTAAGTTCCTCCAAAGTTCTTCCAAATTCTTCCAATTACAACAAGTATGTAATTTTCAAACATATGAATCAATCAGTAAAAGGCACTGCAGGCTTTTACTGATTGAAGAGAAGGTGCATGTTGTTGTAGAAGATAGAAGGAACATCGTCATTGCCAACCTTGTTGTGTTCCATAGTCTGAGTGGCAGAGTAGTATTAGAAAGCTTTATTACTACGTTCAGGCATCCATAGAACAGGTGAAGCATTCAGAATATTTATGAACAGGACCTGGAACTAACTTGAACAGAGTGTAGAAAGTATTATACAAGCTACAAATGTAAATGGCGACATCTACAGAACAATAACACATTTTTCACTTGGAAGTCCCAGAACACTAACACATACACACAGGGATCTAAAACCCTGATCATTTGACATTTGGGGTCTCAGAACAATGACTCACTGACACATGGGATTCTAGATAGAACACTGACACATCAGGTTTCAGAATGTAAATACTTAGTGTACACAGGATGCTGCCACACTGGGACACGGGGGTCCCAAAGCAATGGCACGATGACTGGACACATGCGATTCATTTTGTTACGAATAAAAATTCAGACAAAATTTTCGTAAGTCAGAGATTCGGCTGTATCCAAATCTCCAAATCACAATAGTAAAAAATTTCAACGAATCAAAAATAAATTATAGCAAAAACAACAAATTCATTCATATTCAATAATTTAATTTGTTTGCAAATTCAGAGGGTTTTGTAAGTTCAATAATATTAATATGTGTCACAGTCTGTATTGTTGTGATTGGTAAAAGCCAAAGTCCCAAAACATCAAAGTCGCAAGCATGTTACATTGAAGTTACAAGTCGCAAGCAAGTCACAATGCAAAGTTGCGCTGGAAACATAAGGAAAGAATCCCAGTAATTTCAGAGAATACAAATCGATTCAGAACAACAAATATTTGAAATTAATCCAAATATACAAAATGAGTTCTGAAAAGGAATCATTCTAACATACCGATATGATGAAACAAAATGATTGACTTAACAAATGAATCCAAAACAAAACACATTTTTTCATCATACACATCTCTAATAATGACAATTGGGGGTCCCAGAACAGTGACTCACTGACACATGGGGGTTCTAGAGCATTGACACACTGACACTTGGAGGACATAACACTGATAAAACTGACACTTGTGGATCCAGGTACAGTGAAAAACTGACACTTTGAGGTTCAAAAGAATAAATCTGGCCATAAATGGGTGTTTTTTTTTTGTTCAGCCAGTGGGATGAACAAGAAAATAAAATGAAGAGATTCCTCCATCCATGCTCTGTGAAGTGGTTTTGCACAAAGCAGCCCAGATCCTCCTCTTCTTGGGTCCCTCACCAGCGCTCCTGGCCCCTTCCCTCCTGTCGAGTGCCCCCACAGCAGGCAGCTTGCTATGGGGGCATCCGAGCTGAGCCACTGCTCTGTGTGTTCATTCAGACACGGAGCCGTGGCTTGGCCCCTCCCCTCTCTCTCTTCATTGGCTCACTGACTTTGATTGACAGCAGCAGGAGCCAATGGCGCCCATTGCTGTGTCCCAGCCAATCAGGAAAGAGAGTCCTGGACAGCCGAGGCTCTCGTGCAACATTCCTGGTTCGAGATGGGGCTCAGGTAAGTATTAGTGGGGCTGCTGCACACAGTTTTTTTTATCTTAATGCATACAATGCATTAAGATAAAAAACCTTCTGCCTTTAGAACCACTTTTTCCCTCAATGTACTCAGGATGCGGGGGTCCCAGGGCAATGGCATAATGACCCTTGGGGTCTCAGAACACACTGACACATGAAGGTCCCACGGTAATGCCACATTGCCATCTGGGGACATCAGTCTTATCACTGACATTTTGGTCCCTGTATCACAATCTCGTTAAACTGCAGAGCAGAAATTGCCATTGTTGCGCTGTGGGTGGCTGATGAATGAAGCACTACCAAAATCCTTCAGGTGACTGTCAGCCTATGTAACCAATCACCACCTGCCCAATTTATGGATACAGCTCGCCCGGCTCTGGCTCCTTTCCTGTGTAAATAATTGATTGGGAGCTCGGAGCAAACTTATATTTATTACTCTCACAGATTGTATTTCAGGAGATGTCGGTGTGCATGCCATAATGCTGCAGACAGAGGCTGAATCCGGGAAGTCTCCAGCCAAAATACAAACTTCTATTCTATAAAGTTTCACATTTATTTAGTAAGGTAATTGGAGGGCCAGGGATGACCGAGTAATCTATAGCAACAAATAAAATGTTTTGTGTGTTAGAACATCAAAGAATGATTGCTGAATGGTTGCTGCAATTTGTCCAATTAAAGCAAACCTGTCAAAAATACTAACGCTAACATTGCTGAATTCTTGAAAATGCTAAGTGCCTGGCTGTCTCTGGCCTCAATATTGTATGAGTCACTGGAGAGGAATTCTGACTTCACTTGCTGTTGTTTTGTTCCCAGGTCAAGGATTCAGCCAAGTGACTAGCAATTTCAGAAGAAAGTCAGTAAATGCCAGCTTATGTATTTTTGTCATGACCGGTTAGCTTTAATATACTTCAGTAATTGTATAGGTGGCTGCATTGCTTTTCTTTATTTAGATACATTTTCTGCAAGTACAGAATAATACTTATGATTCCCATGTTCTGATGATGTCAGTGTATGACGAAACGCATAAGGTGGGACTTAACACATGATGCAAGCACACTGACCGCCGTGGCCATTTTAGAATTTGACTGAGATGCGCATTTTAAACTGTGAGAATGTTTTATTTAATAAAGGGACATTTTAGATTTAAACAATACAGCACTATTGTATCCTTTATTTTTAAGCCTTTGCGAGTTGATTGACAGCCAAATTGGAGGAAGTTACCTTTTTAATTGCCAACCACTATTGGATGGTTTATGATTGTCTGCTATAAAACTTTGTTTTTAATGCTTTATCTGAAGTTGTCCATGAGATGTGGGGAGCAGTTCCTCGGGCAGAGGCTCATTCTTTAATCATTACAAGGCGTGATTGACAACTCTATGATATGAGGGTCTATTTCCTCTGGTAAGGAGATTTGCCTATATCACAGTGGTACCATGTGGATCTTTTTCATCACACTGAAGCTGGTGCAGGGTCTTTATTTTCTGACATCTATGTTATATGGACTTATATGTATTTAGTATTAAGCACTGCATATTATCAGTTATACAGAATAATACTTGTTGATCCTGACAGAAATCCAGTGTCCTAGTAACTTCCTGTATACTTGAATGAAATCACAACAGATATTATCAGCTTTAGATATTCTTTAAAGCCCATCTCTGAAATACGGTAAAAACCTACCCTGCAGTGGGGCTATACCTGCACTGCAAGAGTCAACAGCTTGTTCAAGTCTAGGGGAGAATAAAAGCACTTTTACTTTGCTCACCCTGCGCGCCCCAGCAGATGGCAGTCTCCCATGTCCCACAGCGTAATCATGTCCAATGCAAGGCTATAGACCAGGGATATGTAATTAGCGGACCTCCAGCTGTTGCAAAACTACAAGTCGCATCATGCCTCTGCCTCTGGGTATCATGCTTGTGGCTGTCAGAGTCTTGCTATGCCTCATGAGACTTGTAGTTCTGCAACAGCTGGAGGTCCGCTAATTGCATATCCCTGCTATAGACCCTGAGTTGATCTTGCTGTTGTCAGGACCTTTGACCGCTGGAGCATGGAACGAGGATTGGTCTAGCAGCATAGAGTAGCAGAGGATCAACTAATAAAATCAACATGTGGGCATAGCACCATTCCTCTGGGAGTCAAAGTTCTTTGTCAGATGGTGGAAATTGACAAACTGACAGATTCTCTTTAACCTCCCTGGTGGTATGATTATTTCAGATTTTTGCGTCTCAAAGCGGTACAATTATTTTAGATAGAAATTTGTCGTTTTATATTGTAGGTCTGTAATTCTTAGCAATAACACACTTAGATCTGTCCACCAAGAGTCTAGTAGATATCCCGGGTATGATGAAGTTTGAAACACAAAATCATAAATTATAATATAATACATAAATTTAAATAATTAAAAAAAAAATAATATAATAATAATAAAATAAATTTCCCCACGATTCACTATCGCTCAATTCTGCTAGTGTTCTAATTTACTATCGCTGTTTTCTAGCTGGTCTAAAGCCACTTTTGACGTAAAGGGACACTTTTTGGTTGCTATGGACAATCTCAAGTTTCCAGGCAGAAAGAACAGTGTAAATCACATAAAACTGCATGCAGGGCATGGGCCAAAGCACTGGGGACAAAAGGGATGTGAAATGATTTCATACAGTACTGTAATCTGTAAGATTACAGTACTGTATGTGTTATGATTTTTACAGTTTTTGAATTTGCCGCCAGGCTCCGCCCCTGTGCGTTGCGACGCTCGCAGGGAATGGAGCCTGGCACAGAGAGGCTTCGGGCAGAGGACGGAGCCCGCAGACAGCGCGGGTGGACATTGCAGGATCCTGGGGACAAGGTAAGTAACCAGCACCAGGATCCTGAGATGTAATCCTGAGTGTGGCTCGGGGTTACCGCTAATGGTGCTGAAATTTACCCCGAGCCACACTCAGGAATACCGTCAGGGAGGCTACTGAAGAAAAAAACAAGATTTAAAGCAAAGATCTGTTGAAAACAACCAATAGAGCTCATTATAACTTCACTTACTTTTATGGATAGACAAAACAGTGAACAGGGTTGTGACCTATCAGACCATCAAAGGTTCTTTTTTTCTTCTTGAATCAGCCTTGCTGAGATAATCAGCTAATAAGGAGTGGCCACACACAGCAGCATAAATAAAATTACTGCATGTGCAAATAGCAGTTAGAGGAATTTCCCATGAGCGGTAGCGCCTACCACCCTCTGAAAAGTGATCTGTGGTGGATTACTTTTCAGTGGGCAGTATAGTAGGGGCTGCCAGGTGTTCTGGAGGTAATTCAGTCATCTCCTAATGCCTTTTTTTTTTAATTCCAAGGCAGATTTTGTATTAAAATACTTCACTGCAACCATGACACAAATGTAATAGTTGCGACTAGCTGATGGTAGAATTTAGGTGGGCAGTTGAGAGACAGTAAAAAACGCTGCTCAATCGCCTGTTTTAACCACCCCCCTGGTCACCTTCATAAAAGAGCCCTTAGAGCAGGGGTCCCCAAACTTTCTAAACAAAGGGTCAGTTTACTGTCCTTCAGACTTTTGGGGGGGGGGGAACTAAGGCCATTGTGAGTATAAATTGTCCTGGCATCAGTGGGAGTAAACAATGCATCCCTGGTGTTTGTGGGAAGAATAGTGCCCATCATTGGTATCAGTGGAAGGAATAGTGCCCCATTTTTGGTATCAGTGGAAAGAAATGTGCCCCATCATTGGTACCAGTGTGTGGAATAGTGCCCCATCGTTGGTGTCAATAGGAGGAATAGTCCCACGTTGTTGATGTCAGTAGGAAGAATTATGCCCCATTGTGGGTGTCAGTGAAAGGAATAGTGTCATACTTCCATAATTTCAGATACTCTACAAAATATACAGCTCCTATGAATGAAACACAATCTATGAATGGAGGCAGGGCCGGTGCTACCACTAGGCAAACTAGGCAGCCGCCTGGGGTGAACTGCAACCTAGGTTGCCGAGCCACTGGTGTTCCTACTCTCTTCTCTCTGCAGCAAGCAACTAAGTCTCAGCATCAGCAGGCAGCCGCTGCTCCGTTCACACATAGTGTCAGAGGCACAGCGGCGGCAGAGGACTATATCTGTGTCCCGACTCCCGAATTAATGGAAGCAAGCAAACATTCATTGATGGGCGCTGGTGAGGCTGCATTGATGGGCGCCGGTGAGGCTGCATTTGATGGGTGATGGTGAGGCAGCATTGAGGGGCGCTGGTAGGCTGCATTGAGGGGAGCTGGTAGGTTGCATTGAGGGGCGCTGGTGAGGCTGCATTTGATGGGGGCTGATGAGGCTGCATTGAGGGGTGCTGGTAGGCTGCATTGAGGGGCGCTGGTAGGCTGCATTTAATAGGCACTGGTGAGGTTGCATTTGATGGGCACTGGTGAGGCTGTATTGAGGGGCGCTGGTAGGCTGCACTGAGGGGCGCTGGTAGGCTGCATTAGGGGCGCTGGTGAGGCTGTATTTGATGGGCGCTTGTGGGCTGCATTTGATGGGCACTTTATTAAAAAGGTGAGGTATACATGGGCAGGGCAAAGGCAGTGGAGTCAGGGGTGGAGCCAATGGGGGGTGGCTAAATTAGGTTTCGCCTAGGGTGTCAAAAATCCTTGCACCAGCCCTGAATGGAGGGGGTGGACCTATCAATCATGCACCCATTCTCCATTCATAGGTCACCCCAGCTGGGCTGATGAGAGCCTGTGACAGTCTTAGTTGTATGAACCCCAACTACACTGGAGGACTACAGCAGCAGGGATGGGGGGGGGGGAGGCATCAGTAAAGGAAGATTTTATCTACAGGAGGACATAGCAGCAAAGGTGGCACATCTTACTAAGGTAAGTAATGTCCCTTGTGTTCATTTTTTATTTTTTGTTTTTAGCTACACTAATGCCGCGTACACACGGTCAGAATTTCCGACAACAAAAGTTGGATGTGAGCTTGTGTAGGCTCCATTGGACATTTGCCGTCAAAATTTCCGACAACAAAAATTTGAGAGCTGGATCTCAAATTTTCCCACAACAAAATCCGTTGTCGGAAATTCCGATCGTGTGTACACATTTCCGACGCACAAAATTCCACGCATGCTCGGAATCAAGCAGAAGAGCCGCATTGGCTATTGAACTTCATTTTTCTCGGCTTGTCGTACGTGTTGTACGTCACCGCGTTCTTGGCGTTCGGAATTTCCGACATTTGTGTGACCGTGTATATGCAAGACAAGTTTGAGCCAACATCCGTCAGAAATAAATCCACGGTTTTGTTTTCGGAATGTCCAATCATGTGTACGCGGCATGATGCCACGTACACACGGTCGGATTTTCAGACGGGAAATGTTGGATGTGAGCTTGTTGTCGGAAAGTCCAACGGTGTGTGTATGCTCCATCGAACATTTGCTGTCGGACTTTCCACCAACAAATGTTTGCTAGCAGGTTCTCAAATTTTCCGCCATCAAAACTTTGTTGTCGGAAAGTCCGATCGTGTGTACACAAGTCCGTCGCACAAAAGTTCACGCATGCTCAGAATCAAGCAGAAGGAGCCACACTGGCTATTGAACTTCCTTTTTCTCGGCTCGTCGTACGTGTTGCACGTCACCGCGTTCTCACGTTCGGAATTGTTGGCCAACATTTGTGTGACCGTGTGTATGCAAGACAAGTTTGAGCCAACAAGCTTCAAACAAAAATCCATGGTTTTGCTGGCGGAAAGTCCGATCGTGTGTACAGGGCATTGGGCTTTGGTTGTTTCAGATCAATGACTTTGAAAACACTGGAGACATTGGATGAGAAAGTAACCAGGCAGCCAGTATTTTCAGAGGAAGGAATGAATAAGGGCATTCATTTCCTTTAAAGCCCAACTTTAGTGATTTTGTTTTTTTATACTGAGTTAGAACAGACTTTTTTTGGTCTGTGTCCCCATGTCACAAGAACAGGAAGTTATGGGATCTCTGGGGAGAGAGCCAGCAAAAGAAGGGCATCTATTTAGTGGAGTGGGAAGAAATTAGAACATTTGTCAAGGTTTCCTGTCCTGGTGACAGTTTCATCCTCTCATTTCCTGTGCCAATATCACTGGAACAGGAAGTGAGGGAAGATATAGCCCATAAGGACTTAACCGGGGTTCCAACTGCTACCTCCTCCATTTTAAACTAATATAAATAGTTTGGACTGGAATTGGGTTTTAGGCCTCATTCAGATGGGCACTGGGACCCGTACTGTGTACATGAGGCATTTTAATTACCATCTGCATCTGCCCCAAGCTGTGCAGGCAGTGTATGAAGGTGGAAACAGAGGCAGTGGCTCATAGACACAGCCACATGTCAAACATTGACCGGCATGCAGGAGCAACTGTACGGCCCTGAATGTAGGCAATGTGCCTGTGCCCATCTGAATAAGGCCTTATTCCCACTCTATTAGCTTTGAGCTTACATACTTCTCAACTTTCTGGGGTGAGAAACGGAAACGTCTTTTAGCACAAAGTATGTAGACTATGGACACACCTCTGACAAGCCCCACTTATGTACTGTATACTATGAACTAGTGTGCCAAAAATGAATGGTTAAACTTACAAGTGTTTTTTTCACCATTACTTCTACTTTACACAGATTTTCCAAGATTATAATTACAGTACATTAATTGAGAAGTTAAATGAAAGGTTTAGAGTTTAATAAGACCTCCTTCACACAGGTGATTAGGGGAATACACCAGATTCCAGCTGCTAAAATTTTGCAAATTCTTGTGGTTGGGATTACGGAAGTATACAAACAGTGGCGGACGCTCAGCCTGTACAAAGTAATGACAAGCTGACAATGACCGTGACTGTCCATGAGTAAACACAAATGTAGGGTTATCTGTGGTTAAGGAAGGATATCTGAATCTGGATGTAAGCAGGTTTTGATAAAGTGTTCTTATGTTTGTTGAAATGTCCTATAGTGCTACCCCCTAAGGGCCGCTGAATTTAACTGGTTTTTTCCCAAACACTACAGAGGTCACCAGTCATCCAAGCAACAATGCATTTACTCTGGCTCCAGTAACCAGTCTAGGGGTTGTCCTTTTAAGATTTTTTCAACCTTGACAATCTTCTCCCAAAGTAAAGATGAACACTGAATCAATTCTCTTACATCTGGAGACCATGGGGGCAATTCACTCTGCCATCTGGTTGCCTTGCTCCAATGGGCAACTGCTGGTACCCAATGCAATCTTCAGGACACTATACAGTCACGGGGATCACATTTAGGGTCTTTATTCACAAATCCCCAGGACAGTTGCCTCCTTCCAACCTCCTCTGGACAATACTCAGTAAGGGAGACGATCCTTCTGCAGACCAGATCCCTTGGAGAAAGCTTGCAGTCAGATCCAGGCTGATTCTAGGTCCCAGCACTACAACTCTTGACACCTTGCAGAATAGCAACCCAATCCTTAACCACTTGCTGACTGTATAATAGCATTGAAGGAGTTTGTGTGCTTAGGCTCCTTCGCTAGTGACTGGAATCCCAACTTGGGTCCGTCTTGCGCCAAGGGGAGAATTCTAACCTGAAAGTCATGAAAGATAGAGGCCTGGGGAAGAATAAGCATTGGTGATGTACAGAGTTGAGCTTCCTAGGATGTAAGTATATAATAGGAATCAATGTCACTGAAATGAGGTGATGGGTAACTGGGCTGGTGGAGTCAGTTGCAAACTCTGCGGCACCGGCTCAGAAATGCTGCACGGAAGAGAGAAAAATTATGAAGTGTAATGAGGAACTGTTTATAGTGCACAATGTAAAGAGTTACTAAAGTTGGACCAAGGATTACAAGGAATTAACCAAGTCTGTGTGTAGAAGTGAGACTTTTAAGATGGAGTGCTGCCTTAAATGCTATATTCACGTTAAGTAGCAGCCTCAGTCTGCCTCTGAAGGCATTAGCAAGTGATCTCTCCCCATCTGGGCACCACCCACATGGATGTATGTTCATTTACCTCTGGACAGCTGCAGCCATTGTCATTTATTCACACACAGGCAGAGCAATCGCAGTTGATTTCTTCTTCTGGACTCGCAGACCAGCCCTGATTGGCAGTGTGAATGAGGCCTAACAGTTTTAGTAGTCTAATAGTAAATATTTATAGTGGTCTATATACTGTATAAGACCAAAAAGATGGACAACGGAGGAGGAAAGAGGTGTGGGCGGGGCTTGAGGTGCCCTAGTGGAGACACTGTGAAACTGCCCTCGCTAAAGCCTAAACACTAGGCAGGAGTTTGTGGTCATGTGAAATTAACATTAAGGCACAACTCCAGACTTAAAGCGGTCAGTAACTCACACAGTTAACTCTTCTTTAACTAGTGGCCAAACTTATACTATTAACTCTAAGCACTCTGGACACAGATACTTGTTAGAGAACACTCTGCAGTTGTGCAGCATTTAGAGACCGGTAACACAGTGCACACTGGTCTCCACCAACAATACATTCCTTATCACCTTGCTCCCAGTAACATGTCCAGCTGTTGCTACAGGATGCAGGAAACACACTTCAATATAACTACATGGTTGTTCTCTCTTCGAGGTACCTCATCCATCTCACTCTCTCCCGTGACTCCCAACTAAGCCCCTAGGCAATCTATACTTTAGGGGCGGTCCCAGTATGTGGGCAGCCAATTGCTAGTGAAGGGGCCAAGCACCTCTTAACTACGAGAGTGGCTGTCACCCTTGCCTGTCACGTATTCCTTGGCTGGTTGGTTGCCTTAAGCAAATGATACAAATAAGGTTGTCCCAAGCAATGCCAATATAGCCTACACTAGACAGCATTCTATAAGCTGGACTCTATGTACTGTATCTTCTCTGTAATCCCCCGATGTAAGTCCTTGTTCTTTTGATAAGCTGTGCATGCACCCCTTTAAAACACATCAGACCAGGCAAAGTAGGTGAACAGATAAAGATCCTTTACTGATGTAGATTGCAAATAATAGTAACAGTTCTCAAAAGACACCTTCACAAAGTTCCTGTACAAAGCTCTCTAGTGCCCCATAAATTGATTGTACCTTAGGCAACTGGCAAAGTCCATTAGTAATCCCTTTAACTCAAAAAGTCAACTCAGGCAATAACTCCACAAGAGGTAGTGCAAGTCCTTTAGAGTTCATGATTTGGCAATAATCCACAAAGGCAAGAAAGTCCATCACTGGCACGTGTAAGTCCATTAGGGTCTCCAGGTGAAATGGATCAAACCAATCGTCTGGTGAGTATCTGTCCCCGTCCTGATTAGACCCACGTAATTTGGGTGCATGCACAATGAAATACCTCACTGAGCCTGTGTTCAGATACATGATAATTCTTTATTCTTCCTGGTTACATGGGGTTATATATATGTGAACAACTTGTGCTGTGAGGGAGTACATCATTAGCACAGCATTACCTAGATATTTGTAGCCTCTGATTGGCTATGTCCATGTAAGGTGAACTTCCTCCAGGATCTAGGTGTCATCAACTTGGGTGTAATGCTGGACGGAGGCGCCATCTTAGTTATACATTCTTCATTCGATGGGAGGGGGGGGCTGCTACATGGGGTTATATATATGTGAACAACTTGTGCTGTGAGAGAGTACATCATTAGCACAGCATTATCTAGATATTTGTAGCCTCTGATTGGCTATGTCCATGTAAGGTGAACTTCCTCTAGGATCTAGGTGTCATCAACTTGGGTGTAATGTTGGACGGAGGCGCCATCTTAGTTATACATTCTTCATTCTATGGGAGGGGGGGCTGCTAGCGGCCATTTTGAGCAAGGAATTAATAAAGCCCTTTTTATATACAGAAAAATATAGACTTTGTTAGTATAAAAGCTAGAAATAGAAAATGGGCATTTTATCTGACCCATCACACAGGTTCCAGCTCCCATTGGGAACCCTGACTTGGCTCCCATCATCACCCCCCACAGGGGTGATCCACTCCAGAAGAGTAACAGCTACCTTTTGGCAGTATTTCCACATGGAACCTCTCCGCAGGGCATGTAGTCAGCCCTTTCCATATGGTATGACCTGCAGGGAGCGGTAACCTTGAAAAAGTGTGGGTAAACATTAACCCTTCCAGCTCAGTCAACCCCAGCTCAGCACAGAGGGCACAGTACAATTCAAGATATTGTAACAATTTGCACCTAGCTGACCTAATTAACTTGAAACATGAAGACATACAGGAAAAACACAGGGAGAAAGGGGTTTGGCTCCAAAATAAGGACATGAAGGACAGTTAGGAGCTATGGCACTGCCCTCCAGTCCTGGTGCTAAAGTTCTGGATGTTTTCCACAATCATAAAGATTATACTTTTGGTAGATAAATAGTGCTTTTGATTTATAGTGATCTAATACTAAATGAGAAATGTATGCACATAAGAGAGAGCCTGGAGGATCGGGGTGCAGAAGACAATTGGGAACTGCACTGTAATGACATGTTTTGCCTTCTAAGTTTCAGTCGGTGGGTGCCATTCAAGCCCTGTTTGACTCAGTGCTGCTTCTTTGCCTTTAATTATAGAGATGACGAGTTGCAGATGAGATGTAAACAGCTTTTGCTCAATCTTCGCTCACAAATCTTCATCTGTGAAGAAGTCTACCTATAATTAACACATCCGTAGTTTAATCTAAATGTCATTAAGAAGCCAAAGGCTTGAGAATTTCTCTGATTAGACTGGATTTATGCGCTGGCAGCCCCGGCATCTGCTCCACAAGCACTCAGCCGTTTAATAATAATGACCCAAATGAGTGTAATAACAGACCAGCACCAAAAATATCCCTTTTTTTTCTTTAGAAAAATTAAATTTCAGTAGGAAGGGAACATGTCAGTGTGCAGGGGGAGGGGGGGGGGTGCCCTGCATCTAAATGCCAGAGCTGTTTAGTCTCTGAGCACAATTAAATGGAAAGCAATCACATGCATACTTTGTGTCTCGTGTGTAAAGAGCTAAAAGTCAATATTTACCAGGCACTGTGGACACCAGCAGAATATTAACACTCATCACAGTTATGTAGATTCACTTTTGTGGTCACTTTGCTGAGTACGGTTTCAGATGGTTTTATTAATGTATGAGCAGCGCCAAGGACTCGACGGAAAGATGGCGCTAAGTGTAACATCTAACAAAAGACAGAGAATTGGTTGAGATTAAAGGAAATCTATGGTGAGGGGAATATGTTCTTCCTTTCCTAAGCTCTCCTGTTGTTTGACGTCACTGGCTTGGTCATTCAAATCTCATTGGCTGCAGCAATTCCCATCATCTGAATGGCCTGGAATCTGTGAAAATGTAACCAGCGTGTTCCCTGATTTCAAGTCTGCCCTCTGCTCTTTCAAGATGGTGAGGAGGCACAGCAGTATATCCAAAAGCCTAATGCACCGCCCAGAAACACTGTGGAAGAACTGCTGAATCAGAGTGCAATGGATGATGTAATTCAATGTTTCACTGCCAGCACCCTATAGGCAGTTGTGAAAAATCAGAACTTTTCGTGTCTTCTCTTTAAAGTGGATCTGACATCACATATATCTTTTTATATTGTTAGTATGTATAGCCCAAATCTTTTTTTCTGAATATTGCAGGGAGGGGTCACACCTCTGTCAGTTTCTTTTTTGGTATCTTGATTCTGTTGGGGAGGGGAAATCTTTCCCAAGTGAAGATAGTAGTCTGTGTCTTCCTTACCCAGGTGCTGATTCAAGCCATTGAAGAATATAAAGATGGGCTTCTGGTAATTGAATGGTTTGGTTTACTTTCACACTATATTGATTTTCTTCTTTGCTGTTCATACTTCTTTTCGCTTTTCTGTTTTTTTTCCTCTGACTTTTTAAAATGGAGCTTGTGTAATGCCCTCTTCTAGTTAGACTGCTAGAATAAATTTACTATTTGACTTCACTGTAGTCAGTGAGAGAGGTGACCAAAAACCCAATGGTCACTGTGACTGAGCTCCAGAGATCTTGTGTGGAGATGGAACAAAGTTCCAGAAGGACAACCATCACTGCAGCCCTCCACCAATCTGGGCTTTATGGCAGTGTGGCTAGACGGAAGCCTCTTCTCAGAGCAAAACACATGAAAGACTGCTTAGAGTTTGCAAAAAAAGCACCTGAAGAAATCTTAGACTTTGAGGAACAAGATTCTCTGGTTTGATGAAACCAAGATTGAACTGTTTGGCCTCAATTCTAATGCTGCGTACACACAATCGGACATTCCGACAACAAAATCCTGGATTTATTTCCGACGGATGTTGGCTCAAAATTGTCTTGCATACACATGGTCACACAAATGTTGTCGGAAATTCCCAAAGTCAAGAACGCGGTGACGTACAACACATACGACGAGCCGAGAAAAATGAAGTTCAATAGCCAGTGCGGCTCTTCTGTTTGATTCCGAGCATGCGTGGAGTTTTGTGTACACACGATCGGAAATTTCCGACAACAAGTTTTGTTGTTGGAAAATTTGAGAACCAGCTCTCAAATTTTTGTTGTCGGAAATTCCGACAGCAAATGTCCGATGGAACCTACACACAGTCGGAATTTCCGACAACAAGCTCACATCGAACATTTGTTGTTGGAAATTCCAACTGTTTGTACGCGGCATAAGCATTATGTCTGGAGGAAACCAGGCACCGATCATCACCTGCCCAATACCATCCCAACAGTGAAGCATGGAGGTGGTAGCATCATACTGTGGTGGTGGTGTTGTTTAGCAGTAGGGACTGGGAGAGGGAAAGCTGAATGGAGCAAAGTACAGCTATCCTTAATGAAAACCTGGCAGTAAAAGTGAAAAGGCGAGTGCCACAAAAATCAGGTAAAAATGCTTCAAAACTTTATTGTTGCTGGTAAATACATAACCAAAAGAAATCAGCGTGTTTCAGCCGTTAGGCCTTAGCCATGATTAAGGTCTAATGGCTGAAATGCGTTGGCTTATTTTGGCTAACGATTTACCAGCAACAATAAAGTTTTGAAGCATTTTTAGCTGATTTTGTGGCACTCGCTTTTTTCCCTTTTACTGTCTGTGTTGGAGGTTGTGGAGACCTTTTCAGGCTGAGTGCAATGCTTAAAAGCAGATGATCATTGTTTGGGAGATGGAAGCTTTGATACACCTTGTTGGAAGGCAACATGATTTAATATCATATTTCTGGAGTTTCTTTTTGGTTGATACAACCAAGCCTTCACTTTCTTGGGGGCTGTCTGGAATGTAACAAGTTACACATCAAAGTTTGGTAGCATATCAGATCATTAATCTGAAGCAAAGGCTGAACAAAAGCTTGGCTCCTATCCATCTGGTGTTAAAACGCTATGCAAGCGAGCTTCAAAGAGGGCCTTGGCTGCCGAGATAATTGATGAAGGTGTGTTACAAAGATCAAAGGACCAACAGGCTTTGAAGATTGACCCGGGATACAGAAACATGATACATGGACAATGATGCCCCTAGAGGCCAATACAACAGGACAGAGAGTAATATAATATATTGAGGAGGACTGCCCCGTAAATACTGTGATTCGTCAAAAGTCTAGATGGGATGGCAATGGGGTTGGGTCTGGATGGTGTATGATTGAAGAATAAAAGGGCTGACTGAGGCAGAGAGCGCACTCTCTCACCATCTCGACCCAGCTGATGATACCGTATCTAAAGGACAGCCTTGCAATAAGTATATTGGATATTTCTTGTTGTTCTATGCTTTGTAATATCTTTCTTTAGTATTTTCATGTTAGCGTTTTCCTATTTTCTTGAAAAATAAATAAGACGTTGTTTTATTAAGCGGTGTGTTTGTTTTCAAAGCTAACCTTATATTATTGTGCTATCAACAGTAACTATCAGAGTTTTATTAGACTAGCTAACTATAGGAATAGACAAATTAATGCATATATGGAATAAATAGAGGAAGTCTGTAATCACCTTCAGATAATATTTAGTTTTGAACTTATAATTGCAGCTTTTATTACAAATGGCATCCAGAAGGCGCGTGGAATTTATTTCTGCACAGAATCCAAACCCTAATGTATTTTTGTCTTGAGTCCCTATAAGCTAAGTCCTCAACTATATCTAGAACTGGAAGCCTTCTCTACTGTGGACAAGATACGTGCTGGTTCGTGAATTCTGAAGCCTTGCTTGAGTGGTCCTGAAAGTTCTATGAAATATTTTTTAGTGAGAGGACTTGCAAAACCTGGTGAGATTTTTGGCTGGTATATGTATATGTGTTAACGTTTGTTGTACTGTTAGTGCAAATTGTTTTAGGTGAGGGGCTGATCACCCCTGGTTACCTGATGTAGCCTGCGGATTGACAGGATAAACCACACATCTTTGAGGAGAAAGTGGAAGAGATATAGGTTTTTTTTTATTAGTTTATTTTTCATTTTTATTTTTTTCCCCACATGAGAGTGAAATAGCTCTCTGTTCCAATAGAAGTTCAATGTGGCCTGCGTCCTGACATAATAGGCCTAAAGAGCATTGATTAAGAGTGTGCTCTGCCTTGTTAGCTGTGGAACTACAAGTCAATGTTAGCTTTTAAACAGCTTTATCTGTGTGCCTGTCCCTCTGTGTGTCTTGTGTCTGTAGCTGCTGTGTATAGACTGGTTAAACAGGATTTAGTGTAGACGAATTAGCAAGTCAATAGAGGTCATTGAAATTTCTCTAAAGAGACATGCCTGTGTTAATTTCAGCACCGTGGCAGAAAATGCTTTAATGCAACAATTTAATGATCTTTTGAAACAATGTAATATTCATAATGATCAGATAAAACATAAGACGTCTTCAAAAAAGGCAGGAAAGCAAGGATGGCCAATGTTGTATGCATGTTATTGAAAATGAAAGACATTGCTATATCGAAAGAAGGCCAATGGTGTACTGAGAGAAAGCAATTCTTTGAGCAGGTACAACATCTAACTAAGAATATATTAGCAATGGTTGAAAAGGCAGATGCAAATGTTGCTGAGTACATTGAACAATTAGTGACTGAGAAACGTGTATTGGAACAGAAAATGAATGAATTAGAGGAAACGTGTAAACAAAGAGAAAGTTGCATTGCCTCTTTGAATCAAAGAGAGGCTGAGAATGAGCGTATTATAATACTGCTTAGGAAGGAGTTACATGAAGCCCAGTCTGCCATCATGGAGTTATCCTTCGCACAGGCTCAGTGCTCAGCAAAGATAGAGGCTTTGGAACATGCAAGTGTTGCTGCAAGTGATGGTATGGTAGGAATCAATGTTGGAGATCTGAATGAGGAATATTTAAATAAAAGTGTGGTAACTGAGCTTGAAATTGATTCAGGAGTGGAAACAAAGGAGACTTCTGATGAGTCCATTGTTAGTGAATACTCAGACAATGAAAGTGTGCAAAGTCTGTTGATTCCAATCATAGTAATGTTATGCAGCAAGGTGAGTCTCCATTGCCATATGCTCAGAGAAGGGACTATGCAGGGAGACCAGCTCTCAAGTGCTTTGTTTGTAAAAAGGGGGGGTCACATATCTAGGTATTGTTTGGTGGCTAATAATGACATGCAAAGGAAATACCCTAAAACTATATCAAGGTGTTATGAAGTTTATTCTGTGAGATGGGGTAGCAATTCAAGGCATAGAGGCCATAGTAATCAAACCCTTTTCTCTTTTAAGACCCAAATGCGGAGACTACAAACTGAAAATCATCAATATGTAGAACAGCTGCGTAAAGTCAAAATGGAGGTAGCCGCATGGTCATTCAAATATAGCACTGGGGGAAACAATGTTGGCAGCCCTTAGTGAGCTGTATGGGCGGTTGGAAAATTTCTGGTTAATGTTTCTTTGCTATGAATATGGTTTAGGTGTGAGTTTCAGAGATTTGCCCTTCATGTTTGGAATGTTATAGAGGACCCTGATATATTTTTTATATTTTCAAGGATAAGCCTCTGGATTTTTATTTTTCAATTTTTTTTCTGGTATGAATATTATGTTTTTTTTCTCATCTTATTGTTTATCTTTTTGTTTTTTTCATTTTTTAAATTTTTTTTGTTATTTGTTTATTCACTTATTTTATTTTTGCTTTGTTCAGGTGGAAACATTTTGGGGTTTAGTCCACCTGAAAGAGGGGTCATTGGCTATGTCCTCAATTAGCAGCTGAATACATTTTGTTTAAGACAAGAGTTGGTAGAAAGCCATTCTAGCCGCTGGAGTTATTATAGTTTTTTTCTTTGTTCTTATTTTCATTCAGGTGGAAAAAGTTCCAAAAGGTTTGGTCTTTGTCCACCTGAAAGGGAAGTTATTGCATAGGTCTTAAGGTACAGATAAATGCATTGTTTTTTTTAGCGTTTAAATTGAGAATTTTTGAGAAGCAACATTCGCGTTAATATTTTAAAATTTTTGCTCATACCATGGGAGTCCATTTTAGAGTGGGTTCATCCTAAAGAAATCATGGTTGTTTTGATAATTTGTTCAGAGTTTCAGAAGCCAGGAATACTAAGTTCCTGGGTTCCAAGGAGGGAACTATGAGTAAACATAGCAAGCGAGTAGATATTGTGGATAAGAATTTGATTCTGCTCTTGTTTTTCACTTCCAGAGTCCTGGTGGAGCAAGATTGGAGAGGTTCCTGGAACAAAGATGAAAGATGTTCATCTGGTTGACATTTTATCTCTGCCATACCACACCGCAAATTTGTTCTGATAAACATTCAGGAGAGAAGGGACAAATGAAAAGATTCAGATTAATACTTGCAATATGAGGTTTCTTTTTCTAATGGACAATTTAGTGCTAATGGTGAATCTGAAAGACTTTGCCCGGCAACAAGACTTGTGAAACATTTTGCCGGAGTGTCTCCTGTCATTTAGGAGTGCAAACGTACTGTGAATACAAGTGCAATGAGTTAGAGGTTGGGGAAGGAATAAAACCTATCCAACCCATCAGGACAAGAAATGTAAAATATGTTTTTTTTTGTTGGAGGGAAAAATTGAAAGAAGGAAAGGTTTTTAATGTGTCACATGTATTGACATAACTGAATTAATATGGTGCAGGTATCCAGGAGGCTGGCACTTATGCATAATAACGTGTCTGTTGGCCAGACTAGAGGGTGCCAGGTGACACATCAGTGGGGTGAAAATTTCCTTGAAGGGGGTGGTGTCTCAATCTTAGCAGTCCTACAGAGAGGTTCTCAGGTACTGGACATGTGGGACACCAGAGCTGGATATGGGGAAGATACGCCTGGTTGATTTCTCACCTGAGAGGTTGAAACCCTGCACAGGTGATGCCAGTGACTACACACAGTAGCATGCTCCGTTAAAGAAAGGGGAACCACTACAAATAGATCCAAGCTCTTCCCAAACGCTGGCTGCTAGGGTACAGTATGCCTTCACCACATGGCATTCAACGTCTCACAGTGGTTGATCAGATCCTATTACCCTGTATGTGCTGAATATACACTGAATCAAGTGCGGTCATTATATCAATGGCTTACTCCCAGAGATGTGCGGACACAGAATGAGGTGAATGCAGGACGCTTATTTCTGAGGAATAACCAAAAGAGGAGGGATGTATTCAGCACCATATTGGGGGGAATAGGAGCGAGGATGGGTGTTGTTAATGGAGTGGACATTGCTCTCCCGAGGAACAAACTCTCAGCCAGCTTCAGACAGTAAGCGGGGCTTTGTTACTCAGAGAGAGATTAATGACATTCTTGATAACATTCAACAAAGTCACATAAATATCCAGGTTAAAGTGGCTCAGAATTTTGTCCACCATGTTGAGAGGTTGGTAGAGAGTGTAATGTACAGGACAGAAATCTGTCATGGGCTCTGGCGTGCACGTAGGGGCAGGCGGAGGTATCAACCAAATTCAAGCTGATTGTATAGTCTCTGTATGAGGGGCAGTGGCCTTATGAGTTAGCATCACAGTAAGATTTTGCCAAAACACATCTCTTACACTAATCCAAGGTGGTGGTCGAATGCCTGGATGGGCTGTGCTAGTTTGGAATATGAGAGATGTTATGCTTCCTCATTGATCCCATATACAAAAGTGCAGACTTAGTCTGTGTATTCGGTGGTATCAATCGGCTTACTGACTGGGGATTCTACCTTGTTGCAGCTAAGGCTAAATTACCCACAGAGAGGATGGAAGCTGAAGGCAGGTTGATATTTCCTTCTGTCGGAGACATGACCATGATGTCCTTTGTGTGCCAGGTCAATACACGGTGGTGAACAAGAAATGTTGGGGATATTTTACTCTGGGTTCTGGATGGAGAGATCATTGCTGGGAAGGAAGCACCTGGGTATTATTTGGGGCATAGATGAATTTGTTTCTTTGTCCTAAAGGATACCGATGTAACGTTAGTCATGGAACTAGGGTGTTACTTGAACCTAACAATAGGTAGAGGTGCATGGTATACCCTGGGCATGGCCTCTGAAATCCAGGCACAGGGATGGAATTTTGTGGGTTTGTCATTGTTTCAAGTTATGTGTTGTTGGACTCAACATTTATATAGAAGGGTCTCCCATTTATCCATGCAAGTTGAGGGACGATTGACGGTAAAAGTCTCTTTGTACAAGTTAGAGGCTTTGCTGCCCTGAAATACAGATGACATGCCAAAATTGCGGTAGGAAAGACCATTGTGAGCAAGCCTGCCTAATCCTGACCCGTATTTACAGTAAAGAGGTACAGGAGGTTGGGAGCGGGATGCGTAATTTGATAGGTCACATATATAGGCATATATTATGGTAATAGTTTGATTTATATTATGGTAATGGGTTGATTTTTTTTATGGTATAGTGTGACATATGTGTATTTTAGGTTAGTAATATGGGTGAGTAAGGCCCTCCTCGAGACTCTGTATCTGAAAGCTGGTTAATACGTTGCTCTGTGTGTGAGTGTGTGCTGGTGAATGGTGAGTGAATGGACACCCCTTGTCTGTAATGCACCCCATCGTGAAGATACCGGAAAGGAGAAGACACAGAATGGTGACATGAAAGCTGTCGCGGAAGAATGATGTTGGTGTGTCACTCAGTGACAAAGCGGCTCATGTTGGGAAGCACAACACATTAAGACCGTTATAGACTGTTCTATAGGAGCTGTTTCTGAAGCACATGTTGAGAAGCGCAACACATTAAGACAGTTATGGACTGTTCCATAGGAACTGGTTTGGAGACACATGTTGGGAAGCGCAACGCATTAAGACAGTTATGGACTTTTCCATAGGAGCCGTGCTTGAAGAAGGGTGATATGTGCCCTTTAGGCGCAAAGTGGCATATGTTGTAAGGCAACATGATTTAATATCATATTTCTGGAGTTTCTTTCTGGTTGATACAAGTGCCGTTGAATAATAATGTAGCATAGTGTGACACGAGTCTCACACAAGCCACAAGAATATGCCATTAAAAGTACACTGCAGTTAAAATGAAAATGAGACTGTGGCATGTGTACAGCTTATGACGCAAAACTCTCACTTTATATAGACATTTTGATGTAAAAGAGCAGCCTTTTTCAACCAGGGTGCCTTCTGGGTTCTTCAGGGGTGCCTTGACAAAATATGTAAAATTTGCCTCAAATTGCCCAAAAGTTGCAAAATTGGCAACAATCCAACAATACAGGTGGATTAAGCCTGCCTTTTTTGTTACACAAAGCCACAGGTTTTAATTGTGCAACATTACAACCTTGGGCACTGTGCTGGCCAGCTGCTGGCATTCTAACAACCGATGATGTCATAGCTTGATAAGTAGGACATTTGGGGGGGGCGTGGCCTGGACAGCAATGGTGTAGGTAGCAAATAGTCAGAGCTCCGCTGTCCCACACTCCTATTTACCATCCTGACTGAATCCTGCACATCCTACCCCTTACCTTGCACCCGGGGATCCCTCCTGCCTCCTATGCTGATTTTGGAGCCTATCAGCCCGCTGGAGCACCACACGAGGCCGCTGTGGCACGGACCTCCAGATCGGCATTGGCCCTAGGAAAGGCCGCGGCTTCAGCCTAGTTCCCGAAGCAGCGGCCAAAGTACACCCCACGGACCTCCCGGACGGATCGCCCCTCTCCTGTAAGACCCTCCAGAACACCTGAGGCCATGGTAGGGGTATCTTTTATTTACAATAATTGCCCTGAAGTGGGCCGCGGCTTCGGCCAGTGTTCAGGAGTGGCGGCCATCTTGCTACACCCGGCGGCGGCCCTGGGGAGATATCCTGAGCCTTCTAAGTATCCAATGCCCCTGCTCCTCCTAAAACGATCTCTGGACTGCCTGTGACTGCTGTCCAGGTACAAATACATTCAGCTTCAGCTTTGAGGATGAGCCTTAGGCCTAACCCCCGGAGAGGCGACCATCTGGCAATCTGGCATTACCTTGGGACAGCCTGGCTGCCCGCTTTCTGGAGCAGAGAGGGAACATGTCCCCGCCGAAAAGGAATTCCGAGGCGGTGGATAAGTTGGCGAAATATCCCCATCAAGACCAAGATCCGCAGGCAAAAAATGGCGAGGGCATGTGCTCAGCGGCAGACCATCAGGGAGCAGACACAGCTAAGGTCCTGGATGCCATTGTGACGCTGCAGGGGACGCTCACCGCCAAAATAGATGAGGTCAAGATCGACATCTCCCTGCTGCGCCAAGACCTATCTAAGGTAAATGATAGGGTTACTGAAGCTGAGACATGCATCGCAGCAGCGGAGGACATCCTGCACCCCCTGACACACACCAGGACAGGACCTGCAGCACCAGATTCAGCAGCTACATGCTCACCAAGATGATATGGAGAATCGTCTGAGACGCTGCAACCTCCGGTTTATCAGTTTACCAGAGAAGGCTGAGGGCACCAACCCCGCTGAATACTTGGAATCCCTCCTGATTCAACACTTTGGAAGAGAGGCCTTTTCTGATATGTTCGCAGTGGAACGGGCGCACCGTATCCCAGCAAAGCCTCCTCCTGTGGGAGCCCCCCCCCCAGAACTTTTAATGCCAAGTTTCTTAACTTTAGGGATAGAGATAAAATCCTTCGGCTAACCAGAGAGAAGGGTAACATAGCACAGTTCCAAGATGTCAAGAGGCGGCTCAGGGCGATACACCTTAAATATGCCATGTTGTTCCCGGCCAGACAGAGTGGAGGAAGATGGCAGAGCCATATTTTTTGAGGACCCGAAGGCGGTAGTACACTGGCTGGATCACTGGCTGACTGACTGGCAGCGTCCGGATGGATGAACGGGTATGCGGCATGTTACTGTGAGTTCTGTTACTATTGTTATCTGTTGGCGGATCCCTTCTTTCTTCTGAATGTCCCCTCCGATGTGGGGGGTACCCCTAATTCTCTATTTGCATTTTCCACTCCCCCCATGTTTATAACACTGACATTACTGAATGTGAGAGCGGAGATTCCCCCCTTTTGAAGTTGGGGGCCCGATCCTTGTACTCCCCTTGGGGTGGGGATTTGATTTCTTGATAACCCTGGACACCCGGCTTCGGGCCTGTAGCTTTTTGGACCATAGAGATTATCACCCTGTGCATCTCATTGCCCTCACAGCATATACATGAGGATACTGTGGGGTGGAGGCACCTGAACTCTGATACATCAGGATGACTGTATATCCTTGCAGCGAGAGCCTCACTCGGATGGAGAAAGAGACAAAGGTCATGATTTGTGCCCTAACCTTGCTTCAAGCAGTGAATAATCGCCCCCTTCATGTTTGCAACCCCCTTTTTTCTTACTATTTTGTACTTTTTTGCTCATTATATTCTAAGTGTTGTACCTCCAGCTAATGTTGCTGGCTGGAAGGTGATCTATATAAAGGTTGCATGGGAATGGATGCTTCCGCCAAGTTGGGGAGGCGAGAAGCTGGGAGGGAAGGGAAATGCTGGATCTTTTGATCAGAGCATTGGGAATGTTAGCACCATTGTGCACATGTTCTTTACTTGGAATGTTCTTAAACAAGTACTTATTACATATGTAATGTGTTGGTTTACTTGCGGAATGGGTGTGCTGCCTTGGTTTGGGGAGGAGGGGCTGCCCTGCCGATCCACATGCGATATATGTGCACATGAACACCATGGCAGACATTAAATTTATGATGTGGAATGTGCGGGGCATGCGGGATAAAATTAAAAGGACAGCAGTGTTACAATATTTGAAAAGTCAAAAGGTAGATATTGTCACATTGGTAGAGACACATGTCACGGGTTACTTACAGGTGGCCCTGAAGCGTCCTTGGGTGGGGTGGGCCTACCATAGCACCCACACAAATATGTCTAGAGGGGTAACAGTGTTGATTGCAAAATCTACACCTTTTGAGTTGGTCTCCGTGGTGTTGGATCGGCAGGGCAGGTACCTCTTTCTACATGCAATTGTGGGGGGAGACTCCTTGTTGATACTGGCTAGCTATATCCCCCCTCCATATAGGGCAGACGTGGTCACAGGGGGTCTTGCATTCATAGCGTTGTACCCATCCATACCAGTAGTCTGAATGGGGGATTTCAATCACACGATGACTCCATCCCTTGACCGCCCGGCACAGGCTGAAACCAGATCTGATGAACCACTGCATACTAGGTTGTACCGTACATTGAATGAGTTTGCCCTTGTTGACGTGTGGAGACATGCTAACCCCACGACTAGAGCATACACTTGCCACTCAATAAGTCACAACACCATGTCCAGGATAGACTACATACTCGTTTCCAGGGCCCTTTTGCCAAAAGTCACGGGCTCAGGATTTGCTCCTAGGACCCTGTCAGACCACTCTCTGTGTTGGCTGATGGCATCCTTCCACCAGGTGCTGGCGGCGAAACCCTCATTGGTTATCCCTTCTTACAGACCATGACTCCATTGCCAGGGAGCTGCTCTTCTTTTTAGAGGGTATACGGGGACCCCTTGCCCTCACTACACACTGGAACAACTTTAAAATTCATGCCCGTAGAATAATATCCTTCAGAATAAATAGGTTAAAACGAGAGTCCAACACTGTACTTCAACTCACATCTGACAAACTACAAGACTTAGAAGAGGCCTATAGTTCTAACCCGACCCTTGAAAACCTGGACAGAGTGAAACTGCAGACCCGACTAGTCACGCAACTGCACACTGAGAAGGCTAAACAGCGTGTTTTTTTTTTTTGTAGGCAGAGGGTGTATGAGCAGGGGGAAAGGGCGGGGAGACTGCTGGCCTATCTGGCTCACATGGATGACAAGCCCCCAGTCGTGGTGTTGCTTGTTGACCCAGACGGGTGTACTATAACCAACCCAGAACAGGTGGTAGATCAATTTAGACAATTCTATGGCAATCTATATAAATCCCAAAACACATACACGCAAAGGGAAATTCACTCATATTTATCTTCCATACAGTTCCCCCAGCTGAATCGAGAACAAGTAGAGCTTCTTGATGCACCTATTACTGACCACGACATCACGAAAGCGATCGCACAACTAGCTAAATCTAAAGCTTCAGGGATGGATGGATTGCCTCTGGAATTTTATGTTACTTACTCTGACATATAGGCCCTCAAGCTGAAAGCCTTATATCAGTCTATAATTGATCAGAACCTACTCCTCGAGTCTATGCAGGAAGCCCAAATCATAGTTCTCCCTAAGCCAGGAAAAGACCCGCATCTCCCTGAATCCTACAGGCCTATCTCACTCCTGCAGGTAGATGTTAAAATCTTAGCTAAAATCCTGGCTTCTAGATTAAACACTGTTATCCTGACTTTAATTCATGCTGACCAAACAGGCTTTATGCCGGGAAAAATACAGCCATGAATATTAGGCGACTTTATATGAATATCCAAGCCCGACACGATAACTCAGGAACGATGGTGGTGGTGGCGTTAGATACAGCTAAGGCCTTTGACTCCGTGGAATGGCCATTTTTGTGGGAATGTTTGCATAAATATGGATTTGGGGCACGCTTTATAAAATGGGTATAGCTTCTATATCAGACACCCAGGGCGAAAATCTTTGTGAATGGATGGCTCTCTGAACAGTTTCCACTTGAGAGGGGTACTCGACAAGGGTGTCCCCTCTCTCCCTTACTGTATGCGCTGGCGGCGGAGCCTCTGGCCATTGCCATCAGAGCACACCCTGATATTCAAGGTCTGCGCCAGGGCCCTACGGTAGATAAAATAGGAATGTATGCTGATGACACCATACTATACTTAGCAGACCAGGGACCATCACTCCAAGCAGCGTTACGACTTATTGAACAAATGGGGGGATACTCGGGATTGCGTATAAATTGGTGCAAGTCTCAGATTCTTCCAATAGATGTATTCCCTCCCCCTTTCACAACTCCCCCATTACCACTTGCTAGAGTATCCAAGATTAAATACTTGGGAGTGGAGGTAACCAGGGACCTGGTAGACTATACACCCCTGAATATAACCCCTTTGTTTACCTTATTAAAAAATAAAACACAGACTAGGTCCAGATTGCCATTAGGGGTGATGGGGCACGTAAATTTAATAAAAATGATCATACTGCCCAAAATTCTTTATCTGATATGGCACACCCCCTATATATTCCGCTAAAAATCTTTAAACAGATGGAAGCTATCCTAAATTCGTTTGTCTGGGGAAATAGTAGACACGAGCTAGCTTGGCAAACTCTTAAAAACCCCACTGACATGGGGGGTGTATCTCTCCCGGACCTCCAGGACTATTATTTAGCCTGGCAGCTTTCCCACATGTACCACTTCCACACGTCGGAAATGCAACGCTATAGATCGTTAGTTTGTGACAAACCAGGACACCCGGCGTATACACCCATTCAGGCTATACTGGGAACAGGACGTAGGACTTATAGATGACACTGACTGGGCCGAGATTTTAGAGGGAACCAAGACGGTGTCCCCCAAGCTGTCTGACAGACACAATTGTATATAGTACACAAAGCCTATCTGACCCCGGTGAGATTGGCAAAGTTTCAACACACGCCGGACCCGACGTGTCGCCTGTGCAGAGCTGACCCGGGCTCGTTTTACTATCTCATATGGAGCTGCACACATGTTCAGACATATTGGATGCAGGTTGTCCATTTCCTCCATGATAATATGGGATCCCCTGTGGTCCTGGACCCTAAGTTATGTATTTTGGGACTATTGCCAGATGTGGAGGTCGATAAATACCACACAATTTTCATTTTTTAAACATTATTCTTAGCACGCAAAATGATAGCGCAAAGATGGATGCAGAATATGCCCCCTACGCTACAGTTGTAGAGAAAAGCAGTTAATGACACTCTGCCATTTAAGAAACTGATCTACGCACACAGGGGATCCGCACAAAAATATTCAAAGATCTGGGACAGATGGTTGGAGGACGGGGAGATCTGTGTATAATGATCCCAAATCCAGTGCAGTGTTCCCCTACACCAAATACACGGTATATTTATAAGTTGGAACAATCTGTTGCATATCTTACGGCACATGTGAATATATGTGAATATATGCCCTGTAATATTTCTGCATATTTAATTGTGATGTTACAATATGTATCTGACCTTCTGTGACTATATGTACCCGATTGACTTATAAAATGTGTTTTATATTAATAAAGTTGTTTTTTTCCAAGTAAAAAAAAAAGTAGGACATTGGGGCCTGAGGACATCCTTGTTTGTCCCTCTCCATCAGCAACGGGGTTACATTAGATGAATGAGAGAGAGAGGAACAGATGGAGAAGAGAAACACTGAAATACTAGTCAGTATCAATGTGAAAATGTATATTTGGTTTGTAAGAATAAATAACCTCTAATGTTGGGTGTCCTATGTGTGTTGGTATCACTGCATTATGTATAATTATTTGTTTTGTTTTTTACATTTTAGAATGGGGTGCCTTAAGATTGTGCGTAATTTTAAAGGCTGCCAATAGATTATCAATGTAAGACAGATTTCAAAACCAGCATATAACAACTTCACAAACACTAAACTAATTCAATTATTGAGTTGCACAGTACAGTCCTTAGGAAGTACCACCCAGTGACCCTGTTGGGAGATCTTTGTATGCAGAAAATTCAGATTAGGATAAACTCAAACATTCAGATTTTTGCATGAGTTTTGCTTGCTAAACTACACATGTAGCTTACTGACTGCTTATTTTTGTTGCCTGTTATTGTTTTGTAACTGAATTTTTTTGATGATCTTCTGTAGCAATCATACCTTCCAGTTGCGCCAAAGGGAAAAGTTTACATAGCTATATTGCCTTAAACATTGGACATGGTTTAAAGAGGCACAGTTCAATAGAGTCTAAGGACTCGTTCACATCAGAACTGTTCTTGTGCGTTCTTGACAGCTGAATAATTTCAATGAGCTGCCAAACATTCAGGAACACGCGAAAAAATACAGCAGGTTCAACTTTAAAAATTGTAGAGCACCAGGATGCATGGTACTGGATGGAAATGTGTGCTTTCTGCACAAGAATTAGTGTGAATGGGCCCCTAAGCTACTCACAGTATACACTGTAAAGACTGTAAAACACATAAAATCTTACAGACATACATAAACTTCAGGACAAAATATAATTGATAAAAAAGTTACTTCTATTACATGTTATTATTTTTGTTTGAGTCTGCCTTAGGCCTCTTTCACACGGATGATCCGTATGTCCGTTTTTCATCCATCCGTTTTCGGATGAAAAACGGACATACAGTCATCCCTATGGAGCGTCGGATGTCAGCGGTGACATGTCCGCTGACATCCGACCCGCTCCGATCCGAAAAGTGTAACGGAGGAAAAACCTACTTTTTCCTCCGTTTTCGGATCGGATGACGACGGACACTACGGACCGTCATCATCCGATCCCCCCATAGGGGAGAGCGGCGCTCTGACAGGTCCGTCGCTGCACAGTGTGCAGCGATGCACCTGTCATCTTCCTGCTCAGCGGGGATCGGCGGAGCTATCCCCGCTGAGCAAGCGGATGTTCACGGGGCGGATCATGACTGATCTGCCCCGTGTGAAAGAGGCCTTAAGGAGGACTTTATTCCAACACTTGGGGGCTACTTTGGCAACCAGCAACTGTCAAAACAACAAACAGTTTGGCCAGGAGTGTGAAACAGCACAGCAGAGCGGTTAGGATAAGATAACCTAGCACACCTTACATTTATGTTCAGTTGTAAAAATGTCTGACATCATTGGTCAGTGGAAGAAAATATAATATAAAAGTGGATTGCGCTAACTTCTGTGTATGATACCACTGCTGAAATATGCAAAAATAGGATATCTATCCTATGTAGCGTGCTTTTCTGTATCAATTAATATTGTGTCAAAAATATACTGTCCACTTAGTGTTTACTAGTGACAAAATAATATTCAAAAAAACTGTTTAAAGTGCTAGTGCTAAAAAATATAAAATATGAAAAATATTAAACAATGTGCAATGTGCCAATATTACTTAGTGACCATCAAATATCACATATCAACATGCATATAAACTACATGCTGCAAAAAATGTCCTCAGCACTACAGCCCACTAGATGTCCTCAGTGGGTAATTACATCTGTGCAATAACTTTGGGTGCTACCAAAAGCTATTTAAAAAAATATTAATACAATGTGCCAATATTACTTAAAAAATATCACATATCAACATGCATATGTACTGCATAGTGCAAAAAAATATAAATATATGTCCTTGACATTTGCAGAAACACCACAGTACACTGGATGTCCTCAGTGAGTGATCACTTCTGTAAGATTTAGCAATCTTCCTTGCAACCCAAACATGCAAACCATGCATATATAAACAGCAATATTATCATGGAATGGTGTATCCTTCTAGGCATAAGATCACAGCTAGGCATACAGACCTCAAGCGGTACATGTTGAGCAGAATTCTAATTAGGTGAAATCTGTAAGGGGCACTTCTTAAAGCTATAGTCCTTCTTTAATTTTACATATCTACAATAACAAAGTTCATTGGGGCTCTTGTGCCTAGTGGAATGCTGTAGAGCAGTGGTTCTCAACCTTTCTAGTGCCATGACCCCCTGATAAAATTCCTCAAGTTTTGGGGACCCCTAACAGTAAAATTATCCTCGTAGCTTGGGTTGTCAGCACCCAAGGCAAGACAAGTAACTTGCGCCTCTAACCCACGTACATTTAGCGCTCCGAGTCCCTTCCACTTAGGATGTATCACTCTCTCTCTTTGTTCTCCTTTCTTTCTTTTATCTCTCTCTATACTAATTTCTTGGTTTTTTTTTCGCCATCCCTCTCTCTCGCCGTCTTTCTTGTTCTTTCTCTTATTCTTTCTCTCCCTTTTTCTTTGTTCCTCCCCCTCTTTTCCTCTCCCTTGCATGTATTCTCTATTTTTATTCCTTCTCTTACTCCTTGGGGGGGGGGGGGGGGGAATGGGATGAGTGGCAGTGCTGGCGGGGAGATGGGATGAGTGGCAGTGCTGGTGGGAGTTCTGATCAGCCAACTCAGGTGCTCTTGATCAAAGTCATCTGCTGATCTGAGAACTGTAGTGGGAACTTTTAATGGCAACTATAATCACAGGTAGTGTTACTCACTGGGTCTCTGGTGTCACTGTGTCTCTGACGTTGTGGTGTCTCGCAGCAGTGACGCCTATGCCAAAATCAGGAGATAGGGTCTCCTTCAGCCCCTCCCACTTCACATTCCTCGCCAGTCAGCTGACCTCTAGTCTCTGCCCCCCAGCCATGAACTGAATGGGCAGCTATGAAGAGGCTGAGCGGGCGGCCACAGGCTCCAGGGACAGCCCTTCTGGGCAGCCACGACAAGGCTGGGAGAGCGGTGCAGGCTTCAGGAACAGCCCAGGATTCTGTGGCCCCTGCCAAATCGTCACTCGGCCCCCAGGTTGAGAACCACTGCTGTAGAGGAAGTGTAACAGTAATCAAAGTGGTATAGAATGTACAGGGGAATTCAGGGAATGTAATGAGACACAGGCATGCTGCATTTGGGGGGGGCAGAGGCTGCATTTTGGGGGGGGGACAGAGGCTGCATTTGGGGGGGACAGAGGCTGCATTTTGGGGGGGCAGAGGCTGCATTTGGGGGGGGGGACAGAGGCTGCATTTGGGGGACCAGAGGCTGCATTTAATGGGACACAGGCATGCTGCATTTGGGGGGGACAGAGGCTGCATTTGGGGGGACAGAGGCTGCATTTGGGGGAACAGAGGCTGCATTTAATGGGACACAGGCATGCTGCATTTAATGGGAATAGAGGCTGCATTTAATGGGACACAGGCAGGCTGCATTTGGGGGGGGGGGACAGAGGCTGCATTTGGGGGGGACAGAGGCTGCATTTGGGGGGGACATAGGCTGCATTTGGGGGGACAGAGGCTGCATTTTATGTGACACAGGCTGCATGTAAGGAGGGACTCCGCTGGGGGCACCTGATGTAAGGACAGACTGCTGGGGACGCCTGAAGGCATCTGGTTGTAGGCGACCTGGCTAGTGACACACTCGGGGCTCCCACTGATTCTGCATTATGGTGAGTTGAATGATTTAATTTTATATTACAATGTAATAATAGAAATAATGCGCTTCAATCATCCTGACACCATAACAAACATGCTAACACCAGGTGTTTGGAGTATCTTTATCTGCTGATTGTTAAACTTTCTAGAATACACATATTTATATTGTTGTGTAGGATCTGGGCCTGCTGTCCCTCTCTCCCTCTCCCTCTCGTTCACCTCAGACGCTAACCACACCACCTTAGAGCCACGCCCACTATTTTGCTGAAACCACGCCCATTTTCACCAAGTGGGAGGGGTCAAAAAGGAAGGGCGGGGTCTGGCGCCCCCCCATCCTAAAACTTCACCAGCCGCTACTGTGTTTTACTACAAGAATTGAGAGGATACAGCACTGTAAAATTGACAAGCAGCAGGACAGATTTATTTACGATAACTGGCCTAACTAGTATGTACCTAACAATTATTTTATGGGGATAGGGAGGTGTGGTAAATGTAAGTGATATAATGCAAGGTGGTTTAGGTCACACTGTTTTTGTGCTTAGTTTTTATTTCTTTAAAAATAATGCAGCAGCATGCTGTGAATGAAAGGCAGCTCCGAAAACAGATGGTCAGTAACAAGTGAATAAGCCACTTTGAACACTCCAAAATGTAAAAATCTTCTATCAACATAAAATAAAATAAATACCCCAAAAAAGAAAAAAAACTCCCAAATAATCCCTGAAACATATGCCTTTTTTAAAGTGAAGCCAATAATAATAATTATAATAAGAAAAATGCAGCAATGGGGTCAATTGCCCAGAAGCAATTCAAAATAAAGTACGGTAGTTTCCTAGCTGAACCTAAACTTTGCAGTTTGTCCCTATGCTTTCCCTACAACAGACTCCAATTCACTGACACTATGGCTGCTCTGTGCCTCCTTTCCATAGTAAGGGGAATGGCTCAACCAAAAGCCCCCTTGGTGGCCCTTCTAAGCCTGCTGGCCATAGTTCAAAAGGTCATGTATAGATCCCATCATAGAAAAAAAACAGCATGCCAAAAAAAGTTCCAGATGAAGTGTTTACTGAAGTCCCACATTCAAATAAAAAATACAAATGTTTTGCGGGCATAGTGGCCCTTTTTATAAAAGTGGTTCAAACCTCTGAAATAAAAAATGAACAAAGCATATCTTTCTATAGTGTGTACTTTCCTTTATCCAAAGCATCTAGTGTGACTTCTGTCAATAAAAATAAGAAAGAAGGCACTGCCATCTAAGCATATCTAATGCTGCGTACACACGAGCGGACTTCACGGCAAACTTTGTCCGGCGGACTTTTCGACAGACTTTCTGAATGAACGGACTTGCCTACACACGATCAACCAAAGTCCGACGGATTTGTACGTGATAACGTACGACCGGACTAAAACAAGGAAGTACATAGCCAGTAGCCAATAGCTGCCCTAGCGTCGGTTTTTGTCCGTCGGACTAGCATACAGACGAGCGGACTTTTCGACCGGACTCGAGTCCGTCGGAAAGATTTGAAACATGTTTCATTTCTAGGACCATCAAACTTTTGGGGAAAAAAAGTCAGCTGGAGCCCACACACGATCGAATA
Source organism: Lithobates clamitans (assembly GCA_037952925.1). Taxonomy (NCBI): domain Eukaryota; kingdom Metazoa; phylum Chordata; class Amphibia; order Anura; family Ranidae; genus Lithobates; species Lithobates clamitans. Next base: position 1,641,659 of record JBBGZY010001145.1, read on the forward strand.
GTCCGACGGACTCCGGTCCCCCGTGCGAAGTATGCCGTAAAGTCCGGTCGTGTGTACGCGGCATAAGTGTACTGTGCTTCGTCTGGTTTGACGAAGGAGCGGAACTGCTCCCAATCCCACTGTGTTACTACCCACTGTGTGCCACATCACGGCCCAACGTCCCTCAAGCCACAGGTCCCACGCCGGTAGCGTTTCAGCTTGGTTATGGCTCCAGGCTGTAGCTCTTCCCACCTATCAGCCCGCCCAGCAGCAGTCTCCTGTGGCATATCCTTTCACGCTCCTCTGGGAATTGTGGACACTCTCCTGCCTGCTAGTTTGCCCAGTGAGGCTCTCACGATGATACTCACCTGCTCTCATGCCCACCATAGTGGTGATCACTGACAGTTCCATTCACCACTCCTGGACCTTTGTCAGCTGTCAACGGTCAGCTATTATGAGACTGATCATCTGCCTATATTTCTCTACCTCTGTGAGTGCAATCTTTTGATCGTTATTTATGTGTTTTACAATAAACAGATACACTTAGATGGCGGTGGCTTATTTCTTATTTTTATTTACAGTTTACAGAGGCATTCAATATCCTCATTGAAGAAGAGCTGTAGCCATCTTTCTGGTGGATTCCTTGTAACAGTATTGTCCCACACATTGACATTATGGCATCAATGGGTTACATACCCACTCTCTGTTTGTGCTAATTGTTTTTTTTTTTCTTCATTGTGACTTCTGTCTCCTCTCTTATCCCTCTGCTATCTGCATGAGTTACTTCTGACAATTTATACCAGTGGTCTCCAAACTGTGGCCCATGAGCCGGATGCGGCCCTTTGCTTGCCTTTATCTGGCCATTGAGGCATTATTTCTGCCACTGACACTAACAGTAGGGCACTATTCCTTCCACCGACACCAACAGTGGGACACTATTCTTTCCACCAACACCAACAATGGGGCACTGTTCCTCCCACCAACACCAAGGATGGAGCATTATTCCTCCCACTGACGCTAACTAGTTCTCCTCTAATACCAAAGATGGGGCATTGTTTACTCCCACTGGGCACAGTCTAGCTCCCCTAAAGTCTGAAGGACAGTAAATTCGTCCTTTGTTTAAGAAAGTTTGGAGTACCCTGCCCTAGACTGTTCATTGAGCCAGAAGAATAACTGTTACTAATCACTGTTACTAATTGCAGTAATCTGGGAAAGGAACCTGGGCCCTTTTGGGGATGAGCAATACAATAACATGCAGGCTGAGAAGGCAAGAATAACAGCTTCCACCAGTGCCTTACCACAAAGGTATATATATATATATATATATATATATATATATATATATATATATATATATATATATATATATATATATTTGGAACAAAGTCATTTTTAAAAGCAAGCCTGTTACTTGGATGATTGTTTTAAAGTGAGAAAAGGACCTAAAAGTACAAACTTCAAGATTCTTATATGTACTCTTAGTTCTGAAGTGCTCCATGCGGTCCCTGAGCTTCACTGCATATTCTCCAAATCAGTGGTAAAGTTGATATTTGCATATTGTGGAATCTGGGATCAGAGGCTCCCAGGTTGCTCAACTTTTTAGCATTTGCAAAGCACAAATCGTCAGATTGGAAAGCCTACTATGTTCATCAGGCATTGCAGAGTGCTGTGTTAATCTGAACATCACATGCATTTATTGGCCTGGGCTAGGCACTTATACTAATAAGTGTAGATAAGATTCACACCTCCCCTTTTAATGACTGCCGCCATTTATTAGTCTCCAACCTTAAACTCCCACTTAACCTTAGTTAAGCCTTAGTTAACCTTAGAGTAAAACTGGCCATAGCAGCCTTTTATTCACAAATATTATATATATATATATATATATATATATATATATATATATATATATATATATATATATATAAAACATTTTAACCATAACAAAACTCAAATATCAGTTTTTTTCCCCCCGGTGGTCTTCGACGGCACTTCCAAACATAACTCTGTTCCACTTCTACACTGCGAGCCTTTTACCGTACTAGGCCTACGGCCGTGATAACACCAGCCCAGTCCAGGCGCGCAAAATGCTGCACCTCAGGCAATACCCTAGCCCACTGCATTCCTGGCCTTCCTATCCAGCGGATACATGCCTCCTCCCTGGAAATCCCCAATTGCCTGCCATTAGGTCTCATGTCTGCCCGCCTGGCCCCCCAAAACACATAAGAGTGGCCCAATATCCAGACGAGACCCTTCTGGATTCCATCTGAAAGAAAGGAAGAAAACCACAGATAACCAAGGTAACATAACAGCTAAGTAACATACTGCGTGCAATCCAGACCCGCTGCCTTCAAGCATTTTCTGAAAACTGACATGAACTGAAATTTTGACAAAGGTGACCCATCATTGTGAATCAACAACACCCCGTCCGCTACCGGGCGAACTCCCAGGAAGTCCCTCACCAGGCACACCGGAGAGTCCAGCAACTGATATAGTCGCACCTTCACCCCCTTGCCACCCTGATCTGTCTTGGACCATCTCAGCAAGACCTCAACGCTAACCCCTTTGAACGCCACGTCCTGTGCTCGCAAACCCCCCGGAACCCTCCTGGAAGGGCTAACCAACTCGCTTATCCGGAAGGCACCAAAAAAGGCCAGCGAAAACACTGCCCGAAATAAGGACACCTCGTATGCCGATGTGCATACTGTACCCAACTGACCTGATAACACCCGTAGGTTGCCAAAAGTCACCGGCCTCCTGACATCCCTATGTTTTCGTGACCGACGGTAGCCTTTCATTGCTTGTCGAACACAAAAGTCCTTTGTATAATCTGCTGCACCCTGTAACTTGAACAAAAATGCCAGACCTGCGAGCTTGCGGTTCATCGCTGAAACCGACACCCCTTGCTCCAGATTCCTGGAAACGAAATAGATGACTAGCAACCTTACCTCTGCAGCCAATGGATCCACTCCGACCTGCCTGACCAATGCCCACCATTCGTTCCAAACCTTCTCGTAAGCCCCCCATGTGGACCCACTCATCGATCCCCTTATCAATCCTGCGAGGGCTCCAAGACGATTGACCACATCCATCGGGGACACGGAACACCCTGTCGTTCTGCTGTCGGAGCCAAATCCCGAAATTTGTCCCACTGAAAACGAGACAAGGCGTCAGCCAACGTGTTATCCACCCTCAGGAGATGCACCGCATATAGAAGGATATTCAGCTGTAGACAACGCAGCACCAAGTGCCGCAGCAGCCGAACAACAGGTTGTGACGACGCTGTTAATGACTTGCACCACTCCCAGATTGTCACATTTCAATCTGACCTTCGAATCCCTGAACGACTCACCCCATATCTCGATTGCCAGTACCACTGGAAACAGCTCCAGCAGCACCAGATTTTTACAGAAGCCAGCCTCCACCCAATCACTGGGCCAAGGCTCCGTGCTCCATTGCCCTTGATAGAACGCCCCGTACCCTGTAGACCCGGCTGCGTCTGAACAGATCCAGATCACAGAAATTGTAATTTTTGGTCCGGTTGGTGAAAACAACACCCTTACTAAAGACACCTCATCCCAATAAATGCGGATATAAAAAGAAGGGGGAAAAAAGGTTGGGGGGATTTTAACGGTGTCAAGTATAGAAATGCACAGTTGACTTACTATGGATAAAACATATTTTTATTAACATAACATACTTAAAAAAGAACATACTGTTACAAAGCAGTAAGGAATTATAAACAGTTGGTGGTCAAAATCGTTACAGGTTAGTAGTAAATCGCAGCAGAAAATATTGCACACTAGCCCGACATGTTTCGCTACTTTAGCTTCCTCAGGGGATCTGCTAGAGATTTTATTTTACTGAGACCACTGGATTAAATAAAGAAAAACAAAATTGTAACAATAGTTTGAAACAGTGCAATGAAGTAATACATACAAGGAGTTAATTCAAATATGAACCTAGTTACCTAGAGAAACTGGACACTTACCCTATACATATTTTGCACCCATGAACCACCTGGCCCGAACCCCTAAGGCCTAAAGGACCGGATCCAGGGGGGTCAGTTTGGCATAGCCATAGAGGGCCGATAGGAGGACACTAGGGAACAACAAAATCACCATAGAATTATATTGTTGAAAAAATGGCTTGATATTTTTTTTTGCTTTCATATCAAGCCGTTTTTTCAACAATATAATTCTATGGTGATTTTGTTGTTCCCTAGTGTCCTCCTATTGGCCCTCTATGGCTATGCCAAACTGACCCCCCTGGATCCGGTCCTTTGGGGCTTAGTTAGGGGTTTGGCCAGGTGGTTCATAGGTGCAAAATATGTATAGGGTAAGTGTCCAGTTTCTCTAGGCAACTAGGTTCATATTTGAATTAACTCCTTGTATGTATTACTTCATTGCACTGTTTCAAACTATTTTTACAATTTTGTTTTTCTTTATTTAATCCAGTGGTCTCAGTAAAATAAAATCTCTAGCACATCCCCTGAGGAAGCTAAAGTAGCGAAACATGTCGGGCTAGTGTGCAATATTTTCTGCTGAGATTTACTACTCACCTGTAACGATTTTGGCCACCAACTGTTTATAATTCCTTACTGCTTTGTAAAAGTATGTTCTTTTTTAACTATGTTATGTTAATAAAAATTATGTTTTATCTATAGTAAGTCAACTGTGCATTTCTATACTTGACACCGTTAAAATCCCCCCAACCTTTTTTCCCCCTTCTTTTTAGATCCAGATCACAGTTACTCACTGGGCCAGCCATCTACAACGATTTACCATTGTAGTGTGACAAGAAAGTATCCCACACCTTCAAGTCTTCACGATGTTCCCGAGTGATGCGAATGAAATGGTTGGGAGACCTGACCCCCGCGGTGGCTGCCGACAGCCGTCGGCAGAACACCCTGCCCATGGGAATGATGCGACAAGCAAAATTCAGCTTTCCCAATAAGGACTGCAGCTTCCTAAGCTGAATCTTTCATAGCCCCAGGATCGCCCGAATCTCCCCTTTAAGAGCCACCAACTTATCCTCCGGTAATCCACACTCCATAGCTTCTGAATCGATGACTATACCCAAGAAGCTAAGAGCGGTAGTCGGGCCCTCAGTCTTATCGCCTACTAGCGGGATAACAAATGTACCCGCCGTATGTTGCAAGATGGATAACAGTACCATACCCACATTCGACGATGGGAGTCCTACGCAGAGGAAGTCGTCCAGGTATTGAATTATAGAATTCAATCCCGAAACGTCACAGACCACCCACTCCACAAAGGAGCTGAAGGTTTCAAACAATGCGCATAAGATTGAGCAGCCCATAGGCAAGCAACGATTGACGTAGAACTCACCCTGCCAGCAACACCCCAATAACCAAAAAACTGTCAGGATGGACAGGGAGCAGGCGGAAGGCCGATTCGATGTCCGCTTTTGCCATTAGCGAGCACTTACCACAGCAGCGCACCCATCCCACAGCCGCATCGAAGGACATGTATGACACTGTACAGGCGTCCGGGTCGAATGCGTCATTGACAGAGCCCCCCTTTGGGAATGATAAATTGTGTATCAAATGAAACTTATTCAGCTCCTTCTTGGGTACCACTCCTAGAGGGGAAATCACCAAATTCGGCATAGGCCGCTCCTGAAACGGCCCGGCCATGCGACCCAATGCTACTTCCTTCACCAATTTCTCCCCCACCACCCTGGGGTGAAGCAATGCCGATAGCAAATTCTTCGCAAATGGTGGGATGACAGACAACCAACTAGGGATTCTGAAACCCTCCGAGAATCCCTCCCGCAAAAGCCGAGCGGCCGCCGGTCCGGATACCTATTTAGGAAAGGTTGCATCCTTTCCCCCCTCACTGGTGTCCTCCCTTTTGTTACCAAACTCTCCGGGGTGACCCTTCCCCTTTTTAAAACAGCGGGATCCGGGATAAGATCCACCGCAACCTGAGCACTCGTGTTTGAAGCGACAGGCGCCTCCAAACTTACATGAGAAGAAAATATTACAGCGCACACATGCAAAAAAGACATTTACCTCCAGCAAGGCTAGTTTAAAACACCTAAACATTTTCAAAAAAACATTATCAAAAAATATGGGGATTTGGTCACACCATATTACTATATGGTGCTAAGCCCACTTATTGCGACAAAGTACCCCATGATTAGTGGGTCCTACATTATCCATAGATTGGGAGATCCTGCATCTCTGAACCATGAGAGCAATACACTCTTCTAAATGGTAGACTCTTGAGGTCTCCACCCATGACACAAGTGTACACTAATGAGAGGTACTTAATGAGGGAGTGGGGTGCTCCTCACCCAAAAGGATTGGGTGAATCCTTGGGATTCTGACCCAATCCTTTCGGGTGAGGAGCACCCCACTCCCTCAGAGGCGGGCACCGGGCCCGCCGGCCGGGGGTCGCCTACTGTGGCCAATAGAGACTGCGGCCCACCCACTGCGGTCCCTGACCCCCCCCACAGCAGCTACCCCCAATAACCCCTGCAATGCATTGGTAAGTGATAAAGATGACCCAGAAGGTGACTTACCGGGCTGACCAGGGGGTGTCCCCGCCGGCGCTGCCCCCGAATCCGATCCACTCAGCTCTCCCTCAGACCGATCACAACAAGGAGCTGCAGGGGCTCCTTGTTGTACTGATCGAATATATGTATGGGTGTATAGATAATTAATATTTAGGTATTATTATAATGGTGATGTAAGTACTCTTCCGCAGCAACCCAATTCTTCCAGAGAGATGCACTTTATTGACTTCCAACACAGAACAAAGTCCAAAGTCCACAGATGACAAAGAAATCCGACAGAGGAAATATAATTCAGAGACCCATATTCCTAGGCCTGTGTGTTCCCAGCCATACACAGACAAGCCTCACTTCCAAACCTATAGACTGAATGCCGTGTTATATTCACTAAATATTGAATGGCTGAGCAATTTGATTGGCCGTTTCAATTTAGGACTTTGATTAGCTTTAGTCTTTCAAACAGACAACAACCCCCAGACGTGAACCACCCCAATTTGCACTCCCGCATATAAACATCAACAAGTCCCCTTTAGATATGTGTAATTATATTAACAGATACCACCTGAACACCCTTTTGAGCCCTTGGAATACCTACATTCCTGCATATCAACAAGCCCCCCTGATAAATTAGCCCCACAGGAGGGAGCCTCCGCTAGGCCAACCCAAAACACTCCTTGATCCCATTGTTACCCCCTCAAGTCTAACTACCATCAATAAATATTTCTTCTATGGTCCTTTAAACAATGTACCCTTTGAAATGTTCAATTAGGTTAACAGCCCATACCTCACACCCCTAGGTAGACTTGCATGAGGCTACACATCAAAGGGTTTTCAGCTGTTATATTAAAATTGAGTTGGTTTGGACAAATAGACCATCGTGAACTCAATTCTGGCCTGGTCAATATTGACTGTATGTGTACATACATATAATAATGTCCCACATAAATCGGTGAACATTACAACATATTACAACACTTGTCATCCATCCCCGGGGATAAGGGCCTGGACGCTGCCGTCTCCTGACCGCGCTGGCCATGCCTCCAGTCACTGTCTCCGCCCCCGATCTTGCCATCCTCTTACCAGGGGCTCTGGACACCGAGCTGTTGGGCTTCCACTCCTCCGAGCAGGGGAGATTCTCCAGGCCTCTGAGCCGCAAGCCGGGGATGGGGTAGGCCCAGCGGCCATTGTGATCATCCTCCAGCGCTGAGACCTCCCCCTCGCTGCAGAAACAGATGAGGGGGTTCCGTTGCACCACGCTGACCTCGCCGAGCGGGCAGGGGGAGACGCTGGCTCATGCCGAGGCCCCGCCCACTGAGCTATGCTGATGATGAGGATTCCGTCAAGGCCCTACCATGGCGGAAACCGGGTGCCGTTTCGGCGGTGGGCCTGACGGGTCCCGCTCGGGGGGGCTCCTGACATGGCGTGATGCTCTGGGGGGATGCTCTGGGGGAGGCTCCGGGTGCGTGGGAGGTTCTGTCCCCCTACCTCCGCTCCCGCCTGGTCTCTAAGAAGCGGAGCCAACTGGCTATGGAGCCATTCAGGGCCATTGTTGGCAGCGGCCGCCCATAGCTGGGCATTCAAGCACTCGATGTCGGCCATTACACGCTGCTCAGGGCTGCAAGACTTTGCCTCCTAAATTCTCCCTGCAGTGTTGCCCGGGACACCCCTCCTGCCCCCTAAGTAAAATAAACCCCTCCCCCTCCACACTTTTTAACCAATCCCCCGCTCACCACCTTTCCTGAACAACTTTCCTTTAACCCTTGCTGTACCCTTATCACCCCTGTCATGCCGGCCCTCTGCTAGCTCCTTTGCAATCCTGTCGCTCCAGGCCTCTCTTTCTAACTGAGCCTGTACCCCTAAAGATAACCTGCTAGGATAAAAAAAATGGTAGCCACCACATGGGATTTGGAAGCTGTAACCCTTACATTTGCTTTACTGCTTAGTGAATCTCTAACCCAGCACTGATTTTCGGCCAATAAAATGAGCACTGCATTTATGAAGTCCTGGAAAATAGAAAGGTCTGCAGAGTGGATGACTGTGCTCTTGATGTGTAGAGTACTTGTCCTGCACCATAAAGGTTGTGTGATCAAATCTGCATGCCTGAAACCCAGTAAAACCCAGTTTTGTGTTTCATGAGCCACCAAATGTCCTCATCATGTTGTATTTGGTATATAGTTCCACAGAGAAGTTGTATTGCTGGCTAGAGCACGTAGTGCATGTTGTTGGTGTGCTGCTGTTGAACGCTAAGAGCCCTGGGTTTCTTAGTTTGAATTTGATGTGTTAACAATAAAAACTGTTGTGGGCTACTAAATGTTTTTCATTTGTTCCCATCAACAACATTCTTCTTCTGTTGTTGGGGTGCAAGAACCGCAGGGCTCTCAGATGGAGCAGAGAGCCAGTACTAGTGTCGCTCATCCTTCTGGTGAGCTGGCAAGAACCAGCAGCCTAGTACACCCTGGTCATACATCCAGCACTGTAGTATCACATGGTGACATGGCGAGTCCCATAAGTGATAAGTGCAGTTCAAGCTGGTGTGGTGGTTAGCACAAGTAGTGTCCCGCAGCCACCAAGAAGACAAAGACAGGCCCGCTGAGCCCATAGTGCTCTTCCTGCAGAATATGCCAATCCTAATTGGGAGCCCACCACTTCTGCAGCACCCGTACTTCCCCTATTAACTAGCCAACCCGAAATTCAGGTGGAAACAGTTTATTTTACATCACTTGATTTTTATTCGCTGTTTTTCACGGAAGAATTCTATAGATCTATTGTGGACCAAAGCAATTTGTATGCTGGTCAATTACTCGCCGCCAATCCCCAGTTGACCCTTGCAGAGACTGGAAACCTATTACGGTTTCCAAATCTAAGACCTTCCTGGGCCTATCCCTTCTCATGGGCATAGTTAAAAAAAGTGAGTTGCGGTCATATTGGTCCACTGACCCTATTCACCATATGCCCGTGTTCTCTGCATCCATGACCAGGGCTAGATACGAGCAGATTTTGTGGTTCATGCATTTTAATGACAATGAACTCTGTCGTCCTCGGGATGACCCTGAATACGATCGGCTCCACAAAATTCAGCCCCTCGTAAACCACTTCAACCAACCATTTGGAGCCTTGTTTACTCCTAATCAAGTTGTCTGCATTGATGAGTCCCTGATGAAATTTTCTGGCCACTTGTCTTTCAAACAGTATCTTCCTAGCAAGCGTGCCAGATATGGGGTCAAGATGTATAAGCTCTGTGACAGGGCAACAGGCTATACATATAGTTTTTTGGTTTACGAGGGAAAAAGATAGTCATGTGGAGCCCGAGAACTGCCCAGACTACATAGGGAGTGCTGGCAAGATTGTTTGCAACTTGGTGTCACCCCTATTCGGAAAGGGGTACCACTTCTACATGGACAATCCCCAGGATTTACCCCAGTGACTTGTAGAGTCCCGACTTAGACTGGGAGAGAGAGCCTGCTTGAGAAATAATAATTTGCTCGCAGTGAAGTGGAGGGATAATCGGAATATTTTTGTTCTGGCCTCCCTTCACACAGATACAACAGTCCAAATTCTAACGGCGACTGGTGTTATGGAGAAGCCCCTCTGTTTCCACAAATACAACCTTAATATGGGTGGGGTGGACCTCAACGACTAGTTGATGGCGCTGTACTTAATTGCCCGTAAGGCCAGGCACTGGTACAAAAAAGTGTCTGTATACTTATTCCAATTGGCTCTGCTGAACGCTTATGTACTATGCAAAGCATCAGGATGAACTGGATCCTTCCTTAAATTCCATGAAGAGGTCATCACGGTCCTTCTGTTTCCAGACGGTGCTGTGGCCCAACTTCCCAATCCAAATGCAGTGAGCCGGCTGCATGAGAGGCATTTTCCGTATGTCCTCCCTGGTACCCCTATCCAACGATCACCCCAAAGAAGATGTCGTACCTGTAGCAAGCGCGGATATAGACGTGACACCTGTTATTATTGTCCCTCCTGTCCTTCCCAACCTGGTCTTTGCATCTGTGAATGTTTCAAACGCTACCACACACTAGTGGGCTGTTAGCGTAGGGTAGAGCATGGCACAGTCTAGGGTACACTTTCACAGGGTCTCCAAAGATGCCATCGCATTTTGAGAGACCCAAACCTGGAACCGTTACAGTTACAAATAAAAGTGTAAAAATATATATATATATATATATATATATATATATATATATATATATATATAAAATAAAATTAAAAAATTAGTTGTCGTTTTATTGCTCTCTCTCTATTCTCTCTCTATTGTTCTGCTCTTTTTACTGTATTTTTCAACTGCAATGTTTTATTGTTACTATGTTTTATCATGTTTGCTTTTCAGGTACAGTATGTAATTGTTTTATACTTTACTGTTTACTGTGTTTTATTGTTAACCATTATTTTCTTTTCAGGTACGCCATTCAGCTGCAGCACTGATTCATTTATCTTGACAGCAACAGCGTTTGCTCTCACGATCAAAATCAGCGACTCCAGCGCTGTAGGAGGTGATTTCACCACCACAGTAAAAAAAAAAAAAAGAGCATATATGCCGAAGCATTGAGGCAGAGGTGGAGGGGCCATTTGCCCCTAACATTACGGGCGGATTGCCCCCATGCTTCGGCATATATTTTTTACTCTTTTTTTTGGCACAGATTGTTGTTTTTTTTGAGTTAATGTTTTATTGTTACCATTGTTTGCTTTTCAGGTACACCATTCAGTTGCAGCACTGATTTATTTATCTTGATAGCAACAGCATTTGCTCTCACGATACGTAAATCAGCGATCCCCAGCGCTGTAAAGAGGTGATTTCACCACCACAGTTAAAAAAAAACGGTGCATGTATGCCCATCATTAGAAGTTGGTGGATGCAGGGCGGTATTCTAATGGTGGGCATACACATCAATCAATCTCTTTTTTCATTCAGCCCACAGGCTGCATGAAAAAAATAACATTACAATATATGCCCAACAAGGACCACCAACGTACTGGTATTTTGCTGGACTTTGAGTGGTTATACCAGAACGATGCCTGCAGGTTTAGGTATCGTCTTTGTATCATTCTTTTCAGCCAGCGATCGGCTTTCATGTAAAAGCAATCCTAGAGGCTAATTAGTCGGTAGATAATTTTTATAAGCAGTGGGAGGGAACACCCCCCCCCCGCCGTTCATCTTCCATGGTTTTCTCAGCCTCTCCTGTCTCACCGGGAAACCTGAGAATGCAGCCGATGGTTCTGCCAGCTGACCATAGAGCTGATAGAAGACCAGAATGGCTCCAATCATCTCTATCGCCTAAGAAACCGGAAGCTACGAGCATTTCATGACTTCGGTTTCGCCGGATATAAACAACGCCATTGGGAAATCGGGAAAGCATCTTATCACACTGATCTTGGTGTGGTCAGATGTTTTGAGGGTAGAGGTGAGAACTAGAGTATTTTAGACCCCATTTTTTTTTAAAAGAGTACTTGTCACTACCTATTGCCATCATAGGGGATATTTACATTCCCTGTGATAACAAAAAAAAGATTAAAAAAAAATTAAAGGAACAGTGTTAAAATAAAATAAAAAAGCAAAATAAATAATAAAAAAAGAAAAGTAAAAAGCACCCCTGTCCCCCCATGCTCAGTCTTGGGTCATATGTAAACAGCAATTGCATCATGCATGTGAACACGGATGTCAGATCGAAGGCAGAAATTTTAGACCTTCTCTGTAAATCTAAAGTGGTAACCTGTAAAGGCTTTTAAAAATGTATGTAGTTTGTCGCAGCTGCGTGGTTGTGCCCAATTTTAAAGCATGTCGTGTTTGGTATCTATGTACTCAGCATAAGATCATCTTTTATATTTTACCAAACATTTGGGCAATATGGTAAGCTTTAGTGCATTAAAATTCAAAAAAGTGTTTTTTTCCCCAAAAAATTGCGTTTGAAAAATCGCTGCTGTGTGGAAAAAAAATTGCAACACCCACCATTTTAATCTGTAGGGCCTTTGCTTTAAAATATATATAATGTTTGGGGTTCAAAGTAATTTTCTAGCAAAAAAAAAAATAAGCTTCCAATGTTGTGCATACAATACCAGGACAACCCCCCCCCCCACCCCCCCAAATGACCCCATTTTGGAAAGTAGACACCCCAAGCTATTTGCTGAGAGGCTTGTTGAGTCCATGGAATTATTTATATTTTGCCACAAGTTTTGGGAAAACGACAATACATTTTTTTTTTCACAAAGTTGTCACTAAATGATATATTGCTCAAACAAGCCATAGGCATATTTGAAATTACACCACAAAATACATTCTGCTGCTTCTCCTGAGTATGGGGATACCATATGTGTGGGACTTTTTGGCAGTCTAGCCGCGTACAGGTCCCCAAAAACCAAGCACCGCCCTCAGGCTTTCTAAGGGCGTAAATTTTTTATTTCACTCCTCGCTACCTATCACAGTTTCGGAGGCCATGAAATGCCCAGATAGCACAAAACCCCCTCAAATGACCCCATTTTGGAAAGTAGACACCCCTAGCTATTTGTTGAGAGGCATGTTGACTCCATGGAATATTTTATATTTTGCCCCAAGGTTCAGGAAAATAACAATACATTTCTTTTTTTTTTTCACAAGGTTGTCACTAAATACCACATGTGTGAGACTTTTTGGGAGCCTAGCTGCATACAGGAACCTGAAAACCAAGCACCGCCTTCAGGCTTTTTAAGGGCGTAAAATGGTGATTTCACTCCTCACTAACACAGTTTCGAAGGCCCTGAAATGTCAAGGTAGCACAAAACCCCTCCAAATGACCCCATTTTGGAAAGTAGACACCCCACGTTTTTTGCTAAGAGGCATGGTGAGTATTTTATAGCTCTCATTTGTTTTTGAAAATGAAGAAAGAAAAGGAAAATGTTTTTTTTTCTTTTTTTCAATTTTCAAAACTTTGTGACAAAAAGTGAGATCTGCAAAATATTCAACATGCCTCTCAGCAAATAGCTTGGGGTGTCTACTTTCCAAAATGAGGTCATTGGGGGGGGGGGGGGGGGTTGTGCTAGCTGGGAATTTCATGGCCTCCAAAACTGCAATAGGTAGTAAGGAGTGAAATCAAGAATTTACGCCAGGGGTCTCAAACTGGCAGCCCTCTAGTTGTTCCGAAACTACAAGTCCCATGAGGCATTGCAAGGCTGATAGTTACAAGTGTAGCACGGACCCCCGAAGGAGCTGCTGATTTATTTGGGCCTGTACTCTGCTTTATACCCCCTTGAATGTCTCAGTCCCCCTGACACAGCTGTGGTGTGATAGTGTGCAGTCAAACCAAAGTCTTAAAGGCAAATCCACAATACTCCATATAATATACCTGTTTGTAGTTACCTTACCCTCCTCTTGGCTGGTGATGAAGAGGAAAAAACAGCAATCACACAGTTGTACTTAAATAATAACCGTATTTACTGTAGTTGTTGTAAAAGGTTTAAACTACAAAGGTTGTACTGTCAGACCAACATAGTCTGACAGACAACTAAACTTTATATTACAAAGGTACAATACATGTGTATTATGACTGAAATAATATATGAGAGGTATAACAAAGTAACAAAAAAACAAGAAAAAGGGGAATTCTTTGGTGAGGAACATGCAGTAGTCAATTTTGAATATAAATGTAAATTTTAATGAGATAATCACAATAATCACCAATCCAAAAATGTACTGTGGAAACAGGTACCATCACCAATTAAAAAGACAATATTGTCATCGACATGCGCAGATGGCCACCTCACTCAGCCACAGATTCACCCCAAGCAAATGAAATTCATTCATAGATAATGCGTAGTAAATAATAGCAATAGATTTGGATGCACCAGTATGCAAAAAAGTCCTTTGTACTCAGAAGAGGACAGCTGGTTGGGGTATGTGGGTAATGCTTGGGCACTACAGGAATAGGGGAACCGGCCTGATTGTCAGAGTAAACGCCTCCTGAGATGAGGAGAACGGAAGAGGAGAAGATGCAGGGGATGTGGGGGGTCTGTAGTGGTGAGCCACCAGATCGTGGGACCCCAGGCTGTAGAACAGCGTTGATGGTGAGTATACACACCTGTATAATAAATGTCTCTTTGGATAGCTTATCGCTAGAGATATGAACGGCAGCTTGCAACTAACCCAGAGCTACAAAGGGGACTGGCTCTGTAAGGTGGATGCAGTATAGCAGACACAGGATGTGTTAATATAATGACAGTCCCATGGCTGGGATGTGTATAAGTTAGATCTCACCCGGTGTCAGCGGCAGTCCTCTCCAGGAGTGGGGGGTGATAGCTTTCACCATCTCATGTAGTTAGATTGCGGGTTACTGACTCTTCCACAGGGTCAGTTGAAGTGCAGGGCCGTTGACAGTCCCATAAGTGTCGGGATAATGGTTGTCCTGCTGGGGTGTCGTGCCGGAGTCGGGTATATTTGCAGGGGTATACTTCCTCTTTTCCGTTACCCCGGAGGTGTGCGGGTAAGCGTTGTGGTTCAGGCCGGAGGTTTGAGGAGGCTGGTGGGTGGATCTACGACACTGCCAGGACGCTATGGGCAGCGTGATGGCGTCATGCTGACGCGTTTCATCCGGGTCTCGGATTTCCTCAGAGCATGCGCAGTAGGGAATAGTGTCGGCTTAAGTAACGTCAGAGCGGAATCACGTGAAGGCTTCGGCATCTGGTTGTTATAGCTACGGCGCAGTTTCACTGACAGCCACACACACATGTAAACAAGCTTAAAAAGCAACATAGGGGCAAGGGGAGACCATAAGTACCAAGGCTCCCGGGGGGGGGGGTGTTTTGGAGGGGAAGGGGAAGGGTGGGGGAAAAGGGGAGGGGGGGGGAAGAAGTGGGGGAGCCGGATGAGAGGGGATGGGAGTAAGAGGAAAAGTGAGATAAGGTAAGCAGGGACATGGAAAGTGTACTAACGAGGTAGGGACTCAGGGGGATAGTAGAGTTGAAATTTTAAGTTCAGAGAAATGACATGTGGGTTAGTACTGGTATAGCACGGGAGTTTAGGGTGTAAGGAAAACAGCAAGGTTGCATTCATTATTTAACCCCTGTGGCTGCATACTGTTGGTGTTGTATATCCACATCTTTTCCTTTTGATATAGTATCCTATCAAAGTCCCCTCTTCTTTGTGGAAGGTTAAGCCTATATATACCTTTAAAAGTGAGCCCAGCAGGACTTCCGCCGTGGAATTTGAGGAAGTGTAGTGGAATGGGTTGCTCGTCATCCTTACCAAGGATGCTCTGGACATGTTCACCGATTCTCACTTTCAGTTGTCTCTTTGTCTTGCCAATATAGTGTTTACCACATGGGCAGGTGAGCATGTAGATAACCCTGGTGGTATTGCAGTTTATAAAGTTATTAATTTTAAAGCATTTTTTACCATCCGAATCGGTGAACATGTCCGTACGCTCAGCGTATTTACAAACCGAGCAACGGCCGCATCTATACATCCCCTTGAGGGGAGGAAGTTGAGTAAGCCAATTAGGAGTGGAAGATCTTTTGTACTCTGAATGAATAAGGCTATCTTTTAGATTTCTAGAACGGCGAGCAGTCAGGAGGGGTCTAGTGCCTACTATTTTACCCAGGTTGGGAGAATCAGACAGAATGTGCCAATGTTGGTTAAGTATGGACCGAACTTGGTCCCATTGGGCTCCAAATTTGGTGATAATCCTCGGGGGTCCCTGTGACCCATTGGGGAGCTTGTGATCTTTTTTCTCAAGCAAGGTAGGCCGGTCTGTCTGATTCGCCCTCCTTCTCGCCTCCCTGATACAGGAGTGAGAGTAGCCTCTCTCTCTGAATCTATTGTAGAGCTCTCTTGACTCAGCAAGGAAGTCATCTTGACTGGAGCAGTTTCTACGGGCCCTGAGAAATTGGCCTACAGGAATTGCTTTTATCAGTGATCTAGGATGGTCACTGGAGGCCTGGAGCAGGGTGTTTGCTGCTGTGGGTTTTCTGAAGGTCTTCGTATCAATCCGACCATTATTGACCAGTATAGCCGGACACCTCCACACCCCTCGATTTATTGAGGCATGGAAGGCCAGTTGTGTCAAACGTGGCCTTGAAATCATGCAAATGATAGTTGATGAGGAAGAAATTCAGCTGAATGAACTAAAGGCAGAAATAGAAGTAAGTGCCGGACTGCTAGAGCCCTTTAAAACAAATCCTGCGTTTGATAAACATAACGAACTCCTTAAAAAAGAAGTAGAAAGAACTCAAAAAAATCTAAAAAGCCACAAACAGGAAAAGTTCAAACAGAATTTACAAGATCTGGAACGAGGTGATCTCTTCGATCCCACAATCTATGTGGGTAGAAGTAGATCCCGGAGGAGTAGAGGGAGACAACACAGTTCTAAAACTAATCGTAATCACTTTTCTTCATCTGAAAGCGACAGTGAACATAAAGAACTTTCAGTGACTTTTTTAGACAAAGATTCACTCCCCCCAGACAACCCCGCCACCATAACGGGAAAAGGGAAGACAAACCAAAAGGGACAAAAAACCATACATCAGTCCCCGCCCCATCAGGGAAGGGCGAGAGAAACACGCAGGAGTCAGCGACAACTCAGGAACAGACCACACAGGACATAATCGACCATATAAGATATCTGACCCAATATCCTTGAGCTCCACCCCAGATATGAAAGTGGTTAATCTTACCCAATTTCCCCTTAATGAACATCACCTGTCGCTACTCAAAAGAGGCCTCTCTTTCTCCCCCAGATCTGGGATGAATGAGTTTGAAGTCTATAAAGACATCTCCCTATACCTGAGAAAGGTTATATTTAAACTCTGGCACGCAGCACAAAAAGAGGAGCCTCTATCCACTCCACTAGCTGCGGAAGAAAGAGAGGCCCTGGATGCCCTGGTTTCCCTTTTACAGGAGAGCCCGGATCTTGACTCAGACACAGAGATTTCGAGTCACCAACATGCAGTGACAAGGTCGGCAAACCTCACTATCAGGTCCACCAAAATGCCTCCACTTTCTAAATACAAACCGATTGAATTCTTTCTGTCACAAGTCAAGAGGGATCTCTCCAAAGTAAACTGGAAATACAGGGGACTGGACAACATCTCACGAGAGGAAAGAAAAGCCCTGAAAGAACTCATGGAAGCCCCCGGCATTGTCATCAAGGGCAGTGACAAGGGGGGTAATGTGGTCCTCCTAACCGAGGACCAATACGAAATTGAAGTTAAAAGACTCCTGATGGACGAATCTACCTATCGGTAGCTTCATTCCAACCCCTTCACTGCTGTTGTCAATGCCCTTAACCATATGCTTAGCCTAGGCCTAGAGGAAAAACTGATCACTAAAAAAAGAGTTCAACTATTTGCGGATACAACAATACAACATTCCAACGTTTTATATTATCCCCAAGCTCCACAAGTCCCTGAAGAATCCCCCTGCCAGACCCATAGTCTCCGCCGTCAATGGTCCCCTAGAGAAAATTGGCAAATTCGTGGATGCCCTCATTAAGGATCTTGTATCCGAACTGCCCTCATATGTGCAGGATACCAGGGACGTACTGCGACGACTGGAGACTATGGTCATGCCACCTGGGGCCCTTCTGGTAGGGATTGACGTTGAATCGCTATATACATCAATACCACATATATGGGGACTACGGGCAGTTCAATTCTTTCTTGAGAGGAGGTTCCCATCCCTGGGGCAACAGAACGAATTTATAGGCGAGATTCTTCTTGAACATAACTGCTTCCAATTCCTGGGAGCCTTCTACCAGCAAATCAGGGGGACTTCCATGGGAGCCCCCTGGGCACCCTCATACGCATGCCTACATCTCGGCATGTGGGAGGAGGAGATGGTCTATCCCTCGTCAATGTACCTCGGCCACTGTCACATGTGGCTGAGGTACATTGATGATGTTTTAATAATATGGGGGGGCTCCGAACTTGAGCTCCAGACTTTTAAGGATGAGCTAAACACCAATGACAGGAATATAAAACTTACTTTTTCTTCTCATCCCCACTCTCTCCCGTTCCTTGATCTGACTATACTGGTCAATAATGGTCGGCTTGATACGAAGACCTTCAGAAAACCCACAGCAGCAAACACCCTGCTCCAGGCCTCCAGTGACCATCCTAGATCACTGATAAAAGCAATTCCTGTAGGCCAATTTCTCAGGGCCCGTAGAAACTGCTCCAGTCAAGATGACTTCCTTGCTGAGTCAAGAGAGCTCTACAATAGATTCAGAGAGAGAGGCTACTCTCACTCCTGTATCAGGGAGGCGAGAAGGAGGGCGAATCAGACAGACCGGCCTACCTTGCTTGAGAAAAAAGATCACAAGCTCCCCAATGGGTCACAGGGACCCCCGAGGATTATCACCAAATTTGGAGCCCAATGGGACCAAGTTCGGTCCATACTTAACCAACATTGGCACATTCTGTCTGATTCTCCCAACCTGGGTAAAATAGTAGGCACTAGACCCCTCCTGACTGCTCGCCGTTCTAGAAATCTAAAAGATAGCCTTATTCATTCAGAGTACAAAAGATCTTCCACTCCTAATTGGCTTACTCAACTTCCTCCCCTCAAGGGGATGTATAGATGCGGCCGTTGCTCGGTTTGTAAATACGCTGAGCGTACGGACATGTTCACCGATTCGGATGGTAAAAAATGCTTTAAAATTAATAACTTTATAAACTGCAATACCACCAGGGTTATCTACATGCTCACCTGCCCATGTGGTAAACACTATATTGGCAAGACAAAGAGACAACTGAAAGTGAGAATCGGTGAACATGTCCAGAGCATCCTTGGTAAGGATGACGAGCAACCCATTCCACTACACTTCCTCAAATTCCACGGCGGAAGTCCTGCTGGGCTCACTTTTAAAGGTATATATAGGCTTAACCTTCCACAAAGAAGAGGGGACTTTGATAGGATACTATATCAAAAGGAAAAGATGTGGATATACAACACCAACAGTATGCAGCCACAGGGGTTAAATAATGAATGCAACCTTGCTGTTTTCCTTACACCCTAAACTCCCGTGCTATACCAGTACTAACCCACATGTCATTTCTCTGAACTTAAAATTTCAACTCTACTATCCCCCTGAGTCCCTACCTCGTTAGTACACTTTCCATGTCCCTGCTTACCTTATCTCACTTTTCCTCTTACTCCCATCCCCTCTCATCCGGCTCCCCCACTTCTTTCCCCCCCCCTTCCCCTTTTTTTCCCCCCCCTTCCCCTTCCCCTCCAAAACACCCCCCCCCCCTTCCCCTTGGTACTTATGGTCTCCCCTTGCCCCTATGTTGCTTTTTAAGCTTGTTTACATGTGTGTGTGGCTGTCAGTGAAACTGCGCCGTAGCTATAACAACCAGATGCCGAAGCCTTCACGTGATTCCGCTCTGACGTTACTTAAGCCGACACTATTCCCTACTGCGCATGCTCTGAGGAAATCCGAGACCCGGATGAAACGCGTCAGCATGACGCCATCACGCTGCCCATAGCGTCCTGGCTGTGTCGTAGATCCACCCACCAGCCTCCTCAAACCTCCGGCCTGAACCACAACGCTTACTCGCACACCTCCGGGGTAACGGAAAAGAGGAAGTATACCCCTGCAAATATACCCGACTCCGGCACGACACCCCAGCAGGACAACCATTATCCCGACACTTATGGGACTGTCAACGGCCCTGCACTTCAACTGACCCTGTGGAAGAGTCAGTAACCCGCAATCTAACTACATGAGATGGTGAAAGCTATCACCCCCCACTCCTGGAGAGGACTGCCGCTGACACCGGGTGAGATCTAACTTATACACATCCCAGCCATGGGACTGTCATTATATTAACACATCCTGTGTCTGCTATACTGCATCCACCTTACAGAGCCAGTCCCCCTTTGTAGCTCTGGGTTAGTTGCAAGCTGCCGTTCATATCTCTAGCGATAAGCTATCCAAAGAGACATTTATTATACAGGTGTGTATACTCACCATCAACGCTGTTCTACAGCCTGGGGTCCCACGATCTGGTGGCTCACCACTACAGACCCCCCACATCCCCTGCATCTTCTCCTCTTCTGTTCTCCTCATCTCAGGAGGCGTTTACTCTGACAATCAGGCCGGTTCCCCTATTCCTGTAGTGCCCAAGCATTACCCACATACCCCAACCAGCTGTCCTCTTCTGAGTACAAAGGACTTTTTTGCATACTGGTGCATCCAAATCTATTGCTATTATTTACTACGCATTATCTATGAATGAATTTCATTTGCTTGGGGTGAATCTGTGGCTGAGTGAGGTGGCCATCTGCGCATGTCGATGACAATATAGAAAAGCCCGGAGCAAAGCAAATTAAATGACATAGGCGGAGGGCTAACATGACTGGGGAAACAGGGTAATAGTATCAGGAGAGGGAGTGTATCAGGTTGATGCTGGGGGGAGGGGTTGGAGAGGAGATAAAAGGGAGGCCCCTCCCTATGAGTCATCACAGTTTAGGGAAAAGTTCAGCAGAAGCATGTCAGAGGTGGAGCAGCTCCTGGCCCAGCTCAGGGAGGAAGCAGCGTTTCAGGGTCTCCGGTTGGCTGCAGGACACTTTGGGGCTTATTCTAACACGAACAGCAGCAGGTGACATTACAGGGGGGAGGTAGGGCAATCGGGCGCGTAGGCCCAGGCCGCTGGAGCGATTTTCTCACCGGACCGTCACTCTAGGCCACAGCGTCAGTCGGGGGGTACCCTGTCAGGGACTCCCGACGGGACCCCCGGCCTAGTGGGCAGCAGCGCGGGATGGGGGGAGTCCTGTGCGGTCTCCCCTCCAGCACAGGAGGTCACCAGGAGGACAGTCTGGGGGCTCCGGGGCGGCATTGCGGCCTACTAGGCGGTGGAAACAGGAGGGCAGGGGCCCAGCCCCTAGCACTACGTCAGTCGGCCTGAGGCTTACCATTGAGGAACAAAGCAAAAGGGGTTCCTGGGCTTTTTTTTTTTATGCACCGCCAAGGGACCTTAGGAGGAGCAGTGGGGGACAGACGGAGAGGACTTCCAGGCAAGTGGAGGCCAGCAGGACTGAGGCCCCACACACTGGTCCTGGTAAGGCCGTCCAGAAGCCGGTGAGTGGGTACGCAATGCGGGGGGGGGGTTCGAGGGTCAGCGGAATCATCGGCAGCTGGTGCTGTTATGCCTGGCGGGCTCTCATCAGAAGAGGAAGAGGGGTCTGGACAGAGGTCGGCAGGAGAACTGGGAGTCGGAAGAAGAGGCTGCTCCCCCCTCCAGCAGTGCAGTGCAACGTCATTGGAAAGCAGATGGTCGGCTGATGGGGCAACTCCTGTGCAGCCCGGTAAGTCACCTTTACACTTATATCATGAGGGATTGTCTGTTAGCATAGGGCAAGAGGGCAGGACAGATGGGTCCGACGGGAAGGACGGCGGTGGCTGAGGCAGCTGGGGGGGCTGCGGGGTTACTGGGTTTTCTTGATGGGACATAGGAATTGATGCAAAAGTTGGGGCATGCGGATAGAGCCCCCGCTGGGTCGGTGTCAGCCTGGGTCCCACCAGCAAGAGTAGTCGGCCAAACCATTTTGCTGGGGGGTGCGGTAGCTCCGGTAGTTCCGGCCTTGACAACATGCCCGTCACAGGTAACACAGGTGGTGTTACGCAGGGGACGACCAAGGTGGTGGTGGCGGGGGAAGCTGCGGGCAGACAGGAAGTCATCAGACTAGCTGGTTCTGCAAAATGCGAGGTCTAGGTTTACTATGAGGGGCCATTGGGTGCACACTTGAAGCCTGAAGTATGAGAAAAGATGTGGTAGGGTGAGTATGCGGAGATTTTTTCCCTGCTGCAGTTAGCAAAAATTTAACCTGGATAGGGTTAAACCGGATCATTCAAAGGAGGACGGAGAGTAGAGGGGATACCGGTTGATCCCGACGACATTTGCCAACTGGCTACGGGAGTTTTACCATCAGTGCAAGGGTGAGTGGGGAAAAAGAACCCCGAATACTGTTCGGCACTCTTTTGTTACTAGGATTTGATAGGGGAGGCGGATAGAGCTTACGGGGGCACGGAGTGGCTGAGGTATGTTGAGCATTTTCGTCAGTGGAGAGTTATCCGGCCGGCGTTGAGATGGGACCATAAGGACATCAGCCTGTGACTGTGCTTGAGGACAGCTGCGTGGGCTCCGCACCAGTTAATTTTCAGGGGAGGCCGGTGGACTTTCGGCTCAGGGACAGGCGGCCGGCAACAAAAAAGGGGTATGCTGGCAGTACAATGCTAGGACCTGCACGTTCAGAGGGATGTGCCGGTACAAGCACTAGTGTTCAGGGGTGGATGGTCTCATCAGTCGTCCAGAGGTTGCAAGCAAGGAATAGGTCGTGCTGGAGAGGCTGGACACAAGAGGGAGGACCACAGTGATGGTGAAAAGGATGTGGCCGTTTTCTCGGTAGGTATCCGGATTGGAAAGTGGCTCAGTTGCCGGATTCAAGTTTCACAGCTGGCGTTAGGATTCCATGTGATTCCACGGTGTGTCTTGCACTTTGTGATCGGCCATGCGACAGCCAGATGTAGTTTCTGAGGAACTTAGTAGGGAAGTTGCATGGGGTCGCATGGAGGGTCCCTTTCCGTCTGCACTGTTTCGCTGATTTGGTAGTTTCCTCTTTGGAGTAGTGCCAAAGTAGGAGCCCAACAAATTTAGGTTGATTCACCACTTTCTTTTCCAAAAGGGGGTCGGTTAATGATGCCATTGACCAGGAGACATGTTCGGTGAGTAGTACATCGTTCGCTGCTGCGGTGGGTTGGGTGCGTCATTACGGCAAGGGGGCATTGATGGCGAAGGTGGAGGTGGAATCAGTTTTTTGGCTACCCCCAGTTCACCCGGATAGCTTCCGGTTGCTGGGGGTGTCATTGGAATGAGTAATTTTGCGTCGTTCAATGCCCACCGATGTGTTGCTATGTATTCCTGTGCACTGTTTGAGCAATTTAGCTCAGTTGTGGGAGGGGTGGTAAGGGATGTGTCGGGCGGGAATTCGATCATCCATTACCTGGACGATTTCATTTGCATGGTACCAGCTTCTTCCAGAATCTGCGTGGGGCTCCTGGCTACGTGGGAACACAGAGCGGACCGGTTTGGAATTTCAGTGGCACCTGAGAAGACGGGGGGGCCTAGCACGGTCATCACGTTCCTGGGCGTTGTCTTGGACTCGGGTGCAATGGAACGCAGGTTGTCGGTAGATAAGCTGGCAAATTTAAAAGGGGATATTGCAGGTGTGATTGGTTTAAGCGTGGTCATCACATTCCTGGGCGTTGTCTTGGACTCGGGTGCAATGAAACGCAGGTTGTCGGTAGATAAGCTGGCGAATTTAAAAGGGAAAATTGCAGGTGTGATTAGTTTACGCAAAGTCAGCTGCGAGTACTGCAATCGTTTGGGGGTAAGCGGAATTTGGCATGTCACATTCGGCCAATGGGGGCGGGTTTTTCTATCATTGGTTTTTGGCAAGTACAGCCGGGATCAGGTCTCCCACGAGCGTTGTGCGCTTGGTGAAAGCGCACAGGAAGAACTTGAGGGTATGGCATACCTTTTTTGTTTGGGAATCCTTTCACGGACGGGCTCTATGGATTTT
Organism: Lithobates clamitans; assembly: GCA_037952925.1. Taxonomy (NCBI): domain Eukaryota; kingdom Metazoa; phylum Chordata; class Amphibia; order Anura; family Ranidae; genus Lithobates; species Lithobates clamitans. Next base: position 1,665,738 of record JBBGZY010001145.1, read on the forward strand.
AGGGCCCGTTAGCAATTTTGACATGGAAATTATTACAGATAATGTTGGCTCTACGGGTTTTGGGGTTTTTTATTCCAGGGTCAGTGGAGTGCTGGACCATGGCCGTGGTCATGGCTTGAAGCGGGAGTTAGGAAGAATTTAGTGTTGCTGGAATTGTTTCCGGTGGGGCTGGCGGTGAAATTGCGGGGTGCTTCGTTCAGGGATCTGAAGGGGATGGAAGGAAGGGCTGGCGTTCGTTCAAAAGGCTGGTGAAGGGTCAGCTGGCCTGGCAGTTCGTTTACTGGTGTTGTATTTCAGGTGAGGCATAGGGAAGAGGGGGTGTCCACTCCTGCTGTGAATATGAAGTTAGCTGGTTTAGCTTTCCTATTCAAATTGCAAGGTCAACCTGATTTCACACAAGATTTTGGGGTGAGACGGGCGATTAAGAGTTACTGGCGATCGGTGGCCCGCAGGGATGCCAGGAGACCAGTAACCTTTGTCATGATGCGGGGTATGGTAGCATATTTGGGGGAGTGTGTTGGTCTGAATACCAGGCCATCTTGTTCAAGGTGGCCCCTTTTTGTTAGCGTTCTTTGGGGTATTTCGGATAGAGGAGTTGGTCAGTCCTTAAAAAGGTTCATGGGGGAATTGGGGGTCACGAGGTTATATGTGGAGATGACGGGTTGGCTTTATTTTTGCGTAGATCGAAGACCGATCAAATGGGTAAAAGGGAGGTCAGTACAGGTGCTCCAGTACCAGGATCACTGCTGTGCCTCATGTAGATGGATCTACTGTATCGCGCTTTCATATTGTTGATGATTTTTTGTAAGAAAATGTTTACAGGCATTGGGGTGGGTAGAGAAGGAGTTTTCCTCTCATTCATTTTGGATAGGGGCTGCTACGGAGGCAGCCAGAAGTGGACTGGATGTGGATTTGGTAAAAGCGTATTGGGTGGTGGGAATCAAGGAGGTCCCAGACAGCAGTTCGGCCTCAACTTGTGGTTGGGTTGTGAAGTATTAGGGTGGGGAGGAGTTTGATGTTAGGCCCTGCGTGGTATGGAATACTATTTGGTCATGGTGTTGGGTTTGCTCTCTTATAATTTCAGAATCGGTGGCAGGAATGGTCTGGATAATGGGTCATTCCTAGGTGTTCTGGGGGGCCAGGAGGGGTGATGTTGGGTAAGAAGGCAGGAATATGGGTTTGTATAGACGGTAGGCTGTATTCGTGGTTGGGAGTCCCTGGGATGTTATGGGGTAGGATTGTTACTGAAGTGCATCGGTATGCAAAAAAGGGACAGGCTGCCCGACGTTTTTGCACGTGGGCGGCAACGGTTTGGGGGTTAGGTCCATGTTGGACATTACGCGGGACATCAAATTCGATGTGCGGCGGTTATTGAGGGATTTTCCTGGCATGGTCATTGTTTTGGTCGGACATGGTGGCTCGTACAACGTGGCGGATGGCCAGGTCGGTGGAAAGGGTTAGTAGGGCCAGGAGAAAGATTAATAGGGATGTGAGCAAGTTCATGGTTAGGCATGGGGGATTGGCTATTAGGCACGTGGAATTGGAGTTTGAGAAATGGAGATACCTGAGGGCAGATGGGGTGTATTTGCATGAGGTGGGTATTGACATGTGGGTGTTCGGATTACAAGAGGGTATTCAGAGAGCACTTCGGGTGTGGAGGGGCACCCATAGGTAAGGTGTTTCCTTTGGGTGCTGTGGCGGGTGTTGGTCTTTGCAGGGGAAGGAAGATATTTCAGAAGGAAGAGTTCAGGAACTATCGTTGCTATGGGTCCTGATGGTGGTTTTCAGCTAATGGAGATTAGCTAGAAAGTGTTAATGGGGGCACTGCGGTTAGTGGTTGTCTCTGAGCCAGCATGTCGGCTTGAGGCCTATTAATACACTTGGAGAGGTACCGCAGTGCAGTATTGTTTTTCCACAGATGGTTATGAATTTCCTGCAAAGACCAACGCTAGGAGATTGATGGGTTGATTAACAGATGTTTCAATGTTTTATGTTAATTTGAATATATATATTTGTTTAAATAAATTAGGCTGCTACGGCCTTGTTAACTCCAACCTTGGTGTGGTCTCAATTAATAAGGTAAGGTTAAGAGGTTGGGGTATATAAGTGGTGGTAGAGTTACCTCTGTTATACAACAGTCAAGAAAAGCCCGGAGCAAAGCAAATTAAATGACATAGGCGGAGGGCTAACATGACTGGGGAAACAGGGTAATAGTATCAGGAGAGGGAGTGTATCAGGTTGATGCTGGGGGGAGGGGTTGGAGAGGAGATAAAAGGGAGGCCCCTCCCTATGAGTCATCACAGTTTAGGGAAAAGTTCCCGCCCACCCTCCCTTTGGTTTCATTGTTTTTGGCTGTTTTGTATTTCTTGCTTTTCATTTCGGACAGGTTCGTTGAATCCTGCAATGTCGTGGCAGTGGTGGGTGTTGGTCTTTGCAGGGGAAGGAAGATATTTCAGAAGGAAGAGTTCAGGAACTATCGTTGCTATGGGTCCTGATGGTGGTTTTCAGCTAATGGAGATTAGCTGGAAAGTGTTAATGGGGGCACTGCGGTTAGTGGTTGTCTCTGAGCCAGCATGTCGGCTTGAGGCCTATTAATACACTTGGAGAGGTACCGCAGTGCAGTATTGTTTTTCCACAGATGGTTATGAATTTCCTGCAAAGACCAACGCTAGGAGATTGATGGGTTGATTAACAGATGTTTCAATGTTTTATGTTAATTTGAATATATATATTTGTTTAAATAAATTAGGCTGCTACGGCCTTGTTAACTCCAACCTTGGTGTGGTCTCAATTAATAAGGTAAGGTTAAGAGGTTGGGGTATATAAGTGGTGGTAGAGTTACCTCTGTTATACAACAGTCATGTCTTTTTAATTGGTGATGGTACCTGTTTCCACAGTACATTTTTGGATTGGTGATTATTGTGATTATCTCATTAAAATTTACATTTATATTCAAAATTGACTACTGCATGTTCCTCACCAAAGAATTCCCCTTTTTCTTGTTTTTTTGATATATGCTATTTGAATTCAGCGGAACACACCCATACTTTGCTGGTGAAAGCAGCAGTCTATAATTTTTACAGTCTTGGTTAATACCATCCCGAGTCAGTTCTATCAATACTTGAACGCAGAGTTTATATTGGTTCTTCTTTTGTTTTCTTTTGAGTATAACAAAGTAAATAGGATAACCTCAGAGTGATTGTATCTCACTCTAAGCACTGTCCTATTTCTTGCGCGCTTAAGGATGTACTAACTCAAATGTTGACTTGATTTAGTATAATACAACACTAGGGAGCTCCCTCCTATAATATCACACCGCCCTGATATAGTAAAAATTACCCAAGGCCTTGTATGTTACTGAACAGTTCTTCTTTATCTTCTTTTCTTCTGCTAGCAAGACAAAGTAGGCTTGTAATCCAAAGGGTTAATGACTTCTGAATAAAGTAGACTGAAAACGTGGAAGTAAGGTATTAGTGCAGCCGCACTATAACTAGCTTTGATGCCAGAGACTCAGTATTAAATCCTCTAGACTTCACTTGTGGGACTATGGGTCCCAGCAACTCTGTCTTGTGTAAACTGATGTATGAAAGTGCGTCAAGAAACTTGTGGGCAACAGCCCTCTCACCCAACCAGGACAGTACTGTCAAAAAACTCAGTTTTGCTGCGCAGGGTTCTGTCTCCGATCGGCCGGCATTGCTGCGATGCTCCGCTCCTGTCCACAAGACGCTTCAGAACTCCCAGATGACCATGACAGGCTCCTCTGGCTTCTTCCCAGGCTTGCCCCGCCATCAGTCCAGCTCTGTGGGATGTCACAATACTGCTACTCTGATCGCTGTTCCGTGGAGGTAGGCCGCGCTGTGCAGAGGACCTCACACAGATCCTCCCAAGCTGGCCATGCGTGTCCAAGAGACCTAAGATGGCCGCTCCCAGCCCTTTTATAGGCTCCCCACAATGCAGTTCTGCTCCCTGAGGTTTGTGGGAGTTACTGTGCATTCTGGGTAGGTCAAGTTAATGTCCAAATGTAAACAAACAGAACACTTCCGTGTCAAACTCCTGAACAGTAAAAATAAACTAAAGATCCAGTCCTTTTGTACTTTGGCCGCTAGATGGCGCCAGAGGATAATATATAACATTAGGTGGTGATTGGTTTTCAAGGTCCTGTACACGGCTAGACTGCCAAAATGTCCCACACATGTGGTATCCCTGTACTCAGGAGAAGCAGCAGAATCTACATATGCACATGGCATGTTTGAGCATTATATCATTTGGTGACAACTTTGTGAAAAAAAAAATATTTTCATCTTCCCGAAACCTGTGGCAAAATATAAAATATTCCATGGACTCAACATACCTCTCAGCAAATAGCTTTTTCTTTTTTAAATTTTCAAAACTTTGTGACAAAAAGTGAGATCTGCAAAATATTCAACATGCCTCTCAGCAAATAGCTTGGGGTGTCTACTTTCCAAAATGGGGCCATTTGTGGGGGGGGGGGGGGGGGGGTTGTGCTATCTGGGCATCTCATGACCTCCGAAACTGCAATAGGTAGGTTTCATTTAGCGCTTTTCAGTTCGTGCTTTTCAGTTCGATTCTGAGCGGCAGTTCGTCTGCCAGGCATGTTGCAGAATCGAAGGAAATAACGTGTTATTTATTATTGGTCTTGGAGTTATTGCTTTGACCCAAGTCCAGTCCAGGAACAGGAGGAGGAGGATTTCTTGGACCAAAAATTGGTTGCTTTATTAATTGTAACCAATTATGTCATATGCCTTTGTTGCGGGAGCTCCAGGAGAATAATCCAGATGATTTTCAAAATTATCTCTGGGTGACGGACCCCTACTTTCACCAACTCTTGGCATTGTTGACCCCTATATTAAGAAGCAGGACACATGCATGAGGCTTTTTTTTTTTGGTTGAATAATAATGATTTGATTTGGTATATTTTCTATATTTTTGGATGCATAGAATGCACTTTTTGGTTAAGTGCTATTGGCAGATAGCATGTCTAATTTTATTTGTTTTCTTTCTTTAATGCACAATAAAAAATATTGTGTAGAATAATACTTGGCTATGTGTTTTACTTCAAATGACAGTTTGTGACTAGGCAGTTACATTTAAAAAAATACAATGTAAAATTGACAAGGGACACCAACATAGTTGTATCGTTGATCTTAAAAACTACGGGATAATGGTGTTGTGGTAACTTGACCAAAAAAAAAAAGTATAATAATAATATTCTTGATATCACTAGAAAAAAAAGCCCTTGAAAATTTGTTTGCAATAACTCCATCGGTATCACCAGCAAAGCAGCTTCATTATTATCCCATTAGAGAAGAAGAAAATGTGCGCTGCATTTCAAGATTTCATAATTTGCCATGTCACAAATGTTAATTCTCCGTTATGAACGCTAATTTACAAGACCAACAGCTTCTGGCTCGTCCTTGCTTCCGAGCATGCATGTTTGTACTTTGGACTTTTATCCGACGGACTTTTGTACACACGCTCGGAAAATCCAACAACAGACATTTGTCCTTGAAAAATTTTTAAATCTGACATCCAACATTTGTCCGTGGAAAATCCGACAACAATTGTCCGATGGAGTGTACAAACGGTTGGATTTTCCACCAACAGCCTGTCATCACACATTTCCTGCCGGAAAATCCGATCGTGTGTACACGGCTATACTCTGCAGCATATGAAAAACATCAACTAAGGCCAGCCACCACAGGCAAGGAAGCAAGCCGCAAGAGCAAAATTAAACCACTTTGAAGAGTCTATATCTAAATATATATATATATATATATATATATATATATATATATATATATATATATATATATATACTGCAACTTACCAACCCTTAGATGTGGTGGCTGCATTAGTTCTCTTTTCCTAATGCTTTTTTTCCTTTATTTTTACCTGGTGATCCTGCCCTTAAAAGAGAAGTTTGGGATTAAAAATAACAAACATTTATACTCACCTAGGTGGATACAGCATCGATCCAATGCTGTATCTGTTCCCTGTCGCATCTTCATGGATAACTGAGCGATCAAACACCGCTGATCGCTTGGTCTTCAGTGAGTAGAGAGCCTGTCACTGTCAGTCACTGGCTCTCTGCTCATTGGAGCACCAGGTCACTGGTCACCAGGTCACCAACTCACTGAGAGGCTGGAACCAGCTGCCTGTCCAGGCATCTGGGTAAATCCCAACATTAAAGTCAGGATCCCTCCAAAGTCTGAACCGGCTGAGTGACATCAGCCAACAGTGGGATTTAGCACGCTGTTGACTAAATACAAATCACAGGAGTGCAGAATGAAGTGCACTCCTGTGACCCACAGGAGAGGTAGGACCAAAAAAGCTTTGACCCTACTTCTCCTTTAACACACTTCATGTTCTAGGGCAGTGGTCTCCAAACTGCAGCCCGGCAGCCAGATGCAGCCCTTTGCTTGCCGTTATCCAACCCTTGGGGCATTACATCCTCTGATACCAATAATGGGGCATAATTCCCCCCCACTGACATGAAGGGGGCACAATTCCTTCCAATGACACCAACGATGGGGTACAATTCCTCCCAATGACACCAACAATGGGGCCCAATGACATCAATGATGGGGCACAATTCCTCCCAATGACACCAACGATGGGGCCTAATGACATCAACGATGGGGCACAATACCTTACATTTACACCAATAATGGGGCGCAATTACTTTCAGTGAAACAAACAATGGGGCATTATTTTTCCCACTAACATCGGGACCTTTTCTACTCCCACTGTCCACAGTCTGGCCCCCGGAAAGTCTGAAGGACAGTAAACTGGCCCTTTGTTTAGAAAGTTTGGAGACCCCTAGACTATACCAACACCAGACAATCCCGGGAGATGCCCCCCCCCCCCAAAAAAAAACAGCCTCAGCTGTGCATGTTTCCATATGAGACTGTATAGAGGGGTGTGTTCCCATTGGGTCTCAGATTACACTCAGCTCAATGCTCTGTGTTGTGCAGTGTGTAACATAAGATCTCTGCCCCCTACTTTACAGAGCTGAGAGATCCTGTGTAAAATGTGTGCTTTAGGAGGCTACAGAGGAGAGATGGCTGCAGATAAACAGGTACAACCTACAACCCCAGATTCAAAAAAGTTGTAATGCAGTGTAAAACTACATAAAAACCGAATGCAATTATTTGCAAATCTCATAATCCCATATTTTATTTACAATAGAAAATAGAAAACATATGAAATGTTTAAAATATAGCATTTAAAAAAAAAATAGGTTAATTTTGAAATTGGTGGCAGCAACATATCTCAAAAAAGTTGAGACAGGGCCAGTTTACAAGTTTACATGGTGTAGCATCCCCTCTTCTTTTAACAAAACTGTGTAAAAGTCTCTGAACTGAGGAGACCAGTTGTTGGAGGTTTGGGAGAGGAATGTTGTCCCATTCTTGCCTGATATAGGATTCTAATTGCTCAACAGTCCTGGGTCTTCTTTATTGGATTTTTAGTTTCAAGATGCAACAAATATTTTCAATTGGTGAAAGGTCTGGACTGCAGGCAGGCCAGTTAGTCACCCAGACCCTTCTACTATGAAGCAAGCTGTTGTCATGGAGTGTATGCAGTATGCAGTTTAACATTATCCTGCTGAAATATGCAAGGCCTTCCCTAAAAAAGATGTCTTCTGGATGGGAGCATACAGTATGCTGCTCTAAAACCTGGATATAACTTTCAGCATTTATGGTGCCTTTCCATATGTGCAAGCTGCCCATTCCAAATGTACTAATGCACCCCCAATACCATCAGAGTTGCAGGTTTTTTTTAACTGAGCGCTGATAACAAGCCAGAGGGTCCCTCTCCTTTTTAGTCCAGAGGATGCAGGGCTCATGGTTGGAAAATAGAATGTACATTTTCGATTCATCTGACCACAGAACTGTTTTCTATTTTGCAAAAGACCATTTTCAATTAACTTTGCCCCAGAGAAGACGGCAGCGTTTTTGGATCATGTTCAGATATGGCTTCTTCTTTGCATGATAGAGCTTTAGCTTTCATTTTTGGATGGCATGGTGAACTGTGTTCACAGATTTTTAAAGAGTATTGCTGAGGCCATGCAGTGATATCCATAACGTAATTATATCCGTTTTTAATCCAGTGTCGTCTGAGGGCCTGAAGATCACAGGCATCCAGTATTGTATTTTGGACATGTCCCCTGCACACAGAGATTTCTCCAGATTCTTAGAATCGTTTGGTAATATTATGTACTGTAGATGATGATATATTGTATTTAAAGTCTTTGCAATTTTCCATTGAGGAATAATATTCTGAAATTGTTCGACAATTTTTAGATACAGCTTTTCACAGATTGGTGAACCTCTGCCCATCTTTATTTCTGAGACACTCTGACTCTCTAAGATGCTCTTTTTATAATCAATTATGTTACTGACCTGTTGACAACTAACCTAATTAATTGCAAAATGTTCTTTTAGCTCTTCCTTGTTAGTACCCAGTGGCAGCCTAATCCATGCGCCCTGCCCCTAATCTCCATGCAGGGAACCGGACGCATGGATTTCAATGGGGTGGGTTTGAAGCACATGATTAGAGCCTGAGGCTCTAATTGGTTTCAAAAAGGGTGGGCTCGGGGCGCAGTGAGCCTACCCACTTGAGTGACATTAGCAAATTAATATTCGTTAATGTCTTCCTGCTTCTCCTCTCGGCCAAGCAGGAAGCAGGTCCTGAGACCTAATTGACAGAGAGTCCTAAGACCTGATTGGCCAGGAGTTTTAAGACCTGATTGGCCGGTAGGGAAGCAACTGGAGGGACTCGGGAGAAGATGCAGGGGGGAAATCGCCGAAGCCGCGACCTGGATGGGGTAAGTGTGGGGCTGGCCGGTGGCCTGGCGGGCGATGGGCAAGCAGGTGAGCGAGTGGGCTAATAAAGCAGCAATCGAGCGAGCGTTGGGGGGGTCGGGAGAAGTGAGGGGGCCAGGTTTGTTTGCCGCCCCCCCCCAAAAAAAAAATTGAGCACCAACCCCTACTGTTAGTACCCCTTACTTTTCCAACTTTTTGTTGCCCTATTCCAACTTTTTTGAGATGTATTCCTGCCATCAATTCAAAGTTTACCTTATTTTTTTCTGAAAATGACAAATTTTCAATTCAATGTCAATTTTCATTCAAACATTCAATGTGTTTTCTATTTTCTATTTTGAATAAAATATGGGTTTATGAGATTTGTAAATCATGAAGATTTTACACGGCGTCCCACCTTTTTTTGATTTGGGGTTGTATGTAGGAGGATTTGTGTCATCTCTGTGTGTCACCTGAGGCTTGTCACTTCACTAAGTATATGTAAGGGCTTATAACCAAGAAAACAAATAGAGAGAGTTCCTATTGTCATCTTGTCAATGTTCTTGCCTTGCCCTCAAACGTTGCTGTTTTCTATTCTGATATGGTACTTCAGTAAACTCTTCATCTGGATCTTATTTTGTTGCGCTGGCTTTTTATATGGTTAGAAATAAGACCTTGACAGATATGTTAACAATTCTCTAGTCTAGAACTAAAAAAAAAAAAGAACCTGGTATAGCACTTTAATACATGGGGCATCCATGCCACAAGATTCCTAGAGCACAGAGTCTTTTTCAGTGTCAGCCTGTCTCTTATTGAAACTGTGGGTGGGGCTATTTAGAGGTAGGGGGATTCACTCCTCTTTCTCAGTCACTTGTATACTGTATATAATATTTGAGCTTTAGATGCGTACAGCAACAGGTTCTTTACAAAAGTGGCAGTAAGGAAAACATGGGGAACATTTAAAAACAAGACTAAAGTACCATCTGCTGGCTGCTAACTACATATATATATATATATATATATATATATATATATATATATATATATATATATATATATATATATATATATATATATATATATATATATATATATATATATATATATATATATATATATATATATATATATATATATAAAATAAATAAATAAATAACCATATGCAATATTTCATATTTTCCTGACTAAAAAAAAAAATTTTTTTTTAAAATATAAATTGAATGTATATGAAAAACCATTACACATTCCGTTTAATTAGTTCTGCCCCTCCTGTACTAAATCCCTCCACCCCCCATCTCGGATGCAGGACTGGTCATCCATCTTGGCTGATGATGCAATATGGCAGAAAGCTGGCAAAGCAACCAGTGTAAACGTACGCTAATTAGCCAATATATTTTTGTGTCGCTGCACATTCGTAAGATGAAAATCCATAGGTTATAAAATCTGTCAACCTCTCCAGTCTGTCATTGCCAACACAATATGTTCTCTCTCTCGACATACTGGCGTTATTTTTTCATTCTCTTCGTGGTGCGCCAGTTTCACACACCGAGCAGCTGTGCCCAGCCCTGGCACCTCATAAAAACAAAGAGCGACAGAGCCGCCAACAAAATCCGTGCCCAACAAGGACCTCAGCATGTTATGGCAGAGCCAAAAACTAGCAGCGCATAAAAAGGATTAAAGGGAAACTCTGATATTCTCTGTTTGCCCCCAAGCTATAATATTTTCAAAGTGATTTGAGAAACACAACAAACTCTTCTGTTAGTGGCTTACCTTTGCATTTAACAGTCATACGTATCTAAAAGAAATAGTCATAAAATAAAATAATAACCTGTTTGAATAACTTAAGACCCATCTCTCTGCTCCCATTTGCCTCCAAGCTCATCGAACGCCTTGTCCATGACCGAATAAGTCGCTACCTCACGGACAACAACCTTCTCGACCCCCTACAGTCCAGCTTCCGTCCACAACATTCTACTGAAACTGCCCTACTAAAACTTACCAATGACCTACTAACTGCTAAAACCAATGGCCATTACTCCATACTCACACTCTTATGCCGTGTACACATGATCGGAATTTCTGACAACAAATGTTCGATGTGAGCTTGTTGTCGGAAATTCCGACCGTGTGTAGGCTCCATCGGGCATTTTCTGTCGGAATTTCCAATAACAGAAATTTGAGAGCTGGATCCCAAATTTGCCGACAACAAAATCTGTTGTCGTAAATTCCAAGCGTGTGTAGACAATTCCGACGCACAAAATTCCACGCATGCTCTGAATCAATTACGAGACAGAAGCGCTCGGTAAAACTAGCGTTCGTAATGGAGATAGCACATTCGTCACCCTGCAAAGTTTTTAATCTTTTAATGCAGCGCATTCTCTTCTTCTTTATAATGCTATAATAATGAAATTGTTTTGCTGCTGATATTCACACAGAGTTCTGACAAACTGATTTCTTTATCATTTCTCGTGATCTCCTGAATAATCTAATTGGTTATTGTTGGTGTCCCTTGTTAATTTGACATTGCATTTTTGAAATGTACCTGCCTACTCACAAACTATCCTTTTTGAATTAAAACACATAGCCAAGTATTTGTGCTAAAAAAATAGACATTTATTAGGGGTCATAACAAAATTAAGAGGAAGGCAACTCTGAATAAATTGGTGAAATTGGCAAAGCTTTTGTACCCCAGGGCACACATCAACTATTTGACAGGCAAAATTGGTAGCCTGAGGAGTCCATTTAATAGGGAGCACAATCCGGTCCAGGACTCCAAGAGATCAGTAACAGCAGTAGATGACATATATGTTCCGAGGCTGTGGTCTTACAACAGCCTGCGTCTTTTGCCAGACCAGACCGAACCAAGGCCATCACTCTCAAGACTTCCTTGCACACTTCCTTCCACGCTTGCTCTAGGGCTGTGGCTCTGGTGTTGGAGCTGTGGCAGCAGGTGGAGGAGGAGAAGGAGAATGGTCCAACTCACAAGGTGGATTTTGCTTGTGAGTTCGCCCCTCAACCCCTTATTTAGGGCCAGATAGATCACTTCCTCACAAATGAGGGGTTGGTCCACCTAATTTTCCTGCATTTTGCTGGCTACCATGCAGGCATAGGCCTCTTGAATATTGGGGGTGGTTCTGAGGGCCGCAGTAGCCTCCCGAATCAAAGAAAGCGCTGACTCCTCCACGTTCCTCCCCTTCCGGGTACTTTTTGTTGGAAGGTGGAGGGGAGAAACCTGGGATTCGGTCAGGCTACTGGTCACGGCCACCTCCTAACTGCCACTTACCCCTGCCTCCTCCTGACTGAGACTTTCCATGGCCACCTCCTGGCTGTGACTTTCCACGGCCTCCTCCTGGCTGAGACTTTCCACGGCCTCCTCCTGGCTGAGACTTTCCTGTTTTTGAAAATGGGACATAGTTTTAGTTTTTTGGTCATCAGTCACACAAAATTTCGAGCTCATGACTGTTGCAAATTGAATGTTAACAAATAGAAAAGACTATCATTCTGACCCCAGCATTTTTCATTCTTGTCCCAATCATTTTTGGCTACTATTGTCTATTGATATGTAAAACAGTTTGTTAAATCCGAAATTAGTGATCAATACTAACATCTAGTTAACATCATTCAATTTTTGGACAAGAAATATGTTGAACAATGCTATACCTGGCTCATCCTGGGCTCCTCCACATCTTCCTGGGTGGAAAGCCCAGGTTGTATTTCGGAAGCCTCATCTGAGGTGGAAGGAAGTGTGTAAGGAAAAGTGGAAGGAAGGGTTGAGAGTGCTGGCCTGATTTCACTCTGGTCTGACAAAAACTGCAGTCTGTCGTAGTACCAGAGCCTGGAGACATAAGTGTCATCTGCTGCTGCTCCTGATCCATGGAATCCTGGACCTTTTTGCGCTCCCTATTATATGTGCTCCTCAGGCCACCAATTTTGCACTTCAAATAGGGGATGGGAATAGGGTTGCCGTGGGAATCACCGGCTTCACCAATTCGAGCAATTGATCCAGCGCTGCCTTCCCTTTTAATTTATTATTATAAAAAGGGTGTTTCACCTGCCACAGACAGGGCAGCTCCCTGTATTTATCAATGAAGTTGGGGAGGAAGTCATGATCATTGAATCTATCCATATTATCTGCCAGACACAACACAAGACAAACCCTAATGTCAGGCTAAACTCTCCTAATCTTGTCCCAATATAGATATAGGCCTCAATCTATAAGCAGTATAGGCCACTGATGCCCCAAGTTAAAATGGTACCTTCGTAGCACGATCGGTGCTTACGCTACTCAGTCCTCCGCTCACAGATCGTACGTATGAAGCATGCGTGTTACGCTTTATATACACTGCGCATGCATGAAACTCCGCCCGCCCCTGACCTTCTTTCTAGTATATTCCCCGCCACTTCTCTTTCGGCGCAGTGGGAGAGCACATGGCGAAGAAAGAGCAGCAACGAGGAGGACGACGAAAGCCCGGAGCCACAAACGTCCCGATCCAGGAGATTTAAGGCCTCAAATATGCCCTTTGTAGAGATGGTGAAGATGGTGGAAATCTTGAAGAGGGCCGACTATGATGGGAAGCATGGACCTTACCCAATCCCAAATGTGAGAAAGGCCAAGATCATGGCTAAAGTTGTGAAAAGTCTGCAGAAGAATTTTGGGGTACGGCGATCCAAGGATCAACTGAGGAAACGATGGTCAGATTTCAAATTGAGGGAGCAGGATCAGTACAGAAGAATCAAGAGATTGATGCAAAAAAGTAAGTATTTTGTTGTGTGTTCCTATTATTATTATTACGTTCGTGCTGCTCCATGTGCTTTTCTTTACTGTTGTACAGTTTAAAATGGCAAGTTTCAGGTTTGTGGGCACAGTAATCATTCATAGTAAACATCGTTCGTTCGCTCACTAATACGATGTTTTTGGCAGATGCAGGTTAACTACATTTGTTCATGCCTATTTGTCTTAAAAGAAGTTTGATGTCTAGATGGGTTTGTAATTAGAATGAAATGCAAACCTGATTCAGTGTAAGGAGAGGACACTCAGCAGCTGTTTACACATCTGGACGCAGGAGCACTAGTGTGGGACACCAGAACACCCTTTTTAGGGTGTCCCACAAAGGTGCTCCAGTGGATACTAGGGGTGTCTCCATGTGTGAAACTTGCACAAAACAAGTAAGTATTCTAGCTTTAGAAAGGGAAAAAAATAATGTCTTCAGCTTGGAACTCTGCCAAAACAGACAATTGTATGTCACTTCCAAGCAATGTTTCATATTCCTAATTCTGTCCTCAAATATCTGTATGCTATGTATACTTTTTTTTAATTCACATAAGGGAGAAAAGACTTGGGACATCAGAGGACACCAGGGACCCCCAACCTCATAAAGAAGGGGAAGTCACCACACCACAACCTCAGGATGTGGAGGAAGGAGAGGTTTATGAAGTGGGTGAAATAGTGACCACAACAGGTGAGTGTATGAGACCACAGCTTCAGGTAATAGATGTATGCCTGCATATTTATAATACATGGTGTGTTTTTTTATTTTTAGGTGATGTGGATGTTGTGGAAGAAGAATCTCATTTCATCAGTGCAAGTGCACACGTCCTCATCAGGGAGATCATGGTGTGCAATCGTGATTTAGAGCTGATAAAGGAAAACATCAATGATGTTCAAAAAAAAATGAAGAACATCATTGATGTTTTAGGCAGAATCTAAAACACACAAAAATTGTACCATTTTGTTGTGTAAATTTGTCTTTGAAATCAAGTTTTACTCCTCCTTACTTACACTTTTGGCAGCCCACTGGACAGGTAAGAAGTGTCATAATACAAAAATATGAATACACACTGTACAAATTGAAGCAAAATTTTACATTCTGCAATTACCTATCAAGATAATAGGAAAACAAAACTTGAAAAACAGTACCATTTGAAAGTATTCAGGCAGGCCCTTGCACTACATGCTTTGGTGAATTCATCCATAAATATGAACACAGAAGAGGTAGGTATAGTGTGTATGGTTTTGGCAAAGTCAGCAGATAGAGAATTGGTATCCGTTGACTTTGCGGTTGGAGGGGGGGGGAGCGTTCCAAATGACTTTGGGACCCCAAAAAAAGCCTCTTGCACTCTGCCTGAATTTAAGGACCAAAATCACATTTGTACACATTTTAGGGGGTGTTTTGGGTAAAGCACTACAATGGAGCTGACGAAATACATTGTTAAGTGACTAGGCTAGGTGTGTATGGGCCCAGGATAGCATGCTGGGGAGGTTAGTGAAGGCAAATGTGCATGAAAGACAAAAAAAGGAACTTTAAAAGCTTCCAGCATGCACGAGGACAAAGGGGACATTCACAGCATATTAAAACCATGGTAATTATGGAATGATAAAATAAATACAATACATTAGCAAACATTATATACATAGAATGTGATGTTAAAGGAGAAAATTTACCTTAATATAGTCCTTCTGCAGGACCTGAATGATGACAGAACAGGTCTCTGGAATAATGATCCCCAGAGCTTGGGGGGAGATGCCTGTGGAGAACTTGATATCCTGCAGACTTCTCCCCAACGCCAAGTATCGCAAGGTGGCGACGAGCCTCTGCTCGGGAGTGATGGCTTGCTGCATGCAGGTGTCCTGCTTCGTAATATAAGGGGACAGCAAAGCCAAAAAACGGTGAAAAACGGGGTCCGTCATCCGGAGATAATTCCTGAAATCATCAGGATTATAATCACGGATCTCCTGCAACAAAGGCATGTTCGAGAATTGGTCACGCTGGAGTAACCAATTCTTCGTCCGTGAACTCCTCCCGGCCCTGTTCATGGACTAGGCTTGAGTCAAAGTAAGAACCCCAACACCAAGCCCCCACATAGCACGAGTCGGATGGTTAGAACGAACTAACAGAACGCACTGAAAATCAAGGCCTGAGAGGAGCAACCTGAAAAGCAGAAACGAGCGGACAAGAACGCACTGAAAAACAGATACGAACTATAAAAGAACGCACTGACTACACGCATTGAAAAACAGATACGAACCCACAAACACAAACTGAAGAGCAGTAATGATCTGAAAAGCACAAGGCTGAAAATCGTGAATCGTCTCTCACCAAACTTCTACTAACACGAGACAGGGCCGGATTAACATAGGGGCTGATGGAGCTGCAGCTCCAGGCCCCTGCCTTAAAATCGGCCCTCACAGCCAGCAATATAAGCCTGGTTTCTCCTGTCCATAAACTTCTATGGGACAGGAGAAGCTGTGTGTAAATGGAGGGGTGTCTGGCTGCATCTGTGTTGGCTCACTGTGTTTATTACAGTGTCACAGTGCACTGTTCCCCCCTACACAAATGGCTCTGCCTTCCCCCTCCCCTCTCTCCTCTCTCTGTGTGCAGTGAAGGAGCCGTGTGGGCTGGGAAATTATGAACAGAGCAACTGCAGCCGGCAGATAGAAGGTGAACTGAACACATATGTGAGTGATGAGCTTCCAACCATCCAAGTGTG
The DNA here is from genome assembly GCA_037952925.1 of Lithobates clamitans. Lineage (NCBI taxonomy): Eukaryota > Metazoa > Chordata > Amphibia > Anura > Ranidae > Lithobates > Lithobates clamitans. The sequence continues at coordinate 1,682,048 of JBBGZY010001145.1, forward strand.
AGCTCAGTGACTGGACTCTTATCTCCCTTCTCTCCCCCTCTTTTACCTTTATCTTCAGCAATGGCTGTTATAACTGCAGTCAATATGTAGACTTGGCTCCTTGTGCTTTTAGGTGGGTTCACACTCATTTGCTGTGTTTTGGCCATTGCTGGTGTATCCGCAGTTTTCCTGCGTTTTACCCACAGTCCTATTGATTTCTATTAGGTTGCATGTTTTTTCTGAAAGCGCACCAAAATCAATAGGACTGCAAGCTAAAACTGCAGATACACAAGCAGTGCGCCCAAACCAGTGTGAGCCCAAAGGCTGTACACACAACCCTCTATAGAACTTGGTCTGCTGGCATTCATTTTACACACAGCTATACCATCCCAGATCAGGAGGGGTGGGGGCTTCAGGGATTTGTTTGACTATGCAGGCCCTGTCCCTTCTCTACCCATCCTGGAAGAGTCCTGGAGGGAGTGGCAGGCTGCTGGTGGCAAGTGGCACACTGTATCTGGTGACAGGCTGCAGGTGGCAAGTAGAACACTGTATCTGGTGGCAAGTGGCACACTGTATCTGGTGGCAGGCTGTTGGTGGCAAGTAGAACACTGTATCTGGTGGCAAGTGGCACACTGTATCTGGTGGCAGGCTGCTGGTGGCAAGTGACACGCTGTATCTGGTGACAGGCTGTCAGTGGCAAGTGGCACACTGTATCTGGTGGCAGGCTGCTGGTGGCAAGTGGCACACTGTATCTGGTGGCAGGCTGCTGGTGGCAAGTGGCACACTGTATCTGGTGGCAGGCTGCTGGTTGGCAAGTGGCACACTGTATCTGGTGACAGGCTGCTAGTGGCAAGTGGCACACTGTATCTGGTGACAGGCTGCTAGTGGCATGTGGCATACTGTATCTGGTGACAGGCTGCAGGTGACAAGTGGCACACTGTATCTGGTGGCAAGTGGCACAATGTATCTGGTGACAGGCTACTGGTGGCAAGTGACACACTGTATCTGGTGGCAGGCTGCTGGTGGCAAGTGGCACACTGTATCTGGTGGCAAGTGGCACAATGTATCTAGTGGCAGGCTGCTGGTGGCAAGTGGCACACTTTATCTGGTGACAGGCTGTCGGTAGCAAGTGGCACACTGTATCTGGTGACAGGCTGTGGTTGGCAAGTGGCGCACTGTATCTGGTGAAAGGCTGCTGTTGGCAAGTGGCACATTGTATCTGGTGGCAGGCTGTGGGTAGCAAGTGGCACACTGTATCTGGTTGCAAGTGGCACACTGTATCTGGTGGCAAGTGGCACACTGTATCTGGTGGCAGGCTGCTGGTGGCAAGTGACATGCTGCATCTAGCGGCAGGCAACTGTGGAAAGTGATACGCTACATCTGGTGGCAGGCTATGGGTGGCAAGTGACAAGCTGCATCTGGTGGCAAGTGACAAGTTCAGGTCCCACTGATTCTGCACGATGGTGAGTTGAACTATTTCACTATATATTACAATGTAGTAACTGAAATAATGGAATTTGATCATCCTGACACCATATCAAGCATGGTGTCAGGATGATTGATTTTAAGTACTAACACCAGCCATTTGCCTGACAAATCACCGCCACCGCCGATTTTCCCGCCAGCCCCGAGACTACACCCCCCACCCTCATCTTTTTTTGGGAAGAGGGGGTTGTCTCTGAATGACAGTTTGGAAATGTGTTCTCCCTATGTTGCTGCTGGTGAGAGACCGCATAGCAGGTGGTATTGGTGGTGTTGCTGCTGCTCAGAGGCTGCATGGCTGATATTACTGGTGAGAGTATATTTAATTCGTTTTAGCGAAAAATTGTTTGCATTTTCATTTTGTTTCCATAAAAAGGCCCACCGAAATTCTCAGCACCAGGCCCATGATGCTCTTAATCTGGCCCTGACACGAGATAAACACAAGATTAGCAGAAGGAGCCCAAAGGGTGGTACACTGGCTATTGAACTTCCTTTTTTTAGTCCCGTTGTACGTGTTGTATGTCAGCCGATCGGAATTTCCGAAAACATCCGTCGGAAATAAATCCACAGTTTGGTTGTCGGAAATTCTGATCGTGTGTAGGACCTCTCTGCTGCCTTTGACACAGTTGGCCACCTGCTCTTCCTCAGCAAACTACACTCCCTTGGCTTCTGTGATTCTGCTTTATCCTGGTTCTCCTCCTACCTGTCTCAGTGCAGTTTCAGTGTCACTTACAACTCCATATCCTCTACCCCTCTTCCTCTCTCTGTTGGGGTACCCCAAGGCTCTGGCCTTGGGCCCCTCCTATTCTCGCTCTATACCTCTTCCCTGGGCCAGTTGATAACCTCCCATGGCTTCCAATACCACCTCTACGCCGACGACACCCAGCTCTATCTCTCACTCCTCAACTCACCCCTCGATCTCCTCACGGATCTCAAACTTACTGAATGACATATCGGTATGGATGTCACACCACTTTCTCAAACTCAATCTTTCTAAAACTGAGCTGAATATTTCCTCCTTTCCTACTCCCCCCCCCCCCCCCCACGACTTTACCATTAAGATCAACAGCACAACCATAGGTCTCTCCACAAATGCCAGGGTGCTGGTTGTAATCCTTGACTCTGACCTCTCCTTCTGGCCCCACATCCAATCACTGGCTAAATCCTGCCGCCTTAACCTCCGCAACATCTCCCGTATTCTACCCTTCCTGACTAATGACACCACAAAGCAACTTATTCACTCCTTGATTATTTCCCGCTTTGACTACTGCAATTCTCTCCTTAATGGCCTACCCTTACGCAGGCTATCCCCCCTTCAGTCTATTATGAATGCTGCTGCTAGACTAATACACCTCACTAATCGATCTGTGACTGCTGCCCCTCTCTGCCAATTCCTTCACTGGCTTCCCCTACCCCACCGTATAAAATTCGAAATGCTAACCGCAACATACCATCCACAACATCGCCCCCAACTACATCACCAACCTCATCTGAAGATATCGGCCAAATCGTCCCCTCCACTCCTCCCAGGACCTCCTGCTCTCTAGCTCCCTTGTTATCTCCTCACATGCTCCTCTTCAGGACTTCTCCAGAGTCCTCCCATCCTGTGGACTTCTCTGCCCCGGTATATCTGATCCGCTCCTAACCTGTCCACCTTTAGGAGATCCCTGAAAACTCACTTATTCAGGGAAGACTATCCCACACCCACCTAACAACCTCATCAAACCATTCCCCGCATCTATTACCTTTTGTACCACCACCCCCTCCCTTTAGAATACATTCTGTATTGAACTGTACTGTAATTGTGCTGTCCCCCCTCTACATTGTAAAGCTCTGCGTAAACTGTTGGCGCTATATAAATCGTGAATAATAATAATAATAATAATAATAATAATAAGCATACAAAGGCACCTGTTTAATTTGTGATCTAGACAATAATAAAGCTGCCTTCCTTATAGTTAAAACTATATTAATATTGAAAAAAAAAATAGGCACTGCCGCTAATAACACACTTTAAATTAACTTAAAAAGTCCATAAATAAATATGGTACATCCCCCACCAAACTGATACATGATCTTCTATACTCTGGTGAATAATTCTTCAATGGAAAATCAAATGCCACCACCAGTGTGAGAAGTGCACACTCACCGTCACTCCAGTGACCTTTAAATAAAGATCAACAAATGCTTTGGGGTATTTAATGAGTCTTCCAATGCAATCATACCCTCTCCTTTAGATCCTCCAATAGTATCATCATGTGTCATTCTCTTTCCAAAGGATATCACCATAATGGACCAAAAAAATACTATAATGTAGTATTTTATTGTACCAAATTGATATTGTAACAAATATTATATTGTACTCACTTATTTCTGTGCCCTGACTCAGCGCTAGTGCTTACAGCCTCACAGGTATTGTGCACCGCTGTTTTCCCCTCCCGAAATCGTTGTGTGTTCCACTGACAGGAAGTTCGGGCCGGATGTGACGCCAATGTAGAGCCGGAAGTGATGATATCTGTGGGCTTCCGACTAGTTTCAAAAATCGTGTCCTCAAAAAAGCCACCTTTGACTTTGGCACCTTTGCTACAAGCAGGAGAATGTATTTGCTCAGTCTAGTCTTCCCCTAGTTATCACTCGCACTGTACATTGTAAATTTGTAGCAAGTCAAAGAGAGGCTGTAACAGGATCAGAGCTGGCTGTAAGACATTTGTGAACAGCCAAGAACCACACAGACACCAGGATTTACATGCCTGTGTCATCTTTGAGCCAGAATGTTGTCCAGGAAGTAAATACTGACTTTGTATGATACCAGTGTAGCACTGCCTCCATAGGGATGCTGAATATGGTCTTTCCTGGGCCTCCCTCTGATTATTCTGCAGCCATACACTTGGGTAGTTTCACACTATCACCCGCACACTCCTCCGCTCGTTATCCAATGATCAGTCTAGGGTATTTGTTTTTTTGGTATTTCTTGGTAGTACTTGGATAGGAAAAGGGATTAGTGGGATACTCCAAATTGAACTATGCACAGATGAGGACAACTCTCACTTGACCCAAATAAATTGATCCGGATAGTACTGAACCACACTATAGCTGTGTGGGAAGATAAGTCCTTTACATGCTCTGGCAGCAGATTTAATGCACCACTTTTCTTCAGGACACTCACTAGTATCCCCTTTAGCTGACACCCCATCCACTGACTTCACTAGCCTGAAGGGATGGCCCTCAGCGAACAGGCCCCTAGACACAGGTCTTCTAGGCACGTCTCCCTCCTAGTCAGCTTTACAGGACATCTGGTTTGCAGCTTCCTCAGTTCCGGCCCTCAGGTTGACCACCTGACAGCCTGCACAGGGAAGGGGCAGCAGCCCCCTCCCTCCAGAACCCTGCTCTCCAGCAGAAGATCCCGAGCACATGTACCCTAGTCTTTTTGGACCAGTGTGAAACAGGCAGACAGCATGAGCAGCATCTGAGCCCAATGAGCAGACCCTTTCAATGGATCACTGCTCCCTGGTAGGCAGAGAACACCTAAATTTACCTGGTATGCAGGGAAACCCAAACCTATGCTCTCTCTTTAGCACCTACCTAAGAGGGTGCTACATCCATACCCCGCCAAAAATAAGCCATGTCCTCATTGGCTTTGGACAGCCGCCCCCTACATAAATACCTATATAAAAATGTACACGGAGTATCCCACAAACTTGGAAAAAGGGAGAAGGGAAGTAAAAATGAACAAGGCCATGGGGCATACCCCATATGTGGCCAGTATGTACAATAAATTAGCATGAAAAAATATAAGACATTTGCTGTACAATAGATATTTACATTTTCAGAGAAAAACATCTACCAAGTGCACTTTATTAGTGCACCCCACCCCCACCCCCCCGCCAAACATAACTGGTTGGTAGGGTAAAATGGCTAAACACCCTAACTATACTACAAATAGTATTATTACATATGTACAATTAATTTTCTATGGACTACCTCACTCAAGGCATAAAGACTTCTTGCAAGCCTGCAAAGAAAATATGTTGCAATTTGTATGACCTAACATACTTACAGTGAGACTGTCCTCTCCTCGGAGGCGACTTTCTCACCCGAACAGGCACCTATCACTAACTTTCACGTAGAGGTAGCTTTTGCATCCAGCCCCCTTAGGGCAACTCTTGAAACATTCTCCCGTCGTGTTCCTGTAAAAGACAAACAAAACAACCTACAATTCTACTTAGCTAAACACATTCTAGAGTGTTCCAAGCGGGAACCATGTGGCTAGTAATAGGCAAAGTCCCTCTCAAATACCAGGGTACTGACTCTTTCCTATTATCCAAACCCACAAGTTAGGATGAAGAAGTGTGGAGTCAATCTGACAGATGCCTTCAGCGACCCTCTATGGCAGCATTGGGGCAACACATCTTCCTTTGACGGCCAGCCATCATTGCTGGAGCCTATAGCAATGGCTTGCCTACTTGTGGGCAATTGTAGAAGCTCTTCAGGGAAGTCTTTTCCTCTGATACCTCCTTCATGAAAAGACAGCGAGCAACTACCCTCTGACACGGTAGCAACTCACACAAGCTCAACTTGGTGACTATGGTGGCCCACTGGCCAAATGATCTTCGCAAAGTGTCCAGGATAAAGTATCTTCGCAAAGTGTCTTTAGCAAAGTATCTTCGCAAAGTGTCCTTAGTAACTAGGGGTTTACTCCCTCCAGGTAGCAACCCCTGGATCAGAAAGGAGAAGTCCTCTGCAGCAGAAGATTCTTTCACCCAGGCTTCAGTTGTCCCATCTTTTATTTGCAAGGATAGAAGGGAAAGGGGATTTGGGAAAGGAACTCTAGCCCAACAGCAACACAAGCAACTGTAACAATGGTTCTTCAGGCTTAACAGCCTCTTTCAAACAATATGTTCAGTTCAAACAGACGATGAACTTGACACAACTTAGTAGTAGTGGTCAGGATGTGGTATCCAGATCATCCTTCTGTCAGGACCCTAAATACTGATGGCCCACTCTTGACTCTTCTTGTCTGGGCGATTGAGCACCACACGATCAATGTGTATGGATCTCCCCAGACTCCAATTATCTTTAATGGACAGAAATGTTTCCCAGAGCTGTGGCTTGGATGGATTTCAATGTGGTTTGTTAACATATAGAAAGTCCCAGACGGCTTTTTCACACCAAACCTCTCTATTTCCTCCATTATTCCTCTAGGGGCATATGGGTAATAATACCCGTATACCATAGCTACCTTTCACTGCACATACCTTTGGAAGCGAGAGAACCTGGGGAGCTTTTGCCTGTCGCCTCTCCCAGGCAGGTCATACGGGGTCTCCACCTTGGAGATAAAATTGGAGTAAGCTTCATTCTGGGCTCAGGCCTGAGCATAAGTGCGAGGTGGGGACAAATCTGGGACCCTAGTTGCATAGGCCTCACAGAACCCAAGGTTTCTTGCACACATCATACGAATGACCTCTGCCTCTGTTTCCTCGCTGTACAAACTTGGACATGGGGGACTCTTCCTTTCCTCAGTTCCCCAGCTCCACTCCGTTAGCACCTCTGATTCCCGCTCGCCGATTCCCTCTCCCAGGACTCCAAAACGGCATTCAAATCTGCGGGACCCCACATTGATGATCCCTGGCTCCTCCTCTCCTGAAGAGCTTGAGGACCCCAGTCTCTGCATCCATCGAGCCCCTTCTGCCCTTTTTAGAGCTGGACTTTCAGCTGCTGCGACCGCAACTGGTGCACCCTGTGGCCAAGGCCTGCCCCCCAATAACTGGGTGCACTGTACCTCTGAAACACAAGTTTTCCTAGTTTGGCACTAGGGATGAGCTTCGTGTTCAAGTCAAACCCATGTTCGACTCGAACATAGTCTTCGCCCGTTCGCTGAATTGCAAACAATATGGGCCATTCACGCCAAATTCGTGTGGCGCGTCACGCCCCATAATTCACTGTGGCATTGCAGTGCATTGCCGGCTGATGATTGGCCAAGCATGCACTATGACCCGCATGCTTGGCCAATCACAGCGCCGTCTGCAGAGAGATCTGTAATTGGCCAAAGCCAGGGTGGCTTTGACCAATTATGGCTCAGGGGGTTTAGTACACGCCCCACACTATATAAGGCCACCTGCACAGCGGCCCTGTGTAGCGTGTGTTTCGGCGTTGAGAGACAGAGACAGAGAGACAGTGTCATTTGATTTAAGTTAGATAGATTAAGAAGGACAGTCAGTGAGTTAGCTGCACTTAGGCCCCTTTCACACTGGGGCGGTTTGCAGGCGTTATTGCGCTAAAAATAGCGCCTGCAAACCGACCTAAAACCACCGCTACTGTTTCTCCAGTGTGAAAGCCCGAGGGCTTTCACACTGAAGCGGTGCGCTGGCAGGAGAGAAAAAAAAACTCCTGCAAACAGCATCTTTGGAGCGGTGAAGGAGCGGTGTATTCACCGCTCCTAAACTGCTCCTGCCCATTGAAATCAATGGGGCAGCGTGGCTATACCGCCGCTGTGGCGGCTCTATGCGAGCGGTTTTGACCCTTTTTCGGCCACCAGCGGGGGTTAAAACCGCACCGCTAGTGGCAGAATACTGCCGCTAAAACGACAGTAAAGCGGCGCTGAAAATAGCGCTGTTTTACCGCCGACACCCCCATCGCCCCAGTGTGAAAGGGGCCTTACAGTGTATGGTGTATATATATGCATCCCAGGTGTTGTGTATATACATATATATATATATATACACACTGTATTCAGGTTAGCTAGATCCATTCCTGTTATTATCTTCCTACTGACAGGCAGGCTTGTGTTGTTACAGTATTTACAGCTACCTGAAGAAAATTGCTGGTGTTCTTCTGATCCTATTAGTACCACAGTCAGGCAGCTAGACTATTTACAGTTAGTGTAGTGCGTCCTCCCCACAGTGTTCAGCTAAAGCTACAAGTTAGTTTAGTGTGACCTCTGCACAGTGTTCAGCTAAAGCTACAAGTTAGTGTAGTGCGTCCTCTGAACAGTGTTCAGCTAAAGCTACAAGTTAGTGTGGTATGTCCTCCTCACAGTGTTCAGCTAAAGCTACAACTTAGTTTAGTGCGACCTCTGCACAGTGTTCAGCTAAAGCTACAAGTTATTGTAGTGCGTCCTCCTCACAGTGTTCAGCTAAAGCTACAAGTTAGTGTAGTGCGTCCTCTGAACAGTGTTCAGCTAAAGCTACAAGTTAGGGTAGTGCGTCCTCCTCACGGTGTTCAGCTAAAGCTACAAGTTAGTGTAGTGGGTCCTCTGAACAGTGTTCAGCTAAAGCTACAAGTTAGTGTAGTGCGTCCTCCTCACAGTGTTCAGCTAAAGCTACAAGCTAGTGTAGTGCGTCCTCCTCACAGTGTTCAGCTAAAGTTACAAGTTAGTGTAGTGCGACCTCTGCACAGTGTTCAGCTAAAGCTACAAGTTAGTGTTGTGCGTCCTCTGAACAGTGTTCAGCTAAAGCTACAAGTTAGTTTAGTGCATCCTCCTCACAGTGTTCAGCTAAAGCTACAAGTTAGTGTAGTGCGTCCTCCTCACAGTGTTCAGCTAAAGCTACAAGTTAGTGTAGTGCGTCCTCTGCACAGTGTTCAGCTAAAGCTACAAGTTAGTGTAGTGCGTCCTCTGAACAGTGTTCATCTAAAGCTACAAGTTAGTGTAGTGCAACCTCTGCACAGTGTTCAGCTAAAGCTACAAGTTAGTGTAGTGCGTCCTCCTCACAGTGTTCAGCTAAAGCTATCTGTAGAAGGTTGGTGGTGTTTTCCTGATCCTATCACTACCGTAGGCAGCTACATTATTTTAACGTTGGTGTAGTGCATCCTCTGCACAGTGTTCATCTAAAGCTACCTGTAGAAGATTGGTGGTGTTCTCATACTACAGGCAGGCAGTTGATTTTGCTAGCTGCAGTATCAGTGTGTATATATATATATATATATATATATATATATATATATGTGTGTATATCCCAGCTTAGTAGTGCAGCTACATCTCACTGCAGGCCATTAGTATGTCTGGAAGGCCAACAAGGAGAGGCAGATAGTCACAAGCCAATAAAAGAGGGCAAGCAGGCTCTGTGTCTAGAGGCAACAGTGCTGGTCGTGGAGACGGTGCATCCTCATCAGCACGTGGCCATGGGACACGCTTTGCCTTTATTTCGTCAGCTGGCCGTGTTGAGCCGCAGCATGCGGAAGACTTGGTCGAGTGGATGACCAAGCCGTCCTCATCCTCCTCATCCTCTCTCATCCATGCTCAGGGTACTTTGTCTGGCAAGGCAGCTGCCAATGCGGCCTCTTCCCTCGGCTCAATGGTATCAGTGACTCTGTCCCTAGCCCCACTATGTCCTCCTGAGGAGTCCCTCGATCTGTTTGACCACAGTCTTGGGTACATGCTCCAGGAGGCTGCCCAGCGTTTAGAAGGCTCTGATGATGATACTGAGCTAGATGAAGGCAGTAATGTGAGCACGGACAGAGGGGGTGCCCAAGAAGGACAGCAATCTGGCAGTCATGCTCCCCCTGCTGCAGCATACTGCCAGGTTTGCTCCAGTGATGAGGAGGGAGGGGATGATGAGGTCACTGACTCAACATGGGTGCCTGATAGGAGAGAGGAGGAGGAGGAGGCACATCACCAATGAGGCAGGATGCCCTCCAGGGGCCAGCCTAAGGGCAGCACACTGACTGTATCACACCACAAAGCTCCATATGTGAAGGGCGCTACTGTTTCTGCGCGTTATTCCAAAAGTTCTTTGGTGTGGGACTTTTTTTGAGACGGGTGCATCAGATCGCACCGCTTCTATTTGCAACATATGTCTCAAGCGTATCTCGCGTGGCCAAAACATCTCCCGCTTGGGAACCACATGCTTGACCAGACATATGTTGACCTGCCATGCAGTTCGTTGGCAAGCGTATCTAAAAGACCCACACCAAAGAACAAAGCAGACCTCTCAGCTGCTCCTCATCAGCTGGTATCTCCAACCCCACTATACCTTCAGTCCTCTCTGAGACCTGCACTGAGAGGAATGAAGGTGTAGAATTAGGTGTGTCACAGCCAAGTACTTGTGGGCAATCTGCTTTCAGTACACCAACGTCAGATTGTACCAGGCAAATTTCCCTGCCCCAGCTGCTGCACCGCTGAAAGAAGTTCGCTCCCAGCCATCCACATGCCCAGCGGTTGAATGCTAGCTTGGCAAAATTGCTAGCACTTCAACTGCTGCGTTTTCAGTTGGTAGACTCTGCCCCCTTTCAATGAGTTTGTGGAATGTGCGGTTCCTCAGTGGCAGGTACCCAAACAACACTTTTTCTCACGGAAGGCGATTCCTGCTCTCTACCGGCATGTGGAAGGCAATGTCCATGCCTTGCTGGACAGGGCGGTCAGTGGTAAGGTGCATATTACCGCTGACTCATGGTCCAGCAGGCATGGACAGGGACGTTACCTATGTTTCATCACGCATTGGGTGACTCTGCTGGCAGCTGGAAAGGATGCAGGACAGGGTGCAGTAGTATTGGAGGTTGTTCCGCCACCACGCCTCCAAAATGCCACTACTAATGATTCTGACACATCTCTCTCCTCCACCCCCTCCTCTTCTTCTTCCTCCATGGCCTCTTCCTGTGCTCTGTCCTCGGAACCAGCGGTGCTCCGTAGGCGTTCAAGGGGCTACGCAAGTATGCAGGCCAAAAGATGCCATGCGGTGCTTGAGCTGGTGTGCTTGGGGGACAGGAGCCACACTGGGGCAGAGGTTATGTCAGCTCTGCAGGGGCAGGTTCAGAAGTGGTTGATGCCACGCCAACTTAAGGCAGGAATGGTGGTTTGCAACAATGGCACCAACCTCCTCTCCGCCCTCCGACAGGGACAACTGAGCCATGTGCCCTGTTTGGCTCACGTCCTTAACTTGGTGGTGCAGGTACCCGGGCTTACAGGATGTTCTGAGGCAGGCCAGGAAAGTCTGTGTGCATTTTCGCCGGTCATATAATGCCAGTGCTCGGCTGGCAGACCTCCAAAAGGAATTTAACCTGCCCAAGAACCGCCTAGTCTGTGACATGCCCACCAGGTGGAACTCAGTGTTGGCCATGCTGCAGCGGCTGCACATGCAGCAGAGGGCCATCAATGAGTACCTTTGTGACTATGGCACCAGGACAGGGTCAGGGGAGCTTGTTTTTTTTTCCCCACACCAGTGGGCCATGATCAGGGATGCATGCACTGTTCTGTCACCATTTGAGGAAGCCACGAGGATGGTGAGCAGTGACAGTGCATGCATCAGTGACACTGTCCCCCTTGTCCACCTGTTGGAGCACATGCTGCGTAGAATAATAGACAGGGCACTTGAGGCAGAACAGAGGCAGGAAGAGGAGGACTTCCTTAGCTCTCAAGGCCCCCTTTATCCAGACAGTGTTCCTGCGTGCCCGCCGATCACACAGGAAGAGGAGGAGGAGGAGGAGGAGGAGGATTGTGTCAGTATGGAGGTGGAGCCTGGCACTTAGCATCAGCAGCAGTCTTTAAGGGATCATTTACAGTCCCAAGAAACACATGGACTTGTACGTGGCTGGGAGGAGGTGGCTGCGGATCACTTCGTCCTTAGTGACCCAGAGGACTCCGGACCGAATGACTCAGCAAACCTACGCTGCATGGCCTCCCTGATCCTGCAAAGCCTGCGGAAGGATCCTCGTATTCGTGGTATCAAGGAGAAGGAACAATACCGTCTGGCAACCCTCCTTGATCCATGTTACAAGGGTAAGGTTGCGGACCTTATCTTGCCGTCGCAGAGGGAGCAGAAGATAAAACATCTTCAGGAGGCCTTGCAGAAAGGTCTGTGCAACGCGTTCCCAGAGACTGGGAGGTTACAAACTCCTGTTTCTGGACAACGTGTTGCTGAGGCTTCGGTCAGTCAAAGAAGGAGCGGTGGAGAAGGTGGCCGTCTGACTGATGCATTTAGACAATTTTTTAGTCCGCAGCCCCAAGGTATGATCGGTTCCAGCAACCATTGCCATCGTCTGTTTTACATGGTGCAGGAATACCTAGGGGCAAGATCTGACTTGGACACCTTTCCCACCGAAAATCCTCTGGGTTACTGGGTCTTGAGGATGGATCACTAGCCCGAGCTTGCACAGTATACAATTGAGCTACTGGCCTTTCCTGCATCCAGGGTTCTTTCGGAACGCACATTCAGTGCTGTTGGAGGCTTTGTAACTGATCACAGGGTGCGGCTGTCCACCGTCTCGGTCGATCAACTGACCTTCATAAAAATGAATCAATCTTGGATCACCACCAGCTACCAAGCACCTGATGCTGATGTAACTGAATACATTTTTTTGAAATGGCAGATCCCTTCAAAGACTGCCTATGCTGATGCTGAGTGACTATCCTGTTATACTGAGTAATTATCCTCTTCCTCCTCAATGATCATGATGATAGCTTGTAAGAACATTTTTGGTTCTGGGCGCCGCCAGTCCCGCCACCAGTGCCTAAGGTCCAATTTTTCAGCCCCTGTTTAACAGGGGCATGTAATTACAATTTTTCATGCAATTCTTTGCAGCAGGGCTAGTTCCTGCGCTCCAACTAGAGTATCTGTGAGGGGTTGCAGTGTTGTGGCACCAGTGCCTAAGGCCCAATTTTTCAGCCCCTGTTTAACAGGGGCGTGTAATTACAATTTTTGATGCAATTCTTTGCAGCAGGGCTAGTTCCTGCGCTCTAACTAGAGCATCTGTGAGGGGTTTCAGTGTTGTGGCACCACCACCACCAAAGGCCCAATTTTTCTGCCCCTGTTCAACAGGGGCATGTAATTACAATTCTTGATCTAATACTTGATCTTAACCTTGGATCACCAGGTGAAAATAGAAGAAAGAAATCCTTAAAAAAGAAAGCTAATGCAGCCATCACACCTAAGAATTGGCAAGCTGCAATATAAGAAACGTCTACGTTAAAGTTTAATACTGCTTTAAGACACGGCGCAAAAGGCTGCCTGAATTTCTAAAGAAATGTCATTAATGTTTCTGTCGTCTCATAAATTCCTGTAGCCACGTATGATTCTGGAATGAACTCTTGAAAAGAAAATTTTTTTTTGCATTTAACAGCCTAATTGCTATTCCCACAGAAGGCCATCGTCCATAAAAAAAGATGAAAAAGCACTGCTCATCATTAAATAGAATGCCAGAACTTTCTAAATCACGCAAGGTAGTCTTTTGACGTCCAGGGTGTTTATGCCACCTTTGATTGGCTGCCAATTTCAATAATAGCATCCCAGGGAGGGGAAAAGAAAAAAAAGCCTTTTAAAATTAATTTTACGTAAATCATTGGCAATAACGGCTCTGAGTCTGTCGCAAGTGGCTTTCTGTCAGGCCGCCTTCACCTTTATAAAAGATAAATGATGGACTACCTTGGAACTTGACAGAAGACCATAGGTGCATAAAGTCTGAGAATAAATTTCAAGTACCTTTTAAGATCAGACATATTTATGGGACAGCCTGTTCTGCTCTGGTAGAAGTCACTAATATTGTCTGTTTCTGCAATAATTGTCCAATATCCTCCTTATATTTGTGTCTGGATGGAAAAAGAAGCGTGGGGAAAGAAATAAGAGTTCTGGGAGAATTCAAATGGCCATGATTAGCCTTAACGGCAGTTGGAATAAGGTTTTTATTAAAAGAAATGCTCCTGCCCTTTAAACGCTGCTTGCATTTAATTTGCTGCATTTTCAAGAGATTGCTCAATATTACATATAAAATCATGCTAGGATTAACTGTGAAGGACATTCCAAAAGGGAGAAAAGGAAAAAACAATGACAATTGCTAACACGCTGATTTCCAGCCTAATGATAGCCATCAGAGATGAGCAAATCGATCTGTGAAATTAAGTCAAATGCTGAGATTATAAATCTGAATTATACAGTGATTAAGACAACTGCCCTACCAAAACTTTCATCAAAAACCAAATGTATGCAGTAGGGACATGACATTGATGGATTATATCAGCAGGTGGTATATTGTATCTCTTCATCAATGGTCTCCAAAGTGCATCCCGTGGGCTGGATGCAGCCCTTTTCTTGGTTTATCTGATCCTCTGGGCACAATTCTTCCACTGACACCAACAATGGGGCATTATTCCTCACACCGACACCAAAGATGGGGTACTATTCCTCCCACTGAAACCAATGGGGCACTATTTCTCCCACTGACGCCAACGATGGGGCACTTTTCCTCCCATTGACACCAATACTGGGGAAACTATTCCAATTATGGGTCACTATTTGTCCCCACTGACATCAATGATGGGGGCGCCATTCCTTCCACTAATACCAGTGATGAGGCACTATTCCTCCACCTCTGACCACAGGTGCTAGGTCATTTATTTACCCCCACTGACGACCAGGCTTGAGGCTTTTTTTTACTCCCAGTGACCCTGGGACATTTTCTACTCCTACTTGCTACAGTTCAGCCCCCTAAAGTCTGAAGGACAAATAAAATTGGTCCTTTGTTTAGAAAGTTTGGAGACACCTGCACTTGGTAAATCCAATGATAGGAGTTCTTCACAGTAGTTTTGTCTCCCCCCCTATAAATGTGAGATTTCCCTACTGTAGTTTGTGTCCCTGCCCACTCCAGAATATTGAGATTTCCCCACAGTAGTTTGTGTCTCCAACCTCCCCCCCCCATGTTGATATTTCCCGGCGGCAATAGTTTGTGTCTCTTCCCCTCCCACAGTGGTGAGATTTTCCCACAGTGGCTTGTGTTTGTCCTTCCTACATTGGTGATATAGTTAGTCAGGTTGAAAAAAGACACAAGTCTATCCAGTTCAACCACAAAAAAAAAAAAAAATCGTACAATCCAATATACCCAATACTATACCCACAGTTGATCCAGAGGAAGGCAAAAAACCCCAGCAGAGCATGCTCCAATTTGCTACAGCAGGGGAAAAAATTCCTTCCTGATCCCCCAAGAGGCAATCGGATTTTCCCTGGATCAACTTTACCTATAAATGTCAGTACCCAGTTATATTATGTACATTTAGGAAAGTATCCAGGCCTTTCTGGATATTTTTCAGCATATGTTTTTGTTTGTCTAGATTTACTTACAGTAGTTTGTGTCTCTGACCTTCCCATAACGGTGGGATTTTTCTGCAGTAGTTTGTGTCTTTGCCCCTCCCACAATGGTGAGAATTCCTTGTAGTGGTTTGTGTCTCAGCCCCTCCCACAATGGTGAGAATTCCTTGCAGTGGTTTGTGTCTCAGCCCCTCCCACAATGGTGAGATTTCCTTGCAGTGGTTTGTGTCTCTGCCCCTGCCACAATTGTAAGGTTTCACTGCAGTATCTTGTGTCTCTGCCCCTCCTACAATGGTGAGATTTCCTCTCAATGGTTTGCTTCTCTGCCTCTCCCACAGATTAATTTTGTTAACATCATTCTCTCAGTTATTTGTTCATTGTACAGCGTGATAAATTAATTGAGGGTGGGTGATACCTCATTTTTGTTTTATTGATGGTTGCAGGGGTTGTGTAGTCAGGACGGAGGAAAGGAGTATGTAACAAAGTTCCAAGACAAAACTTGTCAAAGGGTGACCTCATCTTACACAATACACTTTGAACATTCACTCAGCAGCAAAGAATGGACTTGCTCTGAAGTTGATATGTGTCTGGGATCATTTGCAGAGTTTGCAAAGCTGTGAAAAGAGAAAATCATGACAGAATTCTAAACAATACATGAGTGAAGGTGGGAAACAGAAGTGATAAGTCCTCGGGAGAGAGCATATGAGGAGATGTCAACCATTATTAGGTCAGAGGCTTGACAAGGTGGATAGAACAGTGTGCACAATGGACACAGATCCTAATGCCCCATACACACGATCGGACTTTCCGACAACAAAACCATGGAATTTTGTTCGAAGGTTGTTGGCTCCAACTTGTCTTGCATACACACGGTCACACAAATGTTGGCCAACAATTATGAACGTAGTGACGTACAAGACGTAGGGAGAGCCGCTAAAAAGGAAGTTCAATAGTCATGCGCCACCCTTATGGCTTCTAATGTTGTGTTTGGTGAGCATTGATTCCGAGCATGCGTGGACTTTTGTGCGACGGACTTGGGTACACACGATCGGAAAGTCAGACAACAAAAATTTGTTGGAGGAAAATGTGAGATCCTGCTAGCTAACATTTGTTGGCGGAAAGTCCGACAACACACGCAAAAGGATGGAGCATACACACGGTCGGACTTTCCAACAACAAGCTCACATCCAACATTTGTTGTCAGAAAATCCTAACTGTAAAATAAGATAGGCCAGTGTGTTTTTTTAAATAGATGCCTGTATTCAATATTAGTGGACAGTCTGATAGAGGGAAAATAGCTTCTTAATGTAAAGGTGCAGCACAAAAAAAGTCTTTTGGATGCAACTGTTTAATTTACATTACTCCTTCTCTTTCTGTATGTGGATGATGGCATTGTAATTATTTTAATAAAAAAAAGAATCTATGTGTCTTTTTTTCTTAATCGACATACAGCTGTCACATGACCAAGCACTTTCTCAGCCTGTCTGTAGGGAAACAGTGGCAGGGGCAGCTTCTAGTCATCTGCTCCAGGTCACATGTTTAATATAAAAAAATCAGAGTAAAAATAAATAATTCATATCAATACATTGGTTTAACCACTTGCCTACTGGGCACTTAAACCCCCCTCCTGACCAGACCAATTTTCAGCTTTCAGTGCTCTCACACTTTGAATGACAATTACTCAGTCATGTAATACTGTACACAAATTAATTAATTGTTGTCCTTTTTTTTCATACAAATAGAGCTTTCTTTTGGTGGTATTTGTTCACCTCTGGGTTTTTATTTTTTGCGCTATAAATGAAAAAAGACCGAAAATTTTGGAAAAAACCCCGCATTTTTCTTAGTTTCTGTGATAAAATTTTGCAAATTATTAATTTATCTTCATAAATTTTGGCCACAATTTATACTGCTACATATCTTTGGTAAAAATAACCCAAATTAGTGGACATTATTTGGTCTGTGTGAAAGTTATAGAGTCTACAAGCTGTGGTGCAAATCAGATCTCATTTCCTGCGACCCGAACAAGCCAGAAAGTACAAATACCCCCCAAATGACCCCTTTTTTGAAAGTAGACATTCCAAGGTGTTTAGTAAGAAGCATGGTGAGGTTTTTGATGTTGTCATTTTTTCCCACAATTCTTCAAAATGAAGATTTTTTTCCCCCACAAAATTGTCATTGTAATTGTTATTTCTCTCACATGGCATGTGTAAACCACAAATGACGCCCCAAAATACATTCTGCTACTCCTAAGTTTAGCGATACCACACATGTGGGACTTTTTCACAGCCTAACCACATAGAGAGGCCCAACATGCAGGGAGCACCATCAGGTGTTCTAGGAGCATAAATGACACATGTAACTTGTTGACTACCTATTACACTTTTGAAAGCCCTGGAGCACCAGAACAATGGAAACGCCCACAAAATGACCCCATTTTGGAAAGCTAACACCCCAACGTATAATCTATGAGGCATAATGAGTCTTTTGAATGGTTCATTTTTTTCCAGAAGTTTTTGCAAAATGTGGAGAAAAAATGAAAAACGCATTTTTTTTACACAAAGTTGTCCATTTATAAGATATTTCCAACACATAGCATGTACATAGCAAAAATTACACCCCAAAATACATTCTGCTACTCCTCCTGAGTATGGCGATATCACATGTGTGAGACTTTTACACAGCCTGGCCACATACAGAGGCCCAATATTGAAATAGCACCTTCAAGGGTTTTAGGAGCATAAATTACACATCTCATTTCTCAACCACCTATTACACTTTTGAAGGCCACCAGGATAATGGAAATGCCCACAAAAGCTAACACCCCAATGTATAATCTATGAGGCATAATGAGTCTTTTGAATGGTTAATTTTTTTCCAGAAGTTTTTGGAAAATGTGTTGAAAAAAATGAAACCACTTTTATTTTACGCAAAGTTGTCCATTTATAAGATATTTCCAATAGACATGTGCACACTGAAATATTTAGTTTAGGAATTTCGTTTTCATCCGAAAAATTAATTTATCAAGTTACTCCCGAAATTCATTTTTATTTATTTCATTTAGTTAAAAAATGCATTCGTCCGAAAATCCGAAATAATTAAGGTCAAATCTGTCATTGAAGGCTTATGGTGTCTGTCGAATGTTCTAAGAAGTTTCGATGGAGCAGCTAAACGGTACGAGGTCGCTATCGTACATTTCCGGTCGAATGTTCCGCCTACAAGCAATAGTAGAATTCTAATGTTGTATGACACTAGTAATAATTATGTTTATTAATTATTATTACTAGTCAACCAACATTAGAATTCTTCTATAGCCTATGGGCAGAGCATTTGACCATAAATGTCCGCTCGCGGTGACTGCTTCATCGAATCTTAATGTCGAATCTTTCTGTCGAATCTTTTCTCTCTATGTAGAATAATCTTGGACTAAGAGAGCTAAGGTTAGGCACATTCGACCACAGGTTCGATGGACACAGATCGCTATTGTCAGCATCTCTGTCGAATCTCCTATCTATATCGAACTGTTGTCGCAACGAAAATGAAAATAAAGCATTTGTTTATGTCGGATCTTTCGGTTTTCGGATTCTGCACGTTCGTTATCGTTTGTTAAAACGATAACGGAAATACCAGAAATTCGGACGAAAATGCATTCAGACGAAAACGAATGCACATGTCTAATTTCCAACACATAGCATGTACATAGCAAAAATTACACCCAAAAATATATTCTGCTACTCCTCCTGAGTACGGCGATACCACATGTGTGAGACTTTTACACAGCCTGGCCACATATAAGGAACACCGTCATATGTTCTAGGGACACATAGCATGCACATATCAAGAATTACACCCCAAAATACATTCTGCTGAGTAAAGGGTAAACAAAAGATTACCTGTGGTTTTAGTAGTGCAGTTGTCCACAAAAGGATAGCACTGGTCCAAGCAGCAGGCAGGGACTTGGTCAGCAAAAGCGAACGCAATTGTCCAGGCAACAGGCAGGAATACTGTCCATAGCCAGTACAGGCAACAGGCAGGGATACTGTCCATATACAGTCCAGGGTCAGTGCAGGCAGAGATTGTCAGCAGTGCCAAAATATTGGTCCTGGTAGTAGGCAGGAACATGGTCCATGTGGTGTGGTCAGTTCAGGCGTCAGGCAGAGGAATGATGGCATAGGTCCTACAGGCAGCAGGCAGAAGTAGGGCCTCGTTCAGGACAGAATGGGGACAGGGGTAGAGGCTTCTCCCACCCAAATCTCTTTGAAGCCTCTGACCCTAATCTAGGAATGGGAAAATAAAAAAAATGTTTTCTTCATCCAGAAAAACAATTCTGGAGCCCCTCACATATGTGAGACCCCTGTGTTATGAATCCCACTAGTCCAGTGGCAGGGTACAAGATCAGTCCAAGAGGCAGGCAAAAAGCATGGTCAAACAGTCAGTTCCATGGTCAGTTCCAGATCAGGCAGAGGTATGTACAGAATCGGTAGGCAGAAGCGTGGTCGAATAACAAGCCAGGGTCAGTTCCAGATCAGGCAGAGATATGAACAGAATCGGTAGGCAGAAGCGTGGTCTAATAACAAACCAGGGTCAGTTCCAGATCAGGTAGAGGTATGAACAGAATCGGTAGGCAGAAGCTTGATCAAATAACAAGCCAGGGTCAGTTACAAAGCAAGTAGAGGCATAAGGGGTGTGAAGGTAAATGGCAGGAAGTGAGGGTTATGTACTTAATAATAATTTAGTGAAGTATGGTAATGGCGGAAACAGTCAACAGTGGTGGTTTCCTCCTGGTAGCTGGTAGCCAAGGAAGGAATTGGGGCTTTCAGTGGATTTGTGATAGATAACGTAGCTGTTGTATATTGCCAAATTAAACAAATAAATTGAACATTTTTTATATCACTGGTATGTTCGTCTTGTGGCAAGGTAGGGTTTGAGCATTTGGTCGTTGAAGTCAACACCCCCCCCATGAACATATTGTATTCGTGGATACATATTGGTTTTTGGATTGGGCCATTCCTCCTGGTGATCTCAACGAATGTATTGTTGTGTATTGATGAAAGCACATAGACATCCCTTCTGTCCCTCCACTTCACAGCCAGAACTTCCTCATTCTGTAAACTCGCCGTCTCCCCTCTTCTTTGCTTCTTGTTGACGATGCTGGAGTGTTCTTTCTGTGAAGGTTGTGGAACAGGGGCAAACTAGTATAAAAGTTGTCCACATACAAATGGTAGCCTTTCTCCAGGAGTGGGTTTATGAGTTCCCAAACGACTTTCCTGCTTGATCCGATGTAGTCTGGGCAATTAGGGGGATGTAGCTGGGTGTCCTTCCCTTCGTATACCATGAAGGCATACATATACCCTGTGGCTCGGTTGCACAATTTATAAAGCTTCACCCCATAGCGGGCCCTTTTGGCGGGAATAAATTGTTTTATGCCCAGCCAGGAAATTTGACAAGGGACTCATCCACGCATGTGTGTTGGTTCTAGAGTAAACAACTGGGGGAAGATTTCAGAAACATAATTTAGTAGTGGCCAAATTTTATAAATATTGCCAAATTTGGGTCAATTCGGGGAGGGCACTGGGTATTATCATTGTAGTGTAGGAATCTCATAATCATGAGATATCTGGTTCTGGGCATTACTGAGGAAAAGATGGGCATGTGGTGGATGGGGAGGGTTGACCAATATGAACGTAATACTTTCTTTTGGTTAGTCCCATACAGAATGTGAGGCCCAAAAATATTTAAAACTCCTCAACTGTTAGGGCTCTCCACTCATAGGGACGGGCATAATAGGACGTTGGGTTACAGGCTATGAATTGTTGTGCATACAGGTTGCACTGGGCCACAATTGATGCTAGCATCCTCAGTAAACATTAAATGGAAAAGATCGATGGGGGAAAAATTTTCTGTGTCCACCTGGACTCCTGGCTGGGCAGTGAAAGGGGGAATGATAGCTTCTCCTGAATTAGGAGGAAGCCACAAGGGGTTCTGAAGGGAATAGGGAAGACTGGCATGGGACCTAACCCTTTGGAACTGAGGTGACATCCCACTGGTACGTGGCCTTTGCCGAGGTACTGCAGTGCTGGTGGATGGCACTGCCTCCTCACCAAAATGCCTTTGTCTGGCGGGCGGACTCTCATCCTCCTCTGAGGCTGTCAGTGTTCCACTGCTTAGGACAGCCTTGTAGTCCACGTCAGACTCAGAATCTGAATTTGAGGAGGAATCCGAAGAGGAGAGCTCCCCGTTGCTCTCGTCGGCCACAATAATATTGTACGCCTCCTCGGCTGAAAATAAACTTTTAGACATTCTTGGTGGTGACAAATGGCACTGATGACACATGACACTGATGTGGCACTGGTGACAGGTGGCACTGATACGTGGCACTGATGACACGTGACACTGGCAGATGGCACTGGTGACAGATGGCACTGATACGTTGCACTAATGACACATGACACTGGCAGATGGCACTGATACATGGCACTGATGACACGTGGCACTTATGACACGTGGCACTGATGTGGCACTGATGAAACGTTGCACTGATGTGGCAGATGACACTGACAGGTGGCACTGATGTGGCAGGTAACACTGACAGGTGGCACTGATGACAGATGGCACTGACGACAGATGGCACTGATGACTGATGGCACTGACAGATGGCACTGTGACGCTAACAGTGATGAGCACTGTGGCACCAATGGCACTGATGTGGCACTGTATGGGCACTATTTGGGCTCTGATTTGTGTGTTTTCACTATAAAATTGATGTTCATAAAACAGTTGGCACTCACGCTGCAGCACAGAAGCTCTCTCTCCTCACACGCGGTCTCTGTATGAGAAGGGAGAGCTGGCAATATGTTAACATTTGAGATCATCTCTCATTGGACACTGCGATCGAGTGCTAAATGGTCGCTGTGATTGGCCATTTAGCACGATCTGCTAATGAGCGCCCGCAGCGGTGTGCAGAAGAGAAGTAAACAGGAAGGCATCCAGGGACGCCCTCCCAGCAATTGAGCCGTCCTTTGGCTATAGCGCGGGCGCGAATTAGTTAAATTGTCAAGCCTGTGTCTTATGCCCCGTACACACGATCGGGCTTTCCAACAACAAAACCGTGGATTTTTGTTCGAAGGATGTTGGCTCCAACTTGTCTTGCATACACACGGTCACACAAATGTTGGCCAACAATTACGAACGTAGTGACGTACAAGACGTAAGTGATATCTCCATTACGAACGGTAGTTTTACAAGACCGAGCGCTTCCGGCTCGTACAGGATTCCGAGCATGCGTGGACTTTTGCCTGACGGACTTGCGTACACACAATCGGAAAGTCCGACAACAAATATTTGTTGGCAGAAAATTTGAGAACCTGCTAGCCAACATTTGTTGGCAGAAAGTCTGACAACAAATGTTCTATGGAGCATACACAGGGTTGGACTTTCCGCCAACAAGCTCACATCCAACATTTGTTGTCGGAAAATCAGGGTAGAAAATACAGGAAAAATGAGCATGCACACTAGCTGCCAACACTGCTCAGCAAAATCCCAAGCTGCAGTGGGGACATGGACAGGAGGGGGTGACAGAGAACAACAGGATGAGGATCAACCAGGTTTTTTGCAGAATACAGAAAACAAATTCCTTAGTGACTGAGTGAGTATGAGCAGCATGTAATACAGCATTTGTTGATAGTTTTTAATGTAGCGCCCTGGGGTTTAGGGAGCTCCTCACCAAATTCCTTGTCAGGAAAATCTACTGCAGTTAGTTGTTAGAGATCCTTTGATTTTCTCCCTAAGTATGGCCTTGTTGTACTTTTCTCTTCTGCCACTAGGTCGCTGGGCACTTGGTGGCACTAGGTAAGAGAAGGACAACTCAAGGTCAAATTATGGGTATAAGGGGTATCTCAGCCAATGGGCAGGGGTTTTCTTGGATCCCTTGGCCTGCTGGGAGAACCTATATATTCGGGTGGAGTCAGGTGATCTATGTTCTGTACCACCTGGACGGCTGTCTGTGTGGATGTGTGTCGTACCCCCCGGGCTGCTAGGCCGGAGATTGGGCCTATCCCGGGGGATGTCTGGCGGCCAGGCTGTTTGAGGACCTATCCAGAAGTAAGAGGGCAGTGCAGGGTTGGCACTGCGGCTTGCAGTCCAACCAGAAGTGACGGTTCTGCCAGCTGGAGAACCTGTCGTGGTCAGAGGTAGAAGGAAAGCTGTCGCCACTAAGGGACCAACCATCTTTACCAGGGACCACAGTGAGTAACTGAAGCAAGTACCAGAGCAATATTCTCACTGAACGGGCACGGTGGAGCATCTGGAAACTTCAGGCGGTGATCAAGTCAGGGACCCAACCAGTGGAGGTGACGCTTGCAGAGCAGCCTTGTGTGTTAAGCCAGGAACCGAGTCGGTCAGCAGGGGTGAAGCTTGAGGAGTATCTGGAGTGCCAAGCTAGGGACCCAGCAGGGAAGAGTGGGTGACGCTTGAGGGAGATACAACCGCAAAAGCCTTGAGGAGCTCACAGGATTCAGAGTCAGTGAATCAGAGAGTCCAGTGAGAGACCAGGAGCTCAAGGGGCTAAAGAACAACAAGTAGACATTGTAGTGAAGCTGAGAGAATTGGTGAACTTGTTTTAAGAACTGTTAAGTACTGTTGCCATAGGAGACAGCAATCCTGCACGTGCAAAAGTGGCGCTTTGCTGGGGCCTTTCACTGTATGGCTGTCTTCCTAGTGAATTCTCAGAGTATGCCAATTGAAATTACCACTACTCAAAGATGCCCTGGCCCTAACCCTCTTTCCCTTCAAAATATAAAAAGGACTGTTAAAAGAAATAAAACCTCTTTTGCATCCAAGAAGTGTCTGGCACCCAATGACTATCACCATCTTTGCCTCACAACCCACTACATATTGAAGGATGTCAGCTGTTTTTGGCTTTGAAAGGCCTCATTAGGCTGGAAGAGGTTAAAGACTTTGCTACATTAATAATGTGGGTTTAATGACACTAAAGGGGTTGACAAAAACAGGTCATCTGTAGATCTGGGAACACGCTGTGGAGTAAAAATGGAATTGAAGATAGTTTCTATATAATCCTTGAAGAAATGAGCAGCCAGTCAGTTAGCAGTAAGGATATGTTTCTGGTTAACTGCTACCATGGGTTTGAAGGAAATCCTTAGGATTTGCAAAGCTTGCAAATCGCAAACTTTTGGCCAAAAGTTTGCAGGTTTCCTACCAAAAATAAGGAACAACCTATAATGTAGCACATAGCCAATTCCCTGGTCAGCTGAGTCATGAGACAATAATTTAAAGGAATGGATAACCCAGCCCTCTTTCTATAAAAGGGTGGGTCCACATCAGCCATATTGTCAGTATGTGTTGGAGCTTTTTGGGAAACCTGAAAATTCTGTGTATGGTGAGATCCTACTTTTGCCCACGTTCACACTGAAGGCCAGTTTGAAACCAGTTCAGCTGAACTTGCACGATTTCGAACCTGCATTTCAATCCGACTTCGGGGGGCCATTTGACAGACATCTGTGTGGGTTAATGCACAGATGTCTATCCAAATCGCCCTGGAAGTTGCCAAAAGCAGTGCAGGAACTACTTTTGGGAATCTGTGCAGCGCCGCAAAGTCAGCGCCGCACCTATTTAGATGGTACCGTTGCCGACAACAGATGGCGATTTGACATGTCAAATAGCATGACAAAACAGCCCGATGTGAACGTGGGCTTAATTTTAGTTTATATTATTTATGTTTTTTGTTTTTGATTGGTACATGTATCCTATGGCACTGCCTGGCTTCCCATCCCTTTTGTTTGACAATAGATTGCATATTAGCTCTTCAGAATTAAATAATAACAACTGCCCCCCCCCCAACCCCAACTCCAACCACCCAAAGACTTCAGTGGGATTCAATGCAAAGTTCAGGAACTTGAGCAAGGTTCATAAAACTTTGCGAACCGAATCCAGGCAGATTCGTTCATCACTAGTCGGCAGCCAGTACAGAGCCTGCGAGCTGATCAGAAACTCTCAGACGTGCAGTCTGCCAACATTTAATGCGTCTTACATCTTTTCTATGTTGTTTGCATAAATGAAATTCAGAATTCTATCCAGAGGGCTGTCATTGCAGAATCCGATGAATTGTCTTTTATGTTTCCCTACAATGGACTCCACAGCAGATAATGCAATGTGTTATGTATGTAAATGTGCTGGTGAAATAAATCGCTCGCTGGCAGTAAATGAATTGTTTTCCTGGTGATGGAATATTTAAATAAAGTGCTGGGGATGCAGGACATAGGATAGTCACTCGCTGTGCCTTGTAATTCTGGAATATATTAAAACATAAGAGACAAAATTATACATAATGAATGTCCCAAACCTATGTTTCAGTGAGCTCTGGAATGTACAACGGTTGCACAACATTTTTGATAATCCCTTTGTCTTTCCCCTGTTCACTTGTTTTATTACCCACAATCCTCAGCTGCTGTATGACAATGTGATAGATTTCCCTGCTCAGCTACAATTCATGTTTGTACTGTAAATAGCAGGACAAAGTGCTGACGATAACCCTAGATCTGAGCAGTTTTGAGAAGCATTTCTCTCTTCTCCATAAGGACATGGTTCCAGTAATCCATGTTCTTAGTCTGCTTATCTTCAGCAAACTGTTTGCTGGCTTTCTTGTGCATCATCTTTAGAAGAGGCTTCCTTCTGAGACGATAGTCATGCAGACCAATTTGATGCAGTGTGCAGCGTATGGTCTGAGCACTGACAGGCTCACTCCCCACCCCTTCAAACTTTGTAGCAATGCTGGCAGCTCTCATATGTCTATTTCCCAAAGACAACCTCTGGATATGATGCTGAGCATGTGCACTCAACTTCTTTGGTCAACCATGGCGAGGCCTGTTCTGAGTGGAACCTGTCCTGTTAAACTGCTGTATGGTCTTGGCCACCGTGCTGCAGCTCAGTTTCAGGCTTCATTCACACCTGAGCATTTTCAGCTCATAATATGGGCAAAAAAAAAAATGCCTGAAAAACACTCAACAATCAAAATCCCATTCATTTCAATGGCACCTGTTCACATCTGAGCGTTTTGTCACCTGAAGCAAGATGCCGGAAGCTCAACAAAAAAAAAACAAAACATGAGCTTCTTTTTGGGCAGATTACAGGCGTTTTTCTGCTTTTTAGATTGGTGACCTTTTGACCTGTACAAAAGCACGGCAAAAAACGCAGTAAAAATCACACTAAAAACACAGCCTCAGGGTCTTTGCAATCTTTTTATAGCCTAGGCCATCCTCATATAGAGCAACAACTCTTTTTTTTCAGATCCTCAGAGAGAGTTCTTTGCCATGAGGTTCCATGTTGAACTTCCAGTGACCAGTATGAGAGAGTGAGAGCGATAACATCAAGTTCAACACACCTGCTCCCCATTCACACCTGAGACCTTGTAACACTAACAAGTCACATGACACCGGGGAGGCAAAACGTCTAATTGGGCCCAATTTGGACATTTTCACTTAGGGGTGTACTCACTTTTGTTGCCAGTGGTTTAGACATTAATGGCTGTGTGTTGAGTTATTTTGAGGGGACAGCAAATGTACACTGTTATACAAGCTGTACACTCACTACTTTACATTGTAGCAAAGGGTAATTTCTTCAGTGTTGTCACATGACAAGATATAATAAAATATTCACAAAAATGTGAGGGGTGTACTCACTTTTTTACAATACTGTATATATATATATATATATATATATATATATATATATATATATATATATACCATGGATTGTAGACTGTATAGCGTTCAAGAAGAATAAATAATATACATTCATTTGGGTTATTTTTTACCAAAGAAATGTAGCAAAATACATTTAGCCTAAATTTATGTAAGAAGATTATTTATTTACAAAATTTTATAATAGAAGCTAAGAAAAACATCTTTTTTTTTGTTAAAGTGGTTAACTCCCACCCTTTGGGGCTATCATAAAACAATATGCATAAACCACCATCCATTCATTAGTTTAGGCAGAAATGAACAATAAAGCTGCCTTGGGCCCCCCTGTATAGCTGATGGGGCCTGGGCCCAGTACAATAAGACTGGTTGTACTGCCTTATCAGCAGCCCTGTGCTGTCCCTTCAGAGTGCATGCATCGGTGACGTCACTGGCTGCATGCAGGGTGAATATCTCCTACAGTGCAAGTTTAGGAGATATTCACTGTACCTACAGGTAAGCCTTATTATAGGCTTACCTGTATGTACAAGTGAAAAAAAAAAAAGTGTTTACTATCACTTTAAAGCTTATATACATTTTTTAAATGTAATATTTAATAAAGGGTGCACCCTTGACATAACATTTAAAGAACATTGTGGGTTTTCTAAAAAGAGTGATCAACATAAGCTGTTTGCTTTCACACTGTTTCTTTATATTTGAAACTTGAACAGACTGTCAGAGCTCAGCAGTTGGAAAAGGAAGCAGAGGGATGTGTTATTCCTCTGAGTCATTCTTTGTATATTCTGTGCGAGCTTAAACAAATGAACTCTATGGATAATAGATTTTTGCGGTAAAGCAGTTAAATTTAGCCTTGTAAGCAGATAAAGCAACCTAGTGCTTCACCTGCTGGCTTGAATGTTAGTATGAAATATTTATAGGCAATATTTAGTAGCTAACAGAATAAAGAGAAAATGAAAACTAAGATTTTATTTTCAGTCCTGCAGAAAATATGAAAAAAATATATGTACATTCTCTGTAAAGTAAAGAAACTTGATATTACTTTTGGAAAGAGGCTGGTGAAAATGCTAAAAATCTGGAAAGTGGAAGTTTTTGTGGCAGCGTCCCTAATGCAGTTTGTTGGACTTTGATGTGCCGGTAAGTGAGACAGAGGTAATTTGCGGCAGCGGGTGAACTTGGCTCCCCAATAGAGACCAACGTAGTTTGTGATCTAGGCAAACACACAACACATTTTATCGCATTATCTGAGCTTTGTAATCTTGTCGTCTTTATCTGCTTCAGACTTCCCGGGGGTGGGGGTGGGGGGGTGGGGGGTGTAAGTGAATGGAAAGTGACAGCTGGGAGGAAAAACACAACATTAGCGGGTTCATCAAAATGAAAATTTAGTTTGGAAACAGATACACTTTGCGAATCAATATGCAATTATATCTGGCAGGGCGCAGGGCGCTGTCGTTCCGCCGGCTGCATCATCTCTCCCGCATTCGGATAATGAATGAGTCTGACACAACGGGGCTTGTGAATCTTCCTTCCCAGAGCTCGCTGTCTGGAGGTGCAGCATCACATGGCCGGGTATCAATAGCTATTAATAGGCCCGTCGCTCCGTGCTTCACTCACTTCAATTTCCTTGGCGGCTTCACAACTCTCGCCTGACTGTACACAAGAAATATATACCACCACTGTCTATCAAGTACAGGATTTAAAGGGTCACTTTAGCCAAAACTGAAGACTGTAGGGCTATTGCAGGAGAGTCTTAAAGTAGACCTGTGTAGGGCTATGCACAGTAAAAAAAATTGCATATTATTAAAGTTTTACTAAACTCACAACATGGTCACCCAAACTAGTGGCCCCTTTGGAAGATTTCTCCTTGTTTCCTGTTCTGATGACAACCCAAAATTTGGAATTTTCTTTCACCTTCACTCTTAACCACTTAAAGTGGTTGCAGGGGCGGACTGACAACTCATGAGGCCCCCGGGCAATAGGAGATTATGGGGCCCCCAGGCAATCAGAGATTATGGGGCCACACAGTATACACACACACAGTATACACACAGTATACACAGACATGTTTCTATTGGCTGAGAAGGTACTGGAGAGGTGGGGCAGCTATAATCTCGGGATTTTTAGACCAAAAGGATGTCAGTAAGGGACATTTCAGAGACAGATGTAAAAAAACCACAGATTTTTACATACTGTCCCTGGTTTTACTGAGGCTGGCAACCCTGATGGGGCCCCCTAGTGGCCCAGGGCCCTCGGGCAGTGCCCCAGTGGCTCAATGGTCAGTCCGCCCCTGAGTGGTTGTAAACCCATGGAAAAAACAAAACAAAAAAAAACCTGCGAGACAAAGGCATAATGAGCTCATTATGAAATACTTACCTTAAATCAAAGCCCCCACAGTGGTCTTGGCACACAGCTGTGGCCAACAATATGTCTCCAGGTATCGTGGGCTCTGGCGCTGTGATTGGCCGGAGCCCTGATGACGTCACTCCCGCACATGCGCACGAGAGCCTGCTGGTAACGGCACAGCAGCCGAAGAAACAGCACAAGCGAGCCGTTCCTTCAGTGCGCGTTAGTCAATGGTGTCGGCACATGCTGATACAGTGAATATCTCCTAAACAGTGCAGGTTTAGGTGATATTCACGGTTCTTACAGGTAAGCCGTATTATAGGTAAAAGTGGTGTGTAAGGGATTACAACCACTTTGAGGACCATGCCTATTTTTCAAACTTGTTTACAAATTAAAATCAGGGATTTTTTGCTAGAAAACCCCCAAACATTTTATATATATATTTTTTAGACACCCTAGAGAATAAAATAGCCGTCGTTGCAATCATTTATGTCACACCATATTTGCACAGCTGTCTTCCAAACACAATTTTTTTGGAAAAAATACACATTTTGAATTAAAAAATAGGAAAACAGTAAAGTTAGCCCATTTTTTCTTTTAAATTGTAAAAGATAATGTTACACCAAGTGAATTGATACCCAACATATCATGCTTCAAAATTGCGCCGGCTTGTGGAATGGCAACAACTTTATTGACCCTTAGAAATCTCCATAGGCGATGTTTAAAAATTTCTACAGGTTACCAGTTTTGAGTTACAGAGAAGGACTTTTACTAGAATTATTGCTCTTGCTCTAACGATCGCGGTGATACCACACATGGTTTGAACACCATTTACATACGCGGGCGCGACTTACGTATGCATTCGCTTCTGCACGCGAGTGAGGCGGAACGGCTTTCTTTCTTTTTTTTTTTTCTTATTTATTTAACTTTTTTTTTTTTACACTGTCCCTTAAAAAAAAAAAATGTTTGGATCACTTTTATTCCTATCACAAGGAATGTAAAAATCCCTTGTGATAGAAAAAAAGCATGACAGGACCTCTTTAATGTGAGATCTGGGGTAAAAAAGACCTCAGATCTCACATTTACACTTAAATGCAATATAAAAAGGAATTTTAAAAAATGTATTTTTTTTTCAATAAAAAAAAATTCCCCTTTAAAGCCGTTGGGCTGAAGTGACGTTTGACGTCGCTTCCGTCATCCAACGCCATTGAGTTGATTGAAGGCCATCATTTCCTCACTCGACTCACGGCCTCTGAGAGGAAAGGATAACAGCTGCTCCGGTAAACCGCAGAGACGACCGGAACGCGGCAGGAGGGAGGTGGGCACCTCTCACGCCGCCGATAAAAGTGATCACTTTGCAGCAAAGGGTGGCAACTCTGCACATGCTCAGTTTTCAGTGAGTTTCTATACAGAGAATTTCCTCCCTATCACATCTGAGCAGCCCATGTGACTATAGAGCCACACATGTGCGTGTATACTGTGTACACAGTGGTAAATGACAGCCCACTCACTCCCTCTTCTCCATGCACACTAACCAGCTAAATTGGTGGGATATTACATGTAGATTGATAGAAGCTTCATCTCCCTCTTATTCTAAAACACAGGTTGGAGGGGTGTGAGTCTGATACAGCCTTTGACTGGCAGAAATCCACCTAGACCATGTTATTGCCAAAAAATAATAAAGATTTGATTTCAAATATATATTTGTATAACAATTTAAAACAGTTTATTGTTATTAACCTGTTCCCATCCGCGCTATAGCTGAATGACAGCTACAGACCTATATTGCCGGGAGGCCGTCAATAGACGTCCTCCCCTTTGCACGATCCCCGCGCGAGCCCTGCAGCGCGGGGAGCGCCCTGCAGGCACCTACTGTGATCACCGAGTGATCACAGTGACTACTGTGATCCTGGCCCCTTACCACGTGATCAGCTGTCAGCCAATGACAGCTGATCACGTGATGTATACAGAAGTCTGCTAATCTTTTTTTCAGGGTGAGGAGAGAAAAAAAGCCGATCGCCGGCTTCTGTGTAAGGGACATCGGTCCCAAAGGGGAAGAGGCACAGCCGCCTCATCAGTGCCGCCTGCCAGTGCCAACACAGTGCATATCAGTGCCCACCAGTGTATAGCAGTGACACCAATCAGTGCCAACTATCAATGCCCAGGAGTGCCACCTATCAATGCCCACCAGTGGTGCCAATCAATGCCTCCTAGAAGTGCTGCCTATCAGTTTCACCTACCAGTGCTCATCACTGTTCATCACTGCCACCCATCAGTGCCCATCACTGCCACCTATCAGTGCCCATCAATGCCAGCTGTCAGTGCCCACCAGTGCCACCTCATCAGTGCCCACCAGTGATGCCTCATCAGTGCCGCCTTATCAATGCCCATCAATGCAGCCTATCGGTGCCCATCAGTGTAGCCCATCAGTGCCCATCAGTGCAGCCTCATCAGAATACATCAATGAAGGAGAAAAATGCTAAATGTTATAACAAAATATAAAACTCTTTTTTTTTTCAAAATGTTCGGTCTATTTTCATTTTTTAAACAAAAAACTAGACTAGAAGCTCCTCCTGCCTATGTTTCCCTGCAGAAAGGCTGGGAAAGAGTTGGGTCATGTGACACAGTGGCGGCACAGTGGTGTAGTGGGTAGCACTCTCACCTAGCAGTAAGAAGGGTCGCTGGTTCGAATCCCAACCACGACACTACCTGCCTGGAGTTTGCATGTTCTCCCTGTGCCTGCGTGGGTTTCCTCCGGGTACTCCGGTTTCCTCCCACACTCCAAAACCTGCTGGTAGGTTAATTGAATCCTGTCTAAATTGTCCCTAGTATGTATGAATGTGAGTTAGGGACCTTAGATTGTAAGCTCCTTGAGGGTAGGGACTGATGTGAATGTATAATGTATATGTAAAGCGCTGCGTAAATTGACGGCGCTATATAAGTACCTGAAATAAATAAATAAATAAATGTGACAGCTGTATATCACTTAGGAAAAGGGTATTTAGATGTTTTTTTTTTTCAATAAAAATAATTGCAGCTGCCATCATTCAAATACAGAAATAGAAGGGACAATGTAAATTAATAAGTGTGTGTTCATCACTTTAATTATAACGGTGAACAGAGCAAATAAGTTGAATCTCCCTAACAGGGGCCCAGACAGCAATAGAAACCTGAAAGGTGTTCCAATAATCCCTTTCCACTCCAAAACTATAAAGAGTTTTACATTTAGTTATACTTAAAAATGAATCCATGGACAAAATTTAAGATTATATATAAATTTCTATATTGCATTTTTATTTCATTATTTTATATTTCATTATTTCCAGCCTATTACTATTAGACTGAATGATCATAAAGCCTGGAAACATACTTTTTAATTATTCCCAGAACTTCCTTGAATTATTCGGATACAGTGCCGCACGAACACGCAATTGTCAATTAACGTAAAGCATTGCCTTATCGCAAAAAATGGCCTGGTCATTAAGGGGGTAAATCCTTCCGGGGCTGAAGTGGTTAACGTTCATGTGCGTATAAAGGCAGGCTTCCCAATGCTTTTGGTAATATCGTGTATGTTCCTGCCCTCAAGGATTGTGATGTAATATACAGATTTTATCATCTGTAAATATTAGTTCTATTTCTGAATCTTAACGAAAACGTACTTTCGTCAAATCTGCACATTTGTGATAATGTTGGGTAAGCTGTGCTGCATACTTGGGATATTTCCCTCTGTGCATATCCTGACATCTAGGACTCTGTTATTCCAATGACCTTGGCCTCTCCATTGACTGACTGAATAATAGCTTGTTCACACTGGGCACCTTGCCATGCAGTTTGCAGCACAAGCAAAATGCTCAGACAAGGAAAAATGTCCCTGCTTTCTACAAGGCTTATTTCCATAAACGCGCTGTGCTATAGGACACCCGGAAAAAAGATCCTCCATGCTGCATATTTGCTGCAATTCAATGCATGGTCCCCTTTAAGCCAATGGAATGAAGCAAACGATCATTAGCAGCAAAAATACTGTATCCATTTTTATGGGGGATAGTTCCAGACAGACTTGAAGCATTTGAATTGAGAGGCAGTATTGGTGTGTGTATGGCCACATTACATGACATGCTCGGCAGGGAGTTAAACCTCAGCAGATGTCGCCAGAGAGGAGCGTTAATCTCCTCTCCGCTGTGAAAGCTTTCTCCTACATCCTGAAGCCTCAGCTGTTTTATAATATATTTTATTTTTACATGGCTGTCACATCTGTTTAACTTTGCTATGCCTGCCAGCTCCAAGGTGAAGACGCTTTAATCAGGAAACGTTGCCGGTGACGTGTGGCGCATTTATGATGGGAGACATCACTTGTCAGCCAGAGCTGCCTTTCACCCACGCTTCCAACGCTCGTTCTGCCAGGATGTTTCTCTAGATAGATGCACACTGCAGTCCCATCAGGGGTGGCAGCTGAGACAGTCTGCTCCATAGCGCCACTCTGTGGTTGCAGGTGGCTGAGGAAGCGTCAGTGATGTGTGCTCTGGGCCTCTTAAAAAGAGAGGATTCTAATAACCTTTGGATATAAATATTTTAGAAAAGAAGATTTTGATAAAGTCGGTTGAAACATTTGCAACATTCGGCTAACTTCCTGGCTAGCAATTCCAGATTCCAGCTGTTTTTTCAGCTCCTTCTTTGGCCTACAGTGGCTGCATCAGCCCTGCCCACGCTTTTTTGGTTGTAAACCTAGGCTTCAAGTAATTTTCTTGTCAAATTTGTCTATTGAATTTTAACAATTAGTATACATATAAGTACATATGGTGGCTTTAAAAGAAAAGATCACTTATATGGTAATAATACTGAGTTGTAGTTTCAACATAAACTTATGCCCCGTACACACGAGCGGAATGTCCAACAGAAAAAGCCAGACGGGAGCTTTTCATGATATATTCCGATCGTGTGTAGGCCTCATCGGACTTTTTACGTCGAAAATTATGACGGACCTAGAAAGAGAACATGTTCTAAATATTTCCAACGGAACCAATTCCTATCGGGAAAACCGCTCGTCTGTATGCTGTTCCGACGGACTAAAAACGACGCATGCTGTGAAGCAAGTACGAGACGGAAGCTATTGGCTACTGGCTATTGAACTTCCTTTTTCTAGTCCCGTCATACGTGTTGTACGTCACCGCGTTCTTGATGGTTGGACTTTGGTGTGACCGTGTGTACGCAAGACAGTTTCAGCGGAATTCCGTCAGAACTCCGCCGGAAAAACCTTCAGAGTTTATTCCGACGGGAAAAACGGTCGTGTGTACAGGACATAAAAGAAGTTTAACTAAAACAATTTTAGCATGGATCTAGCTACTCAAAAAATTGTGTCATACATTGTATAAGAGAGGATAAAACCAACTAAAACCAACCACCAGGCTAATATAAGATGACCTCAGATAAAAAAAAAAAAAAGGTCTTAATTATTATCAAGAGTATAGTTTTTAAATAAAAAAAAAAATGTATTATAGAATCTAAAATTGTATACTACATATTGGAACTATGTACAACTGGTATAATGATAACCAAGGAAATAAAAGTTCTGCTACCAGAACTTTATAAAGAGTAAATTGAAAGAGGAGAGAAAGAATTGGGGGAAAAGTAGAAGATAGAAGAAAGGTAAAAAAAAAAAAAGGTAATCTTAGGTAGGAGAAAAAAACGATAGGGTAGAAAGTAATGAGAGGTAGTAGGGGTCCCAGGGGTAGTACATGGTAATAAACAGAGAATGGGAGTATAAATGGAGATTACCAAGGTCTTAGTACGGAAGCATCAAAATTGGAAGGCAAAAAGTGAGCCACCCAGTGATTCCATATATTCACAAAGGACTTCAAGTAATTTTCAAGCTGTGGAAAAGGGTCCCTTTTACTGCATCCTATGGAAACTGCATGCAAACTGTAAGCAAACGTTCTGCAAAGCACCGCTGAACACACTGCAAAAGCTGCACTACAGTGGAAATGGCTTTATTGCTGACAATTGGTGGCAAATCAAGCATAAGCTGGTTATACACATAGAAAATTTTCAGATGGTTCCTGACGAATCTGCTGAAATTCACTTCATTTGTGGACCTGTCAATCCCCTCCCACCCGACATCCTTTGAAAAATCAACAGGCAGAAAATTGTCAGCCAAACAGTGCCTGCATCCAATCAGAATACAATACCCAAAGCAGGACAGCGGCTAAGTGATTAGCACTTCTACCTGTCAGCACTATGGTTGTTGGTTTGAATCCGCACCATCTGCATGGAGTTTGCATGTTCTCCCTGTACCTGCGTTGGTTTCCTCCAGGTACCCTGGTTTCCTCCCACACTTCAGAATGTGAATTAGATTGTAATTAGAATTAGACCTTAGATTGTAAGCTCCTTGAGGGCTGGGACTGATTTGAATGTATATTTTACAATCATGGCCAAAAATATTGGCACCTCTGCATTTCTGTCAGATAATGCAGCACCTCACCCAGAAAATTGTTGTAATTTTTATTTCTTTTGTTTGTATTGGTATGACACAAAAAAGAAGAAACAAAAAAGGAGAAACAAAAAGCCAAATCTGACACATTCCACGCAAAACTCCAAAAATAGACTGGACAAAACTATTGCCACCCTAAATTTATTATATGGTAAATGAAATGAAATTAAATTAAATGAAATTAAATGAAATCAATCGCTTCCTGTAACCATCCAAGAGTTTCTTACACCTCTCTACTGGAATTTTGGACCACTCTTGTTTTGCCAACTGCCCCAGGTCTCTCAGAATGGAAGGGTTCCTTTTCCCAACAGCTGATTTCAGATCTCTCCACAGGTGCTCTATGGCAGCGGTCCCCAACCATTTTGGCATCGGGGACCGGCTGCTTGGAAGAAGATTGTGCCAAGGCCCGGGCCGGGGGCGATTTTTCTCGGGCAATTTGTCGAGGCAATGGCTGGTGTTGGCGCTTCAATCATCCCGGCACCATGGTTTTTAAGGTGTCAGGATGATTGAAGCGCATTGTAATATACTATGAAATAGTTCAACTCACCATAAGGCAGAATCAGTGGGAGCCCTGGGCGTGTCGCCTGCCACCACATGCAGCTTGTCACTTGCCATGTCGCCTGCCACCAGATGTGGATTGTCACTTGCCATGTCGCCTGCCAGTGCCACCAGATGTGGATTGTCACTTGCCACGTCACCTGCCAGTGCCACCAGATGTGGATTGTCACTTGCCACGTCACCTGCTAGTGCCACCAGATGTGGATTGTCACTTGCCACATCACCTGCCAGTGCCACCAGATGTGGATTTTCACTTGCCACATCACCTGCCAGTGCCACCAGATGTGGATTGTCACTTGCCACGTCACCTGCCAGTGCCACCAGATGTGGATTGTCACTTGCCACATTGCCTGCCAGTGCTACCAGATGTGGATTGTCACTTGCCATGTCACCTGCCAGTGCCACCAGATGTGGATTGTCACTTGCCATGTCGCCTGCCACCAGATGTGGATTGTCACTTGCCATGTCGTCTGCCACCAGATGTGGATTGTCACTTGCCACGTCGCCTGCCAGTGTCACCAGATGTGTATTGCCACTGCATTGGTGGCAGCACAGGTCCATTTAGTACAGAGGCCAGTTCTGAGTGAGGGAAGGAGAGTGAGATGCAGGGCAGGCGGTGAGAGATGATGTCATCTCTCACCGCCCGCTTGTTTCATCAGCCCACACGCTTCTATCATCCACCCGGCTATTTTGACAGAACACCGGCTCCTTCATGCCGCCCGCCCGCCTAGCTCCGATATGCCGCCCGCCTGGCTCTCATGCCGCCCGCCCGCCTCTGACATGCCAACTACCTGCCTGGCTCCAGCAAGCTGCACGCCTGGCTCTCATGCCGCCTGCCCGCATGGCTCTGACATGCTGCCCGCCCGCCTGGCTCCAACATGCCGCACGCCTGGCTCTCATGCTGCACCTGTCCTGCGGCCCGGCTGCAGAGAGGCCACGGCCCGGTAGTGGGCCGCCACCCGGGGGTTGGCGACCCCTGCTCTATGGGATTTAGATCTGGACTCCTTGCTGGCCAGTTCAGTGCTCTCCAGAGCTTTGTCTTAAACCATTTCTGCATGCTTTTTGAGGTATGCTTTGGATCAAGACCTCTGACAGAGACCCAACTTTCTGACACTGGGCCTTACATTGCACCCCTGAATTCTTTGGCAGTCTTCAGATTTTAGATCCAACAGAAGTCCCCCCCAACCTTCTGGGAGACTGCGGGACCATTCATAAAGCCCAATGCGGCTCCCGCATGTGCAGTGGGCAGCCGGCTGTGAAGCTGCAATGGAATCACAGCTGGCTGCAAACAGTAAACATGCCGGAGACCTGAAGACAGGCAAAGAACTGGTTCAGGTGGAGATAGCACTGGACCCCTGGACAGGTAAGTGTCCTTTTATTAAAAGTCAGCAGCTACAGTATTTGTAGCTGCTGACTTAAATTTTTTTTCTAACATGGTGAAGAACCACTTTAAGATGCACAGAGGAGAGTTTAGGAATGAAGGGGTCCTAAATAGGGATCCACAGATTATCGGTGCAGCCGATATTCACTTTTTTGGAAATATCGGTCACAAACGTACCCGATATTACTGCTATTGTTTCAGGGGGTTTTATCGGGGTGATGACTACAGCTGCAGGCACAGGGGCGGACTGATAACTCATGGGGCCCCCGGGAAATAGGAGATTATGGGGCCCCCGGGCAATAGGAGATTTTGGGGCCCCCAGGCAATCAGAGATTATGGGGCCACACAGTATACACACACACAGTATACAATCACACAGTATACACATACATGTACACACAATATACACAGACAGATGTAAAAAAAACACAGATTTTTTACATACTGTCCCTGGTTTTACTGAGGCTGGCAACCCTGATGGGGCCCCCTAGTGGCCCAGGGCCCTCGGGCAGTGCCCTAATCGCTCAATGGTCAGTCCGCCCCTGTGCAGGCATCACACTGGTATCGTTCTTTAGAGCGGATGGTCAGCTTTATTGTAATAACAACCGATGCGACTCAGCAGCCTCCTCTGATGTATATACCCGTATAAAAAGGCATGATTTATCTATCAAAAAGTGTTTTCTAGTGCTAAACCTTTCATCCAATTTCTAAATGGTTGCATTCGTACTTTTCAAAAGCCATTATTAAGGAATAGTAGTGGTAAAAAAAAACACTTGTGGGTTTAACCAATAACTTTTTGTGTATTAATTCGCCTTGTAAGGGGGTGTGGCAGGGGGTGTCCTATGAATACATATCTTTCCCAATAGGTGTCCCTCTTTCCCATTTCAGAAAGTTGGGTGGTATGCAGCACCAGGATATAAGAAATTACTGTACTTATAACTGCAGACATTATTATTGTATCTTGAGTTTAAATGGGGATTTCAGTATGGATCAAAATTCTTATGTTTGGAAAATGTTTAAACTCAGCCCTGGGTAATGTCACATGAGCAGTAATGTATATAAAACCAATGTTACTATATGGGAAGAACAGGAAATCCTAATGTTAGAAGGACTAGAGCATGAAAATGCAGATGGCGATAATGCTTTAATAATGGAGACAGATCTTTTACCACGAAAAAGGTGAATGAACAGCAAACTAATTGGTGTTATATAAATGTTCACATTACAAAGAAGGACTAATCTGCCTCTTCTCTAAGTACAGCCATCTCTATAACAGCACAGGTAATCAATACACAGATCCCCTGCTAGTGAGTTCTTAATATCAGTTATTTGTGTGTTTATGCCATGTGTACGGGGAGTTTCCTTTATCCAACATGGACAAAGACGCATCAGTCTTATCTACGTGATCCCGGTAATCCACATTTATCTATTACATTTTCTCCTCAGTCAACAGCCAGAGCATTTGAGTCCTCATTGACTTTGGCTGAAGAACTCTGCTAAGCTTGCTTTTAAGACAGCCTTGTTACTTTCCCACACTGTCGTCTTGGAAACTCTACAAGCCTTTATGTGAATATATTACTTTTTCGTGCAGAAATCATATCATGGCCAGTATAAAGGATTACTTATCAGTTTAATTCCATATCCTGCCCTCCATCTAAAAACTTGGGACCCATCTCTTCTATGTTTTTCATGGACACAAGTCCCTCGCCTGTCCTTGCTTACTGGAGGCAGTAACCATGATAAATGCTGCACAATAGCCTAATAGTTACCACGTCTGCAATCCAGCACTAGGTTCCTTGGTTTCAGTCCCAACCAGGACAATACTTGTATGGAGTTTGTATGTGCTCCTTGTGCTTGTGTGGGTTTACTCCCATGCTACAAATACATGCTGGTAGGTTGATTGGCCCTAGTATGTGTATGTATGCATGTGAGTTAGGCACCTTAGATTATAAGCTCCTTGAGGGCAGGGACCATTGTGAATGTAGAGTATGTAAATTGTCAGCTTTACATAATTACCTGTAAAAAATAAAACAAGGCACCTATGAGACACTTATAAAATACACTTGCCTTTTGGCCTATGTTCTTTCAGTGAGAGATGATTTTTCTGGAAGAGAGTGTGTGAGTAGTGAGAAATCGGGTCCAGACTGCATTCTTTGAAACTAGAAAGAAAATGGGGGAAAGGGGCCCCAAGACTCTATTGCAAGTTCACCAGAGAAATAGTTCACACAATGGTACAAATTGGTAATCAGTGATGAGCAGACTTGCCAGGATCACAACAAACTAGGTTTGGACACACCTGTTCCCTAATATTGAGTGCATCAGATAGTTGCAAGTGCTCGCCATTGAGGGCCTAGAATTCAGAGCATCACTCACAGTCATTGGGGCTGTGTACAACGACCACTGTGTATACAATATTAAAACACTGTTCTTCCAGCATCTACAGCAGAGATTCTGACAGCTCCCTACAGACCTGCCACCGTATCTCTTTACCGACTCCAGGTCAATCCTTTCACAAACACAGCCATTGTGTAATAATATCCGTCTACCGCCACTTTCAATACTGCAATCCAGCTTGAAGCAGGATGGGAATGGAGAGAAGGGATTCCTTCTAAAGAAAGCGCCAATCATTTCCCCGGAGAGCAAGACAATCCGAGGCCAGAAATTATAGAAGCATATTATAAATACCATCCCGGGTGTGAAAAAGACAGCTGTGAATTGTTCATAATCAGATCTTTGCATGTTCAATGTGGTCCATGAGATGAACTAATCAAAGGAGTTGGAGGTCTTAGGCTGCTCCATGTTTTCTATGTTTGATGTTAGGATGATGTGGCAACTATGAATTGACTTGCTGAAACTTTGCTTCATGACAGGGTCTCTTTCAATGTTTTTTTTTTTTTTTTTTGTATATTCTGGAAGAGAGCCTGTTAAGACATAAATATGAACTCTGCTGCTGGTGAATTGTTTTTGAAGGTTCAAGCTTAATGTTTCTATCCTGATAGACTTGTTTTTATTTGAGTTCTTTGTAATTTGTTGATACTACAATCCAGGAAGCACCTCACTTGGTCACAGGGAATGTACGTCCTGAAACTGTGCCATGTACCTTGCTCTCTCCCATCTTGTCATATCATAAATCAGATTCAGGGCTCCAAGGCAGATTTACATTTGATAGATGGCCACAAGAAGCACTGACATTAGGCTTTATAAATGTGGGAGATATGAGGAAGCCTACAGTGGGTGTGTCTAGGAACTGCTCTTCTGACTCAGGGCAAGGTACTAGGTGTAGCCCAACCTGGATACAGCCATCCGCAGAAGGGTGTATCCAGATCTATTCGGATGTATAGTCTGCCAGCAGTGACTGCATAGGATTTAGGGTGGTGCCATGTGCTGGAAGGAACAAACAACCTTCCAGCAACCAACTCCATTTCTATGATGGCCTACTGGTTGAAGTGATTCCTTGGCTGAAAGTATCATAGATCAGAGTTGTGATATGTTGATCTCTGTCAGGTAAGTTTACACCTCTTTTTAGGAAGGTATTCTATTCCCTATCACTCATTACCATTGCTTTGGAAAGTGTGGTAATCTTAATGCTATTGATCATCAAAACTACAGAGGGGGCTGAGGGCAACTTACAGTTTGTTTCCCATATAATATCACAATTTCCCATTTGTTGCCACATATTACAATTGCCTCTTTACTGCCTGTATATTGTAATAATTGTGCATTTATTACTGGTGTACGGTAACAACTGGTTGTTTGCTATCCACATTTTGTATACGATTGCTCATTTGTAGCCTATACACTATATTCCCAGGATTGCTATTTTTACAATACATATTGGTGAAAGGGAGGTGCATAAAGGCATGGAAAGCCAAGATACCAGCTGCAAAACAATCAGTAATTAAAAAGCAATCCTGCCCTTTGTCAGTGCAAATTAATATTAGCTGGTTCAGTCTCAACTGGTGGCCTATAAAAAGGTGTCTCATTAACAAGGTGTCACACACCAGAAACATCTCATGATGGCTAAAAGCAAAGAGCTCTCTCAAGACCTTTGTAACCTTATTGCTGCAAAACATAATGATGGCATTGGTTACAGAAGGATTTCTAAACTTCTGAATGTTCCAGTAAGCATTGTTGAGGCCATAACCCAAAAGTGGAAAGAACATGGTTTCACCATAAACTGGCCATGGCCAGGTGCTCCTTGCAAGATTTGTGACAGAGGAATGAAAAAAATGATCAGGAGGTTTGTCCAAGAGCCAAGGACCACTTGTCTAGAGCTTCAGAAAGTCTTGGAATTAGCAGGTACAATTGATTCAAAGAAAACAGAAAGTAAGGCACTAAACCGCCATGGCCTGTATGTACGCTCACCATGCAAGACTCCTTTGCTGAAGAAAAAGCATGTTGAAGCTTGTTTAAAGTTTGCTGCACAACACTTAGACAAGCCTGTGAAATACAGGGAGAATATAGTCTGGTCAGATGAGACCAAAATTGAAGTCTTTGGATGCCAGAATACACACCATGTTTGGAGGTCAAATGGCACATAGCCCTAAAAACACCATATCAACAGTTTGGGGGTGAGAACATCATGGTGTGGGATTGTTTTTCAGCATATGGTACTGGCAAACTTTATATCATTGAGGGAAGGATGAAAGGAAAAATGGACTAAGACATTTTTGATAAAAATACAGGTATTATGCCATCTTCCAGAATGATGGAGATGAAACAAGGTCAGACATTTCAGCAAGACAATGATCCCAAACACAAAGCCAAAGAAACGCTCAATTGGTTTCAAAGAAAGAAAATAAAGCTGCTAGAATGGCCCAGTCAATCACCCAACTTGAATCTAATAGAAAATCTATGGAAAGAACTAAAAATCATAGAACATAAAATCATAGAATAGGCCCATGGAACCTTCAAGATTTGAAGATTGTTTGTGTGAAAGAATGGACCAAAATCATACCTGGAATGGATGCAACTAGTTTCTCCATACAGGAGGCATCTTGAAGCTGTCATTACCAACAAAGCATTTTGTACGAAGTATTAAATATATTCCAGTTAGCGTGTTCAATATTTTTTCCGTGTCATTCCATTCTATTACACATGACTTCATTTCTGAACTTATTTGTTTTTATTCCTTTGTATTTATGGATTACATGGGTTGTTACCGACATGTGGTAAACATTTCATGTCAATAGCACCTTTAGAAATATATTTACCTAGAAAAATGGTGACGTGTTCAATACCTATTTTACCCGATATATATATATATATACACACACTGTAGATATATATATTGTATAATACACCCTATCCATCTCTCCTAGTAAACCAGAAAAGGGCATCTGGATTAAGGTGCCCATAGACATTGGATGACAGACTCCTGATCAAGGACAAGGCATGAACTAAAGCAGTAAAAGCAGTGACTGGATAGGATTTGCAGCCTCCACCTCATGGGTTTTAGGCTAAACGTGCAGTTATGGAATTGCGACTGTCTCTAATGTCTATGGCTACATCCTGCATTTTCACTTTTTATATTATTAACCACTTGCCGCCCGCCATATAGCAATATGACGTTGGCAAAGTGGTTGCGATATCCTGACGTCGCCTGGATATCAAGCCGCTGCGCGCCCCGGGGGCGAGCATCGTGGCGAACGTTGTTGCGGTGTGTCTGACACACCGCAACTCTGATCTAGGTAAAGAGTCTCTGATAGAGACTCTTTACCACGTGATAAGCCGTGTCCAATTACGGCTGATCACAGTGTAAACAGGAAGAGCCGTTGATCGGCTTTTCCTCACTCGCGTCTGTCAGACGCAAGTAGAGGAGAACTGATCGGCTGCTCCTCTGACAGGGGTGGTCTGTGCTGATTGATTATCAGCGCAGCCCCCCTGACGATGCCCACACTGGACCACCAGTGATGCCACAAGGTCCACTAGGGATGCCACCAATAGTCACCACCAGGTATGCCACCCTAGACCACCAGGGATGCCAACCAGTGCCCACAATGGATGCCAATCAGTGCTTACAATGGACATCACTGATTGGCAGGCATTATTTTTTTTGTCACTGATTGGCATCCATCAGTACTATATAATAATGTACATCAGTGCCACCTATTAGTGCCCATCCATGCCCATCCCTGCCACCTATGAGTGCCCAACCGTGCCACCTATCAGTGCCCATATGTGCCGCCTATCAGTGCCCCATCAGTGCTGCATATTAGTGCCCATCATCAGTGCCGCCTCATCAGTGCCACCTCATCAGTGCCACCTCATCGGTGCCCATCAGTGCCGCCTTAACAGTGCCCGTCAGTGCAGCCCCATCAGTGCCCATCAGTGAAGAAGAAAAATTACTTAAAGTTTTGTAACAGAAACAAAACATTTTTTTTTCAAAATTTTCAGTCCTTTTTTTATTTGTTTAGCAGAAAATAAAAATTCCAG
The DNA here is from genome assembly GCA_037952925.1 of Lithobates clamitans. Lineage (NCBI taxonomy): Eukaryota > Metazoa > Chordata > Amphibia > Anura > Ranidae > Lithobates > Lithobates clamitans. Next base: position 1,726,424 of record JBBGZY010001145.1, read on the forward strand.
AGGTGATCAAATACCACCAAAAGAAAGCTCTATTTGTGGGAACAAAATGGTAAAAATTTAGTTTGGGTACAGTGTTGTATGACCGCGCAATTGTCATTCAAATGCGACAGCGCTGAAAGCTGGAAATTGGTTTGGGCAGGAAGGTGTATAAGTGCCCTGTATTGAAGTGGTTAATGATAGATCAGATCACAATGTTAATATTCAAGAAAATTTTAAACAAACTGGCTAAATATTATTAGAGTTTCCCTTCAACATCGCGAATCTCAGAAAGTTAGATAAAAAAAGTGCAATATGTTAAAATCGTTTCCCTATACAACACATACAGTATGTAATAAGAAGATTTTGCAATTATGCATTGTTTGGGATAATCGAATATTAGGCAGAATCCCCCTTTACATTTTTCATAATGATATACTGTATACTTGATACTTCTACACACTTACAAACTGTCACCATGTCACACGACAACACTTCCACTAACTCCGCTTCTTTTGCACACATGACAACCATACCATACTCGCATCCTCCCTGGCCATACAAACATCTAGCCATGTCAAGAATTTTTATATTATCTTTTATTAGTTGAATTAATCAGTGAGTGATGATAAGGACTCAGTGGACATTTGTACAATCAATAGCAATCACATAATTAGACGCCGTACAGTCGCGGCGGAAGATCTGCTCATTCCTAATTAGATTTTCTGGACAATGTCTATTTAGACGTATGAAGTCTGAGCTCCTCTGTTCAATTACAGACATCTATATGTAAATCTAAAAAAAAGATTAGAACCACCAGGGACCAGCATGAAGTGTCCCTATGAGCGAGATCGCACCAAAAGAAGAAGAACATGGACCTTTTGTGTCACCAATGTGGTGAAGCTCACTAGCAGTCTAAACAGCAGACAGGAGGCAATGCAGTGGCAGCCTGCAGAACTAGCACAGTAGGATAAGAATCACAGAAATATGTGCATCTCTGTGACAGGTAATAAATACCTTAAAGTTTACACTTACACATTATTTAGCATGCATGCACTTTACCTGATGCTAAGTCTATTTTAACCCCATACTGCAACAATCATCTTTAAACCTTCACCATCTGCCAATGAGCTGGAGAAGCACACTCCTGCCCCAATCAGGATAGGTTAAATAGACTGCTAGACAAAAACAAAGCTTGTATGTACTGTATGTTTAAAAGGTAATATATATAGTACTTTATATCATTTTAATGCTTTTTTTTTTTTTTTTGCAAAAATTGAAAAGGGGAGAGCACTGGCGAGGTTAGTATCAGTGAGTCAGGGGAGAGATTGTAAACAGACAATGTAACTTTGTCCTGAATGGGCAGGAAACAGTGTCTCTTTAAGTGGGGAAGTCTGAGTGATCATGATGAAATACAGAGCTCCCTCTAGTGGCAAATCTACAAATCTCTATATTTAAAGTGGAACTTTAGTGGTGAACAGAAAAAATGCTGGCAGGAAAACGTATATTGTAGAAGAAACTCTATATGCTTCCTCTGCAATAATAAAAAATAAATAAAAAATGTATCTGCCTGCCAGCGATATTTCCTCTGAATGTACACTGACCATAACTTCGACAGGTCATGTAACTGTGATAAAAATACTCCCTTGTGTATGCACGGTAGAGTTGGGGAACAGTTTGAGCTGAGCAAAAGTTCGGCCTGGACATCTAAGGTCATATGTTGAACACAAATAAGGAAATTATACAACAATAAAACCACAGATCAATCAGATTAGCCGGTGTTTGCTGGCCCAGCGGGCATTCAAAGAGAGGGGCATCCTGTAGTCCACCATGCACACACAAGGCCCATCTGGCATATGATAAGGACACACATCAACAGTGTTCTAGAGTAAGTACCACAAAAAATTATAAACAATAGCCACAAGTCAGCTCAATGTGTTGTAGTAAAAATAAACATAACAAAAATAACAGTGCCTGGGTATACAGGTGCATCCCATAAAATTAGAATATCATCAAAAAGGTCATTTATTTCAGTAGATCGATTCAAAAAGTGAAACTTTTTTCTTTTTAAAGGTTTAATTTTTTTATTTATTGCAGACGACAACACATACACATAAACATACAGTCAGGTCCATAAATATTGGGACATCGACACAATTCTAATCTTTTTGGCTCTATACGCCATCACAATGGATTTGAAATTAAACGAACAAGATGTGCTTTAACTGCAGACTTTCAGCTTTAATTTTCATTCAGTGCGAATAGCAGTGGCGATAGAGGGCACCCCTGTCTAGTATCTCTCCTAATCAAAAAGGAATCAGATATGATCGCATTCACTCGCAGTCTAGCCCTAGGGTTATTGTATAATAGTTGAACCCATCTAATAAATGTGGCCCCGAAACCGAACTTCGCCAAAACTTTGTGCAAATAAGGCCATTCGACCGAGTCGAAGGCCTTATTAGCATCCAGAGCTAGAATAGCTCTGGATCCCATAGAGCCATGACTGGCTTGCATATTGATGAAGAGTCTACGCAGGTTAATTGACGTAGCTTGGCCAGGGATGAATCCCATCTGATCTGCTCCAATGATATTAGTAATACAATCAGGTCCATAAATATTGGGACATCGACACAATTCTAATCTCTTTGGCTCTATACACCACCACAATGGATTTGAAATGAAACGAACAAGATGTGCTTTAACTGCAGACTTTCAGCTTTAATTTGAGGGTATTTACATCCAAATCAGGTGAATGGTGTAGGAATTACAACAGTTTGTATGTATGTGCCTCCCACTTTTTAAGGGACCAAAAGTAATGGGACGGATTAACAATCATCCATCAAACTTTCACTTTTTAATACTTGGTTGCAAATCCTTTGCAGTCAATTACAGCCTGAAGTCTGGAACACATAGACATAACCAGACGCTGGGTTTCATCCCTGGCGATGCTCTGCCAGGCCTCTACTGCAACTGTCTTCAGTTCCTGCTTGTTCTTGGGGCATTTTCCCTAAAGTTTTGTCTTCGGCAAATGAAATGCATGCTCAATTGGATTCAGGTCAGGTGATTGACTTGGCCATTGCATAACATTCCACTTCTTTCCCTTAAAAAACTCTTTGGTTGCTTTCGCAGTATGCTTCGGGTCATTGTCCATCTCCACTGTGAAGCGCCGTCCAATGAGTTCTGAAGCATTTTGCGGAGTATGAGCAGATAATATTGCCTGAAACACTTCAGAATTTATCCTGCTGCTTTTGTCAGCAGTCACATCATCAATAAATACAAGAGAACCAGTTCCATTGGCAGCCATACATGCCCACGCCATGACACTACCACCACCATGCTTCACTGATGAGGTGGTATGCTTTGGATCATGAGCAGTTACTTTCCTTCTCTTTACCCTTCTCTTCCCATCACTCTGGTACAAGTTGATTTTGGTCTCATCTGTCCATAGGATGTTGTTCCAGAACTGTGAAGGTTTTTTTAGATGTTGTTTGGCAAACTCTAATCTGGCCTTCCTGTTTTTGAGGCTCACCAAAGGTTTACATCTTGTGGTAAACCCTCTGTATTCACTCTGGTGAAGTCTTCTCTTGATTGTTGACTTTGACACACATACACCTACCTCCAGGAGAGTGTTCTTGATCTGGCCAACTGTTGTGAAGGGTGTTTTCTTCACCAGGGAAAGAATTCTTCGGTCATCCACCACGGTTGTTTTCCATGGCCTTCCGGGTCTTTTGGTGTTGCTGAGCTCACTGGTGCGTTCTTTCTTTTTAAGGATGTTCCAAACAGTTGATTTGGCTACACCTAATGTTTTTGCTATCCCTCTGATGGGTTTGTTTTGTTTTTTCAGCCTAATGATGGCTTGCTTCACTGATAGTTGGATCTCATATTGAGAGTTGACAGCAACAGATTCCAAATGCAACTTTAAAATCACATAAAAACCTCCAGAGTAGCACCACCGTGTCCACATACACAGTGCTTGGCTGGACGTGACTATCAGCTCCTCCCTTCTAGACGCGTATCGGCCAATCACAGGCCTTCCTCAGTAGATCTACTGAGGTTTTTATTTGATTTTAACGTTTTTATTTTGTAAGTGCAACTTGTCTATTTGGGGGGCTTTGAATAAATTTGTATACGGAGAGCACTATGGTCTCTATACTTATTATTTACATGTCCTGAACTCATGGAATCTTGAGCCAAGCTGGGAGATGATCTGCTTCTTTGGATATTAATGAGCTGAGTTACCATTAAGAAAAGAGCCATCTGGATTACCCACCATTGATTGGGAAGAGGAAGTGAGAGCAAAGAGCTTGTGGGGAGATCCGCATATGAGTATTGACTCATCTGGGAGGTGAGCGCGCATTTTTACTGGTGGTGGTGTGCACTCCTTTTGAGGACGAACAATCACTGTGGTGGAATTGTGTGGATACACTGATCACAAGAAGAGTTTTTCATGTTTTATTTCTTCATTTTTTCATTTTATGGACTATTCATTTATATGTAGGATTTATTTATTTTAGAGATTTGCACTTTATATTTATAATTTTACACATAGCGCTACATTTATTATTTACTATCCATTTTGAAATTAGTGTGGTGTACCACTTGGAATGTTTAGCAGCTGTGCACCTTTATTATTAGGTTATCTTACTTAAACATCACAATATTACTTACTTGTGGCGCTAATTGTTTCATCTTATAATGTTGTAATTCCTACACCGTTGACCTGATTTGGATGTAAATACCCTTAAATTAAAGCTGAAAGTCAGTTAAAACACATCTTGTTTGTTTCATTTCAAATCCATTGTAGTGGTGTATAGAGCCAAAAAGATTAGAATTGTGTCGATGTCCCAATATTTATGGACCTGATTGTAACTGTATTTAGTCTATGGGCAAATATTTTCGCCAGAATTTTTACGTCGGAATTGATTAAGGAAATCAGTCAATATGGTTCACAATGATCTTTGTGGGGTTTGGGAATGAGGACAATCAACACCTCTGACATAGAAAGCGGTAACTGTCCCGTCTTCAAGGCAAAGTTATACACTTTAAGCAAGTGTGGAATCAGTAATTCTCTAAATTGCATGTACCATTCTAGAGGGAATCCATCCAAACCTGGCGTTTTGTTTCTGGCGAAGGATTGGATAGCTTCCCCTATTAATCACTTGTCAGTATAGCATCCAGTAATGAAACCTGATGCTCTGACAGCCTTGGAAGCCTGATATCATATAAAAAATCATCTGATTCTGTAATGGTGTAATGGGCCCTAGTCGAGTATAACGTGGAGTAAAATGCAACAAAGTTCTCCACTATCTCCTCATTTTGTTCCACCACTACACCATCCGAGTTCTTAATTCTAGGAATTAAATGGCTGATAGGTCTTGAGAGATAAGCCAGCAAGCAACTGTTCTTGTCGCCAAATTCAAAGAGTTGCTGGTTCTGATAGAGCAACTTCTTCTGGGTGCGTTCCAGGATCACTAAGTTCAATTCTCTGGCCTTATGTCGCCAGACAGTGTGGGTCTCAAGAGCAGGGGATGCAGAGTAAGCATCCGAAGTTCCCCCCCCGCATCCACCAGTTTAGCCTGAGACGCCTTACGGGCCCGGCCGATAGCCGCAGCGAAGGAGCCATGCATGGTGGCCTTAATGGTGTCCCAGACCACGGGAATGGAGGCACTCTGGGCATTGGTAGCCCAAAAAGATTTCATATGGACCAGTGCCTGATCCGTGAGGGCCGTGTCCTCTAGCCACAGCGGACTCAATCGCCACACCTGGAAGGAGGTAGAGATTCCCAGAGTGAAGTCCACCATCAATGGAGAGTGATCAAACAAAAAGTGAAACTAATATATTTTATATAGATGCGTTAAACACTTATTCCCTGTACACACGGTCAGACTTTCCGACGGAATATGTGCGATCGGAGCTTGTTGTCGGAAATTCCAACCGTGTGTGGGCTCCATCAGACTTTTTCCATCGGAATTTCCGACACACAAAGTTTGAGAGCAGGCTATAAAATTTTCCGACAATAAAATCCGTTCGCGTAAATTCCGACCGTGTGTGGACAATTCCGACGCACAAAGTGCCATGCATACTCAGAATGAAATTGAGAGACGAAAGCTATTGGCTACTGCCCCGTTTATAGTCCCGACATAGGGGTTTTACGTCACTGTGTTCAGAACTATCGTATTTTCCGACAACTTTGTGCGACCGTGTGTTTGCAAGACAAGTTTGACCCAACATCCGTCGGAAAAAGTCTATGGATTTTATTGTCGGAATGTCCGATCAATGTCCGATTGTGTGTACAGGGCAAAAGTGATATATTTCAAGCATTTCTTTCTTTTCATTTTGATGATTATGGCTTATAGCTAGTGAAAACCCAACATTCAGTATTTCAGAAAGTTAGAATATTAAAAAAGATCAATAAAAAAGGGTTTTTAATATAGAAATGTTGGCTTACTGAAAAGTATGTGGTGTTGGTCACCAGACCCAACAATGCAGATGAACTGAAAGCCACTATCAGAGAAACCTGGGCTTCCATAATACCTCAGCAGTGCCACATGCTAATCACCTCCATACCACGCCACATTGATGCAGTAATTCATGCAAAAGGACCCCCTATTGAGTGCATACCAGTCTGTACATGGACATACTTTTCAGTAAGCCAACATTTCTGTATTAAAAATCCTTTTTTTTATTGGTCTCATGTAATATTCTAATTTTCTGAGATACTGAATTTTGGGGTTTCACTAGCTGTAAGCCATGATCAGACGCCCACAAAGAAAGAATTGCTTGAAATAGATCACTCTGTGTGTAATAAATCTACCGTATATAATATATGGGTTTCACTTTTTCACTTTTTGAATTGAATTACTGAAATAAATTAGCTTTTTGATGATATTCTGATTTTATGAGATGCACCTTTATATGTAAAAGTATACATGGGCATTGGACAAGGAAAGAGGAAGGGGGAGGGGGTAAAGGAAAGGGGGGAAGGGAAAGCGGGGGAGGGGGAAAAAGGTGAGAGAAAAGGGTGGAAAGAGGTATCAGGAAGGGGAAGAGAAAAGGGAAAAAGGAGAGGAACCTTTAACCCCCCTTTTCTCTCCCCTTTGTTCCCTAATTTATCCCCTCATCTCTCTTTCTTTGTCCGATGTGCATATATATATTTTTACATATATACCCAGGCACTGTTATTTTTATTTTTACTACAACACATTGGGCAGACTTGAGTCTTTATTGTTTATGATTTTTTGTGGTACTTACTCTAGAACACTGTTGATGTGTGTCCCTATCATATGCTGAATGGCCCTTGTTATGCATAGTGGACAGTGGGATGCCCCTCTCTTTGACTGCTTGCTGGGCCAGCAAATACCAGCCAATCTGGTATTTGCTGGCCCAGCGATTGATCAGTGGTTTTGCTGTTGTATAACTTCCTTATTTGTGTTCAACGTATGACCTTTGATCAGTCTACCATGTTAAATTGCAACGTCTTTTTATACTATGTAAAATGTACTCACTGCTGTGATTGTATTACAGATTTGGTATACCCCTCTCTTTCCCTAAAGACAAAACTCTTTCCGAAACGTGTCGGGATTTGTCCTGATGATCATACCCAGACTGATCAAGTTGATTGCTTCTTGGCAGTTCCTTTTTGTATATCTCCAACAAGAAGAGTATCCCTGATCATGAACTGTAATATGTTGTACTTTTATGTCATAACTCTTCATTTTTCGGCACAATTTTATTGACTTTATTGAGAGCAAAAAAATCCCAAGAAATTCTTTAAGTATGTAAACAGTAAAAAAGGAAGGACAGACCATATTGGCCTCATAAAGAATGAGGAAGGACATCTGGTTACAAAGGATGGGGAGATGGCGAAGGTATTGAATTTATGCTTCTCCTCAGTCTTCATGAGTGAATCGGGGGGCTTCAGTAACCAAAACTGCAGTGTTTATCCTCATGACACAACACAGGAAGCACCTCCAAGGTTAACAGAGGACAGAATTAAAATTAGACTTGGGAAAGTTAACATTAATAAATCACTGGGACCAGGTGGCTTGCATCCGAGGGTACTAAGGGAACTCAGTCAAGTGATTGCCAGACCGTTGTTCCTAATTTTTACAGACAGTCTACTCACTGGAATGGTACCAGCTGATTGGAGAAAAGCCAATGTAGCACCAATATTTAAAAAGGGCCCAAAATACATCCCTGGGAATTACAGACCAGTTAGCCTAACATCAATAGTATGTAAACTCTTGGAGGGGATGATAAGGGACTATATACAAGATTTTAGTAATGAGAACGGTATCATTAGCAGTAATCAGAATGGATTCATGAAGAATCGTTCTTGCCAAACCAATCTACTAACCTTCTATGAGGAGGTGAGTTACCATCTAGATAAAGGAAGGCCTGTAGACGTGGTGTATCTGGATTTTGCAAAAGCATTTGACACAGTTCCCCATAAACGTTTACTGTACAAAATAAGGTCTGTTGGCATGGACCATAGGGTGAGTACATGGATTGAAAACTGGCTACAAGGGTGAGTTCAGAGGGTGGTGATAAATGGGAAGTACTCAGAATGGTTAGGGGTGGGTAGTGGGGTTCCCCAGGGTTCTGTGCTGGGACCAATCCTACTTAATTTGTTCATAAACGACCTGGAGGATTGGATAAACAGTTCAATCTCTGTATTTGCAGACGATACTAAGCCAAGCAGGGCAATAACTTCTCCGCAGGATGTGGAAACCTTGCAAAAAGATCTGAACAAATTAATGGGGTGGGCAACTACATGGCAAATGAGGTTCAATGTAGAAAATGTAAAATAATGCATTTGGGTGGCAAAAATATGAATGCAGTCTATACACTGGGGGGAGAACCTCTGGGGGAATCGAGGATGGAAAAGGACCTGGGGGTCCTAGTAGATGATAAGCTCAGCAATGGCATGCAATGCCAAGCTGCTGCTAACAAAGCAAACAGAATATTTGCATACATTAAAAAGGGGATCAACTCCAGAGATAAAACAATAATTCTCCCACTCTACAAGACTCTGGTCCGGCCGCACCTAGAGTATGCTATGCAGTTCTGGGCACCAGTCCTCAGGAAGGATGTACTGGAAATGGAGCGAGTACAAAGAAGGGCAACAAAGGTAATGAAGGGTCTGGAGGATCTTAGTTATGAGGAAAGGTTGCGAGCACTGAACTTATTCTCTCTGGAGAAGAGACGCTTGAGAGGGGATATGATTTCAATATATAAATACCGTACTGGTGACCCCACAATAGAAATAAAACTTTTTTGCAGAAGAGAGTTTAACAAGACTCGTGGCCACTCATTAAAATTAGAAGAAAAGAGGTTTAACCTTAAACTATGTAGAGGGTTCTTTACTGTAAGAGCGGCAAGGATGTGGAATTCCCTTCCACAGGCGGTGGTCTCAGCGGGGAGCATCGATAGCTTCAAGAAACTATTAGATAAGCACCTGAATGACTGCAACATACAGGGATATACAATGTAATACTGACACATAATCACACATAGGTTGGACTTGATGGACTTGTGTCATTTTTCAACCTCACCTACTATGTAACTATGTAACTATATGACTTATTGGTTTTGTACTATGTTTGTAATAAAGATTGGCATTCGTCTTTTAAACTTATATTCAGGAAATTGCCTATTAAGTCCTTTTGGGGTTTTTTCTTTATCTGTGCGGAAGTAGAGAATCATTTAATTACCACGTCTACTATGTAAAAAAACAAAACATACCTGGAATTCAGCATTAATACCACCTGAAAAGTTACGTGTTGATTTATTTTATTTTCTTTCTAATGCTCATTATTTGTAGGTATATATTCTTGTCACACTTTAATTAGGATTCCATTAGAGACAGAATATTTCAATTCTAGCCATATTGGGAAAGGTACCGCCATCTGCTATACACAGAAGCAAAACAAAGATATATGACAAAGAACGATTACTAAAACCAAAAATCTGTTATTGGCAATGTAAGATACGTCGGGTGGAAGCAGATGTGCTCTATTTAAAACACACAATTAGAAAATGCATATCATTTAAAATAACTACTACAGATTTTTTATCGCCTATGTTATTTCTGCTAGGGAGAAATTTGGGATGAAGGGGCTTGCTTACTGCTGAAAATATTCCCTTCCAGCTTTAAATACATTTACAATGTTTGTAAAATGTTTTTAGATGTACATGCGAGTTTATTAGCTGAGGGTAAACAATAATGTTTTGTGTAACAATCAGCCTCGAGTCTTCACCATCTGCTAGTCATTACTCATTACTTCAGCCCAGGACTCTGCAGTGCACACCTTTCTTAATCACGAAAGCGTAAGTATACTGCTGGACATTTAATCTACAGTATACTGTATCTGATTAACAGGTTAGTTGTATGCTCATACCCTGGATTCAGTTCTGTCTCTTCATACCCTGGATTATTCCCGTGAATTGTTTGGATTACATTTTTTACATGTCATTTTCTTATTCAAACCATTAGTCTGTTACCTGTGTTATTGTCACTCTATGTGCTGTCCACATGTCTGGAACCTAGACTTTGTTTAGCATAGGTTTCCCTAGGCCGGATCTGACAATCAGTCAGGTGACTGTTCTACTGTCTGATGTTTACTCTTATTTTTTCACACCTTTTGTCTTACTAAGAAAACCACAAAACAACTATTTTCCAGCTGCATTTCTATGTCTATGGTTTCCAATCTGCTGCAGTTATCAGCAATGAGGGGGTTCCTTGGTGCTGTTGGTTACTGTGAAAATCCCACAGTAATCTTTGTGACATCACCTCCCAGCATGTCACTTACGATGCTGCCGGATCTCTGCAGTACAGAAGGAACAGTCCCAGTTCTGGGCACAGTGCCATCTTGAATCTCTTATACTTACAGCCAACATTCTCTGTGTTAAAGGGGCACATCATCATCCTCCACCTTTAAGAGAAAGTATATATTGTATGACAATGTGGTCATACATCCCTAACTGTTAACTGTACAAGATTGAATTGCATATTGTGCCAGGCAGAAATTATTCAGCTTTTGTTGGCATCCAAGTTGTGTATGGAATACAGTGGATATCTCCAGAACATGTATAGGTCTTAGAGAACACAATATAGTTGATTGATATGCTCCTCCTCCTCTTGGTAAATAAAGTAATAAAAAGTTAATTCCTCTGTTACATTTGCTGTGTGTGTCCCTGTTTGGAAGATTTCCCCTCACCTACTGTTGTCACACTGATGGGAAGTGAGGGGAAATGTCCCCACTGGTGACACAAATATCTATAAAATCCTAAAAAAGAAGCTGTGAGTTGCTACATTGAGAATCTGAACATGTCTATTAGAATTAAAAATATATTTCTTCAACAGGATCTGCTGTGCCCAATGGTCCTCAAGACACGGCAAGTGACAAGCTCTCTGTGCTTAGAAATTCTGGTCAAGTAAACAGGAAAAAAAGCTCAGCAACTACATTGTAGGACATTTTTTATGAGAACCTGTCACTTGTGCTCAGAAGCAGAAGGCGTCTAGGGAATTAGCGTCCAGTCTGTCAATTCACCAGTGACACTGTGAAGTCACAGAGCATAAAGGAGTGATGCTGCAAAATCAAGGTATAAAACAATACTCTCAATGCCAATCTGTTATTTTGGTGCATATGAAAAGACTTATGCCGTGTACACACAACCGGTTCTCTGACAGAACTCCGACGGAATTTCATTCAAGCGGTCTTGCCTACACACGGTCAACCCAAAGTCCGACCGACCAGAATGCGGTGATGTTCAACACTTACAACGGGACTAGAAAAAGGAAGTTCGATAGCCAGTAGCTTCCGTCTCGTACTTGCTTCAGAGCATGCGTCGTTTTTGGTCCGTGGGACCAACATACAGACGAGTGGTTTTCTCCAAAGGGAATTGGGTCCGTCAGAAATATTTAGAACATGTTCCATTTCTTTTTTTCACAGAAAAGATCATGTTCCATTTCTAGGTCAGTCATATTTTTCTAAAAAAAAGAAGTCTGATGAGGCCTACACACGATCGGTATATACGATGAAAAACTTCCTTCTGACTTTTTCTATGGGACATTCCGCTCGTGTGTACGTGGCTTAAAGCTAACTGGTTACGAAAAACAGCTGCCATTTAGCTTTTGTGCCAATTGTATGCTATAGAACAGTATGAGTAAGTGTACAAAGGCTTCACAAATTATGTTTTCAATCGCTAATGGTTTTATCAGTGACGTCAGCCAAATTTAATGCATGCCTGATATGTTATGGAGTTTTAAGGCATTGTGAATATAAAATCTATTCCCAAAGATTCATATGGTTTTTCATTCCTTACAAGAGCCCTAGTCACCGACAGAGGTTTTAAGAAGTAGCTATTGAGGAGAGCTGAATAAAGAGTCATTACAGATGGAGATAACATAGTGACTCATAGAAAATAAAGTACTACAATAGTTGAATAACTACTTTATGGTAATAATGAGTCCAAGCCTTTGTAAGTGCATGAATTGATGAGAACACTTTTATTAGCTAAAATAATGATCATAAATAATATAATTCATACAAAGTGCATTGACCCTAATCACAGATTACCAATGACATAGTATATACCATGTCCAAACCTCAATCTACCCCAAGAGGGCCACCCCTTCCTTGGTGGGGGGGGCGTTATTGTAATGACCATCAAGATTATATAATGACAGCAAAATAAACCACACCTATCCTCTGCAGAGAAGGTGAAAACGTAGAATAAATTTACCACATTCTCTGTTTTGATTTTTTTGTTAGATGTTTTAGAATACCATAACAGCAACTTGGTCGTTCTTTCATTGCAAATTCATGTAAAGTCCCTCTACGCAGGCAGGAGGTATAACACAAAGGCACTGATAATAGGTACTACAAGCGCGTGCAGGTCACGTTTTAGAGCAAAGTAACTAACGGACATTGCAGAATGGAGATGTAAAATGTGGGTGTTCCAAACCGGCAAATAAAACCCTTATGGGCTTATTCAAAGCATCTGCAAAAGTAAAAAAACCAACAAAACTAGCGTGACATTTACCGCATTTTATTTGTATTTTTATTTTTTGTATCTTGATGTGTTAAAAAAAAAGTGAAATAACATGAAAAGGGTGAGCTAATGATAAATAAAATGTAGTAATATTTCTAATACTATAATGGGATCTAATGCAAAATAATCAGAAATATATATTTGTAAGAAGGTCTCTATTAGAATGATATCATATTATATTGTATTGTATTCTTTACAGAAGTGGCAGGTTAATATGACTTCACCCCTTCCTCTGGCCTCTCATCCCCTGTAGAAATAATCATATGCATTTAGGCATTTGCCTCCTGGCACAGTGACTGACAGCTGTGTGATAGGAAAGAGGTTATGTAGCACCTGCAGGTGTACAGTGAGCTCCTCCTGGTTAGAAAGAGGTTCTGCAGCATCTGAGGCTGGAGATGCACAGCCTGCACCTGCTCCTCCTCCTGTAATTGGTTTATTGTCGGCAGACACAAATCCTCCCCTTTAAGAAACAGAGCAGTGTGTGTCTAGGAGGATGGAGCTGGTGCAGCAGTGTGCAGAGCATCCAGCTGGAGACCGGGGAGAAGACACCCACCACCGGCGATAGAGAGCGGCACTGGACCGGTTGTAATAGAGATTATCTCCATCATCATCATCATTGTTATCAAACAAGGGAGGAGAGTGGAGGAGGAGGGGGCTGCAATCATCATGGAGCTGCTGAGCTGAGGACCATCACTGGCTGCATACATAGGAGCTGGGGGGATGAGAGCAGTGTGTGTGTGTGTTAGTTGGGCTGATGGTGTAATTGGAGGGTGTACAGGGTGTGCTAAGTGATCAGAGGGGGTGTAGAGGGAATACGTGTTAGGAAGAAGGGGTGTTTAGGGTGTTTTAGGTGAGCTTGGTGAATAAAAGGGGGATTTTGACTATCTGTGGGCTTCCAGCGTGTCCTAGGTGAGGAGCAAGGGGCAATTCAAGGGGTCCTGGGTGAGAAGCCGTTATATGGGGTGTTCTCAGTGAGGAGAGGAGCATATAAGGTTTGCTGGGTGAGGAGAAATTATAAAATGTCCTGCATGAGAAGAAGGTGGGTACTAGGGGTACAAGCAGGGGTGTACAGGGTATAGGAACCTTACACTGGGTGAGCAAAGCTTGACAGGGCTTTGTTAGGGTTAACAGAAGAAGGTGTAGAGGGTCAGTAGGGAGCTTACAGGGGAGGGGGTCAATATGCTTGAGGCTGGGACATTACTGAAAAAGGTTGATGGGTAGAGCTATGAATCAGAGAACACAGGGTGTCCTGTGTGTGCAGAAGGAAATCTAATGACTTGGTAGAAAACAGGAATTCCTGTGACTTGGGAAAGATCAGAGTGAAAAGGGAAATAATTGGGGTGCCCTAAATGATCCAGAAACAGGAAAACTGAGCTTTTTCGAGGGTCGCATTAGTACAGAGAATCATTTTGGAGTAGCCCCCTCTTATTCATTACAGCACCAAGAAGGGGTATTGGAGCAGAAAGAGCATACCTTGTCAGCCAGTCCACAGTGACCACCAGCTAACTCAAACTGGAAATCTCTCCTGGGAAGGTTTTGAAAAGAACTACAATCCTTTCGCAAGCAGTAAGAGAACTAAAGCCAGCAAATGTCTGAGAGGGGGACACGGAGCCCCCTGACTAGCCAGAGATAAACATTCCCTCTGTGTGCATTGAATACAGACAGCCTCATCGGTGGGCACTGCGAAAAGGAGTGCTGAGGGGGGCCTTGCTAAGGATACAAAGAAGAGGGGTTCACCTCCTGCAGCCCCCCAGTGAAAACCGGGTCCAAAGCCTGAGAATGGCCAAAGGAGGATTCTTCCATGTGGAACAGATAAGGCAAGCAAAGTAAACCCTGAGCTTCCTCAAGACTTGGGCACCACACCAATTTCAAAGATTTCTTTTTTTTTAGCAAACTATGGATTATTACCCTTGAGTGTCCCCCATAGAGGCCACCTGAAGGGGATCTATGCCCTAACATCTTACCATTGGAAAAGTGCCCATGATTTACGAGGATGAGGAAGCTACGAAGGTTTGTGCACTTGGTGCTATTCTGCCCCCTCTCCAAGGGGCTCCAGGTAAGAACACTATGAGATTGTCTGCCTTAACATATTGCTGTCATATATTCCTTTTCTTACAAAACATCCAAAATCTCCATCGTTTGCTCTGTGCCTCTCTATTACAGGTGCCAGAGTTATATATCGTAGCTCTCCCATGAAGTCCTAAAAGACCTTTGTGTTCCATTGCCCCATGACAGACCCTTTACTAGCAGAAGGCTTTAGAGCAGGTTGCCTGGGAAGGAAAAGACTGGTGGCACAACTTCCCATAAGCTTTGATAGATTAACTATTGTTTTTTCCTCTTTGCCAGGTTTCTGGCCAATATAACATGGCTTTAAATAGTTGCAGCTTGACCTAATGGTCAGGGTCTTGAGCTAATATTATTATCCCTGGAAGGGGGAATATTTTGTACCTTTGCATCTACTCTACAAATACTGCCGGTCACACTTCTGCTTTAAAAATTGTTTTATTTGAACAGATTTTGTGTTTGGCTTGTAATCAAACATTATAGATCACAGGGATGCTGATGGTGGAGGAGGATTAGCAGCTGCGGTCACATCCTATATATATCTACACGTGTTATCTGATGAACCTTACTAAGAGACCAGCCTTCCCGCTAAACCTGATTTGTAGACAGCCAGAGCATTTCTGGCGCCAATTCTGTTCATTCTGATGGATCACAGCCTACCGGCTTGATTTCAGCTACATAGAGGTGACCAACTGGCACGTAAGGAGTTACAAAACAAAGGCCAGGGTGTAGGTACATACCATCTTCATCAATTGTGAAATATCAAAGATGCAGGAATGATGGCTGACCATTAATGCACATGCAGACCATGTCCCCTTGTGGGCAGTTGAAGACCTCCTTTAGTTAAAAGCATTGACGCTCCATGACCGGGCAGTGCTGATGGTGCAGGACATTCATTTGTCCCAAGTCCCGATTTAAAGGGAAATTACAGGATGTACTATGCTGGCTTCAAGGAATATAGAACTGCCAAAACGTTTACTTCCTAATTTTTTGCTATAGTGAACCTAGCACCATACATATTTTTCATGTTAGTGCGTATATACAAAGTAATGTGTATCCAGGTATTTGCTACCTCTCACAGATATTACAGTACTCCCTTGACAATGCTTTCATCTGCTTTTCCTTCTATTAGGACAGAGCCATCTTTGCTCAGGCATCATTCAGGGTCAGATGCTGGCTCAGAGATAACACTGTTATGTAAATCCTGGTGCCTGTGCAGTTCTTGGCTTGTGCACACAGATGTCGGACAGGGATTAGCCCCCCTGCTTTAGCCTTTCACCCGATGACTTGCTGCAAAGTTACATTGTGCAGTCTGAATGATCACTGGGGAAGAGAAGACTGATGAAAAGATTACTACTGCCTTTAAAAGGCTGATGGCATCGTTTCAGCCTAGGCAAAGTCACTGACTGGAAATCAGGGACTAAAAGTAGAGCATTTCTGAAAAATTGTATGAATACAGTGTACAGTATGTAAAAAAATACTGTATATATCCGAAATGTATTGCATGCTTGCCGAACTCTAATGAAGTAAATCATCACCTGTAGACTCTTCCTTGGAGGTGTAAATTTCCTGGTTCCCTGCTCCCCTCAGTAGTTTCTCCCACTGACAATACAACACTACAGGACACAGTACTAAGGTAGGGGAAGGTGAGATGAACCATTTAGTGCAGCAGGGGGACCCAGAATCTGACACTTTTAGAAGTGTCAGTTTCAGAAGCGTCTTCGGGCAGCAATTTCTTTTATGCCGCGTACACACGAGCGGACTTTTGGACCGGACTGGTCCGATGGTCTATCCGACGGACTTTTGGCAGACTTCCGACGGACTTTCAGAACAAACGGACTTGCCTACACACGATCACACCAAAGTCCGATGGATTCGTACGTGATGACGTACGACCGGACTAAAATAAGGAAGCTGATAGCCAGTAGCCAATAGCTGCCCTAGCGTCGGTTTTCATCCGTCGGACTAGCATACAGACGAGCGGACTTTTCGATAGGAACTGGGTCCGGCGGAGTTTCGACGTAAAGATTTGAAACATGTTCCAAATCTAAAGTCCGTCAGATTTTCGACCAAAAAAGTCTGCTGCAGATCCGATGAAGCCCACACAGGGTCGAATTGTCCGCCGACTCCGGTCGAAAAGTCCACTCGTGTGTACGCGGCATTACAGGGGTATTTCCAGGCAGCAAGAGAGAAATAAGTATTTGCTATCTTCACTGCAGATAAACCTTTTATTCAGAGCTTAATTTTTAGCGACAGAAAGAGTTTAAGCACATATAGATGTAAGGAGATGAATATTAGTTAAGTTACGTATCAAGGACTGTAAAGCTGTCCTCTTAAGTCAGTCAGCTTGTGATCTTCTTAAGCAATAAAAGTCACTCAGCAGTATTGATTGATTGCTGGTGTGTGAGAGACAATATAACAATCTGTATCCTGTTTCTGCTAAAGTGTGAGGTATAAGCAATGAAGTCACACTGCTCTGCTTGAGCTGCCCCTCTACTGGAGAGCAGGAAAAACCAAGGAACTCAGCAACATCGATTGATTAACCTGAATCTTGCTTGTCTTAGTGCCGGTTCACACTTATGTGAATTCTATGCGAATAAGTTGCGATCCGAAAAGCATAGCTTCGCATTTCATGTAAAAAAGCATTATTTCCAATGAAGGCCGTTCCCATATATGCGGTGCGATTTGATCCGGGTTCAAAGAAGGGTCCTGAGTGAGTTTAGTGCGGTGCGAATTTCAGCTCCATGGACTTGGGACCAGACTGAAATCACAGTCCAGTGTTCACATAACTGCAATTTCTTTCTTTTTTTTAGCCTAGGTATTATAGAAAAAGAAATCGCAGATTTCTCATAAGTTCGCACTAAATTTGCATAGAAATCGCACATGGCAAGCAGAAATCGCAATGCGAGTTTGCACTGTGTACCTCTTTAAATTCGCACCGAATTCGCAGGGCATAAATGTGAACCGGCACTTCGAGTTGTTACTTGTTAACAAGAGGTTCAAGAAGAATCTGCAGGCAATATAGAAACTGTTAATACCTGGAAAACTCCCCTATATTACAGGGAAATAATATTCTGTTTTCGATGAGAGTACGCAATAATAACTATTATTGTGGTAACTAAGTAAAGGTAATTTTTACTACAATGTTGCCCTTTGTTACAGGTTTGCTGTACCATATTTCCTTTATTCTATTTCATATACAAGTTTTGCATTTACCTCCCTGATCAACATAATAAAAAGTCAGTTGTTATAAATCAGAAGAGGAATAGAAAAGCACAGCCACTATGTAGAACTATTACACAAGAGGCAGAGCCTGCATATGTATGTGTAAATATGGCAGCCCCCAAGGGTCCAAACTATACACAGGAGCAATGAATTTTACAATAATTGAATCCCATTAACATGAATATCTAACCCCCGCCAAAGAAAAACAGTTGTATTTGTCCTTCATTTGCTCGGTGTATGAAGGTCAGGTCAAGATTGTGACCCTTGCATTCACCGAGTGTGTGGTACCCTTTACGTGGTCCCAGAATGGATTGGCAGATGGCACAATTAGTGCCCGATTGTCATAGGACTTCAGTTTAATGACCCCTCTCTGAGCATCTGAGTCCACTAACAGCTCTCTGTGGACGCGCTGTTGGCGCATTTCCCCTATAATTTGATTGGTTAGACATTATTTGTTAACTCCTTGTGTGGCGGCTGACTGTGGCACGTGGTGCTTCATACTGTCATAGATTAATAGCATAGTATACAGTACTCTACTTCTGTCTAGGCAGAATTCCTTTTCTAATAAATAATGGGTTGCCTTGATTTTATTTAGAATGGCGCTTTAGGGGCTTTAAGCAGTTGCCTTCCGTTGACCAGCCCATTGATTGGGCTGTCATTTAATGCTGTTTTCTTGAAATCTCAAAAGATGGCTTCATCTGTCAAGCCTGCAACAGAATGGCCATTGTTTACCAGCCCCCACTTCATATTAGATGTAGGAGAAAACCTTCCAACCATGGCAACAGTACTCACTTTGTAGACAGGACTTCCGAGAAATCTCATCTCTTGCTTCAGTAACTGCTTTTCTGCCCAGACTGATGCCAAATAATAATGCTTCTTCCATGATATCCTTATGCCGCGTACACACGAGCGGACTTTACGGCAGACTTGGTCCGGCGGACCGGACTCTGTCAGATAATTCGATCGTGTGTGGGCTCCAGCGGACTTTTTTCCCCAAAAGTTTGACGGACCTAGAAATAAAACATGTTTCAAATCTTTCCGACGGACTCGAGTCCGATCAAAAAGTCCGCTCGTCTGTATGCTAGTCCGACGGACTAAAACCGACGCTAGGGCAGCTATTGGCTATTGGCTATCAACTTCCTTATTTTAGTCCGGAATATGTCATCACGTACGAGTCCGTCGGACTTTGGTTGATCGTGTGTAGACAAGTCCGTTCGTTTGAAAGTCCGTTGAAAAGTCAGTCGAAAAGTCCACTGGACCTAGTCCATCGAAAAGTCCGCTCGTGTGTACGCGGCATTAGGATTTCTGTAATAAGCATTTCATCAGAAGAGTTCTGCAGTTCTAAGGTATAGTTTTTCTTTTACATTACTGAGGGTGAGTTTTTGATTATACACTATATTACCAAAAGTATTCCTCCCTCCACCAAATGATTTGGACCAGTGCACAAAGCAAGGTCCATAAAGACAAGGATGAGCGAGTTTGGGGTGGAAGAAATTGACTGGCCTGCACAGAGTCCTGACCTCAACCCGAAAGAACGCCTTTGGGATGAATTAGAGCGGAGACTGTGACCCAGGCCTTCTCGTCCACATCAGTACCTGACGTCACAAATGCGCTTCTGGAAGAATGGTCAAACATTCCCATAGACACCCTCCTAAACCTTGTGGACAGCCTTCCCAGAAGAGTTAAAGCTGTTAGACCCCTTTCACACTGGGGGGCTTTTCAGGCATTTTGGCGCTAAAAATAGCGCTTGTACAGCACCTCTCAAGCCTCCCCAGTGTCAAAGCCCGAGTGCTTTCACACTGGGGCGGTGCGCTTGCAGGACAGGAAAAAAAGTCCTGCAAGCAGCATCTTTGGGGCGGTGTGATAGAGGTGTATACACCGCTCCCAAAACACCCTGCCCATTGAAATGAATGGGCAGCGCTGCCAAGGCGCCTGCAAAGTGCTTCAGCAGCGCTGCAACACGGGCGCCTTTAACCCTTTCTTCAGCTGCTAGCGGGAGTTAAAAGCACCCCGCTAGCAGCTGAAAAGTGCCGCTAAGACCCTAAGGGCTATGACTGGGATGCTTTTAAAGTTCATGTGCGTGTAATAGGAAGGAGTCCCAGTACTTTTGATAATATAGTGTATGTGGACTCTACCACTCAGCATTCATTTTCAGCAGGTGCATGGCACTGGTTTGTCTCGGTATCTACAGAACAGAAGTAGGCAAAGATCTACGGTAAGATAGATAACTATTACGGTGTACCTTAAAGTTCTGGATAAGATTGTTTTCATTCTGTCAACAACACTGCTCAAAGCTGTCAGCTGTCATTGCATGTGTATGACAGGGTACCTTTCTATACAGTGCCAATGTCACTAGATCCTATGCTGCATATATAGTGCAGATGTCTGTATTTTGTCCCAGTGACAGGTTCTCCTTATCCGCCTGTCCCATGGCATTGCCAGCAAACGCAGACTTACGCCGCATCAGGTTTCTTATCTCCTTGTTATCTCTGGTAACAGGATATGCCAGCAGCCAGGTCAGACCACAATGTCATTCAGCGCCTTTTTAGTTCTGTGGACAAAGGGACACTGGCCCGATCCCGAGTCAGCTTTCAGGCCTTTTGTTTGTTTGCATGTGATGGTGGCTTCAATGGTCTCTGATGGGTCTGCAGTTTGTCTGAGAATGTATTCACTCACTTTACAGTCCAGCAATCTGCCTGTCCCTTGCTCCAAGAAGGAAACCAAAATGCAGTTTGCTGGATGAAGACATCTGTATTGTGCCACCGGCTTCATGGAGGAAAGGAAAAGCCTCTGAGATGATCAAATCCATCCATAGTTCTTTCTACACTAAGACTGCACAAGAAATGCATGGAGCATTCTGTGTCATTATTTCATTTATTCACACGCGTTTTGGCACTATGCAGTTTGCTGCATTCTTCTATTTTTTTTAAGAGGCTGTGTTATCATTTTTAAATAGAGCATAGAAGGTTTAGAACTTTGTTCAGGCTGTAAATGTCCCCACTGAGATTTCAACTCACTTCCTGTTATGATGATTGAGTGTCACAGGGTCAGGAGTGGTATAGAGGAAATCTCTGCAGTGAAAGCTAGGCCCATAGTAGAAAGGAGTAAAAACGAACGCAGGGCCGACATGAAAGGGTTAAAAGGGGGTTCGCTTGGGGGGAAGGGGCTTCTGGTTGGTGGAAGCATTAATATAAAAATAGTACTTACATGATTGGTGGGGAAGGCTGTAGAAGGTGGGGCTCCAGTAAAGGGATCTGTAGGAGGTAATTGGAAGCCAGCAGTCAGAGGAGAGCTTCTCAGGACAACCGCCTACCCTCCCGCCCTCCCGCCCTTTATTGAGTTCCAGGCTTCTTGGGGAATGCGGTTAAGACTACGGTTCTTGAGGTTCAGTTGTGGTAGCTGGCGGGGTACAAGGCCCTGCTATGGGTTTTTGTTCAGGAAAAATATGTACGTTTGTAGGGACCCGTCCTACTAAAATATCCAATAAACAAAAATAAAAAAATCACATTTCTTCATAAATTTAGGCCAATAGTATTCTGCTACATATTTTTAGTAAAAACAATCCCAAGAAGTGTATACTAATTGATTTTCGCAAAAGCTATAGCGACTACAAACTATGGTTTAAATACTAGAATGTTTTTATACTAGTAATGGTGGTGATTGGCAGCTTATAGCGGGACTGCGATATTGCGGCAGACAATCTGCCACTAACTGACACTTTGTGGGAACCAGTGACATTAATTCAGTGATCAGTGGTAAAAATATGCACTGTCACTGTACTAATGACACTGGCAGGGAAGGGGTTAAACATCTAGGGCGATCAAAGGGTTAACTCTGTGCCTAACCAGTGTTTTTGTGTTTACTGTAAGGGGCTTCTGCTAAGGGATGTGCTGGATTAAACAAAATCTAACACAACTAACAACTATGTTGTGCAGGGCCAACCTAAACAATCCATTCAATTTGTATAAATTTAGCCTGGGACTACATAGGAGATTGTAACGTCTGACTGAAATGTGTATGGTCAGCTAAAGAAGTGTGGGATTCAAACTTAACAAACGTTCCTACTCACCTGCTACAGCTGTCCCCCTCCGGCTCTACATCCATAACTGAGAAATCAAAGACCGCTGATCGCTCAGTTCTCAGGTCTGCTCTGACAGTCACCACTCTGTGCTCTGCCCCTCCAGCGTCAACGGGAGGGTTGGACTGTGAAGGGGAGCCATGCTGAGAGGCTGAGCCAGCTGTCAGTCAGGAATCTGGGCAGATCCCTGCAGAGCCTGGACTGGTTCTGTGGCTTCAGCCGGTTGAATCTGGGTGCGGGAGTGCAGAACTAAGTGCACCCCTATGACCCACAGAAGAAGTATGGCCAAAAGAGCTTTGGCTATACTTCTCCTTTAAAGTGTAATTAAAAAAATTAATATAATGGAGCTTACACATCATTAGATTTGGTGGCAGCATTTGTTTTCTTTATTTTCCTTTATTTGTACTTGGTGATCCTACAAATAACAGACGTTCTGTCCCTTCAAAGTTTCACTTGCTTGTTCTCTGTATCTATGTTAGACATGTGCGATTAGTTTCATACGAATCGAAAATTCGTACGAATTTCCTTAAATTCGTACATTCGGGAGGATCCGAAATACGAATTGCTATGCTTCCGAATTTTGTACAAAATTTCGTTTACGAATTTCCGATCCAAATTCCTAACGAACATTCGTACTTGTTACAGAAAGTTAACGAACCTAAAAGTTAAAAACCCAGGAAGTCAGCACAGCACAGGGATGGTGGGAGCCCCTCATAATGATAAATTCATCATAATGAACATTCGTAATTGTTACGAAAAGTTAACGAATCTAACGAAAATTCGTATTTTAATACGAAATTTCAGACACGGATTACAAAATACGAATTAATTCTAATACGGAACGAAATTAAACAAATTTATTGACAGCGCACATGTCTCATCTATGTAGGAAGCCAGAGTTCTCACACAGGCTGGACTTCAAGCATCTCCATTAGATAATAGTTGATGGGATTAATAGTTTTTGCTGCCTTTTCAGCTCATAGGAGGTGACAAGGACACTGCATTTCTGGCTGGACCAAAAGGTTTTTCTTTACGTGATGAACAGTGTGATAGACTCACCCAGGACAGAGGCTTTTGGAGGGACTGAATGCTAGCTTCTTGCCTACCGACTATGGGCCCTGGCATTTGAGGGAGCTGCAAGCATTTGGGAAGATGTTCTGTTACGTAATGCAAAAGAACATTATTAAGGAGGCCATGATGGTCTCTGCCAGCTTAGGACTCATAGCTGATGTTGATGTCATCAGCAAGCCACCTGTCTGGGGCCCCCTGCCATAATGTGTTTATTGTAAGTAGGTCTAGTGAGCCGCCTAAGGATCTTTCATCCATTGTTGTTTGTGCTAATAACCTCTGCTATTGTCTGAAGGTGTTCTGTGTTTATACTTATGATAATGTGTATTGTAGTTTGTAAGCTAGGAGCATAGTTGCCAACATTGCAAAAAAATAAGTGGGCCACTTTTTTGGCTGTAGGCGGAGCCGTACAATAATTAGGGGGCGGGGCATTTGTTTGTAGGCGCGGCTTAGCAAAAAAAACAAGTGCGGTGCGCGAAGCGCGCCGCTGCAAAAAATGGGTGTGGTTTATGTGAAATCGTGGGCGTGGCTTAAATCGGCGTGGCTCAAGAGGGTGTGGTTAGAGTCTGAGATGAATGAGGGATGGAGAGGGAAAAGGGGAGAGGGAAAGGGGGAGAGGGAAAGGGGGGGAGGGGAATGACGGGACAGCAGGTCCAGATCCTACACAATAAAAATATGTGTAGTCTAGAAAGTTTAACAATCAGCAAGTAAAGATACTCCAAACACCTGGTGTTAACGCTTCAATCATCCCGGCACTATGGTTGTTATGGTGTCAGGATGATTGAATTTATTTATATTATTACATTGTAATATAAAATTAAATCATTCAACTCACCATAATGCCGAATCAGTGGGATCCCTGAGCGTGTCACTAGCCACGTCGCCTGCCGCCAGCAGAGTCTGTCCTTGCATCAGGTGTCCCCAGCAGAGTCTGTCCTCGTATCAGGTGCCCCCGGCAGAGTCCCTCCTTGCATCAGGTGCCCCCAGCAGAGTCAGTATAGACCCCCTCAGTGCAGACCCCCCTCAGTGCAGACCCCCTCCATCAGTGCAGACCCCCTCCATCAGTGCAGAGCCCCTCAATCAGTGCAGACCCCCTCATTGCAACCCCCCTCCATCAGTGCAGACCCCCTACATCAGTGCAGACTCCCTCCATCAGTGCAGACCCCCTCCATCAGTGCAGACCCCCTCAGTGCAGACCCCCTCCATCAGTGCAGTCCCCCTCCATCAGTGCAGATCCCCCTCCATCAGTGCAGACCCCCTCCATCAGTGCAGAACCCCTCCATCAGTGCAGACCCCCCCTCTATTAGTGCAGACCCCTCTCAATTAGTGCAGCCCCCCCTCTATTAGTGCAGACCCCCCCTCAGTGCAGACCCTCCCCATGTCCAGGAGCGGCCAGTGTTCTGCCGAGAAAGTTCCCCTCGGCAAGTAAGGACCCCCTGTACTGCGCAGGCGCAGCGCTTGCGCAGTACGAGCCAGCGGAAATAGCCGAGCTGGGGAACTTTTCGGCAAGACACCAGCGCCGTATGTTCAGTGGAGAGGGGAGGGGCCGATCCGTGCAGCTAAAGAAGCTGATTCATTGGCTGCACAGATCGAGCCCCCTTCCTCTCTCCACTGAACACTAGGGGGAAGATCGAGCGGCGGTGCCATTTTGCTGGAGCCAGCTGCTCCAAAAATTAAAAAAACAACATTCCCGATTTTCCTGATGGAAATCCCGATTCGGGACAGCCTCCAATCGGGACGAGGGTCCCAAAATCGGGATTGTCCCGGGAAAATCGGGACTGTTGGCAACTATGTAGGAGATGGCAAGTCTGACCTGGAAGGTCAGACCTCTGAGTCATCCAGGGGGTTTATTAACGTCATGTTTATAGTATATGTCTGTTGTTGTAATTGTATTCCTGTGTGCAGTTTGTAGTGTTAGGGTAATCTGATCAAAAGGGGGCAATGTCCTTCTCAAGTGTATAAAAAGCCTCTGTCCCGGGTGAGTCTATCACAAACAGGTTCTTTACTTGAAAAAGGAAAACAAATGCAGCATCTCATTTAAAAACTAGTAAGGTGCTATATTTTAATTTATTTGTTTTGGGTTTAGATGCACTTTAAAGCCTCCCTATGGCTGAATATGGAAAAATCCCATGCATCTCTTACTAAACCCTTATTAACTATCCATTATGCGACCCCCCCATGGCACCTTATCAAGACTGGTGATCCACAGTTGCAGTTGTGTCCCACCGCCGACCAGTGGGATGCTTCATCATGATGTATCACAGCACCAATGGGGTCTTCTCTTTAGCCCCTGTGGGGTCCCCAATGATGGATCCAATAAGATGTGTCATCGTTACCAGCCAATGAAGGACTCTCCCACTCTGCAGTCCAGTACAGAGAAGACTTGGGATCTAGATTTAGATAAGTGTTTGGCATTTAAATGTTTTATTTACTGTAAATTACTGAAGCAACCAACAAGTGGGGAAAATATTGTTTAGCAAGGGGGGGAATTCCCTCTCCAGAGTTCCTGACCTAACCATGAAGAGAGTGGACACAGATGCAATGTTATTCAGGGTGCTGCTTTCCCAAAGCAAGGATAAAATGGCTTTTCTTCATTGATTTCTGTGGTTCCTTTCTTTTAAAAACTGTGCCCTTCTGTTTGTTCTCCTTTAACCTCGTCCACCCCCCCCCCCCGTAAGGAAAATTCTGCAGAAGCAGGTCCAGGGAACATTGTTTAGTAGATGCTAGAAGATTGAGAGCATGAAAAGCCTGAAAGCCTGCTAAAAATGATGTTAGAATGTCATGCAGTCCATTGATTTGAATAATGTAATTGAATAAAAGCAAAATTGGTGTCTCGATTGGCGTAGAGACGTCCCTGAGTCAGCGCGCCGCACAGACAATTAAAGGTTACAAGGATGGTAAATGCCACATTGTTACTTTTCTGCACAGTAGAAAAAAAGACTTCCTTTCTTCTTCTAGATATAAAAAAATGGATTCAAAATAGATCAAAAACAGATATAAAAGAGACCATTTGCATTTTCCAGCACGGGAAATGAAAGATTCGATTTTATATACCAATATAAGTGAATAATCAATATATTGCATGTGAATCTTCCTGTCACATGCAATATATTGATTATTCACTTATATTGAACACTGAATAGATATATAATTTTGGACTTTATACAAATATTTTTTATACATTATGTGTTTGCTGACATTGTTTGATGCAATTTTAGCACTTGCACTTTAGAGTTTTTTCTTGAGAGAGCGCGGTTCAAATTAATTAATTTTTAATAGATTTTTCTTCACTTATCCTTATTTACAATGAGCTGCTCTCATTTGTCACTATTATTGTATATAAATTTTAGCCATTTGCGCAGGTTTGGGGTCCCACACACATACCTTTATTTAGATTTTATATACGTGTTCTTATCTTTGCTATGCACTTCCAGGTTTAAAATACAGCATGCTGCAGTTTTCCTCCTGCGGGCTTCCATGTACATGTACATTACGGTCAGGAGGTTTCAGGGAAAATGCTTCGCCTACGAGCTTTTAGTCCTCTGTGGCTGGTCACATGTTCAAAATAAAATATAAAAACCCTGCCTCTGGAATACAGAGTAAAAATAAATTAATTTCATATCAATAAACCATACCTCCAAACTTTTTGAGATGGGAACGAGGGACACCTTTTAGCAAAGGTATGTAGGCATAGGACACACCCCCCTTAAAGGAGAATTATAAAAAAGAAAATGATTAGTTCATGTGATTCTAAACCCTCACCTGGTAAAACAACCCATTCAGTTTAAAATAGAAATGAAAGGCAACATATTTGTGTATAGATATAAAAAAAAAAACAAATAACATTCCAAATAACTTTTTTCCTTTTTATAAGTGGTCACATACCCTCTGTTCTCAGCTGCATATGAGCTAGGGAATGGAGAAGCAACAGCACACTGAGCTTTCCTGTGAAAGACTGTGCGGGAAGAGGAGGAGTGTCAGGGCAAGTCGAATCATTGGAGGAGAGTAGGCTAAGTTCACAGCACAGCTAGAGAACTGACTACGTTGTGTTCTTATGGTTAGTGTAGTCAGTTTCTAATAGGAAAGCAGAGGGACTGGCAGAAACGCCAGAGATTTCACATAAAAGAAGCAATACAATGAGAACAGGATATTTTTTCATACAAGTACATGGTACAGCAGGCACATATCAGGAATATGAAATGTTGGGGTAACAAACGCTTTAAACCCACAAGTGTTTTTTTACCACTACTATTCCTTTATACTGTCTTTTGGAATTTATAAATGCAGCACTTTAGAAATTGGATGAAAGGTTTAGCAATGAGAAACACTTTTTGAAACAACTAGGCAGATCAGACCCAAATGAGGAAGAAAGAGGGACAGAGGACTTAATGCCAAATGAGGGACAGTCCCTCAAAATCAGGGACAGTTGGGATCTACGAATAAACTGTTTAAAATTGTCTTATGAAATCAAATCTCATGGTGTGGGCAGATTTCTGCCAGTCACAGGCTGTGTCATGCCCCTCCAGCCTGTGTCTTAGAAAAATAGGGAGGTGAGGCCTCCATCAATCTACATGTAATATCCCACCCCCATTGTGTTTAGCTGGTTGGCTGCTCAGATGTGATAGGGAGGAAATGCTCAGCACAGAAACTCTCTAAAAACTGAGCATGTGCAGAGCTGCCAACACTGCTCTGCAAAATCCCTATCTGAATTGGGGACATGAACAGAAGATGGAGATAGAGAGCAGCAGGATCAACCAGGTTTTTTTTGCAGAATACAGAAAACAAATCTCATAGTGACTGAGTGAGTATGAATAGCATGTAATACAGCATTTATTGTTAGTTTTTTTATGATGTAGGTTTGGTGACACTTTAATGCAACCTCTACAAAAAAGGCAACAGGAAAGAAACAGATGGGAGACTGGAAGGAAAATATGAGCATTGTTGAATAGATGAAATTAATATACTGTATATCGGTTTACTGATGTAAAATAGGCTTCTATTCACTCTTTTCTTGGAGTCTATCATGGAACACAGGAAGCCCTAAATTTCCATGTTGAGAATTTGACAGGAGAATTTGACACTGGCAAGCAAACTTTAGACCAATCTAGGATACCCCCTCCTACTACTACTAGCTTGCCTCAGTTTTGTAGCAAGGCAATACTGAGAACATGTTCGTAAATATAAAGGGGTGGGATCTTACAGAAATCCTATTTTGTCTGTAATCTATTGACAGGCACAGTCCTAAACCATAGGAACATCCAAAAGCACTCCAACTGAGGGATAGGCAACACAGCAAAAAACTGGGGACTGCCAGCAGCTCCAACAGGCACTGAAGGACCTTACACTTGAAACTGCTATTAGATGAAGCCAAAATATCCACCTGCCAGAACCTAGCGAACATGTGAAAAGAAGACCAGGTAGCAGCCTTGTAAATCTTAGGAAAAAGTTGCCTGATGCCATACAACCGAAGAAGCAATCATAGATATAGCGTGTGCTATGACAGTAAGGGGTGGAACCTGATCCTTGAACCCTTAGGTTTGATCATGGCGGCTCAACTATGAGATAGGGCATCATCTGACATGACAAAAAGGGAATCAGTCTTTATAAATGGAGCAGTGGCTGACAAATAATCTGTGCAAACCACTTTCAGACAATAGAGGGAAATTTCCTTTTGGTGAACTAGAGCCAGACAGATGTCCTGGTTAAGGTGAAAATTTGAAGAAATTACAGTAAGCCGGCCATAAATAGATCGATTCCCGGCCGGTTCAGCAGGGACCTGCTGAGATTCAATCCATTCATAGGCAGGCTGGTTGTACTGAAGTCGATCTACTGATTTTGCATTCGATCATTGCCGGTGGCAGTGACCATTACCTTCTGTTGGCCTGGAAAGCTCCTTGCTGGAAGAACACAATAGCTGAATGAAGCATTTTTCTTTCCCTCCACCCATGGTGAAAGGAAAGAAAATTGTATTATTTTTGGCCTGCCTTAGGCAAGAAGGAATTTGTGGACTGCAACCCCATCTTGTCCCTATGCAAGAGGGTTCCTTGCACCACCAGTTCACACACTTGCCTTGAATAGATAGTGGCTACAAGAAACACAACCTTGTAGAAACGGTAAAGAAAGGAATGTCCTTAATGGGTTCAAACTGCAGTTTCTAAAGTGAAGAAAGAAGCAAATTCAGATCCAAAGAAGTCACAGGAGAACAGATGGAGGGGGAGCTACACAGGAGACCTGCCTGTACGGCATCCTAATCAAAGAGTGACAGGCCAGTGGTCTCTGAAACGGAATAGAAAAAATGTGAAAAAGAATAGCAAAAAATTGATTAGTCTTTAACAAAGTAAAGCTGAGGAAAAGATGTCCATCTTCCTAGGACTGTGGGATGCTGGTAGTAGGAGGGCTTTTGTTGAGCTGGGCTAAATTTTGGTAATAATAATTGTCTTATTGCTTGTAGCACCCTCCTAGCTAGACTGCTAGGTACATTTCATTTTTGGTTCCACTGTAGTGATTGGAGAACTGATTGCTTGTTTTGGTCTGATGAGGATTTCCTGAGCTGAGTGTTTGCTTCCCCCTGCCCCTTGAAGAAGCTTCCAGAGCATAGGGAGGGAGATTCAAAGGATAAGTTGAATATTTTTCAGGCCCCAGCCAATCCCTGAGGTGTGTCCAGAACGTGGCTGATGAGGTGATCAATGTGCAGATGGCCTGGGTAGATTGTGCTTTCCTCTCCAAGAGGGTGTGACGCCTTAGGGGACTGTTGCCCCTTAGAGACAGTTGAAGCAAGTTAAAGATTACAGTTTGGGCCTCAATGGCTGCTGGGCTGAGGGAAGAGGGAAGAGTGTCATTTGCTTGAGGTTACTTCACTAAAGTCCTGGGTCTGGAGAAGTTGCTTGTTAACTCCATTACTAGGGATCTACCTGCAGATGCTGGGTGGCAGACAGCTCCTGGGACACTGTGAGTAAAGACCTTGTTGAGGACTATTAAGTTGTGCAAGTGCCACAAGGGAAGTAAGTGCTAGAGGTTGCCATATGGACTGTTGCTGTAGTGTCCTATATATACTAGTCATTCCCTGCAACCTCCAGAATAGCTGATACTTGAGATCTTAGCTGTGGCAGGGCTGGCAGCCTGAAGCAATCTATTTGAGGAGTCCTTATTGTGTCCCTCACTGGGAAGCATCCGGTGGAAGCTGAAAGGTGTACATCTGATCTAGATGAGCCTGGGAGTGTGGATGCTTGTGGATAAGCAGAACAAACTTGCAGTTTAAAAATGAGACCAGCAATGAAAGCCTCTGTATTCCTGTCAGCACAGGATATAGTTAATGATCTGATTGTAAGCTCTTTAGTCTGGCTACAAATGTCACTTCTATTTCCAAAGACAGCTACTATCTTGCTCTGTGCTTTTCAGCAATGGCTTTATACAGTCATGTGATTTGACATGGAAAACTGAAACACTGAGTTGAATGCAATTTATAGGGGTGCCATAACAGTGGACAATTGTTATGGAAGAACACTGGTGCATTTCCCTGTTTCAGCTACCATGTCTCTGGTTATGACACCCACACAACATAACTAGATCAGTGAATTATCCCGCGGCGTAGGATTGGCCTAAGAGAAGCGCCATTTACCTAAAAGCTTGTGGCATTGAATATAAATTGAATATTAACAGGATCTGACACAACACATGTGGACGCAGCCGTGCCATTGAGCCGCCGAAGTGGAAAAAAGTTTCCCGGCCTTACTACAATACTTAATTACCGTGACAAAGACATCACTCTACGGACAGACAGGCCAGCGCCATTACACGGCATCACTGCCTATGAATTTGAAAGAAAAAAAGACCTTTGATGCTTTGAAAATGTTATTTTGAAAGGGCTTATCCAGCCAACAAATAAAATAACAGGGAATGGCTAATGCTGTCTGGCAGAACTATAGCTGTAAAGCCGCACATTAGGTTTTGAGCAGGTTTTTCACAGGGCTTCCAGACAGGAATGCTTTTATTCTTATCACATAATTCTGTGCTGCTGTGAACTTAGAAATAGCTGTACCACTGAGTTCATCTTTAGGGTCTCACATCAAAGGACATGCATGTGTGTCATTTTATGTCATTATGTATGTGATACAGCTACCGTTCTGTTCCAATTATTCATTTCTGAATGTGTTACTGCCATCCCACTGTGGCCCAGCTGCTTGGTATATCAAAAACTATAAACAGGAAAATTTTTCTTTACCTCTGGAAGTCATTGGACAGATTTAACATTTTATCGTAACAGTGGGGTCCTGGGTTCAACACCCACCAAGAATAGAAGGGAATTCAATAAAGCAGTAATGTCACTTTTCTGGCAGCATGGCCCCTTTAACATGGCCTGCATTCATTTTGTGAAAGCCTTGCGCCAGTTTTGGTACAGACCTGGGCACCAAATTCAGATCTGTCTCTATGACTGCGACAAATTCTAAAATAAATACTGTAAATTTATACATAAGCAAACTGTTGGTAATTAGGATCAATTTAGTATGGGGGGGGGGGGGCATGGTTGTGTTTATTTTTTTTATTAATATGTTTGAATGTGTTGTACATTGACATCATTGGTTGCTAGGACGAAGGCACCCACATCCTAGCAACTAAGAATGTAGGTCATGCTAAGCTGACAGTGGGCGGAACCTGATGGGAAACTCTGAGACTCTGAGACTAGTTCCTCATCATATCCATGGGTGGATTGATAGCGACTATTCAGTCCAATAGCGGCTTTGCATCTGCACACAGTTAATCACAGGCTCTACCCACCCAACCACTCAAACTCATGGCCGCTGTGTCTGAAGGTGGAAGGAGTCTGATGGGAAACCCTGGGCTAATAGATTGACAGTGAATGGCAGCGGGCAAATCCTAAAGCCGCTATTGGACAGAATAGTGCCTATTGATCCGCAACTGCCATGCACTGTCAATCTACAGTAAAGTAGACCTGATGGGGTGGCACAGCAAAGATGAGAGAGGCCTGTAATTGTCATCATAGGTATACCTCAACTATGTGGAAACAAATCCAGACAATCACATTGTCTGATTTTTGAAATAATTTATTTGCAAATTATGGTGGAAAATAAGTATTTGGTCAATATCAAAAGTTCTCAATACTTTGTTATATATCCTTTGTTGACAATGACAGAGGTCAAACGTTTTCTGTAAGTCTTCACAAGGTTGTCACACACTGTTGCTGGTATGTTGGCCCATTCCTCCATGCAGATCTCCTCTAGAGCAGTGATGTTTTGGGGCTGTCGCTGGGCAACACAGACTTTCAACTTCCTCCAAAGGTTTTCTATGGGGTTGAGATCTGGAGACTGGATAGGCCACTCCAGGACCTTGAAATGCTTCTTACGAAGCCACTCCTTCATTGCCCGGGCAGTGTGTTTGGGATCATTGTCATGCTGAAAGACCCATCCACGTTTCATCTTCAATGCCCTTGCTGATGGGAGGAGGTTTGCACTAAAAATCTCACAATACATGGCCCCATTCATTCTTTCATGTACATGGATCAGTCGTCCCATTCTCTTTGCAGAGAAACAGCCCCAAAGCATGATGTTGCCACCCCCATGCTTCACAGTAGGTATTGTGTTCTTTGGTTGCAACTCAGCATTCTCTCTCCTCCAAACACGACGAGTTGTGTTTCTACCAAACAGTTCTACTTTGGTTTCATCTGACCATATGACATTCTCCCAATCCTCTTCTGGATCATCTAAATGCTCTCTAGCAAACCTCAGATGGGCCCGGACATGTACTGGCTTAAGCAGGGGGACACGTCTGGCACTGCAGGATCTGAGTCCCTGGCGGCGTAGTGTGTTACTGATGGTAACACACTACCATCATCGTTGGTCCCAGCTCTCTGCAGGTCATTCACTAGGTCCCCCTGTGTGGTTCTGGGATTTTTGCTCAACGTTCTTGTGATCATTTTGACCCCACGGGGTGAGATTTTGCGTGGAGCCCCAGATCGAGGGAGATTATCAGTGGTCTTGTATGTCTTCCATTTTCTAATTATTGCTCCCACAGTTGATTTCTTCACACCAAGCTGCTTGCCTATTGCAAATTCAGTCTTCCCAGCCTGGTGCAGGTCTACAGTTTTGTTTCTGGTGTCCTTCGACAGCTCTTTGGTCTTCACCATAGTGGAGTTTGGAGTGTGACTGTTTGAGGTTGTGGACAGGTGTCTTTTATACTGATAAGTTCAAACAGGTGCCATTAATACAGGTAATGAGTGGAGGACAGAGGAGCCTCTTAAAGAAGAAGATACAGGTCTGCGAGAGCCAGAAATCTTGCTTGTTTGTAGGTGACCAAACACTTACTTTCCACCATAATTTGCAAATAAATTATTTCAAAATTCAGACTGGATTGTCTGGATTTGTTTCCACATTTTGTCTCTCATAGTTGAGGTATACCTATGATGACAATTACAGGCCTCTCTCATCTTTTTAAGTGGGAGAAGTTGCACAATTGGTGGCTGACAAAATACTTTTTTGCCCCACTGTAAGTACCTGAAATAAATAAAAATAAATAAACTAGTCTCAGCAATCCCCATCAAGTTTCCCCCACTCCTATTATGAAACTATGCACCTGTCAGTGTGCCAGGCTGGGAGGGGGGGGTGGAAGCAAATGTTGGCTAGCAGGTTCTCAAATTTTCCGCCAACAAATGTTTGTTGTCGGACTTTCCGATCGTGTGTACAAAAGTCCATGCATGCTCAGAATCATTTACGAGCTGGAGATATAACTAGCGTTCATAATGGAGATATCACGTATGTCTTGTACGCCACTACCATTCGTAATTGTTGGCTAACATTTGTGTGACCGTGTGTATGCAAGGCAAGTTGGAGCCAACATCCTTCGAACAAAATTCCACGGTCCGATCGTGTGTACGGAGCACTTCGGCTGAAGATTCCGACATTCTCCCAAGGCGAACACCAGTACTACAAGCTTTACTAAGTGGAATAAAAATTGTTGAATCCAGGTATAATCACACCTCACTATTCACAGAGAATCAGAGACAAAGCTGAACTCCAGGAAGCTACATACACATTGGAGATATCTATGAAAATCTTTACCTATGAGACATCACAACCCTGAGAACTGAAGTTCAACAACAGCACTACAGCAGGATACAGACACACCCTTAACTTTCTGATTGGACAGATAGAGTAATAGCATGCTGATGAGGTCAGTATTCTGCTCTCTTGTTAACTCATATCTGCTACTACCACCTCTCCCTCTCCCTACCTGAGTGCTGCTGTGCAGAAGATAACAAAAGGCTGATACCAAGACAGATGAGGGTATTTATACTAGCTGCATTTCAAAATACATTTATTATTATTATTTTTAAATAATTTTTATTGATTTTAAAAGG
Source organism: Lithobates clamitans (assembly GCA_037952925.1). NCBI lineage: Eukaryota > Metazoa > Chordata > Amphibia > Anura > Ranidae > Lithobates > Lithobates clamitans. Next base: position 1,761,262 of record JBBGZY010001145.1, read on the forward strand.
GTATAACATACAACGCAGAACCTATTGGGCATACCCAGGCTCAATAGGTCTCAAAGACCAAAAATAGCTATACATAGACAACTAAGTAAGTCATGTGACTCAAAAACCGCATCAAAAACATAACGAGGGTGCGTTATCGATGTGTTCTGCTGCGTTTTCAATGCATTGCAACAGAGAGGTGCGATTTTGGTGTGGTTTTTTTAACTGACCAAAAATGCAGCAAGCAAGATTTTTAACACCACAACGAAAGCACAACGGACCAGTGTGAAGACATGCATAGAATTTAAAGGGATGCATTTTTCTTGAGCTTTTCTTGGGCTAAAGGTTCCGATAATGGTCATCAATACATTCATATTCATTTAATAACATATATATATATTTTTTTTTTAATACTGTCCTTTTTCGGTTTCCGTTTTGGCCAATTGCATTTTCGTTTTCAGTTTCAGCACCAAAGTTTCTATTTGAAGCACCTCTAATAATTATTAGTTTTTAGGCGACCTAATGAAGAATGAAAAGACTGACGGGAAACTTCCTGCTACTAGCCGCAAGTAGGCAGCTCTACCTAAAGCTATGGGTGGCTGCTGGTTCCCACAGCAGTGCCCACTTGCATGAAACAAAATGCAGCGATCACATGCGAGTGATCTGGACGCAGAATGCCTGGCGCACATCTAATCGCAGGCAGGGTGCAGTCGCAGGTGTGAATGCACCCTAAATGTAGATGGCAAATGTTATTTTTAAAAATACGACAAACCTTCTTCTCTAAATTGCTCTTTTCTCATACTGAATTCAACACAATCTTAACCGGATTATTTTCAATGCTTCTTTTACCAAGATGAAGGTGGCATTATCTAATAAATATCCACTAGAGGGAGAACCTACAGTTATTAACACGAAATATGAAACAGCAAATATATCGGAATGTGAACGCCACATAAAAAAAAAATGACTTCCCTATCAATTTTACCCAAATTTTTTACTCTCCGAAGGCAAACACTTGATTCCTGTTTAAAATGAGCAGCAGTTGGAAAATCCCCTTAAAACTTTTTTATTATTGAATGTGTCCGGTGTTGTCCCCATGTGACACAGTGACTCCAGAGTCCCGGCTATTTGTTGAAAACAGGTGTTTGATGGAAAACATTTTGTTGCGGTCTTTTCTATACACGACATCACTGCAAAGCAGCCAGGCGCAACGCCAAGGCAAGGTGAACGGTGGCAGATGGGCCGACTATATATTCTGCTCATGTTTTAGTAATCTCATTATTAATAGCTTCCTCCTGCAGTCCCCATGGGGGTCATTCCCTGCCTGGTAATGGGCCTTCTTATCTCTACCTTAGATGCCTCCGACAGGGATGATTATGAAAAAAGAGATGCTCCAATTTCATCCGTTAAATAATGTGTACAGTATTGACAATGGAGCCATAAGATTGACAGATGCTGATTCGGCATTATAACAGGCGGCTTTCCATTGTGGTGATGTGCGCATCATTTCAAATGAATACATTACATTACAAGCAGATTGTGGCCTTCCAGCTGTCAGGGAACAATACTGCCATTAACAGGTATTTCCAGGAAAACTGAACAGTTTTTATAGTAACAAATAAGCCCCTCCTCCTTTTCCACAACACCTGGCCAGGATACTCTTCTTGCAATCTTCACCTAAAGTGGTATTAAACCCAAAACCAAAAATGTAATATATTGCATCTTACCAATCATTAGATGTGGTGGCTGCATTCATTTATAGGCTTTTTTCCCCTCTATTCTCACCTACAATCTGGCCTTCTGTATTAGAGCGCCTCCACTCTGGGGGGGACACATTTAGACAGCAGCATTGTCAGTCTGGGAGGAGGGAGTGTTAGATGTACTAGCAGATTTAAATACACTAACAAAATGAAGCCAAACTCCAGGCACAGTTCCCAGCAGAGGTTATCATACAATCACACGGGGTAGAGAAACTCCTGATTTCTAAAAACGTAGACTGCATCCTTTCCTCCTTGTATTTTAGGATATCATGCGATGGTACTAATGGTGGGACTAGACTGTTTGCTAAGTGGAAGGTGGATTTGCCTGCCCTGGCTGACGACGATTGGGAAGAAGGGATCCAACAGTATATCCCCCTGATAGTCTCAGCGAGGACAGGTATATTCAGCTCAAATTTCTCCATAGGGCATACTATACGCCACAGAGACTTTCTAGAATATACCCAACCCAAACATATAGATGCCCTAAATGCAATAATGAGCTGGGTACCTTTATACATGTTGTGTGGTCTTGTCCTGTTATACAACAATTTTGGTTGCAAGTGGTAGATACTATCAATTCAATAGGTTGTCTACAATTAGATATGAACCCAACTGTTCTCCTTTTAGGAGTATGTGACAATGTCATACCTAACACACATAAGAGACTATTTGTGTTCTACACCTCATTCTATGCTAGGAAAGCTGTCTTAATTAAGTGGAAGCAACCGGACCCTCCCATGGTCTCCCAATGGAAAGCCCTGGTGAACTCCACTCTACCGCTCTATAAACTTACCTATATAAAGGATCCTAGCACAAACTATATGTTAAAAATACGGTTGAGTTAGCAATATTACTATGCACCAATGTAAGCAACAAGGACTACAGTCCAATGATATAAACATATCTGCTTTACGATCCATGCACAACTTTGTACAAAGATGTTTGATTGTCACATATATGACACTATTCACCGTAACTGTGTATATGTTCTGTACAGTCGCAATAAGTTTGATTGTATGTATAAATTTCTCCCTTTGGAGATAAATAAAAACTTTTCTGTTAAAAAAAAAAAAACTCCCACTAGCACTTTATAAGCAGTTACAGCAAAACCTTTCGGGATAAAGGTTTCACATAAATAAATAAAACGGATCATGGTAAGCACCCCTGTCAAGTTAAATAGTTTGTCTCATCCCTGTAACCGATACATCTGGCAAAAGAGCTTGTTCTTTAAAAAAAAAATAGAGTTATTGGCCAGATCACCCAATGCAAATATAAGAAAGAAAGCCTAAAAAAAAACAAATGCAGCCATCACTACAAAATAATAAATGTTTGCTTTTGGGTTTAATACTGTTGTAAGCCCAAAGCCTAGGCAAAGGCTCTGGCTACAAGGAGCACTGTTTTTCACATTATTAGAGACTGCAAAAGGTCTAGAGTTTTCAATCAGAACCTGTCTGGTAGTCTTGCAAAAAAAAAAATACAAGAATCAGAAGGGCAAGATCATTGTGCAGCACTTCATAAAAGGAATGCACAAATATGACTGCCCCCATGTACATATGTAGGTTTTGTCACATGTACAGAGAAAGAAATTACCAAGTAGAAATAGGAATACTTACAATGATATCTAAAATGTATTTTAAAATTTAAGGATAGAGAGCATAGTCATGCAAAATATTTATTTGCAGTTTTTTGCGGGCCATGTGTCAGGGCAATGGCTGGTGTTGGTGCTTTAATCTCGAAAAGATGCAGCTTGTCACATTACCTGCCACCAGATGCGGATTGTCACTTGCCACGCCTCCTGCCACCAGATGCGGATTGTCACTTGCCACGCCTCCTGCCACCAGATGCGGATTGTCACATGCCACATCCCCTGCCACCAGATGCAGCTTGTCACGTCACTTGCCAGCTGTTACGGAATTTGTCACTTGCCATGTCCCCTGCCACCAGATGCAGCTTGTCACATCACCTGCCACCAGATGTGGATTGTCACTTGCCATGTCCCCTGCCACCATCAGGGCATCAACTCTCGACATCGGCTTCCCGCCCCGGCCAATCAGGACAGGAGGCCGAAGACCCAGAACCCGAAAATAAGACCAGGTCAACACAGAAGCCATGGCACCGGGCACCAGGAGAGCTGTGACCACTGGAGGGCTCTGCCAGTAGGGTGAATGTGGACCTGGAGGGGCCTGCCCACACCCCCACAAAATCCTCCAGCACCAGCCGCCACTGATACCAAGACATTTTGGACAATTTTATGCTCCCAAGTTTGTGGCAACAGTTTGGGGATGGTCTCTTCCTGTTCCAACATGACTGCACACCAGTGCACAAGCAAGGTCCATAAAGACATGAACAGTGGTGGCCTGAGCATTGTGGGTGCACGGGCGCGCCCGCCCGAACAACTCTGCCGCTCTCCCTATCCATGTGCCTGGCCCCTTACAGGATGCCGGTCACATGAATTCCTATGGCGGGGGTGTGTTTTTTGAAGCACCTGATTAGAGCCAGAGGCTCTAATAGGATTCAACATAGGGTGGGCTCAGAGTGTAGAGAGTGTGCCCCGATTCCACCCAATTGTGTGACCATAGCGAATAATTTTCGCTATTTTCACACTTCAGTTACTCCCCGCCATTCAGGAAGCAGGCCCCTGGTGCGGGGGGCATCAGTGCAGCGCCGCCCGGAAGGGGGGGGTTGTGCTGGTTGTTTGCTGCCCCCCAGAAGAAAAGCCCATCAGCCGCCACTGGACATGAATGAGCAAGTTTGGGGTGGAGGAACTTGACTGACCTGCACAGAGTCCTGACCGCAGCCCGATAGAACACCTTTGGGATGAATTAGAGCGGAGACTGCAAGCCAAGCCTTCTCATCCAACATCAGTGCCTGACTTCACAAATGCACTTCTGGAAGAATGGTCAAACATTCCCATAGACACACTCCTAAACCTTGTGGACAGCCTTCCCAGAAGAGTTAAAACTGTTATAGCTGCAAAGGGTGGGCTAACTCAATATTGAACCCTACGGACTAAGACTGGGATGTCATTAAAGTTCATGTGCGTGTAAAGGCAGGTGTCTCAATACTTTTGACAATATAGTATATGTGAATGGGGTCTTATTTGCATGCAATTGTTTTAGGACATGGAGACCATGGATGTGGCAGAGGGCAGGCGGGATAAGCAGCCAGTTTAGGACGAAGTCAGTCAATAGCAACAACAAAAGCTTTTAGTTTACTATAGTGATGTTCAATGTTCTTTACTTTCTATTGAAGAGGAGTAAAATTAGGCATGTGAATACATAAATATCTATAAATGAACTGACGCGTTGGCGCTCACTTATAAAAACTGCGTCTTGCAGCAACCAATCACAGATTACAGAAAAGTGAAAGCGATAAAGATTTTTAAAAAACAGGTATCAGTGGACCATTTTTAGTGCGCGTTTCGCCGCGTAGGTGTAGTAAAACAGCATTATTAAATCTCATAAATACTCATCTTCTCCAGATACCTTCTTCTGACTCAAGTCAAGCGAAAGAGATTTCAATCACTTTAGTAAATGGACTCCGATGAATTGAATTCATTACAACAGCCATATCGGGCTCGTACGCAGCCTTTTCTCGCTTCCCCTTGTGCATGGGGTCTGTGGCATATTTACGCACTAATAACATTTTAATGGGGCCCCGTTATTCTCTAGTCGCAGCATCTGACGAGGTAGCCTGACAGATGTGTTCTGATTAGGTTTAGCTAGATGGTTTGCATTTGCGCACAGCGGCGGCGGAGAAGCCCACGGTGATGACAAGCAGGTACGACAAGGTCGCCGCATCCCTTAGCTGAGAAAATGAACCTCGTTGTGCGGCAGACGCTGAATATTGAATTTGACTCTTACTCCTGCTGCGAATTGCCAATTCTCTCGCCTATCTCCCACGCTGCCTCCGGGCATGACTGGGCCGCATGTTTTTCAAGAGACGGCAGTGGAAAAAAAAATCAACACAGAGCTGAACAGGGACTATGCAAAATTTAAAAAAATGGAAATTCATTTGACTCATTTGACCTGTGCGCTCCACAGGTCATCTTCATATAGACGGGGTAACCTACAGAGTTGAAACGCTTTGCTTGTGTCGCAATGTGCACGCCAGGATTTACTCGTCTGAATTCATTTTAAACTGATCCTTTTCAGATCAGCTTTTTATGCTTTAAGGATTTCATCAAATTGTATTTCAAACCCTCATCTGCTTTTTAACCAAAATACATTGAGACAGGCTTTTCCAGTAGATGTCAAAATCTTTTAAAATAAGTGCCATATGGGAGGAGTTCTGTCTTTAGTATAATCATGTGATCAGTTCTAGTGTTTCAAAAAGAAACTCTACATCCCTGTCATGCCTTTACCATCACCAGGAGTCTGCCAGTGTAGTAAGAATAAGCCTAGGTTCAAACTAGTGCTGCTGTATAATCATGCTTTTTTCAGTGCATTTTTGCATGTTATTACATGCGTTTTGATGCATTTTCATGCTTCATATATTTTTTTGTAAGGTGCAGAGAACTGGATTTTATAAATTGTGATAGTGGGAAGAATGCTCCTTACACTTATGATCACCGGGAAGAATTACCCCTTAATAGGTAGCTTAAAAGATCAGTGGTGTCAGTGAGAACTTATTTGAGAGGAAGAAATTGCTTATTACTCAAGGAACCCTTAGCAACCTCTGTAGGAACCCTTGGGTTCCATGGAAGCCTGGTTGAGGAACACTGGGTAAGACCCTCGGTCAAGATGTTCTTGCTGCCTTTGTCCCCATTTGGAAGATTCAACACTCTATTTGTTCTGGTGACCACTGTCATAGAGAAAACAGTGGGGAGAAATCCAAAATTTTAGAGGTGTCCCTCGATCAAGAGGTGAGGAGAAATATTCCAATGGGGACACCTGTTCCTGGGACAACTAAGAGGGGAATCTCCTTCACTTTGGGAGATTTTCTTTAACTTCCTGATGCATCTCTGGAATAGGAAAAGAAAAGAAATGTCCCTAATCGTACACAGACAGCAAAAAAACTGACAGGTTTTTTAACCCTTCCCTACTCTAAAATCTAAACCTAAAATGACAAAAAATTGTCTTTGCATACACTTTAATGACACTAAAACAACAGAGGAGTAGTGTAGCTGCTGGAATTCTCAACAGATGTAATAAGCCATTGGGTGTTTTGGGCCATCATACTCAACTTATAATTGAATTAACACTTTTGGGTGGAGGGATTTAATTTCCTGGGCTTTGGCATTCAGGGACAGTAAAGCTAAGCATCAATATGACATGATAGTAACCTGAAAAAAACTCAGTCTGTGGGCTCTTCCCAATGCTGCTGGCTGGCCAGAGTCAGAGAATAATCAGCTGGGTGGGTTAGTTATCACTATTGTCCTCTTTAAGCAATGGAAGAAATGTCTCTCACCCCTCCTTTCGCTGTAGCAGGAATATTTTTTGGTTGACAGTGGATTCAATGGCAGACAGGTGCATCTTAAGGTGGTTTGATGGCATCTACATGTATGACCACGCTTTGAGCACCTGAAATAAAAATATTCTCTTTAGACCAGCACAGGACACGTATGGCAAAAAAGATGCAGGAGCCAACTTCAGAAATGACAGCAAGCAGTGTGCTCCAAAGGCCACCACCCCACATGAAAATGTTTTTGGACTAATTAGTGTGACTGTAACCTGGTACATTGTTTTCTGAGTTCAGAGGAAACAACTCGATTGAATTTTATAATTATCTTTCTCTTGTACATGAATCCCTCCTGAAACCTGAAGATGGTGCTTTATTCTGCTGCAGTGGTCTGTGGCTTCAGTGGATTCTTTTAAGCTCCTTTTGGCTGCCTCTTGTGTTCATCAAAATGGAAGTTCAGCAAAACGTCTTGATCCATTGGGGGCACAGACATATAGAATCTTGTTTGTATGCTGCCTGTAGAGGCATTTTAATTGTTTACTCTTGCTGAAGAGCGAAATATAAAACGTATAGTCTTGTAGGGGTTGCATTCGGTGGTGGTAAGATGAGAATGCAATTGACAAGAATGATGGCTGCAGCACAGATATAATAACACCAAGTAGAGTCTAGATAAATAATAGCATGATGTTTAATAACTGTTAAAGGGGTCAGCCAATAACCTAGCCATCCAAACAATTGAACAACGAATGGGTGGCAGTTGGCTGTTTGGCTGTACACTTAGTAACACATGGGTGAGAGGGGAAGGGGTCCCTTATCAATGATATTAACATACTGTATAAGGGTTAGTGGGGAGATGGAATGCCAATGAGGGGGGGGGGGGTCATTTGTAAATAGTGAGGTTAAATACCATTAAGTATATCTAAAACAGTGTTCTATGGACACTCTACAAGTGTTAATTGATTGTGTGGAGGGATTTTAATTGCTCCTATTTTCAAAACTATCACCTAAAGCTGAACTCTGGCCTAACCCCCACTAAACTTCACCTCTCCCCAACTAGCTAATCCCCTAATTAGATTAAAAAGACCCATTTATTTCCCTAAATTCATGGTAAAAAGATGTACAAAGTCTTGAATCACTTATATTCTGACCTTCAGAGAGAAACGGTCCTTCTTAGAGAGCCTACAAAGCTGTTTCCTTTTGGTGGGGACCTCAGTGCCTCACCGGCCATGAAGACACCAACGGCAGCATGATGGCTTTCTAACACTGGGCAATAACTAGATCAGTCAGCAGCAGGCCTAGGCTACAACAGTGGATCACGGGTCTCCATTCTTAAATAAGGTCCCACAGTAACGGTGGCCTCAGGTGCGTGGCAAATTTATCTGAAGATGCCTCTAAATTTCAGTTGCCCTTTCAATAGTAATTTGCATCTGATAATATAATTTTAGCATCAGTTTTGAAGGGTTCTAAATGGTATTTGGGTAAAGGGAATCTAAAATGGTTGGATTGTCAACAAACAATGAGAACTTTGCATCTTTGGTCTACTGAACCTTCCCAGCTAGGCTGAACCTTCAAACTGCTGACCCCGTGCTTTAACCAATTCTTGAGAACCTCCTTGTATCCTGTATTATTATTAAGAGTCTTTTGAAGCTTCTTTCTGGCCTGACTTCATAAGCGTTCCTGCAGCGTTGAGGGAAGTCCAGATGTGTGGGGTGGTGGGAGCCCGCTGGTTGTGTGTTCACACACCGTCTGCTTACTGGGCAAGCACAGAAGCTAAAGGAATTATCAGAACTAATTAATTAGCTGTGAGGAAGTTCCCAGTCTCCTATCAGCAGGTGACAATGACGCAAAAGATCAAACGAGGGTCATTATCACTGCATTATTATTCATCAGTACCTTAGAATATTAGTCTGAAAATAGTCACTCATTTTCTCTTCCTCATTTCTCACTCTCTCTTTTCATTCCCTCATTTTCTCTCTCTCTTTCTCGATATCCCTCCTTTCCTTTTCTCTGTTTTCTCTCAATTTTCACTCCCCTCTCTTTCTCTATTTCTCCACCCCTTTCCAATTCCTTCCTCTCAGTCTCTGTGTATCTCTTTCTATAAAAAATGAAGTGAAAAGTTTGGAAGGTGAAAGAAATTGGGTTTTCTTTCACAGTTCAGTGGAGGACTCCTTAAAACAGAACTCCAGGTATGATCTTTATTGCATACTTAGATTGGTTTGGCTTGGACCAATGTAAGTATGCATATCTTACTCATGCCTATGCTGGGGAAGCTGACAATCACTGTAGTAGTTGCAGCTGCTACAGTGACCACTGCTATCTCCCGCGCCAAGTGGCTGTCCTACGGCACACTGACCACAGGTTGTCGCTTGTTCAGCACTGAATGTTTTTTAATGAATGCGTTCTGTGATTGGTCAAGGTGGGAGCATGCTGATATGATCACCACCTTGTCCAATCTGCATTTACAAGGTAAATGGTGGCATTGTTGAGTGAGCAACCCGCTGTGGTCAGTGAGCAGAGGGAACGCTCTTGGCCCAGGACCCAAAACATTGTGGTATAGTAGTACCACAGGCTACATATGAGATTGATCCAAGCTGAACCAGCAAAAGTATGTCTAGCACTACCCCTACAAGGGCCACTGATTTATGTCCCAGGTTCCCTTCCCGCTAGTGCAGCAACAGCCAAGCAAACAGCAACTTTAACTCCTCTGGCTCAGAAAAGAGTCTAGGTGTTGCCTTTTTAAAATTTTATCGCTGATCAACTTGGATGGGGTTTTGGGAGCAGTGGGATACTCCAGAACACTAAACATGAATGTGAAAACACTGTTCACTTAGCCGCATCTTATTTACACAGTCCAAGCATTAGGACAAGAAGTGTACAGCACTGGTACACCATTAACAATGTCCCATGCAGTGGCGGCCAGTGGTAATTTTTTTTTTTGGGGGGGGGGGGGGCGACAAACAGTTGGCGGGCAGGTCTGGTGCACTTACCCCATCTATGCAGCACTTCACCAGCGGCTTCCCTTGCTCGGCGGTGGCGACAGCTTTCCCTTCCTCTGATCTCCACGGCATCAGCGTCTTCTGTTTCCTCCCTCCTCCTCGGTGGCCAATCGGGTGTCTTCTCTTTAGGCCAATCGGAAAACGGGTCTCAGACCTGCTTCTGATTGGCCGGATTAAGGATCAGTGTAACAACAGTGGGTATTTATTCGCTGTTGTAACACCTGGGTGGGCTCATGGCGCAATGCTCTGCGTTCTGAGTCCACCCTATTTTGAAGCCCATTAGAGCCTACGGCTCTAATCAGGTGCTTCAACCCCCCCCCCCCGCTGTAATTCAGGCGACCTGCGTCCTGATAGGGGCCAGATGCATGACAAGGGGGTTGCGGCGGCGGTGGATAGATTCATGCTATGCATGAATCTATCCATTACTAATGGATGGGCCGATGGCCTAATGGATGGGCCGCCACTGGTCCCAGGCCAGGCAGGCCTTAAACTGATTCCAGCAGGGGATAAAAACAGCAACAGTCACTGGGATCCTTACTTCTTTAGGTTTGTACTCACAATGTCTCCAGGGTGCCTCCCTCAGACTCAGGCAGGCAGACTCCCCTGTAGAGCTCCTAGATAAGATCCTCAGTGGCACTATTTATTTGGCTCCCAAAGAACATGTAGCAGGATAGGCCCCCCAGCTAAACACAGCTAGGATCTCGATTAGACGGGCAATACCTTCCAGTAGGACAGCCAGGAAGGGCTGGCACCCCTTGTGGCTGGGAACCTCTCCTCCTGGAAAAGAATCCCGCTCTCTGGTACTACAAACTATTTATGCACCCCCCAACCACCACCTGGGCAAACCTCCCCAGAGATTGGCTGGAGCTGCATAAATATTCAGGCTGCTTATCTGACGCTAACACCTACTATATTCTTTAAATCACCAGAACACAGGGGAAAGCAATCAAACTCACAGCCTGCAGAGCCCAGAGCAGCCTAAAGCAACTACACCTTGCTCCATTGTTTACAGCAGAGCCACAAAGTTAAATTTGCCTACTCCTCACTAGTAGCCTAACTGGGAGGGTGCTACACATGCAATAAAAATCAGTCCAGCTTTATGGGTGTAAACCTTGTAAGGTTTGTAAGGAAGTGGCTTTGCGTTGTCAGCCTGGAACAGGAGGCACTGTCACTGGCAGGATCTCCTGGTAAGAAGCTTTGCAAATTGCAACAGATTCACAAAAAAACGATTTGTTTAAGAAAATGATATGCAGTGAGACATGATGACAAACACACTGAAAGATAGATTTTGGGTTTACGAATACACTTAAAAATTGTGTATTTCAAATACTGGAATTCAGGTTGTTTGCAGACTAATGCGTACCATAAAGTAGATAGCCTTTATAAATGGTGAACTGAAAGGGAGGAACTTTTTAACGAAACACACAATGATGCCGCAGCGGATTGCTGAATGTCAACGTCCCTTTTCTAGGGAGTGCTGACAGCTGTCACAATGATCAGTTTGCCTTTCTCCACACAGAACTGCGTCCCTGTATCCCATCTGACATGCGGCATCCAATAAACACATTTTTTCTCATCGTTTTTGGAGAGTGGTCAGTTTGCCTTTTTTTAAATCGAGTGTGCAAAAAAAATTTTGCCCACTGAAAGCTCTTCATAACGAACATCGCTGAGCATTTTTTTTTTTGTGTTATACTGCATGGTTTTCCAGATTCTGGCGCTAGCCCCCGGAAAGGCTATTGCATCAGGTCAAATAGAACAAACCGTGAACATGCAATAACATCGCAGACTTGGCTGGAGGCTTCACAATCACAAAGCAGAAATTACGTGGAAATTGTAAACACACGGGAAGCCAAAACACAAACACGAGGACGAAACGGAACAGTCCCTCCAGGCCCTCTGTCCGTTTTGTTTTCCGTGTATCGCTGGACAAAAATGAATGTACACTTTCAAGCGGCAGGAGCCTGTGAGTGAGTCCGGCCCACCTGAAGCTTCATTTGGCTGTCTGATAGGAGATGATGTTGTACTGATGGAGGGTTTGGCAAGAGCTGCCGCTGAAATAACAGCAGTAATGATATCTCGGGGGTTGCAGGTTACACTGTCGATAATAATAAGTGGAGATGGGGGGGCATGGTGTCAGGGAGAGGGTCATGGCGCAGGTCCGCATAGATTGAGCGCAGAGCTGTGGGAACACAGGAGCTCACCTCTCAAAGTGCCCCCTCCACCACCACCGCCTCCATCACAAACAGTCCAGGCAGACTACAAGGCGGTTCTCATGGAGGAGCAAACTGCAGGATGTGCCAATTTCACACTGTCTTTCAGAGTGGAAAAAATAACAGAGCCTCTTCGATGAATTAAAATGTATTCTCAGCTCCTGACAAGACCTAACGTTTTTTGCTGTAAAGCCATAGGCGTTGAGTTGCCCACGCACATAATATTCACATTGTGAGATCCTTGTTATGTTGATTGCATCGGACGCAGGTTGTAGTCTGTGCAATGCTGTGAAATGCCTTGTTCCCACGTAACATAACCCAAAGCTTTGCTGATGTGGGTCAGCGTGCGTTTTAGGTGCACTGTTTTTTTTTTTTTTGTTTTTTTAATTAAACGGAACAGCAAAATGCAAGTCAGTGCAACAAAAATACAGCTTGTAGGGTTTATTCCAATGGTGCACATTGCAGTGTTCAGGTTCTTCTGACAACAATGCACAGTGTCTTGCAAAAGTATTCGCCCCCCTTGGCATTTTTCGTGTTTTGTTGCCTCACAACCTGGAATTAACATGGATTGTTTGAAGATTTGCATCATTTAATTTACAGAACATGCCCACAACTTTGAAGATTTTTTTTTATTATTATTGTGAAGCAAACAACAAATAGGACAAAATAACAGAAAAAGTCAATGTGCATAACTATTCACAATACTTTGTAGAGCCACCTTTAGCGGCTATCACAGCTCCAAGTCGCTTTGGATAAGTCTCTATGAGCTTGCCCCATCTTACCACTGGGAATTTTGCCCATTCCTCCTTGCAAAACTGCTCCAGCCCCTTCAAGTTGGATGGTTTGCACTTGTAATCTTTAAGTCTGACCACAGATTTTCTATTGGATTGAGGTCTGGGCTTTGACTAGGCCATTCCAACACATTTACATGTTTCCCCTTAAACCACTCAAGTGTTGCTTTGGCAGTGTGTTTGGGGTTATTGTCCTGCTGGAAGGTGAACCTCTGTCCTAGCCTCAAAACACACAGAGTGGTACAGGTTTGCTCAAGAATATCCCTGTATTTAGCACCATCCATCTTTCCCTCAACTCTGACTAGTTTCCCAGTCCCGACTGCTGAAAAACATTCCCACAGCATGATGCTGCCACCACCATGTTTCACTGTGGGGATGATGTTCTTTGGGTGATGTGATGAGTTTGGTTTGTGCCTGACATAGCATTTTCTTTGATGGCCAAAAAGTTCAATTTTAGTCTCATCAGACCAGAGCACCTTCCTCCATACATTTTGGGAGTCTCCCACATGCCTTTTCGCAAACTCAAAACGTGCCATTTTGTTTTTTGCTGAAAGTAATGGCTTTCTTCTGGCTACTCTGCCATAAAGTCCAACTCTATGGAGCGTACGGCTTATTGTGGTCCTATGTACAGATACTCCAGTCTCTGCTGTGGAACTCTGCAGCTCCTCCAGGGTTACCTTAGGTCTTTGTGCTGCCTCTCTGATTAATGCCCTCCTTGCCCGGTCCGTGAGTTTTGGTGTGCGGCCGTCTCTTGGCAGGTTTTCCGTTGTGCCATGTTCTTTCCATTTGGTTATGATAGATTTGATGGTGCTCCTAGGGATCATCAAAGATTTGGATATTTTCATATAACCTAACCCTGACTTGTACTTCTCAACAACATTGTCCCTTACTTGTTTAGAGAGTTCCTTGGTCTTCATAGCAGTGTTTGGTTAGTGGTGCTTCTTGCTTAAGTGTTGCAGCCTCTGGGGCCTTTCAAAAAGGTGTGTATATATGTAATGAAAGATCATGTGACACTTAGATTGCACACAGGTGGACATCATTTCACCAATTATGTGACTTCTGAAGGTAATTGGTTGCACCAGAGCTTTTTATGGGGTTCATAACAAAGGGGGTAAATACATATGCACATGCCAACTATCAGTTTTTTATTTCTGAAAAATAGCTTTATGTATATATTTTTCTTATTTTACTTCACCAACTTAGACTATTGTGTTCTGATCCATCACATATAATTCAGATTAAAAAAAACATTGAACCAAAGGCTGTAATGTAACAAAATAGGTAAAAAGCCAAGGGGGGAGAATACTTTTGCAAGGCACTGTATAATGTATTACTGCAAAAATGGGTTTAATTCCTGATGTGTTGACAGGGCTGTGGATCTTTATTGAATCCTAATATTAGTAGAGTCATAATGTTCCTGTCTCCTCAGGGGCTCTTTTTTCTATCCAGCCATTGCTGTAGTGCACCAGGTCACCCTACTGTGTAAAATCAACTGGGAACACCTGTTCCTAAGCCCCCTGAATGTGCAGGTCAGATATAGCCATTCCTCTGTCTTGGATAGGGAGGGAGGTTGCCCAAAGTTTAGCCCTTTTACAGGAAGACAAAGATGTCCAGAAACCCATGTAAGGAGGTGGCAGGAATGCAGCTGCAATGGATTCCATAATTCATATGAAAGCGGAGTTCCGCCAAATTTATTTATTTTTTTAAAGTCAGCAGTTACAAATACTGCAGCTGCTAACATTTAAAATATGGACACTTACCTATCCAGGGCACCCGCGATGTCGGCACCCGAAGCCAATCTGTCCCTCGGCTCTCGGGTGAAGGCGTCGCCATCTTCGGTAAGGGAATCAGGAAGTGAAGCCTTGCAGCTTCACAGCCTGGTTCCCTACTGCGCATGTGCTACTCGCGCTGCGCTATCCAACTGGTCCCTGCTATCTTCTGGGACCTGAAGACAGCGGGGGGACGGAGGAGGCGCCGGACATGGCATAGATATCTATGCCCGGAAGTGAGAGAAAATACCTGGATTATACAGGTATCTGCTCCCCCCTGAAAGGTGCCAAATGTGACACTGGAGGGGGGAAGGATTCTGAAAAGCAGAAGTTCCATTTTTGGGTGGAACTACGCTTTAAAGTGGAATGACCTCCAAGTACCTGAACACACATTGCTTTACCTACCAAAATATTTTTATTCTGTTCAGCTAGTCTTGTGATTAACACATCCCCTTCCCACTGCATATCAAGGAGGGCAACATCACCTTTTATTAATATGGACAAAAAATTTCCTGTATCACCTGCCAGCTCATTGGACTACCAATTTGGATAATCACAGAATTCTCTGTTCTCCCTTTCACCCCTCTGCTAGCCACCTGAAAACCTCTCCCCACACTGTACCATTCAACCTGACTGGCTCCTGGTGTAGAACCTCCCATTCTCAGCCTGATTTCTACTGTGTGGGGGATTGCAGAAAATAATAAAAAGATTTCAACCAGGTATACTATTTAAATTATATACAGTATTTTTAAATAATACATAACTAGACTAAAACATAGATAGATAGATAGATAGATAGATAGATAGATAGATAGATAGATAGATAGATAGATAGATAGATAGATAGATAGATAGATAGATAGATAGATAGATAGATAGATAGATAGATAGATAGATAGATAGACAGATTGATCAGAATCAGAATCGAACACCTTGACTTGCTGACTTACAGCTATAATCCCAGCTGTAATGATGCCTTCTATTTATCTCTCCCAATGTTAATTTGTTCCCCTTTAATCGCCGGTTCCTGCGGTTACCATGGAAACAGCATGGGCTGCCCAGGGCCTTTTCCGATAAATATACATTTTAACCTCCCATCACATAATATCTCAGCACTGTAGAATGCCTGCCAGGTTCACATTTAAGCGCAGAATCTTCGACCTGCTCGGGGAGAGAGATGCGCGCCGCAGACAATTTAATCACAATTCTTCATTATTTAAACGGCAGAAAATTAAACGGCTTTGCCATGACAGGCTTGTATGCAGAATATTCTGTACTCAGAGCGTGAAGGCTCATCTGTAATGGAATGTGCTAAAATCGGTCTTTTGATTATATTTGTTATTGTGCATTTTAAAGCAGACCCCCAGTCTGATAGGACGATGAGACGTGGCGCTCTCAATATGACACCTTCCATTGCAATGGAAGACCAGCTAGCCCGGTGTCTGACACCTCCACAAGCCAAGTGCTTTTGTGTCCTGCTGACTGACAGCACAATTTACACACAGTGGTCATCTCGTCTTTCCTGCTCTGCTGTGCGATCTCACTTCAAAATACCCAGAATGCTCTCTAGAACTAGAGTCACAGATGCAGCCTATATTAAGTGTTTTTTTGCATAATAAAATATTCATCTAAATAATAAAAAAAAAAAAAAAAGAATGATAATAAAAAGGCTATAAAATAGTTTAAAAAAAAGTTTTAAAATAAAAAATGAGGCCTTGTTTACACAGGCGTATTTAAGTGTATGGCTGTTAGAGGGCGATGTTAGCCCACCCAGGGATGCACAGAACACCTGCTGTCCATATTCATGTCAATTGGGATGCAGCAGCTGCATGGACACAGCTGCTGCTTCCAATCTGATACCCTCGTGGGTGCGGGTGTTTCTCGTTCAAGGACCTGCACACACCTGTACCCAAATGGATGGGAGCAGTGGCTGTGTCTATGCAGCCACAGCATCCCAATTGACGTGAATGGGACAGCCTGCACAGGGATGCTCGGAATACCTGTGTGGGAAAACACGGCCCTTGCACAGGCGTATGCTTAGTTGTGCTCGTACAAATGAGGCCTTACAATAAAAATTATCCGAAACCATTAAAATCTGAATTTCATTGCATTAAAGAGGTAGCGGCATTAAAAAATAAAAATAAATACCCTGCAAGGCAATGGCATAATTTGCTAGTATGCACGTGATCAGGGCATATCAGGGTCGTTCAGGCGGCTTCTGTCGAAGGGGCATGACTGAAAAAGGTCTGCTGATCGGCTCCCGGAGTGTTCTGGCGGGGGGGCCGTCCTCCTGTCAGAACACAATAGAACAGCAGGGGAGATCAATGTACTATTGTTGGATAGTTAGTTTAGCAGCTCCTCCCGAGCCATTAGTTTTTTGTTTTTTTTTGTTCAACCCTACCGGGTTGAACAAAAAAAAAAACTACTAGGCTTTAGAGTATATTATCTGAGAGACAATAGCCATAAAGATTGTTTAAGGGCTAGTTTACACTTGCTTCAAAACATGGCTTTGGACACACTTTGTTAAAGCTCTCTAAACGCCAGTCAAAGCTCCTGTCACTAAAAAACATGGTTAGCTTACAGTCCTGTTTACACCTGCTTTTGCTTGGTGCTTCGATGAGGCTTCGGTGGAGCTTTGATGAGGCTTTAGTGGGGCTTCCAGCGAGCTTTGCCATAGACTTCTATGGAGGCTTTGAAGACGCTTTGAAGCACCACTGAAGCTACACGGCTTATAATTTTTCAAGCAAAGCCAAAGCAAAGCAAAGCAAAAGCAGGTGTGAATAGGACTGTAAGCTAACCATTTTATTTAGTGACTAGTGTTCAGAGAGCTTTAACAAAGCCCGTCCGAAGCCTTGTTTTGAAGCAAGTGTAAACTAGCCTTTAATGTGTGTTGAAGCCGAAGCAAGTGTAAATGATCCCTTAAAAAGAGGAGTTCCCACTAAAAAAAAAATGAAAGTCAGCAGCTACAAACACTGCAACTGCTGACTTTTAATAATCGGACACTTACCTGTCTCAGGGTCCAGCGTTGCGGGGAATCGGAAGCCCCGCTCATCTCCCCCCTCAGTTCGGCGGCGCCGGCATTGCAACTGTGGGCGCTCAGCCACAGACTGGTTGCTCACCAACTCTGTGCACACAGCTAGCAGCCTCTTGCTATACTGGCTTCCACCTCTCTCCTAGGTGGAGCTCTCCTGACTCCTGGGCCAGATCTTCTGTCTGCCAGAGTGGAGCCCAGAACCATGGTCAGGTCACTACTAATAGCCCAGCACACACATAATCAGTGTGCTGATGGTTCTGAATACCTTGACCCAGGATTGGAGATTTCATCCCATCACTTTGAAATCTTCAGTCTCCAGGTCCCAAAACGGACTTTACCAAACACTGAGGAAACTGAGAAGCCAGTTTCCTCTCCCTGGAGCCCCTCACCCTGCCTGGTTGAGAATTCTGGGTCATAATCTCTTTCTAGACCCTGACAGGACAACACTCTGCCACACTATATAAAGTGGCCACAAGTACTTCTGGCCTGAGGATGGACCTCCTGTAGCGCTACCCCCTTGAGGGACGCTATTTTAAAAGGGTTTCCGTTCACTCTTGAGGCCCCAACTGAGTTTTTCCCCTCTTTCACTGACACCACCAAACATGCACACACTGCTACTGACTCTGAAGAGGCAATGTGATTTTGTGTACCAAGCTAGATCTTTATAAAGAATGCAAGGTTTTGAAACAATTTCACATTACACTGCAATGAGCATAACATGAACAGGATTTACTTAAGCCAGGGGTGTCCAAACTTTTTTCAAAGAGGGCCAGATTTGATGAATAGAACATGCTTGAGGGCCGACCATTTTGCCTGACATTCTTAAACCATTAAAATTTTGTCTAAGTGTGTCCGTCCGAGCGCTAATACACGGCCCAACAAGAATTCTCTTGCCTTTGTGCTGTGTGTGGTGAATAGATGAGCTCGGGCGTGTTATTTGGATATACCGTATTTAATCGGCTTATAATACACACCTTCACTTTAAAAAGGAAGTTTCAGGAAAAAAAATCTTAAATTTTAAATAAAGAACTGTGAAGCAAAATAAGGGTCAGTGCCCATCAATGCAGCCTAATCAGTGCCTATCTGCAGCCCCCACCATATTGCCATGAATGCAGCTCCCACCGTATTGCCATGAATGCAGCCCCCACCATATTGC
This sequence comes from Lithobates clamitans, assembly GCA_037952925.1. NCBI lineage: Eukaryota > Metazoa > Chordata > Amphibia > Anura > Ranidae > Lithobates > Lithobates clamitans. Next base: position 1,780,357 of record JBBGZY010001145.1, read on the forward strand.
CATGAATGCAGCCCCCACAGAATTGCCATGAATGCAGCTCCCACAGTATTGCCATGAATGCAGCCCCCACAGTATTGCCATGAATGCAGCCCCCACAGTATTGCCATGAATGCAGCCCCCACAGTATTGCCATGAATGCAGCCCCCACCGTATTGCCATGAATGCAGCCCCCACCGTATTGCCATGAATGCAGCCCCCACCGTATTGCCATGAATGCAGCCCCCACCGTATTGCCATGAATGCAGCCCCCACCGTATTGCCATGAATGCAGCCCCCACCATATTGCCATGAATGCAGCCCCCACTGTATTGCCACGAATGCAGCCCCCACTGTATTGCCATGAATGCAGCCCCCACAGTATTGCCACGAATGCAGCCCCCACAGTATTTCCACAAATGCAGCTCCCACCATATTGCCACGAATGCAGCCCCCACCATATTGCCATGAATGCAGCCCCCACAGTATTGCCATGAATGCAGCCCCCACAGTATTGCCATGAATGCAGCCCCCACAGTATTGCCATGAATGCAGCCCCCACAGTATTGCCATGAATGCAGCCCCCCACAATATTGCCATGAATGCAGCCCCCACATTGACATGAATGCAGCCACCACATTGACATGAATACAGCCCCCACTCCATTGCCATGAATGCAGCCCCCACCATATTGACATGAATGCAGCCCCCACCGTATTGACATGAATGCAGCCCCCACATTGGCATGAATGCAGCCCCCACCACATTGACATGGATGCAGCCCCCACCACATTGACATGAATGCAGCCCCCACATTGACATGAATGCAGACTCACCATTGCCATCAGTGCAGCCTGGTTCATGTCCATCTGCAGCCTTGGAGGAGACAGGGAGGGGGCGGGACGAGCGCCAACAGATATACAGGAGAAACTCCTGTTTTTATCGGCAGCCTCTTTAATTGAAAGTCCTGCCTCCTATGATGGACAAAACAATTGTCCAATAGCAGCGCAGGAGACGGGACTTCCTTTTACACAGGAGGCCGTGTAAGCAGGTAATTCTCCTGTATCCTGTACGGCGCTCGTCCCGCCCTCTCCAAGGCAGCCAGCATATCTATCTTTTGTGGCCCCCGGCGCTCGGGGATTCGTTGGGGGCCACAAAAGACATATATGCCAAAATTACCAGGCGGGCCTTCCGAAACCGGACCGCGGGCCGCGATTGGCCCGCGGGCCGGACTTTGTATATGCCTGACTTAAGCAGTACTCTATGCTGTAAGCATTTGACTTTAGTGGTAATTCTTGTAAACCTGAGCTTAATATAAGACAGGACCTCTTTTCCTTTAATTAAAATTAGCATAAAAGTTCAGCCCCAGCACCAGATTTGGAAAAGGTCCTCCCTGAGATCATAAGCAGAGAAATAATATTGAAACTAAATCTCAAGGATGTCCTGAGCCAAGGATTAAGGTATACTGTTGTGACATTAACCTAGAAGTAAAACATAACACATATTATTGGCCAAACAATGGAGCTCTTTGATGGTGCACTTTGGAGTCCTTATGTCTTTCCCTTCTGTAAAACTATTAGCAAGTGAGAAGACAAAAACTGAAAAGTTGCATAAACCTCGGAGTTCCCCTTTAATAATCTCCTGGTCAGCGTAGCAGCTAGTAGTATTAAAGGTATGAATTTCATCTGAAGAAAAAAAGTTATTGTTCCTGTGTGGGGAAATCCCCAGCTGCAGCTGTTTATATGTAGAGCAGGTAAGGCACTTGCAGAATGTCTCCTACTGCAGCAGTTATTTTGTAACCCAAACTGAGTGCAAAGACTGGTAACATGTGACCAACAGTTCTTTAGCAATAAGGCAAGCACTGGTGATGAGAATCCAGCTCCTATTCATTAGCACTACTGGAGTGTCCAAATTATTGTATCCCCAATGGTAACTCACTCTTACTTATAGTGGGAGTGTGCACTGAGTTCCTCTCCCTCTACATTCACCTGTCCTTTGTGTCCAACAGTATAGATCCCATAGCAGGAACAAGTCTGTAAGAGAGGGGGTCCTTCCCTGGACTCTAAATTATCTATAGTGCGGTTAAACATGCAGACAGTTCAACAAGATATATGGTTCATTTACACCAACTTCTGTTGATCAGTAGTCTGGCAGCGGCCTTCAGTACAATGGCTCTGAGTGTCCTCTGCAGGCTCCGGCCTAGTATCTGTCTCCTCATCTGTGCACATGGCAAAAGGCTCTCCAGCAGTTCAGCACACTGACACAGCGCTCCCGCTTCCTTCACACAGCAATGTCGTCACTACACTACTCAGTCTCTTTTTCTCCTCTTGGCAGCACCCAGTCAGCCTCCTCTCTCGCTCTTATTTGCAGTCCTCTCCAGCACTTCCCCTTCTATTCCCTTCCCGTGCGCACCCTTTTTCTTTGAAAATGGCCCCTGCTCTTATCAAAATCCTTGAGTAATGTAGTCCAGCTTCATCGAAAGGTACTTGGAGATTTTCTCTAACAGCATACAAATCCCAGAACTCCCTGGAAGAACTTTCTGTGTTCTGAAATGACTCAGTTCTGACACATGCCATCTTGTGGCCATTTTTGAATATAGCACCTCTAACATTCCCAGGCGTAATAGATGAATTACTGCACCACTAGGTTGAGGACAATATGCCAAGCAAGTACACATCTGATTTCTCCTAGGCAAAAGGCAGCCAGCAGGGTTAGTGCTGTTGTCACACCCAACCATGCCTGGCTGAAGACGGAGTGGGGTTAACCTAGTCCAATGTGGCTCCTGTCTCTCAGGCATACAATCTGTAACACAGCATGGCAGCTTTTAGTCTGGGATGTTTCATTTGCTGTGGGGCACTTGGAGGGGACTGGCAGATCCCCCACCATCAAGAGAAGAGCTAAAGAGGCAGAGAACCCTGTAGGTCTTGAGACCAGCCATAGAGGATTGAGCATAAAAATATTGTTGCCCTGCAAGATATTTATGAGAGTCCCACTCACCTTTACTTGGCAATGGAACTGGGCACTTCCTGTGAGAATAACTCCTAGCTAGGAGTTTATTATCCCCACATTATAGGGATTGTCTGTACGTGGTGGACAGCGGGCTTACCTTAAGGTTTATGAAGTGGGATTTTGGTGTCTCCATCCTATGAAAGGCCCCGACCGGGTTAAGGTCGCAAGCTCTCCTATGCTTGCCGGTTGGTAAGCGCGCATTTTTATTAATATCACAGTGGTGCGGTGAAGGATTCATCCACTCCTTACTTACATTCCTGCCTTTAGACGGGGACCCCTGCCTATGTCTCTTCACTTCACTGTACTTATTTGGATTTTGATCATGGATTAGGACTGCTATCAAAATATATATGATTTGATTATGAACTTTTGTTAATATTATCCTAATCTTGTGTATATATATTCATTGTATCATATTGGTTCATTTATACCTATATTGGCTCAAATTTTTTTAACACTCACAGCGCTGCTCCTTATATTGACTTGGAGGGGACTGCTGGTTCCTAAATTTGGAGAGTGAGACCAGTGAGGAGGAGGGGGTAGAGGTGACTTCACTGTCACCATTGGACAAGACATGTGGCAGCACTATCTGCTCCAGCAGTGTGCCTTGTCCTGCATTCTTCCCAGCTGCTAGAAGATTGACCCAGTGTGTTGTAAAGGATATGTAGTGTCCCTGCCCATGCTTACTGGAAAACATTTCTGTGGTCATGTGTACCCTGTCGTAGACACAACCTATTGGTGGAGTGCAGGAATGGCCTTCTGGGCTAATTAATGGAGGCTCCCTGACACTGTCGAGTACTACAGGTCATAATCTCTCAGGCAGGGGACTGATTCCAGAAGCTGGAAAAAAAAAAGCTACAAACCCAGCAGTTTTGCCATGCTGCCATTAAGACATTGGGCATTGAGTGATTTGGAGACTTTTTTGCCATGGCTCCGGCAGCTGTAGCAGTGACACCTGCCTTGGGAGGAATGTTGCTGAACATACATGGTTTGCCTCGAAACCTCATCCCCACTAACTACATACTATATGTGTTTTATTTGTGACCACGGTGGATTATTGCACTTTGCATATTACCATTGCTTTTTGCCTTTTTTTGCTGAACAGACTGGCATGATATTTTACCCGTCTGCTACAAGACTACTATTGCTCACTGTAGTTATGCGTCACTCAGATAATTCTCAGCATGAAACATATCTTATATGAATGGTGACCTTCAGACTGCGATCTGAGAGCGCAAATTGATGGCTATTTTCATCCCAGCATGATATTCACACTCCCAGCTCAGCCCTGCTGCCCCATCCTGCCACTGTGGTAGTTGGTTTCCAGTATATGAAGCAAAAACCCTATTCCTCCACAGACCAAAACAGGTAAAATAAGAAAAGGCTGACTTCATTCAAAAAAAGGGTCACTAGTACCAGTATGTAAAAGTTCCAAAACAGAAATGAGATATTCAACATTGATATATTTTTGTTCTGCCAGCCATTGTTATGTATAAACTGCCATTTTAGTCTACAGGAGGCTTACAAGTAAGAATTGGCTGAATTTCTCTATTGTAGAGGAAGTCAGCTGAGCTTGGGAAAATATTGCTTTGCTTATTGCAATTTTATGGTAAATATTTTTTACTTCTGCTGAGTTGCTGAAGGTTTTATCGATGCACGGTATTATGTTTTTCTTGCTAAGCTTCTTCTCATTGCTTTTTATTATTATTATTTTTAATTATTTCCTTTTATAAAGCAGAAACATGTTTCTTGGCTATAATATATGCTCTGTTTTGACCCTGTCATTCTTTCTTCACAGTCTCGCCTCCCTGGCATCAAAGTGAAGTACCTCTTCCTGGCATGGTTGGGCATTTTTGTGGGCAGCTGGGTAGTCTACATGCACTATTCCTCATACTCAGAGCTCTGCAGAGGACATGTGTGCCGCATGATCATTGTAAGTACCTGGTTTATAAATTAGAATTACCTTTACAATTAAGTGTTTTACATTTTTAAGATGTGTTTGCTTTTGTTGAAAATGAACAGTGAAGGTTCATATGAATCTGTCCTCACTTTAATGGAGGGGCGCAAGGGTCCACAGGAACGCTCTGCTGTCCCTGCGACACGTTTCATTGCTGCTGCTTACTAGGGAGGAGGAGGTCATCCAGAGCAGTGATGAAATGCACCAGGGGGACATCAGGACATTCCTGTGGCTACTTGGCTCTCTCCCCCCACTCCCCTTTGCAAGCAAGCGTCTTTGGTCATGATTCTTTTATCTAGAATATTTTGCTTGACAGAAGGGGCATGGAGCTTTTATTGCTATGGCGTTTCCAGTGATGGATAAAGTACTGATAATCTTGGCATTTATATTTGAGCATATAGCCATTTCATTGCACAGCAGTGCAGGAATATATTATAATGGATTTATAAATGTATACAAGATGGCACCTTCATGTGTGAACTTTGCTTTGGTTACATTAAAAGTACACTTGTGGTGTCCTTTTGGGATATTCAAATGTAAAATATATAGAGCTATTATGTTTTATTTATTATTGGGATTGCTCCATATAGCCTCATAGGAGACCTTATCTATTGATGATATCAGAGCATCTTCATTTGCATGGATTTATACATAGTTGAGTTTTTTTATCCGTGGAGGGGTACCACATTCATGAATTATATTAAAGTGAAATGCGATATAGCTAATATGCACTATACAGTATAATGAAATATTGTGCACTTAGAATCGTTGGATTTATGCTCCATTTTTTTCATCTAATCTGCCTTTATGGTGCCCTGCAGGTCAGGGCTGTAGATATTTTTTTTTCCCTGGAGCTCTCTTAAACTGCAAGAGTAACACAAATTAATGCCTCTTGCACCTGCTCAGTAAGGATGGCTTTTGGGGTGTTTTCTGAAAGCAATGGTCCTGTGTACAAGATAATAAGTCTCGTGCCATAGAAAAATATTGCCGTCCCTGCAAATATTGGGTGTGGTTCTCATTGCGCTGAATATTGGCCATGGCTTACAGGGACACAGAGTTTAGGGGTCAGTAGTAAGTGAGGCAGAGGATAGCTTTTGCCTAAGAGTGGGAGGGGCTTAAAGGGAGATGAATAAACAGAATCCGTGCCTAGTCGCTCTATACTTTGCACACATATACCGCAGACCTTAAACCTTCAAAATACTCATATTTACTATGTCACAAGTGACAATCTCAAGGATACCTTTAAATCTCAGAACAAACGATAATCTTTAAAAAAATTAAACATTTCCATCCCATATGCCTTTCTGCATACAGACACACAAGTGATCACTTTGTCTGACTGAGCCGACCTTAAGGAAGCCTCCTTACATCATGAATCCCCATCAGAGTTGCCCCTTACATCAGAGTCTCCCTCTTAGTCAGGATCCCCAAAGTCACCTCCCGTACATCAGGGTCCCTAGATTCCCCTTCCTTACATCAGGGTCCCCATAGTCGCCTTTTCAACATTAAATGAAGGTCTCAATAAGCCCCTTACCCTGCTTGCAGCATAGTCCACTCTGTTTGGTTCTCAGTGCAGCCCGCTGCCGAAAATGAAAGCTGGGAGGCGGGGCACTGGAAGAGGATCTGTAGGAGGAAGTTCTGTTCTCTTTACTGTAGCTGGGAGTGGAGCAAGCACTTGGTTGGATGCTAGGATGCTAGGCAGTCCTAGCAACCAACTACTAGAACTAATGGGCGGGTGGGATTGCAGCGGCAGTCAGAGTAAATGTAATGTATCTTGTGATATGGAGGTGCTATGGGAGAGCCATAAAAGACCCATGCACAGGGCTTTTTTTCTCAGCGAATAGGTGCAGGAACTCAACTATGCCCCCACTACACCGCTACAGTGGGAGAGTCTTTATGGGGCATTGTTAAATACCAGGAGTGCATTATGTAAGGAGTGCAGGGTTCAAGAATGTGCTATGTACAGAGTGCATAGATCAGGGGTGTGCTACGTACAGAGTGCATAGATCAGGGGTGTGCTATGTACAGAGTGCATATATCAGGAGTGTGCTACGTACAGAGTGCATAGATCAGGAGTGTGCTACGTACAGAGTGCATAGATCAGGAGTGTGCTACGTACAGAGTGCATAGATCAGGGGTGTGCTACGTACAGAGTGCATATATCAGGAGTGTGCTATGTACAGAGTGCATAGATCAGGAGTGTACTACATACAGAGTGCATAGATCAGAAGTGTGCTACGTACAGAGTGCATAGATCAGGGGTGTGCTACGTACAGAGTGCATAGATCAGGGGTGTGCTACGTACAGAGTGCACACCAGTACATTCAATCTCATATTTTTTCCTACGTACAGAGTGCATAGATCAGGGGTGTGCTACGTACAGAGTGCATAGATCAGGAGTGTGCTACTTACAGAGTGCATAGATCAGGAGTGAGTCAAAGGGTGTGACGGAACCTCTTGGGCACTCCGAATAGGTGCTTCCTTCCGTCAAGCAGCGCTTACTGCCCTCCAAACCGTTCCGAGGAGATCGAGAGCTAATACCAGCCCTTTTACCCCAAACATCGTACACAGACAAGATGTGAGGTAAAAACAAAAGGAATCACCATTATTGAAATGCAGACACATACTTTATACAGGCAGCTCCTGAGTTACGAACATCCGACTTTCGAACGACTCCTACTTACAAACGGGAGGCGGCTGCCGTTCTGCGCATGCGCGGCCACTGTTCGCAACAGAAAACATTGGAAAACGTAGCATGAGCGGCTACTTGACAGAACATCGTAAAACGACGTCTCTGCCGTTCTGCGCATGCGATCCCGACTTATGAACATTTTCGACATAAGAGCACATCCCCTCCTGATCACATTTACCCTAACAATACAAACTGTACACAGGAATAAAATTATCATAGCTAAACAACAACCAACATATACTATAAACATTAAGTTAATTAAGCAACTAGCCACCTAGAAAATGTTGTGATTAATCAGAGATCTCATTCCAGGTCAGACTGGCCGGCAGCGAGCTCACAAAGTACACTACACATTACATAAGTTCAACATCCCCACAGCAGTTTGCTAGCAGACAGTAGGTGAGTTAGTTAGCCCAATTAACAATGGGTGAAAGACCCTTAGGACGCACACTGGACCTACTTACAATAAACACATTATAGCAGGTGACCCCAGATGGGTGGCTTGAGTTGATGACATCACCATCTGCTTTGAGTCTCACAGTGTGAAGCAGTCACTCTTGGTAATGAGGCAGCTAGGCCCTATACAGGGACCCTGGGCTAGAGTCTCAGAGTCATGGACTTGAATCCAAAGTAACATTACTCCAAGAGTCCCCCAGGCATACACCTCACAAAGAGTAGTGTTCCCTTAAAAGCCCCATCTTAAAGACAACCACTTTTAGCCAATTTCCCTGATCTCAGACTGCTTCATTCCCAGCGGCGCTTAGTGATTCATGGACGGCGCAATTGCTTCGCATGTATGTGCATCTGACCCCACACATTGTTCTTATTTAGCAGCCCTGCAGTGCTCTGATTATATGGACTGACAACATGTTGTCCAGGTACAGTCCCAGCTCACAAGCCCCTTTCTCTGCATGTTACATAGAAGTCTTCTCTGCAGGAGGTCTCTTACCACCCACTTTGCCTGTGCCTCCCTTTTCATACCACCCACCTCACAAAAAGTCCTTCTTCCCTCAGCACCTGCATCCCCCCTTCCTTTACCACCCACTGTGCCCTCTCCCCTTCCTTCACCTATAATACGCTTGCACCCCTTCTTCCTTCACCATCACCTATGCCTACACCCTTCCTTCACCACTGAATGTACCTGTCCACCCCCCCCCCACCCCCACCCCTCTTCATACATCACTGGCTGCCTTCTGCAGACCCCCCAATCACCAAGTCTGCCTGCGTGCCTCTTCAGTCACAATCCGCCTTACAACGCCCAATTCCTTCACAAACCAGTATGCCTGCAGCCCCCCTCCTAACCAGTCAGCATGCTTGCAGTCCCCCTTCCTTCACTAATCAATGCACCTGTAAGCCCCTTCCATCACCAACTAACGTGCCCGCAGCCCTCCTTACCTATGCACACCTGCAGCCCCATCTATCACTTTACCTGTAGCCCCCCTTTCTTCTCACAATGAACTGCACTTTCCCCCTCTTCCTCCACCACCCATTGTGCCTGCTCCCTCCTTCCTTCATCAGCCAGCGGGCCCTTGCCTCTGTTCCTTCACCGCCCCATGTTTTCTTCGACTTTCTTTCATCAGCAACCATGTTTGTGCCACCTTCTCCCATCACTAACTGTGCCTTCAGCCTCCCTTTCACCGCATCTGCACTCCCCCTTTCACCACTGCACCAGTGTCACACTCACAACTCTCACCACTGCACATGTGCATGCTTCCCCACTCTCCTTAATGAGCCTGCATCCCACCTCTTTCTTACCACTACACCTGTGAATGCTCCCACCCAAGGCCTGCAGGATCAATTTCCAGCTCTCACCAAGCTCAGCCAATATCTATATACCCATCACAATACCACCCCACTGCAAGACCAAGAAAATGGGCCTGAGTATGGGCAGGTTTAAGTAACCTACAAGTTGTAGGCTACAACGTACCACCAATAGTACATATATTTTTATCTAAGTGGCCGAAGCAGTTGTAGGTTGAGTTGATCGGTTCAGTCCACAGCCAGCTAAAATTTGTAGAAAATTGCCCTGATTGAATGGCCAGTCTGAGCTGCCTTCTTGGAAAGGGTTGTGTGCCCAACACTAGTCACAGTTCAGATGTAAATGCACTTAGCAAGTGGCTCTTTAAAAATGTTTAGGTGCTTAAAAATGGGGCAGATAAAGGCTTCTCTTGCCATTGTGTCCCTGGAACACATTTTTCTTTAACACTGGCTGTTTTTCCTTTAACTTTATATTTACTTCCAGCCAGTGTGCTGTTTTAAAAGCCTTTTCTCCCAGTCCTTGAGAAGTCTATTGGAGTAGCGCATTTTATCTCTTCTTTATCAACTTGACACAGTTATGAGTGTCCGGCTTCTACTACCCAGCAATCAACAACACTCAGTCTTATCGAGAGCTTTTGGGCTCAGTGAAATTAAACAGAATCTTATATCAAAAGGAATCTGCAGAGAAATAATTTCATTGCGTCTTGTGTGTGGCTAAAAGTAAGTCATTCCGTCTTTGGTTAAAAGTGGTTTTTCGGCAGTGACTGCTGTTGTAAGGATTAAGAAACCGCTGAGAGAAAAAAAAAAAATGTTTCTAAGAATTTAAAGTGTAGCTCCAGGCAATCAGACAGTAGGTGCACAGATAATGCTATCCACCAAACTCTGCAACTGTGCTAAAGTTTGCCAGAATGTACTGTACTCTGTTGCAGCAGGATTCTGCAAGCCTTTGTCGATTGCTTTCTCTGTGTGATAGACTACAGGGAGTATATTGTTGCTGGAATTAGGAATAGCTGTCTTCCGCATTTGCACAGCTCAGTGACTGGTGCTACTGGATTACCAGCAATAAATTGATTTTAAGCAGCAGGTGGCCTGGAGAAGTGGGTAGGTAGTGTATGCTAGATGCATTTCAAAGCTTTGTTTTCAGTCTCGACTGGGACGTCACTTTAGCAGACAAAATCCTGGCACTAAAAACACAATTTAGAAAGTTTTGGATTCAGCACAAAGTCAAAGTGAAAAGGTTTGGTTGTGCTGAAGTACAGTTCTTGAACAGTTGCAAATGGATATAAGGAATTTCCCAGCACAGAAGATAACAATTTTATGGACAATCATATTGTCGATAGAATGAGGCCGGATTTACATATGAGTGAATTGGACGTGGGTTTTCTCCACATACAATTTGCATGATATGGGAGTGTGCTCGGCACGCAATGGAGCCGGTTCACACATGTCCGAGGCGGCTGTGGCCTGCAATTCAAAAGGGTCCTGTGCATCTTTGGATCCAGTTCAGGTGCGGTTTTGGACCTGAATTGCACCTGAACCGGTGAACAGAGACACACCGGTCCCCATGCTGGAAACTGCGGCCGCACATATGTGAACCCGACCTTACTGACCAATCTGAAATGCGATCAGAAGATAGAATAGATTGTTTAATGCGCCGTACACTTAAAGCTAGGTTCACACCTATGCATGTGGCTGCAGGTATCGCAGTGATTCCCATACCCGCAACCACCCACATTGAAAACGTGCTGCTGTGAGAAAACACACGTTTGCACCTAAACTTACCAGAACGCATGTGGATGCACTGTAAGCAAATGTAAATGCAACTCAGTAAAAAAAAAAAAAAAAATCCTAAGTAATTCCTAAAAATGTGTTGCAAATGAACAACAAATGAATGTTACCACGCATGCTGAACTGCACACTGAAAGCGAGGATTGTGGTAAGCGTGCCCTAAAACTGCCTCTGCAGATAGAAAAATTTGCCACTGTTGTAAATTCATCTTACTTCCTCCATGCTTTTTTATTTTTTTAGTCTGCTCTTTTGGCTGGTTGTTATTCTGCTGCTGGATGGATGAACGGGGAGGGGGTCTCTTTCTGTTCTTTCCCTCCACTGCAATATTTTTTTCAGCCGGCTCCCCAGCGCGGAGCAGACAAATGTCATAACCTGTTCATTACGCGGGTCCATCAATAAAACATGGATCCACTCTCTTGACTTCTGTTACATAATGCAGGCCCCTTCTCTGATGTTCTGCCCACCTCCGATTGACTGAGGTCGCTGGGAAGATCTTCACTGATGTCATACTAACAAAAAGAAATTCAAAAAAATCATTTTTGCTGTTGTCTGCGGCAGACAGTTTGCTGCATGACATTAAAATTCTTACAACAAATCTATGATGTCTTTATAGATCTATAGATCAATATGTTAAAATAAAGTGGACTTTACCTGGTCGGACCATGGCCCCATTGTCTTTAAATACGCCCTCTCAGATATTCCTCTTTCCAGATCCCGGACATGGAAACTTAAAATGGTTGTAAAGTCAGAAGGTTTTTTTTATCTTAATGCATTCTATGCACTGGGATTAAAAACCTTCTGTGTGCAGCAGCCCCCCTCAGCCCCCCAAAAAAAGCCCCAGCGATGTCCATGAGTGCCTTAGCCGCACAGGACTCTCCTCCTGATTGGCGCCTGCTGCTGTCAAAGTCAGTTAACCAATCAGGAGAGAGAGAGGGGGTGGGGCCAAATGGGGTCTCTGTGTCTGAATGAACACAGGGAGCTGTGACTAAAGAGGGACTGGAGAAGAGGAGGATCCGGGCCGCTCTGTGAAAAAACACTGCACAGAGGAGGTAAGTATAACATGTTTGTTATTTTTCACTTTAATGAGAGTCTCCTACAAGATCCAGAGGTTTTGGCTCTGTAACCCCAGAGTGATTTGGGTGGGCCATAAAGCAGTCATACGTGGAATCTTGATTAAACATGGTGCACGGATCAAATGTGAGAGGCAAGCGAACTTGATGACTCTTCTCGCCGATATTCACAAATTGGAATGTCGTCATAAGCATGTCCTATCTGATTATTAAAAGAAAGCTTTTGAGTCTTCGTAAACAGGCAAAGGCGGGGCTACAGTCTGGCTGGAGACTATTTTATGAATCCGGAAACAAATGTGGTTGACTCTTGGCTAGATCTTTTGAAATTGGTCCATCTAAACCAAGTTGGGTTCATCCTGACTCGTGAGGCCCGGGACAATACCATCAAAGTCCTGAACCTGATCCATGTTGCCAACCAGACTCATGCTCCGTGTGTGTTCCTGGGAGCAGTCGCAGAGAAAGCCTTTGACCGGGTGAACTAGCAGTTTATGTTCTCGCTCTTGCTTTACATTGGGTTTGGAGACCATATGCTCAAATGGATTTTGAGTGTCTACTCTTCACCAACTGCATTGGTAAAGCCAAATGGGGTCCTCTCGGACCCCTTTTCCATTACTAATGGAACCAGACAGGGGTGTCCCTTATCGCCCAATCTCTTTGCACTAACACTCGAGCCATTCCTTTGCAGGATCCACTTGAACCCCAACATTATGGAACTTAATATTGGAGATTCTCAGGATAAAGCCTTGGCTTATGCTAATGACTTGCTTTTTTCCTTGACTAATCCTTCAATTTCTCTTCCTAATTTCCTTCGGGAATTCGATCTTTATGGGACACTGTCTAACCTCAAGATCAGTTTCACTAAATCAGAAGACATGGGGATGGAGATACCACAGTCACTACTCCAGAATCTAAGACTCAGTTTTAAATTTAAATGGATGGATCTGGCTTTGAAATATTTAGATACTTATGTCCCTGCCTGTTTATCCTGCACTTTTAATCTCAATTTTCCCTGACTCTGGTGTAGGGCGCGTACTTTACTGGAGTCATGTCACCATGGACTTCATTCATGGTTTAGGCGATGCAACATGATCAAAATGAGCATATTGCCAACATTTTTATACCTTTTCCAGGCCCTACCTATTGCCATTCCTTCTCATTATTTTATATGTATTCATTCTCTTTTCACTGACTTTATTTGGGCACATAAATGTCCCTGGATACAGCGTCATTTGTTAACTATACCCAAACAATTTGGGGATCTGGCAGTTCTGGATCTAGGAAAATACTATCAAGCTGCCCACATGGGTAGACTCATCGACACTGGTGCCACCATGTAAACATTAATAGACATGTGCACTGCCAAAAAATTAGTTCCTTTTCGTTTCATTTGTTTTGGACTTTTTTTCGTTATGGGTTATTCGTTATGATCGAAATTTGTAAATTCGAAAATTTGTAAATTCGAAAGTTCAGAAATTCAAAATTCCGAAAAGAAAGAAAATCCGAAAATTTGAAAGAATGATAATCTGAAAATTCTAAATAATAACTAACAATAACTAACGATTAAATTATAGGTATTGGAATTTCCTTTCAAATTTGACTGCTAGTGGATGTAATGAATACGAATTTATCCGAAGTTATGAATTATCCGAAATAATGAATGCCGCATCTAAACAAATGGAACGGAATGAATCAATAATAAAAAAAGTTTTTTTATTATTGTTATTTATTATTATTAATTTGTTATGTTCCATTAGTTTAGATACGCATTTGTTATTTCGGATAATTCGTAACTTCGGATAAATTTGAAAGGAAATTCCAATACCTATAATTTAATAGTTAGTTATTATTAGTTAGTTAGTAATAGTTAAGTTATTATTAGTTAGTTATTATTTCAGATTTTCACATTTTCAGATTGTAGTTTTTTGGAATTCTCCTTCTTATTTTCGGATTTCCGAATATTCGTAAAAATTTGTTAAGCCAGTTTTCGTTAATTTGGAAATTTACGAATTAACGAATTTGGTGCTATGGCGACTTACCCTCTTCTCTCAAAACTCACCCTTCGATAGGGCCTACAGAAACAAATTTTAAAAATTTGGCTTGGTGATACATTATACCTCATCTCTCCTCCATAAATATTTCCCCCGATTGTCACGGATCACTGTTGGAAGTGTCAGCAGGAGCAGGGGACTTTATTGCATATCTTTTGGTCCTATGCCAAGCTTAGCCATTACTGGAGAGAGGTCCAGAGGATTTCCCAAAAAATTACTGATTACATTATCCTGCATTCTTCCTCCTTCATGTCTCAAACATGTCAGCCAAAACCTACACAAAAATCAGTATTATGCCATCTCCTGAACACCACCAAGTCATGCATTATTCCTCTTACCTCGAAAAATTCCCAGCTGCTGTCTATTGGGCTTTGGCTCAATAAAGTTAAAGAGCTAAATCAGATGGAAGACCTGGTGGTTTCTGCTCAACATAGAAAGGAAGCATACACTAAAACCTGAACTTTGTGGAACATGCTTGTCTACTCTGAGGAGGGTAAAGCCCTCTTTGACATGAGTCCTGTGGGCTGATGGGTACAGATTGTCCCTCCCTCCCTGACAGGTTGACCTTCACCCCTCTCCTAACCCAATTCCCATCCCTTTTTTTTTTTCAATTTCTCTTCTCACTCTTCTTCCTCCCTTTTTCCTCTTTTCTACAAAACTCAAGCAGTCCTCTTTCTGTCATGGATGAATATTTTTATTTGTCCCACTGCAATCATTTTATTGTTCTTGTTGATTAGGGTCCATTTCAGGTCTATAGACCTTCATGTTGTTTTATAGCTTATTCTCACCCTTTTGTGATCAGGACCTTTGGATATATTATTGAGAGCTCTGCTTCATTTGGTCTATACATGTTATTGATCCGGATTCACTATACTGTTTGACAGTCATGACTATCAGAAGTTTACGGATGTATTTTCCATCTATTGCAGTACTTCATTTGTTTCTTATTGTATAGATATACTGGAAACTGCTTTTGAAAGCGTTAGTAAACCGCTGCAGAATAAAAATAAAAACCCACCAGTAAGACAATGGCATAATGTGCTAGTATGAAATACTTACCTTAGAATGAAGCCCTTCCAGCGGCGCCCGGTCACCGCTGAGAGGGCTGACATCTTCCCTTGGCCTGTCTTCCAGGTTTGCTGTGCGCTGTGAGTGGCCGGAGCCGCAATGACGTAACTCCTGCGCATGTGTGCGGGAGCCTTATTATAGGCTTACCTGTAGGTAAAAACAAAGCGGGCTTTACTATCGCTTTAATAAAAAGAATTTGAAAAAAAAAAAGTGGACCTGTAATGAACCTGTAATGGACCTGTAATGAAACTATTTTGACAGACTTGATCAGGGGTCTCCAAACTTTTCAGTATGAGGACCACATCCTATATTTTACAAATTAATGGGCTGAAAAAAATATTTTTATAAATGAACAAATTCAATTTAAAAGAATAAATATGAGGGGTATTCAAGTCAAACTAGGACTTTTAATCTTACACGTTTAAAAAGGGATGCTAGCACGGCAGTACTACACACAGCAGTAAGTGGGAAGTGTGTCCTATTACTGATAGGCGGCGCACATGACGTGAGCCAGTCCAGCGACCATTAATCAAGATGGTAGACAGCAGTGTTAGTGCGTGCATGGAACAGCGTGTAGTGATGAATTCTCTTGTGAACGATGGCATAAAACCCGTGGATATCTACAGAACACTTAAAGCACAGTACTGTGATGAGATGCTCAGCCGCAGTAAGACATTTGAATGGTCTAAAGGTTTCAAAGATGGCTGTACATCCGTCAGTGGCGGCCCATCCATAGGGTCCCCCCTTACATTAGAGTACCCATCAGAGAACTCCCTTACATCAGGGCCTCCCTTACATCAAGGTCCCCATCAGAGTTTCTTTGGAAGTTCCCCTGACATTACAGCCTTCCCCCTTATATAATAGTCCCAATCAAAGCCCCCTGGGCTGATATGGCCTGCAGCCGTAGTTTGGAGGCCCTTGCTCTTGATGGAAAAAAAAAAAAAAGAGTAAGCCTTGGTTCACACTGGAGCGTTTTGACATGCGATTTGACATGTCAAATCTGCGGCAATTGCCATCGATGGCACCGTCCTAATCGGTGCGATGCCGCATCTGTGGCGCTGCACCGATTTCAAAAAGTAGTTTCTGTACTATTTTTTGCGATTTCGAAATCGGGACTGACATGCGGGAGTGAAATTGTGCGAGTTCAGATAAACTCGCACAGCTTCATTCCCACAGCTCGGTGTGAACCTGGGCTCAGGGCCAGTTCACACCAGATGCAGTTCTGTGCGCTTTTTTTTCTGCACTAAAAATGCATGTACAGTGTTTTCCATGTATTTGCTCTAGTTGACACCATGCAGTCAGTTTCCTGTGCAGAAACTGACTGGAAACTGACTGCATGGTGTGAACTAGAGCCATTGGAATACATGAAAAACACTGTACATGCATTTTGGGCTGGTTCACACCATAAAAACGCACTCCGTATCTGTTACGGATACGTTTCTGCATGCACGTTTTTGGCGCGTTCCAGTGCGGTTTTGATGCATTTCCAGGTGCTTTTTTTTTCCTATTTTTTTTCCTCACTATACTAGGGTCCAATGCGTTTTTGATGCGTTCCAGTGCATTCCGGTGCATTTTTGATGCATTTTTACTGCTTTCCAGCACAGTCCAGTGCAGGTAAAATGTTCTACTTTGTTTTCTGGAACTGGAAAGCCCTGGAACTGACTGCACTGGTGTGAGCTATGCCATTGGAAACCATATAACCTACTTTCCACACGTTTTTGATGCAGAAAAAAAAACTGCACTGCATGTGGTGTGAACTGTGGCCTTTGGTACAGAAAAAAAGCGCACGGAACTGCATCTGGTGTGATCTTGCCCTAATAGAAGGGCTGAGTTACCTACCTTTCCTGGAGAAAATGCTGCTCCATAAAATGATTCAAAACCAAAAACCGCTGCATTTGTCATGCGATTCATGTCAAAGAGGATGATCAGAGTTCAGACTAGCTGATCCTTTTCTTTAGACGGTCATGTGACCAAATGCCTAGGCTTTTGATTATGAAAGAATACATCAGAAATATAATTTGAGAAGAGGTATGTATTCCCCATTTTCATTACTCTTTATCTATCCAGCCTAGAAAGATTGCTAGAATTGAACTTCAGACAGATATAAAAGGCAAATATGGTAAATGCAGCTGCACTGTATTCATATATACATCAGGAAAAGTATTTTTAAAATGCAGCTTGTGTAAGTGCCTACAATTGACATGGTATTTGCTTCTCACAATCCCTATAAGGCTCAGATCACATATGTCCAGCTGCAGTTTCAGCACAGTTTTTAAAAGGAGTCCAGTGCGGTTTTGTTCAGGTGCGATTCAGGTTCAAATTTTTACTTGAAGTCACACCTGAACCAGACTGAAAAAGACACAGGACTCTTTTTAAACATGGGCCGCGGCTGCCCTGGACATATGTGAAGCGGCTCCATTGAAAGCAATTCGGTTCACATGTTACGTGAATCGGATGCGGTTCAAAACGCATTCCAATTTGCATATATGTGAACCGAGCCTAAAGCAGCACTCAAACTGGGACAGGGAGGGTCAGGCCTGTAAGGCCTGGTTCAGACCTATGCATTTTTAGTGCTTTTTGCATTTTGCACTACAGTCCATTTAACATGGTTTCCTATGGAACACGTTCTGTAGTGCAAATCTGCAAAATACAAAAAGCACAAAAAAATGTATAGGTGTGAATCAGACTTTAGACAGTAATCAAATGTGCAGCATGCAAATGTGTTAAAAAGGAAAATGCTGATTGGAGAAGTGAGCAGAGGGATGACTTAATCAGTCTGCAGCTGCTTTTTCTCTGTTCCTTTATAGAAGACTTGTATGCAAAGGCAACATTTTTATTTTTTATTTTTTAGATAGCATTGGGAAGGACTAAAACCCCTCTCTATTTTTAACTGTGAGCTGGGGCTCTTTTAAAAAGATTCCCTTTCAGTTCATAGCTTGCTAACAACAATTTGTCCAAACAGGAAGTAAAAGAAAATTTGCAACAGGGACACAGAAATAAAAACCTGATGGGGGTTCTAATCAGCCACTACTCTACTAAAGAAAAGCATTTTGGATTCCTGACTATGTTGCTGTTGGAATGTTCCCCTCACTTGCTGTATGGTAAAATTTTGTCAGCAGCGCAGGAAGTAAAGGGAAATCTCTCTAACAGAGCTCTGGATAACAGTAAAAACCAGACTGGAGCATTTATTCTTCACCGCTCTTTTCAAAACCAAAAAAATGGAAATTGGTATCAAATACCGCAATTTTCCTTTCCTGACGCCAATATGGAAGCATACATATGATATAGCTCCGCCCCTATATCCACCCACAGGACCTGTTTAGCTCTATAAAAGTCCGACTGAGAGCTACATCCCCCATTCTCCTTTTTGTCCTCAAAAGATCCACACCTACAGACCGTTACACTCAGGATAAAGCTTTTACCTGCCAACTACATCGGAGTCCATCTGGGTTCAGCCTCTCCCAGTACGCAGTCCCACATCTTAGGCTGCTGAACGCACCAACAAGGTGGGGAACCCCTTCTGGTGGTCTTTTGGGGTCTAGTTGTTCTCTAATCAGAGACGACAATTCTCTTGTGGCATGCCTGCTTTGGAGCCTAGATCCAGCAGCTGGGACTGCATTATGTCTTCTCTCCTATGGAACTCTTTCCAGGTCTCTCAATCTCTATAAAAAGTTTTTTCTTTTTCTTGCTCTCATGTCTCTAAAGACCCCATACACACTGTGCAGCTTTTGTTGTCTGATTTCCTTTGGATTTGCCGGGACCATGTAGTGCAGGGGCCTGCCTGATTTCATACAAATTAAGGTTTGGCCTCGTATTATGTGGTTTTGGTAAGTATGAGGGAGAAAATCTGCAGAGGATTGCATGATGTGTAGCCAGCCTAAAAGTGTCCTTTTGTGTGGATGGGCGTTGGCTTCCCTCCTAATTGCGGAGGGTTCTGCCGGACCCAGAAATCCGTTCGTCTGTATGCTAGTCCGACGGACAAAAACCCACGCTAGGGCAGCTATTGGCTACTGGCTATCAACTTCCTTATTTTAGTCCAGTCGTACGTCATCACATACGAATCCGTCAGACTTTTGTGTGATCGTATGTAGTTAAGTCCGTTCATTGGAAAGTCCGTTGCAAGTCTGCCAAAAGTCAGTCGAAAGTCTGTCGGACGGGCTGTCGGACTTTTGTAGCCAAAAAGTCCGACCATGTGTACGCGGCATTAGTGTCAACTTGTGTGCGTTTATCAGGCCAAAATCACCAGGGTATGTAAACTTTTGATCAGGGTCATTTGGGTAGTTTCTGTTGCCATTATGATTTAAAAAGAGTAAACACAGTTGATCGATAATAAATGGCTTCAGCCAAACACTAACCATGAGTGAAAGAAATGTTTTTGTGTTATCATTCATATTCTCTGAAAAATGGCCAAGAAATCATAAATCCTGCCAGGGTATGTAAACTTATGAGCACAACTGTATATTGAGTTGGCTATATTCCTAGATTACATAGGATGCCTGGGTAGTACTGTGGCATAGTGATTGTACTTAGCTGTTTCTCTCTTTTAGTGCAGAATTCTGGAAAGTGTTGGAGGATACTTTCATAAAATAGGGTTAGAAGGGGAATTTTGGTTCCATTTCTCTGCTTTGCAGAACAGAGAACTCCATGACCATTGTAATGTTTTTGGCAGGAATGATCACATATCCCCATAGAACCCCGAGGAAAAAAATACAGAGGTCTAGGCCCTTTCAGTCAGATGTGCCTCTCTCTGCCCCTGGCATGCAGAATGAGTCAAAACCCATCAAAGCATATGCTGCGTGGCACAGCAGGCGAGCCAGTGCAGAACTTCACTTGATGTTAACACAATGTGCCGGCTTCACACGCAAAAATGTACCCAGCCAGCCCCGCTAGCGAATCGCAGGAAGCACAGGAATTTGGTCCCTTGTCAGATCGGCCATGGGCTTGATGCTCAGTAGTGCGGTGTGAAGGCTGATACAGGGGGCCTTGCAGCAAATGGAAGCCACACTCATTAAAATGCTAATTGCATGCAAGATTATGCAACACGCCTTTATCTGTGAGACACATGCAGGCTTGTAGCGAATGCTGAGAGAGGCCTGCATATTCTGACATCATAATTAGAGGCACTGTGTATGTACATCTGCTGGATGTTAAAGAGAAACTGCAGTCTGCTCACATCATTTGTAATAAAAACATCTTTGCCATTCTGAAGCTTCCCTCCAACCAATATGCATATTATTTTATATATACTGTGATTCTGTACTTGCCAAATATGCTGCAGAAATCTCCCTCCACTGAGTCTGGCTGCAACCATTTTAACTGTGAGCAGCTGAAGCTGCTGCCTGTTCACTTCCTGGATTTACAAAAACATACAGAGGCACACCTCCAGCTCTGCAGCTCTCATTGGCCCTCTTATGACTCATCCCCCCTCCCTTCCTGGCAAACTCTCACAGGAGAGAGAGCTGTGCATGATGTCATAAGCCTAGGCTAATTATCAGACAAGAAACAGGAAGTGGGCTGTTTAAGGTATTTATGTTTAAGGTAAAATGTTTTTTCTATCAAAATTTAAAACCAGGGCAGAAGATTTAATAGATGGAAAGTTGAAAAAAATGACTGAAGTTCTGCTTTAAGGACTCATTTCTACTCTGCATTAGGGGTTGGTACTGTGGCCTTGCAGCGCCACCAGTCTACATATGTTTTATGTTGTATAGATGATCTGGTTTCCCCCAACAACCTAAATCATACTGTTATGTAAACTACCTTCAAAAGCAACAATGTTTTGGGCTTCTACATCACAATTTTTTATATTTCTGTAGGAGCCCTGCCATATGCAGAACAAAAATCTACCATAAGGCTCTGCACACAAGCCCAAAAAATGGCACGCTTTTAGGGGTTCCGTTGTTTTTTTTGTTTTTTGTTTTTAATGATCCAAATACAACCCAATGCTTTTAGTGGGCCTGTACACACAAGCATATAAATGTCACGAGCGCCTAAATTGCTTGTTGCTGCAAATGTCCCTGGTAATAATGTGGAAGGTGATGATACAATGAGTTATGAATATTGATATTTCCCCTAGTCAACCACTAAGAGCTTTATGGCTGGTGGTGCATGCTGGGGGAGGATATAAATACTTGGGGGAATTACTAGGAAGCTCCCTTTGCCTCCCAGACCTTGCCCTGGGAAGGTTGTGTGCTGTCTTTCTGGTTCTCCCAACCTGCTAAAACAGTAGAATTCTCCCCTGCGCTCAGGAGTCCAGTAACTACGTATGTGGTGCGACCAACTTAATGAAGTAGTGCCTGATGTCTTGCAGTCCTCCTTAGAACAATGGGTATTCATAGACTAAAGGGAAACAAAAAGGAGGGCGCACCGACCTAGTGCATTACCACTGATAAAATTTTATTGTAGCATAAAAAACAGCAAGATATATACTCACAAACGAGCATTCATAAAGGCTTTGACAAGGGAGCAGATGCGCTGTTCTGAAGATCGACACACCAGGACCTAATGTCGAGAGGGTCAAACCAATGGAATGACTGATGGTTGACGCGTTTCGGGGGAGCACCCCTTTCCTCAGAGCCTAGGCGGGCAATGGCTAGTCTCTCGAAGTTGCCCTTACTTATGTGTATCTGTGTCTGCAAGGCTCAATTGATAGACGCCCACCCCAATAAGAAACGCCCACCCATAACAGGCATATCTTACCTCCTGCATGTTGCCCCTAGAATGGTCCTTTGCTGTGGGCTGGTGTGGGGAGGTGATAAGGGGCATCGTAGGCTTCCAGGAGCCATGGAGACCAGCGGGTGGAGCGCACGCCGCTCAAAAGACCAGGAAGTGCGGGTACCGCTGCGTTCCACCCGCGCTTCCGGCCCGCGCCCCCTACACACAGCGTCCTATGACATGCGCGGAAGGGGAAATGATGCTGTGACTGCCCGGAAGTTGCGGGTGGAACGCAGCGGTACCCGCACTTCCTGGTCTTTTGAGGGCGTGCGTTCCACCCGCTGGTAAGAGCGCCTCCATGGCACCTGGGAGCCTACGATGCCCCTTATCACCTATCCACACCAGCCCACAGCAAAGGACCATTCTAGAGGCAACATGCAGGAGGTAAGATATGCCTGTTCACCCTCCTTTCGGAGGGTGGTTGTGCCGAACAGTTGTGCTTGGAGATTTGTGACTTATGCAGATGGTACCATATGTATGGGTCTAGCATATATTAATACTAAACAATAACACTAGTATTGGTTCCCAGCCGTTGGGTTAAGGGTCATACCTAGGAGGGATGGGGCCAGGGACGGGAAGTCCATATGGGTGGGCGTTTCTTATTGGGGTGGGCGTCGCTATCAATTGGGCCTTGTAGACACAGATACACATAAGTAAGGGCAACTACGAGAGACTAGCCATTGCCCGCCTAGGCTCTGAGGAAAGGGGTGCTCCCCTGAAACGCGTCAGCCATCAGTCATTCCATTGCTTTGACCCTCTCGACATTAGTTCCTAGTGTGTCGATCTTCAGAACAGCGCATCTGCTCCCTTGTCAAAGCCTTTATGAATGCTCGTTTGTGAGTATATATCTGGCTGTTTTAATGCTACAATAAAGTTTTATCAGTGGTAATGCACTAGGTCGGTGCGCCCTCCTTCTTCTTTTTGCCTCCCAACCTGCTGCCTGAGGGGGACTACTGCTAGATGAAAGGCCTGGGCCTGTAGGTCTAAAGTTTGATGCTGTCCCTCTGGAAGGTGAGTGGAGGAGGGGAGCAGGGAGCCTTGGCTTGAAGGCACACCATACCAGTCTGATGGAGAGAGAGACCAAAGTCAAATTGTCTCCCTTTGTTGTATAGTGAGGAAGGAACCATCTGAAGCTTCTGAGTTTCCAGGGCACCCTGCCCCTCACTAAACGTGACAGATTTTACTGCAGTGCACTGCATTGCTGTATGGAGACAAAAGACATCCGTTCTCACTACACTAAAAAATAATCGGGTGGTTGTAGAACCGCCAGGATCACTTTTACTGAACAGCCATTTGCTGACTTGTTTTAACCACTCCAATCCCAGACATGTTTAATCATCCTCAACACACGTGCATGGTGGTGTACTGTGCTGGAAAAAGTGGTGCTTGTCCAGTTTTCTTCCATTTTGGTGCGTTGCCAGCCGATTCAAAAAAATGTGCTGTGTAACGTAATGCACATTAAGAGGCGACATAGCCACCTAGGTGTTAATGGACCCTGAAAGTTACTTCATTCCTAGTAAATGTGCTTGCTATAAAATTCATATTTTTTCCAAACAGCATCATGTCCATTTGGTAATCTGCTAGAATGTTTGAAACTACTTCTTTACTTAGGAACAACAACACAGTCCATGTATCCAGGAGCTGTTACATTTTATCCATCATTTGTATTATATATCATTCCAGTGCAACTTCCAACACAATTGGCCCTGGAGTGTGTGTGTGTGTATATGACTGTGACGGAGTCATTAAATTGTAAGCACCTCTGGGCAGAGTCTGATACGAATGGATCAAGGTACTGTGCAAAACTCTGCGGTGGCACTATGTAAATGTCCAGATTTTCTCTATTTTCAGCTCTAGTGAAAATGTTATTAGATAAGTCCTACCAGAATGGTGTGGTGGGGGCCACAAGCAGGCAGATAGAAAACTGAAATTGAACTGGTCCCCAATCTGCTGTATTGGGCCCCAAGTCTCTGAAATTATGTTTCTAATATAAATGTAAGACAGGCTTTTTTAGAATTGTGTGTATTTTTTTATGGAACAACGCAATTACTACTAACTAAAAAAAGGTTACATACAAATAGTAAATGAAAGTAGTGGTGCACCAAAATAAAAATTATAGTGCCAAAACTGAAAATTCAGGATGCACTTGGCCGAAACGCCCCCGATGAAGAAGAGGGGCCAGGAGCGCCGCCAGGGGACCACAAAAGGAGGATTGGGACCGCTCTGGGCAAAACCCTTGTTTATGAAGTATAACATGTTTGTTTTAAAAAAAAACAAAAAACAAACCTTTACAATCACTTTAATATCATGAATATGAATATGAATTTTTTGTTAGCCATTATCGGCACCTTTTTGAAGCGGTGTTAAAAATCCTGCTAGCTGAATTTGGCAAACTGCACCAAAAAGGCACCTCCCCATTGAAATGCATTGAAAACGCAGTAAGAATGCATCAAAAATGCACCCGTGTTGTGTTTTTTTATGCATTTTTTTGGTCACATGACCTATGAAAACACACCATGAGCAAGGTAACATCGCCAACATTTCTTGGCATTTTGGGCAGCCATTATCTGCACTTTTTTTCTTTCGGCGCGACACTGGAAACCCTATTTTCGGATGATAATTTTCGGCGGCTGAAATTTTGGTGCATCACTTAAAGAAACTAAAGGGTAGGACAAATGGAGGTTATAAATATCAACTGAAGTGTGGAAGTCAATTGGGCTAATGGTTTGCAATTTTACTTTTGGGCTCCTCAGTTCGAATCCCGGCCAGGAAGCTCTGCATGGATTTTGCATGTTCCCCCTGCGTTTGCATGGGTTTCTTCCGGGTACGGTACTCTGGTTACCTCCCGCACTTCAAATACACATGCTGGTAGGTTAAATTGCCAGCCCTATATATTGTGATATGGGGGAGCCTGGGACCATGTCTCAGTCACAAGCAAGCCCACACTTTTCCTGCTCCACTCCACCTCACAGACACCTGCTGACTGCTTCCTGTTTTTTTCAGGCCTCTCCTGTAGGCGGGTGTGGAACTGAACCCACCCACCCACCTATCGTTTCCAGCCAAGGAAGTTGCCATCTTAGCCTCTGTTTGATCTTTAACTGCCATGATGCTGCACAAGCGATCAGTTATGACACCAGCCATATGATGGTTTGACGATTTGGTTGAGAGCACAACCAATGGGACAGTTAATGTAACTGTTTTTTAAAACTGTTAAATTGTTAGGTTTAGTTCTGCTAGGGTCACAGTCCCTGTAATCAGGGTTGGAAGCCCAAAGTCTCTCCGAGACTCTAAATTCCAGGTCTCATATAAGGATTTACACTCTTGGAAAAACTCTTTTTTTTTTTTTTTCCCTTCTAACTGGAACCCCTCACCCTGCATGGGTTATCATTCCTGAGTCTTCAAAATTATATTCATATCGTCCCCAATAAAAGGCTCACAACCAAAATAATGGGGATAGATATCTCCCATCCAGGATCCATCTCTAGCATCCTGTAGAATATTAATACCTGTAACAAATAAATTAAAGTGTAAAAAAACTTCCTCTGTGCAGCAGCCCCCCCCCCCAATACTTACCTGAGCCCCATCTCGATCCAGCGATGTGCACGAGAGCCTTGGCTCTCCCTCCTCATTGGCTGAGACAGCAGTGGAAGCCAATGGCTCCTGCTGCTGTTAATCACAGCAAGAGAGACAATGAGGAGAGAGGGGGTGGGGTCGAACAGCAGCTCTGTGTGTGAATGGACACACAGAGCCACGGTGCTTACTCTGGGGGCACTTGACAAGAGGGGGAGGCTAAGAGCGCCTGTGAGGGACCCCAGAGAAGGAGAATCAGGACTGCTCTGTGCAAAACCATTGCACAGAGCAGGTAAGTATGACATGGTTGGGGTTTTTTTTGTTTTTCTTTTAAAAGAAAGCCTTTAATATCGCTTTAATAATTCGGGTTGATGAATGGTTACATTTTATACTCTTTCCCTAACTGTTGCTAGATTCCTTGATAGAGAGCCTCTGTCAGCACTCCCCATACACAGTGCAGAATTAACTGTCAAATTGACAGCTGCACCCCACAGATCAGACTGCACTACGGAAAGCAGTATAGTTAGAAGGTCTGCTGCATTCTAGGTTACCTGGCTAGGCTATGCTGATTATATAGTGAGAAGCTGATTAAAAGCTACATAAAAGTTAACAAATGAGTGCAGATCTGACTCACAAGGAAAATAAATAAACCTAGCCTAGCCTAAAAAAATAAAAATGAGCTCTGGTTATGATACTCATCTGCAGACTCACTGTCCAGCATTGCTGTGTTTTTTAGGGTTGGGATCCAGTATAATTTAACCCACTTCCTGTGAGGCCAGGCTGGCATTGAGCCACCCCCAGAGGAATGCGTTCTTACGCTGGCCAGAGTTCACAGGAGATTGTGGTAGAGTGGAGAAGAATAGACGAAAACCCTACATATAGGCAGGTTAAAGTGTGTATAGCAGCCAGCCCAGGTGGGGGAAGGGTTCAAACAGTCTGGGCTCAGTTCCCGGGCTTTTGGTTTTGGCGGGCCCATCTGTTCCATAAATAAGGAAGACATCTGTGACCGAGAGAGTCGGCAAAGGGTTGGTTGGTGCCCGGAGAGTGGATAAAAGATACCTGTGAGTGCAAGGATGGTGTCGAAGTTACCGGGGATCACAGGCAGCATCCAAGTAAAGGACAATGCCTATGTGGAATCTCACCTCATGGAGGTATACCTGAGCACTACGCTATCTTAGTTAGATTCAGGGACAGGGCATTATTTGTTGTATTACCATGATGCCTTTTTACAGTAAAAGTTACATTACTTGTTCTAAGCCTGGTCTGAATTTATTCAAAGAGGCGCATGTTGGTTCTAAAGTATTCCAAAGAACCTAGGTCTGTAATTGCACTGTGGGGTATGATGTAACACTGCTACAAAAGGGTAACTTGGCACGACAAGGAAGAGGAGTGTAGTTGCTATCGGTAACCAAGTGAAGGAACAAGCTACAAGCAACCAGTCATTAGGCATGGTGCCTGGTAAGGTGTCAGGTCCTCCAGTAGGAAGGGAGTCGATGTTCTGGCTTCCTACCCAGAAGTCGATCATCTCCTATAGCAACCGGGAGCAGATTAGCGTTATGGAGATCCACGGCCTGGTCACGTGGTATGTGAAGGACAGAGTTAAGTGAGAGCATGCATGAGGTCTGCGCTAGGTGCTTGGCCGATCCCCACTCTGTTACTGGGCGTGAGGTAACAAAGGCACGCTGAACGGGTTCAGTGTGCCCCTCCTAATGCAACATACAAGTTACAGTGTGTAGTGACATGGAATAAGTCGCTTTTCAGAGGAACTCTGCACTTTATTGCTGTACATAGTGAAGCTCATCTCGCAGGGAACTGCCTTAATGTTAGATTCTTCACATGACCACAGTCTCCGCCTGGTCCTGGGCTTTGATGAGCATGCTCCACACAAGTGTTACCCCACGTGCATGGGCACAGTAGACCCCACCAACACACTTGGTGTAGTCAGAGAAGGACCTCCTTCCAACATACAGTACATGTCACGTAATTGGCCAAAAGGCAACTGGAAAAAGTAATAATACTGATTAAAATAAATAAAGGAGGTAGAGGACTGAAGGGGGAAATACTAGAGTTCCGCTTTAAATGATCACAAGTTTCTTTATTATAAGCGACAACTGGGGCCTCCAAAAGAATTATTTAACAGGTTTTCAAACCACAGCAGGTTCCTTGTGCCGGTTCAGTAGATGATCCATCTTCTGCCTGGCTGCAGGACGATGAATAATAGGATCCGTATGTGGCCAGTCTCTGAAAATGGACTTTTCTGGGGCTTAATGAGCCGTGCAAGGGGATGAATTTGCAGCTTCTTTAACTTCTTGCCTGTGCGTAGCGGCATCGCCATTGCTGACTGCAATTTCCCTTATCTTGTGTCACTTCATCAGAGGATGGGAAGGGCCACCTGTGTTTTCTCTTACAATATATGCTGAAAGAGGTATTGCCTTTAGTGACGAAAAAGCCCAAAATGTAACAGAGAATGTCGCAGCTGTAAAACGAGGTTTGCGTCTGAGAAGGTGGACTGTCTGTTCACAGAGAGGAAAATCAATGTCTCCACTCCGCAGGGGTTCTGCCGCCCTGTGATGCCACCCAAGTGCAGTAATTAACTTAATGTGCCATGATGCTGCCATATTGCGTGTCTAGCATCTGTACTAATCAGAATTTTCAATTTCAAGTTGTCAGAATAGTGCAGCCTTTCAGGAATTGATTTTTGATTATTTACTTGTATTATTTCTATATCCAAGCTAAAGTATCAGGCTAAATGTCAGGCTGTGAAGCCCTTACAAGGGCTGTGTTATCTCTTGCCTGAGGTCAGTGATGATAACATAAACTCAACAGATTATTATAACATGGGTTACATGAAAGAAAACTACAGGCTTTGGTAACTGTCAGTTTTACCCTTTTCAAGAAGCCTAGAAATAAGGAGAGTTATCAGCCGTTGATCTGTACTAAACCCAAAAAAATAAAATTTTGTATACTTTATAGTTGCCAACATTTAAAAAAAAATAATTCATTTAAAATGGGTGGGGTATTACAAGAGGCTGGAGCTGCACGATTCTGGATAAAATGAGAATCACGATTTTTTTGCTTAGAATAAAGATCACGATTCTCTCATGATTCTCGCGGTGTAACATCTTCTTTCACATTATACAAAAACGAATTGGCTAACTTTTACTGTTTAGTCTTTTTTTAAATTAATTGAAGTGTATTTTTTTTTAAAAATTGCGTTTGAAAAACCGCTGCGCAAATATGGTGTGACATAAAATATTGCAACAACCACCATTTTATTCTCTAGGGTCTCTGCTAAAAAAAAATATATCATGTTTGGGTGCTCCAAGTAATTTTCTAGCAGAAAATAATGATTTTTACTTGTAAGCAACTAATGTCAGAAAAGGTTTGGTCTTTAAATGGTTAAGGAGTTCTTTCCTTTGATAAAAGAACGAAAAGATACTTTGTTTCTACTTATTTGTGTGTTGTAATAAAACTTGACAGGCTGCCTGGATTTTTTTTTTTCAGCTGTGAGAACTCTCTGCACTTGTTAGAAAGATCGTGACCATGCTGTTTTGAAGATCGGGAAGGGAAAAAGATCGCAATTTCGATTCTTAACAATTAATCGTGCAGCTCTACAAGAGGCATACCATTAGGCTGGCCATATACGGTGCAAATGGAAATTTATACCATTTCCCCATCAACAGAGACAGTGCTGACAGGGAAATCAGCAAATGTCTTCTCTCGGCAGGTTGGTGGGGGGGTGCGGCGGGAGAAGATAATAGAAGTGATAATCGCTAGCAGCTATAGCAGCCGCTAGTAATATTCAATAGAGAATCTGACGGCTGGTTGTACCCAAGTTGATCGATCAATCAACATGCCACATTCAGCCAGTTCAAACCATGTATGGCCGGCCTTAACCTAATGCCATTCTTTAATTAAGCATGTACAGTATAAGAGAGCTGTAGTTACAATATTAACAAAAAAAAAAGTATGCAGTGTAGGGCAGTAATAAATGGCAGTGCAGAGCTATGGGTTGTGTGGTTTGTAGCAGCAGGTCAGTCAGGGCGATCAGTGAGCAGTATGTAGTAGCAGGGCAGTCAGTGTGTAGTAGTAGTAGTAGTAGTAGTAGTAGTAGTAGAGTGGTCAGTGAGCAATATGTAGTGGCACAGTAATCAGTGAGCAGTATGTAGTAACAGGGTAGTCAGTGAGCAGTATGTAGTAACAGGGTAGTCAGTGAGCAGTATGTAGTGGCACGGTAGGCAGTGAGCAGTATGTAGTGGCACGGTAGGCAGTGAGCAGTATGTAGTGACAGGGCGGTCAGTGAGCAGTATTTAGTGGCAGTGTGGTCAGTGAGCAGTATGTAGTGGCACGGTAGGCAGTGAGCAGTATGTAGTGACAGGGCGGTCAGTGAGCAGTATTTAGTGGCAGTGTGGTCAGTGAGCAGTATTTAGTGGCAGTGTTGTCAGTGAGCAGTATTTAGTGGCAGGGTGGTCAGTGAGCAGTATTTAGTGGCAGGGCGGTCAGTGAGCAGTATTTAGTGGCAGTGTGGTCAGTGAGCAGTATGTAGTGGCACGGTAGGCAGTGAGCAGTATGTAGTGACAGGGCGGTCAGTGAGCAGTATTTAGTGGCAGTGTGGTCAGTGAGCAGTATTTAGTGGCAGTGTTGTCAGTGAGCAGTATTTAGTGGCAGGGTGGTCAGTGAGCAGTATTTAGTGGCAGGGCGGTCAGTGAGCAGTATTTAGTGGCAGTGTGGTCAGTGAGCAGTATTTAGTGGCAGTGTTGTCAGTGAGCAGTATTTAGTGGCAGGGTAGTCAGTGAGCAGTATTTAGTGGCAGTGTGGTCAGTGAGCAGTATTTAGTGGCAGTGTTGTCAGTGAGCAGTATTTAGTGGCAGGGCGGTCAGTGAGCAGTATTTAGTGGCAGGGCGGTCAGTGAGCAGTATTTAGTGGCAGTGTGGTCAGTGAGCAGTATTTAGTGGCAGTGTGGTCAGTGAGCAGTATTTAGTGGCAGTGTGGTCAGTGAGCAGTATTTAGTGGCAGTGTGGTCAGTGAGCAGTATTTAGTGGCAAGGTGGTCAGTGAGCAGTATTTAGTGGCAGGGTGGTCAGTGAGCAGTATTTAGTGGCAGTGTGGTCAGTGAGCAGTATTTAGTGGCAGGGCGGTCAGTGAGCAGTATTTAGTGGCAGGGCAGAGAGCAGTATGTAGTGGCAGGGGAGTCAATAAGCAGTATATATTGGCAGGCTGGGGCAATATGTATCGGCAGGGCAGTCAGTGAACAGTGTATAGATTTTAAAACTTAGAGGACAGGTGAGAGTTAAAACAGCCCCCCCATACTGTCCTAATCGGTGGCCCAGTACATAATTATCTGCAATGACAGGGATACTCACTGGAGCTGTCCCCTGGCTGGAATCTCAGGACGGAACCTGAGACAAAGCAGTCACAGGACAGCTGGCTAAAAGGCAGGTCTGTCCTGGCAAATCTGGGAGAGTTGGCAAGTATGTGTATTGAATCTTACCAATCCTTGGATTTGGTGGCTGCATTAGTTTTTTCTTTTTTTCATAATACATTTTTCATTCTAAGAACATTTTTATAAAGCACAGAAAATATCTGCTGATCTTGCCAGAAATTCAGTGTTCTTGTAATTCCCTGTGAGATAACGTTGATTATGCTATTTGTTTATCTCCCTTTTCTAAGCTATTAGTCCCATTAATCCACCATGTAATTGATATGAAAGGCAAACATGTTTGAAGTCTAGCCTGACAACCAGGCTCCTTCCATAGATACAGTCAGGTCCATAAATATTAGGACATCGACACAATTCTAATCTTTTTGGCTCTATACACAATCACAATGGATTTGAAATGAAATAAACAAGATGTGCTTTAACTGCAGACTTTCAGCTTTAATTTGAGGGTATAGGCATACCCCACTTTTAAGTACGCAATGGGGTTTATTTACTAAAGCTGGAAAGTGCAAAATCAGGCTCACTTCTGCATAGAAACCAACGAGCTTCTAACCCCAGCTTGTTCAATTAACCTTTGGTAATAAAACCTGGAAGCTCATTGGTTCACACAGTTCATTGGTTCACACAGTGATTATTGCTGGTGGCTATAATAGCTGCTAGCAATAACCTCCTGTAACAGGCTGGTTGTACCCAAGCTGATCTATCGATCAACTTGGTACATTCAGCCTGCCCATATATGGTTCGAATCTCAGCTGGTCATTGCTGAACTGTCCGAGATGCAAACCGTTTATGGCCGGCTTTAGTCACAAACAGAAAAAATATTACTGAAAAATGTCTGACAGGGGTATTTAATATTATCTACTTTATCCAAAATTTAAAAAAGTGAAATCTAAATGTGGATACACTATGCCGAGCAAAGCAAGATATTCACTTGAAAGTCAACCTCACAGCATCTTTTACTCACCTTCCCTTCCCTGGTACTCCATTTGCCTCCAGAAGCAATGAGCAGAAACCTAGTCTAAAGCTGGCTATATACCTGTAGAATTTCGCTCAAAGATTTTCATTTTTTGGAATGCTTGTTCAATATTTCAAGTGGGGTCTAAAGCCGGCCATGCATGAGTCAAATTCGGAAATCAGAAATTTCCTGCGTTTTGTGATTATTATTATTAATTTACAGGATTTATATAGCACAGACAGTTTACGCAGCGCTTTTGTGATCTGATGGTACCACCATTGATTTCGAGATTTAACCAACCAAGCCTTCAATTGCACGTCATGTTGCTCCAGAAAATAACTTTTGTGGTCGGGTATCTTCTTTTCTTTCCAAACAACAGCTCATGCACATTTCTTTTTGGATTATATTTCTCGAACAATTTTTCCATCATTGATTAGAAATTAATTTGTTTTTCCCAAAATTTCCAACATGCCTGATCACTAAAATTTGATGGCCGCACGGAAATTGGCCATTGCTGCAGCCCACTAAAGGTGCGAAATTCTAAAGAAAATTCTTAGTTATGATTTTTAAAAAAAATTTTCGGAATTCGACCCATGTATGGCCGTCTTAAGTGATGAAAAAATTCAGAGAGGCAGGATGGAAATCTTTTCTTGAACAAACAAAATTCTAACAATGTATGTGGTATTCATTCAGGAAATTCCATTAATTATTATTATTCCAAAATTGAATGTAAAAAAACAAACAACATTTAAAGTACTTTCGAATAATGCCCCGTACACACGGTCGGATTTTCCGATGGAAAATGTCCGATCGGAGCGTGTTGTCGGAAATTCCGACCGTGTGTGGGCTCCATCGGACATTTTCCATCGGATTTTCCGACACACAAAGTTGGACAGCAGGATATAAAATTTTCCGACAACAAAATCCGTTGTCGGAAATTCCGATCGTGTGTACACAAATCCAACGGACAAAGTGCCACGCATGCTCAGAATAAATAAAGAGATGAAAGCTATTGGCCACTGCCCCGTTTATAGTCCCGACGTACGTGTTTTACGTCACCGCGTTTAGAACGATCGGATTTTCCGACAACTTTGTGTGACCGTGTGTATGCAAGACAAGTTTGAGCCAACATCCGACGGAAAAAATCCTAGGATTTTGTTGTCGGAATGTCCGAACAAAGTCCGACCGTGTGTACGGGGCATAACAGTACTTAAGTCTCTGTCGGCATGATCAAATGTATTTGCGGGAATATTCATACAAACATTCCAGTGTATGGCCAGTTTACCTGCAAGGTGATCCTGGTCAGAGCCTGGAGGGCTAAGATGATGGGTGAGCCTGAGTGACCAATCACCTATTGCGTAGTCAGAAGAGGAGTGACGCACATGCCCCCCCATACCCACAAGTACTGGCCATTCGTTTTCTTTTGAACGCAGCAGTGGGAGAGTGAGGGAAGATGAGTATAAGCTACTGAGGGTGACAGCTTTATAGTAAACCTACTCTTTTGTTCTACAAGTCAGTGTGTACAACCGTTTACAGGTTTTTGGCATCTGCAGGCTGATTGGCAGACAATCTTTAAAATCCAGAGACTGCTCACCGCTGTGAACTTCAGCTCTGCCATTCATCTTAATCATGTCAAGTGTACTTGTCTTCTACATTCAGTATAGTCCGCATTTTCTGCTTTTCCACCATGTTTCTGCTAAACTGGCAGGCTGCATTCTAATAGACATTAGTTCAGCTATATTTTGTATGTCACGTTTCTGCCAATTACACACCATACTTTACAATCTGATTGCATGATGTTTGTACAATCTCCCCATTATTTTACCAAAACTTTAAAATGTGGAGCTACTTACACAATCAATTTAATTTCCATCCAATCAGACCATCCCCTTGCATTACATAGCTGTTGACAGATTTAAAGGCGATTGTAAAAACAGGCTGTAACATTTATGCTCCTCTTAAAACATTATCAATAATGGTGTGAATTGTATTGACCCCTAGCAATCCAATCACTTAACTGATAGCCGACCAGTATAGGATGAATTCTCGCTAGTGTCCAAGGGTCACTGCACTTTGCACTTGGTAATTTGCTCCTTGTACCGGTTTATTGAATATGTTCATTATTGTAGCAGTGGGCAGCCATCAGAGACTAGAATTTCACTCTCCCCAGTCTTGGCTGTGTAAGATCAGTCACATAATATTCAATAATGATAATAACGCTGATGGTTCTGCTGGATATTGGCAAATATTCATCTTCCTGGTGATTGTCTCATATAAGTAAGGACATCAATATTGGTCCTGAGACTCAGCTCCGTCATGATTGCACAGGTACTCTTTGCATTGTCCCCTATGTGTTAGATCTTAATTTGGGACGTGTGGCTCTTTTCACTGGACTTCCAGTTAAATATCATATCCTGGCTTGCTTTGTACCAGTTTGCCTGATGGACACACATTGAAATTCCCACGCACTAATAAGGAGTTCAGTAAAACATCCGGCTCCAGCCTGTGACCAATACAAAAGACAACGTTGTGCTCTCATCTTGTATTAAATATCTCCTTCCCGTGCTCATCGTACCATGCATTGTGTAAGGTAATTTTACCCTAAGCAATGACTTCAGAAAATATTTCTTTTATCCTCCTCATAAGACAACTCCATATCCCCCCCCTCTCCTCCTCCTGTCTAGTACGGTGGTTTTGTACGAGTTCTGCTCCAAGCATTCCAAGACTCCTGTTTCCATGGAAACGGTTGCATCGAGCATCCGAGGCCTACGCTATAGGTGCCTGGAGAGGAGCTGACCCTGTCTCATTACGCCTGTCACAAGGTCAGGCAAGTGGCGGGTCAGGGCCTATTTGCTCTCAATCCTTCTGTAAAAACTGCTTTCCTTCCTCTCATAGCCATCATCATTATATGTGCCTTGGCTGCTGACTGCAAATTCCCAGTACTTAAAGAGGATCTTCACCCTAGAAAGAGAAAAAAAATCAAAGCCTGCGGTTACAAATACTGTAGCTGCTGACTTTGAATAAAAGGATACTTACCTGTCCAAGGATCCAGCGCCCTCCTCACCCAGGCCGGTTCTTCGCCAGTTGTGACTCCTTGCAGTATCACAACTGGCTTCCCACTGCGCATGCACGATCCATACTATGCTTTGTGAATGGTTCTGCCGCCTTCTGGGTCCTGTGACGTGTCCCAAAAGGCTGCGGGCAAAGTGTGTGGGGGGGGGGGGGACGCTTGGCGTCCACCGCAGCTAGAAGTCTCTGGGAGTGTTCTGGATTTTAAACATTATCTACCAATCAGACTGCAGGTGGCAAAAAGCTGTAAATGGTTGCACACCCTGGTTTGTGAAACAAAAGTGTAGGTTTACCGTAAAGCTGTCACCCTGTCAAAACTACATGCAGGCATACAGTTTTAAAGCTCTTTACTCTTCTACAGTAACACTTACCTGCCTGCTTGCAGTCTTCTATTGACTGCACACTGAGCTGCACACAAGCAGCTAGGCACGCATTTGCGGCACACTCCGGCTGTGACTACCATGCGCATGCACAGGATGATGTCACTCAGTGACCGGGAAATAAAGAGGCCAAAAACCTGACACCCAGGAGTAGCCGGGGAGAAGATGACCGTGACTGGCAAGGAATTTATTGCTGGAATAAGGAGGCGAGTAAGTCTACTTTATGTGTAAATCCACCAAATAAACTGCATTTTCCACCTGTATCGCCATTTTACTTATATCCGTCTTTGTAGATAAAGTGTGTAAAAGGTCAGAATTTTTGTTTTTAGCTTTGGACCGAAAAAGCAAGGAATAAGGTGCTGTCTATGGCCACATTCACATGGACTAGAAGTCAATGAATGTGCCATGTGTTTATGCAGCTTGGGTTGCCCGGTGCTGCGTGCAAGCAGCCCATTCATTTCTATGAGGATGCAGCCCCTTGTCCCAATTCGACAGGCTTGTGAGTGCAGAGAGTGGCCCCAAACACAGACATAGGGGTTGATTTACTAAGATTTCCGCGAGGTACTGAGCACTCTACATGTAATGGTACCCAATTAAAGTCAATTAAGACTTCAACTGGGCGGACATGCAAATGGAAAGCGCGCTATTGCCGGCGAACATGCCGGTCACATCGGCATATGTAGGAATTGTTGATGTCAATTGGGCTTGAACCTTCAAAATCAAAAGTCCTCATTGAAGGCTTGTATGCAAATAATTGGTCATAAAAAGTGTACGGGGACCTAGGTACTGCCCTGGGGGACATGTATCGATGCAAAAAAAAGTTTTTAAAAACAATAGTTTTTAAAGGAGCAGTGATTTTTTTTATTGATGCTTAAGTGAAACATTAGGAATACACACTCTTTACAAATGAAAAATTGCATCAGCATAGATATCTGTGCAGGGTAAACTTCAAAATAACACATGTCCAAGGCTCTGGCAATAATCAGTGATCCCAAAAATCTCCAAACTAAACTTGTATGTTGTTGGACATGTGGAGGGTGCAAAACAGTAAATTGCAACCTTGTGAGGGCTGCTTCACACAAATTGGTGACAAAAGCGCATTTGTTATTTATCATAAGCATACAACATTAGAATATGTGTGCAGGATTACACCAGACTTATACATCCATATCTGGGCCAAAACACCCCAGTTCTAGATTTGGTGAAAATTCACACTTGCTTGATTTATAATGTGATTTATTGGAGTGGGTGAAACCCATCAAAAATGAAAAAATAAACTTTTACAGCACAACAGAGGAAGAACATAGAGTCCTCTAGCCAGGTAGCGAGATTGGGATTCGAACCAAGAACCTCAGTGTTGCTAGGCAGAAGTGCCAACATGCTAGCCACTGTGCTGCTACATGTTTTTAGGTTTCATCTCTGTGGTGTCAAACTGTCCTAAGTCCCAGGGATGCAAAAAGTTAATTAATACAAATGTACTGTGTAAGGCCAGAGAGCGCCATAGAACAACCTGTTTCTGGCATATGCCATATGTTTTGAAGGCTGGTTATTGCTGATTACTGTCAGCATGCTGAGGGATAAACAGCTGTCATTTTGTGGGTTTGGCTTGGTAAGAGGCTGCAATTAGTGCTGGAGGGGAAATATTAAGGCTGATTATAGTCCTTACCCATGAAAAACATATGACAGGATTTGCAATAGTGGTGGAACCCTCCTACACGTAAATACTACATTTAGACATAATTTATATAAGGACCTGAGTCAGGATCTATGTTTAACAACATAAGGAGAACAGACAACTTCTCTACATGAAGTGGCATATTTGGGGTTCAAACCCAGAACCTCAGTGCTGCTAGGCTTCTGCTAGTGGCTAACAGGTGCTAACCTGTTAGCCACTGCGCTGCAACATGTGAAACCCTCCTACACATAAACACTGCATTTCTTTGGACATATAGGTAGTGGCATTACATTAGTCATTCTTCTTGATTTATTCTGTGATATTTGGTGGTTCTTGGTGTGTGAGTGTAGATTAGTGATGTTACCCTCTGATTTTTGGGAATTAAATTTTTAGTTCTGATGTTGGTGCACATATCACATTTTTTGGGCTCAAATTATGATCATTTGGAAATAATAAAAAACACAAAATTGTGGCTAATTTTAAATTAGTATCAGCAATGGTATTGTTTGTGGTTTGTAAAGACACCTGTGTGAGTTTACAATTACGCTAATTAGCATGCGGCATTATAGTAAATGACCCCCATAGTGTTCCTTATACCCCCCATTGTGTCCCTGGGACAGAAAGTAAAATCTCCCTGATGCAACACACTACAAAAATAAAGTTATTAAATATTCCATACTCTCTCCAAAGCTAAAAAAAAGACAGTTTTGGCTCTACATGCACTTTAAAGCGGAGGTTCGCTGAAAAAAAAAATATTAAAAGCCAGCAGCTACAAATACTGCAGCTGCTGACTTTTAATATATGGACACTTACCTGTCCAGGGAGCCCGTGGTGTCGGCAGCCGAAGCCGATCCGTCCTTCAGCTCCCGGCTGCTGCCGCCGCCATCCTCGGTAAGGGAATAAGGAAGTGAAGCCGTGCGGCTTCACTTCCTGGTTCCCTACTGCGCATGCGCGAGTCGCGCTGCGCATCCTCTCAGGTCCCTGCTGTATTCTGTGTCTCACAAAATACAGCGGTGGAGGAGGACAGAGTAGGCGGCGGAAGTGGCGTAGGTCACCGCGGTAATCTATGCCAGGAAGTGGGAGCAAATACCTGTATTAGACAGGTAACTGCTCCCTCCTCCCCCCTGAAAGGTGCCAAATGTGACACCGGAGGGGGGGAGGAATCCAAAAAGTGGAAGTTCCATTTTTGGGTGGAACTCCACTTTAGGGCTGCGTTCACGCACTGGTGTGCTGAGGTGCCATGCACCTCAAGCAACCTTGCCAATACACGCCATGTTGTTGTAGTGCCCTGCTTCACAAATAATAACACATGCATCTTTTTTTTAGTGCATTTTGTAATGAATGGGCTGTCTTACCACAGTACACGTTAACACGCAAAGTATTATTTGCATTACTACAGAACAGTACATTCCCAAACTATATCCTTTGGCCTGTTAAAAAAAAAAAAAGAAAAGAAAAAAAATCCACAAGGTTAATTGGGATTTTTTTTTTAGTTTATTTGGATTAACTGCAGAAAGGTGTCCCATAACTTTCCTCTTTGGTCAGTAAATATGATGATACATAAAGATACTTCTTTCAATTCATAGGTCTAACCCAGCTTATCTCTATTTTAAGGGCTCATTCGGATAGACGTTGACACCTGTTGTGCATGCTGAGACACTATTTTCTGTGCCTGCATCTGCCTTGGAGCTGCGTGCAGGCAGCCTATAGAAGGTAATGCAGACACAGTGGCTGCATGGACACAGTCGCATTTTAAAATTTGACATGCATGCAAGAGTGGGTGCAAGATCTGAATGCACACAGTAATTGGATTCGTGCACCACTCCTGCATGCATGTCAAATTTTGCTGCGTCTACACCCATAGCTCCCAACTATCCCTGATTTCGAGGGACTGTCCCTGATTTGGAACAAAGTCCCTCTGTCCCTCTTTCCTCCTCATTTGTCCCTCATTTTGGTCTGATCTGTATAGTTGTATAGAAAATGTACTATTTATCTATTAAAAAGTGTTTCCCAGTGCTAAATCTTTTATCCATCTTCTAAACTAGGGATGAGCCGAACACCCCCCGGTTCGGTTCGCACCAGAACCCGCGAACGGACCGCAAGTTCGCACGAACGTTAGAACCCCATTGACGTCTATGGGACTCGAACGTTCGAAATCAAAAGTGCTCATTTTAAAGGCTAATTTGCATGGTATTGTCCTAAAAAGGGTTTGGGGACCCGGGTCCTACCCCAGGGGACATGTATCAATGCAAAAAAAACTTTTAAAAACGGCCGTTTTTTCGGGAGCAGTGATTTTAATGATGCTTAAAGTAAAAAAAAAAAAGTGAAATATTCCTTTAAATATCGTACCTGGGGGGTGTCTATAGTATGCCTGTAAAGTGACGCGTGTTTCCCATGTTTAGAACAGTCCCTGCACCAAATGTCATTTTTAAAGGAAAAAATCTCATTTAAAACTGCTTGCGGGTTTAATGTCATGTCGGGTCATGGCAATATGGATGAAAATCAGTGAGACAAACGGCATGGGTACCCCCCAGTCCATTACCAGGCCCTTTGGGTCTTGTATGGATATTAAGGGGAACCCCGCACCCAAATTAAAATAAGGAAAGGTCCCTATATACTCTGAACAGCAGTATTCAGGCGGTGCAAACAAGACAGGGACTGTAGGTTTGTTGTTAAGTAGAATCTGTTTGTAATTTTGAACATTTTTAATGTGTTTAGCTCCAGCCAAAAAATCTTTTCTAAGCTTTTTGGAAAACATAGGGAAGGGTTATCACCCCTGTGACATTTGTTTTGCGTCTTTCCTCCTCTTCAGAAGATTTCACCTCACTTTTTTGTCCCAATGAAAAATGTTTTTTGAAAATTTGGGTTTTTTTGTGGAACAAGGATTGGAAAGCATCAGTGGAAAGGAGAAATTGTTTTCCCATATTA
The DNA here is from genome assembly GCA_037952925.1 of Lithobates clamitans. NCBI lineage: Eukaryota > Metazoa > Chordata > Amphibia > Anura > Ranidae > Lithobates > Lithobates clamitans. The sequence goes on from JBBGZY010001145.1 coordinate 1,820,450, forward strand.
ACTCTTACAGGAGAGAATTTCCCTTCCTTAGGGGTAGATTTCATCTCACTTCCTGTTGTCTCCTTCCGTTTGCAAGTAGGAGTCGTTTGTAAGTTAGATGTTTGAAAGTAGGGTCCTGCCCTATATACTCAGCAGAAATTTGGGCCTTAGGTGTTGCTGTGGCCAAAACACTGTAAGCCCTCACAGGGCCCTGCTGTGAAATATTAGATCAAGAATTGTAATTACATGCCCCTGTTGAACAGGAGCTGAAAAATTAGGCCTTAGGCACTGGTGCTGGTGCCACAACACTGCAACCCCTCACAGACACTCTAGTTGGAACGCAGGAACGAGCCCTGCTGCAAAGTATTGCATCAAAAATTGTAATTACACGCCCCTGTTAGACAGGGGCAGAAAAATTGGGTCTTAGGCACTGGTGCTGGTGCCACAACACTGCAACCCCTCACAGACACTCTAGTTGAAACGCAGGAACAAGCCCTGCTGCAAAGTATTGCATCAAAAATTGTAATTACACGCCCCTGTTAGACAGGGGCTGAAAAATTGGGTCTTAGGCACTGGTGCTGGTGCCACAACACTGCAACCCCTCACAGACACTCTAGTTGGAATGCAGGAACGAGCCCTGCTGCAAAGTATTACATCAAAAATTGTAATTACACGCCCCTGTTAAACAGGGGCTGAAAAATTGTGCCTTAGGCACTGGTGGTGGCGCCCAGAACCAAAAATGTTCTTACAAGCTATCAGCGTGATGATTGAGGAGGAAGAGGATAATTACTCAGGGATAGTCACTCAGCATCAGCATAGGCAGTCTTTGAAGGGATCTGAGATTTCAAAAAAAATTATTCGGTTACATCTGCATCAGGTGCTTGGTAGCTGGTGGTGATCCAAGACTGATTCATTTTTATGAAGGTCAGCCGATCGACCGAGTCGGTGGACAGACGCACCCTGTGATCGGTTACCACGCCTCCAGCAGCACTGAATGTGCGTTCCGAAAGAACGCTGGATGCAGGACAGGCCAGTAGCTCAATTGCATACTGTGCAAGCTCTGGCCAGTGATCCATCCTCAAGACCCAGTAACCCAGAGGATTTTCGGTGGGAAAGGTGTCCAAGTCTGATCTTGCCCCTAGGTATTCCTGCACCATGTAAAACAGACGCTGGCGATGGTTGCTGGAACCGATCATACCTTGGGGCTGCGGACCAAAAAATTGTCTGAACGCATCGGTCAGACGGCCACCTTCTCCACCGCTCCTTCTTTGACTGACCGAAGCCTCAGCAACACGTTGTCCAGAAACAGGAGTTTGTAACCTCCCAGTCTCTGGGAACGCGTTGCACAGACCTTTCTGCAAGGCCTCCCGAAGATGTTTCATCCTCTGCTCCCTCTGCGATGGCAAGATAAGGTCCGCAACCTTACCCTTGTAACGTGGATCAAGGAGGGTTGCCAGCCAGTATTGGTCCTTCTCCTTGATACCACGAATACGAGGATCCTTACGCAGGCTTTGCAGGATCAGGGAGGCCATGCAGCGTAGGTTTGCTGAGGCATTCGGTCCGGAGTCCTCTGGGTCACTAAGGACAACAACGTCCGCAGCCACCTCCTCCTAGCCACGTACAAGTCCATGTGTTCCTTGGGACTGATCCCTTAAAGACTGCTGATGCTGAGTGCCAGGCTCCACCTCCATACTGACACAATCTTCCTCCTCCTCCTCCTCCTCCTCCTCGTCCTCTTCCTGTGTGATCGGCGGGCACGCAGGAACACTGTCTGGATAAAGGGGGCCTTGAGAGCTAAGGAAGTCCTCCTCTTCCTGCCTCTGTTCTGCCTCAAGTGCCCTGTCCATTATTCCACGCAGCGTGTGCTCCAACAGGTGGACAAGGGGGACAGTGTCACTGATGCATGCACTGTCAGTGCTCACCATCCTCGTGGCCTCCTCGAATGGTGACAGGACAGTGCATGCATCCCTGATCATGGCCCACTGGCGTGGGGAAAAAAAACCAAGGTCCCCTGACCCTGTCCTGGTGCCATAGTCGCACAGGTACTCATTGATGGCCCTCTGCTGCGTGTGCAGCCGCTGCAGCATGGCCAACGTCGAGTTCCACCTGGTGGGCATGTCACAGATTAGGCGGTTCTTGGGCAGGTTAAACTCCTTTTGGAGGTCCGTCAGCCGAGCACTGGCATTATATGACCGGCGGAAATGCACAGAGACTTTCCTGGCCTGCCTCAGGACATCCTGTAAGCCCGGGTACCTGCCCAAGAACCGCTGCACCACCAAGTTAAGGACGTGAGCCAAACAGGGCACATGGGTCAGTTGTCCCTGTCGGAGGGCAGAGAGGAGGTTGGTGCCATTGTCGCAAACCACCATTCCTGCCTTAAGTTGGCGTGGCGTCAACCACCTCTGAACCTGCCCCTGCAGAGCTGACAGAACCTCTGCCCCAGTGTGGCTCCTGTCCCCCAAGCACACCAGCTCAAGCACCGCATGGCATCTTTTGGCCTGCGTACTTGCGTAGCCCCTTGAACGCCTACGGAGCACCGCTGGTTCCGAGGAAGAGGCCATGGAGGAAGAAGAAGAGGAGGGGGTGGAGGAGAGAGGTGTGTCACAATCAGCATTTTGGAGGCGTGGTGGCGGAACAACCTCCAACACTACTGCACCTTGTCCTGCATCCTTCCCAGCTGCCAGCAGAGTCACCCAATGCGCCGTGAAACTTAAGTAACGTCCCTGTCCATGCCTGCTGGACCATGAGTCAGCGGTAATATGCACCTTACCGCTGACCGCCCTGTCCAGCGAGGCATGGACATTGCCTTCCACATGCCGGTAGAGAGCCGGAATCGCCTTCCGTGAGAAAAAGTGGCGTTTGGGTACCTGCCACTGAGGAACCGCACATTCCACAAACTCACGGAAGGGGGCAGAGTCTACCAACTGAAAAGGCAGCAGTTGAAGTGCTAGCAATTTTGCCAAGCTAGCATTCAACCGCTGGGCATGTGGATGGCTGGGAGCAAACTTCTTTCGGCGGTGCAGCAGCTGGGGCAGGGAAATTTGCCTGGTACAATCTGACGTCGGTGTACCAAAAGCAGATTGCCCACAAGTACTTGGCTGTGACACACCTAATTCTACACCTTCATTCCTCTCACTGCAGGTCTCAGAGAGGACTGAAGGTCTAGTGGGGTTGGAAATCTCAGCTGATGAGGAGCAAGGAGAGATCGTCTTTGTTCTTTGGTGTGGGTCTTTTAGATACGCTTGCCAACGAACTGCATGGCAGGTCAACATATGTCTGGTCAAGCATGTGGTACCCAAGCGGGAGATGTTTTGGCCACGCGAGATACGCTTGAGACATATGTTGCAAATAGCAGCGGTGCGATCTGATGCACTCGTCTCAAAAAAGGCCCACACCAAAGAACTTTTTGAATAACGCGCAGAGACTGCAGCGCCCTGCACATGTGGAGCTTTGGGGTGTGATGCAGTCAATGTGCTGCCCTTAGGCTGGCCCCTGGAGGGCATCCTGCCTAGTTGGTGATGTGCCACCTCCTCCTCCTCCTCCTCCTCCTCCTCCTCTCTCCTATCAGGCACCCACGTTGAGTCAGTGACCTCATCATCCCCTCCCTCCTCATCACTGGAGCAAACCTGGCAGTATGCTGCAGCAGGGGGAGCATGACTGCCAGATTGCTGTCCTTCTTGGGCACCCCCTCTGTCCGTGCTCATGTTACTGCCTTCATTGAGCTCAGTATCATCATCAGAGCCTTCCAAACGCTGGGCATCCTCCTGGAGCATGTACCCAACACTGTGGTCAAACAGTTCGAGGGAATCCTCATGAGGACATGGTGGAGCTAGGGAAGGAGTCACTGATGACATTGAGCTGAGGGAAGAGGCCGCTGCTTTGCCAGACAAAGCACCCTGGGCATGGGTGAGAGAGGATGAGGAGGATGAGGACGGCTTGGTCATCCACTCGACCAAGTCTTCCGCATGTTGCGGCTCAACACGGCCAGCTGCCGAAAAAAAGGCCAAGCGTGTCCCATGGCCACGTGCTGATGAGGATGCACCGTCTCCACGACCAGCACTAGACACAGAGCCTGCTTGCCCTCTCTTATTGGCTTGTGACTGTCTGCCTCTCCTTCTTGGCCTTCCAGACATACTAATGGCCTGTAGCTGCACTAAGCTGGGATAGAACACCTGTAATTTTCTTCAGGTAGCTTTATATACTGTAACCAGACAAGCCTGCCTGTCAGTAGGAAGATAACAGGAACGGATCTAGCTGAACACTGTGAGCAGGACGCACTGTACTAAATGTAAATAGTCTAGCTGCCTGACCGTGGTACTAATAGGATCAAAAAGAACACCTGTAATTTTCTTAAGGTAGCTTTATATACTGTAACCAGACAAGCCTGCCTGTCAGTAGGAAGATAACAGGAACGGATCTAGCTGAACACTGTGAGCAGGACGTACTGCACTAAATGTATATAGCAGGAACGGATCTAGCTGAACACTGTGAGCAGGACGCACTGCACTGAATGTAAATAGCAGGAACGGATCTAGCTGAACACTGTGAGCAGGACGCACTGCACTAAATGTAAATACCAGGAACGGATCTAGCTGAACACTGTGAGCAGGACGCACTGCACTGAATGTAAATAGCAAGAACGGATCTAGCTGAACACTGTGAGCAGGACGCACTGTACTAAATGTAAATAGTCTAGCTGCCTGACCGTGGTACTAATAGGATCAAAAAGAACACCTGTAATTTTCTTAAGGTAGCTTTATATACTGTAACCAGACAAGCCTGCCTGTCAGTAGGAAGATAACAGGAACGGATCTAGCTGAACACTGTGAGCAGGACACACTGTACTAAATGTAAATAGTCTAGCTGCCTGACCGTGGTACTAATAGGATCAAAAAGAACACCTGTAATTTTCTTAAGGTAGCTTTATATACTGTAACCAGACAAGCCTGCCTGTCAGTAGGAAGATAACAGGAACGGATCTAGCTGAACACTGTGAGCAGGACGTACTGCACTAAATGTATATAGCAGGAACGGATCTAGCTGAACACTGTGAGCAGGACGCACTGCACTGAATGTAAATAGCAGGAACGGATCTAGCTGAACACTGTGAGCAGGACGCACTGCACTAAATGTAAATACCAGGAACGGATCTAGCTGAACACTGTGAGCAGGACGCACTGCACTGAATGTAAATAGCAAGAACGGATCTAGCTGAACACTGTGAGCAGGACGCACTGTACTAAATGTAAATAGTCTAGCTGCCTGACCGTGGTACTAATAGGATCAAAAAGAACACCTGTAATTTTCTTAAGGTAGCTTTATATACTGTAACCAGACAAGCCTGCCTGTCAGTAGGAAGATAACAGGAACGGATCTAGCTGAACACTGTGAGCAGGACACACTGTACTAAATGTAAATAGTCTAGCTGCCTGACCGTGGTACTAATAGGATCAAAAAGAACACCTGTAATTTTCTTAAGGTAGCTTTATATACTGTAACCAGACAAGCCTGCCTGTCAGTAGGAAGATAACAGGAACGGATCTAGCTGAACACTGTGAGCAGGACGTACTGCACTAAATGTATATAGCAGGAACGGATCTAGCTGAACACTGTGAGCAGGACGCACTGCACTGAATGTAAATAGCAGGAACGGATCTAGCTGAACACTGTGAGCAGGACGCACTGCACTAAATGTAAATACCAGGAACGGATCTAGCTGAACACTGTGAGCAGGACGCACTGCACTGAATGTAAATAGCAAGAACGGATCTAGCTGAACACTGTGAGCAGGACGCACTGTACTAAATGTAAATAGTCTAGCTGCCTGACCGTGGTACTAATAGGATCAAAAAGAACACCTGTAATTTTCTTAAGGTAGCTTTATATACTGTAACCAGACAAGCCTGCCTGTCAGTAGGAAGATAACAGGAACGGATCTAGCTGAACACTGTGAGCAGGACACACTGTACTAAATGTAAATAGTCTAGCTGCCTGACCGTGGTACTAATAGGATCAAAAAGAACACCTGTAATTTTCTTCAGGTGGCTTTATATACTGTAACCAGACAAGCCTGCCTGTCAGTAGGAAGATAACAGGAACGGATCTAGCTGAACACTGTGAGCAGGACGCACTGTACTAAATGTAAATAGTCTAGCTGCCTGACCGTGGTACTAATAGGATCAAAAAGAACACCTGTAATTTTCTTAAGGTAGCTTTATATACTGTAACCAGACAAGCCTGCCTGTCAGTAGGAAGATAACAGGAACGGATCTAGCTGAACACTGTGAGCAGGACACACTGTACTAAATGTAAATAGTCTAGCTGCCTGACCGTGGTACTAATAGGATCAAAAAGAACACCTGTAATTTTCTTAAGGTAGCTTTATATACTGTAACCAGACAAGCCTGCCTGTCAGTATGAAGATAACAGGAACGGATCTAGCTGAACACTGTGAGCAGGACGTACTGCACTAAATGTATATAGCAGGAACGGATCTAGCTGAACACTGTGAGCAGGACGCACTGCACTGAATGTAAATAGCAGGAACGGATCTAGCTGAACACTGTGAGCAGGACGCACTGCACTGAATGTAAATAGCAGGAACGGATCTAGCTGAACACTGTGAGCAGGACGCACTGCACTAAATGTAAATACCAGGAACGGATCTAGCTGAACACTGTGAGCAGGACGCACTGCACTGAATGTAAATAGCAGGAACGGATCTAGCTGAACACTGTGAGCAGGACGCACTGCACTGAATGTAAATAGCAGGAACGGATCTAGCTGAACACTGTGAGCAGGACGCACTGCACTAAATGTAAATACCAGGAACGGATCTAGCTGAACACTGTGAGCAGGACGCACTGCACTGAATGTAAATAGCAGGAACGGATCTAGCTGAACACTGTGAGCAGGACGCACTGCACTAAATGTAAATACCAGGAACGGATCTAGCTGAACACTGTGAGCAGGACGCACTGCACTGAATGTAAATAGCAGGAACGGATCTAGCTGAACACTGTGAGCAGGACGGACTGCACTGAATGTAAATAGCAGGAACGGATCTAGCTGAACACTGTGAGCAGGACGCACTGCACTAAATGTAAATACCAGGAACGGATCTAGCTGAACACTGTGAGCAGGACGCACTGCACTGAATGTAAATAGCAGGAACGGATCTAGCTGAACACTGTGAGCAGGACGCACTGCACTAAATGTAAATAGCAGGAACGGATCTAGCTGAACACTGTGAGCAGGACGCACTGCACTGAATGTAAATAGCAGGAACGGATCTAGCTGAACACTGTGAGCAGGACACACTGCACTAAATGTAAATAGTCTAGATAGAAGATAACAGGAACGGATCTAGCTAAACTGAATACAGTGTATATATATATATGCAACACCTGGGATGCATATATATACACAATACACTGTAAGTGCAGCTAACTGACTGACTGTTCTGCCTAATCTATCTAACTCAAATCAAATGACACTGTCTCTCTCTCTCTCTATCTCTCAGCACACCGGAACACACACTACACAGGGCCGCCGTGCAGGCGGCCTTATATAGTGTGGGGTGTGTACTAAATCCCCTGAGCCATAATTGGCCAAAGCCACCCTGGCTTTGGCCAATTACAGCTCTCTCTACTGACGGCGCTGTGATTGGCCAAGCATGCGGGTCATAGTGCATGCTTGGCCAATCATCAGCCAGCAATGCACTGCGATGCCGCAGTGAATTATGGGCCGTGACGCGCCACACGAATTTGGCGCGAACGGCCCATATCGTTCGCAATTCGGCGAACGACCGAACAGCCGATGTTCGAGTCGAACATGGGTTCGACTCGAACACGAAGCTCATCCCTATTCTAAACTGCTGCATTTGTCAATTTCAGAAGCCAATATAAAGGAATAGTAGTGGTAAAAAAAAAATCACTAGTGGGTTCAACTAATAATGTTTTTGGAATAATTCTCCTTTTATGGGGCATGGCAGAGGATGTGTCCTATGCCTACATACTTTTTCTTATAGGTGTCCCTCGTTCCCATCCCAAAAAGGAGGGAAGTATGTACACCTACTTGATTAGGCTGGCTGCAAGTGGCTCCAAGGGGAAAACAGTGGCTCAGCACGCAGGATGGGCTTCAATGTCTAAATCAGGGGTCAACAAACCTTCTAAACCAGGGGTCTCAAACTTGTGGCCCTCCAGCTGTTGCAGAACTACAAGTCCCATCATGCCTCTGCCTGAGGGAGTCATGCTTATAACTGTCAGCCTTGCAATGCCTCATGGGACTTGTAGTTTCGCAACAGCTGGAGGGCCGCCAGTTTGAGACCCCTGTTCTAAACAGTGGGACAGTTTACTGTCCTCCAGACTTTTTGGGGGCCAGACTGTTGCCATTGGAAGTGGAAATTTTCCTGGCCTCAGTGGGAGTAAACCATGCATCTTTGGTATTAAGGGGAGGAATAGTGCCCTATCGCTGGTGTCAGTGGGAGAAATAGTGCCCCATCATTGGTGTCAGTAGGAGGAACAGTGTCCCATCATTGGGGTCAGTGGGAATAATAGTGCCCCATTGTTGGTGTCAATGAGAAAAATATTGCCCCATTGTTGGTGTCAGTGGGAGGAATTAGTGTCTCGTATCAGTGGCAAGAAAAAGTAAAGGCAAGCAAAGAGCCACATCTGGCCCCCGGGCCGCAGTTTTGAGACCCCTGGTCTAAATGATTGAGCCCTAACTGTCAGTGAGCACGTGCACACTTGAATGGCAGTTTTGATCCTATCTGACTGTCTGTCTATCTATCTATCTATCTATCTATCTATCTATCTATCTATCTATCTATCTATCTATCTATCTATCTATCTATCTATCTATCTATCTATCTATCTATCTATCCTGTAGTTCTGTTGTATCAGCTATTCTACCGCAGCGGGCAGTGTACATTAAATTTGGTCTTTAATGCATTTGATATAATTCACTGAAGCTCTTCCAGTGCTGGCTGTGCTCTCACGGTATCTCTCCTCTATTACGCTGCATTTGTCAGCCGCCCAGATAATTGTTGCAAGTGACATCTGTATTCATTCAAATAAGATCATTAGATGATCTGGCTGCTCCGTTGTCTTTGTCATTTAGGAGTAGTGTATTGACAGAGAAGATATTCAGCAATGATTGATCACACAGTACTCAGCGACACTTAAATGTCATCTGCCACCTGTCAAAACTTCAGAAACTGAAGGTGAAAATGTTCAAGTGGTTCTGTCAGGTGACAGCAGTGAAAGAAAAGCGCATACAGTGCGTCACAAAGATCTATTTATCATCCGACCGCATGCTCAGAGGACTCTAAATACTGGTTGTATGTAGAATTGACTTGTGACATCCAGACATTATCATTCTAGAAAATCTACAACCGTTCCGTTGGTAAACAGAATGAAAGAACACCTTTTTTCAAGCTCTAACTGCCAGATACATGTGAATAAATCTGAATTTTGATTGCCGTGCGTGGTGATACAGGCCTGAAATAACATTTCCTGAAAAAAAACATAAAAGATCTTTGGCATTCGATGCTAAACAGAATAAATGAGTGCATCACTGTGAATCGAAGGTGTCCCTCTTATTTATTCTCATAAAATGAATTGTGTATATACACAGTATATTTATATTGCAGAGTTTGCTCAAAACCCATAAGATTCTTTTAGAAGTTGCATTTTCTATTTTCGCCTAGCATATTTCCAGATTGTACAGACGGTTGTATGACTATCATCCTTTTAAAAATCAATGCTGTTTCTGATAGAGAACTACAAGTCCTAGCACCCCCAGCTGGATCCATTCGGACCAAAAAGGAAATATGTTTTTTGTTAAAGGGTCAGTCCAACCCAGTGACTGCTGGTGCTAATTCCAGACCTGCAGGGGTACTTCACCTTAAAAGATTGAGAAACACTGGTTTACAAAACCTGTTTGATTTGATGGAGACAGTAAAATGGCAGGCAGTGTTTAAATCAGGATGCCAGCAGTAGCTGAAGCCCCTCTAGACATGTCAATCCTCATAGACAAGGTTGGATGTTGTACACTCCGCTGAGATATTATGTAACTTGTATTACACATGTATGGATATTATACATTTTGTCACCCACCAAATATTGCATATAGGCTACCCTACAGATGATCCAACCCTTCACATACTATGTACATTATAGACGCGGTACCCCTTCACATACTACTGTATACTATGTACATTATAGACGCGGTACCCCTTCACATACTACTGTATACTATGTACATTATTGACACAGTACCCCTTTACAAACAATGTACATTATAGACACGGTACCCCTTCACATACTATGTACATTATAGACACGGTACCCCTTCACATACTATGTACATTATAGACACGGTACCCCTTCACATACTACTGTATACTATGTACATTATAGACACGGTACCCCTTCACATACTATGTACATTATAGACACGGTACCCCTTCACATACTACTGTATACTATGTACATTATAGACACGGTACCCCTTCACATACTATGTACATTATAGACACGGTACCCCTTCACATACTACTGTATACTATGTACATTATAGACACGGTACCCCTTTACAAACAATGTACATTATAGACACGGTACCCCTTCACATACTATGTACATTATAGACACGGTACCCCTTCACATACTATGTACATTATAGACACGGTACCCCTTCACATACTACTGTATACTATGTACATTATAGACACGGTACCCCTTCACATACTATGTACATTATAGACACGGTACCCCTTCACATACTATGTACATTATAGACACAGTACTCCTTCACATACTATGTATATTATAGATACGGTACCCCTTCACATACTATGTACATTATAGACACGGTACCCCTTCACATACTATGTACATTATAGACACGGTACCCCTTCACATACTATGTACATTATAGACACGGTACCCCTTCACATACTATGTACATTATAGACACGGTACCCCTTCACATACTATGTACATTATAGACACGGTACTCCTTCACATACTATGTATATTATAGACACGGTACTTCTTCACACACTATGTACATTATAGACGCGGTACTCTTTCACATACTGTGTACAATTGTACATTTATAGACGCGGTACTCTTTCGCATACTATGTACATTATAGACGCGGTACTCTTTCACATACTGTGTACAATTGTACATTATAGACGCGGTACTCTTTCGCATACTATGTACATTATAGACGCGGTACTCCTTCACATACTATGTACATTAGAGACACGGTACCCCTTCACATACTGTGTACATTAGAGACGCGGTACTCCTTCACATACTATGTACATTAGAGATGCGGTACCCCTTCACATATTATGTACATTAGAGACGCGGTACCCCTTCACATACTATGTACATTAGAGACACGGTACTCCTTCACATACTATGTACATTAGAGACACGGTACCCCTTCACATACTGTGTACATTAGAGACACGGTACTCCTTCACATACTATGTACATTATAGACTCCGTACTCCTTCACATACTATGTACATTAGAGACGCCGTACTCCTTCACATACTATGTACATTAGAGACGCCGTACTCCTTCACATACTATGTACATTAGAGACGCCGTACTCCTTCACATACTATGTACATTAGAGACGCCGTACTCTTTCACATACTGTGTACAATTGTACATTATAGACGCGGTACTCTTTCACATACTATGTACATTATAGACGCGGTACTCTTTCAATACTGTGTACAATTGTACATTATAGACGCGGTACTCTTTCGCATACTATGTACATTAGAGACGCGGTACTCCTTCACATACTATGTACATTATAGACGCGGTACTCCTTTACATACTATGTACATTAGAGACGCGGTACTCCTTCACATACTATGTACATTAGAGACGCGGTACTCCTTCACATACTATGTACATTAGAGACGCGGTACTCCTTCACATACTATGTACATTAGAGAGGTGGTACTCCTTCACATACTATGTACATTAGAGACGCGGTACCCCTTCACATACTATGTACATTAGAGACATGGTTAGGGCTGCAACTAACGATTATTTTCATAATCGATTAGTTGGCCGATTATTGTTTCGATTAATCGGTTAATAACATCAAAAAAAAAGAGTGTGGTGTATAATTTAGTTAATATGTAAAGTTTTTTTTAAAAAAAGACAATTTATTCTTAAATATCTCTATGCAGTGGTAAATATAAATAACCAACTATATGGTTAGGGAGCAAAATCTCCAATCCACTCTGAGAATAACAGACAGAAGAGATATACTGTATATACTATTGAAGAGTAAATCTGGTCAATATCAGACTCAGAGATCAAATTTTTGTATTAAAAAAAAAACAAACAATGTCTTCCTTCAAAAACAAAAATGTAATTTTAAGAACGTTCGTTTTCGATTTTCTAATTGTTAGTGAGGTCAAATTGACGTTCATTTTCAACCACAGTGACGGGAAAAATTGGAAATAATAGAAAACTTCTTCAAAAGGAATTTTCAGACAGTGTATGTGGTTTTCGTTCAGAGATTACATTCATTTTAAACAGAGATGTTAAAAGCAAGTGAAAATTTCAAACAACATTCTTTCATTCAGCGAATATTTTCATCTGAAAATTGATCGGTGTGGCCAGCATAAGGCTTGGTACACACCTGTGCAGTTTGCTTGTGATCTGTTTCTGCAGTGCTTTTTGATTTTTGCGCACGTGATTTTGCTGCAATTTGCGTTTTTGAATTTTTTTTGGCCAATTTGTTGTTGGGCAGATTAAAAAACACAAATTGCTGCAAAAACGCATTACATGTTTTTCTGCAGCTTCTCCATTGAAGTATATTGAACCAAAAAAGCACAGTTTTGTATTAAAAAAAAGTCCCTGACCCTTTCCAAACACGCAGTGGCTGAAAAAAAGCATAGATGTGAACGTGTCCCATAGGAAACCATGTAAATGAACTGTAGTGCGTTTCTGCAAAAAGCATCAGAAAAAAACACATAGAGGTGAACCAGGTCTAAGACGTTTAGTAAAATAATGGGGTTTAAAAAAATAAAAGTAGCCCTTTTATAGTACAAAAAAAAACAGATAATCACTACTGTAAGGGGTTCATTTTTTTACTGTAGAACTGTGAAAGTAATATTTACAGTAGCGATTTGCTCTTTTTGTACTTTAAAGGGCTCATTTTAGTTTTTTTTAACCCCATTATGTTACTGGCCGATTAATCGATTATGAAAATAGTAATCGATTATTTTCATAATCGATTAGTTGCCGATTAATCGATTAGTTGTTTCAGTCCTAGACATGGTACTCCTTCACATACTATGTACATTAGAGAGGCGGTACTCCTTCACATACTATGTACATTAGAGACGCGGTACTCCTTCACATACTATGTACATTAGAGAGGCGGTACTCCTTCACATACTATGTACATTAGAGACGCCGTACTCCTTCACATACTATGTACATTAGAGACACGGTACTCCTTCATATACTATGTACATTAGAGAGGCGGTACTCCTTCACATACTATGTACATTAGAGACGCCGTACTCCTTCACATACTATGTACATTAGAGACGCCGTACTCCTTCATATACTGTGTACATTAGAGACACGGTACTCCTTCACATACTATGTACATTAGAGAGGCGGTACTCCTTCACATACTATGTACATTAGAGACGCCGTACTCCTTCACATACTATGTACATTAGAGACGCCGTACTCCTTCACATACTATGTACATTATAGACGCGGTACTCCTTCACATACTATGTACATTAGAGAGGCGGTACTCCTTCACATACTATGTACATTAGAGACGCCGTACTCCTTCACATACTATGTACATTAGAGACGCCGTACTCCTTCACATACTATGTACATTAGAGACGCGGTACTCCTTCACATACTATGTACATTATAGACACGGTACCCCTTCACATACTATGTACATTAGAGACACGGTACTCCTTCACATACTATGTACATTAGAGACGCCGTACTCCTTCACATACTATGTACATTAGAGACATGGTACTCCTTCACATACTATGTACATTAGAGACGCCGTACTCCTTCACATACTATGTACATTATAGACGCGGTACTCTTTCACATACTGTGTACAATTGTACATTATAGACGCGGTACTCTTTCGCATACTATGTACATTATAGATGCGGTACTCTTTCACACACTATGTACATTATAGACGCGGTACTCCTTCACATACTGTGTACATTAGAGACGCCGTACTCCTTCACATACTATGTACATTATAGACGTGGTACTCCTTCACATACTATGTACATACTATGTACATTAGAGAGGTGGTACTCCTTCACATATTATGTACATTATAGACGCCGTACTCCTTCACATACTATGTACATTAGAGACGCGGTACTCCTTCACATACTATGTACATTAGAGACGCGGTACCCCTTCACATACTATGTACATTAGAGACGCGGTACTCCTTCACATACTATGTACATTATAGACGCGGTACTCCTTCACATACTATGTACATTATAGAGGCGGTACTCCTTCACATACTATGTACATTATAGAGGCGGTACTCCTTCACATACTGTGTACATTATAGACGCCGTACTCCTTCACATACTATGTACATTATAGAGGCGGCACTCCTTCACATACTGTGTACATTATAGACGCGGTACTCCTTCACATACTGTGTACATTATAGACGCGGTACTCCTTCACATACTATGTACATTAGAGAGGCGGTACTCCTTCACATACTATGTACATTATAGACGCGGTACTCCTTCACATACTATGTACATTATAGACGCGGTACTCCTTCACATACTGTGTACATTATAGACGGGGTACTCCTTCACATACTATGTACATACTATGTACATTAGAGAGGTGGTACTCCTTCACATATTATGTACATTATAGACGCCGTACTCCTTCACATACTGTGTACATTATAGACGCGGTACTCCTTCACATACTATGTACATTAGAGAGGCGGTACTCCTTCACATACTATGTACATTAGAGACGCGGTACTCCTTCACATACTATGTACATTAGAGACGCGGTACCCCTTCACATACTATGTACATTAGAGACGCGGTACTCCTTCACATACTATGTACATTATAGACGCGGTACTCCTTCACATACTGTGTACATTATAGACGCGGTACTCCTTCACATACTATGTACATTATAGAGGCGGTACTCCTTCACATACTGTGTACATTATAGACGCCGTACTCCTTCACATACTATGTACATTATAGAGGCGGTACTCCTTCACATACTGTGTACATTATAGACGCGGTACCCCTTCACATACTATGTACATTAGAGAGGCGGTACTCCTTCACATACTATGTACATTATAGACGCGGTACTCCTTCACATACTATGTACATTAGAGAGGCGGTACTCCTTCACATACTATGTACATTATAGACGCGGTACTCCTTCACATACTATGTACATTATAGAGGCGGTACTCCTTCACATACTGTGTACATTATAGACGCCGTACTCCTTCACATACTATGTACATTATAGAGGCGGTACTCCTTCACATACTGTGTACATTATAGACGCGGTACCCCTTCACATACTATGTACATTAGAGAGGCGGTACTCCTTCACATACTATGTACATTATAGACGCGGTACTCCTTCACATACTATGTACATTAGAGAGGCGGTACTCCTTCACATACTATGTACATTATAGAGGCGGTACTCCTTCACATACTGTGTACATTATAGACGCCGTACTCCTTCACATACTATGTACATTATAGAGGCGGCACTCCTTCACATACTGTGTACATTATAGACGCGGTACTCCTTCACATACTGTGTACATTATAGACGCGGTACTCCTTCACATACTATGTACATTATAGACGCGGTACTCCTTCACATACTATGTACATTATAGACGCGGTACTCCTTCACATACTATGTACATTATAGAGGCGGTACTCCTTCACATACTATGTACATTATAGAGGCGGTACTCCTTCACATACTGTGTACATTATAGAGGCGGTACTCCTTCACATACTGTGTACATTATAGACACGGTACTCCTTCGTATGTTATGTACGATCTCGCGCCAAGGTTCCTGCTCGCACTACGGGAAGGCAGGGGTTCATTCTCTTTAGTCTCCACATTGCGCTCATTTTTTGAAAGTCTCACAACGTGAAGAAAAACAAGAAGCCTTTTGTTTCCATCTTTCAGAAAGTGCAGTAAATAAATCGCCATAGAAACAGACTATATGGGAATGTGCTGAACGGCATGTTCTGTCCTCTTGTGCGTGTGCGTTCTGCTGTCCTCTGGAGAACGGTCTGCAGGTAAATACTGGGTGCACTGCTCTGCAAGGCCATCTTTGGATGTCAAGCTTAAAATAAACATTGCGGTGATTGGTTGCTGTGGGATCACACAATGTACTCAAACTAACTGCACCCTGTTATTGAAGTACCTCTGTGATTCCGCAGTAGCCAAGCTGTGGTGAAAAGGGAAGGCCAGACAGGTAAGTGTTTTATGCATTCTGGAAGACTGTTTAAGACCTCCAGCTTCAAGCTGCAAGCTCTACTGCCTTCTAAAAAGTGATCCACCACAGATCACTTTTCAGAGGGGTTTTAGAAAGTTCCGCTGATGTAAATGAGCCCTAGGACTCACTCTAGTCATGTATAAAATTGTCGTAAGACTTCTACACTGCTAAATTTATTTCAAAAATCTGTTAGCAGCAAACAGCCAACACTAATATGTGCTTTACACACCTCTAAAACAATAAGGATTCATGTACACTGGTTAAAAATTTGAGCCATGTTTTTATTACCCCATAACTGCTGCCCCTTTAGCTGAAAAGGCAACAGCCATGGGTGTATACTTGCTGTGATGCAATGCTTTGCGGCTGTGGCAGGAGTTATATCCCCTGTTGCGTGTGGCGGGCACTGCTTCAAGTAAATGGGGCTGTGCTGTAAGTGAGCCACCGCAGTGTGCAATGCACACGATTGGGATGTGGCAATCCCACATTTAGAGGGTTAGAACTGGCAGTAAGAAGGCCATACAACACCTCCTGACCACACGTGAAATGCTCTCGGAAGAACAATCTGAACACAGATTGCTCTTCCGAGAGCAGCGCTAGCATAATCGAGGCCTAAATCCTTATTCAGTGCAGGCCTTCATAGGGTTTTTCTGGTAGCACTAGGAGGTTAGGTTTTGGAAAAGCTCTTCACCTGGTTTCAGAACATCACTGTAATGCCCCGTACACACGGTCGGATTTTCCGACGGAAAATGTGTGATAGGACCTTGTTGTCGGAAATTCCGACCGTGTGTAGGCTCCATCACACATTTTCCATCGGATTTTACGACACGCAAAGTTTGAGAGCAGGCTATAAAATTTTCCGACAACAAAATCCGTTGTCGGAAATTCCGATCGTGTGTACACAAATCCGACGGACAAAGTGCCACGCATGCTCAGAATAAATAAAGAGATGAAAGCTATTGGCTACTGCCCCGCTTATAGTCCCGACGTACGTGTTTTACGTCACCGCGTTCAGAACGATCGGATTTTCTGACAACTTTGTGTGACCGTGTGTATGCAAGACAAGTTTGGGCCAACATCCGTCTGAAAAAATCCTAGGATTTTGTTGTCGGAATGTCCGAACAAAGTCCGACCGTGTGTACGGGGCATTAGAGACAGCAATCTTTTCTACATCCCAGCCTCCATAAAGCCAGTGTATGCAACTAAATACTAGTAATATTAGATAGTCCAAAGTAACAGTTTTATACACTAATGTTTTCCACACAGTAAACCTGACCATACATTATACAATTTCCTTTAGATCTACCTTCAACTATGTAGTGTAAGAGCCTGCCCGATTGTATATGAATTGAAAGTGTTTAGGTTTTAACCTCATATATTATATGGTTTTGGTAAATCTAAGGGTCCTTTCACACTGGGACGGTTTGCAGGCGCTATTGCGCTAATAATAGTGCCTGCAAACCGACCCGAAAGTGCCGCTGCTTTCATTCCAGTGTGAAAGCCCCGAGGGCTTTCATACTGGAGCGATGCGCTGGCAGGACGGTAAAAAAAGTCCTGCTAGCAGCATCTTCGGAGCGGTGAAGGAGCGGAGTGTATACCGCTCCTTTACCGCTCCTGCCCATTGAAATCAATGGGACGGCGCGGCTATACTGCCGGCACAGCGCCTCTGCAGAGGTGCTTTGCGGTGGTTTTAACCCTTTCTCGGCTGGTAGCAGGGGGGTAAAACCGCCCCGCTAGCGGCCGCATACCGACAGTAAAGCACTGCTTACAATAGCGGCGTTTTACCGCCGACAACGCCCCCGCCCCAGTGTAAAGGACTCGTAGCCTCCCTGGCGGTTTTCCCGAGTGTGGCTCGGGGTTAAAATTCAGGACCATTAGCGGTAACCCCGAGCCACACTCGGGATTGCATCGCAGGATCCTGGTGCCTCCTTACTTACCTTGTCCCCGGGATCCTGCGATGTCCCCCGCAGTGTCCGCGGGCTGTGTGCTCCTCCGAAGCCTCTCTGTGCCAGGCTCCGTTCCCTGCGAGCGTCGTGACGCAGGGGGCGGAGCCTGGCGGCAAATTCAAAAAAATGTAAAAAGCATAACACATACAGTACTGTAATCTTACAGATTACAGTACTGTATGAAATTATTTCACATCCCATTTGTCCCCAGTGCTCTGGCCCATGCCCTGCATGCAGTTTTATGTTATATATACTGTTCTTTCTGCCTGGAAACTGGAGATTGTCCATAGCAACCAAAAAGTGTCCCTTTATGTCAAAAGTGGCTTTAGACCAGCTAGAAAACAGCGATAGTAAATTAGAACACTTGCAGAATTGAGCGATAGTGAATCGTGTGGAAATTTATTTTATTACTATTTATTTTTATTTTTTTTAATTATTATTTTTTTTTAATTATATTATAATTTATGTTTTTGTGTTTCAAATTTTATCATACCCGGGATATCTACTAGACTCTGGTTTGGACAGATTTAAGTGTGTTATTGTTAAGAATTACAGGCCTACAATATAAAACGTCAAATTTCCATGCAAAATAATTGTACCGCTTTCAGCACCTAAAATCAGAAAGAATCATACCGCCAGGGAGGTTAAGGAAAGTTGTATAAAGAAAAGCCTGGAGCAACAGCATGCAATGATGTATGCGAAGGGCGCACATGACAGTGGTAGCAGTGTAAGGGTTAAGGTTTTTCTTGTGAATGTAGAGCCGAGGGGGAGGGAGGAGCAGGGGAGGGACTAGTTAAAAGGGGTTCCCGCCCGGGGAGGGACAACAGAAAGATTAGGAAAGTTCTCAGGACGGTTGTGCTACCAACATGGCTGAACTAGAGGGGCTCATGGCCCAGTTGAGAGAAGAAGCGGCGGTGCGGGGTGCGGAGTGGCTCCAGGAGACGATCGCAGCCGCACTACAAGGTTCCAAGATGCAGGCTAGTGGGGGAGAGAGAAGCGGCACCAGAGCACGCCGCTCTCGACCGCCTGAGCGGTTCTCCCCGGACCGCATGACGCCAGCGCAGCGGCACTCGGGTAGTCTGTCTTCCAGACTCCCGGGGGGTCCACCGGCGAAACGGCCAGCGGGTAGAGAGCGGGTCGGCGGGCGTGCGGCCCCGGCGGGACAAGAACAGAGGCAGGCCAGGGGACCGGTACCAGTGCGGCCTACAAATCGGAGACGCAGGGAGAGTGCAAGCCCCGCCCCCAGGATGACGGCGGGAAGCTCCGCCATCGCGGCAACGGCACTGACTGGAGGTATCCCCGGGCCTTCTCATTCGGCGGCAGGGGACCGGCAGAGGGGGGAGAGGAGCAGGTCTGGCTTACCAACTGCAGGAGCGGAGGCTGACGGGACCGAGGTAGCCCACACCGGTCCTGGTAAGGCGATCCGGAAGTCCACAGGAGGCTTCGCTGCGCGGAGGAGGGGAAGGATGGCGAGCAATGCGGCAGCCGCGGTCCACATCCCGGGCGGGCCACCGTCGGATACCAGTGAAGAGTCGGGTCGGAGCGGAAGAGATGAGGAGTCCGGATCGGAGGAGGAGGCGGCCCCCCTGCCCAGGAGGATGGGGCCTGAGGAGAGCAGACGGTCGGCTGATGGAGCGGCGCCTATGCAGCCAGGTGAGCCAGCACAGGTCCTTACTATGTCTAGTTTAAAGGATACATCATGTGTAGCAAATGGGGCTGGGGGGTTAGAAAAAAGCATGGTGGGGTCTGCTATAGGGGTAGGTACTCCGGGTTTCCTGGGGTTTCTAACAGGCATAAAAGAACTGGTGCAGAGGTTAGAGGCGGCAGAAAAGCCAGTAGAGGGTCCGGCAGCTGCATGGGCACAGCAGTCAGGGAGGGATTCAGGAAGTACTGGGGGGGTCCCGACCACAGAGGTTTCAGCTGGGGTCGCGGTGCCTGCTCAGCTAGCCACGGGGAGTGGAGTTGCGCAAGGGAAGGAAAAAGCAGCGCCGACAGGGGAGGCTGCGGCGAGGAAGGATATCATCAGGCTGGCGGACGCGGCTCGCTGTGAAGTGTATGTGTGCTATGAGGGGCCGTTAGGAGCGCACTTAAAACAAGAAGTGCGGGAAAAGTTATGGAAGGGTGAGTATGTGGAAATATTTTCGTTACTGCCCTTGGAGAAGTTCAATCTTGATAGAGTCAAGCCGGACGACTCCAAAAAGGAAGACGAGGAAAAGAGGAGGTATAGGCTGATACCCAGGACATTTACAAATTGGTTACAAGCGTTCGCGATCATGGCAAGTGTGATAGGGGAGAAGCAACCGGAACACTGTTCGGCGCTTTTCTGCTATCAAGATGCGATAGGGGAAGCGTATAGAGTTTATGGCGGTACGGCATGGTTGCGATATGACGAACAGTTCAGGCAGAGGAGAGCAGTTCGCCCAGAGCTACGTTGGGACCATAAGGACATCAGCCTCTGGATGCGCTTGATGACGACGGCGAGGGCGCCGAATCAGTTTTTTCAAGGGGGAGCCGGTGGACCGTCCGCCCAGGGCCACTCGGCTGGAAACAAAAAAGGGGTTTGCTGGCAGTATAACTCAGGATCCTGTAAGTTTGGTGGAACATGTAAGTTCAAGCATGAGTGCTCAGGCTGCGGGGGAACGCATCCATCATCCCGATGTTTTAAGCAAGGAAAAGGTCGACAAGGAGAGGCTGGGAACAAAAGGGAGGACGCCGGTGATGGTGGAAAGGATGCGGCCGTTTCTCGGTAAGTACCCAGACAGAAGGGCAGCATCGCTATTAGAAGACGGATTTACGTTAGGTTTTAGGATTCCATGTAGTTTATCGGTGACTCCCCCGGTGCCCAAAAATTTGAAGTCGGCCCTGCAACATCCGGAAGTGGTTTCAGAGAAACTGCAGAAGGAAGTGGCTTTAGGTAGAATGAGCGGCCCTTTCCCAGTAGTGCCTATAGTCGATTTAGTGGTATCTCCGCTAGGAGTGGTGCCCAAAAAGGAGCCCAACAAATTTAGGCTCATTCACCACTTGTCCTTCCCCAAGGGGGGATCCGTGAATGATGCCATAGACCAAGAAGCATGCTCGGTGACGTATACGTCTTTTGATGCTGCGGTAAGGTGGGTGAGACACTATGGAAAAGGTGCCTTGATGGCTAAGGCAGATATAGAGTCAGCGTTTCGACTGCTGCCGGTTCATCCGGATAGTTTCCGGTTGCTCGGGTGCCATTGGAATGACGGATTCTATGTCGATCAATGCCTACCAATGGGTTGCTCGGTGTCGTGTGCGATATTTGAGCAATTCAGCTCCTTTGTAGAATGGGTGGTCAGGGATGTATCCGGGGTGAATTCGATAATTCACTACCTGGATGATTTTCTATGCATAGGCCCGGCCTCTTCCAGAGTATGCGCGGTGTTGCTAGCTTCATTGCAACATATAGCAGGCAGGTTTGGCATTCCATTGGCGGATGATAAAACGGAGGGACCCTGCGCGGTCATCACGTTCTTGGGGATTGTACTAGATTCAGAAGCCATGGAATGTAGATTGCCTGCTGACACATTGGAGGATTTGAAAAAAGAGGTGGCCGGTTTGATAGGAATTAAAAAGGTACAACTGCGTAGGTTGCAATCGGTGTTGGGCAAACTGAACTTTGCTTGCCGCATACTGCCGATGGGGAGAGTGTTCAGTCGCCGGCTGGCGGCCAGCACGAGTGGGGTAAAGTCACCAAAACATTTCGTGCGTTTAGGAAAAACGCATAGGGAGGATCTGAGGGTATGGCATACCTTTCTGGAATCCTTTAATGGCAGGGCAATGTGGATGTCGGGACCAGTCAGCAATTTTGACTTAGAATTGTTTACCGACGCCGCGGGGGCAACCGGTTTTGGGGCGTTCTTTCAAGGACAATGGAGCGCGGGTCCATGGCCACAATCTTGGATAGACGAGGGCTTCACAAGGAACTTGGTTCTGCTGGAATTGTTTCCGGTAGTTCTGGCAGTGGAGCTATGGGGAGCATCGTTCAGGGATCTGAAAGTACGTTTTCATGGGGACAATATGGGGGTGGTACAAGTGATAAACAGGGTCACGGCGTCATCTCCGCCGGTGATCAGGCTGTTGCAGCACTTAGTATTAAGATGTCTACAACTGAATGTGTTCATTCATGCTGTGCACTTGCCGGGGGTGGAAAACGTCATTGCTGATGCACTGTCTCGCTTCCAGTGGGACAGGTTCCGAGAGTTGGCGCCGGACGCGGAGCAACAGGGGGTACCTTGTCCAGACTGGCTGTGGGAGATTGCGCTGGCATCGTAGAGGGCTGGATTAAGCGGTCGGTAAGTGGGAGTACATGGGCAGCATACAATAAGGTATGGCGGGAATGGATGTCATTTGGTCAAGAGTTAGGGGAGAAGCCGGTAGGGCGAGGATTAAGTTCGTTATTGCTGTACTATGTGGCAAAGAAATTGGACGAGGGAGTGTCAGTGTCAGTAATGAATACACAGTTGGCTGGTTTGGCTTTCCTTTTTAAGCTACAAGGACAGCCCGACGTAACTAAGGGTTTTTGGGTAAGACAAGCGTTGAAGGGTTATAGGAGGGCAGTGGTCAAGCGCGATTCGAGGAGACCGGTCACTTTTGAGATTCTGGGGGGTATTGTGGATCAGTTGGGTGTGGTTTGCTCATCTGAATACGAAGTTTCTTTGTTTAAGGTTGCTTTTGTGTTGGCATTTTTTGGGGCATTTAGAATAGGGGAACTGGTCAGTCCTTCCAAAAAGGTTCAAGGGGGAATTGGGTTACAGGAGGTGCAACTAGAAGAAGAGGGCGTATCGATATTTTTGAGGAAATCTAAGACGGATCAAGGGGGAAGAGGCAGGATGGTGAGAATTTATCCTATTCACGGTTCCCCCCTGTGCCCGGTGAGCACGGTCAGGGAATTCTTGAAGGTTAGGCCGGATTTTACAGGCCCCCTGTTAATGCATTCAAATGGCATTTTGTTATCACGTTTTCAGTTTATTGCCGTGTTGAGGAAATGTTTGCAGGGACTGGGGCTGGAAGAGAAGGATTTTTCATCCCACTCATTTAGGATAGGGGCTGCGACGGAAGCGGCCAGGTTGGGGATGGATGTGGAGGTAATAAAAAGCATTGGGAGGTGGGAATCTAACAGATTTAAATCTTATGTGCGGCCACAGCTGGCAGTAAAATTGTAGTTGATAAGGTGGGGGTTGTTTCTGTCAGTTACATGGGGCACTGGATTTAGAGTTATCTGTTAGGGCCAGGATTATAGTTAGAATAGTAAAATGTTGAGAATAGTGTTTTTGTTTTCTTCTAATTACAGGTGCAGCGCCGAGAATGGTCTGGATTATGGGCCATTCTTATGTATGTTGGGGGGCTCGGAGGGGAGACGCGCGGCCTGAGGGTAGACAGCTAAGTTTTGATAGAAGGGAAGTGTATATAAAGTGGTTTGGTATACCGGGGATGTTGTGGGGTAGGTTGGTACAGGAGGTACAGCGCTACGCAAACAGAGAGGGACCTCCGGATGTCCTGGTGATACATGTTGGCGGGAATGATTTGGGCATTCGCTCAATGATCGACATAACACGAGATATCAAATTTGACATTTGGCGATTGATGAAGGAATTCCCGCAGATGATCATTATATGGTCAGATATGGTCGCCAGGATGTCTTGGAGAATGGCCAGGTCAGTGGAGGGTGTGAACAGAGCCAGGAGGAAGATCAACAGGGAAATTAGTAAGTTTGTGGTCGGTAATGGGGGGTTGGCAATACGGCATAGGGAATTGGAATTCGAGACATGGAGGTATCTGAGACGCGATGGGGTACACCTCAACGATGTGGGTACAGATTTGTGGACTCTAGGCTTGCAGGATGGAATACAGCGAGCTATTCGGGTGTGGAGGGGCACCCAAGAGTAAGGTGTTACTATTGGGATGCTGTGGCGGGCGTTGGTCTGGGCAAAAAGGAAGGAAGATGGCAAAAAAGTAAGAGTGGGGATCCAACGTTGATATGGGTCCGGAGGTTTTTTGGTTCCCGGTTAACGGAGGTTAGCCGGGAAGTGATATGGGGCACTGTGGTCACGGCCGTCTCTGAGCCAGCTTGTCGGCTTGAGGCCTATTGAAAAGTTTGGATTGGGGCTACAGTGCGATAGTTGTTATGGCCATCAGTTTGTTTTGCTAAGCGATTGCTCAGACCAACGCTCTTTTGAAATAACAGGTTGTATAACAGATGTTTTGGTTATTGTTTTTTCTGATGACAGAATTTTATATTTTATATTTTTGATATATTTTATAATTTTATGAAAAAAAGGTTTTTTGTTAAAATAAAGTAGGCTGCTACGGCCTTTTTTATTACTCCAAAAAGCTGGTGTGGTCTTATTTATTTGGAGTAGGAGTATAAGGATTTTATCAGAGGTAATAGACATCTGTTATCCAATAGTCATGTATGGCCAGCCTAAGACTGGCCCATCTCTGCTGAGAGCTGTATATACAGTCTGATCTCCCCTGCTCTTTCACAGCTGAACGTTCTATATCAATGGATAGCTAATGCTGCCACTCGGAACCCACCACCTGATGGCTGCAGCTGGTATGTATTTTCCTGATTGAAAAGAAAGACGTTTAGCCCCGGTTCACACAGGGGCGGCACGACTTGCAGGTCGCCTCAGCGAGGCGACCTGCAAACTACTTCCGAGGCGACTTGCAAAACGACTTCTGCATAGAAGTCTATGCAAGTCGCCCCCAAAGTAGTACAGGAACCTTTTTCTAAGTCGGAGCGACTTGCGTCGCTCCTATTAGAACGGTTCCGTAGCACAGAACGGGAGGCGACTTGTCAGGCGACTAGGTCGCCTGACAAGTCGCCCCTATGTGAACCGGCACTTAGCCTGGGTTCACACTTGTGCAGTGCAGATGACGCAGGTGGTTCGCACCAAATTCCTGTGCACATCACATGCGATATCTGGCATACA
Source organism: Lithobates clamitans (assembly GCA_037952925.1). NCBI lineage: Eukaryota > Metazoa > Chordata > Amphibia > Anura > Ranidae > Lithobates > Lithobates clamitans. The sequence continues at coordinate 1,845,921 of JBBGZY010001145.1, forward strand.
TCTTGTGTGGCGGATATCGCATCTGCACCAAAATGGTGCAGGGCCCTTTTTTTTTCTGCACCAGAGTCGCATCGCATGGGTTTTCACACCCATGCGATGTGATTCTGGAAAATGCACTGCCTTTTGCGATCTGTTTTAGGGTGTCGTTAAGATAACATTGACACCCCCTGGAGATCGCATCGACCCCGTGCGATTGCGGTGCTGGAAACGCACAGGATTCGCTGCGTTTCCCACATTGCATAAGTGTGAACCAGGGCTTAATGTATTTTTAGTTCTATCCAAAAAATTCAAGAAACTATTAATAGAAACACTATTCATTTCTTTTAAGTAGGAGCTCCAGGAAAATATGTAAATAAACTGATTTTAGTTCACTAATGTATTGTTTCACCATGAAATCACTTTTTAGTACACCCTTCCCTATTCTATCCAAAAAACTTGGCTGGAGTTACACTTAAAAATGTACATCTTCCAACTTACATACAAATTCAACTTAAGAACAAACCTACAGAACCTTGTTTGTAATCAGAAGACTGCCATTAAATGCAATGTAAATATCGGAATTCTGCCTTTATGCTGCATACCAGTTAGATGTTGAGATCAAACTAAAAGTATATGTGTCACTGGCGCAAAACCTATCCTATCACCAATGTGTAAGTGATGTCTGTAGCTGCTGCATCCAAAGATTTTCAAGAGAAAAAATTAAAAGTGCTATGTGTGTGGATGCGCTGCTCACATTTGTGCTCTCTATCCTATCTGTGTATGTGCTATCTTTTGGACCTAATTTTATTCACCATCCACCTATAAAATTACATCACATATAAGCAATAACCATATGCCTGTAAAAATTCATCACATATAAACAACAACTTTATGCAAATTCCGTAAATCATATAAAAGTCCAGTGATGTATGTCACATGATATTAAACTCTCTTCATATGTGTTGCAAATCTTCCGTTGGGGTTGCCGTGGGCGGCGTGCTCTTGTGTGTTAAATCAGATTAAAGTGACTTAGTACTTCACCACCACCTGTGAGATTTGCCACTCACCAGATTAATCTTTAAGACTGCACCTTTGGTTCATTAATAGGGATAACCACTCCACTCAAAGGGGACTTTCTCCAATAGCTATACCAGGACCTCAATGCTCCTCATGGAAACGGATGAAAAACAATCATCGCACAATAACGTTTAAAACCTTTATTCCATAAATAAAAAACACTATGCACTCACATTTCCAAGTGCCATTAGGCCGGCACAGAGCTTTTCCAGCAGTTAGGGACGCTTCCTGATGACGCAAATTGGATTGCGAAACGCGTAGAGGCTGCTGGGAGATTATCGTACCCACGTGATCGGGAACGAACGGGGTTTGGTGAGGACGCGAACGCACACAAGGGGGGAACGCAAGCGGCAACGGAGACAACACAGCATACACCAGACGAACCGGGCTGCAGCGCCCACCCGTCCCTAACTGCTGGAAAAGCTCTGTGCCGGCCTAATGGCACTTGGAAATGTGAGTGCATAGTGTTTTTTATTTATGGAATAAAGGTTTTAAACGTTATTGTGCGATGATTGTTTTTCATCCGTTTCCATGAGGAGCATTGAGGTCCTGGTATAGCTATTGGAGAAAGTCCCCTTTGAGTGGAGTGGTTATCCCTATTAATGAACCAAAGGTGCAGTCTTAAAGATTAATCTGGTGAGTGGCAAATCTCACAGGTGGTGGTGAAGCACTAAGTCACTTTAATCTGATTTAACACACAAGAGCACGCCGCCCACGGCAACCCCAACGGAAGATTTGCAACACATATGAAGAGAGTTTAATATCATGTGACATACATCACTGGACTTTTATATGATTTACGGAATTTGCATAAAGTTGTTGTTTATATGTGATGAATTTTTACAGGCATATGGTTATTGCTTATATGTGATGTAATTTTATAGGTGGATGGTGAATAAAATTAGGTCCAAAAGATAGATGTTGAGATCAGGCTTGCAGTGGGTGGGCTTAGACTGTAAGCCAATGAGGCAGTCGAGTAGACTGAGCCTCGGAATAAGGTGGTCACTCTTCATATGCTAGGTAACTATATAACATTTGGGGGAGGAAGGGGAGGTATGTACATTCTTTCAAATCTACTGGCAAGTGAAATAATAGCTATACTGTAAATATGTTATTTCTCTGTATACAGCTGTTTGCCTGGAATGTCCCTTAAAGTGGTTGTAAACCTCATACATGAAATATGGACAAAGCATATCCTTCTATAGCCTGTACTTGTCTCAAAAAAGAGCACTAAGTGTCAGTTCTGTCTACTGCCTAGTTCTTCTGCTATCAGCATGAGCTACTTCTGACAAGTTTTCCTGACACCAAGACAAAAAAGGTGACAGAGGAGGGAGCTCCAGCAGATTGACAGCCTCTGCTCTGTTCCTGTGTGTGAAGGGGGGGGTGTGTCCCTTCACTCCAATCAGCTGTCGGAGCTCTCCTCACTAAGCTCTACAGAGTGTGATTTCAGCTCCCTGCCTCTTTTTTCTGACAGCTGTATAAATTCTTGACTTTGAACAGATGTAGAGAAGAGAAGACTGTAGATAAACAGGTACAACCTATGTAGGAGGATTTGTTTTTAACCGCTTCCCGCCCGCTGTTCGACAAATGACGTTCTTGGCTTTGAGTGGGTATATCTGAATGATGCCTGTAGCTACAGACATCATCCAGATATCATCTTTTAAAGCCGGCGAATCTGCGCACCATAAGAACGATCATAGCGGCTGTTCTGCCGCTTAATCGTTCTTATGGGTGGCGAGATGGGATGCCCCCCCCTCCCGCCGCCCTCTGGTGCTTGTACTGACTCACCGCTACGATCGGAGAGTCGGTCACAGGATCTGTCAGCACCGGATGTTTGGCATAGAGATTTCCGGTGGACCAGATGGTCGCCGGAGTCTCTATGATCGTTCGGAGGCCAGGCGCGATGTTATGACGTCACGCCCGGCCTCTGTATTAAAAAAAAACGGCGCCACTATGGCTGGGAAGCGGTCATCTTTTTTTTATTGACCCCACATCTCACTGTAAAGAGCACCTGTCATGCTTATTCCTATTACAAGGGATGTTTACATTCCTTGTAATAGAAATAAAAGTGATCAGAAACATTTTTTGGGGGAAAAAAAGCATCAAGCTAAAATAAATAAAGTAAAATTAACAATAAAAAAAAATGTTTTAAAGTGCCCCTGTCCCCATGAGCTTGCACACAGAAGCGAACGCATACGTAAGTCCCACCCACATATGAAAACGGTGTTCAAGCCACACATGTGAGGTATCGCCGCGAAGGTTAGAGCGAGAGCAATAATTTTGGCCCTAGACCTCCTCTGCAACTCAAAACATGTAACCAGTAAAAATTTTTCAAGCGTCGCCTGAGGGGATTTTTAAGTATCGAAGTTTGGCGCCATTCCACGAGCGTGTGCAGTTTTGAAGCGTGACATGTTGGGTATCTATTTACTCGGCGTAACATCATATTATGTAAAAACATTGGGCTAACTTTACTGTTTTTTTTTTTTTTAAAGCACAAAACTGTTTTTTTTCCCAAAAAAACGCATTAGAAAAATTGCTGCGCAAATACCATGCGGGATAAAAAGTTGCAATGACTGCCATTGTATTCTCTAGGGTCTTGCTAAAAAAAACATATATAATGTTTGGGGGTTCTATGTAATTTTCTAGCAAAAAAAAATTGATTTTTACATGTAGGAGAGAAATGTCAGAATTGGCCTGGTAGGGAAGTGGTTAATCTCTGTCTATCACCCAAGGCCAGTCCCTTCACTGGGTATATGTGAGGGTTTACATCCACTTTAACTGGCAGTGCTGAATAAACAAATAAACTGAAATAAACAACACAAACAGTCCAACGTGAGCACAGCAAATTAGATCATTTGCTTTTACATCTGCTTCAAATACGGCATATCGTGGCTGTACAGGCTGATAATTTTCCATTGCCTCATGTCCCCTTCCTTCCCCTGCACATTACCCCCCATGTACAATTTCTTCCCCCACGTCCCCCGTACATCTCTCCGTCCCCTGAAGCCTTGTGAAGAGCACAGAATAAACAGATTCCATGTTACCAAACCTGGAAGGATTGCCTGGAACAATGGGACCCTCTGAAATGGAAACCTGTCAAAAGATGAATTGCCGCACTCTTCTGAGCCCACCACTTTGCATGGCTTTAATCTAACCAATAGTACAGGCAGGGTCACCTTGTTATTCTCGTGCCGACAACGGCTTACTTTTACCGTAAAGTCATTTTTCCACATCAACGCCTGCGAGGATGGTCAGCAGTTACAACCTCTGTGTTGTTTAGCGCACCCCGCATGCCAGGTCACAGAAGGACTAGTATTTTGCGGGTGTCTAGTTTGGTGCGGGTCCCTCTAGTCTGGTGCGGGTCTCTCTAGTCTGGCGCGGGTCCCTCTAGTCTGGCGCGGGTCCCTCTAGTCTGGCGCGGGTCTCTCTAGTCTGGCGCGGGTCTCTCTAGTCTGGCGCGGGTCTCTCTAGTCTGGCGCGGGTCCCTCTAGTCTGGCGCGGGTCTCTCTAGTCTGGCGCGGGTCTCTCTAGTCTGGTGCGGGTCCCTCTAGTATGGTGCGGGTCTCTCTAGTCTGGCGCGGGTCTCTCTAGTCTGGTGCGGGTCCCTCTAGTCTGGTGCGGGTCTCTCTAATCTGGTGCGGGTCTCTCTAGTCTGGTGCGGGTCTCTCTAGTCTGGTGCGGGTCTCTCTAGTCTGGTGCGGGTCTCTCTAGTATGGTGCGGGTCTCTCTAGTATGGTGCGGGTCTCTCTAGTATGGCGCGGGTCCCTCTAGTATGGCGCGGGTCCCTCTAGTATGGCGCGGGTCTCTCTAGTCTGGTGCGGGTCTCTCTAGTCTGGCGTGGGTCTCTCTAGTCTGGCGCGGGTCTCTCTAGTCTGACGCGGGTCTCTCTAGTCTGGCGCGGGTCTCTCTAGTCTGGCGCGGGTCTCTCTAGTCTGGCGCGGGTCTCTCTAGTCTGGCGCGGGTCTCTCTAGTCTGGCGCGGGTCTCTCTAGTCTGGTGCCGGTCCCTCTAGTATGGTGCGGGTCTCTCTAGTCTGGTGCCGGTCCCTCTAGTCTGGTGCCGGTCCCTCTAGTCTGGTGCGGGTCCCTCTAGTCTGGCGCGGGTGTCTCTAGTCTGGCGCGGGTCCCTCTAGTATGGTGCGGGTCCCTCTAGTCTGGTGCGGGTCTCTCTAGTCTGGTGCCGGTCCCTCTAGTCTGGCGCGGGTGTCTCTAGTCTGGTGCGGGTCCCTCTAGTCTGGCGCGGGTCCCTCTAGTCTGGCGCGGGTCTCTCTAGTCTGGTGCGGGTCTCTCTAGTCTGGTGCGGGTCCCTCTAGTCTGGCGTGGGTCTCTCTAGTCTGGTGCGGGTCTCTCTAGTCTGGTGCGGGTCTCTCTAGTCTGGTGCGGGTCCCTCTAGTATGGTGCGGGTCCCTCTAGTCTGGTGCGGGTCTCTCTAGTCTGGTGCGGGTCTCTCTAGTCTGGTGCGGGTCCCTCTAGTCTGGTGCGGGTCTCTCTAGTCTGGTGCGGGTCCCTCTAGTCTGGTGCGGGTCTCTCTAGTCTGGTGCGGGTCTCTCTAGTCTGGTGCGGGTCTCTCTAGTATGGTGCGGGTCCCTCTAGTCTGGCGCCGGTCCCTCTAGTATGGTGCGGGTCTCTCCTAGTATGGTGGTTTTGCATGCTGCCGTCTTGTCAGTTCATGTTGGCGGCCTCTCTGATGGAAAAATATTATCTTTCATGATTAAGAGTTTCGGCGTGTGAAATTCTATTTCTGACACTTCAAACACTCCAGCTTAATACCGGGAATCATTATTATTATTACTTTTCCAAACTTTGAGCGCCGTGGTCTAAGCTGTCACTTTGCAGTGATAATGAGACTGGCGTTGGCGTCAGTTGGGTGGCTCACAGAGGCGGCACTGGGTCTGGCGGTGTATAAGATTGGGGTGAAGCTCACTTGGGCAGACAAAGAGGCAGTGAATTCCATGCACGCCTCATCCTTGTTCTCTAGCTGCTTAAAATTCCGTCCACGAGAAATTCTTTAATCAAACAGCAATGCTGGAGGCTCGAGGACGCAGATGAAGACCCTCAACTCCAAGGCCAGAGAGTTTATTATGAGCCATCCCTGACGGACACTGCGGGGGGGGGGGGGCTGAAGAGCATCAGCAGGCAACAAGCAAAATCAGTCAGCAGCTTGAAAATGCTGTCCAGAAAAACTGCAACTGTGCTAAAGTCAGAAAGTACACTGAATTCACCTTTCATCCTATTTTTATATACTCACTATATTAGGTACACCTTACTAGTACCTGGTATGGACCTCCTTTAGCCTTCAGAACTGTCTTAATTCTTCATGGCATGGATTGAACAAGGTGTTGGAAACATTGATAGCATCACGCAGTTGCTGCAGATTTGTTGGCTGCGCATCCATAATGCAAATCTCCCGTTCCACCACATCCCAAAGGTGCTCTATTGGATTGGGATCTGGTGACTGTGGAGGACATTGGAGTACAGTGACCTCATTGTCATGTTTATGAAACCAGTGGTGAGATGATTTGAGGTTTGTGACATGGTGCATGATCCTGCTGGAAGTAGTCATCAGAAGATGGGTACAATGTAGTCATAAAGGGATGGACATGATCAGCAACAATACTCAGGTAGACCGTGGCATTTAAACTATGGTACTAAGGGGCCCAACGTGTGCCAAGAAGATATTCCCCACACCATTACACCACCAGCCTGAACCATTGATACAAGGCAGGATGGATCCATGCTTTCATATTGTTTACACCAAATTCTGATCATACCATCTGAATGTAGCAGCTGAAATTGAGACTCTACAGACCAGGCAACATTTTTCCAATCTTCTATTGTCCAATTTTGGTGAGCCTGTGCGAATTGTAGCCTCCGTTTCCCGCTCCTAGCTGACAGGAGTGGCACCCGGTGTGGTCTTCTGCTACTGTAGCCCATCTGCTTCAAGGTTCTAAGTGTTGTGCGTTCAGAGATGGTATTCTGCATATCTTGGTTGTAACAAGTGGTTATTTGAGTTACTGTTGCATTTCATCTCAAACCAGTCTGCCCATTCTCCTCTGACTTCTGACATCCCCCCCCCCCCCAAGAAAATTGAGCACCAGCCACCAGCAAACAGAATGATGGCCAGCATATTATTGCAGCAGATGTCAGCATGCATCCTTTTACAAAGCTTATAGGGTGGAAAAGTCTGTCTCATCGTGGAATATGTAGGCCAATACCCCTGAGTTCCCCTGAGATAAGTGAGGCTTTAAGGCTGGATTTACATTGTAAGCACTCTAATGTTGCATTTTTACTTTTTCTTCTGCACTGATATCTATGACATGTTTACAGAGGTGGCATGCAAAAGCACATACTCTCTGCCTCCTCTATTATTTCAGAGAAAATAAGGAATAAAAAGCACAAATTAAAAAAAACAAAAAACAAAAAAAAACAACTTTCTATTTAAAGGGAAGTTCTGGCAATGCTGATGAAAAGGTTCAGACTTTTCCACCTTGCACTGTATATTGCTCATTAAATGATATTACAGCACAATGATTATGAATTGCATTTTTAGCCTTTTCTATATTCTTGGATCTGTCCCTGGCTGTGCTTTGTTTAGTAGCTAGCAGTGATTTTTGCCAATCAGCAGCTGTTAAGGGTCCATTCACACCAGCCAGCGCTTTATAACATAGTAACTGATGTGCAGTGCAGTCCGGTGGAAATCACCGCTCTGTACCGCATTTTTTTTAACAAACTTTATTGAAATGTCCCAAAGACATTGCTTTACAGCATGCACTACTCTTTTTCAGTGCACCATGCAGTGGTGTAAATCGGGCACACAGACAGGGCATTTTGCCTTGTCATGCGGTAGGACTGCGCTGGAATAACCACCCAGCGTAGTCCCACCGCATCTGGTGTGAATAGAGCCTTAATGTCTTTCTTCAGGTGATCCTGTTATAGAACCAAAACAAGTAAAACAGCACTCACGCCAAATGAGAAGTGTTAAAAGCCCCTAAAAGTCAAAATATAACATCCAAATTAGGTATAGTGCTCCTTATTCTCCCAAATGCGTGAAAAACTGATTTGGAAAATTGCTCCACTTCAGCACCGAACTCACCAGAAAGTGCTGTTGCAGGAACTGTGTGCTTAATCTGGTAGATGACCTCTGAAACTTAAAAAGGAGAAGGGGAGCCTCCCTTAGTAAAGAACCATTTAAAGCGGGGTTCCAACCAAATTTTGAACAATATCTGTATGTATTCTCTTCCTTGCCTAGATGCTGACATGCCGTTTAAAAAAATTTAAATCGCCGTAATTACCTTTTATTTTTCTATTCTTCTTTGCACTTCCTGGTTCTCCTCCCATGGGAGTAGGCGTGTTTCTAGCCTCTCCCAGGCTCCTGGGAGCTAGTCTCAGGCTTCCCAGGATGCCACTGAGCATGTGCGGGAAGGAGCGGTGAATGCTGGGAGCACAGCATTCACCGCATCCAGGAAATAAATGCTTGTGGGCTTCAAATGCCCACAATGAAGATGGAAACCGCCTGCAGTGAATAATATAAGTTATTCTTTCCGACGAAATCTGACACAAGCGGACATATTACACACAATATGTGAGTATGTAATGCTGAGAAGAAAAGTTTGTGAATGAACTCAAAAAAAAAAAAAACGATAGATAGGTGGACGCCTGCTTTAATAAGGGCTAAAAGAAGTGAAAATCACACTTACAATGTGTATAAATGTATAGGTATTCATGAGACAGTACCAGCAAACGCCACTGGCCATCCAGCGTGTGTTCCACAAAATCATAAGTGACGTAACCGGAAGTCTCATCCAACGAGTTTTGTCATACAAGTGTGATGTCTTAATTTTGTCATGCATGTGGGAGAATATGGAGCACTATATATAATTTGGATGTTATATTTGGCCTTTTTACACTTATTTAGTGTGAGCGCTGTTTTATTTGGTTTGGTTTTATTTATCTTTCACTTTGTCTTTCTTAAAGCAAGATAGTAAACAGCATTGATACATAACATACAGCTTGACACAGATCTGAAATCCTCAGTTTTCTAAAAAAACAAGAGCAATAAAAAACTTTTAATAATGGTTTAGGTTTTATTTTTTCTTGTTCAAAATTTTTATTGAAGTTTACAAAAGAAAAACATGTTATTAACACTGTATATATGAGACAAATCAAACAGTATAATGCCCCGTACATACGGTCGGATTTTCCAACGGAAAATGTGTGATAGGACCTTGTTGTCAGAAATTCCGACCGTGTGTAGGCTCCATCACACATTTTCCATCGGATTTTCCAACACACAAAGTTTGAGAGCAGGATATAAAATTTTCCGACAACAAAATCCATTGTTGGAAATTCCGATCGTGTGTACACAAATCCGACGGACAAAGTACCACGCATGCTCAGAATAAATAAAGGGATGAAAGCTATTGGCCACTGCCCCGTTTATAGTCCCGACGTACGTGTTTTACGTCACCGTGTTTAGAACGATCGGATTTTCCGACAACTTTGTGTGACCGTGTGTATGCAAGACAAGTTTGAGCCAACATCCGTCGGAAAAAATCCTAGGATTTTGTTGTCGGATTGTCCGAACAAAGTCTGACTGTGTGTACGGGGCATTAGAGTTCAACAGTCGCTTGCATATCAATATTGGGAAAGAAAAAAAACAAAAAAATTCAAGGATATTTTAGCAAACATTGCAATAGAGAAAATATAACAATTAGAACAGTATCCTCAAACAATTTTCGTAAAAAATATCATGCCTCCGGACCACCCGTCCACCCCACATGGGTACAAGCTGTGAATGGATGGGGGGCGCTGTATTCAAGTATATAAAAGTTTTCTAAAAAAATAAGGGATAGTAACATAAGGTAAAAGGATACTTGTTTCTAAAAAATGTGATTCCCAATAACCATACATTTTAGGACAGAAAAAAAACAAAAAACGGTGCTGATTGAGAAGTCAATTGAGTTGGAGTAATTGAACTCTAAATTATTTATGTCGCTTAAGGGGTATAGTGAGATCCCATGTTTAAAAAAAAATAATAATAATGAAAAGAAATAGAAAATAGAGAAGCAGTAGAAAGAAAAGAAGAAAAAGAGATAGATAAAGAACGAAATAAAGAAAGAAAGAAAGAGAAGTCTCCCATGTTGGCAGTCCGGCCCACGACAAAGTAACACTTAAGGTTAGAGAAAAAAAATGACAAATGGGATTGTTAACAAGGCATCAACAAAGCTTGATCGAAATCCGAAGATAGGAAATGTTTAACCCATTGTCTCCATATTTTGCTATATTTTTTAATATTGTTGTCTTCAATAGCCATCATTTTGGCAAAAATAAGGGCTCTATTTATTCGATGTTTGGCTTCAGCTACAACTAAGGTTTGAGTTTTCCATGCTTTAGCAATAGTTTTCTTACCTGCAGTAATAAGGTTTATGAGTAGTTGGAATTAGGACCTGGGTAAGTGCAGGAGGTTTAAGATTAAGAAGTACCAAGGCACGGTCAGGATAAATCAAGATTTCTAAGGCTTTAGAAGCCATATCAAATATTTTTATCCAGAAGGCTTGAGCTATCGGACATTGCACCAAATATGGTAGTGCGTGCCTGGTGAGGTACAACCTTTGAAGCAAGTGTCAGGATAAGATGGGACAAATTTAGCTATCCTGGCTGGTACTAAATACCAACGTGCCAGGACTTTAAAATTGGTTTCTAACGCAAAGCAATTAGGGGAGGAATGTTTGGTTGCTAACCATATACTGTCCCATTCGTCTCTACTAAATGTTCTATCCATGTCTTGTGACCATTTGGTAGCATAAGAGGGTAAAGTGTCATTAGGAATCGAATTAAGTTGTTTATATAAAAGTGAAATCAATCCTCGTATGTGAGGGTCACTATTGCAGATACGTTCGAACTGTGACATTTGATTATTGATCCCGTCCTAATGAAGGGTGTAAAAAAATTTTTGATTTGTAAATAGCGCAAAAGTTCAGTGTTGGGGAGCCCATAATTATCACACAGTGTAGGGAAAGTATGAATATTATTAGTAGATACCAAATTAAGAAATCAAACTAGTTTTTTAGAAGACCAAGCTACGAATGACATAGGAAATTTCCAAGCAGGATAGAAAGCTGGGTTCCTAATAAAGGAAAGGAGGGGGTTATGTGTAGATTGGAGGTTATGAGAGATTTTAAATTTGTCCCAAATAGCCAAGGAGTGCTTAGTTATAGGATTAGAGAGGTTAACTCTATCTTTAGGATATAGCCATAGCATACATTGGCTACTGAGATAGGGCCACTCTCCACAGATTCTATAGCAACCCATAATGGAGATTCTACAGTTGCATGATATTTAGGCAGCTGTGATAATTGTGCCGCATAGTAGTAGGAAGCAAAGTTCGGAAAGCCCAAACCGCAGTTCAATTTATCAAGATAATGCATTGATTTAGGTATACAGGGCTTGGTTTTGCCCCAAATAAAGGACATAACTCTACCTTGTGTGAGTCTCAGAAAATATGATGGTAATTGAATGGGAAGTACTCTGAATAACTACAAGAATTTTGGTAGTATCGACATTTTAATAGCATTGATTCTCCCTATCCAAGACAAAGGAAGAGATGACCATTGTTTCATTAGGCCAGTAGTTAGTTTCAATAATGGTAAATAATTAGCTGCGAACAGGTCAGTTAGTGAGCATGTGAGTTGGACCCTTAAGTACGGAATATGGTGAGATACCCAAGTAAATGGTAAGGAAGTTTGGGCTTGCCGAAGTTCAGCTTGTGATAGGGAAAAATTAAGCGCATTAGACTTGGTAGGATTGATATATAATCCGGAGATATTGTCAAATTTTTCTAAAATGTTAAGTAGATTTGGGGCTGACACAAGAGGATGAGTTAAAAAGATTAGTATATCATCTGCAAAAAGACACGTTTTTTGATGGTGTCCGCCTAATTCCACGCCTTTGATACTGGGAATACCTCTAATTAAATGTGCCAGAGGTTCTATAAGTAGGGCGAAAAGCAAAGGGGTTAAAGGACAACCCTGTCTCGTACCTCTCCTAATATCTATCAAAGCTGATTTATAACCTAAATATTTAACATATGCTCTCGGGTCACTATATAAAGAGGAGACCCAGGACAAAAAATTATTTCCAAAGCCCCATTTTTGGAGAATGTATTGCATATATGGCCAGGTGACCAAGTTGAATGCTTTCCTAATATCCAATGATAAGAGACAAGTCAGGATACGTCTAATCTTGGCTGCGTGTGTCAGTAAAAGTGCTCTTCTAACATTATCTCCCGCCATGGGCATAAAGCCTGTTTGATCGCGATGTATCAGCTTCCCTATAATATTATTTAGCCTATTTGCTAAAATTTTAGCCAATAATTTATTATCCAGGTTCAAAAGGGATATAGGACGATAATTGGTCCAAGAGGTAGAGTATGATTTAGTATGATTTAGGTTTGGGAATCATAGAAATAATAGACGTTAATGTTTCAGTTCTAAATGAGTGACCAGCTAATAAACAATTGAAGGCTCGGGTTAATATAGGTGTTAGGATTGACGTAAATTTTTTATAGTATAAAGCCTAAAACCCGTCACGGCCTGGTCTTTTATGAGGCTTTAATGTTTTAATAGCTATTTGAACTTTTAACGCAGTTATAGGGCTCTTAATGTCAGAGAATAGAGTATCTGCTTTGGTCTTATCAAAGTTTTGGTCGGGAGAGTATAAATTAGTCAAATTTGAACAAAATATTTCCAGTATTTTTATTGGGTTGCTAGTATAAGCATCTCTAGATGTTTTAAGTCTAATAGATGTCTGTGGTTGGTGTATTGCTCTTAGGCTACGCGCCATAGGAGTATCTGGTTTGTTGGCTTTAAGATATTGAGTATGTTGCCGCTTATGTAAAAGTTTGTCTGCTGTATCAGTCATGAAAAGGTCGAGTTCATGTTGAGCTTTATCTAATTTAGTATTATTGATGGCATTCGGTGTAGATTGATAGACAAAATGACATGTATTAAAATTCACCTCAAGTTTTGCAAACAGAAGCTTACGTTCTGTTTTAAAATCTGTTGCTTGATGTATCAATCTGCCTCAAATGACAGTTTTATGAGCTTCCCATAATGTAAGGGCAGAGTTGTCCTCTGTATCGTTGTTGTGAGAGGTATTCAATGAGGGCTGTTTCGATTTCTAAATGGCGTGATGGATAAGTTAATGGAGTCACCGCCAGAAGCCTGCATAACGGTAGCAGGGGTCCGAGGGTAATAAGGGGGCAGCACGAAAATTCCATAGGGAGAAACAACATCGGCGAACTCACAAATATAGTATCATAAAGCCTTAAATAGCTATAATTGTAAATGCATTAATATTATTATGATTTCTTCAGGGTCACTCTATTTAGGAAATTAACAGGATGAGCAGCTGTAAAGAAATAAACACCTGGTAGGTAATAACACAAATAAAGTGTAGTCAACAATGGTAACAAAGGGTAATAAAAAGAAAAATAGTCAATGGCTGGGTAATAAAAGAATGTAATTGTAAACGGTAGGTCAGTCTACCATATATAACAGGAAGAGGTTCTTAGAGGGAAAGAAAAAAAAATGAAAAAATTGAATTAAGGCTGTAGCTTCAAGCCTAGAGCTGCTGTAATGTTTTCAAAGGAAATCATAATCTAGCATAGCCTGTTAGATAGCAACATTGAGAATCAAACCAAATAGGAGGTTGAAGTCAGTCCATTGTATCCACATTTGTTGGTGTTGAAATATCAAAATGTCCACGTTTATGAAGATTCTGCCATGTAGAAGAAGAGGGGCCTGAGCCTGGTTCAGCTTGCTGTGGAAGAGATTGAGAGGCCGAGCGCCTGTGAATCTGTTCTTTGGTTGCTGCTTGATCCATGAGCCCTAGGACAGTCAGAGCTGATTGCAGTTCTCCTGAAGAGCGACACGTGTACTTGGTTTCAAAGTGAGTGAAACAGAGTGAAAATGGGAATCCCCAATGGTACATGATTTGGTGACGCTGAAGTATTTGCAGTAGTGGTTTGAGTGCACGCCTCTTAGCCACTGTAAGTGGGGAGAGGTCTGCAAACAGCTAAACAGCTGGCATACATTGCCTTGAAAGTCAAGGTTATTTTTCCCTCTAGCTGCTGCAAGTAACTGTTCCTTTGTTCTATAGTACTGAAACTTAACTATTATGTCTCTAGGAGGACCATTAGGTTTGCGTGGTGCTAAAGCTCTGTGCACTCTATCCATTTCCAGTCTCTCTGTTGGGATACCGGGCTGCAGATCCTGAAGTAGTGCAGTTATAGTGGCCTGTAGATCAAGGATAGTCTCAGGTATTACTCTAGCAAATAGACAAGAATTGGGGTCAAATGGCGCTACCTGTTGACTAAGGGCACAAGGAAAAAAAGAAAAAAGTGACTTTTGTGCTTGCAGTATCTCCAAGTGACTTGTGTGCTCCCCCTTGAGGGTCCCCACTCACCCCAATTCTTGCCTATTTGCTATATACCTAGAGCCCCCTTAGGGGAGCCCTATTAGGGGAGGCAGAAACCTTTTTTGTACTTTATCCTGAGCGCAGCTCTTTTCCATTCTCAGGTATTCCTCTAATTCGTAAGTTGGAGCGACGGTCTCTATTTTCCTGATCCTCCAAACGAGATTGTAATAAAAGGTTCTCCTCTTTAAGATGTTCAAATTCTGTGATACAATGCTGAGTGTGGGTTTCAATATTGTAAACACGCACTTCCAATTCAGCTGTTCTATGTCCCAGCTCCCTAATCTCCCGTGTCAGCTTATCTGTTATGAGGTCTGATGTTTGCTTTAATGCTTTCTGTAACATTCTTTCAAATTGTTTAAACAGAGTAGACTGAGTTACAGTTTGTGAATTACTAGCATCAGAATCAGACTCACTGCCTAAGTCCTGAGATTTCAAGCTGTGACAGGGATTTGAGAGCGCGCTGTGTGACGGGTTGTGAGGTAGCCGGCGGCGCCATCTTGGATATCGGCCTGAGCGGCGTCTCTTTAGAAATACCAGCCTTGTATTTAATTTTCTGGCCACGCAGGACCATGTTAACACTACAGGAAGGTTCCAAGGAGTAAACGGCAAGAGCAGGAATAGTTTGCGGTGACCCTGAAGCTTTTCGTCCTCCAGTGTCTTTATCCCAGGAGCGGAGCTCTAAGGTAGCACAACCGCTCTATCAGGCATCCGCGCATGCGCCCCCTTGGTTTTATTTTTTAACCCTTTGTTGATTTTTCACAGCAGTTGCACTTATAATTTAGGAGTTCACTAATTATCACTTGTTATCATTTATCATATAGGTGTGGGTGTATATTGTTTTATTAATACTTTTTGTTATAGGCTGACAACTGTCTTCTAATGGTGCTCCTTTATTGTCATCTTGTTACCAGTGTCCTGATGTAGACTACAAGTAGCTGTGCTGACACATTCAGGCATGGTCTGCTGTTGTCACCATCAGGAAGCCAATCCAGAGATGTGATAAAAACACAAAAAGGTGAAAATAAGTATATTATAAAACAGAAACATGGCAATCATCATAATCATGTACAGGGCTTTAGCAAACTAAATATGATCTGGGTTTATGTGTACTTTAAGGAATTTCTAAACACTGCATTGACTCAGGGAGCTTAAGCAAATGCACTCCAAAAGATGCCAAACGGCAACAAGGTTTCACATTTTAAGGCGCTGCGCCGGGTGGCTGAACCCTCATCCATACTTTCTGTGCTGAAAGTAATTGCATAAGCACAAAGCTTGATTTACCTTGATTAGTGCAGCACTTCCTACAAGTGGTTTAATTTGTTTTAGCTCGAATGGGTTGAGTATCAGCCAAAGTGTTCGCTGGAGTTGGCGGCGAGGGGGAAGGAGAGAGCTTATGCCAGCAGGGAGGGAGGTGAATGTTTAGAAGAGAGATAACTCCACCGACAAAAGGCAAAACTGGGGGCAGAGCATAATCCAACACAAATGTCATTTCATAAATTTGGCGCCGCACATAATCCACAGAATAATGAGATCATTGGCTTCCAGATGCACTCTGGGTAAATCCCGGACCTGTTCTCTTTTAAATTTTTGCCGCTAGGGCAACCGAGGTAAAAAAAATCAAACCCCAAACTCACTGCAGACATGTCTTCTATCTGCCCAAACGTCTGGTCTAATTTAAAACAAAAATCTGCTGAAACAACCATGTACAACCAATTAGCTCTGCAAATATGCCAAATACCTAACACCCCCACAAACTATGATTTGATTGAAGCCCAAAAAAATTGGATACAACATACAGAGAGCCTAATAGAATTAATCTTTTAAAGTGATACTAAAGTCTTAATTTTTCTCTTTAAAAATAACAAACATGTTATACTTACCTGCCCTGTGCAGGGGTTTTGCACAGAGTAGCTCGAATCCTCACCTTCTCGGGTCCCTCACTGACGCTCCTGGCCCCTCCCTCCTGCTAAGTGCCACCACAGCAAGCAGGTTGCTATGGGGGCACCCGAGCCTCTACTCTGTGTGTCTATTTAGACACAGAGCCGTGGTTCAGCCCCACCTCCTCGCTCTCCTCATTGGCTCACTCACTTTGATTGACAGCAGCGGGAGCCAATGGCACGAGCAACCAAGACTCTCCTGCAACTCCGCTGGATAGAGATGGGCTCAGTTAAGTGTTAGGGGGGCTGCTGCACACAGAAGGTTTTTTTATCTTCATGCATAGAATACATTAAGATAAAAAAAAAAAAAAACACCTGACTCTACAGCCACTACTATCATTCACTAAAATCTCATATAGGATTGAACACGTTAATATAGTTTTAAATATAGTGTTAATAAAAATAATACACGGTGATCCTTCTATGATGGTCCTTATTCAAGCACTTCCTGTTATAGCGTGAAAACCAACTAGATATGAGCTTGGGTGTCCTCCAAACTCACCTCTTTACAATCACGAAAGGCGTGCTTTTTTCTAGTCCAATCAGCTGCAGGCCAGGTCATTCCTTGCTCCGCAGCACAAATTAACATAGGGGCGACTTTCTTTCCTGTGATAGCTCCTCTGGATGTGATCCTGTGACCAGTGACATCACTTCTGTGCGTTCCACGCTGGTACCGGTCTCTCTCCTGTGGCCTCAGGACATGCTGCGGACCTGCTATCAACATAGCCACGCACTAGGAACCCCTTCCGGACCCGAGGCGCCCCCGGGACTACTAATACAGATGAGCCTATACCTTTCTTACCTCTTGTAAGTGTACTTGTATGCCTTGCCATTAAAAATCAGCTTTTAATACTGCACTTAGGTGGTGCTTCCAGTGTTCTCCCTTTCTATTTCTGTGTGCAGAGCCAGCTCTCTGAGGACAGCAGCCACCTTTGCCATCCAATCATTACCTTTATCCTTGGACTAATGCTTTTCTTATAATACAGACTCAGTAATAGTGATTTTTAATATTACTATTATTCCCTTTTCTACTACACTGTACCTTGAGCTCACAGTTACTGTTACCATTGTAACATAGGGGAGGGATGCTGGTGATGTCAGTGCCCTTATATGGACACATGCCCATATTTAGTCAATGACATTTGCTATGGACATTTGTCCATATAATGACCCTGACATCACAGGCACCCCAAACAGAGTTTAGAGGCCACCCGACATCTCTAGTGATAACACTTTAACCTTGTCCCTGCCGAAAGAACACAGTGATTATTGCTAGCGGCTATAACAGTCACTAGCAGTAATCGCATGTAAAATCCGGGAGGCTGGTTGTACCAAAGTTGATTGATCGATCAACTTAGGTACATTCAGCCTGCCCATACATGGTTCGAATCTCAGCCTGTCCCTGCTGAATGGCTAAGAAAAAACACAGAGGGCACACATGCATAATGCATTATCCCACAAGTTTTTAATATAAATTTGATACAAAAGAACTACTCACAGGCATAGGAATTAAAAGTGCTAATCAAGCCACTCATACGTGGCTTAGTACTTCCAGACTGAACAGTCACCAGAGAATAAGGGGGACCTCATCAGGGTCCCTGCACGCTGACGTGTTTCAAAGGGATTTCGTTCTTCCTCAGAGCCAACAGCAGGCGATCTTTCAGCCAAATATATACACACACATATATGCCCTTTGTCATGCCCACATCATGAGAACCAAGGGCCCCTCTCCATGTGTGGGAGGAGTCAAGCCATCAAGAAAGTGGAATGGACACAATTTTGCCAAAATCAAAAAGATGACGATATAGTAAGAAAGATAACAAAGATAATTCTCTGAGTACAGTTCTCATCAGTGTAAAAACGAGTGCACTATTTATCAACAACATACTATAATATCGTATTAGAAAGCTACCTTTATAATTTGATGTAAAAAAATGGCGTACCTTTTGTATAATAATTTTCATGTATAATGTTGCAGAGAAGCCTATCCTCCCAAAAGGCCGCCATACCAATGGCCCAAGTCACCAATCGATGTCCAAAATGTTGATGGGCTAGAGCGCATGCTACCGTCCAGGGCCAGATGTGCGGTCTGGAAATGCGTTCCAGCTGTCATTTTCAGTTCGCCGCTACATCACATCTGGTTCGTGGCTCGCTGCCATCTTTCTGAACTAAAACACAGGAGGCCAAACTGCAACTATTGTGCATTCTAGCTGTAAATTCTAGCTGGTGACAGAAGCATGCTGGACTGATGCTGTGTCTATGGAATAATATTGTAGTGGGCTGTGGTGCTTCTCAAGGGGTAATTGAAAGTACTTAACACTGGAGAAATAGAGCAATGGAGCTTGAGATAATAACAATATTAAGATTTTTCAAATCCCAGCTCAAATAAAAGTCATAATAATACATACATACATTATAATACACAAAGTATTGAAATTCGAACTGTCTATGGCCAGCTTAAAGTGATATTAAAGGCAAGGTTTAAAAAAAAAAAATAAACAAAATAAATAACAAATGTTATACCTAGGCAGAGTCCTCAGAGAGCCGAGACTCTCATGCACATTGCTGGATTGAGATGGAGCTCAGGTAAGTATTGGGGCAGCTGCTGAGCACAGAAAGTTTTTAACTTTTTTACTTTAAGCTGTAAAAAAAGTTTCCTATTTGCAGTTGCTGTCCTTGACTCTTCAGCGTTACATAACTACTCGTTTCCTGTTCAGTAGAAGCTTATTGAACTATTATTGTGGGAGCGTAGAAATAATACAGCATAAACATGTGTACAATAGAAGTGCTAAAGCGCTGGCGGGGGAGGACGATGGCGATGAATCAGAAAAGTGATAGTATTTGTGAAATTATCAGAGAAAAAACAAGTTGTTCTCCATCTTCTGTTTGTTGTTCTTTAGCTCTGCATTATCTCCCACTGCACTAGAGACCTTATGCGGCTTGACCACTGCTGTAATGCCTTCTGCCATCACTTACTGAAAGCAGTCACAGATGCGAAATGTTTACTGGACACTTGGAGACAATATTATTACTGAGCTTTTTGATCATAACCTTATATTTATTCATTGTGGTTGGGTCCCAATCCCTGCTTTCTTCAAATGGGGCAAAGAGTTCTTTATATTACTTATTAGAGCATTAAGAGACTCAGCTTAACAGTTTTTAAAAATAATTAACATAATAATAATTTTAATTAAAGAAAAGAAAAACAGTGCAAGAAAATGTTTACAGAAAAAGACTGCTGCAAAGGTGGTGGCCAGGGTTGTACATATAGAGTGGCTGTGGCAGAAATGAAATCTCCTGTCGCATTCAAGTGAACGGGACTGAGCTGCAACCATAGTGTGGTGGCGTGCCAGTTAGGGGGTTAAACAGGCAACATATCATCACTACCTGTAAAACGCCACTAGAAACCATTCTAATTTGCTTTGCTTTTCATAGGCGTGGCGGTATTTGACACACGTGTACACAAGCCCTAAGTAGGAAAAGATGCTTAGCAAGAGTGGCTTTTTTTTGGTTCTGTATGGGGTCCATTCCATTTGCTGAGCAAGCCCAAACTTATGTATCAGAGTCATTGGCTTTCAGAAATGTGAGCTGCAACTGCTAATTGTAGCCATCTTTTCTGATACTTAAAATGGGCGTTTACAAAATGAACACAACCAATGAATGAGTCTAATGCCCTGTACACACGATAGGATTTTCCAACAACAAAATACTGGATTTATTTCCGACGGATGTTGGCTCAAACTTGTCTTGCATACACACGGTCACACATATTGTTGTCGGAAATTCCGAACGTCAAGAACAACAACACATACGACGAGCCGAGAAAAATGAAGTTCAATGGCCGGTGTTCCAATATGCTCTAGTGGACATTCCCTAAGCCCTGGTTCTCAGTGATGCAATTTCTGATGTGTTCCAGAAAGTATGGAATCGTATGACAAGTGAAATAACATGAATTTTTGTGGAGACCAATTACATACTGTATATGCAGTGCAAATCTGATGTGAATTTAAAATGGGTCCTGTGCGTTTTTAGTGCAATGCGGTGCAATTTTTAGCTCCATAGAGTTGAATGAAAACTGCATGCAGATCGCTTATCTGTCCAAAAGTAACACGATTTCAGTATATGTTCGACCAGTGTTTGGTTCCTTCCTGACCTCCCATCCAGTGGCGGCTGGTGTGTTTTTTTTTTTTTAGATGGGCCGCCTTGCTCCTCTCCCTGCTCCTACTGCTGTCTTTGAGCCTATGTGGAGAGAGACCAGTGCTGCTTCAGATGGGCACAGTGTTGGATGGAGAAAAGATAGGTAAGTATAAAGGGAAGTGAGGGGGCGATACAACTACTGGGACATTTTTACCTTACTTCAGGGAATGCATTAAAGTGGTAGTAAACCACAAAAAAATATTCTCCTTGCAAGTTAAAGAGGAACTCCAAGCTCCTTCAGAGAAAAATAAGTCAGCAGCTACAAATACTGTAGCTGCTGACTTTTAATATTAGGACACTTACCTGTCCACGAATCCAGCTGTGTCTTCACCCAAGCTGATTTTTCAATTTGCTCTTGGGTGCTGCCGCCGCCCAACTCGGCTAGGGAAAACTGGCAGTGAAGCCTTGAGGCTTCACAGTCGGTTCCCTACTGAGCCAGGTGGCGGGGGAAGGAGCAGGGGGACTGACATTGCAACTGAGTTTTCCACAGTGAAGTCAGCTGGAAGTGGGAGCGGGTACATTTTAAAACCAGGTAGCCGCCCCCCCCCCCCCAAAAGGTGGCAAATGTGGCAGCGAGGGAGGAGGCAAACAAGTGGAGCTTCCCCTTTTGGGTGGAGCCCCGCTTCAAGAGCATAATGTGTGCATCACATACTAGCACGTTATGGAAAACCTACCTGACTGGTTCCTGATGAACTGGATGAAATTTTCTTTGTGGGTAGCCCATTCAGAACCCTACTGCCCAACTGCAAAATTTAAGATGCCAAGCGAGAAATTGTTGGTTGAACTGTGGCTGCATCCAATTATATGCAGTCGCTGTTCTGGTATTCTGCAAGTCGCCAGCACTAGTTGTTAGAATAGAATAGCCGGCACCGCAGATTTGTCTATCTGTGTTTTTATAGCATGGAGGAATCTATTGGATGTTTCTCATTCAGCTCACAGACTGAACCTAAAAAAAAAATCTACTGGTGTATGGACAGTTTTGCATCACTGTAACAAAAAAGATTTTTTGTTTTTCCTGTACATTGTACAATCACTCCATTCTCTATTGCTTTCTTTATATTTTAATAAAAGATGCTGGAATGGATTGCAGCAATGTCACCTTCATCTTCAAGATTTTTTTACCCCTCTTCAAGTAAAGTTGGATAAATATTGTTCTGGTTGCTGAGGCAACCACCAATTAAAATCTCTTGGAAAAAAAAGTAGGCGTCAAACACTGGAGGAATTGTTTCTTTTACATCTGATAAAAGAACATTAATGTAATGCAGTAGAAATGTGCTGGTATTTGTAATTGAAGCTTAAAGAGTAGCTCCACTCAAAACTGTTACATTAGTGTTTGTGGATGCTTTGACAGTTTTATCTATCTATCTATCTATCTATCTATCTATCTATCTATCTATCTATCTATCTATCTATCTATCTATCTATCTATCTATCTATCTATCTATCTATCGATGTGATCTCTGCACTGGGTTCCTGAGTTTGCACATCCACAGTAGCCATGACCTGTGAAGGACTTAAAGCCCCAGTCCCCTTAACCACCCCCTTAGACATGATCAAAACCCCTCCACTTCACCCCACAAAAGACGTGACAAGGTGCTGGAGTAAATGGCCTTGACGGCCTTTTATTAACAAAATATAAAATTAAATAAATAACATTTTAAATAACTTTTTACTAATAAACTTTATCAGTACTTATTAGGGTCTAGGAGGGGAACCCACCCACAGGTCACTGTAAAAACTTTGTAAAAAACTTTTTGGTCTCCAGTCGCGAACCCCAGACTGTGAGACAGTAAACAACCTTCCCCAGTGACCTAACTTTATCCCTTCCGGGTTAACACCTCGTAACCGGAAGGTACATAACAAAGCCCATATTACATATGGGTACCAACCATGTAAAAACACCATAACATGAATCTCCTCCTCCTCACAGACCCAAACCACTGCCCAAGCTGACTCCACATTCTCATGTTGAAAATAAAATAAGCACACAAGGGAGGGTGGGTGGGAATCTTTTCCCCGTCGCTCTCCACTGACGTCACTTCCCCCTTCTTCCTCCTAATCTTCTCAAACTTCCTATTCCGTTCCGGCCACTCCCCCTTTTTTCTTAAAGGGGAAACAGCGTACGACAGCGTGACTGTGCAGTCCGCACATGTCATGTTGTCCCTGCGCTGATCCCCTTCAGTCCTCTGCTCCGGGACCTCCTTGACCTGTGAAGGACTTAAAGCCCCAGTCCCCTTAACCACCCCCTTAGACATGATCAAAACCCCTCCACTTCACCCCACAAAAGACGTGACAAGGTGCTGGAGTAAATGGCCTTGACGGCCTTTTATTAACAAAATATAAAATTAAATAAATAACATTTTAAATAACTTTTTACTAATAAACTTTATCAGTACTTATTAGGGTCTAGGAGGGGAACCCACCCACAGGTCACTGTAAAAACTTTGTAAAAAACTTTTTGGTCTCCAGTCGCGAACCCCAGACTGTGAGACAGTAAACAACCTTCCCCAGTGACCTAACTTTATCCCTTCCGGGTTAACACCTCGTAACCGGAAGGTACATAACAAAGCCCATATTACATATGGGTACCAACCATGTAAAAACACCATAACATGAATCTCCTCCTCCTCACAGACCCAAACCACTGCCACCGCACGCAAGGGGTAAAGCCTTACCCTTGCGCGCACCTCCAAACCCTCAAAGCACGCTGTACCCCATCCTGCAATCCTAACGCCCAAAGGTCGGTACCTACTTCAGTGAGGTGCACCCCATCACTCCTCAGGTATCTCCACGTATCCACCTCCAACTCTCTATGTCGTATGGTGACCCCCCCATTACGCATAACGAACCTGCTAACTTCCTTGTTTACCTTAACTCGGGCCCTGTCAACCTTTTTATCAGACAGCGCCCACCGCCATGTCGTCCTCCCCACCATATCTGACCACACTATCACCATGCCAGGAAATGATGCCTGTAAGCGTAAAAAATCGCACTTGATGTCTCGTATCAGATCCCTCATGGACCTGACCCCCATGTCGTTCCCCCCCACATGCAGCACTAACACATCCGGTGCCCTGTCCCAACGAGCAAATTTGTGGACCTCTGACCTTACCCTGTTCCACCGCATGCCCGGCAGCCCGATCCACCTGACCCGTGCCTCCTGTCTCGGGATACCTAGTTGCCTACCATTCGGCCGAACGTCGGCCCTTTTCGCCCCCCAGAAAACGAAGGAGTGGCCCAAAATCCAAACCAGGGGAACCGAGCAACCTGTAAAGCAAGATTGACAACAAAAATTTAAGTACCCCCAACCTTGCCACTCTATCCCCTAACTGAAAAAAAAAACCTTCCCAACCCCAGCCTACAATAACTGTGGACGTATATAAAGCTTAAATCTATCTGAGTCCCACCTGCCAATGCGCTTCACTGTTTCAAAACTGAGCCCCGCCCTGGCCGCCTCTGTAGCAGCTCCTATGCGGAAAGAGTGGGATGAGTACCTGGCAGGGTCGTGACCGGCCGCCGATAAACATTTTCTGAATACTGCTGCAAATTGAAATTTTGACAAGGACGATCCATCTGCATGAATCAAAAAGGGGCCCGGTAATCGCGGACGCCTATCCCTGAACCATGCCACCGCTGCTACCGGACAAATGTGGGACCCCGCAATCCGGAAAACTTCCAATTGCGCTCCCTTCCCAATCTGATCAGTTTTCGACCTTTTAATCCGTATCCTAACCGAATCGGTTGAAAACTCCAGGTCATCGCATTGCAGCCCCCCTGTGGCCCGTTTGGACGGGCTGACCAATTCACTTACCCGTAACGCCCCGAAAAACGCTAAGGCAAAAGCTGCCCGAAATAACGCGCTTTCGAACTCAGAACTACAAATAAACGAAACCTGGCGAAATAGGCCGTGTAAAATGTCAAACGACACTGGGCGTCGACCATCACTCTTCCTATGCTCCTTCCTGTAGCCTTTCACTGCTTGTTTCACCCAGAAGTCTTTTGTGTGGTCGCGAAGCCCTTGCAACTTAAAAAGAAAGGCCAAACCTGCCAGTTTCCTATCGATGGCAGCTGCCGAGATGCCCCTCTCAAAACCCATATTAATGAAATAAAGAATCGCCTGCGGAACCTCGCGGCCCACAGGGTCTATTTTCAGCCCATTTAAGCATGCCAGCCAGTCTTGCCATACCTTGGAATAAGCGTCCCAGGTGGCCTTACTCACAGAGTGCTGAATCCACCTTGCCACGTTCCCAAGGCAACCTTCCATATCCAGTCCGGGCAGGTAACCCCCTGCTGCTCCGCGTCTGGTGCCAACTCCCGAAACCTGTCCCACTGAAAACGAGACAGTGCATCAGCTAAAGTGTTCTCAACCCCTGGTAAGTGTACAGCGTAGATGAAAACATTCAATTTCAAACAGCGCAATACTAAATACCTCAGCAACCTGACCACTGGCATGGACTTTGCTGACAAACGGTTAATCACCTGGACAACGCCTAAGTTGTCACAGTTGAGCCGCACTTTCAGGTTACGGAAAGACTCCCCCCAAATTTCCATTGCCACCACAATTGGAAACAGCTCCAGTAGCACCAGGTTCTTCAAGAACCCAGCCTCCACCCAAGTAAGGGGCCAGCGGGCCGCGCTCCAAGATCTTTGGAACACGGCACCATAGCCCGTAGAGCCGGCCGCATCCGTAAATAATTCCAGGTCCCAATTACTGATGGGGCCTGACATCCAAAGAGCCCGCCCGTTGAATGATTCCAGGAATGCATACCATACCTGCAAGTCCTCCCTATGGTCACTGTTAAGCGTCACAAAGTGATTAGGGGCGGAGACCCCTGCAGTCGCTGCCGACAACCGCCGGCAAAAGACCCTGCCCATGGGAATTATTCGGCAAGCAAAATTTAGCTTGCCCAGTAACGATTGTAGCTGCCTCAATTGCAACTTACGCTTCCCAATGGTGCCACGCACCTCTGCCTTGAGCGCTTCAAGCTTGTCCAACGGCAGGCGGCACTCCATTCCCATGGAATCTACCTCAATTCCTAGGAAAACAATATTGGACGAGGGGCCCACTGTTTTTTCCGGCGCTAATGGGACCCCGAAACGCTCTGCTATGTGCTGTAACGTGCCCAATAAGACTGCACAGATGTTGGAACCAGCTGGGCCAACACAAAGGAAGTCATCCAGGTAGTGGATGACTGAATTTATACCAGAAACGTCCCGTACCACCCATTCCAGAAACGAACTGAACTTCTCAAAGAAAGCGCAGGAGATGGAACACCCCATCGGGAGGCAGCGATCTACATAGTACGCCCCATCCCATATGCAGCCTAGCAAACGGAAACTTTCCGGGTGAACTGGCAAAAGCCGAAAGGCAGATTCAATATCTGCTTTCGCCATGAGTGACCCCCGGCCGTAGCGACGGACCCATGATATCGCTGCATAAAATGAAGTGTACGTAACTGCACACTCTTCCGGCGCAATCGAATCATTGACCGAACCACCCTTCGGAAAAGAAAGGTGGTGAATCAACCTGAATTTATTTGGCTCCTTTTTTGGAACCACTCCCAATGGGGATACAACCAATCCCGGAAGTGGGACTAAAGTGAAAGGGCCGGCCATGCGCCCTAACTGTATTTCCTTCTCCAATTTTTCTGACACCACCTTCGGATGCATGAGGGCCGAGCGTAAATTTTTTGCTATGGGAGGTGCAGCTTCCAAAGAACACGGTATCTTGAAACCGCTCGTGAAACCTAAATCTAATAGCTGGGCCGCGCTTTTATCAGGATACCTATTGAGGAAAGGTCGCATCCTTTCCACCCGCACCGGCGTCGTCCCTCTTGTTCGCAGACTCTCCGCCACGCCCCTTACCTCTTCTAAAGCACTTTGACAGTGCGTGAGAGCCCCCGCAACCGGAGCATGTATGTTTGAAGCGACAGTTTGTTCCGAACTTACAGGTGCCCTCATTAAACTGCCAGCAGAAGCCCCATTTCTTCTCGGTCGGTTGTCCTGGAGCAGCGTTACCTCCGACCCCTGCCTGAAAAAACTGGTTCGGAGCCCTCGCAGCGGTCATAAGTTTCATCCACAAGCTGATATCCTTATGATCCCAGCGTAGTGAAGGTCTGACGGCCATCCGTTGCCTGAACTGCTCGTCGTATCGCAGCCATGCCACTCCGCCGTATGTCCGATGCGCCTCACTAATGGCATCCAAATAAACGAATAAGGCTGAGCAATGTTCGGGGGACTTTTCCCCAACCACACTCGCCAAGATAGCGAATGCCTGCAGCCAATTGGAGAAAGTGCGCGGAATCAGCCTATATCGGCGTTTTTCCTCGTCCTCTTTCTTACGCTCTTCCGGTTTCACTCTGTCTAGATTGAATTTTTCTAACGGGAGCAATGTGAATATCTCCACATATTCTCCTTTCCAAATCTTTTCCTTCACTTCCGTTTTGAGGTGGGCCCCCAGTGGGCCTTCAAAACAGACATAGACCTCGCTCTTTGCGGAGTCTGCCAACCTGACCGACTCCGCCTTCTTTTCCCCTGTTTTATCCTGGCTATCCGGGACCGAAACGCTGGTTGATGGTCCAATCGGGTCAATCATCGCCGTCCCAGCTCCACCTGCCGGGGAAACCGAATCTACGCTAACCGCGGGCGTTGGTGTAGGCGCCCCCACCGCAGCCGCCTCTCTTACCTGCGGCGTCGCCCACGCCCGCGCCGGTGCCGACTTGTCCCCCGTCGTCGGCTCAAAGCGCTGTACTAAATCCCGCAAACCAGCCAATAAATCCTGCAGGCCTGTACTGCTCGCCCCCTCTCGTGACTCACTTGGTTGTTCTGCGGGCGGCCTAACCACACTCCCCCCTGCCAAATTACCACCCCCCGTGGAACCCTCTTTCCTGCCTTGCTCTAATAACTTTGCTAACAAAGAAGTAATGGATAAATTAGAGCTGCACTCACCAGGCTGCCCAGGACTGGGCCCACCAGCCGCCACTCCGGAATCCACCGCTGACGCTTGTCCCTGGACTTCGTCCCTCTCTGAACCGGACAGCTCCCCTTCCGATCTGTCGCTGACCTCATCTGGACGGACGACCATGGGCTGCACTCCAGAGGGACCCGCTCTGGCTGCTGGGGGTCTGCGTTGCTGCTCTCGTCCTGTTCTTTGCGATGAAACGCCAGACCCGTGACCAGTCCGCCTGGATGGACTTCTGCGCTGCCGCCCGGACTGGGCCCCTGCTGTACTCCCTCCGCCTCTGCTCACCAACGACACCGCGCTCTTAACGGCCCTTCCTCTGGACGGTGCAGGGCTGCTGGCCGCCTCGGCCACCTGGCCAGCCCCCCGATTAGCAGATGGCGAACGCCGTCCGCGCAGATCGCTCGAAGCCCCTTGCGACTCACCAGCTGACTGCCCCTGGTATCTGCGACGAGCTGAGGGGGGGGAACCGTGGGTTGCGCTGGTCTCTCCCGTCCCTGCACTCCGGCCCCTCCGCTGTGTCCTCTTGCCGTCACCTCTTTTGGTTACTCGAGCCTGCTGATCACTGGGGGGCGGCTGGATCGCTCCTCCTCTGTCCTTTTGCTGTGGCCCCTGACCCCTGGGAGCAGGGTCAGGGCTGAAGCGTTCTGGCGGCCTGGAACGGCGTGCACGTGGGGCCTCCATGGCCCCCCCGCTCGTAGTAGATGTGTCCTCCGACCGGATGGCTGCCAACTGAGCCTGCAGCCAGTCCGCCCCTTGTGCTGCCGCCGCTGCTCTGAGCTGTGACACTATTATCTCCGCCGTTAGATCAGCCATTATATCGATGATCAGTGGAGCGATGGGAGCGCGTGTAGGAATCTTTTCCCCGTCGCTCTCCACTGACGTCACTTCCCCCTTCTTCCTCCTAATCTTCTCAAACTTCCTATTCCGTTCCGGCCACTCCCCCTTTTTTCTTAAAGGGGAAACAGCGTACGACAGCGTGACTGTGCAGTCCGCACATGTCATGTTGTCCCTGCGCTGATCCCCTTCAGTCCTCTGCTCCGGGACCTCCTTTATGAGAGGTTTTCGCCATCCCTGCTTGATTTTTGAAAATACATAGGCACGGGGAATGACTGCCTATTTTTGGGCAGGGAAAGATAATGCTAGAAGCTTTAATAGGGATTATATATAGCAAGTGTGAGAATTTTTTGCAGATTGTTTATCAGCACAGCTCCCCCTCAGGTGCCCACCCAGGACCACCAGGGATGGCCACCAGGTATGGCATCCCTGGTGGCCATGGGTGACAATATGTGCCCACACATGATGCCAATGTGTGCCCACACATGATGCCAATCAGTACCCACCAGCAATACCTGCTAGTGCCTCCTAATCAGTGATGCCAATCAGTGCCATCTATCAGTGTCAATCAGTGTCCATCAGTCCCACCTATCAGTGCCCATCCATGCCCATCAGTTCCCACTTATCAGTGCCATCAGTGCCGCCTATCAGTGCCCATCAGTGCCACCCATAAGTACCCATCAGTGCAGCCTTTCAGTGCCCATCTGTGCCGCCTATCAGTGCCCATCAGTGTTGTATATCAGTGCCACCTCATTGGTGCCACCTCATCTGTGCCACCTTATCAGTGCCCGGCAGTGCAGCCTCATCTGTGCTCATCAGTGAAGGAGAAAACATACTTTTTTACAAAATTTTATAACAGAAACAAAGAAAAACTTTAAAAAAAAAAAAAACATTTTGGTCTTTTTTTTATTTGTTTAGCAAAAAATATAAACCGCAGAGGTGATCAAATACCACCAAAAGAAAGCTCTATTTGTGGGAAGAAAATGATAAAAACTTTGTTTGGGTACAGCGTAGCATGACCAATTGTCATTTAAACAGCGACAGTGCTGAAAGCTGAAAATTGGCTTGGGCAGGAAGGAGGGAAAGTGCCTGGCATTGAAGTGGTTAAAATGCAACAGTTTCACTTTCAGACATGCACTGTGTTTCTATGACAGTTGTGGTTCCCTTGGTATGTTCAGCAGTGCTAGTTCAACATCTGATTGGTAGAGGCTCCAATCGAGGGGTCCTTGCCAATCATTGATTGGGGGTTGAGTAGAAATCTGAGAGCGGCAACTGGGGGCTAACCAAGTATGCTGCATGCGCTTGTAATGGGGCAGAGAGCAGAGTAGGGAGAGGGTGTTGCTGTTGCTGCTCCTTTTGGGCCCAAAAAGCTGAACTGTTCACTTGAATAGGTCACAATCAATAAGTGGTAGTACCCTCAAAACGCGACAAGGGGTATAATTCCTGCTTCAGCATGTGTACACCTCTGGCCGCTGCTTTGCAGCTTACGGAGAGCGGCAGGGTGCAGTAAAAATGTGGCTGAATTGTGTATTCTTACAGCCCCACCAACCACAAATGTAAACCAGCCCTTATGTTCTAAGCACTTGCTGGGAGCAGGTAGTTGACCAAACTCTCTTGCTAAACTGAGGAAATTTAGGTCACCAGGCTGGCTGTGCTGTCTGGCAAGGGCATGTAAATTTAGGACTGGCTGAGCAGAACTATAAGTCTTTTGGCAGTTAAACAACTCCCATATGAAGCGCTTAGTAGATTGGGTTCTCTGTCCTTTGTCTCAACTCGGTGAATGACCTCAGCCCCTATGACACCCCAGGTTAAGCAAAGAGTAAATTGCATTAATATTACTAGCACAAGTATGAATATCCTGCACACACTACAGTTCAGTATCAGGAAGCAAACACCAGACTGGTTAGGAATAAACAAGTGATTTTTTTTGTAATGAATTAAAGTAGGTGTAAACATATACATATAGGAACAGGTAGAATATAAGTAAAACACAGATCTCTAGACAAAAGAGTTAAAGTTGTAATAGTGTAGAATAAGGATCTGTTAGGATAGATTAATCTATACCTGGTAGTCTGCAAATCAGCATTAGGCAATAATATAGTACTGGTAAATGGTACTGTAATAGTTTTTCTGCAAGGTACTATGCTGCTAGAGTGCACTCTAGGTATGAGTACAGGTATGCTAAGACCCAGGTCTACTGCAATGTTACCCCTTACTTTAGTCATTGAGTGAAGTCCTTGCAGAGCAGCTTGTCTAAAGAGACAGTCCATTTCTCTAGTTCTTCAACTGGCTAACTTTGAGGCCCGGTCTTTACGGTGGTGCACACAAGTATAGTCCCAGTAAAGTTTGCATGCAGTGGTAAGGGGTGCTAGTCAAATGTCCAGTTTCTAAGTGCTCAGTCTCTAGGCCAATGGCAGTACTGCTCTATCACCAATCTTAGCAATATGGCAACAACAGCCCTGTTGCTCAGGTGTTCTCTGGATCTGCCTGCAATGGCTTCAGTCCTCAGCCCATACATATACAGTGCTCCAGTCTCTCTGCAGCAAAGATCTGTGTATCACCAATAGCTCAGTATTCAGCTGCTGCGCACTCTGATCCGCTCCCAGTCTTATCCCCAGCGCACAGGACCCAGACCTCTGGCTCAGATCGCAGGTTTGTGTCAAGTGGGCGCACACCTAGAAAAGCAAGTGTGCTCACTCTGGTCTCCATGCGACAAAAGAGGAAGTTCCTTGGTCTGCAGCCTGGGAAATACAGCATTTCCTCCTCCCTCACACTATCTCCTTGTGGGTACTGCAGTTCAATCATTCATAGGATTCTACAGCATGGCTCCTATTCAGGACTTCAACTCCTAGAGTCTAGTGTGGCCAGTTTACAAGGCTGTGGCGCTCCTTTGGCTTGTCTGCTCCCCCTGCTGGCAGGGGGCAAAAAGTGTTACTAGATCTGGGATGAATCTAGTAAGATTAACAATTTGTCCTAATCTTTCTCTCTATAGCTGAGCACCTGCCTACACATGTTTTTTTTTTTTTTATCTGTGTATTTACCTGTTTCCCATTACTCACAGAAAAATATAAGGAAGCCCTAATATAATTATACTTAGAGTTAGAAAATGATTTATTATCCTTATTATGCTTTAAAGAAAGTATAGAGATGTATTTAAAGTGACAAATATTAAATAGCCAGTCATTCAGTGCTTTGTTACTGCCAAAATCCTATTGGAAGAATCACTTCATTCCCAAAACTCATTCATTGGGGTTGATTTACTAAAGGCAAATAGGCTGTTCACTCTGCAAGGGAAGTTTCATTTTGCAACAAACTATCCACAGAGCTTAGTAAATTAGGGGAAATTTCATTTCACAAAGAATATCTAATCATGTGCAGGGAAAAAAAACAGCATGTTGCTTGCATGCAGCTGCTGCTCACTGACACAGGAAACGCCAATCAAGTGACCAGATAGGAGTGGATAAAAATAGGTATCTTTTTTATACAGGTTAGACAGGATGGGTGAGAGGGAACATTTTTAAGAATAGTTAGACCCCTTTCACACTGGGGCGCTTTACAGGTGCTATAGCGCTAAAAATAGCGCCTGCAAAGCGTCTCTCCTTTCACTCCAATGTGAAAGCCCGAGTGCTTTCACACTGGAGCGGTGCGCTGGCAGGACGATCAAAAAAGTCCTGCAAGCAGCATCTTTGAGGCGCTGTAGGAGCGGTGTATACACCACTCCTACAGTGCCCATGCCCATTAAAATCAATGGACAGCGCCGGCGCTTTTAACCGTTTTTCGGCTGTTAGCGTGGGTCAAAGTCGCCCGCCAGTGGATGAAAAGCGCCACAAAAATGGCGGCGCTTTACTGCCGACACCCGGCGTTGCACAGTGTGAAAGTGCCCTTAGAGTTAAGCCGGTCATAGATGGTTTGAATCTCAGCTGGTTCAGTAGGGACTGGCCGAGATTTGAGCCATGTATGGGCAGGCTGATTGTACCCAAGTTGCTCCATCGATTTTTAAGCTGGATACACATCATACAATTTTCTGTAGCTTTTTTCCTTCAGATTTACCAAAACCATATAATATGAGGTTAAACCTTAAGAGTTTCAATTTGTATGCAATCAGGTATGCACTACATGGTTTTGGTAAATCTGAAGGAAATCAGACAACAAAAGTTGTATAGTGTGTATGAGGTCCTAGGATGTGAGTATTGCCAGTGGCTATAGCCAATGTGTTCTCCTGGACGGCAAGGCACCCCTCACCCACCTGACAGGGCCTCTAACCCTTCCTTTCCCTCCCTATACAAAAACAAAAAATATTCCCTATATCAAAATGTGGATGAAATAAAATTGGCAACTTCAGGAAATTTATGATGCCAGCTTTCCTCTATTAAATATATGGATTATGCCAGCTTCAGGTATCCTAAAGTCTCAGGAAAATGTTTGGAAGAAGGAAAAGGGTGGACAATCTTTTAGAATTGCTGCAATCTGTCCTCAGTATATATTGGGTTCTTTCCATGTCTGTCCAAACGTGGAAAATAAGAGGCGAAATGGCCCCAAACGACATCATAAAAAATCAAAAGGGTTGGAGACTATATTTCCTGTGAAGAAAGGCAAACGATCACTTTCGACCTTTTCTAAAAGCAGCCATCATTTTTCCTGATGTTTGCTGTGGACGAGGTCAAGTACAAGGAAACGAGTACTGAATTAAATGTTTCAGGTTTCATTGCCTTTTACAGGGGACAACTATAGCGAGGTCATTGAACCACGGATGTACAGAAAGCCAGAAATGTGTCTATTTCCTGGGAGGACACAAATCTTTGCTGTGACGCCTGAGGGGGACGTTGAGACTGCGAAAGTGACACACCAGTCTGCGCTTACATTGTGCTTGACCACGTTTGGATAACATTGCATGATTTATGGTGGTCAGGCACATCAGTTGTACTGGAGCCAATCTGGTTGAATGTTTTTCAGACTCTTTAATTTGATCTTGAAAAATTGATTGACCCGATTGAAAAAAATACCAATACATGCTATGATTTCTATTAGACCTTACTGAAGAATCCTAACGATCAGATTATTATCCATGGGATTAAAGTGTGGGCAGACGCCTTTAAATGGCAGATATTTTAATGGCACGATTGCAGTGTTGTCATTTGATCAGCAGATATTTGTATTATGTCTACAGCTGAGCCACAGTTCATTGTCACTTGAGAAATTTGACCTCAGCATTGATCTGCCTGCAAAGATCCTGTCCCCCACGGCACATGTAACAGTGCTTATTTTATAGGATTTTCAAGAGCTTGGCGGTTTCATTTGTAAACGCAGCAGACTATTTCAATTCATTCTGCAGTCAGCCATGAAACCCAACTCTGAGGATAGTTTTCCTGCTGAACATCTAGAACTGTCATCCTGGCATTCATGTTCTGCAGCTGGCTGCCCTGTTAGATACATCCCTGTTGTAGCAATAACTCTCGGTGGAGCTGCTGGTTTAAGCGGGCTTGTTACCTTCACTCTCCTTCCCTCTGTTTCACCGGCACCGGGTCTAGGGGTTCCGTTGAGTTTACCTCTGGACGACAAACGCACCAACACTTGAATATGTTTTCAATGCTTTATTAAACCATCAACGAAGGAAGTAGCAGGAAAGAGGCAGAAGGGAAACCACAGAGGAAAACTCAAATACCTTTTTAGTAAGATTCTTGACAAATGTCCTTTGGGGGTTGGATATTTCAGTAGAATGCACTCCCTTGGTGGGGCACACTCCTTACATGCCTGGATAGGCCTCTCTCACTAGCCTAGCAGCCAGTACCAAGCACGAACAAAAGTCTCTGCCACAGACTTGTTTGGGATGAACCCGTACGATCCTCTGCCACAGGATGTATTGTTTTTTTTTTGTGGTGAAAGTCAGTCACAGTGCTTGAACCTTTAAGCCAACCTGGCAACACTATGCTGTATAATCTCTTTAGGATACGTCCTCCAACCGAGTCACCAGGCCCCTCCCCAGACCAGCAGGTTGCATGATCCTTCCATGATGGGTCCTCCCCTGGGATCTCCTCGGTTGTCCAGCTTCTTCACTCTGGAGAGACAGCTCAGGACCATTCCTCGGCTGCTGTGGTAGGCCCCAGACAAGCTTCTGGGCCCACCCCTGCACCGGAGGACCACGAGATAGCTCTCTAACGCATACCTGTCGGCCAGGAGGGCCAGCAGGTGGCTGTAAAACGAACCCCAGAATATGGCGTCTGTCCCATAAATACCCTCTCCCAGAATGCAACTCGGAGGACTACCTCCACCGAGTTATCTCCGGGACAGAAGAGCATCCATACGCTTAGACACGTTGCCTTTCCAACACTAGCCAGCGGTAAAAGCGACACCCACGGCTCAGTATGGAAACACACACAACGTCTGCCAAGCTGAAACAGAGGCAAATCTAACCTTCCTAACGAACAAGTTACTGAATTTACCTATCAGATGGTAGATCGCAAATCTACCAGCGCTACACTGTGTTTGCCGGTATCCTCATCTTCTGACTGTGAAGATGCAGTCAGTGTGTTCCTTGCATCTATTTCCAGATTTTCTCTAAGGGCTCATCCACAAAGGCAGAGGGAGGTAAAATCAAGTGGTTAAGCCACATATTTACCACCCCTTCTCCCGAGTGATTAAGGGGATATACACGTGCCAGAGCCTTCATAGTTTGCTTCGTGGCCACAGCAACAATAAAACAGCATGTTGTATTTGGCAGGTGGCACTGCCTCTGAACACGACCCATTCAAGTGAGTGGGCTGCACCACAATCAGCTGGTGGGAGGTGGAATTTGAATTGGAAATAAGGATAGCTGAGAACATTGCAATGGGGAAAAAACTGATTGGCCCAAAGAATACCCAAAATCTAGGGAAATACTCATGTCACAATAGCCACCAACAATGGGGAATCCTATTACAACAATTGCTCCTCATGGGTTTGTGCTTAACCCTCCATTGCTGTATCAGGGTGCCGACTTGCCTCTTGAAGCCTCTGCATCAAGCTAATGCCTAGTAAACATGATCAGAAAGTCGGACGAAAAATAACGCTTTTGGAATGATCGTCTGAGAATCTGATCGTTAGTACACAGTTTTCAAGAGCCGATCACGACAGTTCATGCGAAAATATATGAAGGACGAAAATTTTTCTCGTAAGATAACACAAAGAACAATTTTGAGTTTGTGTAATTAGTATAGTATTTGTATGGAAAAAAATGCGTGACCAAGACCATGCATGCTCGGAAACAAAAGAATACATTACAATACAATACATTACATCACTTCTGAAGTTGTATTCTGTCGTATGAGCATTTTCGTAACTTTAGTAACCTATTGGTTTTTGATTCTTTTCGTGTGTACGATGCTTTACAGGCAGCAAAGGGAATACTGCCATGCTGGAATGCAGAAAACTTCCTCATCAATCACGAAAATAAGTATATGTGCTCTTAAGTGTTCCACACTATTCAGAGTTCTTTATTAAACAGTATGAAGCCTTGTGTTCATATCGGCTTTATACAACAACTAAAAATCATACCCTTCTAAAAAATGTGGTGAAGGAGTTCATTAATAGGAGTTACAGGGGATTGCTTCAAAGAGAGAATTTAATTTGAAAATTGCTAGCAGGAAGGAAGGCATTTTATTGCAGAAGAGACTCATATCTCTTCTGCAATAAATACTTCTTACCAGCCTGCTAGCAAAGTGCATTAGACTGTACAATGAATTGCACATGTGCAGCTGAGTCTATATTATTGGCATGCCTTGATGCCAGGATGAATTAACTCCTGAGTGCATGCGCTGGAGTTATATCATTCCAAGCCGACCAATCAAAATTAAAAAAGAAGCTGATGTACATCTCCGTATCACTGGAGTGAAGGTAATATTTACCAACCTTTGTTCATGTGAACATGATGCTCCAAACTCTTTGTTAAATTACTATGAATAGTGTGAAATGCGTAGGCACATGTATTCCTGTGATCAGTAAAAAAAAATCCTGCGTTCCAGAGAAAGAGCGAATTTGGTCCTAGGTTTCATTCACACAGGGCGTATCAATGAGTACACCTGTGCGAAGCCATGTTTACCTGCATGGCGATGCGCAGGCATTCCCATTGATGTCAGTTGGGACACACGGACACAGCCACTGCTTCCAATTTGACATCCGCCTGAATGCATGTCCCTGAAGTCATAGTGTGTGTTCGGGGCTGATTCCTTGAAGGATGTCAGACTGGAAGCAGGGTTTGTGTCCAAAAAAAAGGCTGTGTCCCAACGGATATCAATGCGACTGCCTGCATGGGGATGCACAGAACACCTCTGCATCCCCATATGGATAAATATGGCCTTGCATGGGTGTACCCATTGATACAGGCATAATGACCACACTAATAGTTTCCATAACTTTTAAAGGGTAAGTCTACCTGAGCCAGATCATGGAAGTATGATCCTGGCACATCCTATATTGGTTATCACATTCAGTATGTCTCTACCCACTGGAAGGACTTTATTTTTCTCTAAATCTGCTGATTATGACGTCTTAGGGATCTTTTAGAATTTTTTTTAATTGTTAAAATTTTTTTGTGGTATTGTTTTTTGTTTAAAAGATCCTTCCTTCCAAACCTGATATTTCAACAGATGGAGAAGAGTTAAACCACCTGACAGCTTTCCCTATCTCTATTGGTGGGATTTTGGCACACTTCCCAGGTCTACACACCTAGTATGGCCATTATGAGAAGTTCTCACTATTCATTTGTGCCATGAAGAATGTTAGGGGAGGAGCTGGAACACCCCAAAGTGGTTGGAAGGTAGGAAAAATGGTGGGGCGATCAACCCCGCCAGGGTCCACCTGTAGCAGGAATCTCAGTTTTGTGTGGACTGGCTCTTTAATTCAACCCAAGGACATCATCTGGCATGTGTCATTGATATTTCTGCAGAACATTGAAAGCTCTCGCTGGGAACGAATTTGTAAGTGACTGCAGGGCGGTAAAGTGTAGCAAATAACCACCAGACCCAGTGATCTGTTTCTGGAGCTGACGGAGGGTCTTTTATCAATTCCTTTACAACCTGGAAAAGAATGATCTGCAAAAATAGCTCTTTAATGGCATTCTCCAACATACAGAGCAAATCTCTCAGATTCTGCATGCCACACGCTGACTCGGCCAGTGGAAATAGGTTAGCGGCAACAAGAGATATGTGACAATGAAGGCTTATAAAGTGAAGGTACGCCAAATAGCCATTGTAAAGTGGGTCAGCACATCTCTCAAGTCCCTAAGTGCTCAAGTCAGTAAAGAGAACCTGTTTTTCCCTTTAAAAAAAAGGGAACCTGTTACTTACATTTCATGCCATAATCATCATTATCTTATCTATTTACAATGTCTACATAGCATTGTCCACATGGAGTTTGTATATTCACCTTGATTTTCCAAAGGGGTTTCATCATACTGTTGGATGTCCTCTGACAATCCCAATTTGCTGACAGTTGCCTGTTTCTTTCACCAGAAACAATTTAGGAAATTATTTAAAAAACAAAAAAAAAAGAAAACATTTTAGGAAGAGAGATTCTCCTTGCTGAGCTGATTGTATACATGAGGCGGTTGTAATTTCTGGGAGCGTGGCCTGCTGGCTGCATGAAATAAATCTCAGGTTCTCTGCAGAGGGAAACTGTTGGAAATCTGCTTGTATATGCATCGGTTCAACAATGAAGTAGAGTAGTAGACAAAGGGATGTGTTACTTTCCGTTTAATTTTAATTCTGGTTATCTGGTTATCTGGTTGGTCCACCATGCATTATTATTTACAATGTCCAGGGGTCACTGGTTTTAACTGGTTCTAGCCCAAACATCCCAGAGGCTACCAGCCACCCAAGCAACAGTCCATTTACCCTGGCTCCAAAAATCGGTCTAGGGGTTGTCTTTTTGTGATTTAGTGCTGATAAAACAGGAAAGGGGTCAGGGGCAAGGGATACTCCAAATCAATTCAGAAATAGAAGTTGGAGGATGGTCTTCTTCTTAGGCAACTGTGAATATTGGATAATCTAAGGCCTCACAGCTGGGGACTATAAGGCAAGTCTCTCTGGTATCTGGTTACCCTGCATCACTGACATTGGTACCCAGTGCAAGTACCCAAGAGCTAGCTCAGTCCAAAGCTTTCACTGGCACTTATATCCCAAAAGCACACAGTCACCAGGAATCGATTCAGGGTACTTACTGACAAGTCCCCGGGACAGCTGTCTCCTTCTAGCTACCTCCAGACACAATCCAGTGAGTGAGAGAGTACTTTTCTAGACAAGATTCCTTTAGTGAAGTCCTGCAGTCTGCTTCAGATCATGTCCAGATCCCAGCTCTGCCACCGATGAGACCTCACAGAACAGCAACATAATCCACAGGCTACCTCAGGGGCAATACCCCCCTGAGGCTTGGAGCTCTCCTTCCTGGGGAAAGACAATCTCTGCAAGGCTTCAGAGTATTTATCAGCTTCCCAACCACCATCTGGGCCCACCTCCCCAGGGATTGACTAGGCCATGATCAATATTCAGGCTGTTTTCTTTTCTCCCACCATAAACTCTAGAACCTTTCTCTAGAGGCAGGGGTAAGCAATTAAACTCCCAGCCTGTGAAACCCTGAACAGACCAGAGTCACCAGACTAAACAATCACTTCTCCCTTGATTGCAGAAGGAGCCATAAAGTAAATTTACCTAGCATCTTACGCTAGGAGGGTGCTACACAAATATTCATATGCAGCATCCTACATATGAAGAATACGCAGCCTCTCTGGTGCCTCCCCCTGTTTTCTGGGACATTGGAGAATGTTCTAGACATAGTGGGTGGGGGTTAGGACTAGCTGCTTGGCATATTTATGAGGGCCTCAGCCAATCCCCAGTAAAGGTCAGGGGCAGGCCCCCTCATAAATAGGCATGAGTCATGCCAGCAGGGGGCAGTCGGGTAGAAGATGGAGATGGAGTGCCGAGGAGGCTGTTGGTGGCTCTAAGGGGTACCCTCTAGTCTGGGGGGGGGGTGACCTTGGGCCAGAGCTCGGGTGCTGGAGGGATCCTGCCATAACACATGGAGGAAGCCCTTCCTGGAGGCATGGGAGCACGAAGAGAGGACAGCAAGGGAAGGTCAGCACTACTAGGACATCTCCTGAGAGTTAGCTGGGTAGGCTGGTGAGTCTCAGTCAGGAGGACTGTGGTGGAGACGTTAGCCAGGAGGGCTAGTAAAGGGGCAGGTGGGTTGGCAGTACCTGAGAAGGTGGTGCTGGGAACAGTAGCCACAGGAGAAAGGAGTACAAGCTGGACACTGTAACCTTTTGCTACACAACCAAGGACCTCGGGTTCCTGCCTGTAATGGGCCAGTGCCTTTTAATCTGACTGAGTTACTTTCAGATCTTCACACAGTGGTTCAGCTGGGTTTTGCAAGCAAGTGTGTGCTGGATGAAGAAGTGGAGTTGTATATAGAGACTATATAAAGGAAGCATGTCCCTGAAGTTCTTAAATGGGCATCCCATAACCTCCCATCCTTATCCAAGTTATTGCCCTCAATAAACAACAAAAAAATAAAACAGACACTAACTGTTCTCTGCCTCAAGAGTGCCTATGAAAATTTGGTGCATGGCAGTGCAGGGTGAGGGAT
The DNA here is from genome assembly GCA_037952925.1 of Lithobates clamitans. Lineage (NCBI taxonomy): Eukaryota > Metazoa > Chordata > Amphibia > Anura > Ranidae > Lithobates > Lithobates clamitans. The sequence goes on from JBBGZY010001145.1 coordinate 1,885,996, forward strand.
CCCAGTTCATCTGCGGCCCTCAAGGGGGGGTGCGCTACACAAACCATTGGATGAAGTGGACAGCTTGAAGGAACGGCCTTGGCTAATGTCTCCTTTCACATATACAGTATGTGACTTTAGAACTGGTTGTCTGGTTTGTAACTGTGGTGTAAAAAAGAATTCCCTGTTAAAGAAAGTTACAAGTGACAGTGAAAGCGTAAATATTGATGAAGCCTATGAAATGATAATAAGAATATACTGTAAATGCCATATTTAACCACTTCAGCCCCGGAAGGATTTACCCCCTTCCTGACCAGAGCACTTTTTACAATTTGGCACTGCGTCGCTTTAACTGCTAATTGCGCGGTCATGCAAAGCTGTACCTAAACGAAATTTGCATCCTTTTCTTCCCACAAATAGAGCTTTCTTTTTATGGTATTTGATCACCTCTGCGATTTTTATTTTTTGCACTATAAACGGAAAAAGACCGAAAATTTTGAAAAAAATGATATTTTCTACTTTTTGTTATAAAAAAAATCCAATAAACTCAATTTTAGTCATACATTTAGGCCAAAATGTATTCGGCCACATGTCTTTGGTAAAAAAAATGTCAATAAGCGTATTTTTATTGGTTTGCACAAAAGTTATAGTGTCTACAAACTAGGGTACATTTTCTGGAATTTACACAGCTTTTAGTTTATGACTGCCTATGTCATTTCTTGAGGTGCTAAAATGGCAGGGCAGTACAAGATCCCCCCAAATGACCCCATTTTGGAAAGTGGACACCCCAAGGAATTTGCTGAGAGGCATGTTGAGCCCATTGAATATTAGTTTTTTTTTGTCCCAAGTGATTGAATAATGACAAAAAAAAAAAAATTTACAAAAAGTTGTCACTAAATGATATATTGCTCACACATGCCATGGGAATATGTGGAATTGCACCCCAAAATACATTTAACTGCTTCTCCTGAGTATGGGGATACCACATGTGTGGGACTTTTTGGGAGCCTAGCCACGTACGGGGCCCCGAAAACCAAGCATCGCATTCAGGATTTCTAAGGGCGTACATTTTTTATTTCACTCCTCACTACCTATCACAGTTTTGAAGGCCATAAAATGCCAAGATGGCACAAAACCCCCCTAAATGACCCCATTTTGGAAAGTAGACACCCCAAGCTATTTGCTGAGAGGCATGTTGAATCCATGGAATATTTTATATTTTGACACAAGTTGCGGGAAAATTACAAACTTTTTTTTTTTTTTTGCACAAAGTTGTCACTAGATGATATATTGCTCACACAGGCCATGGGCATATGTGGAATTGCACCCCAAAATACATTCTGCTGATTCTCCTGAGTACGGGGATACCCCATGTGTGGGACTTTTTGGGAGCCTAGCTGCGTACGGGGCCCTGAAAACCAAGCACCGCCTTCAGGATTTCTAAGGGCGTAAAGTTTTGATTTCACTCCTCACTACCTATCACAGTTTTGTAAAATGCCCAGATGGCACAACCCCCCCCCCCAAATGACCCCATTCTGGAAAGTAGACACCCCAAGCTACATGCTGAGAGACATGTTAAGTCCATGGAATATTTTATATTTTGACACAAGTTGCGGGAAAGTGGCAAATTTTTTTTTTTTTTTTGCACAAAGTTGTCACTAAATGATATATTGCTCAAACATGCCATGGGCATATGTGGAATTGCACCCCAAAATACATTCTGCTACTTCTCCTGAGTACGGGGATACTACATGCGTGGGACTTTTTGGGAGCCTAGCTGCATACAGGGTCCCGAAAACCAATCACCGCCTTTAGGATTTCTAAGGGCGTAAATTTTTGATTCACTCCTCACTACCTATCACAGTTTCGAAGGCCAAAATAGCACAAACCCCCTCCCCCCCAAATGAACCCATTTTGGAAAGTAGACACCCCAAGCTATTTGATGAGAGGCATGGTGTGTATTTTGCAGCTCTGATTTGTTTTTGAAAATGAAGAAAGACGAGAAAAAACATTTTTTTTTTCTTTTTCAATTTTCAAAACTTTGTGACAAAAAGTGAGGTCTGCAAAATACTCACTATACCTCTCAGCAAATAGCTTGGGGTGTCTACTTTCCAAAATAGGGTAATTTGGGGGGGGGGGGGTTGATCCACCTGGGCATTCCATGGCCTCCAAAACTGTGATAGGCAGTGAAGAGTGAAATCAAAAATTTACGCCCTTAGAAAGCTTGAAGGCGGTGCTTGGTTTTCGGGGTCCCGTACGCGGCTAGGCTCCCAAAAAGTCTCACACATGTGGTATCCCCGTACTCAGGAGAAGCAACAGAATTTATTTTGGGGTGTAATTTTACATATTCCCATGGCATGTTTGAGCAATATATAATTTAGTGACAACTTTGTGCAAAAAAAAAAAAGTGTCTTTTTCCCGCAACTTGTGTCACAATATAAAATATTCCATGGACTCGACATGCCTCTCAGCAAATAGCTTGGGGTGTCTACTTTCCAAAATGGGGTCATTTGGGGGGGTTTTGAACTGTCCTGGCATTTTTTGCACAACATTTAGAAGCTTATGTCACACATCACCCACTCTTCTAACCACTTGAAGACAAAGCCCTTTCTGATATTTATTGTTTACATAAAAAAAAAATTTTTTTGCAAGAAAATTACTTTGAACCCCCAAATATTATATATTTTTTAAAGCAAATGCCCTACAGATTAAAATGGTGGGTGTTTCATTTTTTTTTTTTTCACACAGTATTTGCGCAGCAATTTTTCAAACGCATTTTTTTGGGGAAAAAACACACTTTTCACACTAAAACATACTATATTGCCCAAATGTTTGATGATATAAAAAAGATGATCTTAGTCCGAGTACATGGATACCAAACATGACATGCTTTAAAATTGCGCACAAACGTGCAGTGGCGACAAACTAAATACATTTTTAAAAGCCTTTAAAAGCCTTTACAGGTTACCACTTTAGATTTACAAAGGAGGTCTACTGCTAAAATTACTGCCCTCGATCTGAACCTCACGGTGATACCTCACATGCATTTGCTGTTTACATTTGACGCCAGACCGACGCTTGCGTTCGCCATTGCGCGAGAGCAGGGGGGGGACAGGGGTGCTTTTTTTTTTTGCTTTTTTCTTTATTATTTTTTTGCTTTTTTATCTTATTTTTAAACTGTTCCTTTCATTTTTTTTTTTTTGTAATCATTTTTATTGTTATCTCAGGGAATGTAAATATCCCCTATGATAGCAATAGGTAGTGACAGGTACACTTTTTTGAAAAAATTGGGGTCTATTAGACCCTAGATCTCTCCTCTGCCCTCAAAGCATCTGACCACACTGAGACTGGTGTGATAAAATGCTTTCCCAATTTCCCAATGGTGTTGTTTACATCCGTCGAAATCTAAGTCATGAAATGCCCGTAGCTTCCAGTTTCTTAGGCCATAGAGATGTTTGGAGCCACTCTGGTCTCTGATCAGCTCTATGGTCAGCTGGCTGAATCACCGGCTGCATTCTCAAGTTCCCTGTTGGGACAGGAGAGCCAGAGAAAAACATGGAAGACGGTGGGGGGGCATTCCCTCCCACTGCTTGTAAAAGCAGACTAGAGGCTAATTAGCCGCTAGGAATGCTTTTACATGAAAGCCAACCGCTGGCTGAAAAGAATGATACCAATATGATACCTAAACCTGCAGGCATCATTCTGGTATAACCACTCAAAGTCCAGCAACATACCAGTACATTGCTGGTCCTTGTTGGGCATATATTGTAAACTTTTTTTTCATGCAGACTGTGGGCTGAACGAAAAAAAGAGATTGATCGGTGGGTATGCCCACCATTAGAATACCTCCCTTCATCCACCCACTTCTAATGATGGGCATACATGCACCGTATATATATGCCGAAGCATGGGGGCATCCTCCCGCAAAAGTTAGGAGCAAATCGCTCCTCCGCCCTCTGCTGCCCCCACACTTCGGCATATATGCTGAAGTATGTAACTTTGGTGGTGAAATCACCTCCAACAGCACTGGAGTCACGACTTTATGTATCGTGGGAGCAAACGCTGTTGCTGTCAAGATAAATAAATCCTCGCTGCAACTGAATGGCGTACCTGCTAAGCAAATGATGGTTAACAATAAAACAAAGTAACATTACAGTATAACAGTAGGACTTACCATACCTGCAAAGCAAATAAAAAAAAATAGTAAAAAATAAAACATTTAACGCAACCTGTGCCTAAAATATATATATGCCGAAGCATGGGGGCATCCTCCCGCAAAAGGTAGGAGCAAATCGCTCCTCCGCCCACTACTGCCCACACGCTTCGGCATATATGCTGAAGTATGTAACTGTGGTGGTGAAATCACCTCCGACAGCGCTGGAGTCACGGCTTTATGTATCATGAGAGCAAACGCTGTTGCTGTCAAGATAAATAAATCCGCGCTGCAACTGAATGGCGTACCTGCTAAGCAAATGATGGTTAACAATAAAACAAAGTAACATTACAGTATAACAGTAAGATTTACCATACCTGCAAAGCAAATACAAAAAAAAACATAGTAAAAAATAAAACATTTAACGCAACCTGTGCCTAAAATATATATATGCCGAAGCATGGGGGGCATCCTCCCGCAAAAGGTAGGAGCAAATCGCTCCTCCGCCCACTGCTGCCCCCACGCTTCGGCATATATGCTAAAGTATGTAACTGTGGTGGTGAAATCACCTCCGACAGCGCTGGAGTCATGGCTTTATATATCGTGGGAGCAAACGCTGTTGCTGTCAAGATAAATAAATCCGCTCTGCAGCTGAATGGCGTACCTGAAAACAAAAAAATGGTTAACAATAAAACACAGTAAACAGAAAAGATAAAACAATTGCATATCTGAAAAGCAAACATGGTAAAACATAATAACAATAAAACATTGCAGAATAGAATACAGTAAAAAAGAGCAGAACAATAGAGAGAGAATAGAGAGAGAGAGAACAATAAAACGACAACTATTTTTGTTTTTGTTTTTTTATATTTTTTTTGTGTTTTTATTTTTTTTACACTTTTTTTTGTAACTATAACTTTTGTAACTGGTACCAGGTTCGGGTCTCTCAAAATGCGATGGCATCTTGGTAGACCCTGTGTCAGTGTGCCTAGTCTGTGCAGTGCTGTACCCTACGCTAATACTCAACTAGTGAATGGTAGCGTTCAAAACATTCACCAATGCAAAGACCAGGATTGTCAGGACAGGAGGGACAATAATACCGGGTGTCACGCCTATATCCGCGCTTTCTGCAGACACAACATTTTCTTTGGGGGGCTCGTTGGGTAGGGGTACTCGAGAGGACATACGGAAAAATGCCTCTCATGCAGCCGCCTTACTGCATTTGGTTGGGGAAGGTGAGGTGGAGCACTGTCTGGATACAGAAGGGCTCTGACGATCTCTTCCTGGAATTTAAGGAAGGATCCAGTCCGTCCTGAAGCTCTGTATAGCACAAGAGCGTTCAGCAAAGCCAATTGAAATAAATAAACAGACACTTTCTTGTACCAGCGTCTGGCCTTACGGGCAATTAGGTACGGCGCCAACAACTGGTCGTTGAGGTCCACCCCTCCCATATTTTGGTTATATTCATGGACACAGAGGGGTTTCTCCACAACACCAGTCGCCATAGTAATTTGGACCGTCGTGTCTGCATGAAGGGAGGTAAGAACGAAAACATTCTTATTGTCCCTCCACTTCATAGCGAGCAAATTATTACACTGCAAGCAGGCTCTCTCCCCCAGCCTAAGACGGGAATATACAAGCCGCTGGGGAAAGCCCCGGCGATTAGGTCGCACGGTGCCACATGCTCCAATCTGTTGATCAAAATAGTGACTAAAAAGTGGCACGCTCGTGTAATAATTGTCCACGTACAAGTGGTACCCCTTTCCGAATAAGGGTGACACCAAGTCCCACACTATCTTGCCAGCGCTTCCTATGTAGTCAGGGCAGTTTGCCGGCTCTACGTGACTATCTTTGCCCTCGTAAACCATAAAACTACATGTATAGCCTGTGGCCCTGTCACAGAGCTTATACATCTTGACCCCGTATCTGGCACGCTTGCTGGGAAGGTACTGTTTGAATGACAAGTGGCCAGAAAACTTAATCAGGGGCTCATCAACGCAGACAACTTGATGGGGAGTAAACAAGTCTGCAAAACGTTGGTTGAAGTGGTTTACGAGGGGCCAAATTTTGTAGAGCCGATCGTATTCAGGGTCTCCACAAGGACGACAGAGTTCATTGTTGTTGAAGTGCATGAACCGCAAAATCTGCTCGTATCGTGCCCTGGTCATGGAGGCAGAGAACAAGGGCATATGGTGAATTGGGTCAGTGGACCAATATGACCGCAACTCACTCTTTTTAGTTATGCCCATGTTGAGGGAAAGTCCCAGAAAGATCTTAAATTCAGAAACCATAATTGGTTTCCAATCTCTGGCAAGGGAGGACTGGGGAATAGTGGCAATGTGTTGACCAGCGTACAAATTGCTTTGGTCCACAATAGATCTATAGAGATTTTCGGTGAAAAACAGCGAATAAAAATCCAGTGACGTAAAATCAACTGTTTCCACCTGAAGGCTGGATTGGTCAGTGAATGGGGGAAGTACGGGTGCTGCAGAGGTGGTGGGTTCCCAATTCGGATTGGCAAATGCAGCAGGAAGGGCACTATGGGCACGACGGGCCTGTGTTCGTCTTCTTGGTGGCAGTGGGACACTACTTGTGCTTGCCACCTCGCCAGCTTGAACTGCACTTATGGGACTTGCCATGTCACCACGTGTTACTGCAGTGCTGGATGTACGACCAGGGTGTACTAGGCCGCTGGTGCTTGCCAGTTCATCAGAAGGAATAGCGGCGCTAGTACTGCTCTGCTCCATACGAGGGACCTGTGGTTCTTGCACATCAAGAACAGAAGAAGAAGTTCGGGGTCTGGTACGCCTGACCTTGGCAGGGACCACAACTCCGTTGTCAGAGCTATCTGTCATGGAGCTGCTGTCCTCTACAGGATCGTATTCTGAGTCTGAATCTGACAGATGAGTGACTTCCTCTTTACTATCTGTCATGCTCAGAAACGTGTAGGCCTCTTCACTAGTGTACCTTCGATTTGCCATTTTGGGCTCTAAATTTAGTGGTACACTAGTGAGACTCACAGGCAAAAAAGCTCCTGACTGTTAGCGATTGTATCAAAATGCTACCAACTAAAACTGCTAGCGATCGCAAGGATCAGGCGTGACTCTGCGAACTCTGCAGTTATGTGTTTAGTGTTTTGTAAGTGACAGTGATTGATCGATACTGCACTTGGGTGGGCTGGGCAGGGCTGGGCGAAGGGGCAAAACGCAGGTGCTAGCAGGTATCTGGGCTGATCCCGCTAACATTGTGTTTTTGGGAACCCTAAACTGCTGGGGATGCTTGTAAAGATCTGATCGGATCAGATATTGATCCGTTCAGATAATATACCACTAAGGGAGGTGTATGCTGCGTGCGTGGGTGTTAGCAGTACTGGCGCTAACCTGACGTTGCCTGGGGCGACGCAGACCTTATCTGACCCTAAAACTTAACTTATATCACCGCCGGGCGATTAGGAGGTTAAACCTTTATAAGGTAATAAACAGCGTGTGCCCTGAAACTATAATAAACAAACTAACTAACCAGCGTCACCCGTAACAGTTATACGGTGATCACTGGTGAAAGGGGTAACTAGGGGGCAATCAGGGGGTTAAAACCTTTATTAGGTAGTATATGGGGGTCCCTGTCGCTATAAAACACTGGCGGCAAACCTATATACTTACCTCCCTAACTAGCGTCACCTGTATCACTAATACAGCGATCAGAAAAACGATCGCTTAGTGACACTGGCGACGGGGGGTGATCAAGGGGTTAACCTTTATTAGGGGGGTTAGGGAGGTATCGTAGACCTAAAGGGGGCTACCACTAACTGCCCTACCACTTATAACTGTCACAAACTGACACCAATGCAAAAAAACCCCAAAAACTGCTATTGGTGTCACTGTGACAGGGGGTACAGTGGGGTGATCAGGGGGGGTGTGTGTGAAATATGTGCCTAGAGTGTTCTACTGTACGTATAGTGTTTGGTGCACTTACTTGATGTCTTCTCTCCTTGGCGCCGGAACGAAAAGACCGGCTCGAGGAGAGATGACATCACTTCTTCTGCCGCTGTTTACATTACAGCAGCAGAGGAAGAACGTCATTGGCTGGGAGTGATCGTGAGGGGGTGGCCACGAATGGATGACCTCCCCCTCACCTCTGATTGCTCCGGGACAGAAGCCGACCACCTCGGGCACGGGGGGAGGGGGTCCAGTCGGATCCCCCGCCCGCGGGAAGCAAGTAACGTACCCATACGTTACTTTGCCTGCCCGTGCCATTCTGCCGCAGTATTTCTGCATGAGGTGGTCGACAAGTGGTTAAAGAAGAATTCCAGGCATGGGTGTTTTATACATAGTTACATTGCTTCATCTTGGACTGATGTAACTATCTACAGGTATATACCATACCTGGACGATGTCCCTGAAGGCTGTAAATCACTGAAGTAGAAAACGCTGATTGAATGAGGTGGAGAGGTGGGGTGGTGATGTCATGATAGGTCGTATAAACAGAGAATGCTTTTCATTCAGAGAATGCAAATCATTCTCCAAAAGGCACCCATGCTGAGCGGCCGACCTCTTTTGTTCACACCGCAACAGGCCAACTGCTTGGAACGGGAGCAAAGCAAGTGGAGATCCCTGGCATAGCAGTGTCTACTTCAGAGATTTCCAGCTCTCAGGGGCATTGGCCAGGTATGGTATATACATAGTTTACAGCGGTCCAAGCTGGACCAATATAACTATGTATAAAATATTTATACCTGGAATTCTTGTAAGTGATTACAACCACTTGATCTGGCAGCACTTCAGCTTGGTGGTCAGAACTCCTGCCTGGCATTGCATTGCTGGGGCCATAGGTATGACATCCACCAAGGGTGGCATCTTTATGGAGCTTGTATGTGCTCCCCATGGCTGTGTGGGCTTTCTCTCACAGATCTGGTGCCCCCCTACAAACATTCCAGTAGGTATACCGAGGTTTGGTCACACTGATTCTGATATAGATGAGTGCAACAGGGAAACTAGATCGTCAGGGAATCCGGCCACCGTGTCCTTAACAACTGATGAGTCATCAGCTATCAGCGGGGTTCTCCGCTGGCAGCTTAATGGAAAAGAGTAAAGCCGGCAAAAAAAAAAAAATAGTGAAAAAAATGGCGTCGGATCTCCCCCAAAATCCATACCATTATCCGAGCATGCAGCCTAGCAGGACAGGAAAGGGAGGAGACGTGCGAGCGCCCCCCCCCCCAACCATACCAGGCTGTATGCCCTTAACATGGGGGGGAGCTTTGGGGCACCTTGTCCACAAGGGCCTCTTTCCGATGACCCTGGGCGGTGGTTGTGGGGGTCTGCAGGCAGAGGACTTATCGGAATTTGGAAGCCCTCTTAAACAAGGAGGCCCCCAGATCCTGCCCCCCCCATGTGAATGAGTATGGGGTACATTGGAACCCCACTGACTGCTGATGACACATCGGTTGTTAAGGACGCAAACGCATCAAAAATTGCATAAAAATGCAACACTTGCGTTACTGGTGCGACTCCATTGAAGTCTATTACACACAAAACGCAGGAAAGGAAGTCCTGGACCCTTCCAAAAGCGCACTGGCTGCAAAACGAATAGATGTGAACGTGTACCATAGGAAACCATGTTAACTGGACTGTAGTGCGTTTCTGCAAACTGCAAAATGCACTGAAAAACATATAGGAGTGAACGTAGGGTTAATGATAGAAAATAGTAATTCCTTTTATAGCAGTCGTATAACTGTTCCCTAACTACATATATTTTAATTTCATCAAAACACTATGTAGTCACCCAGCACTAGGTCCCCACTATGCATCTGGGCCCTATAGTAAGGTGACCAGATTTTTAAAATGAAATCCGGGGACATATTTTTTTTTTTTAATAATATTGGCAGCAATCGACAACTCTTTGCCCGTCTCCGCCGCCGCCGCCTGCCTCACAGCCTGTCAAGTCTAAAGCCCCATACACACTATCAGATTTTCTGCTGATTTTTTCCTTCAGATTTACCAAAACCATATAATATGAGGTCAAACCTTAGGAGTTTCAATTTGTATGCAATCAGGCAGGCCCTTGCACTACATGGTTTTAGTAAATCTGAAGGCAAAAATCTGCAGAAAATCTGATAGTATGTATGGGGCTTTACTCTTCGGGCCCCGGCTACTACTGGGTGGGGAGCAGAGGAAGATCACTCCACCAGGGAAGGCAAGGAGATAAGCAGGCAGGCGGCTGGCCGGGACTTGGGCCAAGGCAGAAGAACATGCGAGTGGAGCTGAATGGGCATGCGTCCGAAACTGAAGAAATAGTCCCTCCGATCTGACCAGCACATGATCATCAGAAAGGGGCACAGATAATGGAAAAAATAAACCCCCATAAGCTAGTAGGAGCGGCAGAGGAGGGGGGTGCAATTCATATTTTTTCTTTTTATTCTGCACGGGCTGTCTTTGAAATTGCCCCAGCCCCTGTTCAAATCCAATCCGGGGACAAAACTGGGGACAGACTTGGTCTGGGGACAGTGTCCTCAATCTGGGGACTGTCCCCAGAAACCAGGGATGTCTGGTTACCCTACCCTATAGGAGTCATATGGTCTGCACACATCTATATTTTCCCTTGGCGGTGCAGCTTGTTATTTCACTGTGAATGATCAAGGCACAAATGTACACACTTCTCTTGGATGTCAGTATATTACATCAATGAAGAGGTGGCTTTGTTATACAAATGATAACATGGCTTCCATGTGCTCTCAGCCGCCTTCAGTATTTAGCTGTCAGGTTCGTTATCTGGTAGAGCAGCCAGTAAGACCAGATGGCCTGGCACCTCCAGAGCCGTTTCTGATCCAGTACCTGACTCCAGCCCCCCTCCCGCCCTCCTTTTATCAGCGGGTAGTCGCTTCTCTAGTACATTGGCGTTGTATCACACATCAGGCAAACTGACAAGACTCTGCTCGAGAAAGCTCAAATTCAAAACGGCTAACGAGTCCAAAGTGATGCCGGCACCAATCTGCATATGATTATCGGGAGAATTCGGCTCAGAGAGCTGCAGGCTTTATATGTGGGGCAGTCACAAGGGGTTCTCCCTCATTAATATTCATCGGGTTCCGAAATACAAACCAAAATGTGTCTTCAGCACAGTTGTAGAACAGAGCTGCATTAAACTTCTAGGAGACATACATTTCAAAATATGAGAAACCAATACATTGTAATGGAGGATTCCAAGGGAGCTCCACAAGGTGGCTGACCATACCCATAGGCATGTCTAGGTGTATTAGTGGCACTTGGTCAAGTGGGTTTGGCACAGCTACTTTCAGTGCAAATAAAGTCTAGCATATTGGGATTAGGGTTCAGGATTAAGTTTAGGTTTTCGGGAGTTAAGTGTTAAGAGTTGATTTTCAGGGTAACGTTGGGGATTAAAGTAGAACTAGGGCCTTCCTTTAAAAATAAATATCTGCTGTAGAACTTGATTGTAAATGCATCTGCACAGTTTTCTTTTAGTCCCCTTTCAAAGTCCCAGAACTACCTGTTGGTCTACCTAATGCAGCGTCCTGTGATGGGGTGACAACAATGCTGTACTGCTTAATTTAGAGTAGAGTTGTCACTCTCATGTAGAATATGACTGCTTGTACTACAGTGGGAGAAAATGTATTTGCAGAAGGCATAGCTATCAGCTTTGTCACTGCTGAATCACAAGTCTGTAGATTGTCAAACATCACCTGGCCACACCTAGTGTGCCCACTTTTTTCTGAATGGACAGTACTGCCTATGTTGTTGAAACCCTCTCACTGTGAGCTGCAATGCCTGGGAAGGGGAGCGTGTGAGACATACTGTAAAATGAAGGATGATTTGGCTCAGCTACGGAGAGAGAAAAAAAATTGTTTACCTAATGAAGCTGCTGAATTTCATAGTAACTGGGTTGGGCACTCGTTTAGACTGTCATACAGGAGCTTATAGTTGTATGTTAAAAGCATCCATATTTCTCACCATGTTTCAAGTTTTAACCATATTTAGTCCGTAGCCCACCACCTCCATACCGCCCCAGCATAAAGAATCCTGGGGTTCTGCTTCCCGCTGGTTCCTATTAGACATGAATTCAGTGTAGCTGGCAGTTGTGCATGCAGAGGAATCTGTGAATGAGAGAACTAGAAGTCTCACCTGCCTCTGCAGATTCTCAATGGCACATAAGTACGACTTCTCTGCACTCCTAGTCCATTGATACCCTGTTCTGTAACTGAAGGTCCATACCTCAGGACAAACCTGAGCTGGTTCTTTACAGGGAATGTGTAACTTCCTTTAACTCTTAATTGTTTAGTAAATGTACTGTTAAAATTTGAACAAATTCAATGTTTTCTAAGAATGTATGCTGTTTGTGTTTGTGTGTGTATATGTGTATATGTGTGTGTGTATATATCAGTCTGCCCAAAACTGATATTTTAGCTTTTGGGAGTTCAGAGGCTATGATATCTCTGCATGTATCTTCTTGATCTGTACACCTGCAGTGCTCATTGTGAGAGGTTCTCACCATCCCTGCTGGATTTTTTATTTTTTATTATGGAGAGTGTAACAGGAGGAGCTGAAACACTCAAAGGTATGCAGGAACACCTAAAGCTCCTAGGTGAAAAGGAAGAGATTCAGATAATATGGCAGAAAGATCCAATCACTGAAGTCTCCATGAAATATAAGAAGCTAGCAGTCTCAGCCCACCAGACTCCACCTATAACTGAAACGTTAATTTTTGTTGAGCATACCCTTTAATTGTGGTAGCTGTCACCCTGATTAAAAGATATAATTGAAACCCTGTTACATGTTACTGAGGCTACGTAAGCTCTATGTAGAGGGGAGAAGAAAATATACTAAATGTATCTCTATATCCTTTATCATTACTTCATGGATCTTGTCTCATATCTTTTACATGATTGGTAGATCTACAGCAAGGTGGTCTGTCTGCAGCAACCCTGAACTGAGATCGTATTCCAGGGGACTGTAGGTGTCCCCTGGATCTAATCATGAGATCTAAGCAGCTGCTGTGGGCCATGACATATTCAGAGCTCTATAATTACGGTATTTATTGGTGTATAACACGCGCCGGCAGGGGCGGACTGATAACTCATGGGGCCCCCAGGCAATAGGAGATTATGGGGCCACACAGTATACAATCACACAGTATACACATACATGTACACACAATATACACAGACAGATGTAAAAAAAACACAGATTTATACATACTGTCCCTGGGTTTACTGAGGCTGGCAACCCTGATGGGGCCCCCTAGTGGCCCAGGGCCCTCGGGCAGTGCCCGAGTGGCTCAATGGTCAATCCGCCCCTGCGCGCCGGCGTATAACACGCACCCCAAGTTTAGGAGGGAAGTTTAAGGAAAAAAACTTACATATGAAGTGTGTATCTGCAGCCTTGCCCAGTGTCCATTTGCAGCCTTGCCCAGTGTCCAGCCTTGCCCAGTGTCCATCTGCAGCCTTGCCCAGTGTCCAGCCTTGCCCAGTGTCCAGCCTTGCCCAGTGTCCAGCCTTGCCCCGTGTTCATCTGCAGCCTTGCCGTGTCCAGCCTTGCCCAGTGTCCAGCCTTGCCCTGTGTTCATCTGCAGCCTTGCCCAGTGTCCAGCCTTGCCCCGTGTTCATCTGCAGCCTTGCCCAGTGTCCAGCCTTGCCCAGTCAGTGTCCAGTCTTGCACTGTGTTCATCTGCAGCCTTGCCCAGTGTCCAGCCTTGCCCAGTCAGTGTCCAGTCTTGCACTGTGTTCATCTGCAGCCTTGCCCAGTGTCCAGCCTTGCCCAGTGTCCTCCAGCCTTGTCCTGTGTTCATCTGCAGCCTTGCCCAGTGTCCAGCCTTGCCCAGTGTTCATCCGCAGCCTTGCCCAAAATTGCAGCATTATCGTTTAATGACTGTGCCGCTGAGATTTTTTAAATTATTGCTCGTCTCGCAGTCCCGCCCATTGGCCCAGCTCCTATGATGGACACATCACTGGTCCAATGGCGGGGCTAGGAGGCGGGACTGCGAGCAGAGCAGTCTTTTTCGGCGGCGGCGGCTTTTCCCCTCACAAACAGCGGGGGATCGACGTATAACACGCACCCCCGATTTTCCTCTGATTTTAAGGGGAAAAAAGTGCGTGTTATACGCCAATAAATATGGTGTTTCAGTGGTACGTGCAAATTAGTAATAAATTGGAAACATAAATGTGGAAAGTGACCTTTGTATTTTGTATGCAACATTTGATCTATTTCACAATTTACATACTGGTGTAGGTGGACTGCACATGAAGCAATAGATGTCTCTATCCTCATTTTTGGTTGCAGTGATGTCAGTTTCTGCTCTCGTAGTGTCTGTTCTATAGAAAATGTGGCTTTTGTTCTCAGTCTGAAGCCAGAATTGTCTGAAATTGGCGTGAAAAGGTCAGAAAACCCCCAACTAGCGCTATTAACATAACAAAGTATGGTGACTATTCTCTGTGCTAATTCCCAGGGACAGTCAAAGCGTCCATTGTCCCAAATGCTCCCACCCTGCAGGTAACATGTCAGGGTCACGTCAGGGTAAGAAAACCCTTGTAGAGGAATAGTGTGCAGGTCTGAAAATGAGAATCCAGCCAGAATGGAACCTTTCCATTAGTGTAACTAGCCAAATCCTGCAGCATAATCGGTACACATCACTGGCATCCATGTAATTCTAAACCAATACCTACTGCCACCCCAGGCAGAGAAAAGGGACTCGGCTATGCATAAAAGTGGAAGGAGCACAGAGTCCTCCAGCAGTGCAGAGTACTTCAGGAGAGGAGAGTACATCTGGCCATACATGGGTCCCTTTTTTTCATTCAACCAGCAAGTTAAATGAAAAAACTGACCTGATTCCCCCATCCACACATTCAAGGTGGATGGGAGAATCCTCACTGCTGCGCTATTGTATTCCAAAGGTGGGACCATTCCCCCCGCTGTCAGAATACACAGATCAGCGCTCAGCTTATTGCCCGCTGCACTGATTGAGCGACAGGGTGGTCAATCACAGTGGTTACACATAGATGGAAATTCAGCCGGTCCCTGCTGAACTGACTGAATTTCAATTCATGTATGGCCAGCTTTACATAGTGGAAGGACAGAGTCCTCCAGCAGTGCAGAGTATTTTAGGAGAGGAGCATTAGATATTGGAAGGAGCAGAGTCTTCCAGCAGTGCAGTGTATTTCAGGAAAGAGTTAGGCAGAGTTAGGGCAGCTCACACCACATGCAGTGTATTGCTTTGGAAAGTAGGTTATATGGGTTCTAATGGCATAGTTCACACCAGCACAGTGCGTTCCAGTGCTTTTTAGTTTCAGAAAAAAAAGGACAATGTGCTTCTTTTTTCCTGCACAGAACTGTACTGGAATGCAGTAAAAAGCATCAAAAAAGCATCAGACCTCATTACAGTGAATAAAAGCAGGAAAAAAGAAAAAAGCACTTGGAATGCACCAGGAAACGCATCAAAAACGTGTTAAAAAAGCGCATGCAGAAAACCATACAAAATAGATATGGAGCACTTTTTTGAGGTGAGAAGTAGCCAAAAGAAGTGTCCTCTGGCAATGCAGAGCGTAGCGCCCCCCTGACCTCCAGGGGCACGGTAGCAACCCCCAGAGACAGGGAAGGATGGCATTTCACCTCAGGGTGCAGGCTGCTAGGCATGGAGGGTGCTGGACAGTGTGGAAAAATGGGCGCCAGTCACTTTTATACTGAAAAAAAATGGGATTTTTGACTTACCGTAAAATCCATTTCTTTGAGTTCATTGACAGACACAACTCTCCATTATTCAGAACCATAGGGTTATATCACCCCCTACAGGAGTAGGATACTAGGCAGAAAAAAAGACTTGGCTACGCCTATGGGAAGTCCTAGGTGATATACACCCCCATCTATAGGCTTTCAGTTTAGTAACAAGCAGTGTCAGAAGCATCAAAACTCCTTAGAGGGGTGGGTGCCGTGTCTGTCAATGAACTCAGAGAAATGGATTTTATGGTAAGTCAAAAATCCCATTTTCTCCTTTGTTCATTGACAGACACAGCACTCCATTATTCAGAACCATAGGGACGTGCCAAAGCAGTGCCAAACATGAGGGGTGGGACAACGAAAAATCCCAAGGCTAACAAAAGGGCCAACCAGGTAACAGGAGCTAAACACAGAAACAAACTAAGGGCCAACTTGAACAATATCCCTTCAAGAGGGAATAGACCCTCTAAACAGCAGCCTGCAACACCTTGCGGCCAAAAGAAGCATCCCCAGATGCCAGCACATCCACGTTGTAGAAATTTGTGAAAGTGTACACCGACGACCAAGTGGCCGCCTTGCAAACCAGCGCAGCTGACGCCTGATGATGAAAGGCCCAAGAAGCAGCAAGCAGCCAAGTAGAATACGCCGTAACGGGGAAAGGAGGAACCCAACCCCTGTCTGATCCATCTAGAAAGGTCACAGAAGAAGCAGACAGCCCCTTTTTTGACCCTGGGACACAGGGAATGCAATACAACGTCCTTAGTCAAAAGGAATCAGAGAAGGGAACCACAGACAAGGGCAAAGTACCACTTAATCTTTGTGGATCACCAGGTAAGAAGTATGACATGGTAACGCCTACAGTTCCGACACTGTGAGCAGAGGTGATGGCAACCAAAAAAGGCACCTTCTGGGACAGAGCAAGCAGAGGATCCTCCCAAATATTTCCAATGGGAGGCTCCTGTAGAACCGAACGCACCAAGAGTAGATCCCACAGCGGTAGAAGCAACCACGCTGGTGGAGGCAGATGTTGAACACCTTGATTAAGAGTACACACCAGGGAGTGTGAGTCCAGGGGATACCGAAGAAAACAGTCAAGGCCAACACCTGACCCTTGATGGTACCCAAGGCCAAGTTCTGCTCAACCCCCCCCCCCCCCCACCCATGAAGGAAGGTCGAAATCTGAGCCACGGAGAAAGAACAAGGGTAAATGGCAAGCGCCTCACATAAGGATATGTATGCTATCCATGTTCAGGGGTAAATCTTCCCAGAGGAAGGCTTCCTAGCCTTCAGCAGCATCATTAACTTCTGCACCTGACTCATAACAGCCAGGCCTTTAAAACCAGCGTCTGAAGGAGGATGGAAGATCGGCCCTTAGGACAGTAGAACCTCCCTGAGAGGCAGTCGCCAAGGGACGTCAGCGACCACGCGCACCAGGTGGGCGTACCAAGACCATCCGGGCCCACTAGAATGACCAGAATCCCTTCGGGCTCGATCCTCACAAAAGCCGTGGCCGAATCTTGAGAGGAGGAGAGGCGTAGATCTAACTATACTGGCCCCACGGGGCCACCAGAGCCTCTGCAGTGTCCACCAGAGGAGCCTGTGACCTTGCCAGAAACCTCAGTACCGTTCCGTTAGGCCGGGACGCCAACAGGTCTACCACGTGGGTGCCCCATCAAAGACATATCCTATGAAACATGTCCTGGTGATGGGAGCCCTTTGTGGACCAACACTAGCCGACTGAGGCAACCACCAGCCATTTTGGTAATTTTTCCACTCCTAGAATGCATACGGCGGCAAGGGCCGAAACAAGGTGTTCTGCCAACCGGAGGATACTGGCTACTGTCAGGGCTGCCAACACTCTTCACTCCGCCCTGGTGATTGACATAGACCACTGCCTAGCATCATCTGACTGGATCCGTACCAGGAGCCCCCCGAAGTCGACGTCCATGATCCATACATAGTCTGATTGCTCAAAGTCCCAGGATATCAATCGGCAGTCCGGATTCCTCCAGCGTCCAACAACCTTGAGCAGATCCGAGTCCCAGGACACCTCCCCACCCGGACAGACTGGCATTGGTGGTGACCACTGTCCAATACAAAGGAAGAAAGAATGTGCCCTGCCGAAATCCTGGAGATCAAAGCCACCAGACCAGGGACCCCCTGTTTTCTGGCTCAGCCGAATCTGATAGCCCAGAGACCTCGGACATTTTAAGTCAGGATCTCACTTGAAAGGAGCTTGTATGGAACTGCGCAAATGGAACTGCCACAAAGGTAGATACCAACACCCACCTGCAGGACCGCAGTGAGGCCCACCTGCGAGACAACAGTAGTTGAAATGCAGCATGCAACTTCTGGAGTTTGTCCAGAGGAAGAAACACCCTGGCCAGAGATGAAACCAGAGTCAGGCCTAGATAATCCAATTTTCTGGAAGGAGCTGGAGCAGATTTCAGGTACTATAGAAGCCAACTTAAAATTGAGTTCTGTAGAGATAGCTACGTCGCATCTCAGGGTAGCTGAGGACTCTGCTCGCAGAAGAAGATCGTCCAAGCAGCCCAGGATTGCAATCTCCCGCTGACGTAACCACACCAGAACTGGGGCCAACACCTTTGTGAGTACGCGAGGGCTGGAGGTGAGACCAAAAGTCAACACCGCGAGCTGAAGATGCTCTTTTCCCACAGTAAAATGGAGGAAGTGTTGGTGTTGGGCACATATTGAAGTGCGTAATCAGCAACTGATGTCGACATAAGCCCGAAAGTCCCCATGATGAAGGGATGCCACCACCGTGTGGATGGACTCTATTCTGACCTTCTGTACCCACTGGAACCGGGACAAGCACACCCTGAAGCATCAGGGCTTGCACAGCCCCAAGGAGAACTGCCAACAATCTGGTGACAGACACCAATTGGCAGGAAAAACCCTTTTCATGTTCAAGGCCGGAACACTAGGACATAGGTGAGGGCACGCCTTCATGCTGAAGGGGCCTTGTCCGTGGGTCTAGGGAGCCATGCTCTCGGCTCACCAGACCAGGTCCATTTCGTGCCGAGAAGGACTGCATCCGCTAAGAGGCCCTTTTCCCCATATCAGACTGTGGAAGACATACACTTCCCTCCTGTGAGACTCGTAATGATGTCATCCAGGGTAGCCACCAAGGGAAAAAAGTGACCTGAAAAAGGAGGCCACGTCTCCGAAACATGTAGTCTTGGCAACCGTTTTCTGTTAGCTAAAGAGGAGACATCTCACTCATCTTGTCCTTCCTCTCTGGCTGCGAGTGACGTCACACAGCGCCGGCTGGACCGTGCGTGTGCCCTACAGCAGACACAGCCCGATGAGACGAAGAAACAGAGTCCGCAGTGACTTCTCATACCATCACCACTCGTTCTTGGGAGCCAACCCAGTTATACAGGCCAGGAAGGGAGACACATCCTACTGTACATGCAATCTAAGTCCCATGTTTGTTAGTGCAATCCTCTATTGTTTGATTTTGCATTTGTATCATTAAAATGGAATTACACTAGGGCAGCCGTGCGCTCTTTTCCTTGTATATAGCCACCAAGGGAACTGCATACAAACTGCAGCCCCCAGACCAACTGGTCCGCCAACTCAGCGAAAGCAGAGGGAATCTGCTCCCTCTCCCAGTATGTCAGCCGGATCCTTAAAAGCCGGAGACTCCTCTACCAGAATCATGGTCGCCTTGCGCAACCTAGAGACATGGGGATCCACTACTGGTAGAAAAGTCCACTCTTTAAGGAGGGACCTCACAGGGGGTACCTCACAGCGAAGCGTCTTTGAAACCACAAATGGACGCTTTGGACACTCCCAGTCTATACGAACAAATATTCCAAAATAAGAGGGAGAAGGGAACGCTTTTGCCGTGCGAGACAGTTTATTGGTGCCAAGGGGACCGGCACCTCCGCTGCAGCCAAAGCTGCATCCTCCATCTTTAAAGTTTCCTGCACAGATGTAATAAAGGAGACAACCAGCACCTTCTTGTGAGGCACTGCAGTTGTGGAGTAACAACCTCACTAACTGACAGGACAGGGAGTGTGGCCACCAATCCCGCAAGGTGGGCCACATCCACGACAGCAGAGCCAGACATAGGATCAGTCGAGACCGATGAAGCAGGGGAGGGCGGGGGGGGTGCCATTTACTATCCTATATGCCTAAGCGCCACCTGTGAAAATGCAAAGAACACAGGGGGGCTGAAACCTCTGCCGCCTTAGGCCCTGCACAGGGGCGTCACCAAGGTCCCACACGGGGGATGTCGACCGAGCGCTGGGGCGGCCACTGATACCCCGCACAGGGGGTACCATTGGACCCCTAACAGGGGCACTGGCTGAGACCCCTAACAGGGGCACTGGCTGAGACCCCGCACAGGGGGCACCTACGTATACCCTGCACATTGGGCACCACTGGACCCCTCACAGAGGGCATTGGTTGAGACTCCGCACAAAGGGCACCTACGGAAACCCCGCACAGGGGGCACCACTAAAACCCCTCACAGGGGGCACTGGCTGAGACCTCGCACAGGGGACACCACTGGACCCTTCACAGGGGGCACTGGCTGAGGCCCCTCACAGGGGGCATCCACTAAGGCCCTCACGGGGGGCATCCACTAAGGCCCCTCACAGAGGGCTCCAACGGAGGGCCCACTCAAACAACCTCCCCAAAAGGGGGTCGCCCTCAGAGTAACGGAACTTATCCTTTAAAATAGATAGTGGAAGCAGAAGAATCCTCCACTAGTGCAGAGTATTTCAGGAAAGGAGAGTTAAATGGCTTAAAAAGGAGAGTCTTCCAGCAGCACAGTGTAATTAGGAGGAGAGTTAATATAACTGATTGCCTTACCTTACTCCACAAGCTCTTTGATATATATGAAATGCTTATCCTGAAATTTAATTTAACACTTGTAGAACTAGAATTCTAGTCTCGGCTTTAGGGATGAGCCGAACCCTATGCCCCCCCCCACCCAAACCCCCCCCCCCCCCCCAGGTTTGCACCAGAACATGTGAACAGACCAAAAATTTGTGCGAACATGCGAACACCGTTAAAGCCTATGGGACATGACGTGAAAAATCAAAAGTGTTCATTTTAAAGATTTATATGCAAGTTATTGCCATAAAAAGTGTGTGTGGACCCGGGTACTGCCCTAGGGGACGTGTATCAATGAAAAAAAAAGTTTTTAAAACGGCTGTTTTTTCAGGAGCAGTGATTTTAATAATGCTTAAAGTGAAACAATAAAAATGAAATATTCCTTTAAATATCGTGCCTGTGGGGTCCCCTTGTCCTTCCTTCTTTCCCATGTTTATAACAGTACCGCAGCAAAATGACATTTCTAAAGGAAAAAATGTCATTTAAAATTGCTCACGGCTGTAATGTATTGCCGGATTCTGGCAATATACATAAAAAATCATTGAAAAAAACGGCGTGGGTTTCCCCCCAAAATCCATACCAGGCTCTTCAGGTCTGGTATGGATTTTTAAGGGGAACCCCGTGCCAGAATAAAAAAAAATAAAAAGGCTTGGGGGTCCCCCCAAAATCCATACCGGAAGGGCCTGGTATGGATTTTAAGGGGAACCCTGAGCCAAAATGTTAAAAAAATGGCGTGGGGCCCCACAAAATCCATACAACCTGGCAGGCCGCAGTAAAAGGGGGGGTGCTCTCTCGTACCAGGCTACATGCTCCCAAAGCACCATGTCCCAATGTTGATGGGGATAAGGGGCTCATCCCCAAACAACCCTTGCCTGGTGGTTGTGGGGGTCTGGGGGTCTGGGGGTTGGGGGCTTATCGGAATCTGAAAGCCCCCTTTAACAAAGGGTCCCCCAGAATCCCCCCCCCCCGTGATTGGGTATGGGGCACATTGTAAAAAAAAGTTTTTGACAATTCCTTGTTAAAAAAAAGTGCCCCGCCATGTAAATCCATCGTCAATCACAGCGTCTGGCGGTCCCGAAAACTCCCCCAAAAAAGTGGAAAAACTCCGCCTCCATAGGAGGCTTCCCTTGTTGTCTTTTCGCTTTGACAGCTGTTATATAGGCAAGGGCGGGGCCACCCGGTGACGTAAACAGGTGACCCCACCCACCCTCTGACATCACATGACATTAGAAGGGGGCGGGGTAATCCTGTTATGTGACCGGGTGGCCCTGCCCTTTTCTATATAACAGCTGTCAACGCGAAAAGACAGCAGTCAGCGGGACGCCTCCCATCGGGTCGGAGCTTTTTTTTTCTCTATATTTTGGGTACGGGTGCCATTATTGAAGATGGATGGACATCGCTGGACACTTTTTTTTATTTTTAATAAAGGAATTGTCAAACTGTCTCCTGATATTTTTACTTTTTTAGGGAATGGGTAGGGGTACAATGTGCCCCATACCCAATCACATAGGGGGGCCGGGATCTGGGGGCCCTCTTGTTAAAGGGGGCTTCCAGATTTCGATAAGCCCCCCATCCGCAGACCAACACAACTACTGGGCAAGGGTGGTGGGGATGAGGCCCTTGTCCCCATCAACATGGGGACAAGATGCTTTGGGGGAGACCTCAAAGCACCCTCCCCATGTTGAGGGCATGTGGCCTGGTATGGTTCAGGGGGGGGCGCTCTCTTGTCCCCCCTTTTCCTGCTGCCTGCCAGGTTGCATGCTCAGATAAGGGTCTGGTATGGATTTTGGGGGGGGCACCCACGCCATTTTTTTTTTAAATTTTGGC
The DNA here is from genome assembly GCA_037952925.1 of Lithobates clamitans. Classification (NCBI taxonomy): domain Eukaryota; kingdom Metazoa; phylum Chordata; class Amphibia; order Anura; family Ranidae; genus Lithobates; species Lithobates clamitans. The sequence continues at coordinate 1,908,538 of JBBGZY010001145.1, forward strand.
ACGGGGTTCCCCTTAAAATGCATACGAGACCTAAAAGGACTGGTATGATTTTGGGGGGGGCCCCACGCCATTTTTACAAAAAATTTTGGCACGGGGTTCCCCTTAACCACTTCAATACACTGTGTTATATAAACTACACTGCCTGACTGAATATAGTCTACACTGAATATATAATCTACACTAAATGCAGAGTATATATATATATATATATATATATATATATATATATATATATATATATATATATATATATATATATATATATATATATATTGTAGCAGGGCGGTACCTTGCCAGGATCCAGGTCTAATAATCAGCCAGTTCACTAATGAGTCAGCTGTGGTTTTGGCTTTAAGTAATCACCAGACCAAGGCTCTAGGCTCCCAGTTGGAGATGACTCCACCCTGCAGACAGGAGGTCTGGGCATGGGAGTAGGGCTTTACCTAGGAGAGAGAGGTGGAAGCCAGTGTAGCACAAGGCTACTTGCTGTACGCACGGAGGTGCTGAGTCTGTGGGAGACACGCCAAGGCTCTAAAGTATAAGGCCTGAGCTGGAGAGCTACGTTTACAAGCCAGGAGGGCTGAAAATTGTTTACTTTGGGAATCTTCTGTGTTTGTTTTGAACTTTCTTTTAAATAAAAGTGGGCAAAACCAGCCCTGATACGGATAAAAGCGAGTGGTGGTGTCCATAAAGCGCTACACTTGGAGTGAACCCCTGACAATATATATAATATATTAAATACACTGCACGCCATTAACTAACCTGCCTGCCTAATCTAGCTCAATCTATCTCCATCCATACACTATACACGGCTGCTGTTTAAGCAGCCTTATATAGTGTGGGGCGTGGACTTAGCCCCCCTGAGCCATGATTGGCCAAAGGCACCCTGCCTTTGGCCAATTATGGCTCTCTCAGCAGAGCGCGCTGTGATTGGCCAAAGCATGCAGGTCAGGTGCATGCTTTGGCCAATCATCATACAGCAATGCACTGCAATCTCGCAGTGCATTATGGGGCGTTCGGTGAAGCTCAAATTTCCCACGATTGCCCCATAATATTCGCTGTTCGGTGAACACCCAATGTTCGAGTCGAACATCGAGCTCATCTCTACTCAGCTTATACCACAGGTCCATATTCTCCATCTTCTGGATCTATGTCCCCCACCCCATCCCTCCACATGCTGTCTCTCTTGATGTAGTGATGTAGAGGTATGTAGATATAATTGTCCCATTTCCCTCCCAAAAGCCTTTCTATTGCTCTGATCTGTATTTCACTCCCAGCATTTTGATACAAAGCATGTGTTGTGTCCCATATACACCTCTCAAATATTTCCACTCATTTCCCAGAAACATAAGCTGGGTACACACTATAGGAAAATCGGATAAAAAAACTCCATGAGCAACAATCGTTACATTTTCGTATAGTGTGTACACAACTTTCAGCATTCGATTCAGACTTTGCAAACGAAAATTTCTCATGGGACAGGCTCCAAAATGTTTCTCCTATGTGAAGAGAACTAATGATTTTCGACTAATGTGTACTGCTTTCATATGAAAAAAATCAGATATGAAAGACTGCGCATGAACAGAAACAAACAACAAAAACAGCCTTTGTTATACGAGAATTTTTATAAAATGGATACCATCTTCAATTTTGACTTGCTCTGAAACAACGAGGAAAACAATCATTTGCCCGATTTTGTTATAGTATGTACCCAGCTTTAGAGCTGGGCAGCACACGTTGGCTTATGCCGTGTACACACAGGCGGACTTTTTGGCATCAAAGGTCCGACGGTCTTTCCGACGGACTTTTGACGGACTTCCGAACGAACGGACTTGCTTACACACGATCACACCAAAGTCCGACGGATTCATACGTGATGACGTACGACTGGACTAAAATAAGGAAGTTCATAGCCAGTAGCCAATAGCTGCCCTAGCATCGGTTTTCGTCCGTCGGACTAGCATACAGACGAGCGGATTTTTCGACCGGACTAGAGTCTGTCGGAAAATTTTAAACATGTTCCAAATCTAAAGTCTGTCTGATTTTCGACCGAAAAAGTCCGCTACAGGTCCGATGAAGCTCACACACGGTCAGATTGTCCGACGGATTCGTCCTGTCGGACCAGTCCGGTCGAAAGGTCCGCCCGTGTGTACACAGCATTTGTGCCTGCCTTGTAGCAATGGGCTCATTGGTTTAAATCTGCATGGAATTAGCATGTTCCCCATGTGCTTGTGTGTGGTTTCCATCTACACTCTGTCACGTGGCTAATGCAGTTCTGGTATGTTTTCCAGAATGGAGTCACAGAAAAAATATAGTTTTAAGCGTGATTTTTGTGATATTTCTTATCTCTTGAGTTTTTTTGTATTTTCATAAAGACCTGGATTTTGCACATGAAGTATTCATAGACATTTAGAATGGAAATGATGGTGGGATGCAGCAAGTGCAAGGCTTTGCCTTAAACTCTTGGCTCTGAAAGTCACCTATCTCTGACCGGTGTGACTTGGAGCGCCTCTCGGCAGGCCTGAGGTGACGGTGCGATCAAAAGGGAGTGCATTGTATAGCTTGCATTCTAAAGACTGCGGCTTCTGTCTTGTTGTGAGTCGGCCGCCACTCTGTTTTAATTAAGGCAGTTTTCTGCCTGTCAGATGGAGGTTACTGGTAAAGACGGACTGATAACACGGTATTGACCTGGCGTCTGCTGGGACTCATCTATTTACTGGAGTCTGTTAGAAGCTTTCAGCGGGAAATTGGCAGAGAGGCGGGAGGAGGACAGAGAGGGGCTTGGAGACGACGGAAAAAATGCATTTTCATTCATCCTCATTCCACACCGCTGAACGATTTAACTGCTTGTGGGTGTTCACCTCATTTGCAGCACCCTGGGTTGAAGGTGACGCAGATGGGATCATCTCCAGCAAGAGGTTAAATCGCTCAGCGGTGTAATAATAAAATCTTCTATGTAAATTAGCCTTAAACAGGTGGTTGTATTCTCACTTCTATCAGCTGGATATTCCCCCTTTATCATCTACACATTGGCTGGTAATTGGTCTTTCGGCATCTCAACCTGTGGGAAAACCCACAGGTCAATTAAAATAGACTCATATTTTAGGATATGAGTCTGGGAACTTGGCAGGGAAATCTTGCTGTCGGACTATCCACGACATATAAGAATAATGACCTCCTTAGACAGTCCGGCTCCCCGGACTTACTTGCATAAGAAGCCACAAGCAATTGGTGACCAGCTCTGGATAACTTAAGAACACGTTATAACACAGAGTTCTCCAGGCCATGGTTCTCCTGCAGCCCAAACTCCGTGACAACCATGCTTACCTGTGATCTGTTTGCTTGAAATTAGTGTGTGTGTGTGTGTGTGTGTGTGTGTGTGTGTGTGTGTGTGTGTGTGTGTGTATAAAAGGCCAATGTGTTTCTGGACTCCTGACAAACCCTTGCATCTTTCATCCAGTGCTGCACTGACGTTTATGGATTCTGATTCATGGGGAAAGCAAAAAAATTGGAAAGGGAAAGGGATATAAAATGTAATCCAAGGAATTGAGAATGCCAGTCAGCAGTGTTCAAACTCTAATCAAGAAGTGGAAAATGAGGGGTTCTGTTGAAACAACGGTCAGGTAGACAAACTAAAATTTCAGCCACAACTGCCAGAAAAATTGTTCAGGATGTACAGAAAAACCCACAAATAACTTCAGGTGGAATACAGGACTCTCTGAAACATATGGTCTGGCTGTTTCAAGATGCACAATAAGGAGGCATTTGAAAAAAGATGGGTTGCATTGTTGAGTCGCCATAAGAAAGCCATTACTACGCAAATGCCACAAAGTATCCCGCTTACAATACGCCAAACAGCACAGAGACAAGCCTCAAACCTTCTGGCGCAAAGTCATTTGGAGTGATGAGACCAAAATTGAGCTTTTTGGCTACAAGCATAAACACTACATTTGGAGAGTCAACAAGGCCTATGATGAAAGGCTAATGTTTTGGGGATGTGTGATCTACAAAAGCACAGGAAATTTAGTCAAAATTGATGGCAAGATGAATGCAGTATGTTATCAAAAAATACTGGAGAACATTTGCATTCATCAGCCAGGAAGCTTCGCATGGGACGTACTTGAACATTCCAACATGACAATGATCCGAAACACAAGTCCAAGTCGACCTGTCATTGGCTACAGCAGAATAAATTGAATGTTCTGGAATGGCCATCTCAGTCTCCTGACCTCAATATCATCCCACTCTGGGGAGATCTCAACGTGCAGCGAATGCAAGACAGCTCAAGAATTTACAGGAACTGGAGGCTTTTTGCCAAGAGGAATGGGCAACTTTACAGAGAAGATAGAAAGCCTCCTCCACAAATACCACAAAAGACTTCAAGTTGTCATTGATGTTAAAGGGGCAATACATGGTATTAAAAACTGGGGTTTGCAAACTTTTGATCAGGGTCATTGGGTAGTTTCTGTTGCCATTATGATTTTAAAAGAGTAAACACAGTTGATTGATAATAAATGGCTTCAGCCAAAGACTAACAATGAGTGAAAGATAAGTTTTTGTGTTATCATTCATATTCTCTGAAAAATGGAAATCATAAATTCTGCCAGGGTATGTAAACTTATGAGCACAACTGTATAATTAAAATATCAATTTTGAGTGGACTGGCCCTTTAATTCCATAGGATTTGAACAGTCTCTGGACTTATTAAAAAATACCTTTATAGAGATATATTAAGAAAGTGATCTTGGTGGAAATAATCAGATCAATTTTTCAATGCCTTACATCTGTGAGTGCTTTGATAATAATGATACACATGGAGGCATTATATTTGGGACTCGGGAGTATACCGTTGTGCTCAGATTTGGTTATCAGCATGATTTGGTTTGTCCAAACCAGGGGTCTCCAAACTTTCTAAACAAAGGGCCAGTTTACTGTCCATTAGACTTTAGGGGAGCTGGACTGTGGCCACTGGCAGTACAACATGTCCCAGCATCCGTGAGAGACATCATTGGTATCACTAGGAGGAATTGTGCTCAATCATTGGTGTCATGGTGGGGAATAGTGCCTCATCGTTGGTGTCATTGGGAGAAATAGTGCCCCATCATTGGTGTCGTTGGGAGAAATTGTGCCCCATCAGTGGTGTCATTGGGCCCCATTATTGGTGTCATTAGGAGGAACTGTGCCCATCATTGATATCATTGGTAGAAATTGTGCCCCATCGTTTGTGTCATTGAGACAAATTTTGCCCTTCATTGGTGTCAAAAAAAAGAAAAATACTGTGCCCCAAGGGCCAGATAAAAGCAAGCAAAAGGCCACATCCGGCCCCCAAGCCAAAGTTTGGAGACCACTGGTCCAGACTGTCCAGATATGTAACCAAATTTATTCTGAACCCAGCCTTGATTAATTATTATTTGGGATATACAAGCACAGAGTGGTGACCAGATGCATTCTTAGGCTATTGGAAACATCACTGCTTAAACCACCTATTTGCCACTGCTGTTTTTTCAGCAACTTAAAGGAGACACAATTTCTGCTGAAATAAGTCTAAAGTAACAATGACTATGAGGTTTTTGCTGTGATCTGTAGAGGTTGTCTGAGCAGTCAGTTTTTCCATTGTCTGATGTGTGACTTTGTGTTCCTCTCTTTGCAGTGTGACCAGTACAAGAAAGGCATCATCTCCGGCTCCTCTTGCAAGGATCTGTGTGATGACCACACGCTGGTGTTTCATCAGTGCCTGTCCTCTTCACCAACACACCAGGTACTGTACAACCCATTGCCATGTCCCAGGGCAGCCACTGCTCTCTTATCAGTTAACTAGGAAAAAGGAACAAACTGAAACTCCTAAAGAGCATTTGTTTTCTACTGAGAGAGGTTTAAAACCCCTTCCTGCCGAGCGTACGCAGATGTGCGTACTCGGCTTTCCGGGCAGCTGCAGGCATCATCCCGGTACCGTTGCTTAGAGCTAGCGATCGGCTATCCGAGTATAACAACCGATGCGGCTAAAAGCCGCTCGGCTGTTATACCGGAGGAGCGGGAGGGGACGTCCCCCCTCCCGCCGCTCTTACCAGGCCTCCCGTGCCATTGGGAGGCCCAGTGACCAATCGGCTGCCTCCGGTGGCTGGGGGCGGGCTGGAACAAAGCCGTGAGCGGCTCCATTCCAGCCTCCTAATCGTAAACGCGGAAGCGACGTCATGACGTCACTTCCCGTTTACTCGGCTGCCAATGGCGCCGGTTTTAAAAAAATACACAGTGTTCAGAATCGCCATCTTCGGCGATCTGAATACTTTAAAGTTTTATAAATATAAAAATAAATAAAATAAATAAGAAAAACATTTTTTTTTTAAAGCGCCCCCTGCGAGCAAAGAGAACGCATACGGAAGTCGCACCCGCATATGTAAACGGTCTTCAAATCACACATGTGAGGTATCGCTGCAATCATCAGAGCGAGACCAATAATTCTAGCACTAGACCTCCTCTGTAACTCTAACCTGGTAACCGTAAAAAAAATTAAAAGCGTCGCCTATGGAAATTCTTAGGTACCGTAGTTTGTCGCCATTCCACGAGTGCGTGCAATTATAAAGCATGACATGTTTGGTATCTATTTACTCGGCGTAACATCATCTTTCACATTATACAAAAAAATTGGGGTAACTTTACTGTTTGGATTTTTTTAAATTCATGAAAGTGTCCCTTTTCCCAAAAATTTGCATTTAAAACACCGCTGCACAAATACCGTGTGATATAAAATATTGCAACAATCTCCATTTTATTCTCTAGATTCTCTGCTAGAAATATATAGATAATGTTTGGCGGTTCTAAGTAATTTTTTAGCAAAAAATACAGATTTTAACTTAAAAACACCAAATTTCAAAAATAGGCTTAGTCATGAAAGGGTTAAACACAGACTTGAACTGAGATACGAGTAACCAGTCATTTAGCAGCATAAAACAGCCCATAGATGGGGCAGTTTTTTTCTTTAACATTAAAAACAAACTCCATTCCCCCATCCACACATTTGATATGGATGGGAATCCTCACCGCTGAGGTATTGTATTCTGACAGCAGAGAGACTTCCTCTCCATCAGAATACGCTGATCAGCGCTGTCGGCTATAGCTGGCAGCAATGACTGAGTGGCAGAAATCCGACAGGGTGGTTATACAGAAGTGATTTGACATATGCAGTTTGTTTCATTCCGAATTGAATTACGAATAGTAACGAATTTAAAGCAACCCGAAATAACGAGACGAAATTTGGCCAAAATTCAAACTTGAATCTAATTTGTATTGGATTCTAAAACAAGAATACGATAAAATAGAATAGAAAATAAAGGAGTAGAATAGAAAAAACTAGAATAAAGTAAAACAGAACAGAATAGAAAATAAAAGAATAAAATATAATATAAAATAAAGGAAAAGAATATAAAGGTATATAATGGAATAGAAAATAAAATAATAGAATAGAGTAAAACAGAACAAAATAGAAAATACAAGAATAGAATAAAATAGAATAGAAATTAAAGGAATATAATAGTATAGTAAAAATAAAATAGAATAGAAAAAAAATAAATAGAATAGAATAAAATAGAAAGAATATAACCATCTTCTGAAATTCAAATTTAGAATAGAATACAATAGAAAACAATAGAATGGAATAAACAATAGACTAAAATTAGAATAAAATAGAATATAACTGTCTTCCGATATTTAAATTTCAAATAGAATAAATTTGAATTTGAATAGAATGGTAAAGAATAGAAAGGTAAAGAATAGAATAGAAAATAGGAGAATGGAATAGAAAAGAATAGAAAAAAATCAACAAAATAAAATAGAATATAACGATCTTCTGAAATTCAAATTTAGAATAGAATAAATTTTAATAGCAATTCGAATTTGAATTAAATTTGAAAATAAATAAACAAAACGTATTCCGAAAAACAAAATAAATGAATTTACCTAAATGAAATTATTTAAATAATGAATCAAAACAAAATACATTTTTTTTGCTCTGCACATGTCTAAAGTTGATCGGTGGATCGACTTCAGTTCAACCTCTCTGCCCATAAATTAATTGAAATTCAATCCACGTATGGCCAGCTTTAGGCCTCATGCACACTGAACATTTGTCCAGCTCCTCTGAACACCGTTTCTCCTGGCAGGAGAAAGGCTGCTCAAAAACATGGTATACACAGACATTTATGCACATCTGTACGTATGCATGTAATGCATTCTATTACCCAGAATCATAGTTTATTCTGGCCATTAGAACGCATTAACGTGCCTAAACGCATCTAACATATAGGCACATTTATGCGTGTTTTCTGACCAAGAGCTCTTTCCTTAACGTGCTTGTGATGGAATTTTACGGGTACTTCTACACTGTACCGATCTATGAACATCAGACATTCCTGCCAGAAAAAAACACAAGGGTGGGCTGTATAGCACTGGCGAGTATTTGCGTGTATTTGTGTGTGGGTGTACACATGCATAAAAATTCTTCTAGATTTATTTTAATCAAGAGAGTATGATGTATGCAGCTATACATGAGAATTTGCATGTATGCGTGTAAAAATACTGACCGGCAATGCAGATTTCTGTATTTTTTTTTTTTACTGATCTATACGCAGTGTGTGTGTGTATGCACTTGTGTGTACAGGCACATTGAAAACAATGGTCTGCATTTACATCAGTAAAAAAAAAAAAAAGAAAAAACATTTTATGCCTAAACTCTCTGCATTTTTAGGCAGCAGTGTGCAAGAGGACTTTTTCTGCCTGTAAACGCTCCTCTTGTAATACACCAGTAAATGTCAAAAAGGTGCATTTATAGGCAGAGGAAAAAACACCAAACACCTGTAAATTCAGCATTTTTACGCCCGGTGGGCATGAGACCTGAAGCTGGCAATACACTAGTAGAATTTGGTTGAAAATGTTCATTTTAAAAACCACTGCCTTATAGACTCAGCTGAAATGACGTGACAAAAATGGCACTTTACAGCATACAAGCCTGACACGATGCTTACCAATAGACTAAGATTGTTTGCCCATATACACTCCCTGGTCACGTTGCGCACTAAATGTAATCTTCGCACTAGCAATCCAGTGCAGATCCCGGAGGAATTCAAACATTACCTCACTTCTTTTTATGCGGAGTCTGCGCAGGCAGATGTCTCCAAAATAAACAACTTTTTAGAAAGACTTTCACTAGTTAAACTAACAGCAGCCCACAGAGATCTTACGGAACAAGATATTACAGTCCATGAAATTCTTCAAAGTTTTCAGGATTTTAAAGTGGTCGTAAACATTTACATACAGTATACCAAGCAAAGTGACTGGCCTCGAGTGATCTGAAACTATGCTATGAAAACAAATCCTCCTACATAAGTTGTACCTGTTTATCTGCAATCTTCTCTTCTCTACATCCGTTCGAGGCTCAGAATTGATAAAGCTTCCCTAACCTGTCTGAGAAAAGGGGGCGGAGAGCTGAAATTACAGTCTGCAGAGCTCAGTGAGGATAGCTCTGAGAGCTGATTGGAGGGGAGGGGAGGGAAGGGACACCCCCCCACCCCACCCCCAGCCCGATATCCCTCCCCTGTCACCTTTTTGTTCTGTTGGTGTTGGGAAAACTTGTCAGAAGTGATTCAGGCTGAAAGCAGAGGAATGAAGCAGCAGACAGAAATGGCTCTTAGGCTCCATTTACACCTAAGCGTACTAACCTGCTTTTTTGTGCGTTTTTGAAGCGGCACCATTTATTTGAATGGGCCTCCCTCCGCTCCAAAAACTTGCCAAAGAAGCTCAAATTTTGTGATTGCAGTGTGATTTTTACCCCGATTTCTGTGTGTTTTGTCGCTAGACAATCATAGCAAAATTGCACCACATTTGGGGTGCCATTAACAAATAATGGCATCGCAAACGCATCCCATATTTTACTGAGATTCTGGAATCATGGGCAGAATCACATGATTTTGCCGTGATTCCCGTATGCTCAGGTGTGAATGGAGCCTAAATGCTTTTAATTGAGACAAATACACACTATAGAAGGATATGTTTTGTTCATATTTCATGTCTGAGGTTTACAACCACTTTAGGAAAGGCAAACAGTTGGGTCCAGACGGTTATACTGCTCATTATTACAAAAAATTGGCAGAGGTAATAGCTCCTCAATTCATATTCATGATATTGTGTAACTTGGTCAAGCAGGGATGTTCCTACATATGTCAAAGTTATAGAAATGTATTATAATAATAATAATAAAAGTGTGTGACTTTGTTGAGAGCATTAGATTGTAAGATCCTCTGGTGCAGAGACTGATGTGATTTCTAGGCTGTTTTCTGTACAGCACTGTGGAATGTACCCAGGATGTATTATAATAATAATAATAATCAAAAGAGTATCAGTGTGAAAAACAGACAATTCCTTACATACAAAGTATGTAAAGCATGCAATTTTTAATATTCATCTACCATGCAAGACCATAAAAGGTACTGTATATACATACAGTTCCTTGAAAAAGTATTCATACCCCTTGACATTTTCCATATGTTGTCATGTTACAACCAAAAATTTGAATGTATTTATTGGGATTTTCTGTGATACACCAACACAAAGTGGCACATAATTGTGAAGTGGAGAGAAAATGATAAATGGTTTTCACGTTTTTTTTTTTACAAATAAATATGTGAAAAGTGTTGTGTGCATTTGTATTCAGTCCCCCTGAGCCAGTACTTTGTAGAACCACCTTTTTCTGCAATTACAGCTGCAAGTCTTTTTGGGGATGTCTCTACCAGCTTTGCACATGTAGAGAGTAACATTTTTGCTTATTCTTCTTTGCAAAATAGCCCAAGCTCTGTTAGATTGGATGGAGAGCGTCTGGGAACAGCAATTTTCAAGTCTTGTCACAGATCCTCAATTGGATTTAGGTCTGGATTTTGACTGGGACATTCTAACACATGAATATTCTTTGATCTAAACCATTCCATTGTAGCTCTGGCTGTATGTTTAGAGCCGTAGTCCTACTGGAAGGTGAACCTCCACCCCATTCTCAAGTCTTTTGCAGACTCTAACAGGTTTTCTTCTAAGATTGCCTTGTATTTGGCTCCATCCATCTTCCCATCAACTCTGACCAGCTTCCCTGTTCCTGCTGAAGAAAAGCATCCCTACAATATGATACTGCCACCACCATGTTTCACAGTGGGGATGGTGTGTCCAGGGTGATGTGCAGTGTTCGTTTTCCGCCACACAGCGTTTTGCTTTTAGGCCAAAGCGTTGAATGTGGGTCTTATCTGACCAGAGCACCTTCTTCCACATGTTTGCTGTGTCTCCCACATGGCTTCTCGCAAACTGTGGATCTCTGCAGCTCCTCCAGAGTTACCATGGACCTCTTGGCTGCTTCTCTGATGAATGCTTTCCTTGCCCAGCCTGTCAGTTTGGTGGACGGCCATGTCTTGGTAGGTTTGCAGTAGTGCCATACTTTTTCCACTTTCAGATGATGGTTTAAACAAGTGCTCCATGAGATGTTCAAAGCTTGGGATATTTTTTTTATAACCTAACCCTGCTTTAAACTTCTCCACAACTTTATCCCTGACCTGACTGGTGTGTTCCTTGGCCTTCATGATGCTGTTTGTTCACTAAGGTTCTCTAACAAACCTCTGAGGGCTTCACAGAACAGCTGTATTTATACTGAGGTTAAATTACACACAGGGGGACTCTATTTACTAATTAGGTGACTTCTGAAAGTAATTGGTTCCACTAGATTTTAGTTAGGGGGTATTAGAGTAAAGGGGGCTGAACACAAATGCACACCACACTTTTCACATATTTATTTGTAAAAAAAAATTGAAAAGCATTTATTATTTTCCTTCCACTTCTCAATTATGTGCCACTTTATGTTGGTCTATCACATATAATCCCAAATGTGGAAAATTTCAAGGGGTGTGAATACTTTTTCTTTAGCAAGCTCCCAGAAATTGCCTGGCTGTGAAAAGTGTATCAGTGTGTCTCCTTGATTGTTCTCTCCCAGCTATATTAAGAGATTTACGGACAGCCAGTGTCTCAATTCTTGGTGGGGGTCACATTTATTTTATTGGTTTCCAAATGTGTATAAATATTTTATAAAGAAAATCATGTTTTTAAATAAGGGAAAATATTTAATTATATTTATTACGTACCATAAAATGTAAACTATTATTCTGGATGTAGAACGCAGTCTCTCCAGGCCTTCTGGAAATTCTCCTGGGAATACAGAGCACAGGCTGAGAAACTAAAAGATAAAAAAAGACAGCTTGCCTTCCATTCATCCTTTAATTAAACACAATAACCAAATGTTTAGGGGGGAAATAGAATTGTCTTGATTTATAGTTATCGGACATTTGTATGTACCATGATAACCTAGATAATCTGTCTACTTGTAGGTCTACCGAGGGCTGTGGAGGGACCGCGAAGTCATCATTAAGTGTGGAGTCGAGGAAAATTTAAAAGTAGAGAGCAATCCAGATGCATCTCCCCGCAGGGAGCTGGTCCTGTTTGATAAACCCACCAGAGGAACCTCCATGGATGAGTTCAAGGAGATGCTGCTCAACTTCTTAAAAGTGAGTATGATCTAAACTCATTTTATGGGGCAGCAGAAAACCCTAGTCATAGTAAATGACTATAGGGGGGGCATTAGGATGTAAGCTCCTTTGGTACAGACTGATAAAGCTGATACAGTGTGCTTTGTACAGCACTATAGATTATGTTAACACTATATACATGTATAATACAAATAGTGTGTGACTGTGGTGGGACATTGGAGTGTAAGCTTTTGTGGTGCTGAGACTGATGTGAATGGGCCAGTATTTTCTGTACAGCACTGCAGAATATGTCAGCACTAGATAAATTAATAAATAAATCATTCAAATCTGAATTCCTCTTTTAACCACTAAGCGACCAGCTCACGCATACTGCGGCAGGTCGGCTCACCTGCGCGAACCCATAGAAAGGAGGGGATTCCGGCGTTCCGAATGATGTGATGCCTTTATAAATGGTGTAATGGTGGCTTTATTAGCACATCAGTCAGTCAGTATATTTTGAAAAAAAGGAGGCAGCCATCCTCAGAGGGTGTCCATTACCTCTGTCAGCAAGAAAGGTGTATAAGAGGGAGGGGGTGGCGCCAGTACAGCATACATCCACACCCCGTTCAAGTACTCGGTCAGCCTACACATCTGTCAATCTCTAGCCACTCCCACCTGTCAATCTGAAAAACTCAGGCGCTAACCTGCCTACTTCAATGCTGCCTCTCAAGCCACACTTGATGGTCGGACCTTCGCGGGTAGTAATCTCCACTCTTCCATCCTCTAACAGTCCAATCCAGCACACTAACACCCAACCACATCACCATTCTGTTTCCTGTCCTGCCTCCGCAAGCCCACAGCTCATTTCTCTTGCCCCCACAGCTCATTTCACTCCTCCCCAGCCACGCCAGCAACCCACTCCCAGTTCGCAATTCTCCTACCCGCCAGCTTTGGTCCCTTGACACACTGGCGGCAGACTCCAACTGCCAGATACTCCTCCACTGACAGCTGTCATCATTGTCTGTGGAGTCACCATGCTCTTTCCTCCCGTGACCAGTACCCATACACTGTCACAACGCTAGACACCGCAGAAGCCCACATGTCCCCGCTCCTGTGGCGACCCATTCCAAACCGCCAGGACACAAGCCACCCGCTCCACCCCCCCCCCCCCCCCATTCCACCATCCATTGCCTCCTGCCTCTCCCGGACAAACTGTCAGAACCGCCTTATGTCCCCCACTTTCCATTTCCCCTCTCAGTTCCTAACCCATATTTCCCTTATGCCGTTCTCTCCGCAGACATTCAGGTCCCAAATAGACCCAGCTTGCAGTATTTCCATTCAATCTCAGCACACCAATGTTCCTCTGCAGAAGTAGAATCTGATTCTTTATTGAATTATTTTTGATCTTCATTTTCAAACTTTGGCTTTTTTCCCTTTTTTACAATGTAACTTAAAGCGGGGGTCCCCCTATCTATCGTTTTTTTTTTTTATGAGTTCATTCACAAACTTTTCTTCTCAGCATTACATACTCACATATTGTGTGTAATATGTCCGCCTGTGTCAGATTTCGTCGGAAAGAATAACTTATATTATTCACTGCAGGCGGTTTCCATCTTCATTGTGGGCATTTGAAGCCCACAAGCATTTATTTCCTGGATGTGGTGAATGCTGTGCTCCCAGCATTCACTGCTCATTCCCGCACATGCTCAGTGGCATCCTGGGAAGCCTGAGACTAGCTCCCAGGAGTCTGGGAGAGGCTAGAAACATGCCTACTCCCACGGGAGGAGAACCAGGAAGTGCAAAGAAGAATAGAAAAATAAAAGGTAATTACGGCGATTTAATTTTTTTTAAAAGGCATGTCAGCATCTAGGCAAGGAAGAGAATACATACAGATATTGTTCAAAATTTGGGTGGAACCCCGCTTTAAGAAAAAGCATAAAATCTAAATTCAAACTAGATTTGCACCTTAAGTATCTCTGTTCAAAGCAACAGTTCTACTTTTTCTTGCTGACCCCAATATACCCCCCCCCCTTTTTTTTCAAAGAATATCAGGATAAGATATCTATTCAACCAGAAATGTTTATTCAAAGAACATAAACACATTAGTATATGGTAAGCGATCAATAATGTTTATTTTACTTCTTAAAAGCTTTTATCTGAAGGTTTAGTAATTTAGATTTTTTGGTCCTTGTTTATTATATGCAAAAGCTCCAAGAATCCCCACTGTAAGCCATTTTTTCCTTTTATATCTACAATTTTCTCCGCATATATGGTTATTGGTTATTTTAATCATTATATATATATATATATCATAGGTGTGCGCAGCCTATCGCATTAGGGTGTGCACCGAATCTCAAACGCACATGCGAGTGTGTGTGTGTATGTATGTATATATATACACACACACACACACACACACACACACACACACACACACACACAAATACACTGTATATATTCTTAAAAATAAATATGAGCAAACGTTTTATAATGTAAGAAAGGTCTTTCCCATCTCCCTGCCGGCACAGTGAAAGAAAAGTGCAAAATGTGGAGGGTAAGAGAGTGGGCACTATGTACATGAAAGGAGTAAGGGAGGTATGGGTGGGAGGTATGAGAGTGAGCAGTATGTACAGGAGAAGAGTGTGGGAGGTATGAGAGTGAGCACTATGTACAGGAGAGGAGTGTGGAAGGTATGACAATGGGCACTATGTACAAGAGAGGAGTGTGGAGGGTATGAGAGTGAGCAGTATGTACAGGAGAGGAGTGTGGGGGGTATGAGAGTGAGTAGTATGTACAGGAGAGGAGTGTGGGAAGTATGACAATGGGCACTATGTACAGGAGAGGAGTGTGGGAAGTATGACAATGGGCACTATGTACAGGAGAGGAGCATGGGGGGTATGACAGTGGGCACTATGTACAGGAGAGTTGTGTGCGGGGTATGACAGTGGGCACTATGCTCAGGAGAGGAGTGTGGGGGGGGTATGAGAGTGAGCAGTATGTACAGGAGAGGAGTGTGGGGGGTATGAGAGTGAGCAGTATGTACAGGAGAGGAGTGTGGGGGGTATGAGAGTGAGCAGGATGTACAGGAGAGGAGTGTGGAGGATAAGACAATGGGCACTATGTACAGGAGAGTTGTGTGCGGGGTATGACAGTGGGCACTATGCTCAGGAGAGGAGTGTGGGGGGGTATGAGAGTGAGCAGTATTTATAGGAGAGGAGTGTGGGGAGTATGAGAGTGAGCAGTATGTACAGGAGAGGAGTGTGGGAGGTATGAGAGTGAGCAGTATGTACAGGAGAGGAGTGTGGGAGGTATGAGAGTGAGCAGTATTTACAGGAGAGGAGTGTGGGAGGTATGACAGTGGGCACTATGTACAGGAGAGGAGTGTGGGAGGTATGACAGTGGGCACTATGTACAGGAGAGGAGTGTGGGAGGTATGAGAGTGAAAGCACTCTGTGTATGTGGTTTCCAGATCATGCGAAGTTAATGTATAACCATTCAATTTACCCCTGTATTGATCCAAACTCTGTAAAATCCAAAGTGTAAATTCACCGTAAAAAAAACGAAACACTCTAAGGCTAAGTTCACATCTATGTGCGTGGGTAACGCATGCAAAATTGCATGCCTTCCCAACATGCAAAGAAATGTGCTGCCCTTATCCAGATGTGCAGCAGTGCCATTGTTTGTTATTGGCATCTCCATGCATCTGCAAGCATGTGGACCAAACTACAGGGTGCCACTTTTGGAAAAGATTCAGGACTTCTTTTCCATGATGTTTGTGCGTAGGACAGCCCATTGAAGTTAATGGGCTGCCCTACCCGTAATGCATGAAAACCATGCCTGTGCGTGCGTAAAAAAAGCCTAAGGGCCCTTTCACACTGGAGCGGTTTGCAGGCGCTATTGCGCTAATAATAGCGCCTGCAAACCGACCCGAAAGTGCCGCTGCTGTTTCTCCAGTGTGAAAGCCCTTGTGGCTTTCACACTGGAGCGGTGCGCTAGCAGGACGGGAAAAAAAGTCCTGCTAGCAGCATCTTCAGAGCGGTGAAGGAGCGGAGTATATACCGCTCCTTTACTGCTCCTGCCTATTGAAATCAATGGGGCAGCGTGGCTATACCGCCGGCAAAGCGCCTCTGCAGAGGCGCTTTGCGGTGGTTATTAACCCTTTCTCGGCCGCTAGCGGGGGTTAAAACCGCCCCGCTAGCGGCCGAATACCGACGGTAAAATGCCACTTACAATAGCGGTGCTTTACCGCCTCCGCTGCCTCTGCCCCAGTGTGAAAGGGCCCTAACTGAGTAGATGCAAAATAACAATTCTCAATAAAAAAAATATTATTCTCTAAATAATCAGTGTTCATACAATTGCACTACCATGTAAATAACTGAACACTGTGCTCTGCTCTGATTATTGAGGACAGGTAACTTGTATAGAGAGTGTTTAGTTTATGTGGGGAATTTACATGTTGATTGTACAGAGTTTGGAGAACACAGGGTTAAATTGAATGGTTATAAAGTTTCTTCAGATTATCTGGACAGACACAGAGTGTGGGGGTTGTTTATATAGTGATAAGTGCCAGTGTTCAAGATATCTGTTAGCTGTGAGCAGGTCTGAAGACTCAGCCGACTCCCCCATACACACTCTGCTCTTCCGATCCTCCTATTAGGTTAATCTTTCTCATCACACTGCAAACAAATCCTCCTGAATAGTTCTGATGTGAAACTGCAGCTCACCTCTGCAAATTGACTTTTCTTAGAACATGAGCTCAGCTCACCCCCTTCCCTGCACAGTGTCAGCAGCACCTGGCACTAGCAGTGCCCCCCCTACGTTCTCTGGGCAGACAGCACTGGAGATGGGGGGAGGATCTAAGTGAATGAGGGCACAGATTGAACATACATAAGACTTGGGGGAGATAGAAAAAGATTGGAAGCTTCTAAATGCAATCACTACCTGGATCCAGCGGACTGCAGCCACTCGTCTGCCGCTCTCAGGCTCTGCTAGTCCGCTGCTTCTAGGGAGAGAGAGGCTGGAGGGGGGCGGAGTGCAGATGTAGATCACTCCGCCGGCTACTGTGAGGACCTGCAGCCGGAACTATAGAAGCTGCATCGGAAAATGCGGCTGGCTTACTCCGCAGCTGAGGTCCTAGTTCCCTGCTCAATCACCTCCCACTCGCAGCACAGCTGTTTTTACTAGCCGCAGTGGTGGTGACTGAAGTTACACAGGGATAGGACAGATGTTGCAGGCATTTAGCACTGACAAAACTTGTTGAAACACAGACAGGGCTGAATGATTAGGGTGTGCCTGGGCACACCCGGCACACCCCGTGGGCACGCCTATGATATATATATATATATATATATATATATATATATATTTTTTTTTTTGTCCTTGGTCCCCCCGAAACGCGTTGGCTTTGTTCTATCACCTGTACCCTTATTAATGCGGTTTATTTCTCAACTCTTGCATGGGCACTCCTTGACACTAACCTCCTTTGATTGTATTCTGACAGCAGGACTCCTCCGCTATCCGAATACACTAATCAGCACTGCAGCCAATTGGCTGCATGCACTGATCGACGCAAAATTTTCCAACAAGCCGATTTATTACAAGTCAACCGACACATCGACTTCTCATGAACAACAACAACCATACATGGGTGAACTGGCTTCAATCCCTGTATGGTCAGCTTTAGCTTTACTCTAGTATAGTTAGAACTTCGAAAGTGTTAAAGTGTAAGTCCACCCTAACACTAAAATCCCTGCATCTACAGACATCCACGATCTAACACTAACCTATCTAGCTCTGTAAAGAAGAAATCAGTATACCAGGGACGTGCAGTCAGGGGAGGCTTTGAGGGTCGTCAAAATTTGGGGCTCCTACGACCTATGGTTTCAGAGATATGGGGCTCCTTGCGCAGCCTGTCAGAAGCTACATACAGAGCGACCAGTTTAAATACAAGCTGACACACTCTGTTTGCAGCAGACTGAGAGGATGAGCTCACAGTGCCTCTCCTCATTTTTTGTCAGAGGCACTGAGCTCAGTGGATAGCTTGGAGTCTTGGACCAATGGTAAAGTACCATTGGCCCAAGCTGTCCAATAAAAATGCTGCAGTGAAGGCACGCCTCTCACTGCAGTGTCATAAAAGGGGGCATGTATCTAAAAGACAAATGCTCCCTTCCAGCCCAGCCCTCTTAACTAGAAGGAACAAACATGGGTTTATGGGTATAAAATATAACAATCCCATGTTCTTCTCACATAGTTAAGACGGAGAATGAGAATCTGCTGCGTTGAAAAGGTACTGTTTTAATTAAGCTAAATCAT
Source organism: Lithobates clamitans (assembly GCA_037952925.1). Taxonomy (NCBI): domain Eukaryota; kingdom Metazoa; phylum Chordata; class Amphibia; order Anura; family Ranidae; genus Lithobates; species Lithobates clamitans. Next base: position 1,927,392 of record JBBGZY010001145.1, read on the forward strand.
ATATTTATATGCTATACATTATAACATAATAATGTATTATATATCTATTTACTGTGAAATTACTGGTTGGAAGTTATAACTTCAAACTTCAGTAATTTGTCCGTTAAGCCACCTGCATGAGTACAGTTTTCGAAAATATAGTAAATTACCTTAAAAACAATATATAATAATTATTTTTATATTACTCACTTATGGTAATGAATCCCTCCCCCCCCAGGCCAATTATGACACTTCTCTCTTATATTTAAAAATCATAATTTTTTGTATAATGTGAAAGATGATGTTATGCCAAGTAAATAGATACCTAACATGTCACGCTTTAAAATTGCGCACACTTGTGGAATGACGCCAAACTTCTGTACTTAAAAATCTCCATAGGCGGTGCTGTAAACATTTTACAGGTTACATGTTTAGAGTTACAGAGGAGGTCTAGTGGTAGAATTATTGCTCTCACTCTAACGATCGCTGTGTATGTAACCTGTGTGTATCTGGCTCTGATACTAGCCAGTGCGTCACCAGCCACTGACCTCACCGCACGTCCCTGCAGTATACATACCTTTTTTGAAGCCTATCCGATCTGGTATCCAACGGCAGAAACTTTGCAGAGGACACAGCCGACAACGGCTGTGAAATGAACAGGGAAATTACATCACCCATAGACTTACTATGGGGTTTCCTTTGTCAGCTGCCTGTTCTGCACCCGCCTCCACAGCGAAGCCGCAGCTGAAAGCTCAGTGTGGGATCGGGTCAGATCAGCTTAAAAAAAGTATGTATACTGACTTCTACTTTACAGGGTAGGTTAGTGTTAGATCGTGGGTGTCTGTAGATGCAGGATTTTTAGGCTGGGTTCACACTTAAGCACGGAGCGGCTCACAGCAGGGGTTCGGTGCATTGCCATTCACCCTTTCGGGTCCGATTTCAGCCCAAATTTGTGGGTGAATTCGAACCTGAAACAGACCAGAAGACGCACAGGACCTCTGTGCAATTTGCACCGGAGCCGCTCCGGAGATGAGTGAACTGGCTTCATTGAAAGCCGGTCACAATCTCCTGACATGCGAATTGGATGCGCATCTAATTCGCAATAGTGTGAACCTAGCCTTAGTGTTAAAGTGGACTTCTACTTTAAGGATTTTCAATGTGCACAGTGCAGGTACTACATTGCCACCTGGTGGCAAATCTTGGTAACTGCTGTTTCAACATCAATATTCTCTTCACACTGGCATTGTTGGAATAGAGGCAAAGTGAATATTTACGTTAGAAAATACATTTTAATGAATAGCGCAAAGCTGTGTTCATTTTGCATTTCCAATCATATGATAGCAAAAATATTTTTTTTATTTACCCTCACAAATGAATGGTTACTGAAAGTGAACACAGCCTCCTCTTTTCGCTACCATTCATTTTGCAAAGTGTACATTTAGACCCCTTTCACACTGAGGCGTTTTTCAGGCGCTACAGCGCTAAAAATAGCCCCTGCATAGCGCCTGAAAAAAGCCTCCACTGCAAACATAGTGTGAAAGCCCGAGTGCTTTCACACTGGGGTGCTGCGCTGGCAGGGCGTCACAAAAAGTCCTGCCAGCAGCTTCTTTTCAACGGTGGAGGAGCGTGAATACTGTACATAAATGCTAGATTATTCCCCAAGAAAGCCCTACTTACCTTTAAAGTGAATTCCAGGGAAAGAAAAAAAAAAAGCTTCCTTGCAGTGGGACTACCCCTACACTGCAAGAGTTAAATGCTCATTTAAACTGATCCTCCATTCCTACATGCTCCCTCCAGGCTGTAAGGCCAGGCTTTGCAGCCGCTTCTCCCCTATACTCCGGTGGCCACAGGTACTCTGTGGCATCGGGAGGGGGTGCTGAACAGGGTTTAGCCCAGGGTGGTCCCCCAAAATGCTCCGGGTTTCGTAATGTTAATTCAGAATTATTAGCCCAGAGTCCCAAGGCCTGGGGTTGGCCAGGAACTCGAGGCTATACAGGGCGGGACAGGTCATCTGCCCTGTGGCCGCTTTGCAGGGCCAATCCTGGGGGTGCACAGGCTCCCTCTGAAGGGAAGGGGGGGGGGCGAGCGCCGCCGGATTACCAGAGCGGGGATCTCAGAGCTCCTATGATGAACGTCACACTGCTCCAATGTTGTGACGTATGACGTCCATCATAGGAGCCAGTACTTAGTGTGACACTGTGGCCATGCCGGGTAAGCAGGAGATCCCTGCTCTGTGTAAACTGGCGGCTCTCCTATCCCCATGCACTGGCAAGGCTGCGCTGATGGGCACTGGAAAGGCTCCACTGATGGACATTGGAAAGGCTGCACTGATGGGCACTGGTGAGGCTGAGCCCATCGGCAATGGCAACAGTGGCAAGGCTGCACTGATGGGCACTGGTGAGGCTGAGCTGATGGGCACTGATCCGGCTGCATTGAGTGGCACTGGTGAGTTTGCATTGATGGGCACTGATGAGGCTGCATTGATGGGCACTGGTGAGGCTGCATTGATGGGCACTGGTCAGCCAGGCAGCAACCAGCAAGTGAGCGTAAACCCCTCCATGATGCTGGGCTTGGGCTGGACTTACTTTAAAATGTGGGAGGGGTTATCAAAATTACCTTTGGGCTAAAGGCCCTGGTCTTTTTCCCGCCTAGCAACCCCCCCATCTGACATCATCAAGTTCAATGCAGAGCCCATAGCCCTGCACTGGACATGAGGATGCTGAGGGACAGTACACTGCAGGATCATAGGGTAGTAAAGGAAAATGCCATCTGGTGGGAGAGTGGAGGCCTAAGTAAGAAAAATAGCTTTTTGCGGCCTAAACAGGAACTTAATGTTTGCAGTGCAGGGGCAGCCTCACTGCGTGGATGCATTATTTATTTCCCCGGAGATGGGTTTTAAAGGGCAGCTCCACCTATTGCTGGGGTGTTCCAGACTGGACAGGATGTCCAGGCACCTATTGCTTGATAGCAAGCTGTGGAATGGGGGCCCCTCCCAGAACAGACCAGGAGAACAGCACAAGCATCTACAAAGCAGTTAGATTGGCTTGGTATAGACATGTGGCCTCCCACAGTATGGGGAGCTGCCATAAAAATACAGATTAAACAAACAAACCGGGCAGAAGATAAATGCACAGCTAGCTGAGCTTTACGGGCTGCTTCATCATCCAGGGTGCACATCACCACGGTCAATGGCTGTCAGCCAGTTTAAAGTTCCAGGTTGGTGACATCGCCAGAGGTGGAGCTGAATATGCTCCTAAAAAACCCTTATGAGAATGAACTAGTCTTAAAGTAGAACTATAGGCAATTTTTTTTGTTCATTTTGAATAGAGTGAGGAAGGGTTACAACTCCTGTTGCTTTATTTTTTGCCATTTGTGCCCCATTGAGGAGATTTACTTTCACTTCCTGTCCCAAAATGGCAAAACAGGAAGTGAGAGGAAATCCCTGCAAAATAATGGAAACCCTTTGGGGGCCCCCATGTCACCAGAACTAGTGTCCCCATTGGAAGATTTCCCTTTTATTTCCCTTTGATAAAACAAACCCACTTTCTTACTTGCCTTTGCCTTAGCTGATTAACTTAAGGCCCCTTTCACACTGGGGCAGTGGGTGCGTCGGCGGTAAAGCGCCGCTCTTTTTAGCCGCGCTTTACCATCAATTTTGCGGCGCTATTCGGCCAATAGCGGGGCCCTTTTACCCCCCACTAGTGGCCAAGAAAGGGTTAAAACCACCGCAAAGCACTGCTGCAGCAGCACTATGCAGGTGGTATAGCCGCGCTGCCTCATTGATTTCAATGGACAGGAGCAGTTTAGGAGCGGCGCTCCTTCACCGCTCCAAAGATGCTGCTTGCAGGAGTTTTTTTAACGTCCTGCAAGCGCACCACTCCAGTGTGAAAGCACTTGGGCTTTCACACTGGAGAGACAGGAGCAGCGCTTTACAGGCGCTATGCAGGCATTATTTTTAGTGCTGTAGCGCCTGCAAAGCGCCTCAGTGTGAAAGGGGTCTAAAAAGTAGATGCTGTTCAAAAGTGAATGTTTACTGACCTTAGTAAATGAGTGAAAGCTGTGATCACTTCAGTCCACCAATCATATGCTAGCATAAATCCAGTTTTAGCAACTTCCTTCATACATGATTGGATATTTAAAAGGAACATAGACTCACCTTGAGTCTTGGAAGTGAGAGGAAATCCCTGCAAAATAATGGAAACCCTTTGGGGCCCCCATGTCACCAGAACTAGTGTCCCCATTGGAAGATTTCCCTTTTATTACTTTTCTGGGGACAACCCAAAATGTGGGTTTTTGTTTTACTTTCACTTACAATAATAATGGTAAACAGGACAAATAGAGGAAGACTCTCCTTAAAATGATAGTAAAGTCTAAATACTTTATATATATATATATATATATATATATATATAAATATATATATAAAAAGAAAAAGTTTCACCCTGCAAGGCAATGTAATGTGCTAATATGCATCGCATACTACTATTACCTGTCACCACTGCAGAGGCTTCCATCTTCATCCGGTCTTCCTTCCGGGTTCACAGAGTCTAACCTTTTGACTGGCCGAGCCACAATGACATCACTCCCGCGCATGTGTGTGGGAGTCTCGGCCACTGCACACAGCTCTGAAGGAACGGCACGTTCTTTCAGAGCGCATGTGCCGGTGACGTCACCTGCTGCTGCTCGCTAGAAGATCTCCTAAACGGTGTGTGTTTAGGAGATATTCATTTTATCTGCAGGTAAGCTTTTTTATAAGTTTACCTGTAAGAAAAAATAAAAAAAGGAAGTTTACATCTACTTTATTGGGGGCAAAGACCGCACTAAAAACCTAATAGGTGTTCTAATCCGTCTCCACTCCATCCAAAACCAAAGAAAAAGTTTTGCCTTTAGTTATACTTTAAGATATATACGGTATATATATTTGTTTCCTTGTGTATATATATATATGTAGCACCAACAAGCATATTTTATTTATTATAAGTACATGCTAACATATAAATGTATTGATTTTGTCTTTTTATCCTTCATACAGACAAAGCTGGGAGATCAGACATCCTTGATGGTTTTGGTCAGACGTATATTAGCCATGGCAGACGTCAATGGAGACGGGAAAGTTTCTCTGGCAGAAGCCAAATCCATCTGGGCGCTGCTGCAGCTAAACGAGTTCCTTCTCATGTTATCGCTACATGAGAAAGAACATACGTCACAGCTGCTGGGGTATTGTGGAGACCTCTACATCACTGAGAAGATCCCCCATGATTCCCTATATGGCACTCAGATCCCCACCTTCCTGCAGACCCTCTTGCCCTCTCCCATCCACAACGTGATCCACCAGTGGTTTGCTCCTGCTTGGCCCAGGAGGGCCAAGATCGCCATTGGCATGCTGGAATTTGTGGAGGAGATTTTTCATGGGACTTACGGCAGCTTCTTCGTCTGCGAAACAAGCTTCAAAAACATTGGCTACAACGATAAGTATGACTTCAAGGTGGTGGACCTGCGCAAGGTGGCCACTGAGATGACAATCAAAGGCTTCCTCAAAGGCCGGCACTGTGAACAGAACTCTGACTGCACATACGGGAGTGACTGCACCGCGGCCTGCGACAAGCTAATGAAGCAGTGTAAAAATGACGTCATCCAGCCGAACCTGGCCAAAGCCTGCAAACTGATGCAGGACTACCTGCTGTACGGCTCCCCGTCAGACTTGAAAGAGGAGCTGCAGAAGCAGCTGAGGACTTGTATGACTCTCAGCGGCCTAGCCAGCCAGATGGAAGTCCACCACTCACTCATACTCAACAACCTGAAGACGCTGCTCTGGAAAAAGATCTCAAACACCAAATATTCATAGCAGGGTAATAGAGGACTTTGCTTTTTTTTATGCTCCAGATTCGCATCTCACCAGCTTCCATCCTGCACTGACAGTGGGAACGTGCTGTGGCCGAGCATAAAAGGTCTGAGCTGCCACTAATCATTTTTGTCAGGCTCATACATGTCTCCAGAGAGCCTGTGACTGCTGAATGTCACTGCTGAATCCAACAAACTATTAACATGTAAATAAAAGGCTTTTATGTGACGCGAGTACTTTGTCTTAATCGCTCACTCTACATTTTACAGCTGAACTCAAGTCAGGCAGATAAATACACAGTTCAGACATGTAAATGTGACTTTTACCTGCCAAAAGGTATGCAATTTTGTTTAGTCTTGTAATTCAGGCAGCCCAGCTAGACAGCACAGCCTGGTCCTAGACCTCCACTGCAAGTAAGCAGTACAGCTTGGTCCAGGACACACCCAAAGCCTGCTGATTGGGCACTGGAGGCGCAGCAGCACATTAGCAACATCATCCCTGGCCGGGGGAAACAGGAACAACTGGCAGGTGGTGGGGAGACGCCTTCTTTTGAAGTTTGGTGGAAGAGGTATTTGCTTTAGTCTGGTGGGTGGAGGCATGATCTCTCAGGTGCTGTCTTGAAAAATGTTTTGGGAAAAAAATTCTACCAATACACACCAAACTGAGCATTTTCAGAGGGCCCCCAGGGCTCTGCACTATCAGGAGATGGACTAGGGACAGTGGAAAGAGGCAGGATCAAAGAGCCGTTTTATACAATACAGAGAATTAACCCCTTAGGTTCTACAGTAAGTATAACAAGCATGCTTTATTGCATATACAGACTGATTTTACTATTGTGGGTTTACCTACAGGGCTCCAAATCAGTGTACCGCCTCGCTGCCAGTATCATGTGATCGCTGTGACCAATCATAGCAGATCACATAACAATTGTAAACAATGAATGGCTTCGATTAATGCCATTCATTGTGTAGATCTCTGTGATTGGTCACAGTGATCACATGGTACAGACAGGGCCAATCACAGCCCATCTGTACCATGTGATTAGCTGTGGCCAATCACAGCTGATTACAACAATATGCACTGAATGAATCTATTTCATTCAGTAAAAATGCTTGCTTATAATTGTGAAATTCACTACTATAAGCAATCATAGTGTGTAAAAATATCTTTTATTTTTCAAAAAATTGTGACAAAAAATTACAACTTCAAAAAACGTGTCATGCCTCTTACTAAATACTTTGGACAGTCTACTTTGCAAAAAGGGGACATTTGGGGGATATTTGTACTGTTCTGGCATTTTCAGACCTTAAGAAATGAGATCAGCATATCAGGATTGATCAATTTTCAGATATCTACACCATAGTTTGTGGACTCTAAAACTTTCCTACAGACGAAATAATATACACTGATTTGGATTATTTTCACCAAAGAAGTATAGCATTTTGGCCTAAATTTTATAACAGAACCAAAACACACCAACATTGTTGGCCTTTATTTGTATATTTAGCAAAAAAATAAAAAAACCCAGTAGTGATTATATATCACCAAAAGAAAGCTCTATTTGTGTGAAAAAAAATGAAAAAATGTCATACGAGTACAGTGTTGCAAGACCGTGCAATTGTCATTTAAATTGTGACAGCTCTGAAAGCTGAAAATTAGCCTGGGCAGGAAGGGGGTAAAAGTGTCCGGGCATTGAAGTGGCTAAAAACACATTTTAACCACTTCCCTCAAATGGACGTACCTGTATATCCTTGGGTTGAAGTAGTTATACCAGGGCCATGGCTGCAGCAGTCATGGCCCTGGTATCAATTTTTTCAGCAGGCGATGCTAAAAAAAGTAAAAGCGATCCAAAGCGGCTAAATAGCTACTGGATCGTTTACATGCAGTGGAATTGGGAGAGTTTTTGTACCATAATTTGTCGCCATTCCATGGGCGTACCCAATTTTAAACTGAGACATGTTAGTTACCTATCAGTGTATTTTTCCCCCAAAAATTGCGTTTGAAAAAACACAGCGCAAATATCATGTGGGAAAAAAAATTTCAACACCCACCATTTTGTTTTTCAGGGCCTCTGCTTAAAAAAATATATAACGTTTGGAGATTCAGTAATTTTCCAGCAAAAAAAGCAGATTTTTACAGTTATGTGTGAAATGTCAGATTAGGCTGAGGAAGCAAGTGGTCAAGCTTTTTAATATAATTACAGGTCACCTGGAAATTCTTAATCTTATTTGTACAATGTAACACAAGCTTTCTGTTGCATATTTTCCTGATCATTTTTTCTATTCAGGTAAGTACGTGTTTCCTTAAGTGGCTGTCATTCAACATTCTTGCTGTACAGCTTCTGAGAGAAAAATTACTGATAGTGTAAACTGCCTACTGTATAGACTGCGCTGTACTTACTTGTTATCCACAGTTACTAAGTTATATCAGAAAACACAGTCTGCATATATAATGAACAAGTATGGCTGCCTCCATGTATATGGACAAACAAGGTTTTTAGTACCCAAACATGGTAATGAGATTTTATACATTAAACTGGTCACATTCTCATGCAGAAACCAACACTGCATATCATGCATGGATTTATTATGTGCCACCCCAAAATAACATCCATTGTAAATAACTATATGCCATGTGTGGTGATCTATGTGCCGGTCACTTTTCCACCATACGGACTTATTTTTCTGGAGAACACCAAGCTCCTAATCTCGAGAAACATTCATTGTGTTGAACGGCAGTTGATGCGTATCGTGGCACTTGAAATCATTTCTATGGTAACTCTGAATGCCGGAGAAGTTCATTGTGAAAGGGCAGCAATTTATAAAGCCATTGGAGTACTTGCAATGTGCTGCAGCATAGTTAAGGCCTCTCAGGCAGTTGCAGATTTGACGTCAGGAGCGCATTACTGCTCATTAACCAGAACGGACTGGAGAGTGGGGAATAAAAGGTCAAAGCTAGTCCGGGGGAGAGAGATTATAAATCCTAATATGTGTTATTTTATTTTCCAATATACAGAAGTGAGATGGGAGGGATCTGATGGGCTGTTGTGGTTTCCTAACTTTGCTCTTTAACTGAATAATGATGGAAATGCGTGAAAGGTGTTGGATGATGATCTCATGCTGGTGGGAACCTGAAGACGTCACAAGACAGATCTCATGGGAAACCCTTAAAGACAGGTTACAAAACTTTCACAACTTGCTCAGGACAGGCCAACATCAGAGGTGCGTAGTTCTACCCCCACAGGAGCCGTTGGCTTTAACTGGTTATCCCCCAAGCAGTACAGAAGACACCAGCCACCTAAGCAACAGTCCATTCACTCCAGGTGTCTAATAAACTGAGGTTCTTTTTGTGGTTTATTGCTGATAAAACAGGTAAGGGTTGGGGGACATGGGATTCTCCAAATCTGCTAGTACTTGAATTTAGAAGAAATGGCCGCACACCACTGTAGATCAAAATCCTTTTTATTTGGACATCCCAAAAACTACAGGAATCAGAATGCTGGGTAGACGCGTTTTGCACACTTCACGTGCACTTAGTCATTACAAGTACTTAGCCCTTAGAGCAGGGATATGCAATTAGTGGACCTCCAGTTGTTGCAGAACTACAAGTCCCATGAGGCAAAGCAAGACTGACACCCAGAGGCAGAGGCATGATGGAACTTGTAGTTTTGCAACAGCTGGAGGTCCGCGTATTGCACAGCCCTGACTTAGAGGATAGTCTTCTCCTTAAGCAACTATGAATATTGGACAGTCTAAGGCTCTCACAGCTGGGGACCACGAGGCAAGTCTCTTTGGCATCTGGTTACCCTGCACCACTGCACAGTTATTGCTACCCAGTGCAATCTCAGGAAGACTGCACAGTACAGGAGGGCACTCTTCTCTAAATGCACAATCCAGGACACCGGTGAAGATGGGAAATGGACACTATCTGAGACCCTATAAGAGCTGTCTCAGTCCAAGCTACTTCTGACTAGGGATGAGCCGAACACCCCCCGGTTCGGTTCGCACCAGAACCCGCGAACGGACCGCAAGTTCGCACGAACGTTAGAACCCCATTGACGTCTATGGGACTCGAACGTTCGAAATCAAAAGTGCTCATTTTAAAGGCTAATTTGCATGGTATTGTCCTAAAAAGGGTTTGGGGACCCGGGTCCTACCCCAGGGGACATGTATCAATGCAAAAAAAACTTTTAAAAACGGCCGTTTTTTCGGGAGCAGTGATTTTAATGATGCTTAAAGTAAAAAAAAAAAAGTGAAATATTCCTTTAAATATCGTACCTGGGGGGTGTCTATAGTATGCCTGTAAAGTGACGCGTGTTTCCCATGTTTAGAACAGTCCCTGCACCAAATGTCATTTTTAAAGGAAAAAATCTCATTTAAAACTGCTTGCGGGTTTAATGTCATGTCGGGTCATGGCAATATGGATGAAAATCAGTGAGACAAACGGCATGGGTACCCCCCAGTCCATTACCAGGCCCTTTGGGTCTTGTATGGATATTAAGGGGAACCCCGCACCCAAATTAAAATAAGGAAAGGTCCCTATATACTCTGAACAGCAGTATACAGGCGGTGCAAACAAGACAGGGACTGTAGGTTTGTTGTTAAGTAGAATCTGTTTGTAATTTTGAACATTTTTAATGTGTTTAGCTCCAGCCAAAAAATCTTTTCTAAGCTTTTTGGAAAACATAGGGAAGGGTTATCACCCCTGTGACATTTGTTTTGCGTCTTTCCTCCTCTTCAGAAGATTTCACCTCACTTTTTTGTCCCAATGAAAAATGTTTTTTGAAAATTTGTGTTTTTTTGTGGAACAAGGATTGGAAAGCATCAGTGGAAAGGAAAAATTGTTTTCCCATATTAACTCTTACAGGAGAGAATTTCCCTTCCTTAGGGGTAGATTTCATCTCACTTCCTGTTGTCTCCTTCCGTTTGCAAGTAGGAGTCGTTTGTAAGTTAGATGTTTGAAAGTAGGGTCCTACCCTATATACTCAGCAGAAATTTGGGCCTTAGGTGTTGCTGTGGCCAAAACACTGTAAGCCCTCACAGGGCCCTGCTGTGAAATATTAGATCAAGAATTGTAATTACATGCCCCTGTTGAACAGGAGCTGAAAAATTAGGCCTTAGGCACTGGTGCTGGTGCCACAACACTGCAACCCCTCACAGACACTCTAGTTGGAACGCAGGAACGAGCCCTGCTGCAAAGTATTGCATCAAAAATTGTAATTACACGCCCCTGTTAGACAGGGGCAGAAAAATTGGGTCTTAGGCACTGGTGCTGGTGCCACAACACTGCAACCCCTCACAGACACTCTAGTTGAAACGCAGGAACAAGCCCTGCTGCAAAGTATTGCATCAAAAATTGTAATTACACGCCCCTGTTAGACAGGGGCAGAAAAATTGGGTCTTAGGCACTGGTGCTGGTGCCACAACACTGCAACCCCTCACAGACACTCTAGTTGGAATGCAGGAACAAGCCCTGCTGCAAAGTATTGCATCAAAAATTGTAATTACACGCCCCTGTTAGACAGGGGCTGAAAAATTGGGTCTTAGGCACTGGTGCTGGTGCCACAACACTGCAACCCCTCACAGACACTCTAGTTGGAATGCAGGAACGAGCCCTGCTGCAAAGTATTACATCAAAAATTGTAATTACACGCCCCTGTTAAACAGGGGCTGAAAAATTGTGCCTTAGGCACTGGTGGTGGCGCCCAGAACCAAAAATGTTCTTACAAGCTATCAGCGTGATGATTGAGGAGGAAGAGGATAATTACTCAGGGATAGTCACTCAGCATCAGCATAGGCAGTCTTTGAAGGGATCTGAGATTTCAAAAAAAATTATTCGGTTACATCTGCATCAGGTGCTTGGTAGCTGGTGGTGATCCAAGACTGATTCATTTTTATGAAGGTCAGCCGATCGACCGAGTCGGTGGACAGACGCACCCTGTGATCGGTTACCACGCCTCCAGCAGCACTGAATGTGCGTTCCGAAAGAACGCTGGATGCAGGACAGGCCAGTAGCTCAATTGCATACTGTGCAAGCTCTGGCCAGTGATCCATCCTCAAGACCCAGTAACCCAGAGGATTTTCGGTGGGAAAGGTGTCCAAGTCTGATCTTGCCCCTAGGTATTCCTGCACCATGTAAAACAGACGCTGGCGATGGTTGCTGGAACCGATCATACCTTGGGGCTGCGGACCAAAAAATTGTCTGAACGCATCGGTCAGACGGCCACCTTCTCCACCGCTCCTTCTTTGACTGACCGAAGCCTCAGCAACACGTTGTCCAGAAACAGGAGTTTGTAACCTCCCAGTCTCTGGGAACGCGTTGCACAGACCTTTCTGCAAGGCCTCCCGAAGATGTTTCATCCTCTGCTCCCTCTGCGATGGCAAGATAAGGTCCGCAACCTTACCCTTGTAACGTGGATCAAGGAGGGTTGCCAGCCAGTATTGGTCCTTCTCCTTGATACCACGAATACGAGGATCCTTACGCAGGCTTTGCAGGATCAGGGAGGCCATGCAGCGTAGGTTTGCTGAGGCATTCGGTCCGGAGTCCTCTGGGTCACTAAGGACAACAACGTCCGCAGCCACCTCCTCCCAGCCACGTACAAGTCCATGTGTTCCTTGGGACTGATCCCTTAAAGACTGCTGATGCTGAGTGCCAGGCTCCACCTCCATACTGACACAATCTTCCTCCTCCTCCTCCTCCTCCTCCTCCTCGTCCTCTTCCTGTGTGATCGGCGGGCACGCAGGAACACTGTCTGGATAAAGGGGGCCTTGAGAGCTAAGGAAGTCCTCCTCTTCCTGCCTCTGTTCTGCCTCAAGTGCCCTGTCCATTATCCCACGCAGCGTGTGCTCCAACAGGTGGACAAGGGGGACAGTGTCACTGATGCATGCACTGTCAGTGCTCACCATCCTCGTGGCCTCCTCGAATGGTGACAGGACAGTGCATGCATCCCTGATCATGGCCCACTGGCGTGGGGAAAAAAAACCAAGGTCCCCTGACCCTGTCCTGGTGCCATAGTCGCACAGGTACTCATTGATGGCCCTCTGCTGCGTGTGCAGCCGCTGCAGCATGGCCAACGTCGAGTTCCACCTGGTGGGCATGTCACAGATTAGGCGGTTCTTGGGCAGGTTAAACTCCTTTTGGAGGTCCGTCAGCCGAGCACTGGCATTATATGACCGGCGGAAATGCACAGAGACTTTCCTGGCCTGCCTCAGGACATCCTGTAAGCCCGGGTACCTGCCCAAGAACCGCTGCACCACCAAGTTAAGGACGTGAGCCAAACAGGGCACATGGGTCAGTTGTCCCTGTCGGAGGGCAGAGAGGAGGTTGGTGCCATTGTCGCAAACCACCATTCCTGCCTTAAGTTGGCGTGGCGTCAACCACCTCTGAACCTGCCCCTGCAGAGCTGACAGAACCTCTGCCCCAGTGTGGCTCCTGTCCCCCAAGCACACCAGCTCAAGCACCGCATGGCATCTTTTGGCCTGCGTACTTGCGTAGCCCCTTGAACGCCTACGGAGCACCGCTGGTTCCGAGGAAGAGGCCATGGAGGAAGAAGAAGAGGAGGGGGTGGAGGAGAGAGGTGTGTCACAATCAGCATTTTGGAGGCGTGGTGGCGGAACAACCTCCAACACTACTGCACCTTGTCCTGCATCCTTCCCAGCTGCCAGCAGAGTCACCCAATGCGCCGTGAAACTTAAGTAACGTCCCTGTCCATGCCTGCTGGACCATGAGTCAGCGGTAATATGCACCTTACCGCTGACCGCCCTGTCCAGCGAGGCATGGACATTGCCTTCCACATGCCGGTAGAGAGCCGGAATCGCCTTCCGTGAGAAAAAGTGGCGTTTGGGTACCTGCCACTGAGGAACCGCACATTCCACAAACTCACGGAAGGGGGCAGAGTCTACCAACTGAAAAGGCAGCAGTTGAAGTGCTAGCAATTTTGCCAAGCTAGCATTCAACCGCTGGGCATGTGGATGGCTGGGAGCAAACTTCTTTCGGCGGTGCAGCAGCTGGGGCAGGGAAATTTGCCTGGTACAATCTGACGTCGGTGTACCCAAAGCAGATTGCCCATAAGTACTTGGCTGTGACACACCTAATTCTACACCTTCATTCCTCTCACTGCAGGTCGCAGAGAGGACTGAAGGTCTAGTGGGGTTGGAAATCTCAGCTGATGAGGAGCAAGGAGAGATCGTCTTTGTTCTTTGGTGTGGGTCTTTTAGATACGCTTGCCAACGAACTGCATGGCAGGTCAACATATGTCTGGTCAAGCATGTGGTACCCAAGCGGGAGATGTTTTGGCCACGCGAGATACGCTTGAGACATATATTGCAAATAGCAGCGGTGCGATCTGATGCACTCGTCTCAAAAAAGGCCCACACCAAAGAACTTTTTGAATAACGCGCAGAGACTGCAGCGCCCTGCACATGTGGAGCTTTGGGGTGTGATGCAGTCAATGTGCTGCCCTTAGGCTGGCCCCTGGAGGGCATCCTGCCTAGTTGGTGATGTGCCACCTCCTCCTCCTCCTCCTCCTCCTCCTCTCTCCTATCAGGCACCCACGTTGAGTCAGTGACCTCATCATCCCCTCCCTCCTCATCACTGGAGCAAACCTGGCAGTATGCTGCAGCAGGGGGAGCATGACTGCCAGATTGCTGTCCTTCTTGGGCACCCCCTCTGTCCGTGCTCATGTTACTGCCTTCATTGAGCTCAGTATCATCATCAGAGCCTTCCAAACGCTGGGCATCCTCCTGGAGCATGTACCCAACACTGTGGTCAAACAGTTCGAGGGAATCCTCAGGAGGACATGGTGGGGCTAGGGAAGGAGTCACTGATGACATTGAGCTGAGGGAAGAGGCCGCTGCTTTGCCAGACAAAGCACCCTGGGCATGGGTGAGAGAGGATGAGGAGGATGAGGACGGCTTGGTCATCCACTCGACCAAGTCTTCCGCATGTTGCGGCTCAACACGGCCAGCTGCCGAAAAAAAGGCCAAGCGTGTCCCATGGCCACGTGCTGATGAGGATGCACCGTCTCCACGACCAGCACTAGACACAGAGCCTGCTTGCCCTCTCTTATTGGCTTGTGACTGTCTGCCTCTCCTTCTTGGCCTTCCAGACATACTAATGGCCTGTAGCTGCACTAAGCTGGGATAGAACACCTGTAATTTTCTTCAGGTAGCTTTATATACTGTAACCAGACAAGCCTGCCTGTCAGTAGGAAGATAACAGGAACGGATCTAGCTGAACACTGTGAGCAGGACGCACTGCACTGAATGTAAATAGCAGGAACGGATCTAGCTAAACACTGTGAGCAGGACGCACTGCACTGAATGTAAATAGCAGGAACGGATCTAGCTGAACACTGTGAGCAGGACGCACTGCACTGAATGTAAATAGCAGGAACGGATCTAGCTGAACACTGTGAGCAGGACGCACTGCACTGAATGTAAATAGCAGGAACGGATCTAGCTGAACACTGTGAGCAGGACGCACTGCACTGAATGTAAATAACAGGAACGGATCTAGCTGAACACTGTGAGCAGGACACACTGTACTAAATGTAAATAGTCTAGCTGCCTGACCGTGGTACTAATAGGATCAAAAAGAACACCTGTAATTTTCTTCAGGTAGCTTTATATACTGTAACCAGACAAGCCTGCCTGTCAGTAGGAAGATAACAGGAACGGATCTAGCTGAACACTGTGAGCAGGACGTACTGCACTAAATGTATATAGCAGGAACGGATCTAGCTGAACACTGTGAGCAGGACGCACTGCACTGAATGTAAATAGCAGGAACGGATCTAGCTGAACACTGTGAGCAGGACGCACTGCACTGAATGTAAATAGCAGGAACGGATCTAGCTAAACACTGTGAGCAGGACGCACTGCACTGAATGTAAATAGCAGGAACGGATCTAGCTGAACACTGTGAGCAGGACGCACTGCACTGAATGTAAATAGCAGGAACGGATCTAGCTGAACACTGTGAGCAGGACGCACTGCACTGAATGTAAATAACAGGAACGGATCTAGCTGAACACTGTGAGCAGGACACACTGTACTAAATGTAAATAGTCTAGCTGCCTGACCGTGGTACTAATAGGATCAAAAAGAACACCTGTAATTTTCTTCAGGTAGCTTTATATACTGTAACCAGACAAGCCTGCCTGTCAGTAGGAAGATAACAGGAACGGATCTAGCTGAACACTGTGAGCAGGACGTACTGCACTAAATGTATATAGCAGGAACGGATCTAGCTGAACACTGTGAGCAGGACGCACTGCACTGAATGTAAATAGCAGGAACGGATCTAGCTGAACACTGTGAGCAGGACGCACTGCACTGAATGTAAATAGCAGGAACGGATCTAGCTAAACACTGTGAGCAGGACGCACTGCACTGAATGTAAATAGCAGGAACGGATCTAGCTGAACACTGTGAGCAGGACGCACTGCACTGAATGTAAATAGCAGGAACGGATCTAGCTGAACACTGTGAGCAGGACGCACTGCACTGAATGTAAATAGCAGGAACGGATCTAGCTGAACACTGTGAGCAGGACGCACTGCACTGAATGTAAATAACAGGAACGGATCTAGCTGAACACTGTGAGCAGCACGCACTGCACTGAATGTAAATAGCAGGAACGGATCTAGCTGAACACTGTGAGCAGGACGCACTGCACTGAATGTAAATAACAGGAACGGATCTAGCTGAACACTGTGAGCAGGACACACTGTACTAAATGTAAATAGTCTAGCTGCCTGACCGTGGTACTAATAGGATCAAAAAGAACACCTGTAATTTTCTTCAGGTAGCTTTATATACTGTAACCAGACAAGCCTGCCTGTCAGTAGGAAGATAACAGGAACGGATCTAGCTGAACACTGTGAGCAGGACGTACTGCACTAAATGTATATAGCAGGAACGGATCTAGCTGAACACTGTGAGCAGGACGCACTGCACTGAATGTAAATAGCAGGAACGGATCTAGCTGAACACTGTGAGCAGGACGCACTGCACTGAATGTAAATAGCAGGAACGGATCTAGCTGAACACTGTGAGCAGGACGCACTGCACTGAATGTAAACAGCAGGAACGGATGTAGCTAAACACTGTGAGCAGCACGCACTGCACTGAATGTAAATAGCAGGAACGGATCTAGCTGAACACTGTGAGCAGCACGCACTGCACTGAATGTAAATAGCAGGAACGGATCTAGCTGAACACTGTGAGCAGGACGCACTGCACTGAATGTAAATAGCAGGAACGGATCTAGCTGAACACTGTGAGCAGCACGCACTGCACTGAATGTAAATAGCAGGAACGGATCTAGCTGAACACTGTGAGCAGGAAGCACTGTACTGAATGTAAATAGCAGGAACGGATCTAGCTGAACACTGTGAGCAGGACACACTGCACTGAATGTAAATAGTCTAGATAGAAGATAACAGGAACGGATCTAGCTAAACTGAATACAGTGTATATATATATATGCAACACCTGGGATGCATATATATACACAATACACTGTAAGTGCAGCTAACTGACTGACTGTTCTGCCTAATCTATCTAACTCAAATCAAATGACACTGTCTCTCTCTCTCTCTATCGCTCAGCACACCGGAACACACACTACACAGGGCCGCCGTGCAGGCGGCCTTATATAGTGTGGGGTGTGTACTAAATCCCCTGAGCCATAATTGGCCAAAGCCACCCTGGCTTTGGCCAATTACAGCTCTCTCTACTGACGGCGCTGTGATTGGCCAAGCATGCGGGTCATAGTGCATGCTTGGCCAATCATCAGCCAGCAATGCACTGCGATGCCGCAGTGAATTATGGGCCGTGACGCGCCACACGAATTTGGCGCGAACGGCCCATATCGTTCGCAATTCGACGGACGGTCGAACAGCCGATGTTCGAGTCGAACATGGGTTCGACTCGAACACGAAGCTCATCCCTACTTCTGACACTTCTGGCACAGTATCTCACAGAAGTGAGTACATCCCTCACATTTTTGTAAATATTTTATTATATCTTTTCATGTGACAACACTGAAGAAATGACACTTTGCTACAATGTAAAGTAGTGAGTGTACAGCTTGTATAACAGTGTAAACTTGCTGTCCCCTCAAAATAACTCAACACACAGCCATTAATGTCTAAACCGCTGGCAACAAAAGTGAGTACACTAGACATGTGCACTGCTGAAAAGTGTGTTCGTTTTCGTATCAATTGTTTTCTTTTTTTTTTTTTTCGTTTTTCGGGTCATTCGTTATGATCACAATTCGTAATTTCAAACATTTGTAAATTCATAAATTCTAAATAATAACTAACTAATGATAACTAACTAATAAATTAAAGGTATTGGAATTTCCTTTAAAATTTGGCTGTTAGTGAACGTAACGAATACGAATTTATCCGAAGGTACGAATTATCCGAAATAACGAATGTCATATCTAAACAAATGGAACGGATCAAGTTAATAATAAACATTTTTTATTATTATTGTTATTTATTATTAATTTGTTACGTTCCATTAGTTTAGATACGGCATTCGTTATTTTGTATAATTCGTAACTTCGGATAAATTTGTTATGTTCACTAACAGCCAAATTTGAAATGAAATTCCAATACCTATAATTTAATAGTTAGTTATAATTTCAGATTTTCAAATTTTGGGGTTTTTGTATTTTCGAATTTACGAATGTTCAGAAAAATTTGTTAAACGGGTTTTCGTTAATTCGGATGTTTCCTAATTAACAAATTAGTCTAAATTCGTTAAAATAACTAATTCGGAATGAAACGAATTGCACAAGTCCAGAGTACACCCCTAAATGAAAATGTCCAAATTGGGCCCAAAGTGTCAATATTTTGTGTGGCCACCATTATTTTGTAGCACTGCCTTAACCCTCTTGGGCATGGAGTTCACCAGGGCTTCACATGTTGCCACTGGAGTCCTCTTCTTCTCCTCCATGACGACATCACAGAGCTGGAGGATGTTAGAAACCATGTGCTCCTCCACCTTCTGTTTGAGGATGCCCCACAGATGCTCAATAGAGTTTAGGTCTGGAGACATGCTTGGCCAGTCCATCACCTTTACCCTCAGCTTCTTTAGCAAGGCAGTGGTTGTCTTGGAGGTGTGTTTGGGGTCTTATCATGTTGGAATATTGCCCTGCAGCCCAGTCTCCGAAGGGAGGCGATCATGCTCTGCTTCAGTATATCACAGTACATGTTGGCATTCACGATTTCCTCAATGAACTGTAGCTCCCCAGTGCCAGTATCACTCATGCAGCCCCAGACCATGACACTACCACCACCCTGTTTGACTGTAGGAAAGACACTCTTTGTACTCCTCACCTGGGTGCCGCCACACACGCTTGACACCATCTGAACCAAATAAGTTTATCTTGGTCTCATCAAACCACGGGACATGGTTCCAGTAATCCATGTCCTTAGTCTGCTTGTCTTCAGCAAACTGTTTGCAGGCTTTCTTGTGCATCATCTTTAGAAGAGGCTTCCTTCTGGGACAACAGCCATGCAGACCAATTTGATGCAGTGTGCGGAGTATGGTCTGAGCACTGAAAGGCTGACCCCCCACCCTTTCAACCTCTGCAGCAATGCTGGCAGAACTCATACGTCTATTTCCCAAAGACAACCTCTGGATATGGTGCTGAGCACCTGCATTTAACTTCTTTGGTCGACCATGGCGAGGCCTGTTCTGACTGGAACCTGTCCTGTTAAACCGCTGTATGGTCTTGGCCACCGTGCTGCAGCTCAGTTTCTGGGTCTTGGCAATCTTCTTATAGCCTTGGCCATATTTATATAGAGCAACAATTCCTTTTTTTTCAGATCTTCAGAAAGTTCTTTGCCATGAGGTGCCATGTTGAACTTCCAGTGACTAGTATGAGAGAGTGAGAGCGATAAAACCAAATTGAACACACCTGCTCCCCATTCACACCTGAGACCTTGTAACATTAACAAAGTCACATGACATCGGGGAGGGAAAATGGCTAATTGGGCCCAATTTGGACATTTTCACTTAGGGGTGTACTCACTTTTGTTGCCAGCGGTTTAGACATTAATGGCTGTGTGTTGAGTTATTTTGAGGGGACAACAAATTTACACTGTTATACAAGCTGTACACTCACTACTTTGTAGCAAAGTGTAATTTCTTCAGTGTTGTCACATGAAAAGATATAATAATTTATTTACAAAAATGTGAGGGTTGTACTCACTTTTGTGAGATACTGTATATGCCAAAAGCACATGTAGCACTAACTCACGGTGGAGCTGCTGGTTTAAAGCGGGCTGTTGCCGTCACCTTTGTTACCTCAATTTCACCAGAACCGGGTCTAGGGTCCCGTTGAGTTTAATGCCAGGTAGTGTAGACACCAGACACTTGAGTATCTTTTCCAATGCTTTAATAAGGGGTAACTGAAGGAAGCAGCAGGAAAGAGGTAGAAGATGAGTTGCAGGAAAGTTCAAATACCTTTTCTTGATGTAGTATTATGAATTGGAATCTTGTAGATGAATGTACTCTCCTTTTAGAGTTAAATCTTTGCCCGCCCGGATAGGTTTCTCTCACTAACCTAGCAACCGGCACGCAGCACGCACAAAAGTCTCTGCCACAGACTTGAATGGAATAGAAACCCGTACGATCCTCTGCCACAGGATGTAATGGTTTACGATGGACAGCAAACACAGCACTAGAACCTTTAAGCCGACCCGGCAGTACTATGCGGTAGGTTAACTTTAGGATGCGTCCTTCAACTGAGTCACCAGGCCCCTCTCCAGACCAGCACTCTGCATGGTCCTTCAATGACGGGTCCTCCCCTGGGATCTTCTCAGTTGTCCAGCTTCTTCCCTCTAGGATAGACAGCCCAGGACCATTCCCTCGCGGCTGTGGTAGGCCCCAGACAGGCTTCTGGGCCCACCCACACGCTGCAGCAACGTGGTCCTCCCGGCCGGAGGACCACGCGGTAGTACTCCTAACACATACCTGTCAGCCAGGAGGGCCAGCAGGTGGAAGGAAAGAACCCTAGAACATGGCGTCTGCCCCATAAATACCCTCTCCCAGAATGCAACTCGGAGGACCACCTCCACTGAGTTATCTCCGGGACAGAAGAGCATCCATACGCTTCAGCACGTTGCCTTTCCAACACCGACCCATGGCAACAACGACACCCACAGGCACAGTGTGAAACTACATGCAACACAGCAAAACTGGAACAGAGGCTAAATCTGACTATGTATAAAACAGATAACCCACTAAATTTACCTATAAGCGGTAGATGAAAATCTACCAGCGCTACACACACAGTCACCAGGAATCAATTCAGGGCCATTAATCACCATGACAGCTGACACCTTTCAGCTTCCTCCGGACACAGTCCAGTGAGTGAGACAGTCCTTTTCTAGACCAGATCCCTTTGGTGAAGTCCTGCAGTCAACTCCAGATCACTTTCAGGTCCCAGCTCTGCCACCACTGAGACCTCACAGAACAGCAACATAGCCCACAGGCTGCCTCAGGGGCAATAGCCCATGAGGCTTGGAACTCTCCTCCATTGCTGGAGAAAGACAATTGCTTCAGACTATTTATCAGCTTCCCAGCCACCATCTGAGCACACCTCCCAAGGGATTGGCTAAGTCCTGATCAATATTCAGGCTTATTTGAATTTTCCCTCCCTAAGCTCTAGATTAAACTTCTTCTAGATGCAGCAAACTCCCAGCCTTTAAAACCCTGAAAAGACCAGACCAAACAATCACTGCTCCCTTGATTGTAGAAGAAGGTAAAAACTAAATCTACCTAGCATCCTACGCTAGGAGAGTGTTACAGGTGCTTGTGTGCTTCGCCCATCCATAGCAAAAACAGGAACGCTCAGGTAACCCAATCATTTAAGTTTATGGCTGAAGCTGGACCTAAAGACATCTTCACACAGTAATGCTTCATATCCAACCATCCTCTGATGTCCAAGGCTAGGTTTATTCAGTGACAGCTAAAGTCTCTTTGGTTGATGTGGATGACATTTTCTTCCACTTATGAAAGTGAGGCCAACTGACACTTATCTACACACAGTTTCTACCCTGCAAATAAAAATGCATACAATTCTATATATTTTCTTTTTTTTTTTTTTGCTTAAAGTAAAAGTAATCCCTTCTATCCTTTACAACCAAGGAAGTCGTTAATTTAGTTTCTTTTTGATCTGCAGTTGCCATGGTGCTGCACATGTGATCAGCTTTGGCACCTCTTAATGTATCAGAGGATTATTGGTACAATTCAAAGACATCTGGGCCAGAGCGCCAGTTTCCATGCCTTCCAGGTAATTTGTAGTAAAGCATGCTCTCTTTTTTATCAGAGGAAATCTCACAGTGAGAATTCCCCTCAAGTTCACGCATGGCAGCTTCTGAAAAGTGACCTGTGATGGACTGCTCTTTAGAGTGCGGCTAAGCAGCCACTGTCAGGTGGTCCGGAGACGAACCTGCAGCCTCCTGAATGCCTGGTTTTTTTTTTTAGCTTCTTTTTTTCTACTAAGTGGTGATTCCTAATTGGACTAAAGTGCTGCAACCATAAGCAAAGCATTTAGCTGACGATCGCAGCGTGGCCCCCTTGACTTGAGTTGGCAAATTTGACATGTCAACTTAGCAAGCCCAGTTAGATTTGCATTGTGCTGGCATGTGCACAGCCCCACATCTGTATGGTAGCTTTTAGGAGGGCGGTCGGGATGGGAGAGGGGGCAGTAAAATCGGCAGTTTTTGCTGCCCATGTGAAAGAGGCCTGAGACAGTTGCCCCCCTTGGTATATTTCCCCTCACCCCTAGTTCTGGCAATAACTATGGATTTTCTCTCACTCTCTTTTTTCAGTGTCAATGGGTTCCGGTTCAGATAGAGTGCTGAATTGTATTTATGAAGCCAGCAGTAAAATCTTCACAAATGTTCTGACCCTTTCCCACTATATCCAACACAAAGGGAAAAAAAGCTTTTACCTAGAGATACATCCCAACCTATTTACCTGCCAGTCTGATGTCTATCGCTGCCGGTATTGGTAGAATGGAGGTGTGCAATTATTTGGGTACACACAGTTCCTGTTCATTATAGTACACAACGTGTCTACAATAAAAATGTAACAAGAATCTACAAAACTCCCTAAAAACCTTCAAAAACAAACATGCCAAGACACAAGACTCTGCACATCTCTCTTCAGCTTTGCAGACTGTTGCAAAGGCTCCTTGAGGTAATGAATAATTATCATTTCTAGCAGCCACCTCCGGCTATGCTTACCTCGAAAAATCAAATATGCAAAATACACCGGCATTACTGAACAGCAATTTAATAGCAGACGCACTCTGTAAACAACTGGCGGAGGAAGATTGCACGGTGGTACAATGCTGCCCTCCTGTGGTAAAGAAACATTAATGCAGCTCAGTTTTGTACTGTACTGAATTAGACAGAAATAACAGAAAAAAAAATATAGCTTAACACCCAATACTTTTATGCGCTAGTGCGATGGAGGAATGCCACACTCAATGTTCCGGATACAGGAAAATACAAATACTATTATATTTGTGAAGACCCCCTATGTAAACAAATAATTATTTGGCACCATATACAGATGCTACCATTCGTGACAGAAAACCTCCGACTCCCACAAAAAACAACTCAATACATGAAACAATGTGAAAATTAAAAACAAAATCAATAATAATTAAAAAAAATATATTAGCTAAAATTAATAATTAAATAATTAAAGAATAAATATAGAATGTCCACTCCCTGTGTCCGATTAGGACCCCCAAAGGGCAATCAACTTTAAATATAGATGTATATAATATATATGTGCATAAATCCCACATGCGGTGCTCCCGGACCACCAAATAGCCGAAAGTGCCACCTCCTTAGCATATTTCAAGGATCTCTAAAAGCAAGAGATCAAAAGGGCTTAGACACATAAATAAGATCACTCCAGAGTCCACTGCCACTTTCCGGCCTCATCCGGTCAATCCACAATTTACAAGGATACCGACCTTTTTCCAGGGATAGTAGGAAGAGAACAATAGGAAACCGTAGAGTATTACTGATAAAACTCCCAAGTTATTATATATAAAATATACTCACAAGCATCACAGGGTACACAAAGCATATAACACCTTGCAGATCTACATCTGCAGGCGTGATGATGTCACAGGCCGCTAGCCCCACCTAATGCGTTTTGTATACTATGAGACTTCTTCAGGTTACACGTGATAAATTGGGAGTTTTAGCAATACTACTCTATGGTTTCCTGTTGTTCTCTGCCCACTATCCTTGAGGAAAGTTGGGTATCCTTGTGGATTGATCAGACGAGGCTAGAAAGTGGCAGTGGACTCTGGAGTAACCTCATTTATGTGCTTTTGATCTCTTGGAGATCATTGAAATCTGGTAAGAAGGTGGCACTTTCAGCTATCTGGTTGTCCCAGAGCATTGCATGAAGGATTGATCTATATTGAAATTTGAATGCCGTTTGGGGCCCTAATTGGACACTGGGAGAGGACTATGTTTTTTCTTTTATTATTATAAATTTTTTTTCTTTAATTTTCACATTGTTTCATGTACTGAGTTGTTTTTTGTGTGGGAGTCTGAGATTTTATATCATGATAGTATCATCTGTATATGGTGCCAAAATTATTAATTCACATAGAGGTCTGCACACCGTTTATGTGAGAAAAAAAAAAAATATGTGGGTTGTCACTGCTGTTGAGTGTGCCCATGATGACTGTCTCACCCAAAAAGAAATACAATTTAAAAAAACTTACAATCAGACTTTTACTTTACATGTTTGTAGCTGATTGCAAAGTACTACAGCCAGGCCTTTAGAATGTTTAGACGTCCAGCAATGATAGCCCCCACAATTTTCTCATGACAGGCACACTTTAGGTTATACTCAACCCTTAATTAGGGGTCTTTGTCTTGTTTGATGCTTTCAAAATATGCTCATTAATGTGCATAACACAATCCAGGGTTCCAATATCTACAGTACCTCCAAGGGTGATGCATCTACAATTAAGAGGCCAGTTTATCCACTGTTCGAGTTTATAAAGACTCTGCACCAAAATGCTTATTATTTAAATGGTTTCTCCTCCAAATGGTGTTGTTTCAAACATAAGTGAAGCCTGATGAGCTGAGATACCATGTGGATTTTTCTCCAGCAGTGAGATCTCCCCACCATGTTTCCTTGCTTAATTTCCACCCACCTTTGTGTGCTCTGCATAGGTGTGTGCAGTCTATTGCTTAGGGTGTGCACCACAAAGCTCAAACCCCACATGCCTGTGTGTGTATATACAATATACGTATATATATATATACACACACACACTCACACATATACACTCTTATACTGTAAATCAATGTAAACAGAGATTTTAAAATAGATGGTGTCAGATAAGCAGAAATTGGTGTCAGTAGTTTTTATTATTATTTTAGAATTTTTTAGAAGCCCTATTGGGGGGCTTTGGTGAAATATCAGGGATCTGAAGAGATCCCTGATGTCTCACTTTTGAAACAGTGTTTATTCCGAAAAGAAAGGGGTCGATAAATGACATATTTACTGGCTCTTTCCCCTGCTCTCCATCATGAAACATCTCCCATAGCAACTGGTGGGAGAGAAGGGAAGCTGTCAGCGCTGTGGGGGGACACAGGGGCAGCAGGGGAAATCTGCGCCGCATGGGGTGATTAGGGTGTGCCCAGGCACATCCGGCACACCCTGTGTGCACACCTATGTTGCTCTGGCTGCTCCTGTTAGACCTCATCTGGAGCCATAAAATATAAAAGTTGGGCATATTTGCCCACCCTGAGGAGCCACATGTGCTGCGCTCGGCCACCCACAGAAACCAATGGTTGTTTGTGACTATACACTGGTACGTGCATAAAAACATGCATGTGTACAGACTTACAGCCCTAGGCACAGATAGTCTATGTCCAAGAGCGTATAGCCTCTGATTTCTAAGGACAGCTGTACACATCGCCCGTTGCTCCAGGCCAGGGACATACACCCCAATTTTAGGTTCTACAGCCCTGGGCGCCATTGTGAGCCAGGCTTTTCATTCTCCATAATATAAAATGAATAAAACATCCAGCAGGAATAGTGAGAACTTTTCTTATAGCCCCAGGGGTCTGTGTACAAGAGGCCCCTCATTCTTCATAATATAAAACGAATAAAATATCCAGCAGGGATGGAAAGACTATTTTTCCAGCCCTAGAGGCCCATGTGTTTGAAGCCTTTCATTCTCCATAATATAAAATGAAGAAAATATCCAGCAGGGATGGCAAGAACTCCTCATTATGGGCACAGCAGGTGTGTAGACCGGGGAACTCAGCACACAGATCTCACCAATGGGGCCTTCGGGAGATAGAAGCAACTGCGAGATGGGTTACCTCTTTGCTATTGGTGCTGCTAAGCACGAAAAAAAACAATTTTTCTGCTTTGACAAATGAAGCAGAAAGTGAAACCATTGTAGGAATGGCAGAAGCAAGTATTCTTCAACTCGGCGCTCTTATGTCACTCTCCTCCCACCTTGCAGCTCTGCTACATGTCACATCTGTAATTGTCCAGTACAAGCAGATTAACATCTCAGGCAAAATTGCTTCCTTTCCAACAAGCTATAATCAATGTATCGCTGGTAATTTTCAACGAGGGTTTAATATCATGCTATTTAGTGATTACAAATCTCACATGGCATACATAGCCCCTCGGGTGATGCCAGTCGGGAAATCAGTCACTAAGCAAAGTAACAGAGATCTCAAATGGAAGAGATCATCCTCATCTCATATTTTAATTTTGCATAGTTGCTGAGAAGTTGAATAAAATACTGTTCAGCGTCTCCAGTGATAACATCTCTAAATTCCCACTTCCATCCAACTGCTGCAGCCAGCTATAAAAACCAGATGATGGTGTAACCCTCATCCAATGGATTGTCCATCACAGTGCATAAAAAATGGTAAGGGCTCTCTCACACAGGTGGGTGGGGTAGGGTAAAAACAGGCACTTTAGCCAAAGGCGTAACTAGATCCTTCAGGGCCCCAGTGCAAGAAACCATGAAGGGCCCCCCTAACCCCTCCTTCCATCCAAGCCCTGGGCTTCCAGTTCTGGGAAGATGTCCATGGACATCCTCCCATGTGCCGCCTGGGGTGCACATTTCAGCACGCTCTGTGACACAGCTGATCACAGATCATGATAAAGGGCTAACCACAGCGACCCTTTACCATGTGATCAGCTGATCACATGTAAACAGACTTGCCAGTTGTCGGCAGTCCTTTCTTCCCACAATGTGTCTGTTTGAGGAAAGAAGAGTCGTTAACCAGAAAGACAGTCAGTACATTGTTTACACTGATCATCAGTGCCCTGATGATCAGTGCTGCCTATCAGTGCTGCCTATCAGTGCTTATCCATGTCCATCTGTGCTGCCTATCAGTGCTGTCTATCAGTGCCCATTAATGCCGCCTATTAGTGCTCATCAGTGCTGCCTATCAGTGCCACCCATCAGTGCTCGTCAATGCCACCTATCAGTGCTCATCAATGCTGCCAATCAATGCTGTCTATCAGTGCCACATTAGGGATGGGCTATCTGTTCGAGTCAAACATGAGTTTGACTCGAACATTGGCTGTTCGCCCATTCGTCGAACAGCGAACAATTTGGGGTGTTCACGGCAAATTCTATGGGAGAAATCTAAAGTACTAAATTTAAAGGTTAATATGCAAGTTATTGTCATAAAAAGTGTTTGGGGACCTGGGTCCTGCCCCAGTGGACATATATCAATTTTTTAATAATGCTTAAAGTGAAACAATATTCCTTTAAATTTCATACCTGGGGGGGTGTCTATAGTATGCCTGTAAAGTAGAGCATGTTTCCCGTGTTTATAACAGTACGAGAGCAAAATGACATTTCTAAAGGAAAAAAAAGTCATTTAAAAGTGCTAGCTGGCGGCTATTAATGAATTGTCGGTCCTGACAATACACATAAAAGTCATTGAAAGTCATTGAAAAAAAAATGCGTGGGGGTCCCCCAAAATTTCATTACCAGGCCCTTCAGGTCTGGTATAGATATTAAGGGGAACTCCACGCCATAATTAAAAAAAAAAAAAAGGCGTGGGGTTCCCCCAAAAATACTCACCAGACCCTTATCCGAGCACACAACCTGGCAGGCCGCAGGAAAAGAGGGGGGATGAGAGAGTGCCCCCCCAAACCGTACCAGGCCACATGCCCTCAACATGGGGAGGATGTCCCCATGTTGATGGGGACAAGGGCCTCATCCCCACAACCCTTGCCCGGTGGTTGTGGGGGTCTGCGGGCGGGGGGTTTATCTGAATCTGGAAACCCCCTTTAACAAGGAGACCCCCAGATCCCGGCCCCCCCTATGTGAATTGGTAAGGGGTACATTATACCCCGCCATTTCACGAAAAGAAAGTGTCAAAATGTTAAAAAACCACTGGAGACGGCTTGAGACAAGTCCTTTATTAAAAAATTACAAAATAAAAAATAAAAAAAAGATTCCAGCAATGTAATCCAATAAATCCTTGCTCCTACTCCAGCGATGTAATCCAATTCTCAATCTCCAGCGATGGATGATCTCCAGCGACTCCATCGAGGAACACGCACAGGATCCTGCCTCCACTGGAGGCACCCAGCCAACGACGAAGCGCTAGCTTGACAGCTCTTATGTAGCTGAGGGCGGGGCCCGCTCCCGTCCCCATCTGACAAGTGGAAATGCCGGTGTTTCCCTGTGACATGTACGGGTGACCCTGCCCCCCTCTGATGCAACGGGAATCCTGCATTGCATCAGAGGGGGCGGGGTCACCCGTACACATCTGGTATGGATTTTTGGGGGGAACCCCATGCCATTTTTTTTTAAATTTTGGCGCGGAGTTCTACTTAATATCCATACCGGACCTTAAGGGGGACCTTTGGGGGACCCCCACACATTTTTTTTTTTCAATGACTTTCAATGACTTTTATGTGTATTTTCGTGACCGACAATTCATTAATAGCCGGCACTAGCGCTAGTACTTTTGAATTACATTTTTTTCCTTTAGAAATGTCATTTTGCCCTCGGATTGTTATAAACATGGGAAACATGCGCTACTTTACAGGCATACTATAGACACCCCCCAGGTACGAAATTTAAAGGAATATTTCACTTTTATTGTTTCACTTTAATCATTATTAAAATCACTGCTCCTGAAAAAATGGCCGTTTTTTAAAAACTTTTTTTTGCATTGATACATGTCCCTTGGGGCAGGACCCGGGTCCCCAAACACTTTTTATGACAATAACTTGCATATTAACCTTCAAAATTAGCACTTTTGATTTTTCATGTTCGTGTCCCATAGACTTTAGCAGTGTTTGTGTGTTCGAAATAATTTTTTGCCTGTTCGCATGTTCTGGATGCAAACCGAACAGGGAGGTGTTCGGCCCATCCCTATGCCACATATCAGTGCTCATCAATGCCCCCTACCAGTGCCACTTATCAGTGCTCATCAATGCCACCTATCACTGCCCATCAGTGCCACTTATCAGTGCCCATCAGTGCCCCCTACCAGTGCCCATCAGTGCCACTTATCAGTGCTCATCAACGCCGCCTATGAGCACTCATCAGCAAGACTCTGAGCTGAGAGCATCTCTCTCATAGTGCTCAGAGCCTGCACTGACAGTTCCCTCTCCCTCCTCCCTCGCACCAACAGGACAGGAGAGAGGCAAACTCAGCTGCTTAGATTCACAATTCCAGGGGTGCACACAGGTGGAGAGGGGCGGAAGGAGAAGGAACAGATTGGCTCTCTCCTGTCTTGTCCGTACGAGGGGGGGGGACTGTCAGCGCAGGCTCTGAGCTGTATGAGAGGTACGCTCTCAGCTCAGAGTCCTGCAGCAAGCAACCCCGCTGGGGCCCCCCTACAGTTGCGGAACGCTAGGACGGCGTATCCCCCTTCACAGCTCTCCCCAGCAGCCCATGCTAATACTAACATTACAGCCTTATAGGGCTGAACACATGTCGTGGCCATGATGTTTGCTTCACAGCCGCGCCATTTGTAACTCGGGCTGCAGCGTTTGCCCACTGAGTTTAATGGGAGCGCACTGCAATCGCTAGCCAAACGCTCAGCTCACAGTCGCGGTGTGCAGAAGCCCCCCTGGGATTTCAAAAAAATAAAAGGCGATGTTCAGACAGCAGGGATGCCTCCTTAACTGTCAACTGCTGCCCTACCACCCTCTAAAAAGCAATCCACCATGGAGACTTCCCTGCCATCAGAATAATACATTGATCAGCTCTGTAGTCTGTTGCGCTGATCGAGTGGGGAAAAAGTTGGGTGGTTGTACAGGAGTTAACTGGTAGATCGACTTCTCTACAACCTCCCTGTCCATACCTAGATCAAATTTCATCTGGTCCCTGCTGAACCGGCTGAATTTCAAGTCCAACCCTGATAGAGTAACATCATAGACTTGTGGGAGGAGCAGAGACAGACTACTAAAAGGAAAATCTCAGCATTGTGTATGGTTGGAGAAGGAGAGGAAGACACAAACTACTACAGGAAATCCCACCAATGTGGGAGGGGCAGAGACACAAACTACAGTGAAAAAAAGATTTTACCATTGTGGGAAGGACAGACACACAGACTACTGGAGGGAAGTCCAACATTTGTGGACGGGGCAGAGAAAGAACACAGTGGGAAGTGGGTGTGGCAGTCACACTGCAGCAGGGAAATCTTACCAGTGTAGGGGGCAGGAGACACAAACTACAATGGGGCTCAGCACAGTGGGAGGGGCAGTGACACAAAGTATGCAGGAAAATCTGACCACTGTGGGAGGGGCATAGAAACAAACCACTGTGGGTAAAATATGGGAATTCCACAGGTTAGGGCGCTTCCATCAGTCCTTTTGTTCTAACACACTGGCGTTAGGTGTATACAGATCAGCTCGTCGGTAGGGCTTCAAATAGATATTACAGAAAACAACCTTGGATTGTAAAATATTTCTCCTCGTTTTACATATGTTGATGTCAGTCTGCCCCCCGAAGTGTGTATATTCTTGGCGATTCTTGCAAATGTCGTGCTGCAACCACCTCGGCGAGGAATCTCATTAAGATTCCATCAGGGCAGACGCCTCGATTAGGCTCCGACTTTCATCAATTAACAGTCTTGTTCTGCAGCCAGAAGCGAGCGCTCGTCTAAATCACACCTTTGGCCCCAATAATGGCTGCTTAATGAGAAAATTTTCCACCGTTTTACAACTGTCAGATTTCGTCAGGCTGTTAATCTTAGTGTGAGCTTCTGGATTTCACAGCGTCACATAAACAAATTTATCGGTCCTTGGAAAACAGCGGTGCAAAGAGCCAAAGAGACAGCTGTAGTGTCTGATAGTGAGACAAGCCAATTACCCCACACAGCCCCCCCCCCAATTCCTCCAGAGATAGTCACCCCCCCCACTTCCATTCCAAGACCAAAGCTCATTGCGCCAAGACTGATGCATTTATAGGACAAGAGTGAGTAATATTAAAAAGACTCATTATTTCAAGAATATTTACTGGAACATTTCGGAACTTATTTTAAGCGCTACAATTCATTGTTATTTGAGGATTTAAGCAGTAGCATTTTAATTAACCACTTCCCACCCAAAGACGTTATATGACGTCTTTGACTTTCAGTGGGAATATCTGAATGATGCCTGCAGCCACAGGCATCATTCAGATATCCTTGTTTTCAGCCAGCGATTCTGTGCACCATAAGAACGATCATAGTGGCAGTTCATTCATCCGATGCTTCTCCAGGCTCTCCCAGGCCATCGGGGACCCGGAGAAATAATCGGCCGCCGCCGGATGACGACCATAGAGATTTCCGGTGACCAGATGGTCACCAGTCATCTCTATGACCGTCGGAGGCGTCAGCATGAGATTGTGGATTTTTTTTCCCGATCTAATGCTTTCCAGCCTGGAGCAGAGATGTGGGGTCTTATTGACCCGGCATCTCTCCATAAAGAGGACCTGTCACGAATGATTCCTATTACAAGGGATGTTTACATTGCTTGTAATAGGAATAAAAGTGATAAAAAAAAAAATGTAAAAGAAAGTGTAAAAATAAAAAATAAAAAATTTAAAAACGCCCCTGTCCCCGGTAGCTCGCGCTCAGAAGCGAACGCACGCGTAATTCCCGCCCACATATGTAAACGCTGTTCAAACCCCACATGTGAGGTATCGCCGCATGCGTTAGAGCACAAGCAACAATTCTGTAACTCTAAACATGTAACCTGTAAAAAAAATTAAAGCGTCGCCTATGGAGATTTTTAAGTACCAAAGTTTGGCGTCATTCCATAAATGTGCGCAATTTTAAAGTGTGACATGTTGGGTATCTATTTACTTGGCGTAACATCATCTTTCACATTATACAAAAAAATTGGGCTTACTTTACTGTTTTGTTATTTTTAAAATCACAAAACTGTTTTTTTCCACAAAAAAACGCGTTTGAAAAATTGTTGCGCAAATACCGTGCAAGATAAAAAGTTGCAACGACCGCCATTTTATTCCCTAGGGTGTCTGCTAAAAAAAATATATAATGTTTGGAGGTTCTGAGTAATTTTCTAGCAAAAAAATTATGATTTTTTACATGTAGGAGAGGAGTGCCAGAATAGGCCCGGTATGGATGTGGTTAAAATGGCTATAAAAAGTTACCGCATCCTAAGTAGACAGCGATTGTACATGTGTCTGTCTCTTTAGTGGAGACTGCAATATGCAAATTTTATGGGCATTTAAGGTCTTTAGAATATTTGCATTTGTGCTCATTTTTATTAAAAGGGGTCCTGACTACTGTGAGTATACAAACAAAGCTAGTCTATCATGGCTCAAAATCATTGTAAGCCCAGGTTCACACTGCTGCGGGATTGAAATTGTGCGAGTTCAGCTGAACTCGCACAATTTCATTCCCGCGTGTCAGTCCGACGATTTCAGAGATATCTGTGCGGTTTCCTGCACAGATGTCTATTGAAATCACCAAAAGTAGTACAGAAACTACTTTTGGGAATCAGGGCGGCGCCGCAAAGTCGGCGTCACACCGATTCAGAGGGTTCCATTGCGCGTAATAGCCGCCGCTTTGGCATGCAATTTGACATGTCAAATCACATCAATGTGAATCATAGCTCAGATGAGCTTTAAACTTCTACCACGGTCTTATATCCGAGAATAGGACAGGATTTACCCCACAATAGCTTGCGTCTCTCTCTCCCCCCTCCCCTTTTCCAGTCCTAAGTTGTTTCTGAGCTCCAGTAACAGTGAGAATTTCCTGCAGCAGTTTGTGTCTCCAAACTCCCTATTGAACACTCCTACAGTGAGCTCCCTCCTTCCCCTGGCCACTGCACCCATCACACTGACCGGCACATGGCTGAGGTGTTTTGCACTGGGGTGTGCAGAGCCTGATGGGGAACTGCAGGACTAGTTGATTGACAGCACAAGGCTGTGGGTGGGCTTATAGCTGCTATTCCATCCAGTAGTAGCTTTCAAATCCACCCACTGCCATGCACCATCAGTCATCGGCCAGGCAAGGCTCCACCTACCCCATGACAACTAATTTCCCAAATATGACCATTGCCTGAGTAATCACATCAACAGTATCCCAGGTCCTTTCGTTTACATCAGTAACCAGTCATGGGCCACAATGAGTGGAGCGGGCGGATGACAGGTTCGTGTCCACTCTGCTTATGCAGAGCAAACACAGCCCACTCTACTCTATGGGTCCTCCGATCTGATCTGCCCAGATGGAAGGGGAGGGAACCACCCCTTCTGGTTTTTTAGCGGATCGGACTGGAGGAAGGCGAGTTTAAACAGACACAAGTCCGCTTACATCTGCTGCTCCATAGAGGTAAATGGACGGTCAGATTGGGTTGGACCGATGGTGTGAAAGGGGCCTAAGACCCCATACACACTACGGTATTAGATTTTCTGCAGATTTTTGTCTTTGGATTTACCAAAACCATATAATATGAGTCAAACCTTAAGAGTTTAAATTTGTATGCAATCAAGCAGGTCCTTGCACTACATGGTTTTGGTAAATCTGAAGACAAAAATCTGCAGAAAATCTAATAGTGTGTATGGTGTCTAATGCCCCGTACACACAATTGGATCTTCCTGCAAAAAAAAACGTGGATTTTTGTTCGAAGGTTGTTGGCTCCAACTTGTCCTGCATACACATGGTCATACAAATGTTGGCCAACAATTACGAACGTAGTAACGTACAAGACGTACGTTATGCCTCCATTACGAACGCTAGTTTTAAAAGACCGAGCACTTCCGGCTCGTACTTGATTACGAGCATGCATGAACTTTTGTGCGACGGACTTGTGTACACACGATCGGAAAGTCCGACAACAAAGTTATGTTGGCGGAAAAATTGAGAACCTGCTAGCCAACAATTGTTGGCGGAAAGTCAGACAACAAATGTTCGATGGAGCATACACATGGTCAGACTTTCAGTCAACAAGCTCACATCCAACATTTCCCTTCAGAAAGTCCGACCGTGTGTACGCGGCATTAGGCTGCTTTCTCACCGATGTGCTGCAATTTACCCAGTGCAGTGCACCTGTGGCTTTCCTGCAGGTTAACTGCACTTTGCCATAGAATTCTATTATATCCTTCAGGTATGGAGCACTTTCTGAAAGTGCACCAAACCTGCAGGTAAAAAACAGAAGTCTACAGTGCCTTCCTTGCAAAAGTACCCCCCCCCCCCCCCTTGGCATTTTTCATGTTTTGTTGCCTCACAACCTGGAATTAACATGGATTGTTTGAGGATTTGCATCATGTAATTTACAGAACATGGCCACAACATTGAATGTGTTTTTTTTTCTTATTGTGAAATGAACAACAAATAGTAGGACAAAATAACACAAAAGTCAATGGGCATAACCATTCACCCCCCTAAAGTCAATACTTTGTAGAGCCACCTTCTGAGGCTATCACAGCTCCAAGTCACTTTGGATAAGTCTCTATGAGCTTGCCATATCTTACCACTGGGATTTTTGCCCATTTCTCCTTGCAAAACTGCTCCGGCTCCTTCAAGTTGGATGGTTTGTGCTTGTGAACAGCAATCTTGTAAGTGTAAGTAAACCCCCCTATCGTTTTCAGCCAAGGAAGCCGCCATCTTTGCCTCTGTTCAATCTACAACTGCCATAATGCTGCACATGTGATCCGTTATGACACCAGCCATTGGATGATTTTACAGTTTGGTTATGAGCACAACCAATGGGAGCGTTACATTTCCGGCACATGCCGGAAATGAAACTGTTTTATGGATGAGTTTACTTCCACTTTAAGTCTGACCACAGATTTTCTATTGGATTGAGGTCTGGGCTTTGACTAGGCCATTCCAACACATTTACATGTTTCCCCTTAAACCACTCAAGTGTTGCTTTAGCAGTGTGTTTGGGGTTATTGTCCTGCTGGAAGGTGAACCTCTGTCCTAGCCTCAAATCACACCCGGAGTGGTACAGGTTTTGCTCAAGAATATCCCTGTATTTAGCACCATCCATCTTTCCCTCAACTCTGACCAGTTTCCAACTCCAACCATTTCCGACTGCTGAAAAACATCCCCACAGCATGATGCTGCCACCACCATATTTCACTGTGGGGATGGTGTTCTTTGGATGATGTGATGTGTTGGGTTTGTGCCAGACATAGCATTTCTTTGATGGCCAAAAAGTTCCATTTTAGTCTCATCAGACCAGAGCACCTTCCTCCATACATAGTCTCCCACATGCCTCTTCGTAAACTCAAAACATGCCATTTTGTTTTTTGTTGAAAGTAATGGCTTTCTTCTGGATACTCTGCCATAAAGCCCAACTCTATGGAGTGTACGGCTTATTGTCGTCCTATGTAAAGATATTCCAGTCTCTGCTGTGGAACTCTGCAGCTCCTCCAGGGTTATCTTAGGTCTCTGTGCTGCCTCTCTGATTAATGCACTTCTTGCCCGATCCATGAGTTTTTGGTGTGCGGTCGTCTCTTGGCAGGTTTGCTGTTGTGCCATGTTCTTTCCATTTGGTTATGATAGATTTGATGGTGCTCCTAGGGATCATCAAAGATATGGATATTTTTTTATAACCTAACCCGGACTTGTACTTCTCAACAACATTGTCCCTTACTTGTTTGGAGAGTTCCTTGGTCTTCATGGCAGTGTTTGGTTAGTGGTGCCTCTTGCTTAAGTGTTGCAGCCTCTGGGGAATTTCAAAAAGGTGTGTATATGTAATGACAGATCATGTGACACTTAGATTGCACACAGGTGGACATCATTTCACCAATTATGTGACTTCTGAAGGTAATTGGTATTGGGACTACCCCAATATCAGCTTGCGCGCTTACGCCTCATTCAAAACACGGCGGCAAGACTGTTAACAGGAAAAAAACCCTGGGAATCTATTTCACCATCCCTAAAGTCCCTACACTGGCTAACCGTAAAGAATCGGATCAAATTCAAGACCCTCTGCCTCACCCACAAATGCATACAAGGAAACGCTCCGCTATACCTTCAGGAGAAAATAAAACACTATACACCCAATCGCAGTCTTCGATCAGCTAACCAAAATCTCCTCATCATGC
Organism: Lithobates clamitans; assembly: GCA_037952925.1. Lineage (NCBI taxonomy): Eukaryota > Metazoa > Chordata > Amphibia > Anura > Ranidae > Lithobates > Lithobates clamitans. Next base: position 1,963,798 of record JBBGZY010001145.1, read on the forward strand.
CTAAATATCGCTACAAAGCAAAGGGAGAACGAAGATTCGCAGTCCAAGGACCCCGACTATGGAACGCTCTTCCGACCCACACCTGCATGGAAGAAAACCATCAGGCCTTCAGGAAAAAACTAAAGACCTTCCTTTTCTAAGAGCTGGTAACAGAGAACACATTCTAGCGCCTTGAGGCGATTCAGTTCGCATTTGCAGCGCTCTACAAATCCTTCATTCATTCATTCACCAGAGCTTTTTATGGGCTTCATAACAAAGGGGGTGAATACATATGCACATGCCAATTATCAGTTTTTTATTTCTGAAAAGTAGTTTTATGAATATATTTTTCTAATTTTACTTCACCAACTTAGACTATTGTGTTCTGATCCATTACATATAATTCAGATTAAAAAAACATTGAACTAAAGGCTGTAGAGTAACAAAATAGGTAAAAAGCCAAGGGGGTGAATACTTTTGCAAGGCACTGTATGGCTCAGTGTAGGTAACCCGCAGGTGCGCTGCACTTGCGGATCAGTTTGAAAGCAGCCCAGTAACCACTGCAGAACAGATATGCCCATACAGTGCCTTGAAAAAGTATTCATTCCCCTTGACATTTTCCACATCTTATTATGTTACAACCAAAAACGTAAATTTATTTGATTGGGATTTTTTGTGATGGACCGAAACAAAATGGCACATAATTGTGAAGTGAAAGGAAAATGATAAAATGGTTTTCAAAGCTTTTTTTACAAATAAATATGTGAAAAGTGTGGTATGCATTTGTATTCAGCCCCCCTGAGTCAATACTTTGTAGAACCACCTTTCGCTGCAATTATAGCTGCAAGTCTTTTTGGGGATGTCTCTACCAGCTTTGCACATCTAGAGAGTGACATTTCTGCCCATTCTTCTTTGCAAAATAGCTCAAGCTCTGTCAGATTGAATGGAGAGCATCTGCAAACAGCAATTTTCAGTCTTGCCACAGATTCTCGATTGGATTTAGGTCTGGACTTTGACTGGGCCATTCTAACACATGAATATGCTTTGATCTAAATCCATTCTATTGTAGCTCTGGTTGTATGTTTAGGTTTGTTGTCCTGCTGGAAGGTGAACCTCCGCCCAAGTCTCAAGTCTTTTGCAGACTCTAACAGGTTTTCTTCTAAGATTGGCCTGTATTTGGATCCATCCATCAGCCCATCAACTCAATGTGCAGTGTCAGTTTACCGCACACATAGCGTTTTGCTTTTAGGCCAAACAGTTTCATTTTGAACTCATCTGACCAGAGCACCTTCTTCCATGTTTGCTGTGTCCCCCACATGGCTTCTCGCAAACTGCAAACGGAACTTCTCATGGCTTTATTTCAATAATGGCTTTCTTCTTGCCACTCTTCCATAAAGGCTAGATTTCTGGAGTGCACAACTAATAGTTGTCCTGTGGACAGATTCTCCCACCTGAGCTGTGGATCTCTGCAGCTCCTCCAGAGTTACCATGAGCCTCCTTGCCTGGCCTGTCAGTTTAGGTGGACGGCCATGTCTTGGTAACTTTGCAGTTGTGCCATACTCATTCCATTTTCTGATGATGGATTGAACAGTGCTCCGTGAGATGTTCAATGCTTGGGATTTTTTTTTTTTTTAAAACCTAACCCTGCTTTAAACTTCTCCACAACTGTATCCCTTACCTGTCTGGTGTGTTCCTTGGCCTTCATGATGCTGTTTGTTCACCAAAGTTCTCTAACAAACCTCTGAGGGCTCCACAGAACAGCCATATTTATACTGAGATTAAATTACAAACAGGTGGACTCTATTTACCAATTAGGTGACTTTTAAAGGCAATTGGTTCCACTGAATTTTAGTTAGGGGTATCGGAGTAAAGGGGGTGGAATACAAATGCACGCCACACTTTTCAGATATTTGTAAAAAAATACATTTAAAACCTTTATAAATTTCTTCCCACTTCACAATTATGTTATTTTGTGTTGGTCTTTCACTTACAATCCCAATAGAATACATTTACCTTTTTGGTTGTAACATGACAAAATGTGGAAAATTTCAAGGAGTATGAATAATTTTTCAAGACACTGTATATACACTGTCATTTTAATAATAAACTTACCTTTAATAACAGTCTTCCATTCAGGTATCGCCGGCTGTTGCTGTGCCAGGCAGAGTGCATTTGGTATCACTCCGCCTGTGACAGGAGGCAGTGCAATACAGGAAGCATCGGCTTTTGTCCTCTACCACCGGCTTCATTCACAACACTGATGCTCTGGGATGGTGGGTCAGCAACCCGTGATCTGGGATTACCAACACGCAGGCCACATCAGAGGACTCCTGGTTGGGCACCCCTGGTTTACATTTAACATTTGGAAGTCTCCCACCTGACCGCTAAATGGGGCTGTGCAGTGGTTAGAACGACCTGAATTTGCCACCCTAATGGTACTAAAGGTGGGGCAAATACTTGCTACATTAGGTGCATGCAGTTCTTTAGTAAACTATCACCAGAAAGAGCCATTAAGCCCTTATCAAATTCCCCGACTGAGAGGTTTTGAAAAATACTGCTTATGATTCTTAGATGTGATTGCTATTTTTTTTTTCTTCTATATTCATCTGGTGAACCAGCCATTTAACGCTGCCAGCTTTTATAATTACTGTATGTAAAACGTTTATCCCCAAAGTAACTACTTATAAGGGGCCAGTTCACATCAGAACACAGTGCAGGAAACACTCATTCCGTGTGCATTTCTCACACCGCATTCAAAACGCTATGCCCTTGCAATCTGCAGAGGGTGTCGCTGTTAACGACACCCCAAATGCAGGTGCAATTGCCTGCACCAGATCTCATGGTATAGTAGTACCACGCAATCTGGTTGCCATGTATTTTTTAAATTAAGGCATGCACTACTTTTGGTGTGGCCCAGCACAATTTCAGCCCATTCAAATGACTGGGCTGAAATCGCACTTCACCCAGATTGCATGAGAATTGCACAGGAACACACAGCACATTCCTGTGATTCATGGTATGAACCTGCCCAAAATGTTAGCTGTACTAGCAGATTTAGACACACTACCCTCTCCACAGACTGACAATACTGCTAAACACTAATACAGGAGGTGTGTTACTTGTCAAAAGGTGAAAACAGGTGGGATAAAGGCCCCCCCAAAAAATAATGCAGTCACCACATCTAATGAACGGTAAGCTGCAATATATAGAATTTTTGGTTTTGACTTGAATATTGCCTCAAGTGGCATAAAAACAAAAACACCAAAGCAAAACAAAAAAAAAAGTGGTTGTGAACACACAAAGTACGCTACGGTGTATCATATGGGCCTCTCTGGAGAGGAAGGGTACTTCCCAGACACCATCTTGGCACAAGAAAGACCTGACAGGGCAGGGCACACTCTGGTTCACCTAGCCAAAAAAAGGTCTAAAAGCCTGCAGGGCTCCACTGAATGTTTTGCAATGCAAAACATAGCTTCCCAGCTATGGTAGCTGGGGACACAGAGGCTGACCCAGACGTGACATCAGATGGCGCTTTCCAGGTCACAGCAAGAAGGAGAGCAGAGGTGCATCCGCTCTCCTCCCATCAGCACCCACCATATCAGTCCCAGGGCCACGGATGGACAAGCAGAGCCCAGAAAACATGACTGGGCACCAGGTGTGTGAACACTCAGGCAGCAACGCAGCCACCTGAATGCTTTCACCTGAAAGGTCCAACAACTTTATCTGACAAATTTTAGCAACAGTCCTCGCCACACCCCAAGTTAAAGAAGACTTAAGGCCCATCTACACTTACATAGTCATTATGGCTATAGCAATTTACTGAATTGCTATTAATATTTGTCATGGTACTGTAGTGTTGCGTTAGCTTTGTATTTTTCTGCAATTGGCTGCCTTAACGCACTGCAAAGTAGAAAATGGGCCCTTAAAACAAAAAATAAAAAGCACATTAACCACTTCAATACAGGGCACTTAGACACCTTCCCGCCCAGGCCAATTTTCAGCTTTCAGTGCTGTCGCAATTTGAATGACAATTGCGCGGTCATGCTACACTGTACCCAAACAAATGTTTTATCATTTTGTTCCCACAAATAGAGCTTTCTTTTGGTGGTATTTGATCACCTCTGTGGTTTTTATTTTTTGCGCAACAAATAAAAAAAAAAAAAAAAGACTGAAAATTTTGAAAAAAAACAAGTTTTTGTTTCTGTTAAAATGTTTTGTAAATAAGTATGTTTTCTCCATCAATGATGGGCACTGATATGGCTGCACTGACAGGCACCAATGAGGTGGCACCGATGGGCAATGACAGGTGGCACTGATAAAACATTGGGGGCATTGCTGGGCAGATCTGGGACATAATGGTGCCAATCAGTGCCCATTTGTGGGCACATGTGGATGGCCATGGGGTACATACCTGGCCATCCACATGTTGCCCCTTCCCTGGTGGTCCAGTGTGGTGATCTGAGGGGGGGGGCTGCGCTGATAAATAATCAGCGCAGACCCCCCTGCCAGGAGAGCCGCCGATCGGCTCTCCTTTACTCTCGTCTGTCAGACGCGAGTGAGGAAGAGCCGATCAATGGCTCTTCCCATTGACAGCGTGATCAGCTGTGATTGGACACGGCTGATCACGTGGTAAAGAGCCTCCACCTTTAGGCTCTTTACCAAGATTGGTGTAGCGGTGTGTCAGGCTGAGACACCGCTCCACCGATCGCCGCAATGCGCGCCCCCGGGGGCGCGCGGCAGCATGTTATCCTGCTGGACATAATAGGACGCCAAGTCAGGATAACAGAACCACTTCCCGGATGTCAATCCGCTATAGGGCGGGTGGGAAGTGGTTAAAGCATCCTTTTGCCCATGTGTGGGGCTGTGCTCTCGCTGAATGGCTTAATTGCGCTTTGTTTTCTAAGGCAATGTTTCTCAACTCCAGTCCCCAAGTACATCCATGTCATGTTTTCAGGATTTCCCACAGATGAAACAGCTGTGGTAATTACTAAGGTAGTAAAACTGATCAAATCACCTGTGCAAAATAATGGAAAGCCTGAAAACATGACCTGTTGGGGGTACTTGAGAAACATTGATCTATGGCAGGGATTTGCAATTTAGCAGACCTCCAGCTGTTGCAGAACGACAAGTCCCATGAGGCATAGCAAGACTGACAGCCACAAGCATGATGGTACTTGTAGCACATCCCTGGTCTAGGGGATTTCAGAGCAGACATACTTACCTAATCCTCAGAGCGCAGGACTGATGCCCACCGCTCCTACTGGTAAAGTACAGCTTTTTCTTTGGGCCGCTAGAATGAGCAGTTAACCCATGCAGTACAGGCAGAGTCCCACTGCATACGAGTCCCTTCTGCATTAATGTGAAAAATCTGTGCTGCAGAATCCCCCCCCCCACCACATTCCCTTGCCTGAGCCCGATCTGATCCAGAGTCGTGCACAAAAGCAGTGCCTCACTGTTTCCCTCCTCCCTGGGCAGTTTGGCAGCAGCAGGAGCCATTGAGTCTATTGACAGAGCAGGCAGACAGGGCAGCTTGCATGCAAACACAGAAAGTAGCTTACCATGGGGGCACTTGCTGAAGAGGAGCCTGGAGCACTGGCAGGGGACCCCAGAAGCTGAGGATAGGGGCCGCTCTGTGCAAAACCATTGCACTAAGCTGGCAAGTAGTAGGAGTTTTTCCTTAGGGCTTTAGAACAATTAAGCCCTACTTTGATGAGATCGCTATAGCAGTGCATATCAAAACTAGTGTCATGGCTTTATTTTAGAAAAAAATACAGCTTTTTATATGTTACCACTTCTCTCCTCCAGCCTCTGCAATCTAGCACCTGCAGGTCTTTACTCCAGGCTTCCATATTGGCAACAGTTGAACACGTCTAGACAGAGTGTTGTCTTCATCAGAAATAACAGTAGGGAGACCACAAACTGCCAAAATAAGGCAGGGGGGATCCTAGCATGTCACCAGAACTAAATGTCCCCATTGGAGGATTTCCTCTCTATTCTTGTTATGGCAACAACCCAAAGATTATAATTCTAACTTGATAACACCAAACCTGACTGGGAGGGGGGGTTTGATGGGATTTCCCTAACCAGGGCACAGGCAGAAAAAACCCTGTCAGATGCTCTAATCCTCCAACTATATCCAAAACTAAAATGTTTTGACTTTAGCTACACTAAAATGAATTGATGTCTCACACCAGGCTGTGTTCTATGTAGAAAATAGTGTTTTCCCCTGGAGACTCAAGTACTGGTATATTAGTACTGACAGTTTACATACTATAAAGTCACATGGCAAGGGCAGCCATCTTGGACATGCCCATAGAATATACTAAAGCCAGTTTTAGACAGGAGCCAATTAGATTACCACCATATCTTTGGTGTGTGGGAGGAAACCCACACAAGCAAACTCCATGCAGATAGGGTCCCCACTGGGTTTTACCCTGAAGACCCAACTGAGGCAAGGCATAATTGCTAACCAATAAGCCACTGTGCTGCTGGCTCCCCTGCACACATTGTGCATCGTGGGGCAGTTGGATTATAGAGGGAGGTGCCAATCAAAATGGATGAAATAGCATATCAATAGGCACCACAACCCATTTACCATGTCATGTGTCACCTGGCCCTGGAAACTGCACAACCATTGTAAAGATTGCGATTTTAGAGACCAAGTTTGCACCCACTTTAAGGATTGAAAGAAACAAACAGCATTTTCAAAAATACTTTTATTAAAAGGAAAAATAAAACTAACATTATAAATTCCAGAAGATTCCAATACAATTAAATCTTAAAGAGCAATCTACAGGCAATACGAAGTAATCATACCTACCAATCCACTCCATGATATCGATGATTCTACCTCAGTTAGCAAAAAGGTGATACTCATGTTAAATAGTGTAACTAGACTGCTGCAAATACAGATTAGCAAATCCATGGCTAAAAAAGGTGCAATGAATAATAAAGTAGTGGCAAAGCACTGTCAAGTGGTGTTAAAAAAAAAAAAAAAAAAGTGTGGCCAACATAAATTAAATCAAAAACATAAAACACTTTTTTTTTTTACACACAAACTGTGCAGCAACTAACACAATAACGTGCCAAGAGACTACAGACATGCCAATCAAATATGTGCAGTGACTGGTGTAAACTGAAAAAGTCCAAGTGAAGACAACGGTGTCAAAAAATGAGACAAATTCCTTCTTCCAAAGAATAAGGTGACTGGTGTCTCACAATTGAATAAAAACGGGCATGTAATCCACGAGCGTCAAGCTCATCCATCTGTCACTTCCGGTGTGCCCATTGTCCAATCCCCTTTATCAATTCAATTGTGAGTAAAATAGTTTATAATAAACCTTTTTTGAAATGTACTGCACTATTAGAGATCTCTTCTTTGCACAACACCACTAATGAGAGTATTGAAGATGACCCCCAGGAGTCTGCAAGAGGGGGGGCCTTTCCATTTCCAGATTTGTAAGCCGTGTTCACCATTGTAAACATCCCTGAAGGTGGGCAGAGATATCTGGACCCCTAGAGACCTTGTTTTTGAATTGGTCTATATGCTGTTACCTTGTAGCAATAATCTGAGCAGCTAGAGAACACAGCAACTTCAAAGAAATGGACACCAGTTACCTTATTCCGTTTGGAAGAAGGAATTTATGTATCATTTGACACCTTTGTGTCTTCACTTGGACTTTCAGTTTACACCAGTCACTGCACATATTTCTGATGGGCATGTCTGTGGTCATGTTGCACTTTAGTTACTGCACTATTTAATTCTCTCATAATTTTATGTTTGAATGCATCCATTTTATTCATATTGCCCAAACTTTAATATAACACCACTTGACAGCACAACATCACTGCTTTATTATCCACCTCTATTGTTGCCACCCCAGAATCTAGAAGCTTTTGATCTACTCGTCCTAAAGAAATGTCTCTTCATACAAGACTAACTGCCTACAATGTCGCTACATTTGAGACTGGTTACCCCATCACAGCATACTAATCCCCACAGCTTCACTGCAAACACAGATCAGTCCTAGCATGTGGCGACTACCTATACAGCAGGCACCATGTGTGAACTATGGCCACACCCTTAGTACTCATGGAGGGGAAGGAAAGCAGCAGCAAGGTCCAGGAGCCATGCACTTGTCCAATAGATGAAACCGGTTGATACACCTGAGGAAGAAGAAGAGGACTATGTCAGAAAGGGAAAAAAAAAAAAAAACACCACAGCAAGCACAACGTCAGATACATTTTAATATTTGATATTTAACCACTTATTTTGTGCAATTTCACGCTGATTGGACAGAGGGGGAGCCAATCAGAGGGTCCAGCGGCCACCCGTGATCGTTCCAGAGAGGCAAAAACCAGTGGGCTACCTATGTAAACAAGGAAGATCGCCGTTCTGACAGGGGAGAAGATAGAGATAGTGTTCCTGCTAAGCAGGAACACCGATCTCAGTCTTCATCCAGTCAGCAAGCACCAGCTAGGCAAACGGTTTCCCTTTGATCACCCCTGATGTTAACCCCATCACTGCCAGTGTCATTAGTATAGCAACAGCGCATATTTTTGATCACTAATAATGTCACTGGTTCCCATAAAAGTGTCAGTTAGGTGTCCGATTTTGACCGCCACCATCCTGCTATCAATAAATAAAAATAAGGCACTGATCGCCGCCATTACTAGTAAAAAAAAATACATAACTGCCATAAAATCCGTTTGTACACGCAATAAGTTTTGTGCAAACCAATCAATATACTGCTATTGGGATTTTTTTTTAAACCAAAAACCATGTAGCAGAATTTATATTTGCCTAAATTGATTAATTCAATTTTTATTGCATAGGTTTTAAAGCCGAAAGTTTTTGTTTTTTTTTTCAATATCACTACAAGTTAGGAATATGTTCAAGTATAGTTGTAAAGGAGAGCGCTATTTTAACAGAATTTAAGGAGATAAACTATGGGAGCTGCCATTACAGCCTTGTTGTTTAAAGCAGAGTTCCACCCATTTAAAAGTCAGCAGCTACAAAAAGTGTAGCTGCCTACTTAATAAGACACTCACCTGTCCCACGGTCCAGCGATGTGGGCGCATGAAGCACCGCTCCTCTCCGCGGCATTCTAACTGGGTGCCCAGCTGTGGCTACACAGACAGGCGCGCACTGCATGAGCCGTGCAGTCTTCTGGACCTATGACGTGGCCCAAAAGATTGCAGGGGGGGTGATCTACCTTCCAGCTCCAGGGGAGGAAGTGGGAGCCTTTAAAAACGGGGTACGCACTCCACCCCCCAAAAAAATTACATGCCAAAACACTTAAAGTGGAAATTCCATTTTTGGGTGGAACTCCACTTTAAGAAGGCCATAGATGGGTAGAATTTCAAATGAAAAATTGAAGGAGCAAGCTGGGAAATTTTTCTAGAATAATCTAACAGTATTTTTTCACTCAGTGAAGTCACTTTGCCCGTTCTTGAAACTTATGCTGCATTTTGACAGTTAGCAGTGACACCTGTCACTACACAGCCATACTGAGAGAATTTGTAGATTTTATAACATTCATTCTGTAGGTTAAACGGAATAAGATCTATACATGTGTGGCCAGCTTTAGGGTGTTTTTAGGTCGGGCCATTATGGCAGCAATGCTTTGTCAAGTACTCACGGTCAAATGACCGCAACAGCCTTCGACCAGGTGATTCATCACAACTAGTAACCAACAGTAATTCTACAGCTAACAGATGTCTGGCTGGTAATCATTCTGAGTGCCCACATGTCCGGCACAGAGCGTAGACGCAGCCACAGTGTTCTATGCCACCTAATGACACAGACATGAAACCATGGCCATGTCTGCAACGCCTCTAGGGGCAAAACAGTGTACAGGGGGACAAACTTTAAGAGCCATTTACCTGCTAGACTGATGAAACCAAGGGGTAGAGACATACCTGGAAGAAAGAGCACAATGTCAGCATGCAGTGTAAAAAAAAAAGTTCCCATTTATACAAAAATAATCAGTTTGAGTAATAGAGGAATCAAACACCCAGAGATATTGGAAAATGATATCTGGGATAAAAATTCCATCCTTTTCGGAATTACAATAGTGAACAGGTAAGCCTGAGTGTATCCTGACCTTCTCTGCAACCTGATTCACATACAACCATTTGAGGGTTTTTTTTTTCTACTATACCATGAGGTCAGTACCAACGACAAAATATATAGTTTTAACAGTATGTAGCCCTGGACAGAGAATTCTTAGCTATGCTGATCAGACTCTGCACCAGATGAGCCTTCACTCTAATGTCCCAACCACAATTCCCTCACAAATAAGAGCCACAGAACAGCAAACAAGCGCTACATTCATAATGCATTGTCTGGCTGGTAATCATTCTTAGTACCCACAGGCTGAGCACCAGGCGTAGACACAGCCGCACTGCTCTCTGCCACCTAATGACACAGACATAAAACACCAATTATGTCTGCAACGCCTCTAGGGGCAAAACAATATGGAATGACATGTTTCAGGTGATACATACCTGCTCAATTTATCCTGGGATGGAGATCGTCCTGAAATAAAAGAATCAGATGTTAATATCACAAGTGTTGGAGGGGTCGGCAAAGAGCCTACACCATTGTCCAATGACAGGTGCACTTTAAAGCTGAATTAAAAGGGAATTTGTCACGTTGTTACTCTTGAAGGCTCACCACCCTCCCTCTTCCTGCTGATACTAAACTCCTATGTTCCCTCGCAAACTGGTTTGTCTGAATGGTTGTGGGTCTAATCTCTGATTGGGCTTGGTCACTGTTGGCGCTTCCAGCTTTAAACGATCAGTAAAAAGATCCGTTTACTAATGCATAAAAAATTGCCCTGTTCTTTTATTCCATGTGTATACAGAGGAGAGAGATTTTGTCTTACAGATCTTAACACAGTCCAGGTCTACACACCTATTTAAATGACTGCCAACAAAGCAGCGGTGTTCAGATCTAGAAATAAAAACAGCTTGTCAATGCACCTTTTACCTGCCTTTACCTAGCCCTTGGGGCGCAATTCCGCGCACCGACACCCAATGGATGGGGCACGATGCCGCGCACCGACACCCAATGGATGGGGCACGATGCCGCGCACCGACACCCAATGGATGGGGCACGATGCCGCGCACCGACACCCAATGGATGGGGCACGATGCCGCGCACCGACACCCAATGGATGGGGCACGATGCCGCGCACCGACACCCAATGGATGGGGCACGATGCCACGCACCGACACCCAATGGATGGGGCACGATGCCGCGCACCGACACCCAATGGATGGGGCACGATGCCGCGCACCGACACCCAATAAGTCATGGTTTACTCCCACTGATGCCAGGACATCGTTTTCTACTCCCACTGACAACAGTCCGAAACTCAATACAACAAATCCACAGCAACGAGAATGCCACATTATAATGCAGTAAAAAACACAAAGGGATAAGCTAGATCAGGGATCTCCACACTACGGCCTTCCAGCTGTTGTGGAACTACACATCCCATGAGGCATTGTAAACTCTGACATTCACAGACATGACTAGGCATGATGGGAATTGAAGTTCCCAAACAACTGGAGGGCCGTAGTTTGGCCCCTGAGCTAGATCATCATATCGGCAAGTTTACTATTTTTCTAGTTTATTATAGTAGTGGGTTGCGGCAGAAGACTGCGCCATGTCTGCAGGAACCCCTCGAGTATTTCCACCCTTTCTCCTACATTACTGTGGGAATCTCACGCATGCAGAATAAAAGTAAATCAAGCCTTTGATTTTCGGCTTTGGGAAGTGATCGTTTCCTGATCGCTCTCACAGGACTACACTGCTATGCTGAAGAAATACCACAAAACTGGGCATGGCGCTACATTGATCAGTGTGCCATGAAAAGGGATTTACACTGCGCATGCATGGGCAATATAATGGACAGAATGAGCAGCGAGAGCTAAACGGGGCATTCTGACAAGTTGGATTATACGGAAATTGTGCCAACCTGTCCTCCAGAGTTTCCTACCACAAATGTGAGGGCAAGTAAGCTGGACATTTGTTTAGAAGGTTTGGAGAAATATAATATATTTATATACTCTGCTGTGGCCTTCTGTTCACCCATTTATTTCCTTCCTAATAAGCCCCACATGGGTACTCACCCAGTGCCCTACACCCCTCCGGCGGGCCTTGTACGAGTCACCACTCTCTACGACCTCCTTCCAACCTCCCGGACCGCACGGGAAAAGGCAGCGTGCTCGGCAGCCAAGCTTTATATAGCCGTGTACGGAGCGCCGCAGGGACCAATCCAACCTGCAGTACCGCGATTCACCACTAGATGGCCGAGGTTCCCGGAGAGGTGAGATCCTGTTGCAAAGTATCAGTGATGGCTGCTGTGATGTCGATGGTCGGGACAGAATGATGAAGAGATTGAGCAGTAAAGCAATGCAGGTGTTCTATCAGAAAGCCGCTGTTTCGACAGATTGGGCGACCCGTCAAATTCGGCGACCCGTCAGAATGTGTAACGGAAGTGACGTTCTATAGCCGCCATCTTGCTACACTCTGCACTCCTCCATTAGTAAGGATATAACGAGAAGGGGGAAAGCGGACATCTTGTTACACCCACCGAAGTTTTGCATTTTATACTTATTTTTAACAGTAAAGTGAGTTTATATAGTGAAATATAGTACTTAGAATTTCATCTGACTGGTTATATGTTGAATTTTAAAAGCAGTGAACTTCTGTCAGATTAGCAAATCTATGAGATGAGCAGGCTTGCCGCTGCTTTTAAAATTCAACATCTAACCCGTCAGACGGAATTCTAAGTACTGTATTTCACTATATAAACTCACTTTACTGTTAAAAATAAGTGTAAAATGCTAAACTCCGGTGTGTGTAACAAGATGTCCACCTTCCCCCTTCTCAGTGTATCCTTACAATGGAGGAGTGCGGGGTGTAGCAAGATGTCGGCGACGGAACGTCATTTCTGTTACACATTCTGGTGTGTCCCCAAATCTGATGAAACACCGCTACCCATTAGAAAATGCAACCTTAGTGACGTTCTGTCACGGCCATCTTGGTACACCCGCACTTGTCCACAGTAAGCCTACAGTCTAAAGTCGCCAAACGGACATCTTTTTACACCCACTGGTGTCTTGCATTTCACACTTATTTTTACCATTAACCGAGCTTACATAATGAAATACAGAATTGAGAACTTTGTGACAGTTTTGACGTTGAATTTTAAAATCAGCGGTGTTCTGTCAGATTAGCAACCCTGTGAGATCAGCGCGCTTGCCGATGCTTTTAAAATTCAACATCAAAAAAGTGTTATGGACTACCAAATACTGTGTTTCATTATATAAGCTCAGTTTACTGGTAAAAATAAGTGTGAAATGCAAGACTTCAGTGGGTGTAAAAAGATGTCCACTTCCTGCCTTCCCACTGTAGGCTTACTGTTGGCGAGGGCGGGGTGTACCAAGATGGCCATGCCGAAACGTCACTTCTGTTACACATTCTGACGGGTAGCGGCTTTCTGACAGGACACAGATGTTTCATCAGATTAGGCGACCCGTCAGATTTTGTAATGGAAGTGACGTTCTGTCACGGCCATCTTGGTACACCCCGCACTCGTCCACAGTAAGCCTACAGTCTGAAGTCGCCACACGGACATCTTTTTACACCCACCAAAATCTTGCATTTCACACTTATTTTTACCAGTAAACTGAGCTTATATCGTGTAATACAGTATTCAGAAATCTGTGACACTGTTTTGATGTTGAATTTTAAAAGCAGTGGCAAGCCTGCTGATCAGGGTTGCCAACTGCCAGTAAATTTACTGACAGTTTGTAAAAATCTGTGATTTTTTTTACAACTGCCAGTAAATATCAGGGACTGATAATTTCATGATGTGTTTTTAAGTGTAAATCAAGCAAATTACTTTGTTCTCGGTATTGTTGGTGTTTCCATATCATGTTTATACTGTTCAAATATTCACTGTGTTAGTTTTCAGTAGGAGTTCTGTCATTTCTCAGGTTGCCAGTAAAAAATGTGCTCTGCTAGTAAATTTCCCATGTCTTGTCAGTAAAAAATGCCGCGGGAGGTTGGCAACCCTGCTGCGGATCTCACAGGTTTGCTGATCTGACAGAACACCGTTGCTTTTAAAATTCAACCTAAAAACAGTGTCACGGACTTCTAAATACTGTATTTCACTGTATAAGGTGAGTTTGTTGGTAAAAATAAGTGAGAAATGCAAGACTTTGGTTGGTGTAACAAGATGTCCGCTTGCCGCCTCTCACTCTATCCTTACTGTGGACGTGTGCGGGGTGTAGCAAGATGGAGGCAACGGAACATCACTTCTGCTACAAAATCTGTTGGGTCGCCTAATCTTACAAAACACTGGCTTTCTGACAGGACACGGGCAATGCAGCTCCTATGCACTAAGCTGGGGTGCTCTGCATTGTAATAAACTGCATGTCCTTTTTTTCGCCCATTATGGTGTTAAGTCAGATTAGGCGACATTTTGTTACACCCACCAGAGTTTTGCATTTCACGCTTATTTTTACCAGTAAACTCAGCTTGTGTAGTGAAATACACTATTTAAAAATCTGTCTGACTGTTTAGATGTTGAATTTTAAAAGCAGGGGCAAGCCTGCTGATCTCACAGGTTGGCTAATCTGACAGAACACTGCTGCTTTGAAAAATCCACATCAAAACAGTCTTACAGATTTCGAAATACTGAATTTCTCTATATAAGCCGAGTTTACTGTTAAAAATAAGTATGAAATGCCAGACTCCGGTGGGTGTAACAAGATGTCCGCTTGCCGCCTTCTCACCTAATCCTTACTAGGGAGGAGTGTGGGGTGTAGCAAGATGGCGGTGACAGAACGTCACTTCCGTTAAAAATTCTGACGGGTCGCCTAATCTGACGAAACACCGGTACACTGACAGGCCACTCATTTCATTGGGCTGCCCACAACATAAACCGTTATCATTGAAAGCAAAAGAAAATCCCAAATTTTGAGTTGTCCCCAGAAAAGTAATAGAGGGGGATCTTCCAATGGAGACACAAGTTCTGGTGACCTGGGGGTCTCCAAAGAATTCCCTCAATTTGCAGGGATTTGCTCTCACTTCCTGTTTGGCTATGGGACAGGAAGTGAAGGGAAATCTCCTTAATGGGACACAGATAGCAAGAAGAAAAAAAATCTGACGGGGATTATAACCCTCCCTTACTCTATCTAAAGTGAAAAAAAATTGTTTTGCCTATAGTTCTACTTTAATATGACTAAGAAGGGCAAAGTGTGAATGGGCCCTATACCGCAATCTCTGCTTTCACTGGGCATTTCTGCATGTGCGTTTACTTGTGTTTGAAGTGCGTTTTTACATTTATTTTATTTGTTTCTTTTTTTTTAACTAAGTTGCATTTACACACGTAAATGCATTCTTGCACGTGTTGGTTGTGTGTTCTGATGTGGAAAAATGTGGCATGCTGTACTTTTTTTAACCACTTCAATACTGGGCACTTTTACCCCTTTCCTGCCCAGGCCGATTTTCAGCACTGTCGCACTTTGAATGACAATTGCGCGGTCATGCCACACTGTACCCATATGACATTTTTAATCATTTTTTTTACACAAATAGAGCTTTCTTTTGGTGGTATTTAATTACACTGTTTTTTTTTTATTCTTTGCAAAATAAACTAAAAAAGGCAGATAATTAAAAAAAAAACAAGTTTTTCCTTGTTTCTGCTATAAAATTTTGCAAATCATTATGTTTATTATTATTATAATACAGGATTTATATAGCACCAACAGTTTACGCAGCGCTTTACAATGTAGAGGAGGGGCAGCACAATTACAGTACAGTTCAATACAGAAGGGGCAGGAGGGCCCTGCTCATAGAGCTTATTCTAAAGGGAGGGGGTGGTGGTACAAAAGGTAATAGATGCAGGGAATGATTTAATGGGGGGTGGCTCAGGGACAGTTGTTAGGTGGGTGTGGGATAGGCTTCCCCAAATAAGTGAGTGTTTTCAGGGATCTCCTAAAGGTGGACAGGTTAGGGGCTGATTGGTTATCCCGGGCAGGGAGTTCCAGAAGATCGGAGAGGCTCTGGAGAAGTCCTGAAGGTGAGCATGAGAGGAGGTAACAAGGGAGCTAGAGAGCAGGAGGTCCTGGGAGTAGCGGAGGGGATGATTTGGGAGATATCTGCAGATGAGGTTTCAAAGAAATAATCTTTCTTCATAAATTTAGGCCAAAATGTATTCTTCTACATTTCTTTGGTGAAAAGATATACTGTATATATATATATATATTTTTTAGTCTGTGTGAAAGTTATAGAGTCCACAAACTATGGTATATATCTGAAAATTGATCAATCCTGATGTACTAATAGCCCATCTCATTTCTTGAGGCCCAAAAATGCCAGAACAGTAAAATATCCCCCAAATGACCCCTTTTTGGAAAGTAGACAGTCCAAGGTATTTAGTAAAAGGCATGGTGAGTTTTTTGAAGTTAGAATGTTTTAGAAAATTAAGAAATTTAAAAAAATGTTGTTTTGAAATATTTTTATATACTGTCACCGATGCAGTACAGTACAGCATCATCATATGACTTGTGTGGCAATAAACAGGGACACTGACTGGTGACAGTATGTAAAAAAAAAAAAATGTTAATAATGTTTTCAATTTGTAAAAAATATTTAAATAAACAAAACAAATCATAATATAGAAAATAAAATTTAAAAAAATATTTTTTTATTTTTCATTATATTTTTTTCTTCTTTTTTTTTTTTTTTTACATACAATGACCAGAGCAATACAGTGTTACCACAGTACTACTCAACACTGTACTACTCTGGGGAGGTAGATTTTATTTTATTTTTTTTACACACTATGATTGCTTATAACTGTGAATTTTACAGTTATAGGCAACATTTTTTTCTGAATGAAAACTACTCATTCAGTGTTTACTATTGTGATTAGCCACAGCTAATCACAGGGGACAGATGGGCTGTGATTGGCCCTGTCTGTACCATGTGACAACTGAGAATAATCACAGAGCTCATCACAATAGTACACAATGAAAGGCATGATGCCTATCTATGGGCGCTTTACATGGTGAGCATTGCCTACTGCCCTCTGAAAAACAATCCACAGTGGATCGCTTTTCAGTGGGCTGTATAGCAACAGCTGCCAGGTGCTCAGGAGACAATCCTGCCATCTCCTAAATGTCTGCCTCAAGGGGATCTTATCCCCAAGGGGATCTTATATTAAAATACCACACCACAATCATGAGCCAAGCTTTTGGCTTGCGGTGCGTGCCAATTGACCTAAACAGGGGACTTGTATGCTAGAACTTAGGTAGGTGGCCAGGTGGCAGCAATATGGCCACCCAGCCTCCTGTTTTTAACTACTTGCTACTAGATTCACTGTGACGTTGCCAGCTTGCTTCAAGGTTTGGGGCGCACCCTGATGAACTGTGCTGTGGTTGGACACAGTGTGATTAGGTTAGCAGTTGCCAGCCAATGATTTATGGCCGATTGGCTGTGTCTAATCACAGCACAGAGTCCTGTGTTTACAAACACACAGGACTCTGTACACAGAGCAGCGATCTGGCTATTTCTTCTCCCTGCAAAGCAAGGGGGGTTATCAGAAATAATCTCTTCTGGTGTTACATACACTCACAGTGTATGTAACACCAGAAGAGATAGAGACACCTATTCCAGTGACAACTGAAAAAGAGGGGCGTTATGTCCAATTGTAGACGTTTCCTCTCACTTCCTGTGGTATCTTCAAGACAAGAGGTAAATGGAAGCTTTACAAAGAGAACATCAAAAAAATACATTTGATAAGGGTTTTATCCCTTCCCTACTCTACTTTAAAAACAACAATTTATTTATTGTTTAAAACTTATTCACAGAGCAGATTGTCCTTGGGATGCAGGGGGGGTGATTCTTGGTATAGTGTCTACAGGGCACGAAGTAAAGGAAAATATCCCCAAACAGGACACAGACAGCAACAAAAAACCCTTATTTTTTAAATTCTTGGCCATGTATGATAATGCAGCAACATTGGAGAGTTTGTGACATCCTAGATGACACCTGTGTTTGTACAGAAAGGCCTAAGGCAGTGTATTGGAAGCCCACAAAAAAAAGTTGTGGTTCACCCTTAAAAAAAGTTCACCCTTATATCCAACTTTATTTACAATGAATCCACTGCAACTTTATACAATTATTTCCACATTCCAACAGCCCTCTGCGTGTTACGTCCATGGGAGGAAATTGACATGTAAGGCTGTCCCAATCACCCAGTACCCTAGGAAATAGCCCAGCAGAATCCGTGTCCGTGTTTGCAGCGAGTCCCAGGCCCTGAGCAGGCGCATAGCTGGATTGGAAGCCCCCTTATTTCTCTGCAGGCCCCATATCCAAGGCTCGTTCTCCTCAATTATATGAGAGCAAAACCAGAAAAGCACTGGACAGGAAGAGAAGAGCAGTCGGGTGACAACCTGCATGGGAGAAAAAAAAAAATGACTGACATAAATGGTTCCTGGAAATTCTTATTAACTGGCATCATACACATTTCAGCTAATAAAATAACATTAAATCATGTATATGGGGATCATTCCAGTGTACTCCATTTTAAACGTTTAGAAGTCCTGCCTAAGAGCAGTCGCTAAAAGATTCCAATAATTACCTTTCTATAGTATCATTTTCTTGGTGTACAAAGCACAGTCCTTCCTGACCCTTGTGCTGCAGACTGAACACAGTAAACTGTCTTCAGTAATGATGGGTAGTCAGATCATGTGAGCACTGCAAAGGATCTAACGTTTTTTGTTTTGTTTTTTTATTCATGGCAAGAAAAAAACTTTTTTTGGTTAAATAATGTGATTTTGTAACACTAACATGTGCCCCCTTGGTTGTAAAGTGTGACTATAAGACCACCCTTCCTATCTCAAGCATTACAGTAAGCACACGAACATGCCACCAAGGCACAAAAAAAATGGACATACCATAATGTAGTGTACAGGGTTCCTATATGTGTGTTGTGATGTGTCGAAACACACGTGCATTCAAGTGTGCTGGCAAATTGCAATAGGGTGTCATTCACAAAAATGACGCCATATTACACCGCAACATGGACTGTGCATGGTGGTAAATCATGGTAAGATGTACGTTACTGCAAAGCTTAGGTGTGTTTACAGCCATAATGACAGATCCACTTTAAAGTAAACTTATCATAGAAGAAACAGCACTGCTAAATTTCCTAAAATTGCTATCTGCCTGGCTGTCTCAGACTCCAACAGGTTCAGATTCACAGATCTGTGCATGCAGTATGTATAGTGAGAGCACCCGATCTGCATACTGGTTCCACAAAAGTGACTTGAAAAGTGTTGAAGCTAGCATGACAGCCAGGCATCAGACATGATCAGTGAGATCATCAGTGGTAGCCTCATGTTTGTCTTATGACAGGTTTTCTTTAACCAGCAGGAACCTGTGCATTACGCTTCACTTTCATGGCCGCTCCACTGGGTGCACATACTCCTGCCCTTCACTCTCCATCTGCTCTCTTTGACCACATGCAGTAGAAAGATTCATTCTTTGTATGTTTCCACATGGAACTTACACAAAGCTGCAGAATCTCTTCTAGCCCCCGTGACAGCATTGGGCGTCTGAGTTGCCAATCAGCAAGCTCTAGTGCTGTCACATGAGAGGGAGGGGAATGAATCACATACACTTTCATGCCTGGGAGTACCAGGTAGTGTTCTGGGTGCCAATGAATGGCAGGGGAAAGGTAAGTATGCGCCGTTGGTGGGGACACCATTAAAGGAAACATGGACACAGCACAGGCCTATTTTAACTGTTTAAATACATCTTCTACTGTACAACCACTATTCTTCTTCCCACTGCACCCCAGCATCACAGCTTGTTCTTAGTCTATACCTGCACATGCATGCACAGAGCTCCGAATGCTGCCAAGAAGGAGAGCTGAGCCACATAGACAAACACCCGAGGTCCGTAGAATCCATAACTGTCCTTTTTCCGCACATCCCATAACCCCAGAGTGCTGCAGAGTTCCATGTTAGAGGAAATATATTTGAATGTTGTACAGATTCCAAGAAATATGACTGGGGCAGCCAAGAAGAAGTTGGGCAACTGCCGTAGCTGGAAGTAGCGGAAGAGTCCAACACCCCAGTATTCACTTTGAATATGGGAATACGCCAGTGGAAAACGGTATGAGCACCAGGCAGGAATTGGCTCTCCACGCACTTGGTATCCCTTGTCTTTTGCTAGTTGTATGAGTTCTTCAGGTAGGTGACCTTCTCCATAGGACGAGAAGCAAAATCTATAATAAGAGTAACCTTGGAAAACAGCAAAGGGTAGAATCATTAACAAAATTCCACACAGTCTTTTCATCAATGGCCTACAACAACCGCTCTGCTGCAAAAATACTTTCATTCCAGAGTGTATCAGGAAGCCAGCATTCACCAGTCCATTGGAACGGGCTGCTGTGGCTAGCGAGAGAAGCACACTGCCAGTTAGCAATCGATTCTTTTGCAAATGCCACAAACCACTAAACGTGGCCAGGGCAAACAGGCTCTCTGAATAGGCAACAGTCATGAAGATTGATATAGGACTCATACAAAATAAAAGTGCAGCCAGGAAGGCCGTACGTCGAGACTGAAGAGTCACACATCCCAGAAGGTACAAAGAAACCGCAGCCAGGGTTGAGCAAGCACAGTTTAGGAGGGCAGAGGAAAGCAGCAACCGACTCCTCAGGGTTAGAACCCCTGCCAGGGGCAGAAGAGGCCCTCGTGCCAGCCCTGTGATAACCATTGGGAGCAGTGGGAAGAAAGCCATGTTGTGTTCATATACATAGCCATGTTCCGCTATGAACAGAAAGTGTTCTGCATCCCAGCGTCCCAAACCTCTCAGAAGGAGCTCTGCTATGTGGTCACCAAGAGAACTTGGAGGTGGTCGTGGTGGAGAAAAGGCATCAGCGGTGTGGTCTGGTATCAGGAGATTGAACAAAACCTAGAAGAATAACAAAAACACCATTGGAATTTAAAAAAAAAAACTTTTTTTTGTTTTAGATAGATTGTAAAAGGGCTAGAACATCTGTCAGCATTTTATTGCTCCATCATGGAGGTTTCCTCTTACTTCCTGTCCAGGTGACACGAAGAGAAGAGAAATCTCCTTTAACTGAAAAAAAAAAAAGACAACATGCCTTTATTAAATATAATCTCCTTACCTGCATTATCAGTGTGAGCCCACGACATGACAAAGAGAAGCGTATGATCTCATGCACAAACGGGTCACGGCTCCCCCTCATTTCCAGATGGCTACTACAAAGTGTATATCTGGTGGGACAGAGAAAATATAACTTGAATGATGGAGAAATACAGATCAAGCCAATGCATTCAGAGTCATCGAGACAAAAGAGTTATGTCCGTGTACTTAAAGCTGAAAAGTTTATTTTAATGTAGACAGACTGGGGCAGCATTAGAACCCCAGTCAGGTCTTTATTTCTGTTGGAGGGATCCATCTTCTTGACAGGAAGTGAGAGGAAATCTCCCCAACAGGATGCTTTGGCTGGAGTTCCGCTTTATTACATTATATACACCAACCGCCACATGAGGATGCTGCCTCCAAACAGCAGGGAATCCTTGAGCAGATCCAATGTCAGTTTTTTACGTCTGTGCCCACTCAATTTTTGTCTGCATTTACACAGCAGACACAGGTAGACCCGTGAGGGCTCTAACACCCGCTGGATGTAAATGGACTTGTGTCTATTTAAATCAGGCTACCCGATCCATTATGTTTGGGTACAAAAAACGGAAAAGGAAACAGTCCTTTTCAGTTTCTTTTTCTAGATCTGGAAGTAAACAGACACAGGTCCATTTAGAATTGAATGTCCTTAGTGCTGCATGGAGCTTCCCATCAGGTCCACCTGAAAAATGGACATGTGGACCTGATTGGAATGCCGTGTGAAAGGGCCCTAAAGAGAGAGGTGGGATTGCAGTGGATGACAAGCTGGGAGTTGTAGTTCTACAGACCCGGCAGTGAATCTAGTTGGGACATGGAGTTATACAGGGCTGGGAGTATGGTTGCCACCTCATCCCTTTAAACCGGAACACATATTAATCACACAGGTTCTGCGGCTGATTAAGGTGGTAATTAAACTCACTTGGTGTTTTATCTGCACTTAATTAGCCTCAGAACCTGTGGAATTCAAAGGTGTTCGGGTTTAAAGGGATGAGGTGGCAACTCTAGCTGGGAGTGATGCTAACTTGGCATACTGAGAGTTGTAGTTCCATATAGACAACAGGAATGTGATTTTTTTTATTCATACAAAGACAGCAGGGACAATGGAAAATCATGCTGGGGCAGAAACAAAAGAGATGTCAGTGTGCAATGCTGGGATGTGCTGTTCTACACAGACAATGGTGACCTCGGACACAGAAGCTGTGTCAGGATTCAGGAATTAAAGGGATGGTCAGCCATGATGCCTGAACACGTGCTATTTGCTGAAATCAGCCAGACATGTACGTACCCGGCCAGGAGCTGCAGCAATAATACACCATCCACACAAGGAAATACATTAAAGTAGTTGAACCTGATCCTTCCTGTTTACATTCGATAGACAGCTCTAATCCTGCCTCCATGGTGTTGTCACAAGGTCACATGACCAGACCAGTCTGTGTGTAACCCTTCCATCTCCAGGTAGAAGCCTGCAGGCATTTGCACAGCGATGGTATACTTATCCTGCATCGAGAAAGCAGACATTTTTAAACTAAGTATATCTTTCTATTTGTGCCCTTACCACCCGCTTAGTTCCCCTTGTCACTAAAACAGAAAGTGATGGGAAACCAAACATTTTACAGTTGCCATCAGAACAGGAGTTTGTGGAGTCTTCTTTTAGGCTCGATTCACACCTATGCAGTTTCAGTGCTTTTTGCATTTTGCAGGTTTGCACTACAGTCCATTTAACATGGTTTCCTATGGAACACGTTCTGTAGTGCAAATCTGCAAAATGCAAAAAGCACTAAAACTGCATAGGTGTGAATCCAGCCTTAGGCTGGATTCACACCTATGCATGTTGCTTTTGAGCGTTTTTGCAAAAACTGTGCACTTGCGTTTTTGATGCTTGTCCATTGAATTCTATTACATGCAAAACGCTGCATTTTGCATGAAAAAAAGTCCCTGACCCTTTCCAAAAATGCAGAGAAACAAAAAGGCATTGATGTGAACATGTTCCATAGGAACCCATGTTAAAAAATTCCCGTGCATTTCTGCAAAATGCAAAATGCATCAAAAAACGCACTAGTGTGAATGGAGCCTTAGGCTCTATTCACATTAATGTGTTTTTTGATGCATTTTGCAGAAATGCAGGGAAATTTTTTAACATGGGTTCCTATTGAACATGTTCACATCAATGCATTTTTGTATCTCTGCGGTTTTGGAAAGGGTCAGGGACTTTTTTCCCCGCAAAATGCAGCGTTTTGTAATTGTCTTCAATGGACCCGCATCCAAAACGCAAGTACCGCGTTTTTACCGCGATTTTTGACATGATTTTGCCGTGATTTGCATTTTTTATTTATTTATTTTACACTGTATATAGCTGGTTGCTACGGAGGGGGCCGGGAAGCCAGCCGCTGCATCCTTAACAACCGATGAGTCATCAGCTGTCAGCGGGCTTGCCCGCTGAATGTAAAAAAAAAAAAAATTGTGAAAAAAAAAACAGCATGTGGTCCCTCCCCCAGGTCCATACCAGGCCCTTGGGTCTAGTATGGATTCAGAGGGAAACCCCCCACGCCAAAATTTTTTTTTAAAATGGCGTGGGGTCCCCCCAAAATCCATACCAGACCCTTATCCAAACATGCAGCCCGGCAGGCCAGGAAAGGGAAGGTGACGAGGGAGCGCCCACCCCCCCTTCTGAACTATACCAGGCCGCATGCCCTCAACATGGGAGGATGGTGCTTTGGGGAAGGGGGGTTCTGTGCCTTCCACCCCAAAGCACCTTGCCCCCATGTTGATGGGGACAAGGCCCTCTTCCCGACAATCCTTGCCCGGTGGTTGTCGGGGTCTGCGGGCGGGGGGGCTTATCGGAATCTGGAAGCCCCCTTTAACAAGGGGGCCCCCCAGATCGTGACCTCCCCCCCCTATGTGAATGAGTATGGGGTACATTGTACCCCTACCCATTCACCAAAAAAAAAGTAGTGTAGTGTTAAAAAATACAGTAGACAGTTATTGACAAGCCTTTTATTAAAAATATCTTCTTCTTTCCCGCTTCTTCCTCCGGTCTTCCTCCATCTTCTCCCGCATCTTCCTCCTCTGGTCTTCTCCTTCTCCCGTTGCTTCTTCTTTCGTTCTTCTTATTTCTTCTGTCTTCTTTGTCCGGCGTTCTTCTTCCTCTGCCACTGTTCCCGCCGACGACCCTGCTCCGATGCTGTGTTCCGCTGATCTGTCCGCGCCAATGTCTATCATTTCATAGATAATGTTGGGGGCTTGGCCATTGGATTACGTCATCTGGGTGCGCCGCCCCTTTGTGACGTCACCACCCTAGGCATGATGGGTCTGTGACGTCACAATGGGGTGGGGCCTAATCCGCCTAGGCCCTAAATGACAGATTTTCGGTAAAGGTGAACTAACACTTTAAGAGATCATGTTCTGGTGACAACAAGCAAGGTGTTGGTCTCCCCTAACTTTTTTTTTAACAAAACAGAAGTGCTTTATTGTTATCACAATAGGATAATATCAAACATACATAATGACATGGTATAATGCTTGATGTATCATACAATATTTGAAACAAAGAAACTGTACATTTGCAAGAGAAGCCTATATTTATGCTCAAGGTACGTGAAAACTCTGTGACTGGGCAATGTGGAGCAGTCTCTCTGTGCTGACAATGTGAAGCAGTCTCTCTGTGGTCGGGCAATGTGGAGCAGTCTCTCTGTGGCCGGGCAATGTGGAGCAGTCTCTCTGTGGCCGGGCAATGTGAAGCAGTCTCTCTGTGGCCGGGAAATGTGGAGCAGTCTCTCTGTGGCCGGGCAATGTGGAACAGTCTCTCTCTGACTCTGTGACCAGGCAATGTGGAGCAGTCTCTGTCTCTATGGCCTAGCAATGTGGAGCAGTCTCTGTCTCTATGGCTGGGCAATGTGGAGCAGTCTCTCTGTGGCCAGGCAATGTTAATCAGTCTCTGTTGGAAAAACTGTGTTTTTTTTAAGTCCTTGCCCCATATAGGGAGATTTATCCTCCATTTGTCTTGCTTACTGTTATTACCAAAAGTAAAGAGAATCCAGCACAGGAACAAAGGTGAAACTTTAGAATTGGGGACATAAATTCTACTGATCCTGCTGACTACAAGGGACTTCCCCTCAGTTTCTGTGGTAACTAGGGATGAGCCGAACACCCCCCCGGTTCGGTTCGCACCAGAACCTGCGAACGGACCGAAAGTTTGAGTTAACTTTAGAACCCCATTAAAGTCTATGGGACTCGAACGTTCGAAAACAAAAGTGCTAATTTTAAAGGCTAATAGAAGTTATTGTCCTAAAAAGGGTTTGGGGACCCGGGTCCTGCCCCAGGGGATATGTATCAATGCAAAAAAATGTTTTAAAAACAGACGTTTTTTCGGGAGCAGTGATTTTAAAGATGCTTAAAGTGGAAAAAAAAAAGTGAAATATTCCTTTAAATATCGTATCTGGGGGGTGTCTATAGTATGCCTGTAAAGTGGCGCGTGTTTCCCGTGCTTAGAACAGTCCCTGCACAAAATGACATTTTTAAAGGAATAAAAGTCATTTAAAACTGCTTGCGGCTTTAATGTAATGTCCAGTCCTGGCAATATGGATGAAAATCAGTGAGACAAATGGCATGGGTACCCCCCCAGTCCATTACCAGGCCCTTTGGGTCTTGTATGGATATTAAGGGGAACCCCACACCCAAATTAAAAAAAGGAAAGGCGTGGGGCCCCCAGGCCCTATATACTCTGAACAGCAGTATACAGGTGGTGCAAACAAGACAGGGACTGTAGGTTTGTTGTTAAGTAGAATCTGTTTGTAATTTTGAACTGGCACATTTTTAAAGTGTAGCTCCAGCCAAAAAATCTATTTTTAAGCTTTTTGGAAAACATAGGGAAGGGTTATCACCCCTGTAACATTTGTTTTGCTGTCTGTGCACCTCTTCAGAAGATTTCACCTCACTTTCTGTCCCAATGAAAAATGTTTTTTGAAAATTTGGGGTTTTTAGTGAAACAAGGATTGGTGATAAAACATCAGTGAAAAGGAGACACGTTTTTCGCATATTAACTCTTACAGGAGAGAATTTCCCTTCCTAGGGGTAGATTTAATCTCACTTCCTGTTGTCTCCTTCCGTTTGCAAGTAGGAGTCGTTTGTAAGTTGGATGTTTGAAAGTAGGGGCCTGCCCTATATACTCTGCAGAAATTGGGGCCTTAGGTGTTGGTGCTGCCACAACACTGTAAGCCCTTACAGTTACTCTTGGTGGGCGCAGGAACGGGCCGTGCTGTGAAATATTAGATCAAGAATTGTAATTACATGCCATTGTTGAAGAGTGGTAGAAAAAGCGCGCCTTTGGTGGTGGTGGTGTTGCCACAACACTGTAAGCCCTCACAGTTACTCTTGGTGTGCGCAGGAATGGGCCCTGCTGTTAAATATTAGATCAAGAATTGTAATTACATGTCCCTGTTGAACAGGGGCAGAAAAATTGGGCCTTAGGCACTGGTGCCACAACACTGCAACCCCTCACAGATGCTATAGTTGGAGCGCAGGAATGAGCCCTGCTGCAAAGTATTGCATCAAAAATTGTAATTACACGCCCCTGTTAAACAGGGGCTGAAAAATTGGGCCTTGGGCACTGGTGCTGGTGCCACAACACTGCAACCCCTCACAGATACTCTAGTTGGAAAGCAGGAATGAGCCCTGCTGCAAAGTATTGCATCAAAAATTGTAATTACACGCCCCTGTTAAACAGGGGCAGAAGAAATGAGCCTTAGCCACAACACTGCAACCCCTCACAGATGCTATAGTTGGAGCGCAGGAATGAGCCCTACTGCAAAGTATTGCATCAAAAATTGTAATTACACGCCCCTGTTAAACAGGGGCAGAAAAATTGGGCCTTGGCCACTGGTGGCGGTGCCCAGAACCAAAAATGTTCTTACAAGCTATCAGCATGAAAATTGAGGAGGAAGAGGATTGTGACTCAGCATAACAGGATAGTCACTCAGCATAGGCAGCCTTGAAGGGATCTCACATTAAAAATAAATCAATCGGTTACATCAGCATCAGGTGCTTGGTAGCTGGTGATCCAAGACTGATTCATTTTTATGAAGGTCAGCCGATCGACCGATTCGGTGGACAGGCGCACCCTGTGATTGGTTACAAAGCCTCCAGCAGCACTGAATGTGCGTTCAGAAAGAATGCTGGATGCAGGACAGGCCAGTAGCTCAATTGCATACTGTGCAAGCTCTGGCCAGTGATCCATCCTCAAGACCCAGTAACCCAGAGGATTTTCGGTGGGAAAGGTGTCCAGGTCTGATCTTGCCCCTAGGTAATCCTGCACCATGTGAATCAGACGCTGGGGATGTTTGCTGGAACCGATCAGACCTTGGGGCTGCGGACTAAAAAATTGTCTGAACGCATCGGTCAGATGGCCACCTTCTCCACCGCTCTTTCTGTGACTGACTGAAGCCTCAGCAACACGTTGTCCAGGAGGACCAGGAAATTGTAACCTCCCAGACTCTGGAAACACGTTGCACAAACCTTTCTGCAAGGCCTCCCGAAGATGTTTCATCCTCTGCTTCCTCTGCGAAGGCAAGATAAGGTCCGCAACCTTACCCTTGTAACGTGGATCAAGGAGGGTTGCCCGCCAGTAATCATCCCTCCCCTTAATACCACGAATACGAGGATCCTTCCGCAGTCTTTGCAGGATCAGGGAGGCCATGCAGCGTAGGTTTGCTGAGGCATTCGGTCCAGAGTCCTCTGGGTCATTAAGGACGACATGATCTGCAGCCACCTCCTCCCAGCCACGTACAAGTCCATGGGTTTCTTCGGACTGTAAATGATCCCTTGAAGACTGCTGCTGATGCTGAGTGCCAGGCTCCACCTCCATGCTGACACAATCCTCCTCCTCCTCCTCTTCTTGTGTGATCGGCGGGCACGCAGGAACACTGTCTGGATAAAGGGGGCCTTGAGAGGTAAGGAAGTCCTCCTCTTCCTCCCTCTGTTCTGCCTCAAGTGCCCTGTCCATTATTCCACGCAGCGTGTGCTCCAACAGGTGGACAAGAGGGACAGTGTCACTGATGCATGTACTGTCACTGCTCACCATCCTCGTGGCCTCCTCAAATGGTGACAGGACAGTGCATGCATCCCTGATCATAGCCCACAGGTGTGGGGAAAAAAAAAACAAGGTCCCCTGACCCTGTCCTGGTGCCATAGTCGCATAGTTACTGACTGATGGCCGAGCACCGGTATTATATGACCTGCGGAAATGCACACAGACTTTCCTGGCCTGCCTCAGGACATCCTGTAAGCCCGGGTACCTGCCCAAGAACCGCTGCACCACCAAGTTAAGGACGTGAGCCAAACAGGATACATGGGTCAGTTGTCCCTGTCGGAGGGCGGAGAGGAGGTTGGTGACATTGTCGCAAACCACCATACCTGGCTTAAGCTGGCATGGCGTCAACCACCTCTGAACCTGCCCTGCAGAGCTGACAGAATCTCTGCCCCAGTGTGGCTCCTGTCCCCCAAGCACACCAGCTCAAGCACCGCATGGCATCTTTTTGCCTGTGTGCTTGCATAGCCCCTTGAACGCCTACGGAGCACTGCTGGTTCTGAGGACAAATCAGCACAGGAAGAGGCCATGGAGGAAGAAGAGGAGGGGGTGGAGGAGAGAGGTGTGGCAGAATCACCACTAGTAGAATTTTGGAGGCGTGGTGGCGGAACAACCTCCAACACTACTACACCCTATCCTGCATCCTTCCCAGCTGCCAGAAGAGTCACCCAGTGCACGGTGAAAGATAAGTAACGTTCCTGTCCATGCCTGCTGGACCATGAGTCAGCGGTAATATGCACCTTACCGCTGACCGCCCTGTCCAGCGAGGCCAAGACATTGCCTTCCACATGCCGGTAGAGAGCCGGAATCGTCCTTCTGTGAGAAAAAGTGGCGTTTGGGAACCTGCCACTGAGGAACCGCACATTCCACAAACTCACGGAAGAGGGCAGAGTCTACCAACTGAAAAGGCAGCAGTTGAAGTGCTAGCAATTTAGCCAATCTAGCATTCAACCGTTGGGCATGTGGATGGCTGGGAGTGAACTTCTTTCGGCGGTGCAGCAGCTGGGGCAGGGAAATTTGCCTGGTACAATCTGACATCAGTGTACGGATAACAGATTGCCCACAAGTACTTGGCTGTGACACACCTAATTCTACACCTTCATTCCTCTTAGTGCAGGTTTCAGAGAGGACTGAAGGTATAGTGGGGTTGGAGATCCCAGCTGATGAGGGTCTTTTAGGTACGCTTGCCAACGAACTGCATGGCAGGTCGAAAATATGTCTGGACAAGCATGTGGTGCCCATGCGGGTGATGTTTTGGCCATGCGAGATACGCTTGAGACATATGTTGCAAATAGCAGTGGTGGGATCTGATGCACTCGTCTCAAAAAAGGCCCACACCAAAGAACCTTTGGAATAACGCGCAGAGACAGCAGCGCCCTGCACATGCGGAGCTCTGCGGTGTGATGCAGTCGGTGTGCTGCCCTTAAGCTGGCCCCTGGAGGGCATCCTGCCTCGTTGGAGATGTGCCTCCTCCTCCTCCCTCCTATTAGGCACCCACGTGGAGTCAGTGACCTCATCATCCCCTCCCTCCTCATCACTGGAGCAAACCTGGCAGTATGCTGCAGCTGGGGGAACATGACTGCCAGATTGCTGTCCTTCTTGGGCACCCCCTCTCTCTCACGTTACTGCCTTCCTCTAGCTGGGTACCATCATCGGAGCCTTCAAAACGCTGGGCATCCTCCTGGAGCATGTACTCAACACTCTGGTCAAACAGTTCGGGGGACTCCTCAGGAGGACATGGTGGGGCTAGGGAAGGAGTGACTGATGCCATTGAGCCAAGGGAAGAGGCCGCGTTGGCAGCTGCTTTGCCAGACAAAGTACCCTGAGCCTGGGTGAGAGAGGATGAGGAGGATGGGGACGGCTTGGTCATCCACTCTACCAAGTCTTCCACATGTTGCGGCTCAACACGGCCAGCTGCCGAAAAAAAGGACAAGCGTGTCCCACGGCCACATGTTGATGAGGATGCACCGTCTCCACGACCAGCACTGTTGCCTC
This sequence comes from Lithobates clamitans, assembly GCA_037952925.1. Classification (NCBI taxonomy): domain Eukaryota; kingdom Metazoa; phylum Chordata; class Amphibia; order Anura; family Ranidae; genus Lithobates; species Lithobates clamitans. The sequence continues at coordinate 1,994,094 of JBBGZY010001145.1, forward strand.
TAGACACAGAGCCTGCTTGCCCTCTTTTATTAGCTTGTGACTGTCTGCCTCTCCTTGTTGGCCTTCCAGACACTCTAATGGCCTGCAGTGAGATGTAGCTGCACAAAGCTGGGATGTATATAATTACTGATACTGCAGCTAGCAGAATCAACTGCCTGCCTGTAGTATTATTAGTATGAGAACACCAGCAATTGTCTTCAGGTAGCTTTAGGTGCACACTGTGCGGAGGACACAGTACACTAACTGTAAATACTGCAGCTGCCTGCCTGTGGTATTAATAGGATCAGAAGAACACCACTTCTTTAGGTGCACACTGTGCAGAGGACACAGTACATTAACCTTAAATACTGCAGCTGCCTGCCTGTGGTATTAATAGGATCAGAACAACAGCAATTGTCTTCAGGTATCTTTAGGTGCACACTGTGCAGAGGACACAGTACACTAACTGTAAATACTGCAGCTGCCTGCCTGCGGTACTAATAGGATCAGAAGAACACCACCAATTTTCTTCAGGTAGCTTTAGGTGCACACTGTGCGCACATTGCTAATTACTCATTGTACCTGTATGTAGCTTAAATAGTGAAATTTGCACTTAAATCTGTAATTTTGTAAAAGTTTGAAATGTCAGTAAAAACTTAGCTGTGTCAGTAAATGTAACTTTGGTAGGTTGGCAACACTAGTGGGCACTGACAGCTCATCAACCATAGAGGTAAGTACAGCAAGGACCAGGGGGGTGGGGAGTATACCCAATTTTTTCTTGAAAAGTTGAACTAACCCTTGACTGCTGAGAAGCATAGGCTCATTTATGACCAACTAATAAACCAATACCTTGCTCCCCCCAAAAAGACACAGAAGCTGATTAAGTTGGAAATAGGGCAAGGCCACAGCTTTATTGAACTTTTCAAAGGTACAACTTTCCAAATGTACCAAACAGTGCCAGTCAAAGTATACCATTGTCAGAAACCATGAATCAGAGTGAAACAGAAGTACAGTTAAATAACACTTGTTTAATAATAATAAAAAAAAGGTAAACATAGTCAAAACATAGCCAGCGTTCAGGAACCGGAATGGATAGTCAGACAAACCAAAATGTCAGGGAGCCAGAGAGGAGCGTAGATGAACAGCAAGCAGGATCTGGAGCCAGAAGGAATGTCAGACAAGCAAGTCTTTAACAGGAACACAGGAGAGTGTCTTTAAAGATGTGACCAAGGCGAAAGGCAGAGATCATCTGGACTGGACAGCTTAAGTAGGCAGGACTGATGAGAAGGATATCATCAACAGGTGAGTCACTGTGGAGAGATAGGAACTGGCAATTAGCCGACAGCTGAGCGGCCAGCTTTGAGAAGGAAGGGCTGAGCCCAGCCCTGACAACCATGAGCACCCATAAATATAAACTCACATAGTCTAAGAGGCCTGTCCTTACCATCAGTGCCAGACAGGCATTAGACTGACCCCAGAATTTACCAAACAACATGCCAGTCATAGTATACCGTGTGCACCCAAAAACATAAACTCACATGGTCTAAGAGGCCTGTCCTTACCATTAGTGCCAGACAGGCATTAGACTGACCCCAGGATTTAACTTGAACCCATAAAGCAACATCAATTGCTGGCAAGGTCAAAACCGCCACGCACGATTTTGACACCGCGTGTGGCGGTTTTGACACTGACGAGCGCCCTACCCCAGCCAGCACCTGCTCAACACCAAATTGTAGGCTGAGGTGAACATATTTAGGCCAGTGATTTAAATTAATACTGTTAATACATGAATGATAAGAATGAAGGGGCCTAAAACAAATTGTCTCAGGTAATACCAGCAGCCAGTGTAGGCCATGAAAACTGCGACAACGAATTCTGCCAACTGCAAAGGAAAATTCTCCCCACAGTATCAAAATTCAGCATGGCAAGAGGCCCAATAAACAAAGGAGTCAACGATGATCCAAAGTAATTCTGGGGAGAGACATGAAATCAGAACAAAAGGTGAGGACGAACATATAGCAAAAATTCGAATGATTCCCATTTACCTAAAAGACATCTGTCATCCGAAAAAACCCACCCCACGGGCAGCAATGGCTGCGCCAATGGGAAAAGAGTATGTGGGAAAAATCATGAGGAGGCAAGACCAGCTGGGAAAAGGAAAAGGCGCAAGACCCGAAAAAATTCTAATTCGTTGAGGTTGGAAGAATAAGCGAGAGATAAAAACAAAGGATTCTGTGATCAGCACATCCTCTGAGTTACCATAAACTGGGCGTTTGCCCTCGGAAGTAACTTTACTAACCCTAAAGGTGCCAAAGAATGCCCAAGAAAAGGCAACTCGAAACAAGAGAGCCCTAAATACAAAAACAGACAGAGGGCAAAATGGAGAGGATGTCGGCTAAAATGTGCACAGAAAACAGGTGCCGAGAATAAGGGAAGCAAGTCAGATGTTTCCAACCATTTTCTTTCAAAATCCTCTGAATAAGAAAGATTTGGAGATGTCCGCCCAGCTGAATAGTCCGAACCAAACAATACAGCAGAGGGAGCGGTACCCACTGTCAAACCAGCCACAACTATATCCTGCAGGTAGAGGAGGTAGGAGAAAAGATCCAGGTGCTCGACTCCATGGGGTAAAAGGTAGATATCATCGACAGGTGGAGGCACCCATTTGCCTGAAAGTTGCCGACAGGTTTCCTAGGAGGTCTGGGAGGAGAGGCGCGGAGGGGGAGCAACAGGAGTCAGAAACGAGACTACACAAAAAAGGAAGGACAAGGAAGACCCACAGCAATTAGCTACATCTGAAACCACACAGTTAACTGAAGACATTCAAGCACCAGAAAAACACAATAGGGAGAACAAAGGAGAGAGGCAGTTAACCACTTGATCATAATAGGTAAGGGCTCTAACAGCATATTGTTACACAACAAATAGTTGGGCCAATTATTCCAGCCAAGGTGCAGCAGACCAGTCATCCTGGAATAAAATGCCAAAGCTACAGGAGCTGAATGCAGACCTGTAAAAAACTCCAGCTGTGTGTTCGACAATTCCTACATTTATCAAAGAAGGACCATTAGAGGAGTACAAGAAGGACAACCGTGCTTCCAAGTCATCACGCATAAGAGCTGATAATTGGTACATAATGACGTGTATCTGATATACATATCATAGGTGCCCACATAAGGCACTGCCAATCAGAAGTATGTGGAATGTGAAAACAAGATAGCCCAAAAAGGTTGAAGCTGCTACAGCCATAGCTTCCTAGAGTCCCTTGGGAATTTAACCAAGGAAATAAGCTAACCCCAGGAAGTCAGCAGACCATCCCCACAATGTCAATTTCAATGCCCAAAAGGACAGAAGATGGGCAGGACCTTCCATGTTGTTGGGATGGAACAGTCGCAGTGTACAGTAAGGAAGCGAAAGGCAGATTCAATGTCAGCCTTTACCAGAAGGGTAGAAGCACCAGAGAACTTAGCAAAGAAAGTGCTGTATCAAAAGTGGAGTATTGGTCCCACGAATTCTCCTGATCAATACCACCATTCATTAACTGACAAGCCTGCAGGGAAAGAAAGTGTTGTATAAGTTGATGGATATATATATATACACACACACACATTTTTTTTATTTACTTATTTTATTTTATTTTTTTGGTTACCGCACCAGGAGAGGAAAACCGCACCAGGAGAGGAAACTCGAAGGAGCGTTAGGGGTGGATGAAAGGGATCCAAAACCCCTGATTAAATCCCGACTGTAAGATCCAAGCCTCCCTACTGAGAGGGTACAGGCAGTGGCGTAGCGTGGGGGGTGCAGGGGGTGCCGTGGCCCCGGGCGCGATATTTAGGGGGGCGCCAGTGTGTGTCACTGGCTGCCTCCTCCTAATTTCTAATTTTGTGTCCCCCGGCTGTGGCCGCCATGTTAAGTGTCCGGCGCCCTGTGATTGGGTGTATGGGGGTCATGTGAGGCGCCCCGCCTCCGCACATGACCCCCATACACCCAATCACAGGGCGCCGGATACTGAACATGGCAGCAAGCAGAGCGCAGGGGAGAGAAGAAAGTGAGCCGCCGCTGTCTTCTCCTCCTCATCCGGATCGATGCAGCCAGGATAAGAAGGTAAGTGAGAGTCATGTTACTGGGAGGGGGAGGGAGGGAGGTAGGCGAGAGATAGAGACTGTAGGCAGGACAATGTAGTGTAGTATAGTATGGAGGTCAGTGTAGTGTCACTATGGGGGGCAGTGAAGTGGACAGTATAGTGTAGTATAGTGATCAGTATAGTGGTTAGTGTAGTATAGTATAGTGGTCAGTATAGTATAGTTTAGTATGGAGGTCAGTGTAGTGTAGTGTAGTGGACAGTGTAGTATAGTATAGTGGTCAGTACAGTGGTTAGTGTAGTATAGTACAGTGGTTAGTGTAGTATAGTATAGTGGTTAGTGTAGTATAGTATAGTGGTCAGTATAGTGTAGTTTAATATGGAGGTCAGTGTAGTGTAGTGTAGTGGACATTGTAGTATGGAGGTCAGTATAGTGTAGTATAGTGGACAGTATAGTGTAGTGGACAGTGTAGTATGGTGATCAGTGTAGTATGGTGGACAGTGTAGTATGGTGGTCAGTGTAGTATAGTGGACAGTGTAGTATGGTGGTCAGTGTAGTATAGTGGACAGTGTAGTGGTTAGTGTAGTGGTCAGTGTAGTATGGTGGTTAGTGTAGTGGTTAGTGTAGTGGTCAGTGTAGTGTAGTGTAGTATAGTGGTCAGTGTAGTGGTTAGTGTAGTGGTCAGTGTAGTATGGTGGTCAGTATAGTGTAGTATAGTGGACAGTGTAGTATGGTGGTCAGTATAGTGTAGTATGGTGTAGTATAGTGGACAGTGTAGTGGTTAGTGTAGTGGACAGTGTAGTATGGTGGTCAGTGTAGTATAGTGGTCAGTGTAGTGTAGTATAGTGGACAGTGTAGTATGGTGGTCAGTGTAGTATAGTGGACAGTGTAGTATAGTATAGTGGTCAGTACAGTGGTTAGTGTAGTATAGTACAGTGGTTAGTGTAGTATAGTATAGTGGTTAGTGTAGTATAGTATAGTGGTCAGTATAGTGTAGTTTAATATGGAGGTCAGTGTAGTGTAGTGTAGTGGACAGTGTAGTATGGAGGTCAGTATAGTGTAGTATAGTAGACAGTATAGTGTAGTGGACAGTGTAGTATGGTGATCAGTGTAGTATGGTGGACAGTGTAGTATGGTGGTCAGTGTAGTATAGTGGACAGTGTAGTATGGTGGTCAGTGTAGTATAGTGGACAGTGTAGTGGTTAGTGTAGTGGTCAGTGTAGTATGGTGGTTAGTGTAGTGGTTAGTGTAGTGGTCAGTGTAGTGGTCAGTGTAGTGTAGTGTAGTATAGTGGTCAGTGTAGTGGTTAGTGTAGTGGTCAGTGTAGTATGGTGGTCAGTATAGTGTAGTATAGTGGACAGTGTAGTATGGTGGTCAGTATAGTGTAGTATAGTGGACAGTGTAGTGGTTAGTGTAGTGGACAGTGTAGTATGGTGGTCAGTGTAGTATAGTGGTCAGTGTAGTGTAGTATAGTGGACAGTGTAGTATGGTGGTCAGTGTAGTATAGTGGACAGTGTAGTATGGTGGTCAGTGTAGTATAGTGGACAGTGTAGTATGGTGGTCAGTGTAGTGTAGTATAGTGGTCAGTGTAGTGGTTAGTGTAGTGGACACTGTAGTATAGTGGTCAGTGTAGTATGGTGGACAGTGTAGTATGGTGGTCAGTGTAGTATAGTGGACAGTGTAGTATAGTGGACAGTGTAGTATGGTGGACAGTGTAGTATGGTGGACAGTGTAGTATGGTGGTCAGTGTAGTGTAGTATAGTGGTCAGTGTAGTGTAGTATAGTGGTCAGTGTAGTGGTTAGTATAGTGGTTAGTGTAGTGGACAGTGTAGTGTAGTATAGTGGTCAGTGTAGTGGTTAGTGTAGTGGTCAGTGTAGTGTAGTATAGTGGTCAGTGTAGTGGTCAGTGTAGTGGTTAGTATAGTGGTTAGTGTAGTGGACAGTGTAGTGTAGTATAGTGGTCAGTGTAGTGGTTAGTGTAGTGGTCAGTGTAGTATAGTGGTCAGTGTAGTATGGTGGACAGTGTAGTACGGTGGACAGTGTAGTATGGTGGACAGTGTAGTATGGTGGTCAGTGTAGTATGGTGGTCAGTGTAGTATAGTGGACAGTGTAGTATGGTGGTCATTATAGTGTAGTATAGTGGACAGTGTAGTGTAGTGGTTAGTGTAGTATAGTGGTCAGTGTAGTATGGTGGTCAGTGTAGTATGGTGGTCAGTGTAGTATGGTGGACAGTGTAGTATGGTGGTCAGTATAGTGTAGTATAGTGGACAGTGTAGTATAGTGGTCAGTGTAGTATGGTGGTCAGTATAGTGTAGTATAGTGGACAGTGTAGTATGGTGGTCAGTATAGTGTAGTATAGTGGTCAGTGTAGTGTAGTAGTCAGTGTAGTGTAGTGGTCAGTGTAGTGTAGTGGTCAGTGTAGTATGGTGGACAGTGTAGTATAGTGGTCAGTGTAGTATGGTGGACAGTGTAGTATGGTGGTCAGTGTAGTATGGTGGTCAGTGTAGTATGGTGGTCAGTGTAGTATAGTGGTCAGTGTAGTATGGTGGTCAGTATAATGTAGTATAGTGGTCAGTGTAGTATGGTGGTCAGTGTAGTATGGTGGTCAGTGTAGTATGGTGGTCAGTATAATGTAGTATAGTGGTCAGTGTAGTATGGTGGTCAGTATAATGTAGTATAGTGGTCAGTGTAGTATGGTGGTCAGTATAGTGGACAGTGTAGTATAGTGGACAGTGTAGTATGGTGGTCAGTATAGTGTAGTATAGTGGTCAGTGTAGTATGGTGGTCAAGTGTAGTGTAGTATAGTGGACAGTGTAGTGTAGTATAGTGGTCAGTATAGTGGACAGTGTAGTATGGTGGTCAGTGTAGTATAGTGGTCAGTGTAGTATGGTGGTCAGTGTAGTATGGTGGTCAGTGTAGTATGGTGGTCAGTGTAGTATGGTGGTCAGTGTAGTATAGTGGTCAGTGTAGTATAGTGGTCAGTGTAGTATGGTGGTCAGTGTAGTATAGTGGTCAGTGTAGTATGGTGGTCAGTGTAGTATAGTGGTCAGTGTAGTATGGTGGTCAGTATAATGTAGTATAGTGGACAGTGTAGTATAGTGGACAGTGTAGTATGGTGGTCAGTATAGTGGACAGTGTAGTATGGTGGTCAGTATAGTGTAGTATAGTGGTCAGTGTAGTATGGTGGTCAAGTGTAGTGTAGTATAGTGGACAGTGTAATGTAGTATAGTGGACAGTGTAGTATAGTGGACAGTGTAGTGTAGTATAGTGGTCAGTATAGTGGACAGTGTAATATGGTGGTCAGTGTAATATAGTGGTCAGTGTAATATAGTGGTCAGTATAGTATAGTGGTCAGTGTAATATAGTGGTCAGTATAGTATAGTGGTCAGTATAGTATAGTGGTCAGTGTAGTGGACAATGTAGTGTAGTGGACAGTGTAGTTCTCAGTGTAGTGGTCAGTATAGGAATCAGGTAGGTCAGTACTATTGTATTTGAAGGGACTCAGGGATAGCTAAAAGTCTGCAGGTTGGGGGGGGGGGCGCAAATTACTTGCCTTGCCCCGGGTGCTGACAACCCACGCTACGCCGCTGGGTACAGGTCTAGCCAGTGCAACATCCTTGAGACTTTCACTGGCATCCTTCGTCTTAGGAGGGTTGAACTTGTAACTTGGTTTGGTAGGTGGCGTATTCCCCATTCAGAAAGTCGACTGCTGGGTGGGCACCACTGCCAAGGGAAAAGTCGTGCGCACACAGTGACTCTCATTAAACAGTCAGCAGTTGCCTATTTGTATACAACTGACGATCTGTGCATGTGACTGAAAAGAAGTTGGCCTGTGCTGACACATGAGTAATAACCATATGCAGCGTAAAAGTCAGCGCTAGAGTGAATAAAGTTGGCAGCTACCAACGCAGGTCCAATATACATATACCATAGACTAACATTTTGTTAGTCAACACTTAGTTATTTCTAGGCAGCCATTTTTAGGCAAAACTGGGTGTCAACTGTCTGTGTATCAAAAAGCACCAGCATCAGCACATCAGTGAACTCACCGTGCCATTTTTAAAATGTATTTATTTAATCCCCTGAACTAAGTTCAAATCGACAGGGAAAATCAATTATAGAGGGCCACTCAGGTGAGAACCAGACCCTGGGGATGGGGTGGAAGCCACAGCTGGCGTGACAGACAATGAAGTAAACATAAGATTTGATTGGACTGCTGCACAAATGCATCAGTGGCCCTAAAACAGCTACTTTTGACTTATCTCAGACCACCCCATAATTATACTTACCAAAAAGGAGATAGAGTAGGAGGACTGATGATGGCTTGCAGAAAGAGCTGGAAGAAGAGTCTGGAGTCCAGGAGTTGACCCTGTGTGTCAGAGGTTGCGCTGGGACATGAGAGCTGGCTGGCATGCAGGCTGGGGCAGGGATGCAAAGAGTTAATAGGTGCCTCCTGCAGTATGCAACCTGATCCCTCACACAGGCAGTGAGAGGAGCTGAGTGAAGTACTGGAGGGGATGAGAGCTGACAGTATACATCAGTTCCTGCCCTGTAGGGCACAGGGAACTCAGTCTCACTGACAGAATGCAGGGAGTGAGATGCTGCAAGTGTCCAAGGTCCATTCACATGTGATGGCAGTGCTCTGGGAATCCTAGGATAGGGAAGGCGGTGTCTATTAATAGAGGCAGATACTGTATTAAAAGTCTTCACAGGTTGTGGGCAGAGGAGCGAGTGGTGAAAGTAGGAGAGGAGCCAGCGCCATCAGCGCCAGTAGCCGTGGTGAAGGGCCCCATTCCATGCAGGAATGAGCACAGGGGAAGGCCGCTGGGTGTAGAGGAGAGACACCTTCTGGTCAGAGCAGCAGTTTTCAGGGGATGTGATGGCTGAGAGACACACTCTGGTTTGGGTAGCAACAGGGGTCCATGAATTATAGGAGGGGTTAAGGCCATGTAAATGATCCTGTAGAGCTGTGGGCAGCAGGCATGTACTGGCCATCGGGACTATCGGGAGATTCCCGGGGGGCCGATGGCTCAGTATGCCAGTCAGGTGTGGTCCTGGAGCCGCTCCTCTCTGACAGCGAGTGATCGCAATTTCACTTATGTCAGGAGGAGCGGCTTCCGTCTTATGCTGGAGAGAGCATTGGGCGTTATGCTCCCTCCAGCCTGCAGGGGGAGATAGACAAACGGCAGACTTTCCTTCCTCTCTCCCCTTATCACTTGTTATCACATGACGGGAGAGAGGACCGAGAAGCTGCCTTCAAAACTGTGAGTACATGTGGGGGGGGGGGGACACTCTGATGTGAAGGGGACTGCTGATGGGGGCTCTCTGATGTGAAGGGCTTCTGATGGGGACACACTGATGTGAAGTGGGCTGCTGGTGGGGACTCTGATGTGAAGTGGGCTGCTGGTGGGGACTCTGATGTGAAGGGCTTCTGATGGGGACACACTGATGTGAAGGGAGCTGCTGGTGGGGACTCTCTGATGGGGACTCTGATGTGAAGTGGGCTGCTGGTGGGGACTCTGATGTGAAGGGAGCTTCTGATTGGGACTCTCTGATGTAAGGGGGATGCTGTTGGGGACACTATGATGTAAGGGGGATGCTGTTGGGGACACTATGATGTAAGGGGGATGCTGTTGGGGACACTATGATGTAAGGGGGATGCTGTTGGGGACACTATGATGTAAGGGGGACGCTATTGGGGACACTCTGATGTAAGGGGGACGCTGTTGGGGACACTCAAAATTAAAGTGGGCCGGTCATGAGGAAGTCCAGGGCCTAATTTTTGTCCCAGTCCAGCCCTGGTGGGCAGAGTGGGGATTGTAGGAGTGGAGCCAACAAATTCATTGCCAGTGGCTCCAGTACTAATCCAATGTCTGACTGAAGTATAGGCAGTCCCCGAGTTACGAACACCCGAGTTATGAACGACTCCTACTTACGAACGGCCTCAAATGCCGGCCACTTGTGCTCCATGCTGGCCCTGGATACCTTTTGATCACCTCCGGACACATCCCACACTGCCGTACTACACCCCAGATAACATAACAAGCACCCGAAACATCCCACATCCATGCACAGGCGGCAGTTACACTTAAAAACACTTATGAATGCAGTGTTCCGACCGGAAGTTACACTTACAAATGCAGTGTTACGACTTACAAACAACTTCGACTTATGAACAAACCTACAGTCCTTATTGTGTTCGTAACTCGGGGAATGCCTGTACTTGAGACCCTGCAGGGGCTGGGGATCAGTCAGTATGGTGGATCAGAGCACCTGTGAGATTTTTGTAGTGAGGGGCCTGGGAACAGAGGAGGGATACTCACCTAACAACTCTTGTGACAGCTGAATCTCCTCAGAGAAGTTGGATGTGCCCCAGCATAGCCTTTTCCTATAGTTAAGGCACCACCCAGTCACCTCAGGTCTTGTAGCCAATCCTAAGGGAGCTACTTAACTTCCCTTTTAGGTTCACACCCACAGTGATGTCATGCTTCCAGCAGTCAATGCTCCCTTTCCCTAAAGGCGGTTTAAGGGGCCTTCATTAATGGTGCAAAGCATTTTTGCAAATGCTAGTTCACTGTACCCATGTTTGCGTTAGCACACTCTATACATGAATACAGCAGCAAGCAACCATTTGTGTTAATGACAAGCTATATGCTGCACCTGGGTTGCCTGAGTGAAGGAAATACCCCTGGCATTACACTGAACAGGTTCAGGCGGCCCGTGTACAAGAGCTCTAATTGAAAGCAAGACATACTGTATCAAGAGATTCAACTTTTTTTTTTACATTACAGGAACATGTAGAACAACATATTTTTTAAGTGTTTAAATTTAGACACATGATGTCTTAGTCCTCAGTGCCTGTGGGATCAAGCAGGGAATGGCTCCTGGTGTTTAGAATTTGGAAGTTGCCTTTTTCCTCTTGTTGATGTTTTTTTGCCTAGTAGTTATTGCAACATCGCTGGAGTTGTTGGCTGTGGATTTGTTCAGATTCTGCAAATATTCCGGGAAATATTGGTCAATTTTAAAAATTTCCAGAGTGAAGCTTACATCAGGAATTAACCCTGTGCACACTTCTGCTTTCATTATTCTGGGCACAGGTGGCTGCTTGGCATGGACAGAAGTCGTGGAACATAGGAAAGGAATAAAAGATAAAAGGATGCATACTCAGTAAATGATTAAAATGTTACTAAGTCCACAACAGTAAAATAGGTCTGTATATGCAGTAAAGCATGCTAGTAAGAGCCCTTGCACACTGGGGCGGTTTGCAGGCGCTATTGCGCTAATAATAGCGCCTGCAAACCGCCCCGAAAGTGCCGCTGCTTTCATCCCAGTGTGAAAGCCCTCAGGGCTTGCACACTGGAGCGTTGCGCTGGCAGGACGGTAAAAAAAGTCCTGCCAGCAGCATCTTCGGAGCGGTGAAGGAGCGGTGTGTATACCGCTCCTGCCCATTGAAATCAATGGGACGGCGCGGCTATACCGCCGGCAATGCGCCTCTGCAGAGGCGCTTTGCGGTGGTATTTAACCCTTTCTCGGCCGCTAGCGGGGGGTAAAACCGCCCCGCTAGCGGCCGCATACCGACGGTAAAACGCCGCTAATAATAGCGGCGTTTTACCGCCGACGCCGCCCCCCCGCCCCAGTGTGCAAGGGCTCTTATACTCAGGCTCAGTTTACACTTGTGCAATGTGGGAACCCTGCCAATCCACCGCGGGTTCCCGCATCGCAACAGACTCGCACAGCAGTTCACACTGCCATATGTAAACTGCCGGTAGTGTCAATACATTGTTAATGACACCCCCATTTTAGCTTGCATATTGCACTGCAAAGTCAGTTTTGGACATGAATCGGAGGATGGGTGCGATTCTGGTGCGGGCCAAATAAAGGGTCCTGTGCGAGTTTGGTCAGAATGTGATGCAATATCACCCATACTATCTGTATGGCTGAAATCAAATCGCACAATCACATGCGCTCTCGCAGAGCGCAGTAGTGTGAACCTGCACTAACTGTGGAACCTATGATGTTTAATCCTTTGCATTGTGTAAAAAGGCTGTTTGATCCTGTCTTCTCTAAACCTCCCTTTTTTTACTGTCCCCAGTCCATCTGCTGATAGAACAGAGCTCTAGAAGGCACTCCGCACATGCTCAGTTTGGTGTGTATTGCTAGAGTATTATTTTTTTTTTGAGAGGGTGCATGTAATCAGCATAGGGCCAATCAGCATTGTCCAGACAGAGGGTCAGGGGTCCTGCAGCCTCATAAGACAGTCAGAGAAGAATGAAAACTCCACCTACAAGCTTTAACCAGTTCTTGGCCGGACACTGATAGAAGTCCCAAGGCTATATACTGCTGATGAGAAAAGGTATTTAGCAGTTTATATTTTCTAAGATAATGCATTTCCATGTTCTGCGTACTATGGGAGACCAGATATAGTAAATGCAGGCTCTTGGGTTTAGTAACACATTAGATCAGCTGCTGAAAGTACATAAAATTGTTTAATATCACTTTAAGCAGTCTAATGACTCATAATCAGCAGCTGTCTTTTTTAAGAAAAATAGAATTCCCTCCAGTGGTTAGAGATCCTTGTGTTCGTACCAACCAATGTACAACAGGTTGATGCAGGTAAGTCTGGGTTCACACCTATGCTAATTGGATGCAAGTTTTCCCCGCATCCAATTCGCATAGCAGGAGAATATGACCGGCTCTCTATGGAGCTGGTTCACATGTCTCCAGGGCAGCTGCGGAGCGCACTGCACAGAAACGCTGTGCATCTTTGGCTCTGTTTCAGGGCCGAATTCAGGCAAAGGTTCTGCCCTGATTTGTCCCTGAAACGGAGAACAAGGACGGACAGCGTTGCTGTGTGATCCGCGGCCGGTTTAGGTGTGTACCGAGCCTTAATGATGCATAATTCAGGGTCTGCCGAGATGGAAGCATGGGCCAGGGCAGATGGTTATGTGAGAGTCTTTTGAGAAATTTGGCCCTATACAGTGCCTTGAAAAAGTATTCACACCCCTTGAAATTTTCCACATTTTGTCATGTTACAACCAAAAATGTAAATGTATTTTATTGGGATTTTATGTGATAGATCAAGACAAAGTGGCACATAATTGTGGAGTGGAAGGAAAACGATAAATGGTTTTCAAAATTTTTTAAAAATAAATATCTGAAATGTGTGGGGTGCATTTGTATTCACCCCCCTTTACTCTGATACCCCTAACTAAAATCTTGGTGAACCAGTTGCCTTTAGAATCACCTAATTAGTAAATAGAGTCTACCTGTGTGTAATTTAATCTCAGTATAAATACAGCTGTTTGATGATGCCCTCAGAGGTTTGTTAGAGAACCTTAGTGAACAAACAGCATCATGAAAGGCCAAGGAACACACCAGACAGGTCAGGGATAAATTTGTGGAGAAGTTTAAAGCAGGGTTAGGTTGTAAAAAAATATCTGAAAATAGAAAGAGTATGGCACAAGTGCAAACCTACCAAGACATGGTTGTCCACCTAAACCGACAGGCCAGGTCAGATATTTAGTTGTAAAAAGTTTGGAAAACTATTTATTATTTTCCTTCCACTTCACAAATTTGTGCCACTTTGTGTTGGTCTATCACATAAAATCCCAATAAAATACATTTACGTTTTTGGTTGTAACATGAGAACATTTGGAAAATTTCAAAGGGTGTGAATACTTTTTCAAGGCACTGTAGTTCTTCTCTTTCCAATCTCAGAATTTTGTTAGATTTGGCCCGTATCCTGCCTCTATGTCGGGAATTCCAGGTTAAAGCATTAATGTTACATTTGTTTTTGCTCTTGTGGTCATCACCTCAGTACGGATTGTGCCAAGGACTTGTGTCTTTTTTCACCCTGACTATGTTCCTAGGGTACATGTAACAAATACAAAGGACAGAGTAAACAAGAAAGTACAAAACCAAATTGCCGGGACATTCCCGAAAACGACTATGACAGATAGATGGTGGCTGCCATCCAAAGTTCTTCTGTATAAATGTGAAGCTTTCCAGCTCTTCTCTCTGACTTCTTACATCTTCTCGAACGCTCTGCCATTTTAATTGGCCATGATTCTCCTGCGGTTTTCCGTTTTATTCCTGCTTTGTGGAATTATCTGCTGCCAAGAGTCTGTGTAAGTGACATTTTCTAGCCAATATATTAGTCTCAGATGAAGCAGAGATATTTGCTTTTCCAGGGACAGGTGGCTGCTAAGCTGGAAAAGGCTGTGATACAATCCCACCATTCTCTCTGATTATAAACTTTTATGCTTGTATTTTACAGGAGCACTGCACCGACCGGCGAAACAAAAGTGCTTCAACCAGCCAAGCAGGACCAAGAATCACTGCCTCCGACGGTAACTATGGTTATGCCTGTAAATGTTTTCTTGTAATAAATTCACTTTTTTTTGCAACCATATAACTTTATTTACACAATATTATGCAATAGTCAAGTAAAGTATGGTTCCCGCAACCAAAAATGCGATGTGTTTTCTGATGTGTGAGGGTACCATTAATAAGTATAATGGTACCCCAACGTGTCTGCACATTTTGTCTGCGGGTTGTAAACCAGTGCAATATTGTACCAGTTTCCAACCTGCATGTGTGTGAACTTAGTCTAAGGAGAAATCGCTAGTAATAAAAAGCATAGTACAGTTCAGTCTAGTGCAAACACAGATACTTGTGGATTGCTAGGCAAAGGTCACAGGGGATCCACATGGGAAGGACTCCTCTCTCACAAGGAGGATGGCTATAGCTGGTAGCCCAATTGGGTGACCACGGGCGTCTCCCTACAGGTTCCACAGAGGGGAGGCAGGAAGAGTCTTTGGCTCAGATGTCCAGGTAGCAACAGATGTTGGCTGAACAAGAAGGTGGCTGAAGATACAGGCCCCCCCCCCCCCCACTGGAAAGACAGTATTCCAGGGTTAGCTAGTACAGAGCCCACCATAGTGACTGGGGCTTAAGATGAAGTTGCATGAAGCTTGCGGCCTAATCTGGGAGCCCACTAGCCAGGAACAATGAAGGAAGAACCCCACCTGTGATAACATCCCCAGTAACTGCTTTCCCATCTGGCACAACCTCTCTGAGCACCCAAGGGTGGTAAACAGTGGAATTCATATCCCCTGTGTGTGTCCAGGAGTTCTGGGGCTGTGGGAGCCCAGTGGATCGTGGGAAAAGGAAATAAAGATATAAAGATATAAAAAAATATATTTCATTGTGTTTAAGGCCAGGTTCACAATAGAGCATAGAGCGGCTCACAGCAGGGGGTCCAGTGTGTCTCCATTCACCGGTCCAATTTCAGCCTGAATTTTTGGCTGAATTTGGACCTGAAACGGACCAAAAGACTCACAGGACCCCTATGCAATTCGCTTCAGAGATGTGTGAACCGGCTCCATAGAGAGCCGGTCACAATCTCCTGCTATGCAAATTGGATGCGGGGAAACCCGCATCCAAGTCGCAATAGTGTGAACCCAGCCTAAAGGATATATAATTGTATTAGTTTTCTTTTATATTTGCCTGGAGTTCAGCTTTAATGTTTATTACAGACTATATCGGAAACTGCACCCAGAGAGAATGAAGCAGAAAGGTCAGCTCAGTCTGATAAAGTGACAGAGGTGGAGGGTCGTGAATCCCAAACTAAACCTGTCACTTTACCAGGTAATATTCCAAACACATTGATATGTTCCCTTCATGATAACACTGAAATGGGGGGGGGGGGGGGGGGGACTGGAGCAGGCACAATCTGGAACAGCTGTACAAAGTAACCAATCAACTTCTAGCCTCAGCTTGTCCAATTAGATTTTGAAAATAAAAGCTGGAAGCTGA
Organism: Lithobates clamitans; assembly: GCA_037952925.1. Lineage (NCBI taxonomy): Eukaryota > Metazoa > Chordata > Amphibia > Anura > Ranidae > Lithobates > Lithobates clamitans. The sequence continues at coordinate 2,009,972 of JBBGZY010001145.1, forward strand.
TTGGTGTACAATTGTTCCAGATTCTGTCAGCTCCAGTCTTAGTAAATTCTCCTCAATGTTCCTCCAATGTGGTGATTTACCTGAGCCTAGATTCACACTGACAGGGGGATTGAAATCGTGCGAGTTCAGCTGAACTTCATACCCGCATGTCCATCTGACTTCGGAAGCAATTTCAGAGACATCTGTGCGGGTTCCTGCACAGATGACTATACAAATCACACCCCAAAGTTGGCAAAAGTAGTACAGGCACTACTTTTGGGAATCAGACGGTGCCATTACCGTCAATAGCCGCCAATTTGGCATGCGTTCTGACATGCCAAATCGCATGCCAAATCGCATCAATGTGAACCTAGACTCAAGGTCTGACACCAAATCAGTTTATTGTCATCATAGAGTGCCTCCTCATATTGTACGAGTTAAGTGTGGGGTATTGGAGATAGTCATACATGTTATAATCTGATTATACAATCTCTGTAGAATCTCCTTTATGGTGTCCGTAAACGCTTTGATAAATGTTTGATTTTGAGATCAATCTCTACTAGAAAAATATGTCTATACTTGACAACCCATTTGATTGATATGCAACACTAAGGATAGTGGATTTCAATCAATAGTTAAACCTTTTGCAATTGCCCAACACATATGTGCTGCAGCAAAAAAGGTGGTCCTTAAAGCCCATATCTTGAACATATGTGTTTCTGGGCAGCCAATGTTTATGTAGGGGGAGCGCACTCACAGTATATGCTCCGAGCTGTCAAAAACAGCTCTTGGACCAGATTAAAGATCAGCAGCCGGCGGGACTGGCTTCCAACCCATGTGTCCACTGTTATGCCCCGTACACATGATCGGACATTGATCGGACATTCTGACAAAAAAATCCATGGATTTTTTCCGAAGGATGTTGGCTCAAACTTGTCTTGCATACACACGGTCACACAAAGTCGTCGGAAAATCTGATCGTTCAGAACGCAGTGACATAAAACACGTACGTTGGGACTATAAATGGGGCAGTAGCCAATAACTTTCGTCTCTTAATTTATTCTGAGCATGCGTGGCACTTTGTGCGTCAGATTTGTGTACACACGATCGGAAATTCCAACAATGGATTTTGTTGTTGGAAAATGTTATAGCCTGCTCTCAAACTTTGTGTGCCGGAAATTCCTATGGAAAATGTGTGATGGAGCCTACACACGGTCGGAATTACCGACAACAAGGTACTATCACACATTTTCCATCAGAAAATCCTATCGTGTGTACAAGGCATAACAGTGGTCACATGATCGTCAATCCTTTCTAGGGACCCTGGGGCAAGTGGGAAGGGTTTAGGATAAGATTGCTACATAGAATTGTAATCTATCAATCACACTTCTGTTTCCACCATGAAATCTTTTAAACTGGTCAATCCAAATACAATCATATTCATGAACAAAGTATCTCAGTGACACAGGTCTGCCAGATTTACCAACACTGATGTGATTAAGGACCTACTGGCAGAACCTTGTCAATGGTAAATCTAAAGGAGGTTGTACAGTCAGATTGTAATCTGTGTGCCATATACACCAGCAATAATTCCATATAGGTGTCAAAACAGTGAATTCCATTTTTTCTTCTTACAAGTGATGTGACCTTTACCTCTTGAACTCCCACAGATGACCCACAGTTTATAGCAAGAAGGAGGAAGTGTTGCGAAGATGGCCGCCAGCACTTTTACACAAATGGGCATTGCGCCAACAGGTCGAAGGAAGAGAACGAGGCAGTAGGGCTGTGGTGTGACCTAAAATTCCTGGAGTGCTGCTCTTTTATGGAAGTGTACTATATGGGGCCTGTGGATGGGTGCAGCTGCCAAAATAAACTTCATAATTCCCAACTTCCCAGTCAAGGGGTATGTAACAAGTATTTGGTGAGACACCTTGGAATTAAATTAACCTGTATAAATGGGCCGTTGCTGTCCAAAATTATCCCCGCAAGGTAGGGTAAATGCATGAAAGTGAATTAAACAGCGCTTGCTCCTCCTAGTTGTTATATGTTTTTAATAATTATTAACCTGGGTGGTTCCGCATTCAGCGTGCATTCCACTCCCACTGAATGCGGAACCACCACCACGTTTCCACCGACTAAATGGGCCGATGATTGCAATAGTGGCGTTGGTCTCATTATGATGAAAGTTGTTTTTTAGTCTGTTTTTACCATTAAACCGAAGGATTTTTACTCTATGAGGAGCTCTCTGTCCAAAAATTCAAAAACCTGAAAATTAGAAAATCTGAAATAATAACTAACTAATAATAACTTAACTATTACTAACTATTAAATTATAGGTATTGGAATTTCCTTTCAAATTTGGCTGTTAGTGAACGTAACGAATACAAATTTATCCAAAGTTACAAATTATCCGTAATAATCAATGCCGTATCTAAACGGATGGAACGTAACGAATTAATAATAATAAATAATAATAGTAAGTACTATTATTATTATATGTTTTTATTTTGTTCCATTCCATTTGTTTAGATGCGGCATTCGTTGTTTTGGATAATTTGTAACTTCAGTTAAATTTGCATTCGTTACGTTCACTAACAGAAAAGTTTGAAAGGAAATTCCAATACTTACAATTTAATAGTTAGTTATTATTAGTTAGTTATTATTTAGAATTTTTGGATTTTCAGATTTTCATTCTTTTGAATCTTCCTTTCTTATTTTCGGATTTCTGAATTATGGGATTCCGAAATTTTAAAATTTCCAAATTGCAGAATTTTTGAAAAAAACGAAAAAATGAATAAAAAGAGAACAAAAACAAACAAATTTTTCAGCAGTGCACATGTCTAGTAACAATCATAAAACAAAGTATAACAAGCAGAACTACTTAGGGGTAGTTCACACAAAAGGCACACACACTAGGTGGCAGCACAATACAGAAAAACAGTACCTAAGAGAACAGAGTATAAGAAGAGTGGTAATAGTACAATTCAATCTAGTGAAAACAATGATAATTGCAGTTGCCTGGGGGAAGGTAGTAACACTTCTCTCACAAGGAGGCTGGCTGTAGCTGATAGCCCAGGTGGTCGATCACATGGATCTCCCTACAAGTTCCAACAAAGGGAGGCAGGAGGGTGCAGAGATGGGTGAACAGAGTCCACCACAATGACTGGGGCTTAAGATGAAGCTGCGTACTCTTGCGCCCACATGTTAAGAACAAAAAAGGCGGGCCCCCATCTGGTGGCACCTAATATCCCAGTCACTGCTCTGCCATCTGGCATAATCTGAGTACCCAAGGGTGGGAAACAGTGGTGTTTATACAGTGCCTTGAAAAAATATTCATACCCCTTGGCATTTTCCACATTTTGTCATGCTACAACCAAAAACATAAATATATTTTATTGGTATTTTATGTGATAGACCAACACAAAGTGGCACCTAATTGTGAAGTGGAAGGAAAATGATAAATAGTTTTCAAATTTTTTTACAAAATAAATATCTGAAAAGTGTGACATGCATTTGTATTCAGCCCCCCAAGTCATTACTTTTTAGAACCACCTTTCGCTGCTACTACAGATGCAAGTCTTTTTGGAGATGTCTCTATCAGCTTTGAACATCTAGAGCAAGGGTCTCAAACTGGCGGCCCTCCAGCTGTTGCGAAACTACAAGGCCCATCATGCCTCTGCCTGTGGGAGTCAGGTTTGTAACCGTAAGCCCTGCAATGCCTCATGGGACTTGTAGTTTTGCAACAGCTGGAGGGCCGCCAGTTTGAGACCCCTGATCTAGAGAGTGAAATTTTTGCCCATTCTTTTTTGCAAAATAGCTTAAACTCTGTGAAATTGGATGGAGAGCATCAGTGAACAGCAATTTTCAAGTCTTGCCACAGATTCTCAATTGGATTAAGATCTGGACTTTGACTGGGCCATTCTAACATATGAATATGCTCTGATATTAACCATTCCATTGTAGCTCTGGCTGTATGGTTAAGGCCGTTGTCCTGCTGGAAGGTGAACCTCCACCCAAGTCTCAAGTCTTTTGCAGACGCACACACGGTCGGACTCTTCGGTGGACAATCCGATCGTGTGTGGGCTTCATCGGACCTTCAGTGGACTTTTACAGTCGAAAATCTGACAGACTTTAGATTTGGAACATGCTTTACGTCGTAACTCCGCCAGACCCAGAAATCCACTCGTCTGTATGCTAGTCCGACGGACAAAAACTGCGCTAGGGCAGCTATTGGCTACTGGCTATCAACTTCCTTATTTTAGTCTGGTGTACGTCATCACGTACGAATCCGTTGGACTTTGGTGTGTAGGCAAGTCCGTTCGTTAAAAAGTCCGTCGGAAGTCCTTTAAAGTCCGTCTGAAAGTCTGTCGGACCAGTCCGGTCGAAAAGTCCGCCCGTGTGTACGCGGCTTAACAGGTTTTCTTCTAAGATTGCCCTGTATTTGGCTCCATCCATCTTCCCATCAACTCTGATCAGCATCCCTGTCCCTGCTGAAGAAAAGAATCCCCACAACATGATGCTGCCACCACCATGTTTCACTGTGGATATGGTGTGTTCTGGGTGTTGTGCAGTGTTAGTTTTCTGCTACACATAGTGTTTTGATCATCTGACCAGAGCATCTTCTTCCACATGTTTGCTGTGTTCCCCACATGGCTTCTCGCAAACTGCAAATGGGACTTCTTATGGCTTTCTTTCAAAAATGGCTTTCTTCTTGTCACTCATAAAGGCCAGATTTGTGGAGTACACGATTAATAGTTGTCCTGTGGACAGATTCTCCTACCTGAGCTGTGGATCTCTGCAGATCCTCGAGCGTTAACATGGGCCTCTTGACTGCTTCTCTGATTAATGCTCTCCTTGCCCAGCCTGTCAGTTTAGGTGGACAACCATGTCTTGGTAGGTTTGCAGTTGTGCCATACTCTTTCCATTTTCGGATGATGGGTAGAACAGTGCTCCGTGAGATGTTCAAAGCTTAGGATATTTTTTTATAACCTAACCCTGCTTTAAACTTCTCCACAACTTTATTTCTGACCTGTCTGGTGTGTTCCTTGAGGTTCATGATGCTGATCGTTCACTAAGGTTCTCTAAAAAACCTCTGAGGGCTTCACAGAACAGCTGTATTTATACTGAGATTGAATTACACACAGGTGGACTCAATTTACTAATTAAATGACTTCTGAAGGCAAATGGTTCCACTAGATTTTAGTTAGGGGTATTAGAGTAAAGGAGACTGAATACAAATGTACACCACACTTTTCAGATATTTATTTGTAAAAAATTTTGAAAAACATTTATCACCTTCCTTCCACTTCCCAATTATGTGTTGGTCTATCACATAAAATACCAATAAAATACATTTACGTTTCTGGTTGTAGCATGACGAAATGTGGAAAATTTCAAGGGGTATGAATACATTTTCAAGGCACTGTATCCCCTGGGTGTGTCTGGAAGTCCTGGGGGTTGTGGGAGCTCAGACGATTGTGGGAAAAGGAATGAAAGGGACCTGCACCCACTGCTAAACAACTTTTGTAAAGAGGTACCCCACTACGTTAGTGATATGAACAAATATATTTCATGATGTTTAAAGGGATATAGAATTGTATTATATAGGTTTTTTATATTTGCCTGGAGTTTAGCTTAAATGTTTATTACAGACTATACCAGAAGATTCACCCAGAGAAAATGAAGCAGAAAAGTCAGCTCAGTCTGTGAAAGTTACAGTGGTGGACAGCCGTGAATCCCAAACCAAACCTGAGGCTACACCAGGTAATATTCCAAATGCATTGATGTGTTCCCTTCATGATAAAACTGAATAGGGAGAATTAGTGAAACTGGAGCAGACACTATCTGGAACAGCTGTGCAAAGTAACCAATCAGCTTTTGACCTCAACTTGTTCAGTTGGGCGGTGAAAATGAAAGCTAGAAGCTGATTGGTTACCATGTACAATTACTCCAGATTCTGTCTGCTCCAGTCTTAGCAAATTTCCCTCAACGTTCCTCCAGTGTGGTGATTTATGTGAAGGTCTAACGCCAAATCAGTTTATTGTCATCATAGAGTGCCCCCTCATATTGTGTCAGGTGTATGTGGGGTATTGGGGAGGGTCATACATGTGATAATCTGATTGTACAATCTCTGTAGAATCTCCTTTACGGTGGCCATGTAAGCTTTGATAGATGTTTGATTTATTTTGAGAACCATCTCTAACACAATAATTTGTTTATAGTTGGCAGCCTCTTTGTTTCATATGCAACACGCAGGATATTGGATTATAACTGATAGTTAACCCCTTTGTGACCGCCCAACAGATTTTGCTACAGCAGAAAGGTGGTATTTAAAGTTTTATTTCCCAACATGTTACACCCATATTCAGGGTGTAACATGTGGGTGCACATCTGCTGGAGACCTGCATGGCACCAGCAATCGCCAGTGCAATGCTTTACAGGGTCCAAAAAAATAAACAAATAAATGCACATTTTTTTTACCTGCAAAAAATGTGCATTTATTATTTTTTTTTCTAAAAACTGAACTTAGCCTTTAATACCCATACACCGGCTACGTGACAGTTTACGTTTTTGGGGTTGTATTTGATATGTACAAAAAGAGATAACACAAGCACTTGTAGGTATAACATTTAATCAAATGATGATAGATACAGATAACAAATGTAATAATATTAGAAAATATAACAAGAATACTTAACTGAAGATGCTGTTTCACCATAGAGTCTTGCTTGCTTTCATACGACGTGACACAGACGATTGGACCCAGGGGCATACTCACCCTGGTAGAGACTGAATATTCCAAGTTATAGCTGTAGTATGTAGGACTTGTGTGTAAGCAAATGGCCAACTCCCCTTGCAAGCAATATAAATAAATGAATTAGTAAGGTCTGCGCTTAGGACGTGTGTGAAGGTTGCAGCCGCCCCAAAAAAAACCCCATAAGAGGGCTCCAAAATATAAAAAGAAAGAAGATGTGAAGGGGTGAGTGGCACTACCTATATGTCAAATAGTGCTCTACCAAATCACTCTATAGTGGCTAAGTATTAAAAGACACAGTGTTATTGTGGAATAAATTATAACAAAACAGTTTCCATAAAGGTGATAGTGTAAAATCTATCACACCTCACCTACCCCAGTAGGTGAGTACTAAAAGTTATCACCAAAAAATGTAATGGCTTACAAATTAGTGTATAAAATACAGTGGCGGCCCGTCCATAGGGGGCGCCTGGGTGCCGCCCCCCCCACCTCCAGGCAGCAAAAAAAAAAAAGTAAAAAAAAAAATTTTTTTTTATTACTGGCCCTTTAAAAAAAAAAAAAAAAGGAAAAAAAAGGTCCTTAAGTGCACTGTGTTCGGACGCCGGACACAGTGCGACGCCGGACACAGTGCACTTATAGGAAGCGCCATGTCTATGCAATCACGAGATTGCAGATGTGGCGCTGCATTTGCGGGTGTTTAGCCCGCCTTGTGGCGTTTTCTGAAGCGCCGAGTAGCTTCCGCCCTGCCATAGTAATACATACTACAGGCGGAAGCTACTCGGCACTTAAGATTTGATTGACATCTGCCCTGAGTCAGATGTCACTTCCTGCTTCTCTCTCTCATTGCGCCTAAGAGAGGAAACAGGAAGAATGCTGGTGCCAGTGTGAGGAGGAGGACACCGCAGGAGACCCAAGCTAAGTACCGCTGGTGCTGTGTGGAGAATGGGGGGGACAGAGGCTACATTTGGGGGGACAGAGGCTGTATTGGGGGGGACAGGCAGCATTTTGGGGGGACAGAGGCTGTATTTGGAGGGGGACAGAGGCTGCATTTTGGGGGGGGACAGAGGCTGCATTTGGGGGGGACATAGGCTGCATTTGGGGGGGACAGAGGCTGCATTGGGGGGGGCAGAGGCTGCATTTTGGGAGGGGACAGAGGCAGTATTTGGGGGGGGACAGAGGCTGCATTTGGACAGAGGCTGCATTTAATGGGACACAGGCATGCTGCATTTGGGGGGGGGGGGGCAGAGGCTGCATTTGGGGGGGCAGAGGCTTAATTTGGGGGGGGGGGGACACAGGCATGCTGCATTTGGGGGGGGGGGCAGAGGCTGCATTTAATGGGACACAGGCATGCTGCATTTGGGGGGGACAGAGGCTGCATTTGGGAGAACAGAGGCTGCATTTGGGAGAACAGAGGCTGCATTTAATGGGAACAGAGGCTGCATTTAATGGGACACAGGCATGCTGCATGTAATGGGACACAGGCATGCTGCATTTGGGGGGGGGGGGGGCGACGACAGAGGCTGCATTGGGGGAGGGCAGAGGCTGCATTTGGGGGGGACAGAGGCTGCATTTAATGGGACACAGGCATGCTGCATTTGGGGGGGACAGAGGCTGCATTTGGGGGGGGGGCAGAGGATGCATTTGGGACGACGACGACAGAGGCTTCATTTGGGGGGGACACAGGCATGCTGCATTTGGGAGGGGGCAGAGGCTGAATTTGGGGGAACAGAGGCTGCATTTGGGAGCACAGAGGCTGCATTTAATGGGAACAGAGGCTGCATTTGGGGGGGACAGCGGCTGCATTTGGGGAGACAGAGGCTGCATTTGGGGAGACAGAGGCTGCATTTGGGGAGACAGAGGCTGCATTTTATGTGACAGAGGCTGCATTTGATGTGACACAGGCTGCATGTAAGGACGGACTGCTGTTAACGCCTGATGGCATCTGGTTGTAGGCGACGTGGCTAGTGACACACTCGGGGCTCCCACTGATTCTGCATTATGGTGAGTTGAATGATTTAATTTTATATTACAATGTAATAATAGAAATAATGCGCTTCAATCATCCTGACACCATAACAACCATGGTGCCGGGATGATTGAAGCGCTAACACCAGGTGTTTGGAGTATCTTTATCTGCTGATTGTTAAATTTTCTAGAATACACATTTCTATTGTTGTGTAGGATCTGGGCCTGCTGTCACTCTCTCCCTCTCCCTCCATCCCTCCTTCATCTCAGACGCTAACCACACCACCTTAGAGCACACGCCCACTATTTCACTGAAACCACGCCCATTTTCACCAAGTGGGAGGGGTCAAAAAGGAAGGGCGTGGTCTGGCACTCCCCCCATCCTAAAACTTCACCAGCCGCCACTGATAAAATATGCAGACACGAATATCATGATAGTATAGTGATCCTATGCTTGTAACAGTGCGTATAGTGTCCAAGCCCAAAATACAGAATGTGAGTGAACCAAATCCAAATAAAAATGCAAAGAATCGCACCAAAAAACAAAAAAGTTATAAAAAAAAAAATAAAAAAAAAAAATTTCACACCAAAAAACAGGAAAAATGCAAATATCGCACCAAAATTAAAAATTACACCAAGATGCAGTTTATCGCACCGTGTACAAAAGACACTTAGGTGCATTCATCCCAATGAAGATGACTGTTCGTGTTTAGAGGAATTGTAGCAGGTGACTTTAGTGATCACAGAATCTTGACAGGTGACTTACGTGCTCCCCCTCAAGGGTCCCCACTCACCAGATCCTACTACCCCTACAGGGGTAATGCGCATGTAGCTCCTTAGGTTGGCAGGTAACCACTGGTGTCAGCCTTTGCAGTTCCTTGAGCAGCCTTGGGATATCCGGGTTGTGATAGATGTAGTTTTCATAATCCTCATAAAAAAGAGAAATTGGCTCCCATAGTGCAGTATAACCAAAACTTCCGTTTATTAAAAGGTTATTTAAAAAATATGTATAAAAAACAAACAGACAAAAAAATGCAGTTCATGCAGCGTAATGCCTAGTCCCATAGGGGCTGCACTTGCCGGTGTAAAGCATAGGCAACCTAGCTGTAGGTGGACAGCATGCACTCTGGTTGCGTTCCACCCACTCGCTCAGCTTATATCCGTAGATGCAGTTATAGCAGGGAGAGTGTTTCACCGCTCAGGTGGATCCAGACCCAGGTGTAAAGTTAATGTGAAGCCTTCAGAGTTGAAGAGTCCCAGGTGCTGGCTAAATGCTGAATAGAGCAAGGTATTGGATAGAAAGATATGGATGCCGCACACTGGATAAAGTAGAAAACTTGTCTTTATTGTAGAGATAGGACCATCAAAAGTACAAGACAATCATGCAGGATGTACAGGATCAGCTGACGCGTTTCACACTCGAAACTGAGTGCTTACTCATAGCTGTAAGTATAGAGTTAGCACTCAGTTTCGAGTGTGAAACGCGTCAGCTGATCCTGTACATCCTGCATGATTGTCTTGTACTTTTGATGGTCCTATCTCTACAATAAAGACAAGTTTTCTACTTTATCCAGTGTGCGGCATCCAGATCTTTCTATCCAATACCTTACTCGCTCAGCTTTCTGGAAGTCACGTGCTGTGCATAGTGACGCCGTACGCGTTTCGTCATAGACGTCTTCAGCGGCGATCCCCTTGCAAGCAATATGACCTTTTAAGGACTTGGTCAGTTTGCAATGACTTTCCTTTAGTATGAAGTCAGCTAAGGTAACCAGGATATTCTTTTCGTTAAAAAAAAAAAGTAACCAGGATATTGGAGGCTTTAGATATTGTGAGACAACTTTAAAAAGGAAATATGAAATTTCCCATAAGGTGCGGACTAAAGATCAGCAGCCAGCAGGACCATCTTCCAACCATGTGACCACTGTGACAGTGGTCACATAATCACCAATCCTTCCCACCCCCCAAGGGCATTCAGAACTATAAAGGGACACTGGGGCAGGTGGGAAGGTGTAAGGATAAGATTGCTACTTAGGATCATAATCTATCAATCACACCTCTGTTTCCACCGTGTAATCTCATAATCTGAACAATCGAATGAACATGATCATATTCATGAACAAAGTATCTCAGTGCTGCCAATCGATGCCAAATGATCAAGAATTTTCCACTATGTCCAATCTACTCTGATCCTGATCGAATCCAGTCTACATCGATCGGAGGGGAAGTTATGGCTATTCGATTTTTTTGCAGATTTGATCATTTTGATCAGTCAGTTAGTTAATAAAATCAGACGATGTGTCCACCATTAGGCTCACCATACATGTTATAGTCTGTAGGATTACCAACAAGTGTGTAGTGCATGGGCCTGCCTGACTGGATAAGAAATGATTGGATAGTTCAGGTAGGTCCTCATATTACATAGTTTTTATAAATCTAAAGGTTGATTGTACAAAGATTGTGTGGTCAGATTGTACAATAATGTGATTGAGAACATACTGGCAGGCAATTGTCATGGGTAAACAGTCATATTGTAATGTGTGTGCCATATAAACCAGTAACTATTCCATGTAAGTGTCAAAACAATTAATTATTCCGGTTTTACTTCTTACAAGCTACGGGAGGAGACGATGTGACCGTTAACTCAACGACTCCCACAGATTACCTGCAGATTATAGCAAAGAGAAAGTGTTGTAGAGATGGCCGCCAGCACTTTTACATGAATGGGAATTGTGCCAACAGGCCGCAGAAAGAGAATGAGGCAGTGGGGCTGTGGTGTGACCGAAAATTTCTGGAGTGCTGCTCTTTTATGGAAGAGTACTATATGGGGCCTGCGCATAGGTGCCGAAATAAACAGCCTAGTTCCCAACTTCCCAGTCCAGAGGTATGTAACAAGCATAAAACAAAGTATAAAGCTCGGTTTACATTGGTGCGCTGTGCAACCTCGCATATGATTCGCACAGCACTGCAGTGAAAATCACATGCGATGTCCGTGTGATGTGATTTCAGCCATACAGATAGCATGGCTGAATTTGCATCGCATTCGAACCGAAGTTGTGCATGACCCTTTTTTTGGTCTGCACCAGAATCGGATCGCATGGGTGTTCACACCTTTGCAAACTGATTCATGTCCAAATTGACAGTTTGCACTGCGATATGTCAACCGATCTGGGGGTGTTATTAACTTTGTATTGACACTCCCAGCGGTTCGCATAAGGCAGGGAACCCGCAGTGGATTTGCAGCGTTCCTGCATCGCCCCTATGTGAACCAAGCCTGACAGGCGGTGCAAGTATCATAGTACAGAGCTACTTGGGGGAGCTCACACAAAGGCCACTAGTTGGCTTCACAATACAGAATAACAGTAATTACAGGAACAGCATATAAGAAGAGGTCGCTAGTAATACTACAATTCAGTCTAGTGAAAATGCAGAGAGCTGGTAGCTCAGGTGGACGACCACAGGGATCTTCCTACAGGCTCCACAGAGGGGAGGCAGGAGGAGTTTCTGCTCTGAATGTCCAGGTAGCAGCAGAAGTCCCAGAAATAGGTGAACTGAAGATACAGGGCCACCCCACTGGAAAGACAGTATTCCAGGGTCAGCTAGCATAGAGCCCACCACAGTGACTGGGGCTTAAAGTGTTTGTTAACCCCCCAAAAATGAAAAATAGAGATCCTGGTCCCTTAAAGCAGATTAAACAGTACAGTGCTTGTGCTATGTAATCTGTCTCCCTCTAAACTGTAAAAAAAAACCTGGCTGAACCTGCCACCTCCTGTATTCCCCTCTTTGCGCTGACCACGAAAATCAGCCCTGCTCTCAGCTCTCCTCTCTGCCCCTCACTCCCTCCCCCCCTGCTATTAGTAAAAATAAAAAATTCTAAATGGTCCCTGCCAGCCCCTCTATTATAGACTGATATAGCACACTGTATTAGTCTTTTATAAAAATGAGGCTTGTAAATACCGACTTAGCGCGATCTGCAGGTCGGTCACGTGACTCTCGGACGGTTTCCAGGGCTACTGCAGGAGGGGCCGAGGGGCCATGTGACCTCCCCGGCTAACGTCAGAGGGAGATCTTGGCCCCTCCTGCAGAAGCCATGTACCGGAGGTGTACAGCGGCCGCAGGTCACGTGATCGGCCTGAGGATCGCTTTAAATCTGTATTTACAAGCCTCGTTTGTATAAAAGATTAATGCAGTGTGCTATGCCTGCCTATAATAGAGGGGCTGACAGTGTTTGTTATGTATGTGTTAACAAATACTTTAAGATGAAGCTGCATGAAGCTTGTGCCCTAATCTGGGGCCCGTTAGCCGGGAACAATGAAGAAGGACCTCACCTGGTGCCAGCTAACATCCCCAGTCACTGCTCTCCCATCTCGCACAACGTCTCTGAACCCCCAACCGTGGTATTTATATACCTTGGGTGTGTCCAGGAGTCCTGGGGTTGTAGGAGAACAGAGGATTGTTGGAAAAGGAATTAAAGGGACCTGCACCCACTGCTGAACAAAGTTGGTAAAGAGGAATTCCACTACATTGGTGATTAAATAGTTTTTATATATATATATATATTTTTTTCCTGGAGTTCAGCTTTAATGTTTATTACAGAATGTATCAGAAGATTTACCCAAAGAGAATGAAGCAGACAAGTTGGCTCAGTCTGTGAATGTGACAGTGGAGAACAGTGAATCCCAAACTACACCTGATGCTACAACAGGTAATATTCCAAACACATTGATGTGTTCCCTTCATGATAAAACTGAATGGGGAGAGTTAGTCAAACTGGAGCAGGCACAATCTGGGACAGCTGTACAAAGTAGCCAATCAGCTTCTAGCCTCACTTCGTTCAGGTAGGCTTTGAAAATGAAAGCTAGAAGCTGGTTGGTTGCCATGTACAATTGCTCCAGATTCTGTCTACTCCAGTCTTAGTAAATTCTCCTCAATGTTCCTGCAGTGTGGTGATTTACCTGAAGGTCTGACACCAAATCAGTTTATCATTATCATAGTGTGCCCCCTCATACTGTACGAGTTAAGTGTGGGGTATTGGAGAGGGTCATACATGTTATAATATGATTGTACAATCTCTGTAGCATCTCCTTCATGGTGAATGTACAAGCTTCAATAAATGATTCATTTATTTTGCAATCAATCTTTACAGGAATAACAATTCTATAGTTGACAACTCATTCAATCAATATGTGACACACAGGATATTGGATTTTAATTGACAGTTAACCCCTTTACAACCGCTCAACATACACATTATGTGCAAGAGCAAAACAGCGTGAACATGTGGCCCACATCACTGGGTGGCCGATGTTTATGTGCTAAGAGCGTACTTCCTGCATGTCTCAGCACAAAGACTCTCTGTCCAGACTAAAGGTCAGAAGCTGGCAGTACTGGCTTCTGGTCATGTGATCACTTACATGATCGGCAATCCTTCCTGCCCCCCTCCAGCAAATACAGAATTGTTTAAAGTGATTGTAAAGGAAAAATACAAAAAAAACCAAAAAATAAACAAACATATACTTACCTGCTCTGTGCAGCGATTTTGCACAGGGCAGCCCTGATACTCTTCTTGGGTCCCCAGCAGGCGCTCTGGGCCCCTCCCCCTTGCCGAATGACCCCATAGCTCGCACCAGGGCCAGCTGTCTGTGTCCATAAGACACAGAGAGCACAGCTCAGTCCTGCCCCACTGGCTGTGATTGACAGCAGTGAGAGTCAGTGGCTCCTCCCCATGTTGCATCTCAGCCAATCAGGAGGGAGAGATGCAGGAGAGCCTCAGTTCCTGTGTACATCGCTGGATCGGGATTGGGCTTAGGTAAGTATTATGAGGGCTGAGGGGGCAGCTGGACAATGATGGTTTTTTACCTTTGTGCATAGAATGCACGAAGGTAAAATACCTTTAGCCTTTACACATACTTTAAGGGGACGTTGGGGCAGGAGGGAAGGAGTTAAGGTAAGATTGCTTACTACGTTCATTAACTGTAAACTGCACCTCTGTTTCCTGCAAACTGATCGATTAATATATTCATGAACAAAATATCTCAGTTTTGCCAACCAATGCCAAATAATTGATCATTTTCCACCTACAGCACAAAGGAAGAAGTGTTGCGAAGATGGCCGCCAGCACTTTTATACGAATGGGAATTGCGCCAACAGGCCACAGAAAGAGAATGAGGCGGTGGGGCTGTGGTGTGACCGAAAATTCCTGCAGTGCTGCTCCTTTATGGAAGTGTACTATATGGGGCCTGTGGATGGGTGCCGAAATAAACAGTGCAATTCCCAACTTCCTAGTCCAACCGACACCTCCAGTGTGACAAACAAACCGCTGATCTAGTAATGTATTCATATATGGCTGATTAGTGTTACATACTGAATATTAACTGATACAAATATTCAAAGCCTTAAATCATTACCCTGGAGGTCGTTACACCGTAATCTCGAAACCACATAACTCACACTTGGCATTGACGCTCTTACATTTTCATGTAATGCAAATTTAATAAACTTTTATTAATGAATATTGGATTGTGAGCTTTAATTAACACACAGTGGACTCCTCAAGAACATGGCAAATTAATAGGTTCACCCTGCAACCCCACACGTTGCATGTACTCACCTTCCCCTTACTTGCTGGAGAGAGGAGAAAGGACCCTGCATAGATAGCAAGTCACTCTGGTCAGAGCTTTCACAGTTCTGGGGACCCTCCCTAGGTGACAGCACCCATGCCTTCCCTATACTAGAGGATAAATGAGTCACATGCTCTCTCTCCCCCCCCCCCCCCAATACAATAAAGTGCAGGGTTTACTCTTCACTCCCAGATAAATGTATGTAGAAGAGGCTTTGCAAAAAAAAATGCAGGCAGTGCTACTGTACCATGGATGGGGGACACAGGCATTTTCAGGGACCGGATGCAGCTGGACCAGGGAAGGAGGGCGCAGGGATTTCCAGGGTCAGGATGCTGTTAATGCATGGATGAGGGTACAGGGATTTTAGGTGAACCAGGGATAGGTGTCAGAGGGGTTTCCAGGGAATGCGTGTTGTTCAACCAGGAAACTGGGGGTAAAGATATTTCCGAGGACAGGATGCTGTTAAACTAAGGATGGGGAGCACAGGGATTTCCAGGAACAGGATGCTGTTGAACCATGGATGGAGGTACAGGGATTTTAAAGGAACCAGGGTTAGGTGTCACATAGATTTTCACAGACTGAGTGTTGTTCAACCAGGGATGGCAGGAGCGAGAAGGTATTTCCAGGGCCAGGCCACTCCTGAACTAAGGATGGAGGGTACAGGGATTTCGAAGGATAGAGTGCTGAACCAGAGATGGGTGGGGCACAGGAATTACAAGGGATGGTGCGCTGCTAAAACCATATATGAGGAGCACATAGATTTCCAGGAAGATGGTGTTGCTGAACCAGAGACTATTATTGCAAAGATGGTGGTTACTTTGTGAGCAGAAGATCTGATTAAACAGTGCTGTGTAAAGTATAGAAGGGGCGATTGCTAAAGCTACAATTGTTCTGTGTATGTGCGAGTAAAGCATCGAGAGTGGTGTAGCGATTGTAGTGATCCCTAGGGTTGTGCACTGACATCTAAATTGTTATAGTGGCATGAATGATATACGAGGGCTGCTATTGCTGGTCTCCTTTTCACTTGTAGTCAGGCATGCTGGTCCCCTGGCTACATTATTGTCTGAATTAAGCCTCGTACACACAATCGGATTTTCGTCAGGGAATTGTGTGATGACAGACTGCCTAAAATCCGACCGTTAGTACGCTCCATCAGACAATTGTTGTCCGACTTTCCGCCAACAAATGTTGGATGGCAGGATAGTAAATTTTCGGTGGACAGTGGTCTGTTGTCAGATTTTCCTATCTTCTGTACACAAGTCCGTCACACAAAAGTTGAAAGTACAAACACGCATGTTTACCAAATACGACATTAGCAGAAGGTGCCCAAAGGGTGGCGCTCAAGAGCTGAAATTCCACGTAGTATGTCACTACGTTTGTGTTTGTTGGCTGACAATTGTGTACCGTTTGTATGCAAGACAAGTTCCTGGCACACGCCCTTTGGATAAAAGTCTGACGCTCTGTTGGCCAACAATCAGATCGTGTGTATGAAGCTTAAGCGGTAGTTAGAACTTCCAACCAGCTGCACAGTTGTTCGAGGTCTCCAGCCTCTAGAATCCAGCGGAGTGTTTCTAACAATTGTTCTAGATAGAAGTTCTATCCAAGTGTGTTTTGTCCCAATCTGCTTTATTCACAAAGTGAAACTCAGCACTTTTTTACTATTTTGCTATGCAAGCAGCAGTTTACCACACCTATTCCGACCCACTGCCATCTAGATTGATAGCATTGCCTGTTTTAATAAACCCCTTCCACTGAACACTGCAATGAGATGAACTTGGGCATCCTTCAAACTCATCTCAAACAGAAACTCTCAATTTCTGTACCCAAGTGAACTGCAGACTAGGTTATTCCCTGTCTCGTGGCACACTTGAGCTCTATGTGTGAGACACAAATAAAAGGAGGATTGGCTTAGGCAGGCCATAGACGGTGCAAATTTCTTTTAAGAAATTTGCAGGATTCCTCCATCAACACAGACAGTGCTGACAGGGCAATCCCTCCTGCTGAGACACTGTTCAACTGTACAACTATCCCCGCTGCGCTGGGAGAAGACTCTGATTATTGCTAGTGACTATAACAGCCGCTAGTGATTATCGCAAGTGAATCCGGCAGGCTGGTTATATCCAAGTTGATCGATCGACGGTACATTCAGCCTGCCCACACTGTTTTAATCTCTGCCATTTCCAGCTGAACCGGCCAAGTCGAACCGTCTATGGCCAGCCCCAATCAGGGAAGGTAAAGGATTTTTTTTTTTTCTATTACATTAGGAGGATTGTGCATCACATAGTAATGGGATTGGGGACCTGTTTGGACTGTCATACAGGAGCCTTTAGATGTACTTTATCTCAATATTTGCTTAATAAGGGTTCTGGCTGCACATTCAAGTTGCCTCTAGAGGGGAACTCTACTGACAAAGAGAACACAATTGATTGAAAAAATAACGAAGAAAGCAAGACCATAAAAATACAAAATATCAAATATTGTTTTCAGTTAAATGTTACAAAAGAAACTCATAATGTCCATTCAATGAAAATACATTTAGTTTATCTTTAAGTACAACTTGTAAAGAAGGAAATATAGGGTGTGAGCGAGTTGTCTTATAAGGAAACCTTTCATGAGACAAATGTACTGGCTGCTACTGCTGACTGCCTCATGAAACTGCTAGTTGTCTAGCAGTCAAGATGATCCTCTGGGTTTGATCATTTCAAAATCCCTGATCTAGGACAAAGAAATTAGGGAGTGCCGATTTCATTAACTACAAGCTTGTTCCATGCCAGGGACTCGCCGTGTGATAAAGAAAGAATGAGGGTGACAGGCCAAGGGGAGAAATTAACACCTATATATTACTCAATGCTACATTTACAAGAATTACTAGATTTTACCTGCTTACCCAAAACCATTCTGTGTCAAATACACACACATAAGGGGGGTTATTTACTGCAAGCGCAAACTACAAGTGCAAAATGCACTTGAAATTGCACTGAAAGTGCACTTGGAAGTGCAGTCGCTGTAGATCCGAGGGGGACATGCAAGGAAAATAAAAAACAGCATTTTATCTTGCACATGATTGGATGATAAAATCAGCAGAGCTTCCGCTCATTTCAGATCCACTGCACTTCCAAGTGTGATTTCAGTGAAATTTCAAGTGCACTTTGCATTTGTAGTTTGCCCTTGTAGTGTAAAGTGGATTTGCCTTTCGTAAATAACCCCCAATGTGTTTCCAGCTTCTGAGGGAGACAATATACAGAGGATCTCTGATCTTTGCATTGCCAATATGCTCTGTACTCTAGATATAAATGAGTGTCTTTATTTAAATGTATGTATAGCCAAAACTTTTTTTAAGTTTTGGATAGAGTAAGGAAGGGTTAAAATTCAAATCAGGTTGTTATTTTTTGCTGTATCCTACAGGAGAGATTTACCCTCACTTCCTGTGTCAGGAAATTACCACTATAGACAGTTGTTGCTGGAACATTTGTGCCCATTGTATAAATCATAGGACTCTTGCTCTGGTGACACCTCGAAAATGTGGGATTTTTTTTCTTACTTTCTGTCTAGTGACAGGACAAATATAAGGTCTAAGCCAGCCCTACTCTATCCAAACCTAAAACAAAAAGTTTTGCATTTTAAATGCACTTTAATAAACAGTACTTAAAAGTAGAAATATAAGCATTTTGGATAAAGTAAGGGAGGGTTATCACCCCTGTAAGGTTTATTTTTGTCATCTTTATCCCATAGGGGAGATTTCTCTTCGCTTCCTGTCCCATAACCAAACAGGAAGTGAGAGGAAATCCCTACAAAGTAAGAGAACCTCTTTGGGATCCCTGGGTCATCAGAACCAGTGTGCCCATTGGAAGATTTCCACTCTCTTGCTTTTCTGGGGACAACCCAAGGTTTGTGGTTTTCTTTTACTTTCACTTTCAATGATGATGGTAAATAGGACAAATAGAGAGGGTGAATCTTCTTAATGGGAGCACAGATAGCAATAAAAACTGGCGTGTTCTAATCTATCTCCACTCTATCCAAAACTAAAAATAAATGTTTTGCCTTCAGTAATACTTTTGGAACTTCCCTTCTCTCCTTATAATTTTGTCTGCTACTGGCAGATTGATGTATTTGGATATGGTAGCCCATAAAGTCTATCAATGTTTAAGAAAGAACCCCTACCAAGGAGGAACCCAAGATATCCACTATATCGGAAGAATAGCCCTTTGTTTTTTTTCTTTTTTAAATTGGAGGCCAAAAAGCGCTTTAGGACCTTCTTAAAAATAAGAGGTTGGATTATTGCCCTCACCTGCCAATGGTGGATATCACATAAAGATGTTTTACAGTGAATGGTAAACCAAACTTTGGGATTGGCACTACTTTAGTGGAAATTTATGGGTAAAGTTGTATTTGCTATGGGAACATTTATTGTCAAGCATTTTTAGTAAAATTTCATTAGATATGTGAACATTTTATTATTAGGACTTTTTTGTATTTGTTAAATATAGTGCTACTTTTTTTGTTTATGTATATTTGACAACTCCTATAAATCTATCTCCACAGGTTCCCCTTAAAGCATAGAACTGTCCAAATTTCAGCTGGCTCAGTTTTCAATAAGCTTCTCCCCTGTGTGAATGCTTCTTGATATTTCCCCAGCAGGGAGCACTGCAACTGAAATTTGCATCCGCAGGTCCTGGTCTGGCTGAGACTCCAGAACTACAGGAGGGCTGAAACATTGTACTAAATGTTTTTTATCTTAAATGGAGACCCCTTTTAGAAAAAAAACCTATACTAAGAAAAATATAAAAAGTTGCCATTACAGACTTTCTAAAAATGCCTGGCTGTGTCTGGCTTGAGTATTACTCAGTTACTGATGATCTGTACACGTGTTACACATCAATGACTTAGCAGTACTGATGCAAATGGATCAATATGACAACTGGGCATTTTCAGAATGAGAAGTCAGCAGTTGTAACTTTCATATTTTCTCAGCTGCACAAGAAGTAAGCTAGGAAGAGGCAATCTTCTCTCTTAGTCCATAGAGAATTTCCATCTGTTTCCGTTTGTCCTTGGCTCGGTTGATGACAGTTTTCAGCAGGTGGCAGTACAGGTCCAAGGAGGCCAGGCTGTCGTCATTTCCAGGCACTGGGTAGGTGATCAGACTGGGGTTGCAGTTAGTGTCCACTATACCAGCCGTTGGGATGTTCATCTTGGCGGCATCACGGATGGCCACATGCTGCTCGAACACGCTGTTCAGGGTGTTGAGAAAGATGATGAGGTCCGGCAGCCGCACACCGTTCCCATACTGGATGTTGGCATTGGTCAGCAGGCCACCCTGCCAGAAGCGTGTGTGGGCATATTCCCCGCACTCGTTGGCCAAGCTCTCCACCATGTGGGTGAACTGACGGCGGCGGCTCACAAACAGAATGATGCCCTTGCGGTAAGCGACATGAGCAGTAAAATTCAGCATCAGCCAGAGATGCTCCAGCGTCTGGTCCAGATCGATGATATCCTGGTCCAGACGGCATCCAAAGATGTATGGCTCCATCAGCCTGAATCAACCAGAGAGAGGTCAGTGCAAACAAAGATTTTATGGCTATTACCATTTCACAAAATACAAATTCTTTCTGTGAAAAAGCATGCACAATCTATGGTGTCCTCTGACTGCAGGACCATGTGCTGAAATTGAAAAGAATTCTAGGCAAATAAAGAAAATGGTCCTGTTTAATTAATTCTTATTTTAGTCATTGACTCTATTTTTAAATAGTGCTTACATTCTCTTTCTACAATTCCCGGCACACCAGAAAACCGACTCAAGCCAACCATACACTGATTGAAACTCAGTTGGTCCAGCAGGGACAAGCCAAACTTTGATCAGTGTGTGTGTGTGTGGCCTCCTCCACTTTACAGAAGTCTATTAACTTACCTCTGTCGAAGGGGCATATTGGAAGATTTTCTGAGGCCAAGGTTTCTGTGTTAGGAGCGTGCTAAGTGTGCACTTCCAGCACAGTAACAAGCCGTTACAGACAGCTACAAGTCTCTATTTAACCCCTTCCCGCCAACAGTAAGCATATACAGTATGTGACCTCACTGGACTGAGCTTTTTTCCATGGGGCCACATATATGAGTAACTGCCTTTGTCCTGGGGCTCTCACCGGGAGCCCCGGGTCCTGTACTAACAATCGGGACCTGGAACTCCTGGTTCTGGGTGTCCTGATCACTGTGATAGCCTCTGATTGGCTATCACAGTGATCAGTCATTGTGAAGCCTGCCCCTGTCTTTTCTTTCTCTCTGCATGTAGTGGAGATATACATTGGGGGTCATTTACGAAAGGCAAATCCACTTTGCACTACAAGTACACTGCAAGTGCACTTGGAAGTGCAGTCGCTGTAAATCAGAGGGGTAGATCTGAAATGAGGGGAAGCTCTGCTGATTTTATCATCCAATCATGTGCAAGCTAAAATGCTGTTTTATATTTTCCTTGCACGTCCCCCTCGGATTTATAGCGAGTGCACATGTAGTGTAAAGTGGATTTTCCTTTCATAAATAACCTCCGTTGCATATCTCTCCTTGCGGAGAGAAAGTAATAAACAAAAATGTGTGTAAAAAAAATCAAAATAAAATAAAAAATAGCTAGAGCAAGGGTGCCAGGGTTAGTGTTTGGTTCAAGTAAGGGTCAAAAGTCAAGGTCAGTATTTTGGGCAGGATTTAAAAAAAATTTTTAATTAGTATCAGTGTGTTTCAGGTAGCATAAACCCCCCCCAAAATGCACACTATTGTTACTGGGCTGTACTATGGGTAAAAACAACAAATAACATACACATATGTGGTATCGCTGCGATTGTCTGGGGCAGGAGAATTTCATTACCGTTTACCAGCAAACAAAAGCCCAATTTGTCCTAAAAAATAAAACAAGGTATAATCCACCTGGATGCACAAAGTAGTTGTGATGATATGTACAGTTTTAGGCTGGGTTCACACTATTGCGAATTGGATGCGGGTTCCCAAATAGTAGAAGATTTTGACTGGCGCCGGTTCACATATCTCCGCTGCGGCTCCAGTGCGAATTTGCACGGGTGCCATGTGCGTCTTTTGTGTCCATTTCAGGTCCAAATTCAGGTAAAAATTCAGGCTGAAATCGGACCTGAAACAGTGACTGGGGACCCCTGCTCTGAGCCGCATGCGAAGATAGTGTGAATCCAGCCTTACTGACACATGTCATAGTTGCAAAACTGTGCGTAGGCATTAACATTTATTTTACCTTTAGGCGGGATGGGGTTAAGATTGGGAACCGACAGGACAGGCTCCCAATCATGTAACCACTGTGC
Source organism: Lithobates clamitans (assembly GCA_037952925.1). Lineage (NCBI taxonomy): Eukaryota > Metazoa > Chordata > Amphibia > Anura > Ranidae > Lithobates > Lithobates clamitans. Next base: position 2,032,594 of record JBBGZY010001145.1, read on the forward strand.
CAGCGCTGGGAGGTGGAGGGTTTTTAAATACATTTCATGATTTTTTTTATAAATATATATCTACATCCAAGAACGCCTTTAGTTCTGCCTCAAATTCAGCTTCTCCACCTTTTACTGAAAAGATCGAAGTCAATAAGTTTCATAGCGCACCTGTGACGGCATCCTTTCTTGTGACCGAGATGGACACGGGAATCAAACAGTGCCTTCACCGAGAGGAGCTCCTTCACATTAAAGAAGTCGGGGTGCTTTAGGGGCTCAGAGATAAGCCACTTGTCAAAATCTAGAATCCAGGAAAATAAAAAAATTAAGAAATATATTGCAGGAGGTCACATGTGGGTTTGTACTGAAGAACTGGAGTTTGGGGTTCAGTTCCTCATTGGAATTTGTGTGTACTACTTCTGGCTGCCTCGGTTTCCTATACCAACCTAAAAAATTAATTGGGGGTAATTGGCTACCTCCCAAACTGAACTCACTGGCTGTAACTATGACTCGGACAACATATTAGAGAGTGTAAGCTAATTTGCGAACCATTAGCATAGTTCCATGCTATGTGCATGTGCTGCAAATGTGAAACACAACATACAATAAAATACGGTCCCCTTACAGGTCAGTGTTATTGCCATTTTAGGTGGAATATATTTTATTTATTTGAGGTACTTATATAGCAATGACAATTTACGCAGAGTACAGCAAGTGGAATAAGTCACCTGCTAGTTTTTTATATGTCTGATCCAACAGTGAGGAAAACACTCTGCTGTAATTAATTTCTCTCTCCTCACCTTTCTGCTGCATTCTTAAAATAAAATAAAAAAGCAGCAGGGATGGTGGGAGCCCCTCATAATGTCCATGGCAGGTGTGCAGACCCCGGAGTTCCTTGAGGAGTAGAAAGAACTCAAGTGTCTGCTTTGGGTGGAGTGATCGTCATCTGCGCTCACCTTTGATGCTTGTCTCCTGTGTCTGTTCCGCTGCAGTGGACTGGGCCGTTGCATACAACCTGCTGCATGGCAGTAGAGAACTCCGAGCTGGAAAATACGTCGTCTGCCAACATAGTCTTGGCAACCCTGACAACAAAGAACACTTATATACTGAAATGCAGAACTAAGGATAACAAGTATACTGCTCCAGAAACAGAGGGCGTGGGATTTCAGCAAGCTTTAAAAATATATAAAAACACATTAACAAAACTTAAGCCACTTTCCACAGCTCCTCCCATCTCAGATGATTACTGAACATTCTGTACTGAAAAGGACACCGCAATCAGGGCCACTAATAGGGCAGTACAGTCAGCCCTCCTGTACGGTGCCCAAGCCCTATCACTCCAGAAGAGGGGCCCGGGCCCCTGCCAAGCAGGAGAGACAGCTTTACTGCCTTGTGACAGGACACCTGAGGATCTGCAGCGCTGCTGGCTTTCTCCCTCCTTGCAGTGTTTTGATTTGGAGCAGAGGGCGAGAGCGGCAGAGTCTCTACCCGTGCCTCTGCCAGGTCCCGTAAATCTTTCTCCGTCTCTCCCCCTGGCCCCGGCTGCAGTTGGCAGTGTTATCTTGTCAGTGCGATTTAGACCCCTTTCACACTGGGGCCGCCTGTACGTTAGCACTAAAGCGCTGCTTATTTTAGCGGCGATTTTCGGCCACAATCGGAGAGCTTTTAATCCCTGCTAGCGGCCAAAGAGGTTAAAAACGCCCGTGTTGTGACACTTCCGAAGTGCTTTTCAGCCGCTTCAGAAGTGCTACCCATTCATTACAACTGGCAGGGATGTTTTTGGAGCGGTGTATACAGCGCTCCCAAAGATGCTGCTTACAGGACTTCTAACGTGCCGCAAACCAGTATAAAAGCACTCGGGCTTTCACATTCGGGTGGTATGGGAGGCAGTTTTCAGGAGCTTCACAGACGCTATTTTTAGTGCTAAAACGCCTGAAAACTGCCTCAGTGTGAAAGGGGTCTAAAGCAGTGATCATCAACCCTGTCCTCAGGGCCCACTAACAGGCCAGGTTTGCAAGATAACTGAAATACATCACAGCATACATGATATAATTTGCTGCTCAGTGATTGCAGTATTCTAGTCTGCATCTTCCCAAGGTAATACATAAAACCTGGCCTGTTAGTGGGTCCTGAGGACAGGGTTGATGACCACTGATCTAAAGAGCAGGAAGCTTGCGCCCCCTGCCTCCAGATCGTGCTCTGTGCTCACTGAACTTCAGTGCTGGCTGCAGAGTTTGTATGGAGCAGTGCTTCTGCTGAGGGGGTGAGTATATACTATATACTGCTGCAGTATATTAACAGAAACGACAGGATTTTAGAGATGTAGGAGCCAGCCTAGAATGGCAAGTAGATAGACACTAGCTACTAGTGCAGTGTAGGAGCTACCGAACACACTTCTCCCTCCAGCTGACAGACATCTCTGCCCAGACATTTCTATATGCCACCCCTGGGGCCCCAATTCAAACTTTGTGTGGCGGGAACACACGTTCCTGCTTGCGGTTTATTTTGCTTGTTTTTCGCACATAGAGCATCCGATTCACTTGGATTGGCTGCCATATGTGCGACAAACACATCATAGAGGCTCTAGGACTTTTTAGGGCATGCAGCTTTGCATGTCTGTCTGCTAATTGCATTTGGTGTGCCATTAACAATTAATGGCACCACAAGCACCATGTGCATTTTTTAAAGGCATTGCAAAACACGTGTTACCTGTGCACTTGTACCTAAAGGCTCTTTCACATGGGCATCTGATCCGTGGATTTGCTGCTATCCCTAGCTGCCCACCCTAATCCTAATACAGTCTGACAGGGCTGTATACATGCCTTGGCTGCAATGCTTTACTTTACAGCTGCGGCATTTTTAACGCAGGCTGCAGAATATCACGCAGCACCACCTGTCAAACTCTCCATTGAGTTCAATGGGGCTGCTCTGCAACTTGAAGCCAAACGCTTGGCTCACAGTTGCAGTGCCGGTCTCACAATGTAAAATTGCCATTCGCAATTTAAAAATGGAAAAAAAAAATATAAAAATGAACCAGGTGTCAGGAGGTGGCAGTAGGGAGGCTATAATTTCTGCCATGGCTGCAAAGCATACCATTGCATTTTAGCGATATGATATTACCGGTTTGGGGGGGGGCCTGATCGGTAGGTTGTATGGGGCCCCATGATTTCTAACAGCACCCCTGACCGCAATAATGGATCATTTACTATACAGCATCAGAAAATGCTTTTATCTGGTTCAGTTTAAATAAAATGTATGTAAACCCTAACAAGGAACTTCTCTTGTATGTTCTGTTTTTGGCCAGTTAATATACCATTGGAAGGGTTTTATTATATCTGTTCAATAAATAAAAATACCTGTTGATTAGTTCAGAAACTCTGAGCTCTCTTGTGTCCTCTCCAAGCCTTTTGTGCTATGTCAAGGGGTCTAATTTGCCCTCCTAGTTCTAATATTGGACAAGAGAATAATTCGTGTCTATGTTGTAGAGATGAGGAGAGTGGAAATGTTTAGGCAGGGCTGACACCATTTAGTCCAAAAAAATGCTGTGTTTTCACCCCACAACAAGACTAAGGCTCCATTCACAACCGAGCGTAGTGCGATTTCAATCATGTCCCATAGAAGCCTACAGTGCTGAAATTTGCACCGCACAGGACCCTTTTTTGAACTGGATCAAATTCGCACCTCATATATGGGAACCGCCTTCATTGGAAATAATGCTTTTTTACATGACGTGCTAATCTATGCTTTTCTGATCTGATCCGCCTAGAATTCACACAAGTGTGAACTAGGGCTCAGACATTTTTCAACTGAAATAAATTAGAAAAAATTGTGAAACCATTTACACATAGACTGCTTTATCCCCTTTACTAAACAGTTTTCATATATATGCTAAGGCAGGACGGGGGAGCCCTAATGTATATATGTATGTGTCACTGTCTTGCTCTGGGGAGCACTCAGTCTCCCTGTGACTAAATTGTCATAATCAACTAATGATATACTAACGATCAGATGACATCAGCACTGTGCAAGGTGTGACAAGATGAGGGGCTTCCTCAACTAGCTTCTGGAATCACTGCCCATTAAAAACGCTGGTTGTGGCCGTTGTAACGGGGTTATTATCAGGGCCGCCTTAATAGCATCATGGGCCCCTGGAAAAAGTAATGCACTGGGGCCCCTACCAGCTTGCCCCAATTTACACACCTACTATCAAGAAATAAAGTATAAATAGTTGATAGAATTAAACATATATTAGTACTTTCAATAAAATCGATTTTACAAAAGGAAAACATTCCATAAATCAAAGACTAGTCAACACAAAGGGCACAGTACATAGGGGAATGCAGAAGGGCACAGCACAGGGGAGGTGGGGGGTCAGGAGGGAACAATACTGGGATCAGGAGGGCACAGTATAGGTTCTGGGACACTTCCCCGGACATGACCAGTTCGGGACAGTTTCGTAAAAAGCATGACTATCCCAGCAACAGTTGTGACAGTTGGCAAGTATGATGTAATGCAAGATTATTGTGGGGCCCCTGGGCAGTGCCTAGGAGTGCCCTTGCATTAAGATGGCACTGGTTATTTATATATATATATATATATATATATATATATATATATATATATATATACACACACATACACAGATGGCATTGCCATAGACCCCAGCTAACTCTCTAACTCTAAAAATTATAAATTGTCTTCCAATTGTTTAAAAGAGAAAATCTCCTTCTTGACCTATAGTGGCAATCAGAGATATCTCCGGACTGATTGACTAGTATGAGTAGGACTGGACATTTCTCCTCAGGTCACCATATCTGCTGGAACAGCTTCACATGGAAGATTGCTTCTAATAAGACCCCATTCACACAGGGACGACTTGTCAGGCGACCTAGTCGCCTGACAAGTCGCCTCCCGTTCTGTGCTATGGAACCGTTCTAAGGGAAGCGACGCAAGTCGCTCCGACTTAGAAAAAGGTTCCTGTACGACTTCGGGGGCGACTTGCATAGACTTCTATACAGAAGTCGTTTTGCAAGTCGCCCGGGCAGTCGTGTGCAGGTCGCCTCGCTGAGACGACCTGCAAGTCGTGTTGCCCCTGTGTGAATGGGGTCTTAAATTAACTCTTTCCGCAATTAAACTGCTTTTATTTCAATTGTAAGCAATTTTCCATGACCAGAATGGTGAGCTGGATAAATGGCGAATCTCCCCAGCAGGGCCTTTGCAATAAAAACCTGGCAGAGGATCTAACACTTCTCTGCTCCATCCTAGACTAAAAAAAAAAAAAAAAACACTTTAAGCAGCCCTTGTCCTATGATTATCTCTTGTCAGTCCAGTTGCCTCTTCCTTGTAAGTAAGCTCCTCTGCCTTCTCTGCACCCTGTCCGGGTATATGACCTGAACTGTGCAGTGAAGGTGAAGCCAATATGAATACATAAATAGAAGATTGTGTTGGCTTTACAGGCTGCAGCCTGACACTGATTGCTGTCAGTATAAGATCATCAGGGAAGCATCAATGCTAGAGACATGATACATGCACACAGCATGCCCAGATTACACCCCCTGATAGGAGATCTGTGTGCAGCACTTAGGATGGCACTGCCAGGTACAGGAGCAGCTGTGAGTAACCATTAGCCGCTAACACTCACCAGCCTTCAGCAGCCCAGACACTGCACAGGAAGCCATGCTGTCTCCTGGAAGGTCACTCTACAGCTTCCTCTGTGTACTGTTTCCTGTCCCAGCCGCAGAGAGCTCCGGCGCCACCTGCTGGACAATCTGCATATTGCTAGCTGACACATTTAACTGTTATTCCATTCAAAATATCATTAGGCCGTAACTATTATATTAAAGTGACTGAACCTACAATGAAAACATTGTCAGGAATTATTCATATTTACACAGATGATTTTTCATCGACTGCTTTATATTTAACTGATTGGATTCTATAAAGAATCTGTTCAAAAAGTCCTCCACTCACACTGCCATCACCAGATTGCTGGATTCATTAAGTATAAATAATCAGAAATCAGATGATCAGGTTGTAATAGAGTTGTGATCAGTATTAGTGTCAGTGCATTTCCTGTAGGAAGCATTGCAATGAAAGCTGATACTTTGTTGCCCTCTAGTGGTTTCCTGGTAACGGTTTCCAGGGATTCCTGTTTGGCAACAACAAGAGGCTTTAGGTGTTGTGTGTGCTGGGCCTCAGTCTTCTCACTGCTCCACTTCTGTGTCCATAGAGAAAGATGGCTGACAATCCTCCTCCACACATCTCATCAGAAGGTCAGGAGACAACCTACCCCCAAACCAGCGACTTTTATCGAGTGGAGCCCGACTTACCTGCCAAGTTTAATCACCCGGAGACGTGGAGACCAGGATATAGGTACGCAGAACGCATCCATACTGAGGGCTTCATTTATTATGAGTATATCTAATACTGCGATTTTCAAAATGAATAATGTTCCTAAATATGTGAGTAATTTAAAGTGACTAATCTGGTGTAGACAGTAATTATTCGTTTTGTTACTGATCATTTCAGGTCGCCTTACGGATCACGCCACCTAGAAATTCTATTTTAGTTTCTGGTGGATGCCTAGTAAGTAAGCCTACTTGGGGGGGACTTCAGAGCAGCTTGCTTGGACTTCTATTACAGAAGTTGTTTGCAAGTCGCGCTGTATGGGGCGGCTTCAGAGTTGCGCGACATTGAAGCCGCCACAGTGTGAGCTGGCACTCCAAGTTTCTTGTTTTAATACTTTTTGTTCTGGAAATAATAAACATGTTTTACTTACCTGCACTGTGCAAGGGTTTTGCACAGAATGGCCCCAGACCTTCTATTCTGGGGTCCCCCACTGGTGATCTTGGCTCCTGCTCTTCTCCGAGTGCCCCCATAGCAAGCCGCTTGCTATGGGGGCACCTGTGTGGGCTCAAGCTCAATCTGGACTGTGTACGTCCATAGACACAGACAGCGCGGCTTGGTCCCACCAGCCACTCTCTGCTCACAGAATCTGACGGACAGCAGCGGTAGTCAATGCTGCTGCCGAGTCTTCTCTGAGAAAGGACAGAGGTGAGAAGAGCCGCTGCAGATGAGCACAGCGTTGGATCAAAATCAGGCTCAGGTAAGTCTAGGTTCACACATGTGGTACAGGAAACGCAGCGATCAATCCCTGCATGCAACATCCCTCCACTGTCCGATGCAGGTGTCAATACAAAGTTAACACCCCAAACGCATCGCAAAGGCAGTGCGGTTTGCCTGCACTGGATCGTATGGTACAAAATGACCATGCAATCCATTTGCGGTGCGGCTTCCAAAAGGGTGTCTGCACTTCTTTGGTGCGATTCAAGCCTGTTTAAAATGAATGGGCTCAAATCGCAGCACACTGAATTGCATGTGAATTGCACAGGAATGCGGTGTGGTTACTGTACGATTCATATGCAGGATATAGTGTGAACCAGGGCTAAGTTCTTAAGGGTTCCTTGTTTGTGAAACAGTAAGGGCCGGTGTCTTGCCAAGAAAGTTCCCCCGGCAGATAAGGACCCCCTCGTACTGTGCAGGCGCAGCGCTTGCACAGTAAGAACTACTAGGAGCCGCCGAAGATAGCCGAAGCTGAAACTCTTTAATCAGCTGTACACGGCGCCTGCGCCCTGGGTCCAGGTTCAAGCCCCACCATCCAAGTGGACCTAGAGGGAGAATTAAAAAAGTGCCGAGCGAAGCGAACCCGCGAGGGGCCCTCTTACAGGCGCTGTGTACAGCTGATTTCCAACTATTCCGCTTCAGCTATTTCCGCCGGCTCCTACTGTGCAGGCACAGCGCCTGCGCAGTAGAGGGGGGTCCTTATCCGCCGAGGGGAACTTTCTCGGCAGAACACCGGTTCACATAGGAATAGAGAGGTGCCGCAGCGCTTTCCTGCTTTGGCAGCTCTCTGTTCCCAAATGTGGTAGGAGGCAGTGTGGTGTGTGAGGCTGGGTTCACACTTGAAATGGATGCGACTGACTGCAGGGGTCTGGCGCATCCCTGTTCTCCATTTCAGGGACGAATTTGGACCTGAAACAGAGCCAAAGACGCACAGGACCTCTGTGCAATCCGCTCTGCAGCAGCTCCAGAGATCTGTGACCCGGCTCCATAGACAGGCACATTCTCCCGTCATGTAAATGGGATGCAGGGAAACCCATATCCAATTCATGCTAGTGTGAACCCAGCCTGATTCAGCGCATCACACACCGCTCCCTTTTTTTCATATTCGTTCGATCTTTATTTGAAGTATACAAAAGTTCACTTCATTCATGGCAGTGTGCTGCTGTACAGTACAATGCAACTATATACAGTGTGCTGCGATAGAATGCAGCTCTCAGTGACAGGCGTTTTACATTGTGACAGCACATAGTGTGAAATCACCCTAAACATTCTGAATAAACCCTCTCCACACTGCTATACACCCTTTCCAGCAATCTTTGAACAAAACATAGTTTTTAGTTCACATATATTGCAAAACATATTTAAAGGATAAGTTCAGAGAATTGCACCCACGATCAGTAGATCGCATGTGCAATCTCATGCTCCTGCAGACTCTCAGAATAATTGTCTACCTGTACATCATATGGGCAAGCAGTTACCTGAGAGCAGGAAGAACAATGGACTATGAGGACACTCACCAGCGCCCTTGCAGTTCGGCCTGAAAAGTGCTTCGGAAGTGCCGCAACACTGGAGTTTTTAACCCCTTCTTTGGGGGTTAAAAGCATTCTGGATAAATCCTCTGCTATATACCCTTTCTAGCAAACTGCACAAAAAACAAATCTCTGCTTTTGTGCAAAGTCTGCAAGAAAGGGTGTATGGCAGTGTGCAGAGGGTTCATCCAGAATTCTTATGCCCCGTACACACGGTCGGATTTTCCGACGGAAAATGTGTGATAGGACCTTGTTGTCGGAAATTCCGACTGTGTGTAGGCTCCATCACACATTTTTCATCAGATTTTCCGACCCACAAAGTTTGAGAGCAGGATATAAAATTTTCCGACAACAAAATCTGTTGTCGGAAATTCCGATCGTGTGTACACAAATCCGACGGACAAAGTGCCACGCATGCTCAGAATAAATAAAGAGATGAAAGCTATTGGCCACTGCCCCGTTTATAGTCCGGACGTACGTGTTTTACGTCACCGCGTTCAGAACGATCGGATTTTCCGACAACTTTGTGTGGCCGTGTGTATGCAAGACAAGTTTGAGCCAACATCCGTCGGAAAAAATCCTAGGATTTTGTTGTCAGAATGTCCGAATAAAGTCCGACTGTGTGTACGGGGCATTAGTGTTCACATGTGGTCACACCCCTTTAGCACCTGTTGAGTTATATATATGCATAAGCTATTGGGATTTAAGCACAGGTATATCTTATTGTTATTTTAGCTTAGCTTGCTACCCCTAACCCAGCACTATGTTTCATAAAGATCTCCATCTACAATTAACTTGTCATAAAATCAGACCTGATCTAATGGTTGTTTATGTTTTTCAGAACCAAGCCTGGCAACCCTCTGTACAGGACCACAAATCAAACATATGGGAGTAGGCCGCCCACTGTGCATGAGATGCCGGTAAGATGTAGATTATTTTGCTTGTATGCGTCTGGTGGACAGTAACCATGTTGGACCACTTTTAATTAATAGCAGTTGCATAGCCCAGAAGGGACTCTACTAAGGGTCCTGTATGGTTCCCATGAAATCCTCTCCAGAGAGAAATATGAAGGCTGCCATTGCTGATCTCCTGAAAATGCTATTTCCTGGTGCCTCCATGGCAGCATACCTGTGACAAGTTTCACCCTCAGGACCAGTGAATATTATAAAAGAAAAGGATTAGTGCACTCCCAGCATTCTCCCTTTTTTCATCCTAGTCAGTGAATGGTGGCCGAACATTCCTTACATCTGCAGTCAGCAGCTTCCAGCTGGGTTCAAGCCTCTTCCAGATGCAGTCCCTATTCTTGGGCAGCTAAATGCACTGATAAGATAGGGAGTCCCTTCTGTGGGTCTTTTGGGACAGCAGTTGTCTCTTAACTAATAGCTCCTATCTGAATTTATAGACTGGCATTTGCTCAAGCCTGCACAAGAGAAAGCAGCTATATCTATTTTTCACTTAGCCTTATCCTTCCATTTCTCCCTCCTGTAATCCATTCTCTCTCGTTTTCCTTTCTTTGCGTACCTCTCTCTCTTTTTCACTTTCTTCCTCCCCCACCACCTTCCCCTCCTTGTGATATTGTGCCTTCATTCCTGGTTACTATAGTGGGCGGCGCGCACCTCGCACCAGCCTTTCTGAGTCCCTCAGCGACTTCCTGCCCGCTCTGCACATGCGCAGACGTCAGGAGCCAGCTCGGTGGGCCGGGCTGAGTCGGGTGGGCCGCACAGGTCCTAGTGCCACTGGCCGCGCATGCGCGGTCTGGCCTGGGGATGTGGTGGTCATCTTGAATAGGGGCAAATTTTACATTTTTTGCCCTTGTTTGTCAAAATCATTTTTTAGAGGGTTGTATCTTCCATAGATGCCCCTCCCCTCTCCATTGTTTATTGCTGGGGGCTTTCAGCATGGCAGCCTGTTGTCATCTGAGGAAGTTGCCTATGCGGGGAGCTCCTGGAGGGGACCCTGTCTTTTGCCAATGGTAAATGTAATTTCTTTCTTGTTCTTTACTCAGGAATACTGTTTCCTTGCTCCAGTTGAAATACCAGTCGCTAACTCCTTTATCTTTCTCTTGCTGCTTTTTCTGTCTGTTGCCTAAAATAAGCAGTACGCCACCCGAACAAGACCCTCTCCAATATTTAAGGTAGGGACCGTCGTCCAGGTGAGTAAAAAAAAAAAAAAAAGAGAGCACTTATGCTTCAGCCTTGTACGCCAAAAGAAGTCCAAGTGGATATCAAGGCGAAATAAACAAGCCTATGAAGGCCCCAGCTAGGGCACACCATCCAGATCAGAATACCATGCAAGCGGTGAGGGTTCATCCGTGAAAAGACAGTTCTTCACATTCACCAACTCTCAAATCCCTAAATGCTGAGCATGCGGGGTCATCCCATTACCAGCCAATTGGTCTGCAAAAGCTGTTTTAGAGTCTATGCAGCAGACAGAGAGTCAGAGGGTTAACAGGTAAGCCTACTCAAAAGATGGGCAGGGGATACATAGCGGAACGAGCAACAGCAGTTCCATTGCAGCAATTAGCTCAATCTCCTCCAGGGAAGTTAACTCTTCCTGGCCCATCCTCGAGAGAATCCTCTCACCATGCAGCAAGTATCCCACCTAGACATCTGGATGATGGGGGGCCATCTGAAGATACCTCATAAGAGCTCGGCCCTCGGACTTCAACCTTTTCTTAGTTCAGCTCTGTGTCCAGGCTGCAAAGCCAGCTATTAGCTGGGAGAAAGTCGACACTACATCTGAGTAGTCAAAAGATGTACTTCCCATTTCTAAAGAAGCAGGTTTCCTTCTTTCGACTCGGTTTCCACTAGTGCGACTTGGGACTTCAAAGTCACATGATAAGTCGTAACCCATGATTCCAATAAGTATCGTTTATCTGTACGATTTCAAGTCGCAGCAATTTCAGAGTAGTCCCTGCACTACTTTGGTCCCACTTTGATGCAACCTGAGGTCCATAGACCTCAAGAATACACAGGCATTGTTTCAAGTCACGTCAAAATTGTGCGACTTAAAGGTCGCAAGAGTGGAAACATAGGCTTACTCTGATGGATGATATCAGAGACATTTTTGAAGAGGAAAGGAAAAAAAAATGTTTTTTACACTCAATTGCCTAGAAAAACTTTGTCCTCGCTCGGAACAAGATTCTACAATGCCAGACGGTCCGCTGGAGGTAGACGCGGCAGTGTTTTCTATAACACAGAATTTCATCTCACCAATCAATAATTCAGCCTCAATTGAGGATCCTTTAGACAGGTGAATAGACCCCAACTTAAAGGAGCTTACCAAATGGCGGTTAAACACCTGGAAGTCAGCAATTGCCTTTATCTGTATCCAAAACCCAGTGGGCATGGGCCGAAACATCAAAATGTTCCTAGGGAAAATATAGTCAAGGCTTTGGACAAATTATGGCTCTTAGCAGACTTCACTGGTGAGACGGCGATGGATACAATTCGTTACTTTGCAAGATCAACGTCACTACTTGTGATAGCCATATGGGTATTGTGGTCAGAACTACGGGTAGCTGACACTCTGCCAAAACAAAATTAGTACACGAGGGCTCGGATCACTATCCAAGCTTCTTTATGAGACCCCTTCTTTATGGGTCTTGGTTCTTATCACTAACCAGACGATATCCTCCTTTTATCAAAAGATCCAGCCCAGCTAGTGGAACAGGTGGATGCTGTGACCTACACTATCAAGATACGGTTGGATGATAAATCATCAAATGAGTCATCTTTGTCCCTGCCATCTCAGAAAGTGTGCGATCGTTCAGAAAGTAAGGAGAGTGAGGACATGGTCCTACATAACGGCCTTGAACTAACTCAACTTTATAGGGATTTTTGTCTTTTTGTATCCAGATGGTCCCATGGACACATGGATACCTCGGGCACCTTTTAGCTAAAATTCCTGAAGCAATGGAGCAAACTGTCTATCCCAGTCCATATAGCAAACAAGTTTGATGCAGAGGGGTCTGCACTAGTGGACAAAGAGGGAGATGCCTGTAAAGCCATGTCCATTAAGGCATGTCTTCTGGACCACAGTTGCCAATGCAATAGGCTAGGAGGCACATTGCAACCAGATGTTGGTTCAAGAGAGCTGATTTGGATAGACAATAGAGCTGCAATATCATACATACATCACCAAGGCAGAACCAACAACAGTTCCTTACTAAGGGAAGTGGAACCCATGTTCATTTGGGTTCCAGAAGGGAATCTGAAGGACCTAAGAGTAGTCTATGTTCCAGCCCACTTAAACACAGACGCCGATCACCTATCCCAAGGATTCCTGGATCCCAACAAATGGTCCCTACAACCGAAGTTATTCAGTTGGATTGTGGGCCAGTGGACCTTTCCTGAACTGCATCCTTTTGCTACAGCAAACAATACTAAGCTGCGGAGGTTTATTATACATCTACCTCACCCTTGGGCAGAAGCAATAGATGCCCTGTCAAGTCCTTGGACATGCAATCTAATTTAGGCCTCCTTGGGCCTCCTACCTCCAATTCTCTTAAGACTTGCAATATCAACAATAAGCTAGCATATAGAAATGAACCCAGTATTAATACCGGAGTTCAGAAAGATGGCTACTTTTGCAGCAGTGAGTCTAAACCGATTGGTTCCAAAAAGTACAAAGTTTATTAATGTTAATATCAATACAAAATATTGCACTATGTAGTCAGTAAAAAAGTGCAAACAACTTCACATATTATGCTTTCCGGGTCCCATCCATAGGTGGGAAGACCCGGAAAGAACTCAATATGTACACAGACACGGGAAAACAAAACAACACATATGCGGCACTATAAAGACAATTAAACAGAACCCCCCCCCCCCACATAAACACACAGACAGTCCGGACAGCAGCCTATACATATTCACAGGAAAAATGCTAGCTGAATCGCATGAAATCACCAAATCATGCAGGTTTCCTGTGAATAGCCCCCGGGGGATGTGGAAAGTTGTATGGTGTATACAAGGATACTAAAAAGTTTCCCCTAAGTGGAGAAAGGTTGGGATTAATTGGATGGGATCACTGACTGAAGAATTCTTAATACTGGAGGCCAGCTCAAAATTCTCTGCGCAAAGAAAACAGTCCTTAATTTGACCGACAGCAGGTCCACGGATTTGTAGGTCAAAAGTCTTTTCCTCAAAGTGAAATAGGGGCTTCATGCATGGTTTAGTGACCCCCAAGGGGAAATCCTCCTGAAGGATGATTGACTGTTGTCATGATGGAATTGGGCGCATTAGCCTATTACCAGTATTAGCTCAAAAAGGGGAATATCAACAATAAACAGTGATAACAGTCCTGCCATATTTGCAGGGAGACCCATGATTCCCTAGGGCAGTGGTTCTCAACCTGGGGGTCGGATGACAATTTGTCAGGGGTCACCAAATCCTGGGCTGTTCCTGAAGCCCGCACCACTCTCCCAGCACTTTCATGGCCGCCCAGCAGGCTGGCCATGGAGCCTGTGGAAGCCCAGCTGGGCTGTTCCTGGAGCCCGCAGCCACCCACTCAGCCTCCTACCAGCCCCTCATTCAGTTCACAGCAGAGACTAGAGGTCAGCTGATTGGTGAGGAATGTGAAGTGGGGGGGCTGGAGGAGACCCTATCTCCTGATTTCAGCATAGCTGTCACTGCTGTGAGACACCACAGAGCTGGAGACACAGTGTAGCCGGATACAGTGAGTTACTCTACCTGTGATTAGAGTTGCCATTAAAAGTCCCCACAACATTTCTCAGATCAGCAGATGACCTTGATCTAAGTTGGCTGATCAGAGCTCCCCCAAGCACTGCCACTCATCCCAACTCCCCGCCAGCACTGCCACTCATCCCATTCCCCCACCCCCCAAGGCGTAAGAGAAGGAATAAAAATAGAGAATACATGGAAGGGAGAGGAAAATAGGGGGTGGGAACAAAGAAAAAGGGAGAGAAAGAATAAGAAAAGGAAGGCTAGAGAGAGGGATGGGAAAAAAAAACAAGAAATTAGGATAGAAAGGGATAAAAGGGAAAGAAAGGCGAACAAAGAGAGTGGTACATCCTAAAATGTACCATAAGGGGTTTTAATACTGTACAAGGGGAAGGGACTCAGGGAGCGCTAAATGTCTGTGGGTTAGGGGCGCAAATTACTTGTCTTGCCTTCGGTACTGACAACCCATGCTACGACAATAATTTTACTGTTAGGGGTCCCCACAACTTGGGAAATTTTATCAAGGGGTTACGGCACTAGAAAGTTGAGAACCACTGCCCTATGGCAATATTTCTTAGTGTCCAGCCTCTGGTAAATATTCCTCTGATACCCTTTCTTCTGGCTCGAGGCATCACACCCATCAGAATCCTCACAGATTGAACCTTCACATTAGAATGTTAAAACAGAGGCTTTAATCATTAGCATGTTCCTCCAGAGTTGTTTCAACTCTGCTCAAAGCACAGGAGCCTTCAATGAACAATATGTGTGACACGGTTTGGAATAAGTTTATATCTTTCGCAAATGGCAAAACTTCAATCCTGATGTACCCTCTTCCTCCCAACTCCTTGACGTCCTGTAAGCAGACCTTGATTTAGGATTAGAATTAAGCAACTTAAAGGTACAGCTTGTGGCAATCTCTGCTGTAACAAGAGATGGGCCGAAGATCCTTTAATAATCAAATTCTTCAAGACAGTCAAGAAGATAAGCCCACCCATTAAAATAAATCTTTCCCACTTGGGATCTCGCTATCATTTTGGAGCCCTTATCCAAACAGCCTTTTGCCCCATCTGATTCAGCATCCTTGTGGAATGTCACTTGGAAACTATTTTTCTTTGTGGTGATGGCATTGGGTTGGGGAGTATCAGAACTTCAGGCTCTGGGATCAGAAGACAATAATATTATTTTTTTGTACTCGGATAGAGTGGAACTTAGACCAGTACATGGATTCATCCCTACGTTCTCCTCTTCCTCTACTATCTCCGAGCCTTGGGTCCTGCCAATCTTTTCAGATCCAATTTTGACCTTCTTCACAAAGACGATATTACTTTGGTACACACTATCTTCAGGCCACAACTCCCTTCAGACATCCATCTAATCTATTTGTAATACTCCAAAAAAAAAAAAAGCATCACCTGGGGCCCCATCATGCCTAATCAGGTCTGTGAATATTAGAGCTTTACAATATCTCATAGGACATGTGGTTCTGCAGCAGCTGGGGACCCATAGTTTACAGATTCCTGCTCTAGTACAATAGTTTCATGGATAATCAAGTTGGTTAAGCAGGTGTACAGGGATAGGGGACTAGAACCCCCTCTTCAGTTGGGCTGTATGCCACCCGGTTGCTTTCTGCTTCTTTGACAGCCAGAGCAGACGTATCCATCAAAACGATCTAAACCGTAGCATCATGGTCATCCCAACATGCGTTTACGAGACGTTAGAGTAGACCCGGCAGCTTTCTCATCTGTAGAAGCTGGCAGACAGGCTGGCATTTGCCTATTTTAAATTCTTTTTCAAAAAAATCTTTTACTATGCATCATCCTATCCATTTCAGCTAGTTATTTGTCACAGGTGTGCTGCCATGGAGGCACCAGGAAAAAAGAAAATTGTTTCATACTTACTGTAATTTTCTTTTCCTGGTGCCTATCCATGGCAGCATACAATCCCACCCTCGGTATGCTATAATACGTAGCATGCTGGGAGTGCACTAATCCTTTTCTTTTATAATATTCACTGGTCCTGAGGGAGGAGCCAAGGTGGAGCTTGTCACAGGTATGCTGCCATGGATAGGCACCAGGAAAAGAAAATTACGGTAAGTATGAAACAATTTTCTGTTTTTGCAAGCTGTCTCTGGCTTTATTGCTTTGAGACACTGACTTAGGAAACGCATGCAGATAAAAAAAATTAAGAGTGAAGTCGGGAGTCCACATCTGCATATGTTTATAGGTTGAGCGATTCAGAAAGTACCAGAGCCATTAGATCATTAGACCAGCACTTCCGGAAGAAAAGCAATGGCAGCCTACATGTTCTCGCTACAACTTTCCTTTCCTAGAATCCACTTATACCGGCTGCGGTGGGACTGTGTTGGGTAGCTATTCCAGTGCACCCCCACTGCAAGACAAGGCAAAATTCCATGTCTCCTCTGTGCTCAGTTCACACCACTGCATTTCGGCAGTGTGCACTGAAAAAAAGTACAACAGTCCATACTGTTCAGGGCAGCATGAGGCAAACCATGGCCTCACACTGCGCAGTGGCCAATTGAACTTAATGAAACGTCACTGACATTTCAATAAGGTTTGTTTAAAAAAAAAGTGAATAGTGTGATGCGCCCAAATTTGGCACATCGGCACTCCAGTGATCCCACTGGACCACAGCGCACACAAGCCACTGTGTTGTAACGCAGCAGCTGGAGTGAATAGTCCCTAAAACCAGTCATCACTGTGTTTCAGATATGGTGCACCTTTATATGGATGCTGTGTAAAAATGCATCCTGAAGTCTGCCACTGCACTGGTGAAGTTGGAGCTGTAAATCAGTGGAGATGGCATATTTTCAACCATCATCGCCCCAGCCCCGTATGAATGTGTTCTGCAGTGTACCATGGAGGGGAGAGGTGCATTGCTTTGTGGTCAGCTATTATACTCTTTGTACAGTCAGGAGGAGAATGCTATAACCTGGTTCCAATATATTGTGATGTTAATTGATGTTCTTGCTGTGAACTGCCAATCTGCCATTATAGCTGAAGTCCCCCAACATCTCTCCCTACATAGTGAACACTTTGATTGGAATTCATGTTATTGGAAGTTCTAACAACACAACAGCTACAGAGATGCTTACACCCCTCTGAGCCTTCTCGTGGCCTGTTGAGTAATGGAAATCCATTCTCTATCATCTGTTCACATACAAAGTCAATGTGAAATGCTGGCCTCTTTTTTTTTTTTTTTATACATTTCCAGTGATGTAATCAGGCATACATCTGCTTCAATGGGCTCAGGTTCTGTTTTTTTTTAATCACTGAATGTACAAAGGTGTATGGTACTACTGTCAGACCTAGATTTGTGAAAGGGTACTGTAATCCTAAAGGAAAATCATTTGTAGTGTAAAGTTTTATACTTGGTTACCACTTTATTAGGTATCCCTGTTTGCTAATGCAAATAGAGCATTGTATGGCTGCATCTTCATACATAAAGCATGCAGACATGATTAGGAAGTTTATCTTCTGGATCAAACATCGGAACAGCCTACACAAATTTGACTGTGGAATGATTGTTGGTAGCAGATGTACTGGTTGCAGCATCACAGAAACTTCTGGCCTTCCTGGATTTACAAATTATTGAATGTAGGTAGGTCAGAGGAGAATCGCTATTTTAAGCTGACATAGTCCACAGCAACTCTGTGAAGCATTGCTGTACTGAAGGCCTTCACTGAACACACATTTGGAGCCTTGTAAAGAATGGACTCCAGCAGCAGAAGACCTGGTCCTTTTCTCCAAAATTTGTGAATATTGGAAACCAGATGTAAAAAAAGTGGGGATCATAACAAATATATGGCCCAGAGTGTTGATAGACACATAAGGCTGTTAGGATGTTGTATAATAGCTGCTCTCCTATTAAAAGGACACAAAAAAACCCCATAAAGACAGTATGTATACTGATTAACCAATCCACTACTAGCAAAATATTTAGGAACGTTCTTCCAGTTTTATGTCCATGCTTATGAAGTTCAGTTTGTCAATGTACTATTCAGATTTTGATTCATTGGTTCACAAGACCCATATTTTGGGTTTGCCAGACCTGTTCCTGCCAGAGTGCCTTTTGTTGGTGTAGGAAACTGTACTTGCTGACACCCTTGGCTTTCCCCTAATAATGGTATGTTTTTCCTTTTTGTTAACCACTTCCTGCCCATGATTTGTTCATTATACAGCCTCACAGCCATTCTCTAGTTCTGGGAGGGCGTCCTTGCATGTTCTCTCATGTGCACACTTCCCACACGCCCCCTGGGGTGCTCATCAGGAACTCTCTGTGAGCGCTGTGTGCCTTGGACACAGCACATCATAGACCAGGGTAAAAGGGCAATCACAGAGTCCCTTTACCAAGTGATCACAGATATAAACATAACCGTTTTTTGCCTGTTAATGGCTCTCTTTCCCTCACACAGAGACCACATGTGGGGGAAGAAGAGCCAGATCTGTGGGGAGCAGCGAGTAGTGTTTTACAGTGGTACATCAGTGCAAGGATCTTCAGTGCACATCAGTGAGGAAGAAAAAATACTTATTTGCTACATTTTATAACAAAATGTTTTTTTTCTTCGAAGTGTTCAGTCTTTTATTATTTATTTAGCAAAAAATAAAATCCCCAATTAAATACCACTAAAAGAAAGCTCCATCTGTCTCACCAAATGAAATAAAAAGGTAATTTGGGTGCAGTGTTACATGACGAGTAATTGTCGTTCAAAGTGTGACAATGTTGAAATCTGAAAATTGGCTTGGGCAGGAAGGGGGTGAAAGTGTCCAATATTGAAGGGGTTGGGATTGAAGTTTGGGATTTTAAAAAACACAAACCTATACAGTATATTCATCTCCATGTTGCAACATCAATATGATGCTACAGCTGTCCCCTGCCAGCTATACGCCCAAGAAATCGAGAATTAAGCACTCACAAGACTACTGATCTCTCGGTTCTTGGTCTTTCTGGAGCAGAGCGATGACTGTCAGAGACCACTCTCTGCTCTGCCCCTCCAGTGTTCACTGGAGCTCCAGGCTGGAGAGGGGATGGGAGCAGCTGGCCTAAGCTCTCGGCAGTGCACTGAGATGTTTGAGCCAGCATGGTGAATCCCCACAATGTGTTCGAGAATCCTTCCAAATTCTGGAGTGGCCCTGTGATATTAGCTGATTCTGGCTCTCAGGAAAGCAAAAGTAAGTGCACTCCTGTGACCCAGAAGACAAGTAAGGCCAAAAAAAGCTTTGGCTATACTTCATTTTTAATTGCCCTTTTTCTCTGTATTATGAGAGCTACTACTTTCTGAAGTGCAATACTAACCAAAGTTGTGGGTGTAGTAAACAGTTTGTTCACACATTTCCTTATACAGGGGATTTTCAAATCATTAAACTTTTTGGAACCTGTAGCAATTATTTGTATAAACATTCAAGGTCTATATTGCTTCCATTGCTGCAAAAAAAGCTCAAAGTTGTGAACCCATTACTCCAACCCTTAGGCCCCTTTCACACTGGGGCGGTGGGGGCTTCAGCGGTACAACAGCGCTATTTTTAGCGCTGCTGTACCGTCGTTCTTGCAGCGGTATTCGGCTGCTAGCAGTGCGGTTTTAACCCCCGCTGGCGGCTGAAAAAGGGTTAAAATCCCTCGTACAGCGCGGCTATAGCTGTGGTATAGCCGCGCTGTCGCATTGATTTCAATGTGAAGGAGCGGTGAATACACCGCTCCTTCACCGCTCCAAAAAAGCGGTTTGCAGGACTTTTTTCACCGCCCTGCCTGCGCACCGCTTCAGTGTGAAAGCCCTCGGGCTTTCACACTGAACAAACAGCGGAGGCTGTTTAGGGGCGGTTTGCAGGCGGTATTTTTAGCGCAATACCGCCTGCAAACCGCCCCAGTGTGAAAGGGGTCTTACTGAAATTTACATTCTTTTTCAGTATTTGGTCACCTAATTTTTTTATGTTTGCTATGATGAAGCTGCAAATAAAATGTTGTTAATTGGATATTTTCCTCTCTCTACTTACAGACAAAGTTTAAAGGAGTTTCCGACAAGTTTTCAGAAGCTGCTACAAAATGCGGCAATTATAGAAACAATGGACTCAACACACACACAGAGAAAAGTTTTGTGACGGGACCAGACAATCTAATCACCTTCCATGACAGACTGAATTTTCACCGGAGCTACAACATCAGTGGGCCATCACAGTCAGCTTGATTACCATTTATTTGACAAAACTTTACTACCTGAGCTGTGAAACTGAATAACTTAATATACAGATTCCTGCTTTTCCTAAGGACCATTTCCTGTGTATTAGATGGTGATTCATAAAGGGTCAGTCTATCTAGTAATATTTCAGTTATGCATGGAGTCTTAGTTTGTCTTTGGTTTATTTCTTTTGGGAAATTCAAGAGCAACAGGGTTTACCTTCCAGAAATATCAGATCTGGTTGGATAAATATTGACCTATAAAAAAAGGAAAGGAAGCACACAAAATTACCACCTTAATATTAATAATTCATGGGGTTGATTACGGTACTAAATATAAATAAGACTGTGCACTTTGCAAATGTTGTTGCACTCATTTTCCCCAGTGAATGTGGCAAAGCTCTACTGATTTCCATCATTAGATCACGTGCAAGCAAAAATGCTGTTTTTTTTTTTTTTGCACCTGATTTGGTATTGTTTATAAAGTGAAGCTTCATCACCTCACTAAGGCAAATGGGGAAAATGAGTGCAAATGCACTTGCAAAGTGCGCAGTCTATTTACCTTTAGTAAATCAAACCCCATGAGTTCACAAAAAGGAATGTCCTTAAAGTGGTTCTAAAGTCTAATTGTTTTTTGTTTTATTTTGCCTTACCTTAATGCATTCTCTGCATTAGGGTAAAAAACACTCCACTAACTGTCCCCGATCCTTAAACACTTACCTGCCTGACTCCTCCACCATTCCAGCACTGTCCCATCTGCAGCAGCGCTGCTCTCTCTTCCTGGTCTAACAGGAGACTCTGAGCCAGCCAAATCCTGTGAGAAGAGAGCGGGGTCATGGCTGAGCTGTGCTGTGTGTGTCTATGGACGCACAGAGCCTGGCTTGCGTGCACGCCCACACGGGTGCCCCCTCAGCACTTGGCTTGCTGAGGGGGAACTCGGAGGAGAGAGGGAGCAGACAACGCTGCGGGGCGACTCCAGAAGTAGAAGTAATGGACCTCTCTGTGCAATACCATTGCACAAAGCGGGTACGTTTTTCGCATCTTTTTAATTTAATTGAAAAAAAAATTGTCTTTACAATCACTTTATTAATGTGATGAATCCAAGGTATTGACTCACAGTCTCTGGCAAATGGGTCTATTAAAATCATGAAGTAATCCTCCTGCTGCTCCTTTTGGTGAGATCCAGCTTGAACACTCAGAAAACAAGGAAGAGAAGGGGGGCAGAGGAGCAAATAATATTAGTACAAATGTATTCAATTAAATAGGTGCTGGGAAGGTCTGAGAAGCTTGCTTATCAACAGTGCAGTTGTCAGTGTGTGAGACGATCCTGGTGCGCTAAGGCAGTGTTTCTCAACTCTGTCAGTCTTCAAGGCGCCCCAACAGGTCATGTTTTCAGGATTTCCCTAAGATGAAACGGCTGTGGTAATTACTAAGGCAGTGCAACTAATCAAATCACCTGTGCAAAATAATGGAAAGCCTGAAAACATGACCTGTTGGGGTGCCTTGAGGACTGGAGTTAAGAAACACTGTGCTAAGGAACTGACAGGTGGAGCAGAGAGTTTCTCAGGCTTTCCCAGCACCTATTCTGCTGACATTTTTCTTTTCACTGGACAATTGTCTTACTAATTTTAATCGCTCCTGTGCCCTTCTCTTAGTCCATTCAAAACAAATGGGCTGCTTTTCTGCAAGAAAATTAATGTGTGTGGTAATTTATCCCACCAGTATTAATTCAGCTTTAAATGATCAAGCAAATCTATTTACTTGCAGTTTTGGTGGATGTTCATTTTTAGTTTTTTTGTGGTGATGTAAACTAGTGAATAAAAATGTCCACCAGCTGTTATTTCTTTATTCAGAAGGTTCCCAGCACTATTTTCTGTCACAGCTGTGAAGAGGAAGGGGGGGCACTACCAACATTGCCTTTCTCTGCACCAAAGGGGTTACAATCTAATGTCCCTACTACACTAATACATCATACATTTACTGTATAATCTGGTCATAAATAACATCCTGTCACCCATATGCTGTCGCACAAGTGAAAATTGAATGGCACGAGGCAATTACTAAATTCTGAATAAACGGAAACTTTATTATGCAAAAGATGAAAATACAGAGAAGAGGACACAGTATACACACAGTACAATGTGAATGCTCAGACATGGCTTTCTTGGTCTATATAAGGTTTTCATGTTTACAACACATCCAACTAGCAGACTAGAAATGAAGGGCCAGGTGAATTGTGATATCACCCTGAGTATCCAGTCAGATACTTCCATTTACCATGGGAAACATCTCCACTTGTCTTTTACATAATTTGCAAGAGATCTCGATGGAACTGAACTCAATGGGACAGCGCGGCTATACCGCCGGCAAAGCGCCTCTGCAGAGGCGCTTTGCGGTGGTTTTTAACCCTTTCTCAGCCGCTAGTGGGGGGTAAAACCACCCCGCTAGCGGCCGAATACCGACGGTAAAGCGCCGCTAGCAATAGCGGCGCTTTACCGCCGACGCCGCCCCCGCCCCAGTGTAATAGGGGCCTTACACAGACAGCCTCACAGCAACCATTTTCAAACCAGTTACAGCTGACAGCTAGAAACTTACAACTTGCTATAGAAGCAACAGTACTGTTCTGATCAATGAATTCCAATATTAAAGCAGAAATAAACCCTGAACTCCTTTATAGCCAAGGAAGCTGCCATCTTAGCCTCCGATTGATCGGCAGTTGCCATGGTTCTGCAAGTGATCAGTTATAACACCAGCCATTTAATGGTTTTGAAGTTCAGTTGACAGCACTAGCAACTGTAACAGTTTTCATTCACGGCTTGCCTTGAATGTAACTGTTTTAGGACACAGTTAAAGTGGAGATGTACTATAAAAATATTTCAAACAGGTAGGCTTTGAATACTTAAGAGACAGACTATGGGGAGATTTACTAAAACTGATGCACACACAATCTGGTGTAGCTCTGCATAGTAACCAACCCGCTTCCAACTTCAGCTTGTTCTATTAAGCTTTGACAATGAGCCCTCATTCACAACAGTGGAATTTGTCATGCAATTTAACCGTTCCAAATCGCATGACAAGTTGCACCTCATTGCTGGCAATAAAACCGTTCACATAGCCGCGGCTCATGTCTCAGCGATTATGAAAAAGGTTCCTGCACTACTTTTTTCCCGATTTCATTGCGACTTAAATAGACTTCTGTTAAATAAGGTCGCAAGTAGCAATGAAATTTAGCTTTGCAAATCTCACTGATCTGCGGCCTTGAAATCGCGATGAAGTAGTGTGATTTCAAAGCCGCACCAGTGTAAACCTGGGCTAAAACCTAGAAGCTGATTGGTTACTATGCACAGCTGAGATTCTGTGTACACCAGTTCTAGTAAATCTCCCTCATGGCTATTGAATTATTCTTACCTGCCTGTTTGCAGTGTACACAAATGCGGCTTAGTGTACAATTTCAGCATCTGCAAATGAATGAACTCCCGCTTATGTTTTGGAGTGATGTCATCTTGGCCCAGCCAATGGAAATGACCAAAGGTTGACCAAAGATTGAAACTCGTAAGACCGGCCGCAGATGTTTGTAGCCAGCTAGGGAGTGGGGATGAGTATATTTCCACTTGAAGGACAGCTCTCATATTCAGTGTATCTTGTTAGGAGATAATCTTCAATGAATGCTCTGATTGAGATCACACCTTTCCTGTCACATGATACTAGTGAAGAGCATGCACATGCAGATTTTCCATCTCTCACATTTGAGTGAGGTCCTTTCAGTTCTAAATGGAAGCAGCTCTATATGGGGGGCTGAAATCTTTCACCACTTTTAAAGCAGAGAACCAGATTATTGTCATTATATAACAGTTTGTGACCAATAACTGCAAGGAAAATTGCATAAAAGTCCCCTTAAATCTATGTTAACAATTACTCGTAACCCAGGACACACATTTCTTTACAGTGTAACATATTAACACAACATTGACAAACTCATATAAAAATAGATAAACAGTAATAACTGTGTATAATGCCAACACTGGCATTATACACTGCAGCTCATAAAGCATTAGTAGAGATCTCTGGAAATAAAAACCCCTGTCTGTGTCTCCCCTGGCGAGATTAAAGTGGTGGTAAACCCACTTTTTAATTTTGTACCTACAGGTAAGTCTGCAATAAGGTTTACCTGTAGGTACAGGTCATCGGCGCACTCGCCCTGAAGGTCCGACATACCGTGTCAGACCTTGAGAGCCTGTGTGGTAGCCAAGGGCTTTCATGCACATGCGTGGAAATGACATCATCGCGGCCCTGGCCACTCGTGTAGCCGGAGGCTGTGAACCCAGAAGGAAGATCGGAGGAAGATGGAAGCCCTGTCAGCAGTAACAGCGCACTGCTAGAGTGCTTCGTTATAAGGTAAGTCTCCCATAATCTGCTTGTATGCGATGCATACTACCACATTATGACATTGCCTTGCCTTTTTAACCTGCGGTTTACTTCCGCTTTAACTGTCAAAGTGCTAAGAATCAGAAAACCACTCCTAAAGCGACATCCATATTTAGGGGTAAATTTTAGAGAAAGAGGACCAAAGATGGCCCTAGATCGGACTTTAGAGGCAAAATGGACGAGAACATATAAAAAAATATATTTTATTGATAACAATTAATCATACATAGAGCAAGTATCGAAAGAATTAAAAAACACCAACAATTAACATGAATGTATGGTATAACAAAAATGTTAACACACCAATGCGTCCTAAGGGCTCACTGTTGTCTATATGGTGTTAACATTTTTTTTACACCATACATTCATGTTAATTGTTGGTGTTTTTTAATTCTTTCGATACTTGCTCTATGTATGATTAATTGTTATCAATAAAATATATTTTTTTATATACTCGCCTCGATTTTGATCTAGGGCCAGCTTTGGTCCTCTTTTTCTCTAAAATTTGTCACAGTGCTAAAAATTGATGAGAAGTCTAAAATTTTATTTAATGGATTATGAAGTTAGGGAAAATCTACCAGTGAAGGAACCGATTCCAGTGTCAACTAAGAGGAATTTCCTCTTGACTTGAAAATATTTCCTGCAGTGATTAGAAAAATTAACATTTAACTTTTGTCACAAGGACAGGAAGAGAAGGGAAATCTACCCAACAGAACACAGACAGAAAACAAGCAAAAAAAAAAATATATATCAGGGATTTTACCCATTCCATCCAAAACTAAAATAAAAATGTTTTCTCTTTAGATTCTCTGAGAACATGGGAATACAGAGAAAAGTGCTGAAGAAGTTTACCTCCTTCACAAGAAAAAAAAACATTTCACTTAAAGCAGTGTTAACCCCAAAACACAAATGTAATATATAGCACCTTACCAATCCTTAAATATGAAGACTGTATTAGTTTTCCCTTTTAGGCCTTTTTTTTCCCCCCTTTAATTTCACCTGGTGATTCACCCAGTAATACACTTACTGTCTTAGATTGTCTCCTCTCTGAATAGAGGAGCAACAGAGACACCTTTGGACAGCAGCATTGTGAATCTGAGGAGAGGGTAGTGTTAAATGCACCAGGAGATTTAGATGAACTTGACTATCAAATTAAAGCTAAACTTCAGCTAACACTTGTAAGCAGCTACAGCAACAGTTTTCTTTTTCCTATCCGGATAAATGTTTTACATGAAAAGCTGGCCATTGTAAGTTCCCCTGTCAGTATTAAATAATTTGTCTCAACCCTCTGATGCAGGGGTCTCAAACTGGGGGCCCTCCAGCTGTTGCGAAAATACAAGTCCCATGGGGCATTGCAAGACTGACAGTTGCAAGCATGACTCCCACAGGCAGAGGCATGATGGGACTTGTAGTTTTGCAACAGCTGGAGGGCTGCCAGTTTGAGACCCCTGATTGTCGCTTCTGATCTATTAAAGGAAGTTGAAGAATAAAAGACTCACTGGTCGAAAGACCAGATGAGAATAAAGAAAAGAAAAAGCCTCATAAAAAGCTAATGCAGTCACCACATCTAAAAATAAATCAGTAAGCTGCACTATAATACATTTTTGCTTTTGGGTTTAATGACTTTAATGATGATCCTATTATGCAGTTTATAAACCTACGTGGACATATATATAATTCTGTCAACACCTTGCAACACAAAATAAACAATTATTTCAATTTTTATCCACTGATCTTCTCAGCACTGAGGTCCCCATACAAAACAGAGGAACCATTCTTAATTAGATAATTATATGATATAGAAAATTGCAAAACAGAAAACTTGCATCAAATTTTCATAGTCGGTGCCTTTAAGGAATGAGCGGGAAGAGAGTCATTTGGATGCAGCTGCGATGTAAACTGATTCTCCTGTAAAAAAAACAAAATTACATAGCACTCAGTATCACATCTACAGGATCAAGTCCAGTGTTCTAGAGCCTGCTGCTGTTGTGGAGCTTTGTACTGGGGATTTCCTTCTCTAAGCACCAACACAGGTCAGTAATACATTTTCAGATACCCTACAAATAAAAACAACATGAAATGACACCTACTTTATATTCTATAGTTTAGAACAGTGGTCTCCAAACTGCTGGCCTTTATGACAATATTCTTTCCAATGACACCAACAATGGGGCACTATTCCTCCCACTGACACCGATGATGGGGTACTATTCCACCCACTGACACCAATGATTGGGCACTATTTCTCCCACTGACTCCAATGATGGGGCACTATTTCTCACACTGACATCAATGATGGGACACTATTCCCCCCACTAATACTAATGATGGGGCACTGTTCCTCCCACTGATACCAATGATGGGACACTATTCTTCCCATTGATACCAATGATGGGACACTACTCCTCCCCTAATACTAAACTTGGGCCACTATTACTCCCACTGATGCCGGGACATTTTCTACTCCCACTGGCCACAGTCTAGCCCCCCTAAGATCTAACTGACAGTAAAGTGGCCCCTTGTTTAGAAAGTTTGGAGACCCCTGGCTTAGAACTTACAAGGGGTGCTGACAATAAAGCTTTAAAATGTATGTAAAGTACTTGAAAACACCAAATGTTTTCATAAACCCAAAAAAATGTGCCCATTATTCTTCAGGAATTATATAGCACCAACAGTTTGGGCAGCACTTTACAAAATAAAGTGAATCAGTAAAGTTACAATTTAATTCAAAACAAAGGGATTAGGAGGGCCCTGCTTGTGACAGGTTGCAATCATAAAAGGAGGATAAAGTAAAAGTTCAGTTGTTGGGTTGGAGGTGGGATAACTCTTCACTGAACAGTTACGTTTAGGGGATGGCCTAAGGCTCGATTCACACCTATGCATGTTGCTTTTGAGCGTTTTTGGAGGGTTTTTTTTTCATGCTTGCCACGTTTTTGAGCAGCGTTTTTGCCGCGATTTTGCCGCGATTTGCGTTTTTTTTTTTTGTTTTTTTTACAGTCTTAAAAAAAAAAACGGCAAAAACGCATCAAAAACGCATAAAAAACGGTGCACATGCGTTTTTGATGCTTGTCCATTGAATTCTATTACATGCAAAACGCTGCATTTTGCATGAAAAAAAGTCCCTGACCCTTTCCAAAAATGCAGAGAAACAAAAAGGCATTGATGTGAACATGTTCCATAGGAACCCATGTTAAAAAATTCCCGTGCATTTCTGCAAAATGCAAAATGCATCAAAAAACGCGCTAGTGTGAATGGAGCCTTAAAGCAGACAGAGTAAAGCCCCGTACACAAATGTTGGGAATGTCAAAAAAAAACAGCTGAATGTCAATAAAAACCAGCCAACATTCGGCCCGTGTGTATGACGGTCTGTTGGACGAGCATATTGCAAAACCAGCGGCCAACCGATTCCCGTTCAGTGCTCAGGCAACCGCTCAGCGGGGGAGATCTGGCTCCGACCAGAGCTGTTAGTTTTTTTTCATTCAACCCAGAAAAAAACTTGTAGTGTGTACCAGGCATAAGGCTCCATTCTCACCATGGAGTTCCATTTTGCGGGCGGAGTCCCTGTGAATCTTCCCACGATTCCGAACCACTGCAAATTGCGAAACGCCTTTGGGATACCTGTTACTTTCAATGGCACCCAAATCGTGATGAGATTTTGACATGGTTGTCGCCTGACGAATTGCGGTAAAATTGCGCAAACAGAATCATGGGACGCCTGTCACCCAAAAGAAGTTCCGGAACGTGGAATATGGATATATGGAAAGAACCTGCACTCTGGAGTCTGTCCAAATTCTTATCTGTACAAGTACAAAGTAACTGCTAACATGTTTCGGCAAAGAGCCTTGTTCACAGCATAGTTACCCATATAACCAGTGCCAACATATACAAAAAGAGACTAGAACCACTCCTAATCATTAGTCAATGTCCCCCTTTTGGATCCTGAACTATCTTTACTTTTTAAAGGTTTCTCCTTTTCTTCCTCAATACACTTTGATATTTGTAATACTCTATTGGATGTCAATCATTTTGTTAGAAATAAAATAAGGCAGAAAAGAGAGGCGCCTCTAAGTGCAGAATTAGTAGCTGTTTATTTCCCCAAACAAGATTAAAAACACTTACAAAATCTGGCAAATTAAAAAGCGTGTAGTCATTGATAATGCAAATGGTCCTGCAGGCGGATGGGTCCCCGGCATGTAAAGACTCTCACAATTGTGTCCTGTGCTGTACCAAAAACATAGAGCTACCGGTAAGCTGATGAATGGGTACACACACCAAGTTCATGATGGATGGAGATCCCGGAAGTGATGTCAGCAGTGAGAGACAGGAGCCAGCATGAACCGATGAACCGGATGTAGTCATCAGTAAAGGACGCGTTTCGGAAAATTAGTAAGTACCCTTTCAACCTAATAACTGCAAGTGTACACACAGGTAAACTTATACTATCTTGGGCGGGAACATGAACAAACACAAACAAGGAAGACAGGAAGTGATAATTGATATAATAATAATGAGAAACATTCTCTGAAAGATATATAATAATAGGTATACTGATAAAAATAATAATAAAAAAAATGATAAATAAAAAAATAACATAAAAATAAAAAATAAAATAAAAATATTAGTATTAAGAATTAAAATGAAATGTAAAAATGTTTAAAAGGAGGGGAAGGGTAGGGATGCATATCCCATCCACAGAAAACATGAAAAAACAAAAACACGCAACAAATAATAATAATAGCGACCAATCATAATGGGAAAAAGGACAATCTAAGATATTATAAAAACTATTTAGGAACGTGCGTGAGCCTATGCACATTAATGTGCACCCCAAAAAGGAACATGCAAACCACGTGCACACGATCTCTAACGTGCACACATACATGTGTCCCCATGACACGCATACATGCATATATGTATGGGACAAATGTAAATGTCTCACAAAAAGCCTACACTGGCAAAAAGACCATTATATTGCTAAACGGGTGGGGGAGAAGGAGGAGCTAGAGAATAGCACTGATTTCAAAATCCTCGTTCAACCCCCTTTGGGCCAATACATTTAAAGAGAAAATCCAAAACATTTCTCTATAAGCAGAGTCTTCTGAAACGCTCAGCTGGGGGAAGGTCTCCAGGCATTGCCCCAATAACCCAGACCCTGAGGCCATCTGTAGATAGCACCTAATCCTACATCGTGTGGTATGGAGGTATATAGAGATTGGACATCTACGGAGACCCAGAGATAACTGGGCTCCCAAGAGTAGGAGGAGAGTAATTCCAGCAGGTGAGTACCGTCTGTAATGTATGACTGGAGAGATTGAGCAAGTGGCTGGAAAAACTGGTCGACATAGTGTGAAAAGCCACTAGTTATACTTCCCATGGCCGCCACAATACGGGAAAGGTTAGCCTTCCTTGACTTAGAGTTGTTTTTTGTTGGTAAGGAAATCCATGCCAAGAATTTCACTAAACCTATGGCAGTAAATTCATTCCTTCATTACAAAAGCTGCCATCATCCCCAATGGCTAAATAACATACTCAAGAGCCAGTTTTGCAAACTCAAAAAGAACTGTACTAGGAATAGTGATTATGACAATCAAGGTAAGACTTTGAAAGAAAAATTCCTTGATAAAGGGTTCCCAGCTGATCTTGTGGAGACAGCATATCTCCAATATAAAAATACTTCTCCTTCTGTCCATGGTGATAAAAATGATACAAATAAAAAGATAAATAATATTAATGAAAATAACAAAGATAAAAACAATTTGCGTTTTATTACCCAATTCCATTTTCGCCATAGACAAATGGAGAGTATTGTGCGGAGACACTGGTCTCTGCTGCTTCAGGATGAGCGCCTCCTGAGCACGGTGTACAATCTGTTCTCATTTTTATTGTATTTTTACATATGTATCAATGGCGGCGTTGTTTAATTATATAGCTGCCCTTAGTTTTTTTCCCTTAAGTGGGATGGCGCTCAGGGTATCGCGCCTGAGAAAGGCGGGATCTTGTTCTATTTAAGCGGTGCGTCAGGACGCCTCCCGTATCCCGTGACCACGTCCGCTTGTGACGAAACGACGTAGGGAGGAGGAGCCACGTCCTGACGTCACCACCACTCGTGCAGTCCCGGAAGCTACGGGCTGATCTTGAAGCCGGCCGGCTTTTCTAACATGTTGTTATTTACCTGTTGATTCGTAAGTGTCCATTTGGCCTATATTTTATTCAATAAATGTTATGGTTTTACGCTATGTGGAGCATTTGTTGTTTTCTATGATACACACGGTACTCTGCATTACTCTGCTGGGATATTTGACGTGGAGCTTGTTGGACGTGAAGCCATTCAGTGCCTGTCTGTGAGATCCCGGGCTGGGGTTACAGCCGCCTGCTCATTGTGGTCCCCTGTAACCGGGGACCAACTACCTCTGGTAAGCGGCAGCATTTTCTTCAAGGTGGAGGTCCCATCTATGCATGTTACGTACCTAAAGGGTGAGCCCGAATTGCAGAGGATGGCCTCTCCTACGCCTCCGAATCGGGAGCCCCTGGTAGTGGTGACAGGGGTGCAGGAGTGCGGAGTGGTATGAGTGCCTGGCAGGATCAACAGCAGAAGGATCAGATGGCCAGCACAGCTGACGGGATGGATCAGTAGACAGGAACTGCAGACTGGACAACTCAGCAGACAGGACAGCAGACTGGATGGATCAGGCAGACAGGTGAGTAGCCTGGATGGCTCAGCAGACAGGCCCAGCAGACTGGATGATCAGCAGACAGGTGAACAGCCTGGATGGCTCAGCAGACAGGCCCAGCAGACTGGATGATCAGCAGACAGGTGAACAGCCTGGATGGCTCAGCAGAAAGGCCCAGCAGACTGCATGATCAGCAGACAGGTGAACAGCCTGGATGGCTCAGCAGACTGGATGGGAGTCCAGGATCGTCAGACAGGCCGGGTCGGTAAGCAGGCTGGCAGCAGAGGTACAAAAGGAGCAGGCAGAGGGATCGTCAAACAGGCCAAGGATCAGGTACAGGCAGATAACAGGAATAGTCTCAAAGCAAGCCGGGTCAAAACAGGAGCAGATATCAGGTTTTCAGGGAACACATACACAGAGCTGCAGAGCAAACAGCAATGATGCAAGTGCCAGACATGTTTAAATAACCCGCCAGACACTAACGAGTGCATGTGCGCGTGCGCATAGATGCCCGCAATCGTGCACCGATGGGTCTAATCTGCCTGTTACTGGCAGGATCTTCATGATATTGCCCCCCCCCAAGGGGCAGCCTCCGGATGCCCATCCGAGCCAATTTTTCAGGATGGGACCTTTTGAAGTATTGAACCAGACTTTCAGCGTGGATGTTTTCTTCAGGTTCCCATGAATTCTCCTCGGGCCCATAGCCCTTCCATTTGATCAGCAATTGAGTTTGATTTTTCTCCTCCTGCAATCCACTATTGCTTCTACCTCGAACTCTTCTTCCCCATCTACTAATACAGGATCAGGAGGGTCAGAGCTTCGGCCAGGAAAGGGATTAGCAACAGAGGGTTTTAATAGTGTTACGTGGAAAACATAATGAATTTTAAGTGACTCAGGAAGTTCCAACTCGTAAGCCACTTCATTGATTTTCCTCTTCACAGGAAATGGGCCTATGAATTTAGGACCCAGTTTTTTCGAAGGGCATGCCATCTTCAGGTTCAGTGTAGACAACCAAACTAGATTACCGGGTGCCAGTAACAGTTCTCCAGGTTTCTTTTTATCAAAAACTTCTTTATTGTGTTCCTGTGTCCTGGCCATAGTTTCTTACAAGAGCTGATTGTTGAGAGAAAAAAAATTAATTGTTTCATGAACTGCTGGTACAGGACATTCTGGGATGGAGCTGGGCAGGAATGATGGATGGAAGCCATAATTGGCAAAAAATGGGGTTTGTTTTGTAGCAGAGTGTGTAGAATTGTTGTAGGCGAATTCAGCCAGCGGAAGCAAAGAGATCCAGTCATCTTGAGTAAATGAAGAAAAGCAGCGGAGGTATTGTTCGAGGGTTTGGTTGGTCCTCTCTGTTTGCCCATTTGTCTGGGGGTGATAAGCGGAAGAGAAAGATAGCTCGATCTTCAAAGCTTTGCATAAGGACCTCCAGAATCGGGAAGTAAATTGTACCCCCCGATCTGAGACAATGTTGGCCGGTACTCCATGGAGTCTTATGATTTCTCTGATGAATACCTGTGCAGTCTCAGAAGCAGAGGGAGTACCTTTCATAGGGATAAAGTGTGCCATTTTTGACAACCGGTCTACCACCACAAAGATGGTGGTGTGGTCCTCTGCTGGGGGTAACTCTACAATGAAGTCTATGGATAACATCTTCCAGGGTCTATCCGGAACAGGCAGTGGTCTCAATAATCCCCAGGCCTTGGCTCTACTGCTCTTGTTCCTAATGCAAGTGACACAGGATTCCACAAACTTCTTGCAGTCTCTGCCTACCTGAGGCCACCAGAAGGTACGTTGTACCAAATCAGTGGTTTTAGTTATGCCAAAATGTCCAGCTAGTGCGTGATCGTGACAAAGTTCTAATAAAGGGACTCGTACGCTTTCAGTTGCAAAAATCTTGTCCCTGTACCAGAGCAACCCGTCTTTTGCTCGCAGTTCCGATTTAGCGGGGGGCATCCACCCCAGAGTAGCCTGTTTGATCCGGGAGAGCAAATCTTCCTGCAGCAGAAGAAAATTCCCTGGAGAAAGAATGGTATCGGGGGAAGTCATTTCTTTGGATTTGTGAAACATTCTGGATAGGGCGTCAGGTTTTGTATTCTTAGAGCCTGGCCGGTAAGTAACATGAAAAGAGAACCTGGAGAAAAACAACGCCCATCTGGCTTGCCGTGGTTTCAACCTCTTTGCCGACCTCAAGTACTCTAAGTTCTTATGATCAGTGAAGATCAAGATTGGGTGAGTTGCTCCTTCAAGTGAGTACCGCCATTCTTCAAGTGCCGATTTGATTGCCAGCAGTTCCCGATCCCCCACATCGTAATTCCTTTCGGCAGCCGAAAGTTTGCGGGAGAAGGAGGCTACCGGGTGGAGCAGTGCCTTGGTTCCTTGGCGTTGGGAGAGTACTGCTCCAACAGCGATCTCAGAAGCATCTACCTCAAGTACAAATGGCAGGGCGGAATCAGGGTGTTTTAGAACGGAGGCAGATGTAAACAATTCTTTGAGAGATTCAAAGGCAACTTGAGCTTCTGGGGTCCAATGGAAGCAAACCCCCAGTTTGGTTAATTGGGTAATAGGGGCAATGATGGCAGAAAACCCCTTAATGAATTTCCGGTAGAAATTAGCGAATCCAACGAAACGTTGGATTCCTTTTTTGTCAACAGGAACTGGCCAGTCAAGTATTGCAGCGATCTTCTGCGGATCCATCTTGATACCTTCTATGGAGATGATTAATCCCAGGAATGGTATACTCTCTTGTTCGAATTCACATTTTTCTGACTTCGCGTACAGGCCATGCTGTCGAAGTCGTGTCAAAACACACCTGACGTGTCTGCGATGAGCATCTAGGGAGGAAGAAAAGATTAGAATATCGTCTAAGTAGACGATGACAAACAGATCTAAATAATCCCAGAAAACATTGTTAATAAAATACTGGAACGTGGCAGGAGCGTTACATAACCCGAAGGGCATTACTAGGTACTCAAAGTGCCCAAAACGGGTGCGGAACGCCGTTTTTCACTCATCTCCTTCCCTGATGCGGACCAAGTTATAGGCTCCTCGAAGATCAAGTTTAGTAAAGATAGTAGCTGTTCCCAGTCTCTGGAATAACTCGGGGACCAAGGGAAGGGGGTACCTGTTCTTGACGGTAATTTTATTTAGCTCACGGTAGTCTATGCAAGGCCGAAGTGTGTGATCCTTCTTCTCTACAAAAAAGATACCTGCATCTGCCGGGGAAGTGGATGGACGAATGAAACCCTTCTTTAAGTTTTCCTCAATATAGTCCTTAAGGGCCACCTGTTCTAACTCGGTTAACGGGAAGATTCTTCCGAAGGGAATTTCGGCCCCTGGAAGGAGCTCAATAGGGCAATCATAAGCCCGATGGGGAGGTTTCTGCTCCTTTCTTGCTGAACACGTCAATGAAGTCATGGTAGGCTTTCGGGACAGTTTGGCATAGCTCAGCTTCAGTGTCCAGACATAGCAAAGGAAAGGGCCCATGGGGGTCCTTTGAGGCACAGAATTGCTGGCAATAAGGAGAGGAAAAGGTGACCTCCCCTGTGGCCCAGTTGACACCAGGATTGTGGGCTTGAAGCCAAGGCATTCCAAGAATTACAGGAAACAGAGGCGAGGAGATAATGTCCATACGAAGCAGTTTGTGGTGGGCACCGGCAATGGTGACTGGCAAAGGGGAAGTCTCTTGGATAACCGGCCCAGATTTAATAGTGGACCCATCAGCCAGGTGAATGGACAGTTTTTGGGTCCTAGGAAGCAGAGTAATCTGATGTCTTGTTGCAAAAGATGAGTCCATAAAGCAGCTGCAGGCTCCTGAATCAATAATGGCGGGCACTGACAGAGTCTTTCCTGGAAGCTGCAAAGAGATAGAGAGGGCAAGATGAGAAGAGGTCTGGATTCCCGTAAGCACATGTTCAGGAGATTTTTGGAAACACTTAGTAAGTAATAAGTTTAGTAGGGCAATTCTTGACATAGTGACCGGGTTCCCCGCAGTAGAGACATAGATTATTTGCCCGGCGACGTTGGCCCTCTTCCATAGTAAGAGAAGGGGGAAGAACCCCCAACTGCATGGGTTCCGAAGTGTCCGTTGTAGAGGTGGACTGAGAGGTAGGGGCCGGATGCAGGTGACTGGGCACTCTAGGTAGCATCCAGGTTGGTCGGGAAAATCCAGTTGCTTTTTCCGACCTACGTTCCCTCAGCCGCCGGTCAATCTGTATGGCAAGATTGATTAATGCATCTAGGGTCTGGGGCACACCAACTCGGGCTTGCACGTCCTTCAAGGGGTCAGACAGTCCCATGCGAAACTGGTAACGGATCGCAGCGTCATTCCAGTCAGCGTCTGCGCTCCACCGCCGAAATTCAGCCACATAATCTTCCGCCGCCCGGCGCCCTTGCTGAAGCGCGTGCAGTGCGGCTTTGGCAGTTGCAGAAAGCTGAGAGTCTTCATACAGTTGAGCCATGGTATTGAAGAAGGTGGTAAGGTTGGTCAACACATCGGCTTTCTGTTCCAGGAGGCGATGGGCCCAGGTTTGAGGTTCACCCGAAAGTAAAGAGACGACATAGCCCACCTTGGTGGCTTCCAAGGAGAAGGTACGTGGCTGGAGGGCGAAGTACAGTTCACAGGAATTGCGAAACGCCCTGAATTTGCTACGTTCCCCAGCAAATTTTTCGGGTGTGGGGACACGTGGTTCGGGCGGAAGCATCACCACCGTAGGAGAGGATGCGGTGTCTGTAGAAGAGGTAGAGGCTTGAGGGGTTCCTTGAATTCCAGTGGGAGAAGACAGTACTTGGACCTGTTCCTCCAACCGGGTGTATCCTTCCTGAAGGTTTTTGACAGCCTGGGTAAGGCCTGCTAAGTGTAAACAAAGTTCCTGCATAGGAGAGGTTCCCTGCTCGGGCTCAGACATGGCTGTTTGCTACTGTTACGTACCTAAAGGGTGAGCCCGAATTGCAGAGGATGGCCTCTCATACGCCTCCGACTTGAGAGCCCCTGGTAGTGGTGACAGGGGTGCAGGAGTGCGGAGTGGTATGAGTGCCTGGCAGGATCAACAGCAGAAGGATCAGATGGCCGGCACAGCTGACGGGATGGATCAGTAGACAGGAACTGCAGACTGGACAACTCAGCAGACAGGACAGCAGACTGGATGGATCAGGCAGACAGGTGAGTAGCCTGGATGGCTCAGCAGACAGGCCCAGCAGACTGGATGATCAGCAGATAGGTGAACAGCCTGGATGGCTCAGCAGACAGGCCCAGCAGACTGGAAGATCAGCAGACAGGTGAACAGCCTGGATGGCTCAGCAGACAGGCCCAGCAGACTGGATGATCAGCAGACAGGTGAACAGCCTGGATGGCTCAGCAGACAGGCTCAGCAGACTGGATGGGAGTCCAGGATCGTCAGACAGGCCGGGTCGGTAAGCAGGCTGGCAGCAGAGGTACAAAAGGAGCAGGCAGAGGGATCTTCAAACAGGCCAAGGATCAGGTACAGGCAGATAACAGGAATAGTCTCAAAGCAAGCCGGGTCAAAACAGGAGCAGATATCAGGTTTTCAGGGAACACATGCACAGAGCTGCAGAGCAAACAGCAATGATGCAAGTGCCAGACAGGTTTAAATAACCCGCCAGACACTAACGAGTGCATGTGCGCGTGCGCATAGACGCCCGCAATCGTGCACCGATGGGTCTAATCTGCCTGTTACTGGCAGGATCTTCATGACAATGCACCATTTGTTCACTGCAACAAGAACTTCTTATCACCTATCACCCTTGGAGATAATTTTTGGAATCACACTATTTCACATTTTTATTTCTTCAATTTTTCTATACATGGTTTATCCCAAGTGTTCCAATACATGTCATTCTGCTGTGGACTTATTGGATGGACATTGCTCTTATCACATTTGTGTTTGTGTGTTTGACCCTTAGATGTATTTCAACACCATTTGGGTCCTTTCATTATTTATTAATGAATTTTTGGCACTCATTTGTGTTTTTTTTAATGTTTAAGCGCGATTTTCTTTTTATCATTCTGTTTTGTGCTGTATACCACTTTAGTCGCTGCCCTTATTTGTTAATTTAATTTAGATTGTTAGCGCAGTATTTTTTCTACACATATACAATTAAAACTATATGAACCCTGGCTTGTCAGCAAAAAAAGTGTATATATATATATATATATATATATATAAATAAATACACACTTTTTTTTGCAGACAAGCCAAATCTGGAGAAACCGCGCTGTATAGGATGAAATAAAGGTAGAATCGGAGCGGAGCTCAGCTGATGCACGTCCGGCTTGTCTCGCATTACGACCACACCACCCGTAGTGATTTTGCTTTACGTCACACTCGCATAAGAGCGCGGCTTTGTCTTTTGAGACTTCTGTTTGTAGCAGTTGGGGCCTAATTCTGTATGTAGTGAAGTGAGCAAGTGTTTCCTAGGAGAATGGCAGCCAGCTGTTCTTGACAGAAGTGGTCAGGTTAGGGCGGGACATAGGTAAGGTAGACGGTAGCAGAAAAGGATACAGACAGTTTTAAGGCTTCATGTACACTGTCATCTCCTAAACTTCCTGCAACAGCGGTCATGGTAGGCTAATGTATATGTAGCCTAAAGTGGTAAAGTTTTCTACATGTAAATGTTTTCTGGCTGGAGGGATAGGAAAGTTGAAGAAAGGGTGAGTGCAAAAGCTGATAGCGTTGTGAACACAGAAAGAAAACGGGAGACGTTGCAAGGAGTGCAGAGATGGAAGAATATAAGGTCAAGGGTGTTGCCATCAGGGTTAGTAGGAGTGTGTATTCATTGTATTAGATTAAAAGGTTAGGTTGAGAAACTGAGAGGTGGCCGGGGTGTGTTAACATTAACAGGGATATTAAAGTCACCAAGAATAATAACGGGTATTTCAGAGGGGTTAAAGTAGGGTAGCCATCAAGGGAGTCCAGGAAACGGATAAATTACAGCAATCATTAGAACTGGAGAAAAAATAAATACATTATGTTTCAAAAGAGCAGAGATATAGAGGGAATTATAGGAA
Organism: Lithobates clamitans; assembly: GCA_037952925.1. NCBI lineage: Eukaryota > Metazoa > Chordata > Amphibia > Anura > Ranidae > Lithobates > Lithobates clamitans. The sequence goes on from JBBGZY010001145.1 coordinate 2,071,223, forward strand.
GAACCTGAAAAGTCCTTTCTGGGAACAGAAGGATTTCAGCTCCAGCTCCCTGTTGACCATTGAATCTGGGTCCAGTAAGTCAAGCTGAGGAAGGAACAGCTGGAGAATAAGTCAGAGCCCTGAAACCAGATTTCAGTAACAGCAAGTGGATTAAAGGAGTTGGAGACAAGAAGGTCATAAACAGAGATGAGCTTATTACAGACAAAAGGGGCATTCCATTGTGAATGTTAAAATTGCCTGCCCAAAGAATCATGTACAAGGCAAATGATGCTAGCGATGGTGGCACCGCCGTCCACGTTGCCCAAAGCCCCCTGGAAGTTCAATGCCTATTGGTTAAAATAGTTCCGCTCACATGAGGGGATACTGAGGAGCATGCGGGAGTTCTTTGACACCCAGGATCAAGACGCCTCTAGGATAGAACAATGGAATGCCTTTAAGGCTTATTTACAGGGAATATTGATAAGGGAAATAAACAAGGTAAAACATGAATCATCCGCTCTTAAGATGGAGGTGGAAGCACGGGTTCAGGCAATGGAACAAGAATATGTTGCTAACTCTTCGGATTTGACCAAGGAGGCATGGCAGGTGGCACTATCTGCCTATCAACACCTGCTTTCCTCCTCGGCCGAGAAAAAGAGGTTTTTCACAAAACAGGCGTTCTTTGAGGAGGGTGAGAAAACTGGTCGCCTTTTGGCGAGGATTGCGAACTCTCACCAACGCTCGCCTGCAATGGGAGCCATTAGGTCTCAAATGGGTAATTTGGTGAGTCAGCCTGAATTGATTATGCAGGAACTAACAGGTTTTTACGAAACTTTATACAGTCCTGGCACGGCATATACCCAAGAAGACTTGGATCTATACCTGAGCCATATTTCCTTCCCCGAACTGTTCGAAAGTCAACGAGCACAGCTAGAAGCCCCACTTACAATAGAAGAGTTGCAGGAGGCAGTTGGAACCTTTCCCAACTGCAAGGCCCCAGGGGAGGATGGAATACCCATAGAGGTGTATAAACAGTACTCTGAGGAATTGCTTCCACAGTTGCTAAGGGTTTTCAATGAAGCTAGAGCAAAAGCTGTCCTTCCCCCCTCCATGTCCAAAGCAAATATAGTTTTACTGCTCAAACTGGGCAAGGACCCTGTAGACCCTTGGGCGTACCGCCCAATTTCGTTGCTTCAAAGCGACATTAAGATATTAGCAAAAGCATTGGCAATACGTTTGAATGGAGTAATAGCATCTATTGTGCATGATGACCAAGCTGGTTTCATGCCCAATAAATTTACCGCAGTCAATCTGAGGAGATTGTTCCTTAATATCCAATCCCGGGCAGATAATATGGGTAATAGAGCGCTGCTGTCATTGGACGCCACAAAGGCGTTCGACAGCATAGACTGGAACTACCTCTGGTCTATTTTGTTGCGATTTTGGTTCGGTCCTAACTATATCACCTGGGTGAGGCTTTTGTACAGTCAACCGCAGGCGGCCATTAGGAGCTTTGGCTCCTTGTCATGGAACTTTACATCGAGGAGGGGAACGAGACAGGGTTGTCCCCTGTCCCCCCTCCTCTTCGCCCTGGCAATTGAGCCGTTGGCGATTGAGATTAGGGCAAATCAACATATTACAGGCTTCTGCTATGGCGGTATGCAAGAAAAGGTCATGCTCTATGCAGACGACACTCTGCTTCTGCTAGGGGACACGGATACCTCCCGAAAAGAGGCCATGTCCACCATATCCAGATTCGGAGGATTCTCAGGCCTACTTATTAATTGGTCAAAAGCTGCTTTACTCCTGCCGGATGGGGATGAAACGCAGATAGTTAATCCAGCTTGCCCTATACCCTTAGCCACGTCCACGTCAAATACCTGGGAATTCACATTACAGCTAACCCAAGGGACTTTCTGCGTCTGAATGTCTCTCCCCTGCTGTTGAGGTTCAGAGATAAGGTTAAAACTTGGAAATCACTCTCCCTCTCGGTGGCGGGTAGAGTAAACCTAATTAAGATGATACTTATGCCCCAATTATTATATTTCCTTCATAACTCCCCTATGGTTATACCACTGAAAGTGTTTCATACTGTCAATGCCATCTTCCGAAGTCTTATATGGAAAGATAAAAACCCTAGGATTAAAATGGAACATTTACAGAGGCCTAAAGACAGCGGGGGATTGGCGTTGCCGAACCCATGGTTGTACTACTTAGCAGCCCAGCTACAGCACCTCATTGGCATGTTTCCACCAGCGGGGGGGACAGGGATTCGGTCGCAGAGTTCTGCACAACAATTACTCCTACACACTGTGCATAGGGGACCTGTTCCCATGGCATTGGAGGCATTTGCTAAACCTCATAAGAAATACCCAACTTTCAACTTAATACAAAAGATATGGAACAAAGCCAGGTACATTCAGAGTGTAGAGGGTTATACTGAATACAGTCCCATATGGTTGAATGGAACATACACTGAATTGGCCAAGCTGCAGGCTGGAGCTAGGTGGAAACAGTTTGGAATTACTCATCTCAAACATATATTCCGTAATGGGGTGTTACGTCCCTTTGAAGATTTGAAGGTAGCCTATGGTCTTCCATCCTCAATGTATTTTCTATATCTGCAGCTTGGCCATGCGGTGGCAGTGCAAGACCGCTCATCTGATTGGTGCCTGTCCCCGACTCCTGTATTTGGTCTTCTGGAGGATACGGCCTCATCCAAAGGATTCATCTCCCAATGCTATGCTATCCTGTTGCAGTCCGTGATGAGGCGGCATCCTCTGAGGGTGAGGGAGGGGTGGGAGGCAGATGCCGGACAGTTAGATGGAGAGCAGTGGGAGGAAATATTTCAGGCATTGGGAAAATGTTCATTAAATGTATCACAAAGATTGACCCAACTATACATTCTTTTAAGAACGTATTACACACCTCATAGGCTTCACTTAATGATTCCGCAGCTGGACCCTACCTGTACTAGGTGTAAAAGAGACCACAGAAGTCTTATTCATATGCTGTGGCGATGCCCTAAACTACATACCTACTGGGCAAATGTAGTGACCACGGTCAACTCTGTATTTAAAGTCTCCCTTCCACAGGATCCGAGAGCTTGTCTCTTGGGTGCTCTGGAGGAATATGAGTGGGAAGAACATTGCAGAGAGGCCATACATAGAGTTTTATTCCAGGCAAGAAAATTAATTATAGTACATTGGAGATCAGAGGCTCCCCCCACTACGAAGGAATGGATTGAGAATATAGGTGTAGTATTGAGAATGGAAAAACTGGTATACCAACATAGAGGCAGTACACATAAGTTTGAGAAGTTGTGGGCGTTGTGGTTAGATGTACCAGGACTAGCCCCGTTAGACTTAGTAGCAGACAGATTACTGGGAATAAATGTTGGATGACGAAGGTGATATGTGAATAAATAAAGTGGAATGAGCGATATTAGACCGGTAGGCTTCACAAATAGGTGTTTTTCTGGTTGATCTCAGTAATGATTTGATGAAACTGTTTGTAATATAATGCAATGCTTATGACAATAAGAAACATGTATGTAATGTACCTCTGTAAACTGAATAAAAGATTGTTGGATAAAAAAAAAAAATGATGCTAGCGAATATTATATTTATGCTCCAAACACACACACAGAGGAAGCCAGGAAAAGCCAACTTTAACCAAACCTTTTTTTTGACAGAGCAGGAAATTTGTAAAACCCTTGGTAGAGTTGTATCCATAATGTTTTCCAGACCCTAGCTGCGCCGTCTTCCCATAAGCCACAGTACACAGCTGTCATCAGATGGCAAATCTTGGTATTGTCACGTGGTCCACTGGCAGACAGCTGGGAACCGCACCAAAAAATTAAATAAAAATAAACAGTTTTGAGTAATCTAATAGACGGATGCTAAAGTAATAATAGCAACACGTAACTCTCAGATCACCATGTGGTAGATGAGTTAGGACAGATAATCTAAGGCAAAAAATAATTGTTTAGCCTTAAATATAATACGAAATATAATATAATGCAGTTTCATCTGCTGTTTCCAGAGGTATTTCCCAATATATTCTTAACATGACTGCTAGATTCAGAGGAATACAGGTTAAGCTCCATCAACAACACTGATATGTTAAAGGATTCGTGGCCTCTAAGAAAATAAAACATACTTAAATCCTAACTCTAAGCATACATGAAATAAATATCAAAAAGCCTCCCAGCTGAAGCAGAGAATGTTCGTTTAACTAGGCGATAATGTAATACAAGTATTACATACCTTAATCTACAGTCCAGCCATAGCCCGTTAATCCACTCTCCAGCGCCAGAATGTAAGCGGATACTTCTACATCATCACATACAATGCAGAGCAAACAGTGGCTGCTGTTCGTGTACATGAAGAAAGTTGGTAAGAGGGGAGGTGACAAGAGCAGCTTTAGAGGATCAGTCGACGCAATCAGAACCCTTGGCAAGGAAGACTGCAGGGCTTTGGATAAAAGTGACCCTGTTAGCACAGTACAAACCTGATAAAACAAAGCCTGCATACTACATCATGCCTTGGTAAAAAGCCGGATCTTGATCTACCTTTAAATTTCATATCTTGGAGTACAGTACAGGACACAGGCTGATTATTTATAGACCCTGGGTTTTAGGCTCGTACCTTTGGGTGACTGGACACTGGCAAGCTTTTGGAGGACATGCTGCATAGACCATGGGACATTCCCAAGCAATAAATAAGAAGGGGTGGGCAAAAAATAGGCAACAACAAGGAACAACAGACCCAAAGTCAGAGTGCCACTGCAAGAACCTTGCGACCAAAAGATGAATCTGCATAAAATTGGACGTCCACTTGGTAGGACTTTGAATAGATATGAACAGAGGACTTGGCTGGTGCCAGAATACCCAGGAAACTACCACCAACCTGGTTATGTAAGACTAACTTGTCATTGTGAAGAATGAGCAAGGGCATCTTACAAGAGAGAGCTGCTGTGTCCTAAATGTAATAGTAGGGGATAATACCAAGAAGTGAGATTACATTAAGAACGTAGAAATGGGGTGATATTACAAATAGCTGTGGTATCAGCTCACTTCTATATTTTAAAGGAGTGAGCTCCACTATTTTTAATTCCAGTAATCAATAGAAGACAGATGTTCCCAAATTAGAATTTGAAAGGGAAGACCAGGCCTGTAGGCCAAAAATGACACCTAGATGTCAATGACATTCTGATATCCTTGTAGCTATACATAAATTAACTGTTACCTCCATTGAGTTTTAGTTGATAGCTCTAGCTGTTTTGTCTACAAACCCAGCAGGGCAAAAGGCCTATACACATAAAAGATTCCGAACCATCTACAAACAACTAGGTAATATTTGAGGTAACAATTGACTTTATGTCAGAGATCACAGGAATATATTTTTTCTCTCATAAAATAAAATATTAGTTGCAGAGGGATACAATAATTCCTTTTGATAATACAAAGTTTGGGTTAGGCGCACATATAAAATGGTATATGTCGGTTGTACAGAATTCCTCAGTTATAAAACAAAATGGTTGTATGGAGCTTGATCATGGCAGCCATGTGCTGTGACCGGACTTGTTGCAATCAAAATGACGTGCCAATGTTGGAAATCCTATCTCCGAACTGGTTGGTCCATTTAAACCCTAGCCACTTCAGGACGCAGAACTATCCTCAGGGCTGGATCCATCATCCTGGAGCAACTACACCTGCAAAGTGCAGTCTATTTGCCTTTAGTAAATCCACCCTTATGTGTAAAGAGTTGGCAGAGCAAGCAGATCCCAATACCTGAAGGTCACATTACAGGCAGGCCCTGCATCTTCATTATTACAGGGTTAAGGTACAGCCTCCTAGGCTATGCCACAGATCAGCTGATCCAGAAAACTGCAAAAGGATCTCTGGTGGCTCTGCAGTTAACAAAGAATCTTCATTGAGAGAGAAAAATCTTGACAAAAATGAAAAAAAAACAAAAAAAACAATGTCAAGTAAATTTGGTTTGCTTTTTTCTGAGGAGAAAAGATGTCCATTCTAACACAACACTAGCAAGAAACCGAAGCATTATGGGATTGTTAACAGCTTTTTTGTTTACCATATCTCCTGCAGCAATATTACCTAGTTGTTTCAGAGATCCTTCAGGGACTATGGGGCAGTTCAATAACAATTATCAAATGCAATATTTTGGTATTTTTAGACAAATTGCATGCAATAAAAAAGTAAATTCATCAAAGTACGATATTAAATTTGAGATAAATACTGTAAATTTGGTAAATATGTGAGGTAGATACTGCTAAAACACTGAGATAAATCATTAAAATCAATCCAGTAAAAACATGTTAGTTATTTATCACATGATGCAGGCAGTAAATGTATAAATGTACATAATAATTAGGGGAAGGCCTTGTTCACCTGGGGCGTACTAAGGCGCATTTAGACATTTCTGTAGTTCTGAAAAATAAGCGGTCTATACTGGCACTCCTTAGTGTTGCAAAGACTGCTTATAGTCTCACCTGCCTGAAGGAAGCTTCTGCACTTACAGCATATTTTAGAATCGTAGTGTCTTCACCAGCAGCTCTGCGGTCTTCTTGTGTATGGAATCTGCTTTCTTATCCTAACAATAGAAAATATTCAAATCTATAATCACATGCCCAGTGGACCGTTCACACAACTGTCACAGGTGTAATTCTTTCCTGTACATGTCTGGCTAACGAGTCACAAGGGTGTTCCAGCTGCAGCATTTATTACTGTATACCAACTTCTAAACTGGGCAGAGAACAACAAGACATTTAAAGAAACAATAACAGTCAATCTGATTAGTTTTATTCATTAATTAATTTCAATTTATTACCAATTGGCGCTTGGGGGGGGGGGGGTACATGGTTTTGACAGATACCTGCTCCCACTTCCAGTGATCCAAGCAGAAGTTTGACACCCCCTTCTCCCTGCAGCCTTCTGGGATACATCACAGGTCCCAGAAGACTGAGGGACCATTCCCAAAGCGTAGCATGGTTTGCGTATAAGCAGTGGGAAGCCGACTGTGAAGTTTCACTGCCAGTTTCCCTTAGTTAAGATGCCGGTGCCTGGACCCGAAGCCAACTGAAGAATCGGCTCGGGTAAGGACAGCACTAGATCCCTGGATAGGTACGGTCCTTATATTAAAAGTCAACAGTTACTTGTATTTGTAGCTGCTGACGTTTATTTGGGGGGGGGGGGCTCCTCTTTAATAACAGTTGTTTTTTTTGGCCTGGTTTTACTGTACACCACAGGACAAGAGACTGACACCCCTAATGCTGCAGAGTTGCACTAAAAAGACAGCACACGGGAGCCATCCATTGGGGGTGTGTCAGTCCGGCCGCCCCACCTCTCCTTGCCCTGGGACAGCGCTGCCTGTATAGTCTAAAGTTGATAAAAAAAATCAAATCACTTGCCAGCCCCTTCTCCTACACCGCTCCTCTTGTGTCAGTGTCATTATAAAACAAAGCTTGTAAATATCTCAATAGCTCAGTTTTTTCTGGCTGCTCTCCTCCTTCTCCTAGTTTTAAATTGGAGGAGGAGAGCTGTCACATGACCATCTATGTAACGTCAGAGAGAGCAGTCATGCGACCAGTCAGTGGAAAAAACTGAGCTATTGAGGTATTTGGAAGCTTCATTTTACAATGACACAGGAGGAGCAGTGTGGAAGGGGCTGGCAGTGATTTTTTTCTTAACTATAGAGAATGCTGGCAACGCTGTCCCAGGAGACTGGGGGTCTCCTGGGAGTGCAGGAGAGATGTATACTGGATGGAGGGCTGTGTACTGGGAAGGGGGGCTGTATACTGGATGGGGGGCTGTGTACTGTGGAGGGGGGCTGTGTACTGGGGAAGGGGCTGTTTACTGCATGCGGGGCTGTGTACTGTATGGGGGGCTGTATACTGGATGGGGCGGACAAAACAAACAAGAAAATTACCGCGCTATCATAAGAAACCCAAAATAAATGCAGCAGTTCAACCGTGGAATATTCACAACAAATGGTGTAAAGAAAACAAGAGGAGTCCCTTGGCAGTTCTCAGTGAGATTCCAGTGAGAAATGGAAAACCAAAATACCTTACGCAGTGAACCTCCACCACCAAACATATGCGCTTACCAGATGGAAAGCACAAATAAGCACATCTCAGGGCAACATCCGGATAGGGCTGCTAAACAGTGGAGACAATCCTCTGGAAACCACAATGGATGGTGAGCATGTATGCTGGAATCCGGTGTACTATCTGCGATCGTCTGGGGAACCAGACAACGTCAGTGACAGACGAAACGTATGTCAGGAGGGTGACGCTCTGACCTCATCGCAATTCACTACGAACGGGCGCTCACTTGCCGGCGATTGCTCCTTTTACTACTGTTATTCTGTAAGTGTTTTACTATTTTTATAATAAATCTCCATTTTGGATTTACACTATGGCTGCCCTTCTTCCATCCTTATGTTCCTAACTCGGGTTGTTGGTTGGTTGGAGCCACGTAGGGAGATCGCAGATAGTACACCGGGTTCCAGCTTCCATGGCTTCCATGGCTCAAATCTGCAAGGCTGAAACTTGGTCTTCAATCCATACATTTACCAGATTCTATCAGGTGGATGTAAAAAGGCATGAGGATATCGCCTTTGGGTGTAGCGTGCTGCAGGCAGCAGTATAAGTCCTCTAGTCTCATGGTGCCCTACTTTTGTTGTGTGTCCCTTCCCTTAGCTGGCATTGCTCTGGGACATCCCACATAGTAACTACTATGGCTCTGTGTCCCGTGATGTACGATAAAGAAAATATGATTTTTATAACAGCTTACCTGTAAAATCCTTTTCTTGGAGTACATCACGGGACACAGAGGTCCCTCTCCTCTTCTAATACACGTATATTGCTTTGCTACAAAAACTGAGGTACTCCCAGTAGTGGGAGGGGTTATATAGGGAGAGGACTTCCTGTCTTAGGGTGTGCCAGTGTCCATCACCTGAAGGTGGCCTATAACCCACATAGTAACTACTATGGTTCTGTGTCCCGTGATGTACTCCAAGAAAAGGATTTTACAGGTAAGCTGTTATAAAAATCCTATTATTTTTTTTATTTGTTTGTCCCCCTTGTATGCGACTGGCCCTGGTGAAGATGCAATCATTGCATTGTTTTTTTGGGGGGAAATACGTCCAACCTGGTACAGGATGGAACCTGAACTCTACTGACCTGAGAGAGAAAGACAGATAGAAAATAATGAGTGGCTCCTATGAATGCCACTGGAGACGAGCGGTCGATTAAGTGCCACTAAAATGAAGTGTGGCTGTGTGAGTGCCACTGAGTGTGCTTGCAGCGATAGCAAGGAGTTTATGCTGAGATGCGTGTATTTGCAGCAATTGCAAATGGGTAATGCTGAGATGCGTGTACTTGCAGCGATTGCAAGGAGTTTAGGCTGAGATGCATGTTTGCAGCGATTGCAAATTGAGCAACTGCTGGGATGCGTGTATTTGCAGTGATCGCAAGGAGTTTATGTCGAGATGCATGTTTGTAGCGAATGCAATGGGTATATGCTGAGATGTGTGTTTTGGCAGCGATTGCAAGATGCGTATTTTTGCAGCGTATTTTTGCAAGAAAGGTAACCTACTGATAGGCGAAAAGAAAAGGATAGCGGAAATTATATGTGTAGGAACAAACTGTGAAAATGGCATACATAACGAATTGTAGATTCATGATAGGGAGTGTAACTAATTGAGTGTGGAATACTCGTGATGCGAACCGCTGTGCCGCCGATGCGACTAGGTTCAGTTTGGAGTGTGATGCATGTAGCTGCTGACATGATCCGAATTGGTCGGAAAATTATATGAATAATGAATCGTAGGGTATGGTATGAACCGTTACGAATCGGTGTGTGGGATGCGACTGATGTGCAGCGTTGTGCCACCAGGGCGACTAGGCTTGAATCGGAGAGATGCGTGTGGCACGAAAGTGATAGATGACACAACGAATCGTATGTAGGGTATGAGGGTGAGCGGTATTACTCGGTGTGGGATGTATCCAATGCGAACCGTAGTGCCGCTTACACGTGATTCGAATGGGTCAGAGCAATGATATGAGTAACAAATCGTAGAGTATGGTACGAACCGCTACGAATCAGTGCGTGTGATGTGAGTGATGTGAACCATTGTGCCGCCGGTGCGACTAGGTTCGGTTTGGAGTGTAATGCACAAAGCTGCTGACACGATCCGAATTGGTCAGAGCAATGATATGAATAACAAATCGTAGGGTATGGTACGACCTGTTAAGAATCAGTGCAAAGCGCTGTGCTGCCAAGGCGACTAGGCTCGAATAGGTATGATGCGTGTGGCAAGAAGTGATATGAACCAGTGAGTGAACCAAAAAATCGTTAGTAGGGTATGGGGGTGAGTGATAAGAATCGGTCAGAAAAATTCTTTAATTAACGAATCGTAGGGTATGGTACGAACTGCTATGAACCGCTGTGTGGGATGCGGCTGATGCGAAGCGTTGTGCCACCAAAGGCGACTAGGCTTGAATAGGAGTGTTGCGTATGGCATGAAAGTGATATGCCTCGGTGAGTAAGATGACATAACAGTGAATCTTTTGTAGGGTATGAGAGTGAGCGGTATGAATTGGTGCAGGTCGTGTCTGATGTGAACCTTTGTGCGACTGACACGACTAGGTTCGGACTGTGGTAGGTATGCAATGTATCTGATACGAATCGGTAGTAGGGTAAATGAAACTGGTTGAAAAGTATGAAGTGAAAGCGATATGAAATGGTTGCAGAGTGTATGCCACCCCTTACTCTAAACCGCACCCATACCAACCACCCAACGCCCCAGGCTAATTAAGTGCAGACAAGGCACCAGGTGGGTCTAATTACCACCTCAGCCTCAGAATCCATGCGAACAATACATGCTCATCTCCAAATGGATATGACAGCAACCCCATAGATTGAATCCTATGAGCAACAAAGCCTGTATCGAGTGACGACCCACGGTGGCTCGGAGGCTTGGATCTACAAATGAAACTTATTTTTGTGGCATGGGACGACAAGCAAGGCCGAGGGGACATACAAATCTACTACACCTGTGCTGAATGATGTCAGGACACGACCGACAACAACTCGAAGGCAGCTCAGAACGAAAGGGATGCAGGATAGGAAACATAACGAATCGTAACATTGCGTATTAACGAAAGGTACGAACCCTAAATGCAACAGTGAGCGAGAACCGCCGATGAAGAGCACGTAGGAGGAAGCTGCAAGACATGTAATAGAACGAACAGCCTAACGAACACGAGGTGAGCTGGGAAGAGCCGGCCCAGCGATGTGTAGTATCGCACACTGGAACCGACGGAGAGCAAGGGCGAGCGGCCAGCTTAAATACCCACTGGGCTCTTCCCATAAATTCAGCCACCATACTGGCCTTCTAATATATATCATTACCCTCCGGGAGTAACCTACCTTCGGGGACCTCCTATCCCTCCCTTTTCCTACTTGCTTTCTTTCCTTTCCTTGTTGTGAACCCCTTCCCCTCCTCATTTTTCATATTACCTTTTTAATTTAACTCGACTCCTGGAATGAAGACCGGGGATAGGCAAGGTACATTATTTTCTGCCCAAGTTAGGATATGATTCACCTCTCTCTGGGCCGCACTTCTCGTGCCTCCTTGGTGATTAATATAGGCCACTGCTGTGACATTGTCGGATTGGATCCTGACAGGACAATTCCATAACCTGAATGTCCAGGCCCTCAGGGCCAAGCGCGCTGCTCGAATCTCTAGAATGTTGATGGGCAGGGTCATTTCTGATCTGGACCATTTCCCTTGGACAGTCGCCGCTTCCAGGACTGCTTGCCAACCCGAAAGACTGGCATCTGTTGTTACCACCTTCCAGGTAACTGGTAGGAAGGATTTTCCCTTCTGCAGATTCTTGGTTATCAACCACCAACTGAGGCTCCGGCGCACCCTTGGAGACAGACACATTGAGAAATCTAGAGCTTGGACCTAGATTTGCGCATGTGCGGCTTTGTTTTCGGCAGCAGTGGAGTTTCCATCACTTTGTCCCTGCTGGGATTTTTTGTATCTGTTTTTAAATTTTTAAATAAATCAGCCATAGATTCTCTACACTATTGGAGTCTCTTTTTCTTTTTGAAAATCCACGGTTCACCGTTCGTTGGATCTCTGTGACGTTTATATCGATTGCTCTATGGTGATTGTCTCCCGGAAACACATCATCCAAGGTGTTCCCTGTTTCCACTGATCGGCTGCTCAGCAAGGAGGATGGCGAGATTTCAGCAGTATCCCCTGTGATTCTGAGATCTCTACTTGGCCTGTTTTGACCCCCCTGAATAAGGGTGGTCGCAGGCTTTTTGTCAAGCCTCCATTTCTATAACACTAGGTGGTGGGCAGCACTAACGGTGGAATACTGATCCAGGGTCTTGCATTGAACATCGCAAAATAATTTTTTTTGGACTTTATTTCACCTTCATTTTTTTTTTAATGAACTATTTTTCACAACATCTATTTTTATTCATGTTTCTGTGATAATTTTTATTAGCATTCTATTTATTTAATATTCATCAATTCATTTAATGTCAACATCAGTATTTTTTGGTTACTAATCACTATTGTTTGTTATAGATTTATTGACTCATCACATTTTTTGGTATTTTTCCAGCGCTGCACTTTTTTCTCTTATCTATATTCCTTGTGCCCTTATATCAGGGTTATAGTGTTCAGCTGCAGGACATCCTTCACGGTTAATCATACTATTTTAATAATTTCGCTTAATACTCACATATTGTTTATGCACCGAGCGCAATTCTTTCTTTTTATATTTTGTGCAAGTCAAACTTTTATTCACAGATGATATAGCAGCGTCAATTGCTGGTATCTCCCATTTTTTATTAAACTTTTTCTCCATAGGATAGTGTTGAAAACTTTTTAGGAGGAAAAAAATGCTTATCTGGGTGATCCCACTCAGAATACAAGCTTTTCCAGCAATGAATGGACAGGAAAGACATGCACAGCTTGAGGAGGCTTTAGCGAACCCAAACAAGAAGTGGGCTTATCAACCGACTCAGTTAAGGGTAGCATAAATGTGGAGCGGACCAATTCAGTAAGAGATCGCACCATCAATTTTTCAGATTGTGAAGCTGATCCTTCTACATTTGACCCCTCAGAAGAGGGGTCATCAGCCTCTTTATGGTCCCCTGAGGGAAATTCATCATCTTCCACCCCCAGTTCCTCAGTTTGAGGGTCCTGGGTAATGGAAGGGGACCTGTCGCGTTTTGTCCCACTCTGGGATGTGATTAAAGTCACTAACCTTTGCTCCAATCCTATCATGGCTGAGGAAAAAACCTCTTAAGTAATATAGATAGGGGCTGCAGTGTTGGAAACAGTTGCAACATTTGACGGCCCTGATGGTTCACTCGTTCTGGCTTCCTCCTATCCAGGGAGAGGAGGAGAGCCAGGTGGGGGGGGGTGTTTTTAGTAAAAAATCCCTCTTCCACATCCTACCGGAGGCCTGGGACTGCTAGCCGGAGGGAAGTCCGCAGCTTCTGCTGACGCCGAGCGATCTAAGGGAAAGCATGACAAGGTACGTGCTCTATACAGTCCCCAGTGGTGACTTTTAGTCATGACAACATTTACTTTTAAAGGAGACATTCATAAGAAAATTTAAAATTCCTCAGGAATCTCCACTTACCTTTCCCACCGCAGGGATTCTGTGGCGAAACCAACAAACCCAATCTTCACCCCTCACGTTGGGCTCTGTTAAAAAACCTTCAGGAACCGGGGCCCCTTTTTACCAGGGGATCCACGCCCCTGGACTTATAAAGCACCCTGAAAGGAAACTTTATGGCTGAAAAAAACAAAGCACTGGATCCCAAGGTCCAGCTCTCAAAAAAGCGAAGCGTTAAAATGCCATAAAAATGCCATAAAACTATCCCTTATTTTGTAGACGCTATAACTTTTGCGCAAACCAATCAATATGTAGAAGAATACGTATCGGCCTAAACTGAGGAAAAAAAATGTTTTTTTTATATATTTTTGGGGGATATTTATTATAGCAAAAAGTAAAAAATAATGCAATTTTTTTCAAAATTGTCATTTTTTTTTGTTTATAGCGCAAAAAATAAAAACCACAGAGGTGATCAAATACCACCAAAAGAAAGCTCTATTTGTGAGAAAAAAAGGACGTCAATTTTGTTTGGGAGCCACGTTGCACGACCGGGCAATTGTCAGTTAAAGCGACGCAGCGCCGAATCGCAAAAAGTGCTCTGGTCAGGAAGGGGGTAAATTCTTCCAGGGCTGAAGTGGTTAAGGCTGCATTATACCATTATGGTGGAAGGGCGCTTATTAGTGCAAGAGTATAGTGTAATATCCATGACAGAGTTTTCGCCCAGTCCCTTCATTGGATCCTATTACACCAGGCCCAGTGCCACAGGGTTATCCATTATCTCGACGACTTTCTAATAAACATACCCCCGGTAGATCTAGACAAGCTAAAAGTGGTCTTCAACAATCTCAATGTGCCTATAGCCGAACACAAAGTGGAAGGCCCAGCACATTCCATCACCTTCTTAGGCATTGTCCTGGACACGCAGGCTATGCAGGCTAGCCTGCCTGCTGACAAACTAGCCTGTGTTAGGTCGGTCATTCAAGATTTTACCCGCCCGCAGGGCTGCACTAAAAGACAGCTGCAGTCCTTGATAGGGATGCTCAATTTTGCAATCAGGATTATTCCGCAGGGGCGGTCGCTCATCTCACGGCTCTTGGTCTTTCTTGCCTAAGTACAGGATCCCGACCAAGTCCTCAGACTAGACCCAGCAGCCATAGCGGACTATGTGGGACGTGTTCCTCAAAAACTGGAACGGCATATCCATGTTTATTCCCTCAGTATCAGCCCAGTCGTCACAAGTAGTCACAGACGCTGCAGCCTCCACAGGCTTTGCAGCTATTTTTGGCCACCACTGGTTCGCCGGTCCCTGGCCCCCAGAAATCTGCTTGATTCCTGGTTTCGCCCGATCTTCGTCTTTGTTCGAACTGTACCCCATCGTGGCAGCAGCCCAAGTCTGGGGCCACAAGTGGACAGGTCAGCCAGTACTCTTCACCACAGACAACCAGGCTACGGCTGACATCATTAATAAGGGTAGATCCAAGTCGCTCCCCGTCATGTCGTTCCTGCACAGGCTGGTGCAATTATGACTACATCACCAATTTAACATTTACTGTGAGCATATCCCTGGTAAGTGCAATACCGCAGCTCGCTTCTATTTTGTCTCATTCTTCCAGCAGGAATCTGGAGCCGACCCATCATCCACTCCTATCCCACCTTGGTCTCAACTAACAATGGACTGAAGCCACATCTTGCCAATGCAACCCGGCTCATCAACCACTCGCTGCCTAGCAACACACTTAAGGCTTACCGCACAGCTTGGAACACCTACTGCAGGTTCCTAGCCACTAGTCCCGGAACCACAGCAGACTACGTCACTCACGCCCTAACCTTCAATTCTTATTGCCATACACAGCTGGCTCTCACTCATAACACTATCAGGCTGTACTTAGCCGGTATTCAGCATTTCCTGTCCTTACAGAATCCCTGAGAGCCATATGTCCAATCCCTGTGTCCACAGCCCATACAGTGAAAGCCCTGCTGCGCGGAATTCAGAAGCAGCAGCCCGCTACCAACGGCAAATACTTACCCATCACAAGTGCTATCTTAAGGGGCATGCCAGAAATCCTCACATGTTCCCCTTTGGGCTCTTGCCCAGCTTGGTCATCCAGGCGGCCATCTACCTGGCCTTTCTACGGCTTCTACGACCTAGCGGGTTCACCTCTGGTAGTACCAGTAGTCAGGTACTG
Source organism: Lithobates clamitans (assembly GCA_037952925.1). NCBI lineage: Eukaryota > Metazoa > Chordata > Amphibia > Anura > Ranidae > Lithobates > Lithobates clamitans. Next base: position 2,087,062 of record JBBGZY010001145.1, read on the forward strand.
TACAGACACCTGCTGAATCGCTTCCCAAACCATTATGTCCTTCAACTTACGGTCTCCAAAATGCAACAAACCAGACCCGGAGTAGATATCAACTTCTTAAGGACCAGCAACGCCTGGTACCCAGTAACGGTCCTTGACCGTCTGCTCTCTCACCTACCCGGCCAGCCAGTCTCCAGCCCCTTACTGCCTTTTCCGGTCAACCCCCTGACTGGCAGTCAGTTTATCAAACATGTTAGGGTCCTACTGCTTACTTAGGCCTAGACCCCGGGCGGTATTCTGGACATTCCTTCCAGATCGGCGCAGCCTCAGCAGCATCTCAGCATGGAGTACCAGACCATGTGATCAAGAAGCTAGGCAGATGGAAGTCCGCCTGCTTCGCCAGATATATTCTGAACCCTCAAGTGGAGATGGCCCTAGCCTTCCCCAAGCTTGCTCAATGAGCTTAGAACCAATTAAGATATACTCCCTACTTGCTTATTTTTGGCCCCTTTTCTTGGCTTACCTACCAGACGATCAAAAGCTACACCTCAGGTCTATTTATGTTGTAAGTCTTGTCGCGTGTTTAAGTGATCCACATCTGTCTTGGTCTTAGGGCCACAACAATAAATTAGAAGGCCAGTATGGTGGCCTGAATTTATGGGAGGAGCCTGGGGGATTTTTAAGCTGGCCGCTCGTCCTTGCTCTCTGTCGGTTCCAGTGCGCGATACCCTCCCTCCCATTCCCCTTTTTACAGCATTTCTCAGCACATACTCCTCCACAATCATCCATTACTTATCTTGGGTATGGCCCCTTTTCTTGGCTTACCTACCAGAAGACCAAAAGCCACACCTCAGGTCTATTTATGTTGTAAGTCTTGTCGCGTGTTTATGTGATCCACATCTGTCTCGGTCTTAGGGCCATGACCATAAATACACATTAAATCCTCAACTACCATTTTAAAAGTACTTGGTCTTCGAAGTCTGGTGGTAAGCAATGTTAAATCCATGGTTTCCATAGATTATTAAACTTTTTTGACTGTTTTTATCTAAAGCTTCCATCTTTGCATGTAACACAGTTTGGTTCATTCTATGTTTGGTTTCGGCTAAATTCAGAGTAGGTGATTTCCAAGCTTTAGCTATAGTCTGTTTAGCAGCTGTTAAGAGCTGTATTATTAATTTAAACTGTTTTAGTTGTAGAAATTCCGATCTTAAGTTCAGAAGGGCTAATACCGGGTCAGGTGCAATAGTGCTTTCGAACATTGCTGAGACAACCATGAAAGTAGATTTCCAAAATTCTCGTATTACTGGACATTTCCACCATATGTGTGGTGGAAAATATCCGAGTGATCCAGAACATATTTATATATTCTAGCTGGAACCAAGTACCATGGTGTGGAGTACTTTGTACGCAGTCTCAAATGTTGTTATATTTGGTGAATTAGATTTTGATATCGACCATATCTCTGACCATTCTGCTGCATCAATAGTTCGACCCAGATCATTTTCCCATTTGGCCACATATGAAGGTGGGGAAGCATCAGGTTTAGTGACCAATTGAGAATAGAGTGATGAAATCCTTCCCCTACAATGTGGATCTTTTAAGCAACTTTTTTCAAAAAATTACAGTTTTGTCATAGCAATCTTTGTATTTAGAAATGGGGTGTAGAAATTTTTAATTTATAAATATTGAAATAATTCAGATTGGGGAAGCCCATAGGATTCACATACATCTGGAAATGGTAAAATTGATGAACCTGAAACCAAATTGTGTAAGCATGAAATACCAGCCTTTGACCAGGCTCGGAAGGTCATGGGGGAAGTTCATGCTGGATAGAAGGCCGGATTTTTGTGAAATGAAAGGAGTGGGTTATGTAAAGATTGTAAACGGTGCATAGTTCTGTGTCTATCTCATAATGATAAAGAATGTTTAGTGATCGGGTTCAAAAGGTTTTTACGGACCCTTGGATGCAACCATAATATGATCGATATTGGGAAAGGGTCACAGTTCACTGCTTCTATAGCAACCCAGAGAGGGGTTTCAGTAGTAGTTTGATATTTTGACAGTTGTGCCACTTGAGCAGCCTTATATGTCATAAAATTAGGAAAACCCAAGCCAGCCCGCAGTTTTGGGAGATAAAGAGTTTCTTTAGGCAATTGTGGTTTAATCTGCCAGGATATGTACTGGGAGAACTCTAAATAAATATAAAAAATTCGGAAGAATGGTAATTTTGATTAGATTGATTATCCTGAACCAGGAAAGTGGAATCGATGATCATTTTGACAATAAACTTGTGGTTTGTTTCAATAAGGCTGGATAATTTGCGGAAAATAGATCTTTGTGATCTGCAGTGAGCTGGATACTTAAGTAAGGCAGACTGTGTGCCCATTTTAAAATGCCTCCTTAACAGTACAAATTTCCGTGTCAGATAATGAAATGTTCAATGCTGTTGATTTCTACATATTAACTTTAAGACCTGAAATAGCTGAAAACCTGTTTAGGATGTTCATAAGATTGGGGACAGAGATTTATGGGGAGGATAAGAATAGAAAAATATCATCCACAAATAAGCACAATTTATGATGATACCCACCTAATTATATACCTTATTTTATTTTTAAACCTGGATTGTAAATAAAAATATCTGGAAGCTGCTTGCTACAAGCAACAAAAAAAGCACTTGTTAGCATGTTTCCTACCCCAAGCCCATAAGGAGGCAAAAGACACATGACTATCACAACCCGGGAAGTACCTGAGACATCCTCTTACAAAATGTTCTGCCGGCATTTCTACAAATTTCCTCAGGGGACAGCATAATATAAGGTTCCAGTTTCCAACCTGGATCAATGGGTGACCTGCAACTGCAAAGAACAAAGCGGAAGGTCATAAGTGAGCTGAAAAGTACATCAGGGCCTTGAGACCCAGAGAGACTGAATAGAAGGTAATGGTAGATACACATTTTTACAAAAGATTGATTTCAAAATCTTGCAAACAAAGCAGTATCCAAATAAGAGATTCAGTATCTTGCTATAAAAACAATCAAGTGATCAAACATATTTTCCTTAGTAAAGACCTTACAATAATGTTCCAGGGCCAAAATTTCCCCAACATGCAAGCATATTGATTGGAGGGTCATTTTGAGTCCAGTGATTAATAAATCTGAAAACTGACAAATATGAACTGCTTTCTTCCCAGAGGTCGTATATATACAGTCTCAGCTGCAAGTGGTTATACCAGCAATTGGCTTTCTAGTAAAAGTGATCAAGTGGCTTTACAGCTACCCGATCACTTTTTACAATGCTCAGGAGAGACAAAACATATGTAAACATTTGGGTCAGATGTGCACAGAGGAGAAAAGGGAACATCCACTCCCTGATCTCCTCTGTGACTAATGAACAAGAAGCAACAAGTATTTTCTCACTTACCGTTTTAGTGCTGTGTTTCCCTGGCTGATACAACCAGGGAAGCAGGAAGCATCTGGTCAAACCAATCTGTGTTTGAGCAGATGTTTTGAAAGGCAAGGGAGACATCAAGGGTCTAATACAGCAGTCCCCAACCTTTTTGGTGCAAGGGACCAGTTTCGTAGCAATTTTTCCAAGGACCGGGGAGGTGGACTGAATATTCACAGAGTCTGTCCTTAGCCCCCTTCACACCACAACCCCTCTTTACAGTGTCCACAGTCCCTCTTTACATCACAGTTCCCCCTTTAAGGCAGTCTCAGTGTCCTCCATTTCCTTTCACATCACAGCCCCCCTTTACAGTTCAGTCTCCTTTACATTAATGTTACTGGGGTTGCACTGTAAAAGGGCATGGTGATGTAACAGTGCTGACCTGTAAAGAGGCATGGTGATGTAACAGGGCTGCACTGTGATGTAAAGAAGGGCTGCACTGTAAAGGGAGTTCTGTGATATAAAAGGACTGCACTGTAATGATTACAGGATCCCTTTATAGTGCAGTCCCCTTTATATCACAAGTGCCCCTTGCAGTCATGCCTCCCTCCCCCTTTCCTCTCTCACTGCCCCAATTCAGTCTCTGCCTCCCCTGCGCAGTCGTGCCTGTGGAAGGGTAGAAGCAGTTTTCATCCATGTGTCTTCTCCCAGGTCTCCCCTCACCGCCGATGTCAACCTGTCAGCAGGGCAAGCAGCAGGAGGAGTTTCAGATCTGGACGGAGGGTGGGAGCTGCCAGAACTTATCATGTTAACCACTTGTTAATAGGAAAGACTCTTGCTCTCCAGACACACGGGCTCAGTGACACAGCCGCACAGCAGGAGGTGAGCTGCAGCCGCGGTCTATGATAGACTTGTTGGGACCACGGTCGCCCGGCCATTAACAAGCCACAGACCGGTAAAGGTCCACGGCCCGGTGTTGGAGACCCCTGGTCTAATAAGCCACTGATGTCTCAATAAAGAGTACATGTCACTTGCCCAAAGCTATTACAAGGGGCTTGTTCACAGTAGGTCCCACATGCATATGTACACGGTGGTTGCACCGCACATGTGAGATATTGCTGCAAACGCAAAAATGAGAGCAATAATTCTAGTGCCAGAGCTCATATTTAACCATTTGCCCACTAGGCACTTATACCCCCTTCCTAACCAGGCCAATTTTCAGCTTTCAGTGCTCTCACATTTTGAATGGCAATTACTCAGTCATGCAACAGTGTACCCATGAAAAATTAGTGTCCATTTTTTCCACACAAATAGAGCTTTTTTTTGGTGGTATTTAATTAGCACTGGGATTTTTAATTTTTGCGCTATAAATAAAAAAGACAGAAGATTTTGTTTAAAAAATGCTTTTTCTTTGTTTCTGTTATAAATTTAGCAAATTTGTAATTTTTAGTCATACATTTTGGCCAAAAGTTATACTGCTACTACATATCTTTGGTAAAAATAACCCAAATCAGTGTATATTTTTTGGTCTTTGTGAAGGTTATAGAGTCTACAAGCTATAGTGCCAATCGTTAAAAATTGATTACACCTGATGTACTGACAAAAGTGTCTCATTACTTGAGACACTAACAAGCCACGACAGTACAAACAAATACCCCCAAAAGACCCCTTTTTGGAAAGTAGACATTCCAAGGTATTTAGTAAGAGGCATTGAGAGTTTTTTGAAGTGGTAATGTTTTCCCACAATTCTTTGAAAATTAAGATTTATTTTTTTTTCACAAAAAAAGTCATATTAACAGGTTATTTCTCTCACATGGCATATGCATACTTGCAACTACACCCCAAAACACATTCTGCTACTCCTGAGTATGGCAAAACCACATGTGTGTGACTTTTTCACTGCCTAGTCACATACAGAGGCCCAACATTCAGGGAGCACCATCAGGTGTTCTAGGGACATAAATGATACATCTAATTTCTTGACTATAACACTTTTGAAGGCCCTGCAGCACCAGGACATTAGAAACGCTCACAAAATGTCCCCATTTTGGAAAGCAAACACCCCAACACATAATCTAGGAGGCATAATGAGTCTTTTAAACATGTCATTTTTTTCCACAAAGTTTTGGAAAATGTGGAAAGAAAACGAAAATGCATTTTTTTTTTACACAACATTGTCAATTTAGAGGATATTTCTAACACATAGCATGTGCATAGCAAAAATGACACCCTAAAATACATTCTGCTACTCCTGAGTACGGCGATACCACATGTGTGAGACTTTTACATAGCCTGGCCACATACAGAGGCCCAACATGCAGGGAGCATTGTCAGGTATTCTTGGAACATAAATTACACATTTCATTTCTTGACTACCTATTACACTTTTGTGAGGCGCTAAAGGCACTGATGTGGCACAGATGAGCACTGTGATGGCACTGATGAGCACTGTAATGGCACTGATGTGGTATGGATGAGCACTGTGATGGCACTGATGTGGCATGGATGAGCACTGTGATGGCACTGATGTGGCACGGATGAGCACTGTGATGGCACTGATGAGTACTATGATGGAACTGATGTGGCACGGACAAGAACTGTGATGGCACTGATGTGGCATGGATGTTGCACGGATCAGCACTGTAGGCACTCCAAATAAAGCCCACTCACTGCTGCACTCTCTTCCTCCTCTCCTCACATGCTGTATCGATCGCTGTGTGGAGAGGAGAGAGCTGAACTGAATATGACGCCGATTTGTTGCCAACGTGATCACTCCGTCATTGGACGGAGCGGTCACGTGGTAAAGGGCCACTGTGATTGGCCCTTTACCCTGATCCGTCATGCGCTGGGTCCCGAGGACCCAACCATCATGACACTCCCGACGCAAGAGAAGTACGAGCACAGGAGGACGTCAAAAGACGCCCTTTCCAGAACTAGCCAGCCACGCTCTAGCCGTCATTCGGTTATAGTATGGTCGGCAATTGGTTTACTCTAAACTGATAACCTGTGAGGGCCAGTTCACACCACAAAAAAGTCCTCCTTTAACACATTTTTGATGCATTTCTGGATGCATTCCAGATGCTTTTTTTTGTCACTGTACTCAGGTCCGGTGCTTTTTACTGCATACCAGTACAGTTTTGTGCAGGAAAAAAGCAGCATGTTGTACTTTTTTCTGGAACTGAAAAGCACTGGAGTGTACTGCGCTGGTGTGAACTATGCCACTGAAACCCATATAACCTACTTTCCATGCTTTTTTAATGCAAAAAAAAAAGCACTGCACTGCATTATTATTACATAGTTGTTTGGCTCCTTTTTATATCATAATGATAACAGAAATTACCCAAATGACCCTGATCAAAAGTTTACATACCCTGAAATGTTTGGCCCTGGTACAGACACGCAAGGTGACACACACGGTAAAATGGCAATTAAAGGTTCATTTCCCACATCTGTGACTTTTTAATTTGCAATTAGTGTATGTGTTTAAGCCCACGTTCACATTGGGCTGATTTGGCATGTCAAATCGCATGCCAAACTGGCGGCTATTGTCGTCAATGGCACTGTCCAATGCCACACCGATTCCCAAAAGTAGTTCCTGCACTACTTTTGGCGAATTCGGGGGGCGATTTGAAACCGAAAACTGACAACGAAACTGTTCAAATCATTGCAACTGAAGTTGCAGCGACCTTGAAAAAGATTCCTGCACTACTTTTTTTGCAATTTCATTGCGAAGTCAACGAAGTCGCAGGCCGCAATGAAATTGGTGGTCCAAATCGTAATGATCTATGGCTTTGAAATTGCGTTGAAGTAGTGAACCAGGGCTAAAAAATCTATGAGTTTGTTAGCGCTCAAGTAGATGCACTGAGCAGACTAGATACTGAGCCACGGGGAGCAGGAAATAACTGTAAAAGATCTGTGTAACAAGGTAATGGATGAAAAGGAAAATTAAAAAGATATCCAAAGCCTTAAATATGCCAATAACTGTTCAATCAGTTATTAGGAAGTGGAAAATTCAGGGATCTCTTTATACCAAGCCAATGTCTGGTATACCAAGAAAGATTTCAGCCACAACTACCAGAAGAATTGTTCAGGAAACAAAAAAAAACCCACAGGTAACCTTAGGAAAAATACAGGCTGCTCTGGAAAAAGGCGGTATGGTTGTTTCAAAGAGCGGTACTTGAACAAAAATGAGCTGCATGGTTGAGTTGCCAGAAACAAGCATTTACTGTGCTAATGCCACAAAAAAGCCTGGGTACAATAAGCCAACAACACCTTGACACGCCTCACAGCTTCTGGCACACTGTAATCTGGAGTGACGAGACCAAAATAGAGCTTTATGATCACAACCATAAGGGCCCTTTCACATTGGGGTGGTTTGCAGGCGCTATTGCGCTAATAATAGCGCCTGCAAACTGACCCGAAAGTGCCGCTGCTTTGATTCCAGTGTGAAAGCCCAGAGGGCTTTCACACTGGAGCGAGGCTCTAGCAGGACGGGAAAAAAAGTCCTGCTAGCAGCATCTTCGGAGCGGTGAAGGAGCGGAGTGTATACCGCTCCTTCACCGATCCTGCCCATTGAAATCAATGGGACAGCGCGGCTATACCGCTGGCAAAGTGCCTCTGCAGAGGCGCTTTGCTGTGGTTTTTAATCCTTTCTCGGCCGCTAGCGGGGGTAAAACCGCCCCGCTAGCGCCCGAATACCGACGGTAAAGCGTCACTTACAATAGCGGCGCTTTACCGCCGACGCCACCCTCGCCCCAGTGTGAAAGGGCCCTAAGCGCTATATTTGGAGAGAGGTCAACGGCGACAAGAAAAACATCCCCACTGTAAAGCATGGTGGTGGCTCACTGATGTTTTGGGGGTGTGAGAGCTCTAAAGGCATCTGGATACTTGTGAAAGTTGCTGGCAAGATGAATGCAGCATGTTATCAGAAAATACTAACAGACAATTTGCATTCTTCTGCACGAAAGCTGCGCATGAAACACTCTTGGACTTTCCAGCATGATAATGACCCTAAACACAAGGCAATGTTGACCCTCCGGTAGTTACAGCAGAAAAAGCTGAAGGTTCTGGAGTGGCCAAGGTCTCCTGACCTTAATATCATCGAGCCACTCTGGGGAGAATTTGGCGCCTCATAGACAACTATTACAAAATACTGCATGCTGTCATTGATACTAGAGGGGGCAATACACAGTTTTAAGAACTAAGGGTATGTAGACTTTTGAACATTAGCCATTTTTTTTGTTTACTCGTTGCCCTGTTTTGTTTTATAACTGTGCCATTCTGTTATGACCTGCAGTTGAATATAAATTCCTAAGAAATAAATGTTTTGCTTGCTCACTTATGTTTTCTTTGATAATGATACTATAACCTATTCTCCGGGGGTATACAAACTTTTGAGCACAACTATATGTTGACACTCAGGTGTCAACTGTTCTGTAGTAAAGTCCTTGTGGCAATGGACAGGAGGAAGTGCCTGAGTACTTTAAAGGGGTTTCGGTGGAAATTGTCTGATGGTACAATATATAGTGTGATGTAACAGCTAGTCATCCACCTGAATGGTGGAATTTTTATCATCTAGTTTGAAAGTTTAAACACTCAAAATACAGTACATTCTCAGCTTGTTTATAGTTTTCCGTAGACCAAAATTTTATTTGGTGCACACTTGAGAGTACTGCAAGTAATGGAGATAAAGATTCTCATGCTGTAAAGCTACAGCATTTATCCGGTAACAAGACAAACCTGTATTACATTTTCATGTTGCTGGTCACTATATGGGTCTAAGCTTTGGTCATAGTGGTGGGCAAATCCCCAGAGGGATCTCCAGGGTCTGGGCACCATAGGAATGGACCATATTCATGTATAGTACCTTGAGGCTAACTACACTATGTCCACTCAGAAATAAGGTGAATGACCAAGCAGGTTCCACTGCTCAAAGCAACATTACAGGCCATCTCCACAGCATGGGGGTCCAGGTATAGTTCCCAAGGTATTAGTACGGAGGTTACACCGATCCAAATGTACTGCTTCTATTTTAATAGAAGAAGGCGGTGAAGAGTTGATTGAAGAATCCAAAAGAAAATAACGAACAAGCTAATTAGGCTAGAAAATGTCTCCATAAAGGAAGCAGAGGACCATCACCTATAGACATTAGCAAAAAACTCATTACATGGGTGGGTTTATAGGTGTATACTTATGGGGCATGCCCAGCAAAGCTTCTGCCAGTGTCCACTCACTGGAAAGTAGCAGCCTATAACCAAGGGTCTACAAGTATCCAGTTTGTATCTTTTACTGTACATTTAGGATACAAGGGTTAAAATAAAAACAAAACCCAAACAAAAACAAACACTCAGATGAATGCAGTAAATATAGAAAGAGAGCACACCTATGGCCACACTCGTTTTGAAAATTTGTACTTAAAAAATGGGGGAAAAGGGCAAAGACTGCCCCAAGGCTGGACTTTAAAGGCGCTTTGGACAATAGATGGAATATAAAAATATATTTTATTGATAACAATTCATTAGGCAAAAATAGAGCAAAAAAGATAAAGAGTTAAAAATACATATCACATAATAGACGAAAGTACATGGCACAAATGAATATATGCACCACGTAAACAACAGTGAGCCCCTATGCAGCAACGCGTTTCACTTTGTCAGGAAACATTCAGGGGTTGTTGGAAAGAACGGGTCTCACTATCTAAAATAAAACACATGGGTAAGACTTTGTGTAATAATCACATATAAAAAGTATATAGAAACATGAAACATCAACATATCTGGGTAACATGCATCGCACACATATAGCTACCTTATCAGCAGAGTTCACTGAAGAATCCACTAAGCATCAAGCGACACCCTATATAATGTTCAAATATATGTGATCACTGGTAAGCTGGAATGATTTGTATAACAGTGCATATTACCATCACATATTTCATATAATGATATTTTAGTAAAAAGTGAAAACCGCTCTGTGACGGCTTCTGGGATACTCACTGGGTCACTGCCGGGTCTGCCGGGACTTCCTTCCCAACCTCCCCCCCAACCTCTCACACTTCAGATTGACTCAGACCTGCGAGCATTGCTGCAAGCATTGCCGACTAAGGCTGACATTGAAGCTCTTATCGGTCGTCTGGAGGAGCAGCACCGAAGGGACTTTGCTGAAGTGAGACGGGACGTGCAAGTCCTGTCGTCCCGCATGAACACCGGTGAGGCATCACTTGAAGGGTTGCAGCAACGACTTACCAACTTAGAGACGCTGCAGGACACCCACATACAGACATCAGTGTCCATGCAGCTCCGTTTGGAAGAAATAGAAGACAGGAGCCGACGTAATAACTTACGGCTTCGAGGACTACCAGAGGTCACGGGCATGGAGGACCTGACAGCGAAGGCAATTGCGATCTTCCGACAGTTGACAGGTGAGGTTCTCCCTGTAGACTTAGAGCTAGATCGGATACATAGAGCCCCGGGACCAAGGCAGTCAGACCCTAATCGGCCACGAGACATCATATGTAGAGTCCACCGTTTCACTCAAAAAGAAACCATCGCCCGTAAGGCCTGGGAAGTAGGTGCAGTGGAATACGAGGGTGCATCAATTATTACCCCTGAAATTAAAACGGAACTAGACAAACCAATAAGTTTAGAGGAACTGACATCAGCAGTAAACTCTACAAAACCAGGAAAGGCCCCCGGTCCGGACGGTCTTACCCTGCAATATTACAGAACCCTGCTTCCTATACTAGGACCCTTTATGGTAGATCTGTTCAATGGCTTGGGCAACGACGAGACTCTCCCTAGAGATATGTCAAAAGCATATATATTCGTTATTCCGAAGGAAGGCAAGAATCCGACCCTATGTGGCAGTTATAGGCCAATCTCCCTTCTAAACGCGGATATTAAATTGTTCACTAAAATTCTGGCGACTCGTTTAGCAATTCACTTACCAGATTTGGTGCATTTAGATCAAGTAGGCTTTGTTCCTACTAGAGAAGCAAGGGACAATACGACTAAAGTCTTAAATTTGCTACATGTGGCTAAAACCTCCCACACACCATGCGTATTCCTCAGCACAGACGCGGAAAAAGCGTTCGATCGGGTGAATTGGCAATATATGTTTACGGTTCTTCGATATCTGGGCCTAGGAGACACCATTATTCAATGGATTACTACAATTTACTCACAACCTACGGCTCAGGTTAAAGTAAATGGGGTCCTTTCGGATCCCTTTCCTATATTAAACGGCACCAGACAGGGATGTCCGCTTTCCCCCCTCCTATTTGTTCTGTGCTTAGAACGATTTCTAAATAGAATTCGTCGGAACCCTGACATCCAGTGCATAAGTGTCGGAGGTGATCAGTACGAAATTTCGGCCTATACGGATGATATGCTCTTTTCATTGACAAATCCTGCTATTTCCCTCCCCAATCTACTACGTGAGTTTGAGACTTATGGACGTCTATCCAATTTGGAAATTAATTTCCATAAATCAGAAGCTATGGGGATAGGGATACCCCTTTCTATGCTGTCTACATTTAAGTCCAGTTTTAAATTCAAATGGACAGCGACAGCTTTGCAATATCTAGGCACTTATATCCCGACGGAGATGTCTCGCATATTTGAATTGAATTTCCCATCACTGTTGTCAAAAACCCGTACGCTCTTAGAGACTTGGAACAGGGGCCTGCATTCGTGGTTTGGCAGAATTAGCCTATTAAAAATGAGTATTCTACCGAAATTTTTGTATCTGCTCCAAGCCCTACCAATTAGAATCCCCATATCCTATCTTAAACAAGTTAACGCACTTTTTATCAAGTTTGTGTGGGCGTATAAGAAGTCACGATTTTCTTTTCATTTAATGACCCTACCTAAACAACATGGGGGGCTAGCTTTCCCAGATATCCGAGCATACTATCAGGCAATCCACATAGGTAGAATTGTAGATTGGTGGCGTCATAGTCGATCTAAACTATGGGCTTTGATAGAACAGGCCCAAACATGTATCTCACTCTCAAAGGCCCTGTGGTGCTATGACCATCTCCAACCACCATTGAAAAGTCACCCTCTAATAGGGACGACGCTTCGTATAGGATCGGTAGCTAGTAAACAATACTCTCTTTCTTCTTCGGACTCTCCGTTATTTCCTATTTTAGGGAACCCACAATTCTCTCCTGGCCTCTGCCTCCACACGTTCGGCAAATTACGCCGGACCGGCATAACTCAAGCATCCCACTTTTTAGTGAATGGCAGATGGCCTTCCATCAAGTAACTAATGTCGGAGGAGGGTCCCTTTAAATTGACCCTCTGGCCAGCACTTCAGCTACGACACTTTCTGGATACAATACCTAATCCCCGTAATTTCGCCTGCTCCTTGACGTCGTTTGAAGAATATTGCTCTGATGAAGGCAATATAACGTGGGTTCTATCTAAAATATACACTATGCTGAATTATCCGACAACTCTATCACATCCGTCGTTCTTGGAAAAATGGGAACAGGACCTACAACGGAAATTCACACCGGCACAAACCCAGAATATATTTAGATTAGCTTGGAAGACATCAATCTGTACAAAAACACAAGAATCTAACTACAAATTACTGACGAGATGGTATTATACCCCTTATCTTTTGCACCAATACTACCCTGATACCACTGATCTTTGTTGGAGATGCTTGGGAGACAGAGGTACATTACTCCACATATTCTGGTCATGCCCCAAATTGACTAACTTCTGGACGACAGTCCGGGAAGTGTCTCAAAAGTTCACAGAATATAAGATACCTGCATTTTTCTTATTTCATGTCTCTAATATACCTGGCGGCTGAGCGAAACCAACAAGACAAGTACTCCATGACTTGGAGTGTTTGGAAACAGTTCATCAATTCTATGGAGGGAATAGCCCTCCGTAGATAGGAGACTCATGTATGAATGCTATTTTTTACACACCTTGGCCATCCTTCTCAGTTGAATTTTTTTTTTTTGTTCTGTTTTGTTCTGTCTTGTTTTTGTTTGTTTGTTTGTTTGGTCTTGTTTTCTTTGTTAATTGATTAGAAATAGGAAAAAAGAAACGAGGGTAGTTGGGTTTTTTACCTGAATCCCTTCTATATATTTCTCCCAGTAGACAACAAAGGGCGGTGCCGGTTGGGGACTGGCCCTAAAACAACTATACTGAACTGTATTGTAGACATAAAAGAATTGGGGTTATATTGCAGTTGTAATCCATATGCTATATTGTTTATTTTTTCTGTTGTACTGACCTGACTTTGCCCGTTGTGGGTGTTAATAAAAGTTATATTTGAAAAAAAAAAAAAAGTGAAAACCATATGAACATACTCACTAGCCAACAGTATCACTCCGAGCATATATTAGTGCAACAATATTCCTCCAAAATAGGCAAGGTGAAAAAAAACTACCATTCAGCCATAATGCTAATGGTGTTCATATAATATATATATCTATTCGTTGGCTCGGCAGACCCACATTTTTATAAGCAATGAACAACCTGACCTGCAATTGGTAAGTATCATAGAATTTACGGAGAGTAACTAACTCCTTAACCACTTGCCGACCGCCTAACGCAGATATACTGCGGCAGAGCGGCACGGGCAGGCAAAATCACGTACCCGTACGTGATCTGCCTCCCGCGGGCGGGGGGTCCGATCGGACCCCCCCCCGGTGCCATCGGCGGTCGGCATCTGACTGGGAGCGTCGGGAGGCGAGGGGGAGACCATCCGATCGTGGCCCCCCCCTCGCGATCGCTCCCAGCCAATGGAAATCCTCCTCTGCCTGTGTGTCGTTTCACACAGGCAGAGGATGTGATGTCATCTCTCCTCGGTCTGGCAGTTTCCGTTCCAGCGCCGAGGGGAGATGACATGTAAGTGCACACAACACTCACACACACAGTAGAACATGCCAGGCATACTTTACACCCCCGATCCCCCCCCGATCGCCCCCCGATCCCCCCCCAATCACCCCCCCCCCCCTGTCACAAACTGACATTAGCAGTATTTTTTTTTTTTTTTTTTTTCTGATTACTGCTGTGTCAGTTTGTGACAGTTAGTGTTAGGGCAGTGAGTATTACCCCCCTTTAGGTCTAGGATACCCCCCTAACCCCCCCTAATAAAGTTTTAACCCCTTGATCACCCCCCCTCACCAGTGTCGCTAAGCGATCATTTTTCTGATCGCTGTATTAGTGTCGCTGGTGACGCTAGTTAGGGACGTAAATATTTAGGTTCGCCGTCAGTGTTTTATAGCGACAGGGACCCCCATATACTATCTAATAAATGTTTTAACCCCTTGATTGCCCCCTAGTTAACCCTTTCACCGCTGATCACCGTATAACCGTTACGGGTGACGCTGGTTAGTTCGTTTATTTTTTATAGTGTCAGGGCACCCGCCGTTTATTACCGAATAAAGGTTTAGCCCCCCGATCGCCCGGCGGTGATATGCGTCGCCCCAGGCAGCGTCAGATTAGCGCCAGTACCGCGAACACCCACGCACGCAGCATACACCTCCCTTAGTGGTATAGTATCTGAACGGATCAATATCTGATCCGATCAAATCTATACTAGCGTCCCCAGCAGTTTAGGGTTCCCGAAAACGCAGTGTTAGCGGGATCAGCCCAGATACCCGCTAGCACCTGCGTTTTGCCCCTCCGCCCAGCCCAGCCCAGCCCACCCAAGTGCAGTATCGATCGATCACTGTCACTTACAAAACACTAAACGCATAACTGCAGCGTTCGCAGAGTCAGGCCTGATCCCTGCGATCGCTAACAGTTTTTTTGGTAGCGTTTTGGTGAACTGGCAAGCACCAGCCCCAGGCAGCGTCAGGTTAGCGCCAGTACCGCTAACACCCACGCACGCACCGTACACCTCCCTTAGTGGTATAGTATCTGAACGCATCAATATCTGATCCGATCAGATCTATACTAGCGTCCCCAGCAGTTTAGGGTTCCCAAAAACGCAGTGTTAGCGGGATCAGCCCAGATACCTGCTAGCACCTGCGTTTTGCCCCTCCGCCCAGCCCAGCCCACCCAAGTGCAGTATCGATCGATCACTGTCACTTACAAAACACTAAACGCATAACTGCAGCGTTCGCAGAGTCAGGCCTGATCCCTGCGATCGCTAACAGTTTTTTTGGTAGCGTTTTGGTGAACTGGCAAGCACCAGCCCCAGGCAGCGTCAGATTAGCGCCAGTACCGCTAACACCCACGCACGCACCGTACACCTCCCTTAGTGGTATAGTATCTGATCGCATCAATATCTGATCCGATCAGATCTATACTAGCGTCACCAGCAGTTTAGGGTTCCCAAAAACGCAGTGTTAGCGGGATCAGCCCAGATACCTGCTAGCACCTGCGTTTTGCCCCTCCGCCCGGCCCGGCCCAGCCCACCCAAGTGCAGTATCGATCGATCACTGTCACTTACAAAACACTAAACGCATAACTGCAGCGTTCGCAGAGTCAGGCCTGATCCCTGCGATCGCTAACAGTTTTTTTTGTAGTGTTTTGGTGAACTGGCAAGCGCCAGCGGCCTAGTACACCCCGGACGTAGCCAAACCAGCACTGCAGTAACACTTGGTGACGTGGCGAGTCCCATAAGTGCAGTTCAAGCTGGTGAGGTGGCAAGCACAAGTAGTGTCCCGCTGCCACCAAAAAGACAAACACAGGCCCGTCGTGCCCATAATGCCCTTCCTGCTGCATTCGCCAATCCTAATTGGGAACCCACCGCTTCTGCAGCACCCGTACTTCCCCCATTCACATCCCCAACCAAATGCAGTCGGCTGCATGAGAGGCATTTTTATGTCCTCCCGAGTACCCCTACCCAACGAACCCCCCCAAAAAAGATGTCGTGTCTGCAGCTAGCGCGGATATAGGCGTGACACCCGCTATTATTGTCCCTCCCCTCCTGTCCTGATAATCCTGGTCTTTGCATTGGTGAATGTTTTGAACACTAGCATGCACTAGTTGAGTTTTAGCGTAGGGTACAGCATTGCACAGACTAGGCACACTTTCACAGGGTCTCCCGAGATGCCATCGCATTTTGAGAGACCCGAACCTGGAACCGGTTACAGTTATAAAAGTTAGTTACAAAAAAAAGTGTAAAAAAAAAAAAAAAACACAAACAAAAATATAAAATAAAAATAGTTGTCGTTTTATTGTTCTCTCTCTCTCTATTCTCTCTCTATTGTTCTGCTCTTTTTTACTGTATTCTATTCTGCAATGTTTTATTGTTGTTATGTTTTATCACGTTTGCTTTTCAGGTATGTAATTATTTATACTTTACCGTTTACTGTGCTTTATTGTTAACCATTTTTTTGTCTTCAGGTATGCCATTCACGACTTTGAGTGGTTATACCAGAATGATGCCTGCAGGTTTAGGTATCATCTTGGTATCATTCTTTTCAGCCAGCGGTCGGCTTTCATGTAAAAGCAATCCTAGTGGCTAATTAGCCTCTAGACTGCTTTTACAAGCAGTGGGAGGGAATGCCCCCCCCCCCCAACATCTTCCGTGTTTTTCTCTGGCTCTCCTGTCTCAACAGGGAACCTGAAAATGCAGCCGGTGATTCAGCCAGCTGACCATAGAGCTGATCAGAGACCAGAGTGGCTCCAAACATCTCTATGACCTAAGAAACCGGAAGCTACGAGCATTTTATGACGTAGATTTCGCCGGATGTAAACAGCGCCATTGGGAAATTGGGAAAGCATTTTATCACACCGATCTTGGTGTGATCAGATGCTTTGAGGGCAGAGGAGAAATCTAGGGTCTAATAGACCCCAATTTTTGCAAAAAAGAGTACCTGTCACTACCTATTGCTATCATAGGGGATATTTACATTCCCTGAGATAACAATAAAAATGATTTAAAAAAAAAAAATGAAAGGAACAGTTTAAAAATAAGATAAAAAAACAATAATAATAAAGAGAAAAAAAAAAAAAAAAAAAAAAAGCACCCCTGTCCCCCCTGCTCTCGCGCTAAGGTGAACGCAAGCGTTGGTCTGGCGTCAAATGTAAACAGCAATTGCACCATGCATGTGAGGTATCACCGCGAAGGTCAGATCGAGGGCAGTAAGTTTAGCAGTAGACCTCCTCTGTAAATCTAAAGTGGTAACCTGTAAAGGCTTTTAAAGGCTTTTAAAAATGTATTTAGTTTGTCGCCACTGCACGTTTGTGCGCAATTTTAAAGCATGTCATGTTTGGTATCCATGTACTCGGCCTAAGATCATCTTTTTTATTTCATCAAACATTTGGGCAATATAGTGTGTTTTAGTGCATTAAAATGTAAAAAAGTGTGTTTTTTCCCCAAAAAATGCGTTTGAAAAATCGCTGCGCAAATACTGTGTGAAAAAAAAAAATGAAACACCCACCATTTTAATCTGTAGGGCATTTGCTTTAAAAAAAATATATAATGTTTGGGGGTTCAAAGTAATTTTCTTGCAAAAAAAAATTATTTTTTTATGTAAACAATAAGTGTCAGAAAGGGCTATGTCTTCAAGTGCTTAGAAGAGTGGGTGATGTGTGACATAAGCTTCTAGATGTTGTGCATAAAATGCCAGGACAGTTCAAAACCCCCCCAAATGACCCCATTTTGGAAAGTAGACACCCCAAGCTATTTGCTGAGAGGCATGTCGAGTCCATGGAATAATTTATATTGTGACACAAGTTGCGGGAAAGAGACAATTTTTTATTTTTTTTATTTTTTTTTGCGCAAAGTTGTCACTAAATGATATATTGCTCAAACATGCCATGGGAATATGTGAAATTACACCCCAAAATACATTCTGTTGCTTCTCCTGAGTACGGGGATACCACATGTGTGGGACTTTTTGGGAGCCTAGCCGCGTACGGGACCCCGAAAACCAAGCACCGCCTTCAGGCTTTCTAAGGCCGTAAATTTTTGATTTCACTCTTCACTGCCTATCACAGTTTCGGAGGCCATGGAATGCCCAGGTGGCACAAAACCCCCCCAAATGACCCCATTTTGGAAAGTAGACACCCCAAGCTATTTGATGAGAGGTATAGTGAGTATTTTGCAGACCTCACTTTTTGTCACAAAGTTTTGAAAATTGAAAAAAGAAAAAAAAAAATTTTTTTTCTCGTCTTTCTTTATTTTCAAAAACAAATGAGAGCTGCAAAATACTCACCATGCCTCTCAGCAAATAGCTTGGGGTGTCTACTTTCCAAAATGGGGTCATTTGGGGGGGGTTTGTGCCACCTGGGCATTCCATGGCCTCCGAAACTGTGATAGGCAGTGAGGAGTAAAATCAAAAATGTACGCCCTTAGAAATCCTGAAGGCGGTGCTTGGTTTTCGGGGTCCCGTACGCGGATAGGCTCCCAAAAAGTCCCACACATGTGGTATCCCCGTACTCAGGAGAAGCAGCTAAATGTATTTTGGGGTGCAATTCCACATATGCCCATGGCCTGTGTGAGCAATATATCATTTAGTGTCAACTTTGTGCAAAAAAAAAAAAAAAAAAAAAAAATTTGTCACTTTCCCGCAACTTGTGTCAAAATATAAAACATTCCATGGACTCAACATGCCTCAAAGCAAATAGCTTGGGGTGTCTACTTTCCAAAATGGGGTCATTTGGGGGGGTTTTATGTCATCTGGGCATTTTATGGCCTTCAAAACTGTGATAGGTAGTGAGGAGTAAAATCAAAAATGTACGCCCTTAGAAATCCTGAAGGCGTTGCTTGGTTTTCGGGGCCCCGTACGCGGCTAGGCTCCCAAAAAGTCCCACACATGTGGTATCCCCGTACTCAGGAGAAGCAGCTAAATGTATTTTGGGGTGCAATTCCACATATGCCCATGGCCTGTGTGAGCAATATATCATTTAGTGACAACTTTTTGTAATTTTTTTTTTTTTTTTTTTTTTTTGTCATTATTCAATCACTTGGGACAAAAAAAATAAATATTCAATGGGCTCAACATGCCTCTCAGCAAATTCCTTGGGGTGTCTACTTTCCAAAATGGGGTCATTTGTGGGGGTTTTGTACTGCCCTGCCATTTTAGCACCTCAAGAAACGACATAGGCAGTCATAAATTAAAGGCTGTGTAAATTCCAGAAAATGTACCCTAGTTTGTAGACGCTATAACTTTTGCGCAAACCAATAAATATACACTTATTGACATTTTTTTTACCAAAGACATGTGGCCGAATACATTTTGGCCTAAATGTATGACTAAAATTGAGTTTATTGGATTTTTTTTAGAACAAAAAGTAGAAAATATCATTTTTTTTCAAAATTTTCGGTCTTTTTCCGTGTATAGCGCAAAAAATAAAAATGGCAGAGGTGATCAAATACCATCAAAAGAAAGCTCTATTTGTGGGAAGAAAAGGACGCAAATTTCGTTTGGGTACAGCATTGCATGACCGCGCAATTAGCAGTTAAAGCGACGCAGTGCCGAATTGTAAAAAGTGCTCTGGTCAGGAAGGGGGTAAAACCTTCCGGGGCTGAAGTGGTTAAAGCCATGTGACAAAAAAAAAAGAAAAAAAGGAGAAGAGGGAAAAGATAACAGTAGATTGTTAGTATGAATAGCTAAGTCTAGAGGACTCTAGCAATATCTATTAGGTATAGCTGTATAGCTGATATAGCTTACCATAGCTAATGTTGTGTTCAGTCTGCCCCCTCACACATAAAGCACGTCCACCACACTGAGAGTATCACACGGGGTTATAGCCCCTCGTGTGAATTATGGCTATGAGCAGATCCCTCTGCACGTGGCTCGGATCCCACGCCCTGTCAGCGGCACCACCAAGTGACGTCACATGTCCGTACAGCGGCTGACACGCCCCCCCGCCTGACATCAGTGGGCTCCAGGCTGCCAGTATGGATGGGATGGCTGTATCAAGAAAAAGGGGGGGAGGGAGGAAAAAGTTCACCATCCTACACCACCCTATCAGAACACAATAGAGAAAAGGGTGGAGGGGGGGCGGACACAATCAGCCCACGTAGACAAATGCAAGAATAGAAAACAGCCCGGCTGCATCGAAAAGCACACAAGTCATAGATAAACAAAGCTAAAAGACAACAAAAAAGAAATCAGAGGCTATTGATGCAATTAGCTAATAGAACAAAATTGGCTAGCATGGTATCCAGAAAGTAATATAATCAGTGAAAATCATGAATCTAGGCAGTACAGCATGCCCCACATGTCAACCAGATATATTTGCTCATCGCCATCATTAATTTGTTGTAACTTGATACAGATCATCCTAAAGTATGTATAATGACATATCAAATAATTGATACGCTAGATATTTGCTTATATTGTCAACACTTTAATTTTATACATAGCAATAATGTTGGTATAATCCAATGCAATTGCACAAACTCAAACATAACAAACAAAAAACAGGAAGGGCTATGAGCAGAAGTAAAGCATGGGACTGGTCCCTATAGTTCATATACAAGGGAAAGCCAGTGTATATAGATTGAACCACATTATATATATATATATATATATATATATATATATATATATATATATATATACTATCCCCAACTGGAATCTACAAAAATGGTTTGAAACTCAGAACATCGTTCAAACCTGGGAATGATGTAGCGTGTAACTCACATACCCATTTGGTTTCTTTTTCTAGAACCTTTTGGTCAAAATTGCCCCCGTGGGTCCTCATAGACCCTCTTGAGGGCGGCAAACTTGAACACATGGGGATTGTATTTATGCCAGGTGGTGGCTTATAGCAGTATTGAGAAGGCCATATGTAGCATAGTACATGTGGTCCTTCATTCTTTTCCAGAGAGGTCTGATGGTCTTGCCAATGTAGAATGCTCCACATTGGCATAGAATAATATATATAATACCCTTGGTTTGACAAGAGATATGAAGGCGAATTCTATGAGTTCGTCCATTGGGGAGTATGATTGAGGAGTCCTCCATAAGCAGGTGACAATAGTTACATGATCCACATTGAAATAGGCCTGGTCTATGTTGCTGTTTGTTAGAAGATCTAGTGTATTGACTGCACCAAAAGGTCCCTGATTGATCCTGCACATCTGAAAGTAATTTCCGGGTAAGTACCCAAATATTTTTGGAGTGTTGGGTCCCCCAGAAGTAAATGCCAATGTTTTTGCACGATTTGCCGTATATGTCTATGTTGATCTGAATAGGTTGTTATGAACGTCACCGTTGTGGAATTCTTAGGTTTGGGTCTCAAAAAAAAGAGTGTATCCCTGGATTTGCTCTGGGCTTTTTTGAGTCAGGATTTACTATACCCCCTGGCTAGTAATCTGACTCGGTTAAATTGATGATAGGCAACTCCTATCCTCATATTGATTAGTGGTTCCAAATTAATAATAACTACTGCAGTAGGGAACAGACACAAAAGATACACTCAGCATCTTTCCAAATAACTGTTCTGCTTTTTATGACACAATTGAAGGTTTTTATGCACATGATTACGTAGGTATTACATTAATATTACAATTGTACGTTTATGGTAACAAGGGGCGTTACATAGGCAGGCTAATTCTAATCAGGACTCAAAAGAATGTAAACATGTACTGAAAACATTTAGTGCTGTGTGCACAGTGAGGACAGTGTGCAATACATACAAAATACAATACAATTATATACAGAACTTACAAATTTCCATTACACTACCAAAGAGGAGATAAGCCTTATACTTAAAAGACTCTTCACTTGAACAGTTCCTCTTCAGGCACAAATACTGACTGAAAGGGATACTCTGCACTAACGAGTGCCGATGTGCACTCGAGGCGTGCAGAATTGTGTTCCTGCCGTTGGCTTACAATATAAAGACGTATTAATTGTGACATTTGAGTCAATGCTCAAGGTGACATCAAGGAAAGCAATACTGCTCTTATTGAACTCCATGATGAACTTCAGATTATAATTATTGATGTCTGGCATCAACATAAATTGGTGCAGGGCTTCAGTTGATCCTGCCCACAACATAAATACATTGTCGATATATCTAAACCGACAGTACACCGGAAAGAAGGTCAATTTATGCATCATTAAAAAAAAGATCCCACCCCCCAGGTACAAGTTGACATATGATGGTGCACAGCATGTGCCCATGGCCACACCCTCTACCTGGAGGAAGTGGGAACCATCAAACAAAAATATGTTTTTTGTAAGAATATGAGAGAGGAGTTGTAAAATAAATTTGTTAAGTCTGTCGGATGTAGGGCCCCTTTCATTGATTAACCTGGATATTACCTCTTTGCCACATGGGTGAGGAATAGATGAGTATAAAGCCTCAATGTCAATTGCAACCAAGAGGCATCCTTGTGGTACATGTAGACCATCAAGATTCTTGAGGAGGTCCGAGGTGTCTTTTATATACGAGGGTAAAACTACATGTGGGCCAGTGTTAATTTCGTCGACTAAAACATTTTAGTCGACTAAAATACGACTAAAACTAAAACAACTGAGATGACTAAAATACGACTAAAACTAAAATGTAATTTTAGTCAAAAGACTAAAATGGGACTAAAACTAAAATGCTATTTTAATCAAAAGACTAATGCCGCGTACACACGGGCGGACTTTTCGACCAGACTGGTCCGACGGACTTTTGAACGAACAGACTTGCCTACACACGATCACACCAAAGTCCGACAGATTCGTACATGATGACGTACGACCGGACTAAAATAGGGAAGTTGATAGCCGGTAGCCAATAGCTGCCCTAGCGTGGGTTTTCGTCCGTCGGACTAGCATACAGACGAGCGGATATTTCGACCGGACTCGAGTCCGTCGGACAAATTTGAAACATGTTCCAAATCTAAAGTCCATCAGATTATTGCTCGAAAAAGTCAGCTGCAGGTCCGATGGAGCCCACACACGGTCAGATTGTCCGCCGGATTCAGTCTGTCGGACCAGTCCAGTCGAAAAGTCCGCCCATGTTTACACAGTTTAAGACTAAAACTAAATTGAAATTTGACTTCAAAATTAACACTGGTCTGTAGTGCATGTTCATACCTCAATGCCAAAATAAATAACATATTAGATTTTTCACTCCAGCAGTATATAATGAGTTTGGAAATTGTAGAGAAATGTTAACTAATGCATTACAATTTAATTACACCTATTAGATTTTAGACGACTAAATTTTAGGTGACTAAAATGTACTGGAGATTTTAGTCGACTAAAACGTAGGACATTTTAGTCGACTAAAATGTAGTGGAGATTTAGTCGACTAAATACGACTAAAACTAAAACAATTGACTAAAAAAATGGGACTAAAACTAAAATGCCATTTTAGTCCTAAGACTAAAACTAAATTGAAATTTGCTGCCAAAATTATCACTGGTGTGGGCGAAAATATTCATCTACAAATCTACTTGCTCTTTCGGTTTTATATCCTATTCCCAAAATTATTGGTCGTCCTGGAGGACTAATAAGGTTTTTATGTGTTTTCGGAAGAGCATAGAGTGTTGGAACTTTGGGAGTGGTACTTGTATGCCTTCGAAGATCTCTTTAGTGATTATGTCATCAACATGGGCAGAATGTATGATGTCGTATTCTTGATTGAATCTAGTTATAATTTCCTCAGATATAGGTTTGTACCATGATCTGTTTTTTAGAATGTCCCAGCACATATTTCTATATTGTATTTTGCTCATAATAACCACATTCCCGCCCTTGTCTGAGGGCTTAATCACTATTACGGGGTTGTTACTAAGTTTGTTCAGTGCAATCCTCTGAGGAGGACTTAGGTTAGCATTAGTAGACCTCAAAAATGTAGTTTTTTTCTATCTCTCTCAGTGTGGTGGACGTGCTTTATGTGTGAGGGGGGCAGACTGGACACAACATTAGCTATGGTAATATCTATCAGCTATACCTAACAGACATAGATATTGCTAGAGTCCTTAGCTTCATACTAACAGTCTGTTGTTATCTTTTCCCTCTTCTCCTTTTTTCAGATGGCTTTAAGGAGTTAGTCACTCTCCGAAAATTCTATGATACTTACCAATTGCAGGTCAGGTTGTTCATTGGTTATAAAAAATGTGGTTCTGCCAACGAATAGATATATATACAGTATCTCACAAAAGTGAGTACACCCCTCACATTTTTGTAAATATTTTATTATATCTTTTTATGTGACAACACTGAAGAAATGACACTTTGCTACAATGTAAAGTCGTGAGTGTGCAGCTTGTATAACAGTGTAAATTTGCTGTCCCCTCAAATAACTCAACATACAGCCATTAACCACTTGCCGACCGCCGCACGCCGATGTACGTCAAAACTTTGCCAGCAGCTAGCTGCCATAACCCCGGTATCCCTGTTTTCGTGCGGCTGTCGGCTTTCTGATAAAAGTGGTCCCTGCAGCGGATTCACCGCAAGATCACTTTTATCGGTGGCGGGAGAGGGCCCCCCCCCGCCGCGATCTGGTGCCCTCCGCCGATTACCGGAGCCGTCAGTAGCGGTGGAGGCGATCGCGTCTGTCCTATAGCTGTGCCTGGAGACGAGTGAGGCTAAGGTGGCGCCCACTCGTCTTCATGACACTGCTGGGCAGAAGCGATGTCAAAACGTCACTTCCGCCCACTCCTCTTAAAGGCATATTTTTTTCAATGTCATTTTTTTAAATGACTTTTTTTTTTTATTGCATTTTAGTGTAACTATGAGATCTGAGGTCTTTTTGACCCCAGATCTCATATTTAAGAGGTCCTGTCATGCTTTTTTCTATTACAAGGGATGTTTACATTCCTTGTAATAGGAATAAAAGTGACACAATTTTTTTTTTAAACAGTGTAAAAAAAAATAAAAAATATAAAATAAATAATAAAAATTATTTAAAAAAAAAAAAAAAACCCCGTCCCGACGAGCTCACGCGCATACGCGAGTAGCGCCCGCATATGAAAACGGTGGTCAAACCACACATGAGGTATCACCGCGACCGGTAGAGCGAGAGCAATAATTCTAGCCCTGGACCTCCTCTGTAACGCAAAACATGCAAACTGTAGAATTTTTTAAACGTCGCCTATGGAGATTTTTGAGGGTAAAAGTTTGACGCCATTCCACGAGCGGGCGCAATTTTGAAGCGTGACATGTTGGGTATCAATTTACTTGGCGTAACATTATATTTCACAATATAAAAAAAAATTGGGCTAACTTTACTGTTGTCTTATTTTTTTATTTAAAAAAGTGATTTCTTTCCAAAAAAAGTGAATTTTTTCCAAAAATAGTGCGCTTATAAGACTGCTGCGCAAATACGGTGCAAAAAAAAGTATTGCAACAACCGCCATTTTATTCTCTAGGGTGTTAGAAAAAAAAACATATATAATGTTTTGGGGTTCCAAGTAATTTTCAAGCAAAAAAAAATGTTTTAAACACCTAAAACCCAAAACGAGGCTGGTCCTTAAGTGCTTAATGTCTAAACTGCTGGCAACAAAAGTGCGAACACCCCTAAGTGAAAATGTCCAAATTGGGCCTAAAGTGTGAATATTTTGTGTGGCCACCATTATTTTCCAGCACTGACTTAACCCTCTTGGGCATGGAGTTCCCCAGAGCTTCATAGGTTGCCACTGGAGTCATCTTCCACTACTCCATGACATCACGTAGCTTGTGGATGTTAGAGACCTTGCGCCCCCCCACCTTCCGTTTGAGGATGTCCCACAGATTCTCAATAGGGTTTAGGTCTGGAGACATGCTTGGCTAATCCATCACCTTTACCCTCAGCTTCTTTAGCAAGGCAGTGGTCATCTTGGAGGTATGTTTGGGGTCATTATCATGTTGGAATACTGCCCTGTGGCCCAGTCTCTGAAGGGAGGGGATCATGCTCTGCTTCAGTATGTCACAGTATATGCTGGCATTCATGGTTCCCTCAATGAACTGTAGCTCCCAGCACCATGCTTGACTGTAGGCAAAACACACTTGTCTTTGTACTCCTCACCTGGTATCTGCCGCACACACTTGACACCATCTGAACCAAATAAGGGCTCTTTCACATGGAGGATCCGTATGTCCGTTTTTCATCCTTCCGTTTTCGGATGAAAAACGGACATACATGTATCCCTATGGAGCATCGGATGTCAGCGGTGACATGTCTGCTGACATCCGACCCGCTTCGATCCGAAAAGTGTAACGGAGGAAAACCCTACTTTTCCATCCGTTTTCGGATCGGATGACGACGGACTCTACGGTCCGTCATCATCCGATCCCCCATAGGGGAGAGCGGCGCTCTCACAGGTCCGTCGCTGCACAGTGTGCAGCGACGGACCTGTCATCTTCCTGCTCAGTGGGGATCGGCGGAGCGATCCCCGCTGAGCAAGCGGGTGTTCACGGGGCGGATCATCACTGATCCGCCCCGTGTGAAAGAGCCCTAAGTTTATCTTGGTCTCATCAGACCACAGGACATGGTTCCAGTAATCCATATCCTTAGTCTGCTTGTCTTCAGCAAGCTGGTTGCGGGCTTTCTTGTGCATCACCTTTAGAAGAGGCTTCCTTCTGGGATGACAGCCATGCAAACAAATTTTATGCAGTGTATGGTCTGAGCACTGACAGGCTGACCCCCCCCCCCCACCCCTTCAACCTCTGCAGCAATGCTGGCAGCACTCATACATCTATTTCCCAAAGACAACCTCTGGATATGATGCTGAGCACGTGCACTCAACCTCTTTGGTCAACCATAGCGAGGCCTGTTCTGTTCTGAGTGGAACCTGTCCCGTTAAACCGCTGTATGGCCTTGGCCACCGTGCTGCAGCTCAGTTTCAGGGTATTGGCAATCTTCTTATAGCCTAGGCCATCTTTATATAGAGCAACAATTCTTTTTTTCAGATCCTCAGAGAGTTCTTTGACATGAGGTGTCATGTTGAACTTCCAGTAACCAGAATGAGAGAGTGAGAGCAACAACACCAAATTTAACACTCCTGCTCCCGATTCACACTTGAGACCTTGTAAAACTAACGAGTCACATGACACTGGGGAGGGAAAATAGCTAGTTGGGCCTAATTTGGAAATTTTCACTTAGGCGTGTACTCACTTTTGTTGCCAGCGGTTTAGACATTAATGGCTGTGTGTTGAGTTATTTTGAGGGGACAGTAAATTTACACTGTTATACAAGCTGCACACTCATTACTTTACATTGTAGCAAATTATAATTTCTTCAGTGTTGTCACATGGAAAGATATAAAATATTTACAAAAATGTGAGGGGTGTACTCACTTTTGTGACATACTGTAATATATGAACACCATTAGCATTATGGCTGAATGGTAGCCTGTTATGGTTGTGTCCATACCACCCCCTTCTCTCTTGTTTTTGGTGTGTTTTTTTCTCCCCTTACCGATTTTGGAGGAATATTATTGTACTAATATATGTTCGGAGTGCTGTTGGGTAGTATGTTCATATGGTTTTCACTTTTTACTAAAATATTATATGAAAATATGTGATGAGAATATGCACTGTTATACAAATCATTCCAGCTTACCAGTGGTCACATATATTTGAACATTATATATGGTGTCACTTGATGCTTAGTGGATTCTTCAGTGAACTCTGCTGATAAGGTAGCTATATGTGTACGATGCATGTCACCCGGACATGTTGACGTTTCATGTTTTTATATACTTCTTTATATGTGATTATTACACAAAGTCTTACCCATGTGTTTTATTTTAGATAGTGAGACCCATTCTTTCCAACAACCCCTGAATGTGTTCTGACGAAGCAAAACAGCGAAACACGTTGACACACAGGTGCTCACTGTTGTTTACGCGGTGCATATATTCATTTGTGACATGTACTTTCGCCCATTATGTAATAGGTATTTTTAACTTTTTAAATTTTTTTTTGCCTTATAAATAAAATATATTTTTATATTCCATCTGTTGTCCAAAGTACCTTTAAAGTCTGACCTTGGGGCAGTCTTTGCCCTTTTCCCCCTTTTTAAGTTCAGATGAATGCAGCCGAAGCTCGCATAGCCAATGCCTGAACATCCACTTGGTAGAACTTGGAGAATGTGTGAACAGGGAGCCAGGTGGTGGTCTTACAAATAGGGGAAGCAGCTGCTTAATGCTGAAAAGCCCAAGTGACACCATTAACCCTGGTGGAATAGGCTCTGATAGGGCATAGGCCCTGGATATAAATTGCCTGATCCACCTGGTAAAGGTGGAACGGGAAGCAGGATACTCTCTACGCGGGCCCACAGGCAGGACAAAGAGGGACCCAAGCCTTGCAAATAAAGGCTGTGGCTGCCTGGTAGACCTTAAACACATCTAAGCAATGTCCTTATCATGGGTTGGGGCAGGACAAAAGGTAAGGAAGAACAATGTCCTCATTGAGGTGCAAGGCTGGGTTCACATTGATGTGAATTGGATGTGGGGTTTTCCTGTATCCAATTCACATAACAGGAATGTGTGACCGGCTCTCAATAGAGCCGGTTCACACACCTCCAGAGCGCCACAGTCCAAATTGCAGAAGAGTCCTGTATGGTCTTCTGGTCCATTATAGGCGCAAATTCAGCAAAAAACTCAGTCCTGATTTCGCACCTGAAACCCCCTGCTGTAAGCCGTGGCCAAAGCTAATGTAAACCCAGCCTAAAGAAGACACCACCTAGGCTAGGAAAAAAAAGTTTTGGTCTTGTGGTTAACCACTTTGTCCTTGTGCAAAAACAAGAAAGTGTTCTTTACAGGAAGAAACTGAAGTCAGAACAGATGTAATGGCTATGAGCAAACCAACTTCCATCAAACTATCTCCAATTGGTTCAAAGGGAGGTCACTTAAGTACAGACAGCACCAGGTTGAGATCCCACGGTGACACAGGAGGACAAATTTGTGCATTTATAGCAGCAATTCCTTTAAAAAGTATCCTGATAAGGGATTGCAAGGCAAGAGGCTTCAGCAATAAAATGGATATGGTAGAAACCTGTATATTAAGGGTATTTAAGGCCAAACTGAAGAAAGGCCTAAATAGAATTTACAACCACTTGAGTACAAGTAGTTTTAG
The DNA here is from genome assembly GCA_037952925.1 of Lithobates clamitans. Lineage (NCBI taxonomy): Eukaryota > Metazoa > Chordata > Amphibia > Anura > Ranidae > Lithobates > Lithobates clamitans. The sequence goes on from JBBGZY010001145.1 coordinate 2,116,369, forward strand.
TTCAATATCACCCCCCCCCCCCCCCAATACAAAACTGGACTAAACTGCTTTTCCATCTGCCTGGAGTCCAGCCAGAAGCAAAGTGCATGCAAACCTTACTAATGAATAGCTATTACCTGCTCCCTTTTGGTCCTGTAAAAAAGCCATTGAAAGCATGATGTTATATTTTCTGCATTCATCAGGTAACATTGATCTCAGCTCTCTGTGAAAGATAAAATACCTCGGTCCTAAATTATGGCCAAGGAGAGAAGGGAAAGGTCTTATGTAATCTGAACACTTCCTGTCATAGGGTTACAACATTGCTCACCCCTAGATACAGCATTGTGAGTGTTGTTACCCTAAAAGAAAGTGTGTTATTGGCAGGAAAAATTTGGGGCTGGAGAAGTTAACGCAGTCACCACACCTAAACACAGGTAAGCTGCAACATATTACATTTTTGTTCTTGGGTTTAGACACAGTTTAGGAAGAAAATTTAAGAGACAGACACAAATCTGAAAGGTTTATTAGGTGTACAGGCTGCACACAATTGTAATTTTATCTGTTCGTTAACAAACATCTGAAAAAAAAAAAGTTCTGGGAACTGGCGATGCACAGCATAGTCAGTACATATGTACACAATAAGTTACAATCCTTCTGATGAAAGGGCTTCATTTTCCAATTTCCATTGCAAAACAGGAAAGAGTTACGGAGAAATTGGAACAGGCAAGGCATTTGACTTCTCGGATCTCTGTGTTTGGAGGGCAAAGTTTACGGGACACAAAAGATGGCAGACTTGGTCACTAGTCTTCAAGATAAAGTCCTTACTGGTCAACCCTAAGGTGTGCTGGGGCTTCCAGTTCATCAAAAGCTGAAGGAACTGAGGATTAACACAAAAGTTGGTGAACTGGCAGATTTTCAGCCACATGTGATCCCTCATGACATCAGGAAGTCAGTGAAGGGACAGCATGATTGCTGAAAGATTTTTTTTTCCCCCTCTTTACCTAATAGATACTGGCAGCTCTCTACAGAAGCCCCGCTACCTGCCTGCACTTTGGCTACAGCAAGTCAACTAACACTGATATCATTGCACCAATATCAATCATTACTAAAGTATGACATTGAAGCAGCAAATACAATCAGCAAACTGCTTACATGGTTTAGAACACACTAGTCGGTTTTAGGACCAAGTCATAGTACTATCTTAAATTTACAAAAAATGGGGTCAATGTAATGTCTAGGAGGTACCATCATGTACAAACTGCAATGTTTATTTTAAGCCCAACTCCAGAGGAAATAAAAAATAAAAAACGTGGGGCTGTACCTGCACTGCAAGGTTTAACAGTTCATGTCTAAGGGAGAGTACACTTACCTAATCCCTCCACACTCTCCAGCAGACAGCACTCAATCATGCTCTGGTGGTGGAGTGCCCTTTGGTGTCATTGCATACAATGATACCAAATACCCTTGCATTGGGCTTGATGTCATCAGGATCCTATACCTCTGGAGAATGAGGGAGAAGACATTTGGGTAAGTACATCTACTTTGCCATGCCCCCTAGACCTAAAACGAGCAGTTAATCTTTGCAGTGCGGGCAAGTTTTCTGGAGTTGGGCTTTAAGAATAAGTTCAGACAAAAAACAAAATTTCAAGGGGTCTCAAGCTGTTTCAAATTGGTTGTAAACCCTTAAATAAACCCAGTGAAATGACTGGCCTCAGGTGATACATAGATGCAACAAATCCTTCTACATAGGTTGTACTTGTTTATCTGCAGTCTTCTCTTCATCTGTTGTTCAAAGTCCAGAATCTATAACGCTCTGAGAGTTGATTGGAGAAAAGGGACACAGCCAGCCAGACACAAACACAAAAGGAACAGAGCGGAGGCTGTCAAGTCTGCTAGATATCCCTCCCATCATATTTTTTTTTTTCCTTTTGGAATCAGGGAAACTAGTCAGACATGACTCAGCAGATAGAAGAGGAATGAAGCAGCAAACAGAACTGACAGTTATTGCTCTGGACTGAAACAAGTACACATTACAGAGGTATAAGTTTTGTTCACATTTCATGGCGGAGGTTTACAACCACTTTAGATTCCCAGCTCCGCTTACCAGACATACTCTGTACTGGTACTGTAATCAAGGGGGGTCTCAAAGCACCTCCACATTTGCAGCCAAACCTGAAAAAAAAAAACCCCACTCCATGTTCATGTGTTCTCATTCACAGCATACTCAAGAAGAATTAAAAACAAATATTTATTCTTTCTAATCTTTTCTTTGGATCATGAATAAATACAGGCAGCTTATATTGTTCAGAATAACTTGTAATGTGCTATTTAGGGGACACTTCAGGGAAAAACTGGAATGAATGCACACCAAAATTATATTAAAGGCTCTATAAAAAATAAAACACCAGGTGATGTTATATGTACTTGCTCTGTGCAGTGGTTTTGCACAGAGCAGCCCCCATCCTCCACTTCCCAGGTCCCCCGGTGGCACGCTTGGGCCCTCCCTCCTGCCCCCACAGCAAGCAGCTTGCAATGGGGCACCCAAGCAGGCTCGTTCAAACCGTGGCTGTGTGTCCAGTCACACACATACACAGCCACGATTCAGCCCTACGCCTTCACTGGCTGTTGACAGCAGCAGGCAATATTGGCCTGGCGGGGGGGGTGGGGTAAAGATTGAGATGTGGATCGGGTAAGTATTAGAGGGGCTTCTGCACAGAGGTGCATAGAATGCATGAAGGTCAAGAGCCTTTTCCAAACCACTCTAACATTGCAATGCACAACCCAAACCCGGATATAAATTTTACCCTTTAGGGCAGATAGTGCACATAGCTAGTTGACAACTGATCATGATGATCTGTAAGCACAGTACAGACAAGCTTTATTATGGTAAACACACTTCCCCAAAGTCACCTTAACATTGCATGGAAGGGGAGAACGAAGTGGAAATTTTTTCAGTATGGGAGTTCTCAGAAATGAGCAATTAAAAAAAATATTTTTTAAAGTTATGCTACATGAATAGGAACACAGATATAAAGTAGGTGTTATCCCAGGTAGGCTACAAAAGGTGGAAATTGCTATTGATTTTACATTACAGAAAATACACATGAGACGGAAAGTCAGACATCATGTTTTTCAGTCCAATAAACTGAATATATAAATTGAAATATTATTGCTGGACAGACCTAGCCTTTAAAAAAAAAAAAAAAATACATAATTTAACAAAATAATGGGACAAAACCACGTATTTGTACACACAAAGGCTATGCAAGAAATATGCTGGTAGAGGTTAATCTTAGCTCTTATTAAGGTTGGCTATTAACAGGTAGAGATCTCCCTGACACTATGGGCAGGAGACATCTACTCTCAACTTGCTGAAGATTGCTTAACTGACACTCTTGACTTAAGCAGACCATACATGGTCGAATTTCGAAGGATCAAGCCTTCAATTTCACCTCATGTTGCTACAGAACAGAATTTTCGTGGCTGGGAATCTTCTTTTCTCTCCGTAAATTATTTTCTTATTACATTTCTCGCACGATTCTCCCATCATTGATTAGAAAATCGTTTGTTTTTCTAAAAATTTCCAACATGTCCGATTCCTCAAATTTGATTTCCTCATGAAAATCGGCTGTTGCTGCAGCCCACTAATGGTGTGAAATTCGTATGAAAATTCTTTGATACGATTTTCGAAAGAAAATTCTTCCGAAATTTGAACCGTGTATGGCCGGCATTAGTGGAGCGGTGGAGGCAGTACATGGTAAAACACATTGCATTGAGTGACTGTCCCACACAGTTGGAGGACTCCTGTGTATCATAACGTAAACAGCTCTCCTGGAGGGGGATAACAAGCACCTTCAACGATTGTAAGCATGCTTTACTAAAACCCCAGAGAAGCCCTGTGTGGCCCGATTGTCATATCAGCCATTGAAATAGAAAAGGATTCATGTGGTCTATGGCGACCATTTAGGGCAATAAAACTCCCTCAAGTAAAAGCAATAGACTTGAAAAAGCTTATCCTGTAGTGGTGTAATATTTTACATGTATTCATTCTACATCCAATGTAGCACACGATACCTTACTGCTATATTGCATAGATTGGACCCTTTCCCAAGTGGCGGCAACCAAGATGACAAACAAGGCATGGGTTACGACTTGCTATTAACAGCAATATCAAGGAACCATGCACTTAGTCAACCACATCATTTAAAATCAGATTGTGCAGTGTCTGTATATTCTCATTTAGATTTACCTATTGCAATGTGGTGTGACTGCCTACTTAAAGTGGAACTCAAAGTCCTGCTAGATCTTTTCAGGCTGGCCCTTTTGCAGGTAAGTGTCTATACTGTTTAAAATCCAGTAATATACCATGCTTTGCACATGCTCAGTTGCTCTCCATTTTAGAAAGGTACTGTGCCGAATTGGGGTCTCTGGGCTTCAGCAAAATGGTAGCCTCCAGCAAGAAGAAACAGGAACAATGCTGGAGGCAATTTACAGCACAAACTAATTTTGGTAGCATAATTACTGTGGAATGTATGTTCCTTGCTAAAGAGCATTATTTTTATTAAATTATGGGTAAAGTTCCACTTTGCATATCTATTGAATGAATTATTTAATCAAGTAGGCCTTCAACTACACCATTTCTGATAAATCTAGGAGGAAATTGTACAGATTATAAAAAGACGTGTGGCCCATTTACTCAGATTGTCTAATAATATATAGAATGAAGTGTAGACAATTAAATAATAAGCAAAAAAATGTGTGATACAATGACTTGAGTCAGCAACAAAAGAATACTTGAAAAATATTTCTGGAAAACAGCATTGCCCGCTAAAGGTAACTTAACATTAAAAGTTCTAGAATCCATAAAGATAGTCCAGTCTATTACTACTTCAATATCTGATTTTGGGTTTAACTTATAAATCAATCTACAGGAGCAGCGAACCTTAAAATGTAAGGAGATTTAAAGGGCTTTTAAACAAATATATAGGTAAACACTTGTTAAAATTAGATTGTAAGAAAAAGATTCTTACACACAGCAGAGATCCTGTTAATAACCACATGAATTATGTCATCAGCCCCCTCTCAGCCTCAAAGTGATTGTAAGCGTTCGTTTTTGTTTTAAAATAACAAACACATCATACTTACCTCCACTGTGCAGCTCATTTTGCACAGTGGCCCCGAACCGGCTCCTCTCTGCATTAGATAACCCCCTGGGGGAAGCGCTTTCCCCGAGGGGGTTACCTTGCTCACGAGTCCAGCATTCGGCATCCATAGCCGCCGAATGTATGACTCGGCCCTGCCCCCCCCCGGTCATTGGATTTGATTGACAGCAGCGGGAGCCAATGGCTGCGCTGCTATCAAATCTAGCCAATCAGGACACGAGACACCAGCTGGAGCTGGTGTGCTCATCCCCGGCGCGAGAAAAAGAGGGGGCACTGGGGGGCTGCTGCACTGCAAGAGGTTTTTCACCTCAATGCATAGAATGCATTGAGGTGAAAAACCATGAAGGTTTACAACCCCTTTCAATGAATCCTTTTCCTGTGCTCGCAAAATATGTGGTTTTAAAAACCTCAATAGATTTTGCCACACACTTTTGAGATGAAAAGTGGCCTTGTAGCTCAGAAATTCAGAAAAGTGAAGGGCTCATTCACATTATAGTGCATGTCATAACATGTGTTACAACTTGTTTTAATGCACATTCGCAAAACTCATGGAAATGCGTTGTATGTGCCGTGTATGCATAACTGCAACCCGGTTGCTTACCAGAGCTCATATGTGAATGCCCCGTGTGCTGCAGTGTGCTGTGCTGCCATAAATGGGGCAGGTGGAATTTTTCTTGCCCTGAGAGACAATTTAAAACTGGATATGCTGCCTTGATGTGCATTACAATGTGAACGAACCAGCCTTTAAAGTTATCTAAAGGCCAGCAGCAACAGCCACTTTTCCCAGTTCATATTTGTACTTTGGGCTTCAGAAGTGCTGCAAATAAAAACAAAAAAAATAAATCTGACAGAATTGGGAACCTTTAATGTGACCCTCTAAAACCAAAAATGATTAAAATGAGTGCAAAATAAAACCTTCAAGTTGCAAAGAGGCAAAAAAAAAAAAAAAAAAAACGCACAGAATTAAAAAATACCAAACTGCTCTATTTACACGTTACTTAAAATTTACAAACATTTTTTAATTATGGAATGTTCACTCTCAGAAGCTTTCAAGAAACTGCCATGGAACAACTCACCGTGAAACTGAGCAACCTGAAATGATTTACTTCACATACAAGTAGCAAAGGCAAACATGCGGCAGGATAAAGTGATAATCCCAATGACCGGGGCTTACCGTTTGCCAGAGATCCAGACATGTTCTCAGGAAAGACCGTGAAAGCCCAAGCATTATGTCTGCATCTGCTGTATGAAAAGATTCACTTACAGAATACAATTTAAAGTAAATTGAAAATATTTTACTAGATTGAGGATTTTAGCCAATTAGGGGGGCAGGTCAGGCTGGGCAACTGAATATAAAAGGAATTTTAATACCCTATTACAAAGCTGAACTTATATGATAAAAGTACGCCAAGTACAATTTTAAAATATTACACAATTTTTTTATAGCGCTAGTTTATTAATTTGCTAAAAATAATTAAAAATGGCCCCCTTTCTGATGTCAACAGCTTACCTGCCAATATGAGAACTATTTAAGTCTCGTAGTAGCAAAGCTGCTGAATCCATGCTGCCCAGCAATAGTATGAATGGGTATTGGAAAAAATTGCAAACTTGCAAAAATTCTCCACTACCCACACTTGAGCCCCGCCATGGTAGAGTGGAGTCAGCAGACCAGAAACAAAACAAAGTCTTGCAATGTTTGGGAAGACTACATGCAGGTACAAGAAGTATCAGAGAGGAAAAGCAGAGGCCAATATAAAGCTTTTAAAAATCAATCAATCTGCAATGTGCTGCTGACACACCAGAAAGGCAGCCATCTTTTAGCCTATAACCAACTGGCCCACCCCAGATTCGCTTTGGACATTCGCCTGCAGACAATACCACATATCTGCAAATTAATTGGTACCATTGCTCAACGTCAGTGGTTTAAACTAGTCCACTTTAAGTGGCACAATTTCCCTCCTTTGAAATGTTTAATTATTCTACCATTTCATGAAATAAAAAAAAAAAAAAAAAAAAAAAAGTAAAAAATATGCAAAAATGTTCCTTCATTAACATGCAAGTTAAAAAACAGAGCACAGGTATTACATGATGCATGTGACGTTAATGTGCGCTGAACAGCGTAACGCATAACTACAAGGAAACAAAAAATAATATCACATATTGCTTTAAAAATGAGCAATGAGTAATGGTGCATTTTATGCAACTGACTTAGGGACTAGGTTAGACAAGCCTGATTAAAAAAAAAGGGGCTGTTTTTATATGCCAGAGGATGACAAGCTGTGACCTTTTGAATGTTGGAGGAATGACAAGGCTAGCTTGCTGGGCATACCAAGTCATGCAATTCCCCCACAAGAGGGCAACAGTTTGGCCAATCTTGTACCCTACTTTATACCACTAATGCAGTGGCAGGACTTGCTTCAACGCTCAAACTATTTACAGTGGTCCTATACAGCTCTAATTGACTAAAGTACTTACATGTTTTCTTTCTTAGCTGAGCTTCCACTGACATCAGAGTCTGCCCCTGCATCCTCTGCCAATTTTTCTTTAAGATAAGATCTGCTGGCTATTTCTGTCACTGACTGACTCGCTTTGGTACCGAGAGGCAATGCCTCTCCTTGCGTGCCTGGAATATTCACCACAATCTCACTGCCTCTATTTTGCTGAAAAGGGAAAGGTGCGGTACACACAGGGGTACGAGCAGCTACCTGACCTTGACAGTACTGTATACTCATTAAATTAAGTCCAGCATCATAGGCAGCTGTATTTATCGGCAGACATAGTGCAGTAGGTGAATCCTTAACCACCTTCGTAGTCACGACATACAATGCAGGACGAACCACAGGGGTATTGAGAGAGAAAGTAGGAGCTTGGACAATTTTAGGCTGTTCCAAAATCAGTGTCTTTTTCTGGACTGGCTGACAAGTTCCCAATCTAGTGATATTTCCCCCAGGACTGTAGAGTTCTGTTGCCATTCTTGTAGAGCTGGCCTTTCCCATGTTTAGGAGGAGCTGCTGGTCTGTCCCTGAAATGTACTTAAGACCGGCAACAAAGTTTCCAGAAACAGGAGAACTGCCTTGTGATACATTGATTCCAGTTTTTACAATAACTCTTTCAGGAGTGGTTTGGAGGACCTTTTCAGCTGGTCTCACCACTCGGTTTTTGCCTAGAAAACATTCTCTCTTTACAATGACACTATGTACAGGAGCAGATATCTTGGGCACTTCTGCAGGCGGTCGCTGAATCAGTCTGACCTGTGGTACAACATCTTTATAGTCCTGCACACGCTGTATTAATGTTGGCTGGGGAACAGGTGCAGATGAGCGGTCCTTTTCCATGACTTTTTGAAGGATGGTCTCAGTCTCTGAAATGGACAAAACCCTGGGTTCTTGTTTTATTGGAGGAGGAGGATTGCTTAGACTGGCTGGAGTCTGTGTGAAAACACTTAAGCTGGTGACAGATTGAGGTGCCTTTTGCACTGCGCAAAGTTCTGCAGACTCCCGTGCACGCTCCGCCAAAAATTTCCTTATCTCTTGCTCAATGCTATCATCACTGTCCACAGAACTACTGTCTTGTGCTTCAGGCAAGGCACTACTCAAACCCAAAGGCTTGTCTGAGGCATTGGCTGGTTTGCACTCAGGTTTATTTGGTGATGCATCTAAATTGCTTGTCGTGCTCCTCTTTTCCTCGTTCACGTTGAAATTCGGCTTTAAAGTATTTTCTTGGGAGTTGCTGGAATTTACAAGGCAGCTTTTAACAGCAGGTTTCAGCAAGCAATCCTTTAAATCACCTCCACTGCCAAGTGATTCTAGGGCCCTGGTAGTGGTTTCCCCAAACCTGACCCTTTTCTTATACTGTGGTCTTCCATCCTTTGGTCTTTTTTTGCATTTTCTCTTGGATCTAAGGAGATCCTTTATAGCAGAATCCAAATCCTCATCACTGTCCAAAGAACTGCTTGTATCAACGCTACAGTTACTCCTCATTTTGGTGTATGTCTTCCTTTTTCCTCCTGTTATTCGAGGGGGTGACACAAGACTTTCCGCTGCCTCCTGAACAATCTGTTTGACTTCTTCTGATTTGTAAGATGCCTTGGAGTGCTCCTTCAGGCCAACATCTGCGTTTCTGGTCTGCAAGATTTCTGGAGAAAGAGACACTGTACTTGCTATACCGATAACATCTGCATTTCTCTTTTCACCCTTTCCAACTATGTCCTTCTGTACAGCTTTGCTCTCCATTACTTTTCCTTTCTGGGACAAGGTTTTATTGTTGGAAAGGGGGTGTAGCTTACGTTGATCAAGTCTTTGTGGATTTGGAGAGGACTGTTTGACAGGAGACATAGCAAGGCTTTCTTCTTGCGCCTTACGGGCAAGAAATGTTCGTATCTCCTGCTCAATGCTGTCATCGCTGTCAACTGAGCTGTCACTAACACAAGGGGATTTTGGTTGGGTAGGTGGTCTTTCTTGCAAAATTACACAAGCAGTTTCTGGCTGAGAAGGCAAAATTGCTTTAGAAATGTCAAGTATTGCTTCAGCACACATTAGTTCGGCTGCTGTCTCAGCTCTGCATGTCGCAACCTCACATTTTGCATTAGTATCATCTCCAAAATAAAATGTCCTTTTAGTAGTGGGGGGGTGATCGATTGCAGCATCTTGAGATGCTGCATGACTGCTGGAAGGAAGTTTCCTTTTTTTGTAATCTGTGTTTGTATGCCATTCTGGAGAGGATTTTTTTTCTTGGCAGTGAGAGAAAGTTCCAGAATACGTAGTAATGCTATTTGCCTCCTTCTCTAAAGGGCACTTATGAGCCACAACAGGATTTCCTTCTAGCCTGCTCTTTTCTAACTGGTAGAGTTGAATTGCTTCCTCTATACCGTCATCACTACTGGAGTCCGATAACTCTTCACATTGCCTTGAAGCAGCTTCATTCTTCTGTTCTCTTGGCTTAACCGAGCTAGACAAAGCTTTAGGATAGATACTTTTAAAATGGTCACCCTTCTGCTTTGGACTTTTAGGCTGCAGACTTTCAGAAGACAGCTTGTCAGGAAGCCCCTTGATCCCTTGCTTGGGGCCTTGCTTCTCAGCAGCCTTGAATGGCTTTTGCTTTGGTTTAGCAGTTATGTTGCTTTGGGCAGCCTTCTTGGCAGCGCTAGTGTCACTCACAGTATTTTGCAGCTTCTTCTGAATCAGAAACTCCTCAATTTCATCCTTGATGCTTTGCTCAAAGGAATCGTCACTGCCCACACTTTCTGGAGAAGAGCAACGTGAACAGTCTTGAGTGGAAAAAGCATTGCAGGTGGTAGTTGAAGTGACCATTTTAACAGGCGATTTGCATGCAGGTGCATTACTAGAAGCTGTTTTTAGCTGGTCAGAATGATTATCACTGGGGCTTGGGTTCTTTGTGGCAGCAGTGGTAGATGAAGCATCTGCAGTGCTTCTGTTTTTTAGATATTCCTGAATAGCTTCTTCAATGTCTCTGTCAACAGAATCATCACTGTCTGAATCCAGTGCTGGGGAACTTTCCTCTTTTTTGACTTTGAACTGTGTGGGAATTGTGGAAGAAGCCTGTTCCCTTGTGTGCCCCTTAAACGGTGTGGCACTAGCTTTTAGTCCCCGGTCATTACTTAATTCCCCCTTTCTGTTCTTCTGCATAATACGCTCATATTCAACTTTCACTGCACAAGAAGATTCATTACTCTGCTGACTGTCTAGAATGCCCAGGTGGTTTGGTGTCTTGTGGATCTGTTCAGAGTGAACTACAGACAGGGGCACTTTATGGGTAGTTTTGGGTCCAAACGGCATCCATTGTGTCGGAAAAGCTACCACTGGAGGGGAATTCACTAAGAACATTCTAGCAGAAGGGGGAGAAGTCCGTAATCATCAGCAGCTCAGGAAGCTTTCACATCCTACGATCAAAAAAAATTTAAATAAAATAATTAGTTAGGTAACCAGAACAAGACACTAGATATTGTTGCAAAATTATTCATTTAATTTCTTACTAGACTGTGTTTTTGTCCACCTCTGCAGCAAAATGACTACTGGGGCAAACCACTAAGGGCTCATAGACGCCACAATCCCCGCATGTGCATTTACATGCATTTTCAGTGTTTTTTTTTTTTTTTTCTTTTTACACAGAATTGCATTTACAGCGCATTCCAGTACAGTTACATGCAAACAAAAAAGAAAAGCAAGCTGGACTTTTTTTTTTTTAATGCACATGAAAGCACCACAAGGCACACTGAAATACATTTAAATTTACATCAGGGCAGGTGCTATGTAAAGGGTGGGTAAATCCCCATGTCAGGTCTTCTTTACCAGTACTTTCTTTTCAAACCTGTGCCCTCTGAACCTAGCCCAGGAAACAGCACCCACCCCCATGTAAATTTTATAGCATATCTGATAATTTTCTGCATGTGTACTCTGCTCGCAGCACCACCATTAAAGAGGGAAGTATTAGTACAATGGCTTGTGGCTACCAATAGGAGGTTGCTGAAATGGTCTCACATTGCAAAGAGGAAGAAAAGCTGAGAATCTCAGACTCGTATTTCAAATTTTGCAACAAAAGTTGGAGAAGGCCAAGTTCAGCATGCCAGGAAGCGCGTAGTAGTGTGCACAATACAGTACTGCAAAGACAGCATAGGAGGCTGAAAGTACCACTTGGCAAGTGTCAGTAGTACTGGGAGCACACTGTATTGACCGCACCATACAGCAGCAGCGCAGCGGTAGTGGGTATCATGTGTACAGCACAGCATGTACAGTACATACAATAATAGCATGTCTCTGGTGTTGATGATTAAGACCTACTGAGGGTTAACATGTGTGAGCCTGCAGGATTGTATGCCGTATTCCTTCAAGTAAATAAAGTATCACAAGAGCTACAGCGGGCGACAGCTATATTCATTTACATGTGTTGGAGCTGACAGGAGCTTTCTGTTGCACCACACTTGCAGACATGGATACCTGACACAAGTGATCAGCAGCCTGTAGTATGCTGGTCTCTGATGTTTAGTGCAGTGGGTACAGTGGTAAGGTGTGTATACAGAGCAGTGAGTGGCAGTGCATTCAGTACAGTGTGCACTGTGTACAGAGCATTTAGTGGCAGTACATCCAGTATAGATTGTACAGAGAAACGCATCCACTGTGCAGTGTGCATGGCACTATACAGCACTGCGTGACTATGTCAAGTATGGGCTGTAAAAAGCTTCAAGTGGCAGTGTGCACAGTATACAGCATGTAAGGTGTACAGAGCAATGAGTGGTAGTGTGTACAATATGGTATGAAGTGCACAAAGAAATGAGTGTGCAGGCACTGAGCGGCATTGTGTGCAGTATGGAGTGTACAAAGCAGCAAGAAGCAGTGCGTATAGTGTACAGAACAGGGAGAAGCAGTGTGGATGGTATGCAGTGTGTGGGGCACCGAGCGGCAGTGTGTGTAGTGAAAAGAAATGCGTACAGAGCAGCGAGAAGCGATGTGTACAGTATGGAGTGTACAGAGCAGCGAGAAGCGATGTGTAAAGTATAGCGAGAAGCGATGTGTACAGTATGGAGTGTACAGCAGTATGGAGTGTACAGAACAGCGAGAAGCGATGTGTAAAGTATAGCGAGAAGTGATGTGTACAGTATGGAGTGTACAGAGCAGCGAGAAGCAATGTGTACAGTATGGAGTGTACAGAACAGCGAGAAGCGATGTATACAGTATAGCAAGAAGCGATGTGTACAGTATGGAGTGTACAGATGCGATGTGTAAAGTATAGCGAGAAGTGATGTGTACAGTATGGAGTGTACAGAACAGCGAGAAGCAATGTGTACAGTATAGCGAGAAGCGATGTGTACAGTATGGAGTGTACAGATACAGAACAGCGAGAAGCGATGTGTAAAGTATAGCGAGAAGCGATGTGTACAGTATGGAGTGTACAGAACAGTGAGAAGCGATGTGTAAAGTATAGCGAGAAGCGATGTGTACAGTATGGAGTTTACAGAACAGCGGGAAGCGATGTGTACAGTATAGCGAGAAGCGATGTGTACAGTATGGAGTGTACAGATGCGATGTGTAAAGTATAGCGAGAAGTGATGTGTACAGTATGGAGTGTACAGAACAGCGAGAAGCAATGTGTACAGTATAGCGAGAAGCGATGTGTACAGTATGGAGTGTACAGATACAGAACAGCGAGAAGCGATGTGTAAAGTATAGCGAGAAGCGATGTGTACAGTATGGAGTGTACAGAACAGCGAGAAGCGATGTGTAAAGTATAGCGAGAAGCGATGTGTACAGTATGGAGTTTACAGAACAGCGGGAAGCGATGTGTACAGTATAGCGAGAAGCGATGTGTACAGTATGGAGTGTACAGAACAGCGAGAAGCGATGTGTAAAGTATAGCGAGAAGTGGTGTGTACAGTATGGAGTGTACAGAGCAGCGAGAAGCAATGTGTACAGCATAGTATGCATTGTACAGAGCAGTGGGAAGTGTACATTATGGAGTGTATAACGCAATAAGCAGCTTTGTGTTAGTGTGCAGTAAGTGGCAGTGATCTGGTTAGTATGGAGTGCAGTGTGTACAGTATACAGTGATCTGGTCAGTATGGAGTGCAGTGTGTACAGTATGCAGTGATCTGGTCAGTATGGAGTGCAGTGTGTACAGTATGCAGTGATCAGTATGGAGTGCAGTGATCAGTATGGAATGCAGTGTGTACAGTATGCAGTGATCAGTATGGAGTGCAGTGTGTACAGTATGCAGTGATCAGTATGGAGTGCAGTGTGTACAGTATGCAGTGATCAGTGTACACACAGTATGGGGGTTTAAGGCGTACAGAGAATCAAGGAGTAGAGTCAGTATGCAGTGTATAAAGTAGTACGGGATGTACAGATGAGTAGGAAGCGGTGCAGCGTGTAGAATATGAAGCGTATGGTGTACAGAGCAGTACAGTCAGCACGGAGAGCAGAGTACGGAGTGTACAGATTAGTACAGAGCAGTGTGAAGAGTTGGGTGCAGAGAGCAGAGAGTACGAGGAGTGTAGACAGAGAGTGTCGGGTGCAGAGAGCGGAGAGGACAGAGCTGAGTGTGCACAGCAGATCCCCCTGCAGGCTGGAGGAGGCGGTGGAGCGGGGTGTACACTAGGCCAGCTCTGGCCGCGCAGTGTGGAGGTGGAGCTGGTCTCACACAGGAGGCTCGGGGCCGCCGCACAGCTCCGCTCTGTCTCACGCACACAGGCCGGAGAGGACGTACACCCTCCGATCTCCCGGCTCCTCAGCCCTCTCCACTCCGGCCTTCTACATAAGCCTTCTCCGTTCACTCACCTGCCTCACCGTCCAACCGGTTCCCATCTTCGTCCCTTCCACGGCCTGATACAACGGACAACCCGGCAGCGCTCTTTCCCCTCACCAACACGCTGCACGGGAGCGAGCACGTCCAGTCGTGTACGTACTGCGCGTAACCACTCCACACTAACCAATTGCGCGCCGTTTTAATCCCGCCCCCAGCTCACAACGCGTCACCCCAGCCCCTCCCCCTATACCTTTACTACTGGTCCCAAAGCCCGCCCCCCTACTGTCGCACCCCCAATCCGTTTTTACGTACATTTAGCCCCGCCTCCTTTACATACTCCGGTTACCATGGAGACGAGTCCCGGTCTGTCACCAGCCATCCTTGATGTATAAATGTCCCCCATCTGCTTTTCCCTGACCCACCAAGAAATCTATGAGGACAGACGTATGACGATCACAGGAGGTCTAAGGACCTGCTGAGCCAGAGCTCCCAACTTCCCAACTCTCCCTGATTTGGAGCAATGTCCCAATTACCTCCTCATTTTGGTCTGATCTATATAGATATATATAAAATGCATTATTTATCTTTAAAAAAATTGTTTTCCAGTGCTTAACCTTTCATCCAGTTTCTAAATTGCTGCATTTGTAAATTTCTAAAGCCAACATAAAGGAATATTAATAGTATAAAAGCCCTTGTGAGTTTAACTAATCATTTTTTTGTACAATTCTCCTTTAAGGGGGCGTGGCAGGGGGTGTGTCCAATGCCTGCATATATTTGCTAATAAGTGTCCCTCATTCTAATCTCAGAAAGTTGAGAGGTATGGCAGAGCTTACATGCTGTCTGCCGCCACCTGGAGGTCACTATGTGACTTCTCATTTCTGATACAAGCTGAAGGCTCAGGCCAAGTCAGGCTACATAATGGAAGATAGATCTTTTCAGGGCCTGGTTTTAGTAAGCATGTACAGTTATAATAACACTGTATTCAGATTGCTGCCTAAGCTGGCCATGACAGGTTCTCTTTAACCACTTAAGGACCAAGCCTCATTTTTAAACTTGTTTACAAGTTAAAATCATTTTTTTTGCTAGAAAATTACTTAGAACCCCAAATATTATAATTTTTTTTTCTAACACCCTAGAGAATAAAATGACGGTCGTTGCAATACTTTCTGTCACACCGTATTTGCGCAGCGGTCTTACAAACGCAATTGTTTTGGAAAAAATACCCTTTTTTTCAATTAACAAATAAGAAAACAGTAAAGTTAGCCCAATTTTTTTTTATATTGTGAAAGGAAATGTTACGCTGAGTAAATTGATACCGAACATACCATGCTTCAAAATTGCACCCGTTCGTGGAATGTCGTCAAATTTTGACCCTTAACCACTTGCCGACCGATTCACATAGATTTGCTGCGGCAGAAGGGCACGTACAGGCAGAATCACGTACCTGTACGATGCCCTTTAGGAAGTGGCTTGTGGGCACGCGCGTGCCACCGCCCGCCGCGAGCTCCGTGAGTGTGATCGCGGGTCCTGCGGACTTGTCCGCGGGGATACCCGCGATCGTCTCACGGAGAGGAAGATGGGCACAGTGGCTGCGTTTGATGGCCACAGTAGCTGCGTTTGATGAGCATTGGCTGCACTTGATGGGCACAGTGGCTGCGTTTGATCGGCACAGTGGCTGTGTTTGATGGGCACAGTGGCAGCTTTTGATGGGCACAGTGGCTGTGTTCGATGGGCACAGTGGCAGCTTTTGATGGGTAGAGTGCATAGCTGCCAACTGTCCCGGATTTCCCGGGACATTCCCGGGACTTGGACTTCATTCCCGGATTTGTGGTGTCCCGGGAAATGTCCCGAAAAATCCGGTTCCCGTTTTGAATCCGCCGCCGCCGCTAGAGGTCGCCACCGCCGCCGCCGCCGCCATTTTGTTGAAGTTCAGGAAGACGGCTGGGGGGGCTAGACGAAGCTTCTGCGTCGCCGCCCACCCCCTGCCCCGCTCCGCCTCGGCCCGCCCTGCTCTGCCTCGCCCCGCTCCGCCTCGGCCTGCCTACCCCCCGCCCCGCTGCCAGTCTGATATGGAAAGGGGCGGGGGTTCTAGGTGGGGGGGAGCGCTGTGGGACACCTGAGGTGAGTGGGGGGGGGCACTGGGGACACCTGATGTGAGGGGGGGGGCACTGGGGACACCTGATGTGAGTGGGGGGGCACTGGGGACACCTGATGTGAGTGGGGGGGGCACTGGGGACACCTGATGTGAGTGGGGGGGGGGGCACTGGGGACACCTGATGTGAGTGGGGGGGGCACTGGGGACACCTGATGTGAGGGGGGGGCACTGGGGACTCCTGATGTGAGGGGGGGCTCCGCCGGGGACTCCTGGTGTGAGGGGGGGCTCCGCCGGGGACTCCTGGTGTGAGGGGGGGCTCCGCCGGGGACTCCTGGTGTGAGGGGGGGCTCCGCCGGGGACTCCTGGTGTGAGGGGGGGCTCCGCCGGGGACTCCTGGTGTGAGGGGGGGCTCCGCCGGGGACTCCTGGTGTGAGGGGGGCTCCGCCGGGGACTCCTGGTGTGAGGGGGGGCTCTGCCGGGGACTCCTGGTGTGAGGGGGGCTCCGCCGGGGACTCCTGGTGTGAGGGGGGCTCCGCCGGGGACTCCTGGTGTGAGGGGGGGCTCCGCCGGGGACTCCTGGTGTGAGGGGGGGCTCCGCCGGGGACTCCTGGTGTGAGGGGGGGCTCCGCCGGGGACTCCTGTTGTGAGGGGGGGCTCCGCCGGGGACTCCTGGTGTGAGGGGGGGCTCCGCCGGGGACTCCTAGTGTGAGGGGGGGCTCCGCCGGGGACTCCTGGTGTGAGGGGGGGGCTCCGCCGGGGACTCCTGGTGTGAGGGGGGGGCTCCGCCGGGGACTCCTGGTGTGAGGGGGGGCTCCGCCGGAGACTCCTGGTGTGAGGGGGGGCTCCGCCGGGGACTCCTGGTGTGAGGGGGGGCTCCGCCGGGGAATCCTGGTGTGAGGGGGGGCTCCGCCGGGGACTCCTGGTGTGAGGGGGGCTCCGCCGGGGACTCCTGGTGTGAGGGGGGGCTCCGCCGGGGACTCCTGATGTGAGGGGGGCTCCGCCGGGACTCCTGGTGTGAGGGGGGGCTCCGCCGGGGACTCCTGATGTGAGGGGGCTCCGCCGGGGACTCCTGGTGTGAGGGGGGCTCCGCCGGGGACTCCTGATGTGAGGGGGGCTCCGCCGGGGACTCCTGGTGTGAGGGGGGGCTCCGCCGGGGACTCCTGATGTGAGGGGGGCTCCGCCGGGGACTCCTGGTGTGAGGGGGGCTCCGCCGGGGGACTCCTGGTGTGAGGGGGGGCTCCGCCGGGGACTCCTGGTGTGAGGGGGGGCTCCGCCGGGGACTCCTGGTGTGAGGGGGGCTCCGCCGGGGACTCCTGGTGTGAGGGGGGCTCCGCCGGGGACTCCTGGTGTGAGGGGGGCTCCGCCGGGGACTCCTGGTGTGAGGGGGGCTCCGCCGGGGACTCCCTGGTGTGAGGGGGGGCTCCGCCGGGGACTCCTGGTGTGAGGGGGGGCTCCGCCGGGGACTCCTGGTGTGAGGGGGGGCTCCGCCGGGGACTCCTGTTGTGAGGGGGGGCTCCGCCGGGGACTCCTGGTGTGAGGGGGGGCTCCGCCGGGGACTCCTAGTGTGAGGGGGGGCTCCGCCGGGGACTCCTGGTGTGAGGGGGGGGCTCCGCCGGGGACTCCTGGTGTGAGGGGGGGGCTCCGCCAGGGACTCCTGGTGTGAGGGGGGGCTCCGCCGGAGACTCCTGATGTGAGGGGGGGCTCCGCCGGGGACTCCTGGTGTGAGGGGGGGCTCCGCCGGGGAATCCTGGTGTGAGGGGGGGCTCCGCCGGGGACTCCTGGTGTGAGGGGGGCTCCGCCGGGGACTCCTGGTGTGAGGGGGGGCTCCGCCGGGGACTCCTGATGTGAGGGGGGCTCCGCCGGGGACTCCTGGTGTGAGGGGGGGCTCCGCCGGGGACTCCTGATGTGGGGGGGGGCTCCGCCGGGGACTCCTGGTGTGAGGGGGGCTCCGCCGGGGACTCCTGGTGTAAGGGGGGGCTCCGCCGGGGACTCCTGATGTGAGGGGGGCTCCGCCGGGGACTCCTGATGTGAGGGGGGCTCCGCCGGCGACTCCTGATGTGAGGGGGGCTCCGCCGGGGACTCCTGATGTGAGGGGGGGCTCCGCCGGGGACTCCTGGTGTGAGGGGGGGCTCCGCCGGGGACTCCTGGTGTGAGGGGGGGCTCCGCCGGGGACTCCTGGTGTGAGGGGGGGCTCCGCCGGGGACTCCTAGTGTGAGGGGGGGCTCCGCCGGGGACTCCTGGTGTGAGGGGGGGCTCCGCCGGGGACTCCTGGTGTGAGGGGGGGCTCCGCCGGGGACTCCTGGTGTGAGGGGGGGCTCCGCCGGGGACTCCTGATGTGAGGGGGGCTCCGCCGGGGACTCCTGGTGTGAGGGGGGGCTCCGCCGGGGACTCCTGATGTGAGGGGGGCTCCGCCGGGGACTCCTGGTGTGAGGGGGGGCTCCGCCGGGGACTCCTGGTGTGAGGGGGGGCTCCGCCGGGGACTCCTGATGTGAGGGGGGCTCCGCCGGGGACTCCTGATGTGAGGGGGGCTCCGCCGGCGACTCCTGATGTGAGGGGGGCTCCGCCGGGGACTCCTGATGTGAGGGGGGGCTCCGCCGGGGACTCCTGATGTGAGGGGGGGCTCCGCCGGGGACTCCTGGTGTGAGGGGGGGCTCCGCCGGGGACTCCTGGTGTGAGGGGGGGCTCCGCCGGGGACTCCTGGTGTGAGGGGGGGCTCCGCCGGGGACTCCTAGTGTGAGGGGGGGGCTCCGCCGGGGACTCCTGGTGTGAGGGGGGGCTCCGCCGGGGACTCCTGGTGTGAGGGGGGGCTCCGCCGGGGACTCCTGGTGTGAGGGGGGGCTCCGCCGGGGACTCCTGGTGTGAGGGGGGGCTCCGCCGGGGACTCCTGTTGTGAGGGGGGGCTCCGCCGGGGACTCCTGGTGTGAGGGGGGGCTCCACCGGGGACTCCTGGTGTGAGGGGGGGGCTCCGCCGGGGACTCCTGGTGTGAGGGGGGGGCTCCGCCGGGGACTCCTGGTGTGAGGGGGTGCTCCGCCGGAGACTCCTGGTGTGAGGGGGGGCTCCGCCGGGGACTCCTGGTGTGAGGGGGGGCTCCGCCGGGGACTCCTGGTGTGAGGGGGGGCTCCGCCGGGGACTCCTGGTGTGAGGGGGGCTCCGCCGGGGACTCCTGATGTGAGGGGGGCTCCGCCGGGGACTCCTGGTGTGAGGGGGGGCTCCGCCGGGGACTCCTGATGTGAGGGGGGCTCCGCCGGGGACTCCTGGTGTGAGGGGGGGCTCCGCCGGGGACTCCTGGTGTGAGGGGGGGCTCCGCCGGGGACTCCTGGTGTGAGGGGGGGCTCCGCCGGGGACTCCTGATGTGAGGGGGGCTCCGCCGGGGACTCCTGATGTGAGGGGGGCTCCGCCGGGGACTCCTGATGTGAGGGGGGCTCCGCCGGCGACTCCTGATGTGAGGGGGGCTCCGCCGGGGACTCCTGATGTGAGGGGGGGCTCCGCCGGGGACTCCTGATGTGAGGGGGGGCTCCGCCGGGGACTCCTGGTGTGAGGGGGGCTCCGCTGGGGACATCTGATGCAAGGACGGACGGCTGGTGGCAGGCGACGTGGCTGGTGACACGCTCAGGGATCCCACTGATTCTGCATTATGGTGAGTTGAATGATTTCATTTTATATTACAATATAATAATAGAAATAATGCACTTCAATCATCCTGACACCATAACAACCATGGTGCCGGATTGATTGAAGTGCTAACACCAGGTGTTTGGAGTATCTTTATCTGCTGATTGTTAAACTTTCTAGAATACACATATTTCTATTGTGTAGGATCTAGGGCTGCTGTCCCATCATTTCCCTCTCTCTCCCCCTTTCTCCCCCTCTCCATCCCTCATTCATTTCAGACTCTAACCACACCCTCTAGAGCCACGCCCACTTAAGCCACGCCCACAATTTCGCGTAAACCACGCCCATTTTTCGCCGCGTTGCGCTTCGCACGCCGCACTTGTCTATTTTTGCTAGGCCACGCCTGCTGACAAATGCCCCACCCCCTAATTATTGGACAGCTCCGCCTACAGCCACAAAAGTGTCCCACATTTTTTTTTTACAATGTTGGCAACTATGAGAGTGGCAGCTTTGGATGGGCACCGTGGCTGTGTTTGATGGGCACAGTGGCAGCTTTTGATGGCCACAGTGGGCATTTGATGGACACAGTGGGCATTTGATGGGCACAGTGGCAGCTCTTGATGGGCAAAGTGGGCGTTTGATGGGCACAGTGGCAGCTTTTGATGGGCACAGTGGCTGCTTTAATGGGCACAACTTAGTCACTTACTTCGTGACCGGCCTGGTGCAGTGCAGGGAGCCACTCACAGCAAGGCAGGCACTGGTAGCTGAGCAGCTCTCTCTCTTCAGACACACTCCGCTCAGCTCCCTCTGAGCCACGCTGTCTGAAGAACATGGCAGAGGTGGGCGGAGCTTGTTCACAAGCCTCGGAGGCGGTGCGCTCCGAATGCTGGGGCATGCTCCGAATGCTGCTGCGACGTGCTCTGAATGCTGGGGCGGCCGCGGCATGCCCTAAATGCTGGGGCGGCCGTGGTCTCTGACTGACGGCACTGGTTGCTAGCTAGACGCCGGCCGAGCGGCCGGCGATTCTAGCAAGTGAGCAACCAGTGCAGTCAGCTTCGGCGTCCCTCTTCTGCAGGCAGATTACAGCGCTGGTGTGCGGTGCACACCGTGCACTCGCCCAGGATCAGCCCTGCCAATGGCCATTACTCCATACTTATATTCTTATGCCGCGTACACACGATCGGAAATTCGGCCAGCAAAAGACCGATGAGAGCTTTTGGTCGGAAAATGCGACCGTGTGTATGCTCCATCTGACTTTTGCTGGCCGAATTCCAGCCAGCAAAAGATTAATGCTGCGTACACACGTTTGGAAATTCGGCCAGCAAAAGACCGATGAGAGCTTTTGGTCGGAAAATGCGATCGTGTGTATGCTCCATCGGACTTTTGCTGGCGGAATTCCGGCCAGCAAAAGATTGAGAGCAGGTTCTCAATTTTTCGGTCGGAAAAAGTTCCTATCAGAAAATGCAATCCTCTGTAGCAATTCCAACGCGCAAAATTCCTACGCATGCTCGGAAACAATTCTCGGAAGCATTGAACATTTTCTCGGCTTGTCGTAGTGTTGTACATCACAGTGTTCTTGACAGTCGAAAGTTCAGCAAACTTTTGTGTGACCGTGTGTATGCAAGGCAAGCTTGAGCGGAATCCCGTCGGAAAAGCCATCATATCTTTTTCCGACCAAAATCCCGATCGTGTGTACGCGGCATTAGACCTCTCTGCTGCCTTCGACACTGTTGACCACCTGCTCCTCCTCAGCAAACTACACTCCCTTGGCCTCTGTGATTCTGCTTTATCCTGGTTATCCTCCTACCTATCTCAGAGCACTTTCAGTGTCACTTATAACTCCATCTCCTCCACTCCTCTTCCTCTCTCTGTAGGGGGAACACCAAAGCTCCGTCCTTGGGCTTCTCCTATTCCTTCTCTATACCTCTTCCCTGGGCCAGTTGAAAACCTCCCATGGCTTCCAATACCACCTCTACGCCGATGACACCCAGCTCTATCTCTCCACTCCTCAACTCACCCCCACGATCTCCTCACGGATATCAAACTTACTGAATGACATATCCGTATGGATGTGACACCACTTTCTCAAACTCAATCTTTCTAAAACTGAGCTTCTTATATTTCCTCCTTCCCGTCCCCCCTGTCCCCCCCATGACTTTACCATTTAGATCAACAGCACAACCATTGATCCCTCCACACATGCCAGGGTGCTGGGTGTAATCCTTGACTCTGACCTCAGCCCCCCACATCCAATCACTGGTTAAATCATGCCACCTTAACCTCCGCAACATCTCCAGAATTCGACCCTTCCTGACTAATGACACCACAAAGCAACTTATTCACTCCTTGATTATTTCCCGCTTTGACTACTGCAACTCTCTCCATAATGGCCTATCCTTACACAGGCTATCCCCACTTCAGTCTATTATGAATGCTGCTGCTAGACTAATACACCTCACTAACCGATCCATGACTGCTGCCCCTCTCTGCCAATCCCTTCACTGGCTTTCCCTACCCCACCATATAAAATTCAAAATTCTAACCACAACATACAAGGCCATCCACAACATCGTCCCCAGCTACATCACCAACCTCATCTGCAGATAACACCCTAATCGTCCCCTCTGCTCCTCCCAGGACCTCCTGCTGTCTAGCTCCCTTGTTACATCCTCTCATGCTTGTCTTCAGGACTTCTCCAGAGCCTCTCCCATCCTTTGGAACTCCCTGCCCCGGTATATCCGATCAGCCCATAACCTGTCCATCTTTAGGAGATCCCTGAAAACTCACTTATTCAGGGAAGCCTATCCCACACCCACCTAACTGTCCCTGAGTCACCCCCATCAAATCATTCCCCGCATCTATTACCTTTTGTACCACCACCCCCTCCCTTTAGAATGTAAGCTCTAGAAGCCGGGCCCTCCTGTCTAGTCTGTATTGAACTGTACTGTAATTGTGCTGTCCCCCCTCTACATTGTAAAGCGCTGCATAAACTGTTGGCTCTATATAAATCATGTATAATAATAATAATAATAATAATTACTAGTAAAAATGGCATAAATCTTTCCCATAGTTTGTAGATACTACAATGTCTTTGATGACGCCCTGGAGGAGGGGCGAAACGCGTCGACGCAATATCCGGCTCACGTCTGAAAACCAGTGACGCTGCTTCCTGTAGTCGGTGGAGCGCACGCTGATATAGCGGTGGTCACTGACCAACTCTGAATGCCTGTTTTGCATCTTTATTCCGTGAGTAGCGCCATTATGCGCAATTGATCTTTTTATCCCACAGTATTACACCATATCTTATTTTTGTTTTTTGGGTGGAATATGAGAGGAGAGGAAGAGGGAAGAGAGGAAGAGGGAAGGAGGGAGGAGGGGAGGGGAAGAAAGGAGGAAGGGGAGGGTGGGGGAAGGAGGAGAAGGAATGGGATGAAGGGAAATGGGCATAAGAAGAATAGACGTGAGATGTAGGATGTCCTCCATTATGTTTCACGTCCTGCTTATGGGGTAGGGGGTTCAG
Source organism: Lithobates clamitans (assembly GCA_037952925.1). Taxonomy (NCBI): domain Eukaryota; kingdom Metazoa; phylum Chordata; class Amphibia; order Anura; family Ranidae; genus Lithobates; species Lithobates clamitans. The sequence continues at coordinate 2,139,993 of JBBGZY010001145.1, forward strand.
GGTCTCCGGAGGCGTCGACCCAGGACGACCAGATTTTATCAAACTTCCCCGGGCATTGCCTACTTTCATACGTCAATCTATACAGAGGGAGTACCTTATTCACCAACCTTATCCACGAGGCCAGGGTAGGAGGCTCTACCATTTTCCATCGCAGTAGAATTTCCCGCCTAGAATAGTACAATGCGAAGGTTAGACACAATTTGCTATACCTATCACCCTCAACATCCTCCAGATGACTGAGCAATAGTATTTGGGGGTCCACCTGTAAGTTTGATCCTATGACATTGCTCAGTGTGGATGCCACTGCAGACCAAAAGAGTCGGAGACTGGGACAAGACCAGACCATATGCCTGAAAGTACCCAATTCCTGTCTGCAACTCTGACAATTGGGATCTCTCTGAGGGTAGATGCGTGCCAACCTCTGTGGGGTAAAATACGCCCTGTGTAGGAACTTGAATTGTATGAACCTATCCTTTGCAGCTATCATGGAAGGAATGTAGGATGTTAAACACTCCTTCCATTCCTCCTCTTCCAAAGAGGGAATATCAACCCTCCACTTTTCCCAGGTTTTAGTTAGTTTGGCATCGTACTCCACTGTCAGGTATAGGTATAGTGTAGAGAGGGGCTTCCCCATCAAGCTGGAAGTCAAGAGCCTTTCAATAGAGTCTGGTTCCAGAATGGGGGGGGCAGGGAACTGAGCCTCAAAGGCGTGCTTCAGCTGCCAGTATCTGAATTGGAAGGAGGCCGGAATAAAGGATTGTCTAAGGGCTTGGAAAGTCATGAGCCTGCCATCCTCAACTATATGCTTTAATGTAAGAATTCCCTTTTTTGCCCAGAGAGAGGGGTCCGGTAAAGTGTAAAAATGAGGGAGCATAGGGTTACCCCACAGGGGCATGTGAGGTGAAATGTAATTGGGCTTCCCATATATTTTCCTAGCCTCCTGCCAAACCCTTACAGTGGTTCGCATCGGGGTTGTCATGGACAAACTGGCCCTGAGACCCCGAAACGGGAGATTGCTCAAGGCAGCAAAGGAACCCAGAATAGCTGCCTCCAGAGTGACCGCCGGGTTTTGCGTGGGCTGGGAGAACCACCACCGAATCGTGACCAGAGCTGCAGCCCAGTAGTAGATTTGAAAATTCGGTAGCGCCAATCCCTCCCCCCCGAAAGTGGGAGATATAAGATCTGCTTGGCCACCCTGGGTGGCCTCCCAGCCCAGACAAAATGTATCAGCAGGCTCTCCAGCCTCCGGAAAAAAGTTCTAGGGATGGGTATGGGCGTATTGCGAAAGAAATATAGATGTTTGGGAAGGTAAATCATTTTTAGCAAGTTGACTCTGCCAACAGGAATCAATGGAAGGGAACGCCAAGCAGTGCACCTAGCCGTAAGCTGTGTCATAAGTGGACGCAGATTGTTGTCCATGTAGTCTTGAATTTTACCGCTAATTTTTATCCCCAGGTATTTTAAATCATCTACCCATTTAAGCTGCGGGTGTGGTACCCTAGGGGTCGAGGGATGGAGCGGGAAAAGGAGCGACTTGTCCCAATTAATGCGAATCCCCGAATACCCACCGAATAGATTAATTAGATTGAGTGCAGTCCGCAAAGAGGACGATGCATCCGCTAAATAAAGGAGAGCATCGTCCGCATACAGCGATAACTTCTCCTCAGTGGGTCCTACCTGAAGTCCCCTTACCCCAGGGTCGGCCCTCAACAATATAGCCAGGGGCTCCATCGCCAGAGCAAATAGACCCGGGGAAAGGGGACACCCCTGTCGCGTGCCACGAGACAATTGGAACTTCCCTGAGAGGCATCCATTGGTACGTATTCTAGCTGAGGGGCCATGGTACAGCATGCGGAGCCAGCTCGTGAAACCCGAGCCAGACCCGAATCGTGAGAGCACTTCCCATAGGTAGCCCCACTCGACGGAGTCAAAAGCCTTCTCCGCGTCGAGTGAGGCCACCGTCCCGTTATTCACCTCGTCCGCCCTGTCTATGTGAGTATGGAGGCGTCTAATATTAATGTCAGTTCCTCTGCTGGGCATGAAGCCTGTTTGATCCCTATGGATGAGAGCGCTAATTACCAAGTTAAGCCTATTGGCCAATACTTTTGCCAGTACTTTTGCATCCACGTTCAGAAGGGATATAGGGCGGTACGAGGAGCACAACGTGGGGTCCTTCCCTGGCTTGGGGATCACTACAATGATCGCCTCGCTCATCGTGTCTGGGAGCTTCCCAAGGCGCGATGACTCAGAGAAGAGGACCTGTAGTTTGTCAACTAGTTCTGTAGCATGTTGTTTATAAAACTCCACAGGGATGCCATCGGGTCCCGGAGTTTTCTCTGTCTGCATTGATTTAAGTGCCCGTAGTATCTCCAAGGACATAATTGGAGCGTCAAGTTTGTCGCGATACGTTACTGTAAGGGTTGGGATGTCAATGTCGTCTAGGTATGCCCCCAGATCCTCCCCTCTATAGTCTACCCTGGACCTATAGAGGGATTCGTAGAACTCCGCAAAGCAACAATTGATCCCTTCCGGTGTGTGGATCAGCTGGCCTGAGGAGTCCCTAATATGTGAGATGCTCATCCCGCCCGCCTGTTCCCTAGAGAGCCAGGCCAACAAACGGCCTGACCGCTCTCCCTGCTCAAAAATCCGTTGGGATTGAGCCAACATTTTCTTCTGAGTAAGAGAAGTACGGAGACGAACCACCTCCTTCGTCATAAGTTGTAGATGCGAATAGTGCGCAGGATCTCGGGTACGAACAAAAAGAGCCTCCGCACTACTCGCCTCCTGCTCAGCCTTCACCAAATCTGCCCTACGCTCCCGTCGGACTCTGGCAATGATGGTCTGGTAATGTCTCCTCGTCGTGGCTTTAAAGGCATCCCACACCACTGCGGAGTCAGCCGAGCCCACATTTACAGCCCAAAAGTCAAGCATTTCCGTTCTAATTAGAGTACATCTTAACCTGTGTGTCAGTGGCTCTATTAAGGTGGAGGATTTACCTTTCCAATTTCCTTTTCTTGCATCACTTGAGGAGTTTCTATTTCCCATAGCCATTGGAATATGTGAACTTAGCCTTTGTGCATTTGGATTGAATTACTCAGTCATGCAAAAATATACCCAAATTGATTATTTTTGAGACCCAAAAGAATATTTTTTTTAGACAGATAGAGCTTTCTTTTGGTGGTATTTAATCACCACTAGGTTTTTAAGTTTTACTATATAAACATAAAAAATACCAAACATTTTGAAAAAAAATAGTTTTTTTTTCTGTTTTTGCAACTAAATAATATTTCTTCATAAATTTAGACCAAAATGTGTTCTGCAACAATTCTTTGGTAAGAATGATTTTGTCTATGTGAAAGTCACAGAGTCAATCCTGATATTACTGATGGCCTGTCTCATTTCTTGAGGCCCTAAAATGCCAGGAGTCAGGACAGTACAAATAGCCCCCAAATTACCACTTTTTGGAAAGGCATGGTGAGTTTTTTTAAGTAATTTTTTTTGTCACAAATTTTGTACTGCTCTAGGGAGAGTTTTTGTCCTGGTCGGCCGAGACTCATTTGTTCCACTGCTGGCCGCTACTGCCCGCACTGGTTGCTAAGGCCACCTGACACCTGGCATCTAGCAACCAGTGGCATCATGTCCCGGCAGAGTGAGGCCCCAGCATTCAAAGCGGAGGAGGATTTACCTTCCTCCTCAGCGCCTAGTGCTTTTTAGCTCTACCCACTTCCCCCCCTCCATATTCACAGGTGCAGTGACATGTTTGGAGCCTGAGGGAAGGGTACCGTCAGCCAGGATTAGAGCAACTGAGACAGTCGGCCTTCCTGAGGCGAGGGCGTGGCTGGATTGAAACACCATGTGTGTGTATGTGGCAGCAGAAGACAGATGACACCCTCGGAGGGATGGGAGGAGACGGTCACATCCTCCTCTCTACAGGGGTTCATGCTGGAACTTTTAGTCCTTCACTTTTGGGGTATGTGACCCCCAAAAAGTGAAGGACTACAGGTCCCAGCATGAACTCCTCAGGGCTGAAGATGTTACCCCCCCGGCCCGCCAGCTAGTGAAGGACTACAGGTCACAGCATGAACCCGTGAGATCTAAGGAGCCGTATACTTAGATCTCGGGGGTTCATGCTGGGACTTTCAGTCCTTCAGCTTTGGAGGGTGTCACATCCTTAGATCTAAGGGGTTCATGCTGGGTATGTGACCCTCCCAAAAGTGAAGTACTGCAAGTCCCAGCATGAACCCCTCTGAGCTGAGGATGTGTAACCCCTCCCCCAACTAGTGGAGGACTACAAGTCCCAACATGAGTCCCTGAGATTTTAAAGTGTGATTCACTAAAGTAAAAGACTGCAAGTCCCAGCATGAACCCCTAAGAGCTGAGGACATGACACCCCCCCTCCTCAACTAGTAAAGGACTACAAGTCCAAACATGAACTCCTGAGATCAAAGGATGTGACCCCCAAATGTAAGGGACTACAAGTCCCAGCATGAACCTCTGAGATCTAGGGATGTGACCCCTTGGATCTCAGGGGTTCATGCTGGGATTTGTAGTCCTTCACTAGTTGGGGGGGGGGGTCGTCCCTCAGCTCTGAGGGGTTCATACAGGGACTTGACTGCACTTTAGATCCTGGAGGACATGGTTGTAAAAGTCCCCCAGGGGCCCTGGAGGGCCACATTGTCCTGCCCCTACCTTTATGATCATGGAAAACCTTAGATTGTTTCCCCCGATCATTCACTCTGCCACCACCGGCTTTACTCCCCCACCTCACCTCCCACCACCACCTAGCATTGCCTGCCCCCGGCTAGTACAATAATTATGTAGTATATTGTGGGTGCAAGGACTGTAGACTGTGTATAGTTTACCGCTTCCTGACCACCCCACGCAGATATACTGCTGCAGGGTGGCCACTCTGCGCTAGATCACGTACAGTATCTGTTACCTGATCAGTGCTGCTGGGAAGGGTGCGCGCCTGCCGCCCTGGCTGTGCTGTGATCAACGGGTCCCGGCCATTGATTGATCGCCAAGACCCGCTAATTGGCTCAGTGATTCACGGAAGAGAGCTCTGTGTTGTTAAACAATACAGATCTCTCTACACTGACAAGTGATCTTACTGATTTCTTATTCCCTGCTAAGTAGGAAGAAAATAACAAGATCGCTTAGTATAAGCAGCACATATTACACACATGGTTAGGCACACAGTCAACCCCTTGATTGCCCCTAGATGTTAATCCCTTCCCAGCAATGTGTCATTAGTACAGTGACAGTGTATAGTATTAGCACTGATCACTGTATTAGTGTCACTATTGATGTAATTGTCAGTCAAACTGCTTTCACACTGGAGCGGGCGGGCGTTGATGGGAGTGACGCTTTACCGCTGTTTTTTCTGAGGTTTTCGGGCACTAGCGGAGAGCTTTTAACCCCTGCTAGTGGCCAAAGAAGGGTTAAGACGACCAGCAAATCGATTTGCCGGCGGTTCGGCGGTGCTGCCTATTCATTTAATGGGCAGGTGCGGTGAAGGAGCGGTGTATACAACGCTCCAAAGATGCTGCTTGCAGGAGTTTTTTTAACATCCTGCCAGCGCATCGTCTCTGTGTGAAAGCACTCAGGCTTTCACACTGAGACTGCAGGGGAGCCGTTTTTCAGGCGCTTTACTGGTGCTATTTTTAGCCCAAAAGCGCCTGAAAAATGCCTTAGTGTGAAAGGGGTCTTAGTGTACCCCTTACCCAGTGTCAACTAATGTCAAATTGCCAGCCACCCTATCGCAGTCCCACTATAAGTTGTTCATTGATGCTATTACTGGTATAAAAAAGAAAAATTCATTTGTGGACGCTTGGTAACTTTCATACAAACCAAACAATATACACTTATTGAGATTTTTTTTTTTTTTACCAAAGGCATGTAGCAGAATACATTTTGGCCTAAATTAATGAAGAAATTAAATTTAAATTTTTTTTAATTGGATTTGTTTTATCGCCGAAAGTAGAAAAAAAATATTTTTCAAAATTTTCATTGTTTTTTCATTTATAGCTTTAAAAAAAAAAAAAAAACAGTGGTGATAAAATACCACCAGAAGAAAGCTCTATTTGTGTGAAAAAAAATTCTATAAATTTCATTTGAGTACAGCGTTGCATGATCGCGCAATAGTCAGTTAAAGTAGTGCAGTGCTGAATAGGAAAAAAAAATGGCCTAATCATGAAGGAGGTAAAACCTTCTGAAGGGCAAGTAATCAGTGGCGGTGCGTCCATTAAGGGGCGGGCGCCACCTCCTCTCTCCAGCCATCCCCCTATACAAAAAACCCAGAGCAAAAATGAGAGAGCAAAAATAAGAGAAAAGAAATGAGTGGAGGGCTGACATGACTGGGGAAACAGGGTACAGGATGGTAGAAGGATTAGGATTGGGAGAGAAGTTTAGTGGGAGGGGGAGAAAGTAAGAAAAGGTGCTGTCCCCCAGGTCACCACAGCGTGAGGGAAAGTTCAGGGAGACAGAGCCATGTCTGAGGTGGAGAAAAATCTGGCCCAGTTGCGGGCGGAGGCGGCGACACGGGGCCCGGGTTGGCTGCAGGAGACCCTGGGGCCAATGCTGGCTAGTCAGTCCGTGGAGGCAGGTACAGGTGTGAGGGTGTCCGCGCGAGCTCAGAGGTCTCGGCCCCCGGAGCGCTTCTCACCCGACCCCTCCCCTAGAGCCCAGCATCAGCCAGGGAGTCCCAACTCGAGCCCCTTCGGGCCCCCCTGTAAAGCGTTCAGCCTTGCTCACGGGTGAGGGTCCCGGGAGGAATCCCCTTCATAGACGGTGCTCTGCGGGTGGCCATCCTGGCTGTTCCGGGGTGGCCAGCGGTTTAGATGTGTGTTGATTTTTTGAGGGGACAGCAAATTTACACTGTTACACAAGCTGTACACTCACTACTTTACATTATAGCAAAGTGTAATTTCTTCAGTGTTGTCACATGAAAATATAGAATAAAATATTTACAAAAATGTGAGGGGTGTACTCACTTTTGTGAGATACTGTATGTGTGTTTTGAGGGTCCGCTAGGGCTCACCTGAAGACGGAGGTCCAGGAGAAGATCTGGAAGGGTGAGTATGTGGAGATGTTCTCACTGCTGCCGTTAGAAAAATTTAACCTGGATAGGGTTAAGCCAGAGGAGTCCAAAAATGAGGATTAGGAGAAGCGGAGGTACCGGTTGATTTCGCGGACGTTTGCCAATTGGTTGCAAGCATTTGCCATCCCGAGCGTGATTGGGGAAAAGAACCCCGAACACTGTTCGGTGCTCTTTTGTTACCTGGATTCGGTAGGGGAAGCTTAAAGGGTTTACGGAGGCACGGCATGGCTACGGTTTGACAAGCAGTTCCGGCAGAGGAGGGCGATATGTCTGTTACTACGGTAGGATCACAAAGACATCAGTCTGTGGATGCGCCTCATGACTTCGGGGAGGGCCCCGGATCAGTTTTTTCAGGGAGGGGTCAGTGGTACTGCATCCCCAGGACAACCGGCCGTAGGGGAAAGAGGGCCTGTTGGCAGTACAATGAGGGCACCTGTAAATTTGGTGGAGCGTGTCGCTATAAGCGTGACTGTTCGGGGTGGGGGGGGTCGCACACCCTGTCAAGATGCTTCAAGCACGGAAAAGGTCGCTCCGGTGAGTCTGCAAACAAGAGGGAGGACGCCGGTGATGGTGGAAAGGATGCGGCCGTTTCTCGGTAGGTATCCGGATAGGTGGGCGGCCCAGCTGTTAGAGGAGGTTTTTCAGAGGGGTTTCACATACCGTGTGCTTTGGAGGTAATTCCCCATCTGTCCCGTAATTTGCGTTCGCCCATGCAACATCCCAACTTAGTTTTTGAGAAGCTGTGCAAGGAAGTGGCATTAGGTTGCATGGGCGGCCCTTTCCCTTCCCCTCCTTTAGTGAATTTGGTTGTTTCCTCGTTGGGGGTAGTGCCAAAGAAGGAGCCCAATAAATTTAGGCTGATACACCACCTTTCTTTCCCAAAAGGGGGGTCGGTCAATGATGCCATTGACCTGGAGGAATGTACGGTGAGTTACACTTCCTTCGACGTGGCAGTATATTGGGTTCGTCGCTACGGGCGGGGAGCATTGAGCTAAAGCCGACGTGGAGTTAGCTTTTAGGCTGTTGCCAGTTCACCCGGACAGCTTCCGGTTGCTGGGTTGTCAGTGGAACAGGGAGTTCTATGTCGATCAGTGTCTTCCGATGGGTTGCTCTGTCTCCTGTGCACTGTTTGAGCAGTTCAGCTCATTCGTGGAATGGGTGGTTAGGGATGTCGTCCATCATCCACTATTTGGACGACTTCCTGTGCGTGGCCCGGCATCGTCAGAGATCTGCGGGGTGCTCCTGTCTGCGTTGGAGCACCTCACAGAACGTTTTGGCATCCCCTTGGCACAAAAAAAGGTGGATGGACCAGGCATGGTCATCACATTCCTGGGTATTGTCCTGGACTCTGGTGCCATGGAGTGCCGCTTGCCAGACGACAAACTTGCGGCGCTCAAGGCCGAAATTAAGGGTATGCTGGGCTTGCGCAAGGCGCAGCTATGGGCAATGCAGTCACTCTTGGGGAAGCTGAATTTTGCATGTCGCATACTGCTGATGGGGAGAGTATTCTGCCGGTGGCTGTTGGAGAGTACAGCTGGGATCAGATCGCCAAAGCACTTTGTGCGCTTGGTTAGGGCAAACAGGATTTGCTAGTGTGGCACTCATTCCTGGAATCGTTTAACGGGAGGGCGCTGTGGATGTCCGGCCCGGTTAGCAATTTCGATTTGGAGTTGTACACAGATGCGGCTGCCTCGACAGGTTTTGGGGCGTTCTTTCAGGGCAGGTGGAGCGCAGCCCCGTGGCCTCAGTCTTGGATTGTTGGGGGTTTCACTTAAAATCTGGTGCTGCTGGAGTTGTTTCCGGTGGTATTGGCAGTGGAGTTGTGGGGCGCTTCTTTCAGGGATCTGAAGGTTCGGTTTCACGGGGATAACCTGGGGGTGGTGCAAGTGATCAATAGAGTCTCTGCGTCGTCTCCCCCCCTAGTTCGATTATTGCAACACGTAGTGTTGCGATGCCTGCAATTGAATTCTTTGTCTACGCGGTACATCTTCCGGGAGTGGAGAGCGTCATATCTGACATGTTGTCTCGCTTTCAGTGGGACAGATTCCGGGAGTTGGCGCCGGCGGCGGAGCAACACAGGATGCCCTGTCCTGACTGGCTGTGGAAGATTCCATTGGAGTCGTCTCCAGATGGATCTGGAAGTCGGTGAGTGAGGCTACGTGGGCTGCTTATCAGAAGGTATGGCAAGAATGGCAGGCGTTAGTTCAAGTGACTGAGGTGGATCCGGTGGGCGATGAGGTGAGGTTGTTGGTGTTATACTTTATTTACAGGAATATGGAAAATGGGGTGTCTGGGTCTGCGTTGGGGAAAAAACTGGCGGGCTTGGCGTTTTCGTTCAAATGGCAAGGTTGCCCGGATTTTACAAAAGATTTTTGGGTGTGGCAGTGTCAGGGCTGGCTCAGCCCTTCCTTCTCTGAGCTGGCCGCTCAGCTGTCGGCTAATTGCCAGCTCTCATCTCTCTCCACAGTTAATCAGCTGTTGTGGATCTGCTTGTCAGTCCCGCCTACTTAAAGATTTCCAGCTCGGGGCGTGGCCGGATGGTGAAGAGAGCAGTCGCATAGACACACAGCTCCGGCTCTCAACGGCCATCCTGCAACTATCCTTGGTCCTAGATCCTCGTGGAAGGTACCATTCTGTTCCCCACGGCTGTGGGCACCCACCAGACTTGCTGACATGGTGAAATACGGGCCGCCGCGGCCCTCACACACAGCGGAACAACTGGCGCGGTTCCGGAGGCAAAATGGCGCCGAGACACATGCAGGGCACTCAGACACGCTGCAGCCCTCCTCCTCAGCCATCCAGGACTCTGTAACAGGGGTGAGTGCATCAATTCCTGCTATATTCCGCACACCTACAGAACCCCTGCAGACACCAGAATCACAGCAGTCTGCTGAATTTAGTCAGACTGTGGATTCTCCCCCTGCTGAGCCTACATTATCTACTATTATGCTGGCTATACAGGATTGCAAGGCCTCCCTCTCCACTCAAATAGCTTCTATCCGTATGGACTTTTCACTATTGAAACAAGATGTCCAGAATCTCAGAGACCGCACAGGGGATGCTGAGGAACGGATTAGTACATTAGAAGATACTGTACACCCCATGTCTGTTACTATACGTGATACTACAAGCGAGATGGCGGCACTGCGCGCTAAAATCGACGATTTGGAAAATCGCTCTCACAGGAACAATCTCAGATTTGTAGGATTTCCAGAACGTGCGGAAGGTTCCCATCCTGAAAAGTTTCTTTATTCATGGCTGCGGGACATTTTTGGTAAAGACGCACCCTCATTCTCACATGTTATAGAGCGCGCACATCGCACTCCTCCTCGTCCACCTCCAGTGGGAGCTCCACCACGCTCCATCATAGCACGTACCCTCAACTTTCAAGATAAAGTGGCCATCCTACGCCTGGCACGTGAAAAAGGCCCGCTCACATTTAATGGCAATAATATCTCTGTTTATCCGGACTTTTCTGCTGAAGTTCAACGCCAGCGGATCTCCTTCTCAGCGGTGAAGTCTAGATTGCGCACGGAGGGCCTCTCCTAGGCCATGCTTTTCCCTGCCAAATTGCGCATTATCCATGATGGTAGGGCTCATTTCTATACCAATCCCAAAGAGGCCATGAAATGGCTGAACGATCAGTATGATGCAGCACATAGAAGCAGAGGTGACTGAGGGCACTCTTAACCTGCAAGGAAAGATCTACATCCTGCTATGCAAGCTACAGCGTCAACAGTCTGCATGTCTCTCCATTGTAATGTTTTTTGGGGGGGTTTTTTTTGTTTCTTCCCCCCTCCCCCCTTTTTTTTCCTTCTCTTTGTTCCTGATCTCCTACTTTACAATCCAACCTACATTGCTATGATTTACATCTTATGGTAATTTGCGTACCGGAACAATCATACCAGAACAATCATCCGATCAAAAAAGGGAGAGGAAGAAAGAGGAAAAGAGAAGAAAAGAATTTTTCAGCTCACCTATCCTTCAACAGGACATGTCTACTAGAGAGGAAGGAAAAAAGTTTTTTTTTCTCTTCCCTCTCTCCTCGGTCAACAGTTGGGAGCCTCACCGGACCCCACGTTACCCCCCCTACCAGCTTGTGGCGAGGCCACGGTACAGGTTTTTTTTGACTTCCGCAGTTGCTAGTTAGGAAGGACTTCTAGTTTAGGGATCCAAAGCTTGCTATGTTTGGGATGGCTGAGCGGGGTGGGGGGCACCAAGGTTTAAAGAAAAAGGTGGTTGGGGTTTTTTTTCATGTTTTTTGTTTTTTGTTTTTTCCTTCCTTTCTTACTTTTTATGTCCTTTCTAACACACCTATACCATCTGATAATGGAAAGTCATCAAAGGCATATCGGGTCATTGCATATAGGGGTTTATTAATACCTTTGTGGTCAGTTATATGTCCAATGTTTTTTTCTAAGGCAAAGCAGGGAAAATTTTCCTGGTCCATGTTACCTTATCGGCAGACCCTTGCACTTTTTTGTCATGTGCTTGTGTGTGCTTCAGGTGGCACGGCCTACCTACTCATATTAATACCAATACAGAGGTTTCCTTATGCATCTTTATTACTTCATGTTTTATTATGGCACAACCCCTTAGGATAGTCTCCTGGAACACTAGAGGCCTGAATGCACCTCAGAAGAGATCCTTGGTTTTTTCTGTGTTAAAAAAACATCGTCCTCACATTATTTGCCTCCAGGAGACTCACCTGACAGGTTCTAAGATAAAGGCTCTAAAACGCCCCTGGCTATCTAAGCTATATCATGCCACCCACACTAACTACTCAAGAGGTGTATCTATACTCCTGGCTAAATCCCTTCCAGCTGAGTTGATTAGCGTTAAAACAGACCCAGAGGGGAGGTATATTGTTCTTATATTACGAATTTCTACTATAATCTTTACATTGGTGAACATCTATGTTCCCCCTCCATTCTCAGTAGACGTACTCTCTAAATTATCCCTGCAATTACTGAATAGGCCTTCGGGCCCTCTACTTTATATAGGGGATTTTAATGCAGTCCTGGACCCAACGGTGGATCACCTGGGTGGGGGAGGCAGATCTTTTCCCTCATTTGTAGACTGGGCTCAGGTTCATGGTCTGACCGAGGTGTGGCGATGGAAACATCCGGATGAACGCCAATTTTCCTGCCATTCGGATTCTTTCCATACTATGTCTAGGCTGGATATGGCTTTTGCGTCGACGGAGACCCTTCCGGTTGTCTCCGCCGTCTCATACCTGCCCAGGGGGGTTTCCGATCATGCCCCCTTGTCTGTGTCCCTCCTCATCCTTCCAGGTTCGGGACCTGCCTTGTGGCGCCTGAACTCATACTGGCTGGAAGACGAGATAGTACAGGGTGAGTGCAGGACGAGTATTTCTAACTACTGGAAGCAAAACTTACATACAGTAGACCCCCCTACGGAATGGGATGCATTTAAGTCTACGTTAAGGGGTACCTTTATGTCTATTACAGGAATTTTACGTAAAAATAATAAGATGCGCACTGAGGAATTAGAAAATGCTATGATAAGTGCAGAATCTGCTTATGCCTCTAACCCTGTCTCTGACACTAGGGAGACATGGTTACAATGCCGTAGGGAATATGAAATTCGTTTGCTAGATCTCACACAAAAACGCATGTTGTATGTTTCACAAAAGTCGTTTGAATACGGTAATAAAGCAGGACGTCTCTTGGCATATTTGACTAAACCTGACCATACCCCCATTTCTATACCACGAATCCTGACTACTCAAGGTACGATCGGTGACAACCCAAGAGACATCCTAGACTCCTTTCTAAACTTTTACAGAAAATTGTACACTTCCAGGGTTGACTATGATGATTCCCAGTTGTCTGACTATCTGGCTGACATATCCCTTCCCTCCCTGTCAGATGAGGGACGGGACATGTTGGAGGAGCCTATCACGGTAGAGGAGATTACAGCAGCGATCTCCCAAATGCCTGCACATAAAACCCCTGGACCTGATGGTTTCCCGACTGAATGGTATGCTAAGTTCAAGGACCTCCTATCCCCCTTCCTTCTCCGAACCTATAACAAAGCCCTAGAGGCTGGGATCCTTCCTCCATCAATGAGGGAGGCTTTGATAGTTCTTCTATTGAAGCCCCGAAAGGACCCACTTCACTGTGAATCTTATCGTCCAATTTCGCTTATAAACGTGGACGTTAAGATTCTGGCCAAAATATTAGCAAATCGTTTTGATACTGTAGTCACATCCTTGGTTAATAGCGACCAGGGTGGATTTATCCCTGGAAGGTCTACCAGAATGAACATACGCAGACTGTTCCATAACCTGCAATATCCACATGACTGCCCTCCTACACGTGTCATAGTGTCCTTAGACACCTGTAAAGCATTCGACAGTGTGGAATGGCCGTACCTTTTTCGGGTGTTGCAGAAGTATGGTTTTGGTCCCCGAGTGATAAAATGGATAAAACTTCTGTACACCTCCCCAACGGCTAGGATAAGGGTTAATTCATTTATTACTGATTCCTTCCCAATTACTAGGGGCACTCGACAGGGGTGCCCATTGTCACCCCTGTTGTTTGCCCTGGCTATGGAGCCGCTTGCAGTTCGCATTCGCTCCTCCCCTATAATTAAAGGCCTCCCAATTGCAAATATAGAGGAGCGTATTTCTCTTTACGCAGATGATACACTGGTGTACCTGGCAGATGCTGATGAGTCTCTGGGGGCGTTGCTGGAAGAGGTCAACACCTTTGGGGACTACTCTGGATTCAGAGTTAACTGGGATAAGTCCAGCCTTTTCCCTTTGGATGTGAATGACCCCCCTCAGGTGCACCCGGACTCTAAGCTTCAGGTGGTGTCTTCTTTTAGATATCTTGGGGTGTTGGTTCAGGCTCCCTTATCTCTATATGCTGCTAATAATCTTGACCCTTTGCTGACCCGCCTCCAGGAACAAACTAAACAATGGATGGATTTGCCGTTAGACCTCATGGGGAGGGCCAATATACTTAAAATGATTTATTTACCTAGACTGCTCTATATCCTCTCTAACTCCCCATGTAAAATACCCAAAGCTACTTTCAAACGCATAGATGTGATGTGTACTTCTTTCCTGTGGAGGGGCGGATCTCCCAAAGTGGCACTGGAGACCTTGAGATTACCAGCCCATCTGGCAGGTCTGGCATTTCCTAACTTTTTCCTTTACTACATGGCATCTCAACTGGTGCATATACATGACTGGATGAACCCGGATCCAGCAAATCCCTGTACAGCCACAGAGGGGGCTATCGCATCCTCCCATGAAACCTTACATAACATAATATATAGAGGCCAGGTCCCAAACCGCCCTGGAACCTCTCTGCTCTCAGTCTCCCTTTCACTGTTTAAATACATTACCACAAAAATTTCGAAATATTCTTGGTTGAAATCCCCTAATAACCCCTTGTGGTTTAATCCCAATCTACAAGAATTATACTCTTTTCCAGATGCCAATCGTTGGTATTCAAAGGGAGTTAAATATCTATGTCACTTATATACTACCCAGGGCTTTAAAACTTTCTCTCAGTTGAGTACAGACTTTGATCTACCAAAATCTTATCTATTTTATTATTATCAACTTAGACATGCCATACATACTCAATTTGACACCCTAAATGATATCACTGATCTGCCTCCACTGGAAAAACTACTTAGGCAACCAGAACCCTCTAAATTAGTTTCCACCTACTACGCAGCCTTAGTGACGGATTCTAACCCTAGGTTTCACAGAGCACAGGAGAAGTGGGAGACACTGGATATTGATATGGTAAAAGACGACTGGACAGAATTTAGTGACACATATAAAACCTCTGTCATTTCCTCCCGAGACCGTATCATACAAGTAAAAATTTTTCATCAAACCCACCTCACTCCGGCCAGACTGCATAAAATGGGTCTCTTGCCATCAGCTGTCTGTTTCCGAGGCTGCGGCCAGGAGGCAGATTTTTTACACTGCTTCTGGTCGTGCCCGATAGTTAGTGACTTCTGGAAAGAAGTGGGTACCTTTATTTCGACTGTGTTGGGCCTTCCTAATATAATTCACCCTAAGAACTGCTTGTTGGGAGTATTTGGAGATTTACATACACCATCACATGCCAAGAGACTGCTCCGTATTCTTTATTTTTATGTTAAAAAATCTATTCTACTGTCCTGGAAAGGTGCACAGACCTCCTTGAAGTCCCTCTGGTTAAAACTTATCAATGACTCTATTCCATTATACAAATTAACCTTTGAAATTCGTAAAAGAAATAAAACCTTTTATAAAATTTGGGGGAAATGGTTGGCTAGTCCACTAACTCTTTCCAAAAATTGAATACAATTGATCATTGATGGGCCGTGCCGCAGGGACCCCCAATACCAGATCCATTAATATGGTTATGATGTGTAAAAATGCATATATCTGACTGTTGTGATTACCAATTTCTCAACTCTTTTGAAACAAAGTGACATGTTTACAATGACTTGTGTGATCCACCTACTAACAGAATATCGCTTGTGCATACTGAATGGATCAGATATCCATGTGTGTTTTGTTTTTGTTTTTATTTTATTTTATTTGTGACTGTTTTGTGTCTGTTGGTTTGTGTTGAACCTAAAACCAATAAAAATATCTTTAAAAAAAAAAAAAAAAAAGATTTCCAGCTCACTTCATTCCTGCCTTCGCTTTGGTCACATCACAAGAAACCATCTATTGCGTTCCTGTTTAAAGACTGGCTTTGCTGACATCCCTTCTGGCTCCTTATCCTGTTCCTCTACTTGGATCCCTGACTTCTGACCTGGCTGATTAACCGATCTGGTTACTGAACTCTGGCTTGGCTGATTACCCGATCTGGTCACTGAACTCTGGCTTGGCTGACTACCCGATCCGGTTACTGGACTCTGGCTATGCTTTGACTATGCTTACTCTATTTTCCTTTTTATTTTTATTAATAAACAGGTATGATTTTACTGTACTTCTGTCTCAGTCTGGATACATGGTTTCTGACAGTAGTCGCACGGCTTACCTGGAATCCCCCACTGTGGCTGCTCCAGTACAACCTGAGTTGCAGGCTGTCCCTGATGCTGCACCCGCTTTGAGTATTACCTCTATAAGAGGTATGTCTGGTTCCGCCCCGCTTCCCCAGCGATTTGGGGGCGATCCAGTTCAATGCAGACGGTTTCTCAACCAAGTTGATATATAGTTTTAGATGCTGCCCCAGGCGTTTCCCACGGACAGAAGCAAAGTAGGGTTTGTGATATCTTTGCTTTCTGAGAGAGCCTTGGCCTGGGCTAACCCTCTATGGGAGACGCAAATCCCTGTTGTCTTCAGTTACCCGGAGTTTGTGGACTCCTTTAAAAGGGTATTTGACGTTCCCGCACGCTCCGCTTCTGCTGCCAAGTGCCTCATGTCTATCAAACAGAGTACTAGAACTGTTGCCGACTAGGCCATTGAGTTCCGTACTATGGCAGCAGAGGTTGCTTGGAACAATGAGGCCCTCATGGCTGCTTTTTCTCATGGTCTCTCGAATTCCATCAAGGATGAGATAGCAGCCCGAGATCTACCCACTGAGCTGGAGAGCTTGATCTCGTTTGCCATCCTCATTGACTCCAGACTCAGAGAAAGACTTTCTTTTAAGGAGCGCTTGCAGAAGCTTCCTGTTAGTTTTTGCCTCCGAGCTTTGCAGTCCCACCCATGCCTCCCTCACCTCCCATGCCTCCAGTGAAGATGAACCCATGCACTTGGGCTTTACGCATCTCTCTGCGGATGAGAGAGCCTTTAGGAGGAGGGATTGTGCCTTTATTGTGGCCAGGCAGGTCACTTTTTGAAGTCTTGTCCTACCCGTCCTGGGAACATCTGAACCTTGAGGTCCTGTCATGGACAGACCTTAGGTGGTGTTGTGTCATCCCCAATTATCCAGAAGGATAAGCCCCTGGTTTCGGTCACCCTTTCTTGAGCTAAGTCATCTATCGAGATACAGGCTCTAATCGACTCTGGGGCTGCAGGCCTGTTCATTGATGCTGCCTTTGTATCAAATCATTCCTCTGCAGCTGCAAGACACTCCACTTGCCATTAAGGCTCTTGACGGGAGACCTCTACAGCCTGCCCATGTGACTCATGAGACAGTTCCATTGTCCATGGCCGTAAGGGCTCTTCACCATGAGATAATCCAATTCCAAGTGATTTCCTCTCCTAAGTTTCTGCTGGTTATTAGTTATCCTTGGTTACAGAGGCACAACCCCTCTGTTGAATGGCTCCATGCTGAGGTTCTCTCCTGGTCACCACAATGCAGTGAAACATGCTTCTGGAAGGTAGCCAAGGTCCTGTGTACCTCTTCACTCTCCTCCCTGCCAGAGGGGTACTGTGATTTTAGCGATGTCTTTGACAAAGGTCAAGCCGGTAGTTTGCCCCCACACCGGCCGTATGATTGCGCAATTGACCTTCAACCTGGTGCCACTCCCCCTCGTGGCCGGGTTTACCCTTTGTCGGTCTTGGAGGATAAAGCCATGGAGGAGTATGTTGCAGATGCACTTTCTCGGGTTTCATCTGCAAATCCTCATCTCCTGCTGGTGCTGGTTTCTTCTTTGTGAAGAAGAGGAGCGGTGAACTGAGACCTTGTATTGATTATAGGGGTCTCAATCGTTTCAAGATTAAGAATGCCTACACGATCCCATTGATTACAGAGTTATTTGACCCCCTCAAGGGAGCAATGGTTTTCACTAAGCTTGGTCTGAGAGGGGCTTACAATCTCGTGAGGATTAAGGAGGGCGATGAGTGGAAAACTGCGTTTAATACCAGAACAGGCCATTATGAGTATCTCGTAATGCCTTTTGGCCTTTGTAACGCCCCGGCAGTTTCCCAGGAATTTATTAACGCTGTCCTCCGAGATTTGTTGCAGTTATGTGTGGTGGTTTATCTCGATAATATCCTCATATTTTTCAAGTCCCTGGAGAGCCACCACACAGATATCTGTCATGTGCTTCAGAAATTAGGAGAGAACAATCTCTATTGTAAACTGGAGAAGTGTGAGTTCCATCGGGAACAGGTTAAATTCCTGGACTATGTCATTTCCACTGCTGGTTTTTCAATGGACCCAAAGAAACTTCCGGCAGTCCTACAGTGGCCTCGACCTGTGGGGTTACGTTCCTGGGTTTTGCCAACTATTATCGGATGTTTATTCGGAACTTCTTGTCTCTGGTCAAGCCCCTGACCGATATGACCAGAAAGAACGGTAACCCACAGAGTTGGTCTCCAGAGTCCATTAAGGCCTTTGAAAGTCTCAAGGCTGCCTTTGTTTCTGCTCCTGTGTTGGCACATCCTGATCCTACGTTACCTTTTATCCTTGAGGTTTATGCTTCTGAGACTGGTGTTGGCGCCCTTCTGTCTCAATGTCCTACCTCTGAGAGTGCTATGCATCCTTGTGGCTATGTCAGGTCACCTGAGACCAGGTGACAGATGCACTCCGTAGGAGTCGGAAGTGCACCGCTAAGATAGTGGACCCTAGGACTGACTTCTGCTGATAGTACCCAGGGAGGTTCAGGAAGCAGGTCTACTGGATCACTAACACAGATCCCAGTGGGAGCTAGAGCATAGATTCCCCAGGGCGCGGATTCTAAGAGCCAGCAGGTGTTCACCAGAGCCTCTAGTGGTGAGGATGGACTGCGCTGCAGTCTGGCTTCAGGTGGTGGCCCCTAGGGTCTCACAGCTCACACTAACAGTAGACTACAGGAGAAGGAAGCAGCAGGCTGGAACAACAAGGATAATAAAGGGATAAGGCAGAAGTCAGGGCGACTAGCAGACAGGAACAACAGAGTACACGCCAAAGGTTCAGGGTTACAGGCAAAGAGGGATAGTCGGGGACACGCCAAAAGGTAAGGGTTACAAGCAGACAGGAATAGTCGAGAACATGCCAAGGTCGGTAATAGAGACAAACGAAGAGCACATGGCAAGCAGGAAACAGGAAGCCAAACACACAATGAATACACAATGGTTAATCAGCACCGCTGGCTTGCAGTGCACAGGTTAATATAGGGTTCCCTGATAGGGCCTGGGGTGGAGCCATGCTTAGAGGAGAGGTTATAAAAACAGCCAGGTGAGAGTGGCTGGCCTCTTAGTCTAAACACATGAGGAGAGGTAAGCAGACAGAGAAAGATTACTGCATAACCGTGACAGACTACTTTTCCAAGAAATTGTCACCTGCTGAGTACAATTACGAGATTGGTGACAGAGAGCTGTTGGAAATCATTTTATTGTGGTTGACCAGTTCTCAAAGATGTGTCATTGTATTCCACTTAAGAAGTTGCCCACTTCTAAGGAACTGGCTTCCATTTTTGCTTGGGAGATTTTCGCTTACATGGGCTACCCAAGGTGATTTTCTTGGACAGGGGTAGTCAGTTTGTGTCCCGGAGTTCTGCCGAGAAAGTTCCGCTCGGCGGATTAGTTCCCCCCTCTACTGCGCATGCGCAGTAGAATCCGGCGGAAATAGCCGAAGCGGAACAGCTGAAAATCTGTACACGGCGCCTGTAAGAGGGCCCCTCACGGGCTCGCTTCGCTCGCCACGCTTCGGGCACGGCCTCGCTGCGCTCGGCACTTTTAGATTCCCCCTCTAGGTCCACTTGGATAGAGGGGAAGGAACCTGGACCCAGAGCGCAGGCACCGTGTACAGCTGATTGAAGCGTTTGAGCTTCGGCTATCTCCGGCGGCCGACAGTAGTACGTACTGCGCAGGCGCTGCGCCTGCGCAGTACAGGGGGGGAACCTATCCGCCGAAGGAACTTATTCGGCAAGACACCGGTTCTGGCGAGCCTTTTATGCACAGCTGGGAATTCAGCTTGCTTTCTCCTCTGCGTATCACCCGCAGTCTAATGGGGTCGCAGAACGAGCCAATCAGTCCTTGAAGCAATTTACTACGTTGCTATATTTCTGACCATCACAACAACTGGTCAGACCTATTACCATGGGCAGAGTTTGCTCACAACAGTGACTTGAATTCTGCAGATTGGAGAGTTGGTCAGTCCTTCTAAAAAAGTCCAAGGGGGGATGTGGGTTCATGAGGTAATGTGCAAAGACGAGGGGGTGTCATTGGTGTTACGGAGATCCAAGACAGATCAGGTGAAGGGAGAAGTTTGTAGGCAGCTGTGGTGCAGGGCAGCCTAGTTGGCTGCAAGAGATTATGGGTTAGCAAGTGTAAATTCTCACTTTCAATGTCTCTTTTATATTTTTACGTTTACATATGTTCAGAGCTGTTTGGCCTCTATAATTGTCTCCAGCAACATTTTTGAGAAGCCTGGTGTCCTGATAAGACAATCAAATCTCGAGAGATTTGGTCAGTCATTTTTGGGTGGATACTTTATATAAGAAAGCCCAGCCACGTTTTAGTTGAGTTCACGTGTGTGTATAGGGACAGAAACCCCTGCTTGTCAGCAAGAGTTAGGAGAAGATAGGGAGAGTGTTCCTGCCTGTGAGGGATAGCTCAGGGTTCCTACGGAGTCCTGTATCAACAATCCTGGTCGGATGAAAGACTCCCCATTGCTGAAGGAATACTGCTGTTACCGGGTAATGTGTGTGAATATCAGCCTCTACAGATACACATTGTGTGCTTGGGTTTATACTGTGTCAGTCAGTGGAAAGTGCCTATAGTGCTGATGAATACAACTACCGCTTACATCAGAATTTACTATGCTGTGTATCTTCATGGTTGGAGTGAAACTACGTGCATTACTGCTGTAAATACTCTCTCTACTACCGTCTCTCCGGTAATAAACGTTGCCTGGTTTATAAAGTCAGTACGGGTGATTCCCACTGTGAAGCCGCTACACCCTACACCCGCTTACATTTTGGCGTAGTCAGCAGGATGTCTGAACCATCATCCTCAAGTGGGGGAATGGCTAGAGGGTCAATCATGCACCATATGGAGCGGCTTTGGCCCTGATTCCGAAATTTAATGGCACAAATATTCCACTCAGAGACTGGTTGGAGAGATTGGACAGTTCGGTCCGCTTGTTCGAAATACCCACAGCACACTTTTGCAGATTTGGCAGTTAATGCGCTAGAAGGAGAAGCCCGCTGTAATGGTTCTGCCAGAGAAAAAAAGGGATAGCAGAACAGCTATTGTGGGCCGCCTAGAAAGCCTGTATGGCGAGAGTACCTCCATAGCCAAACTCCGTAAGAGTTTCTATTATCGGGAGCAGCACGACCGAGAGACTATACCTCAATTTGCAGTGGCATTACAGGAAATCTGGTGCCAGTTAGAGGAGAAAATGGCCCCCGCCAGAACTGGGGTCCCTAATCCCAATCAGCTTATCCAGGACCAGTTCCTTGCTGGTGTATGGTCCTCTTCATTAAAGAGAGCCTTAAGGGATCGAGTGAGGGTGATGGTACGGTTAAATTCGCTGCTATCCTACAAGAGGCCATTGAGAGGGAACAGGAAGAGCCAGACCATGAACGGGTTGGTGCCAGAAGCCAGGTTGCCCTCATTAATGGAGCCAGGTGGCCAGTGGAGCGGGAGGAAGCGACTGCCCCATGCTCTGCCACTGCCTCGAATGCGGGGATGCCCTCGATGGAAAAGGTCATACGAGACCTAGTTGATATGGTCGCCTCCCTCAGGCAAGAGGTGGCAGCTCTGCGGAGCGGGTCTAAACAACCCCAGGCGGCGATCAACCCCCTCCGGAGGGACCCTGATATTGACAGAAAATGCTGGCAGTGTGGACGGCTAGTCCACGTCGCAAGGAATTGTGCGAGATGGGGAGCCCAGAATGTACCAAAACCATCCTTTAAACTAGAGATTCCTGTGGCGGAGGCGCGACCAATGGGAAATAGTCGTTCACTGCCTGAACGTGATCCTACAATGATTTCTGGGTGCCCAGTGGCGACAGTGATGTTCAACAGACAGCCGGCCAGATGTCTGGTGGACACTGGATCAGAAGTCACCACTATGGCCTATTCGTTCTACCAGCAACATTTTGGGCCAACCCCAACTGTAGACCCCTCCTGGTTGAGGCTGAAAGCTGCTAACAACCTACCAATTCCAGTAGTAGGGGTCACTTGGACGTCCATGAAAGTTTATGAGCAAACCCTCCCTAGGGTCGGGTTCGTGGTGACCCGAAAGTCCTCCTTCTCAGAAATCCCAGTGGTGTTGGGTATGAACGCCCTAAAAGAACTGGACTTAACTCGCCTTTTGCGGGAGGCGTCAACGCAAGTATCCTGGCAGTCAGAACCACAACTGCAGAATCTAATCAGCGCTTGTCGGACTGTTCAGACGAGGAGTCATAAACACACAGAGAAGGTGGGGATCATCCGTCTCCCTGTCCATCAACGGGTTATTATACCCCCACATCAAGAGTTGGTGTACCCCCTTCCTGTGGTAGCTAGAAGACACGTAAGAGGGGCCACTGTGATGGTCGAACCACAACGCAACCTGGAAACCAAAGGTGAATGGTTGGTAGCTAGAACTTTGTCTGTTGTCCAGCAGGGACAAGTGTTGATGCAACTGGTTAACTTGGGGTCCACCCCGAAACAAGTGCCCATGGACGTGGCCATTGCAGATTTGTATACAGTACCCAAAAGCTGCATTGCAGATGGCTCTACCTGATTCAGCAGAGACCCGAAATTGTTAAAGCGGAGTTCCACCCTAAAGTGGAACTTCCGCTTGTCGGATTCCTCCCCCCCTCCGGTGCCTCAATTGGCACCTTTCAGGGGGAGGGGGGTGCAGATACCTGTATAATACAGGTATCTGCACCCACTTCTGGGAATAGCTAGCCGCAAATGTCCGTCCCCCCGTTGTATTGTGGGAAACACACAGTTCCCACAACACAATGGGGACCAGTGTAGACGCGCAGCGCGACTCGCGCATGCGCAGTAGGGAACCCGGCAGTGAAGCCGCAATGCTTCACTTCCTAAATTCCCTGACCGAGGATGGCGGTGGGGGCAGCCGAGAGACGAGCAATCGATCGGCTTCGGCTGCCGACATCGCTGGACCCTGGGACAGGTAAGTGTCCATTTATTAAAAGTCAGCAGCTGCAGTATTTGTAGCTGCTAGCTTTTAATATTTTTTGTTTAAGGTGGAGCTCCTCTTTAATGCAACTGGCACTTCCGGTGCAGGAGATGACCCCGGAACAAAGCAACAAGCTCCAGCAGCTAGTTCACAGACATTTGATGGCATTCTCTCAAGACCCTGAAGGCTACGGCTGTACTACTGCTTTGGATCATTCTATCCACACTGCAAGTAGTTATACTATGTGTAGGCACCTGCACAGTTTAGGAGATATTTACAATATATGCTTGCACTGACGTCATTGGCGCATGCGCGATCGTGCGCAGAAGTGACGTCACGCAATTTCGGCCAGTCACAGAGCTGGAGTCCGCAGCCCCGGAAGGAAGAGGGCTGAAGATGGACACTTCCAGCCAATGGGGACAGCGGTGACATCGCAGGCTTTGTTTTCAGGTAAGTGATACATAATGGGCTACTATGCGATGCCTCATTATGCTTTACCTTTGCAGGGAAATGAAGAGGAAGAAAAACCCATCAGGGTTTGCTTCCTCTTTAACCATGCTCCTTCAAGCCACCTCAATATTCAGCACATTTTCATTTCACCAGTGTGCTCCACATGTCTTTTCCAACCCTAGTTGTCCCTCATTCTAAAGTTCAAAAGTTGGGAGGTATGCCACTGTACAAGCTTGTTTAGCTAATTTGAATGTTTACATTCTATACCAGCTAATGTAATTGTGTATCTGTGGTGGACATCTCCTTGTGCTGTGTGTGGGAAGCTGAGGAATGGCAGCCTGCTATGCTAAGATTTGTAGTGCCATAGAGAGACCCTCCCCTCACTCCCTCTCTTGCTTGCTTTCTCTTTCTTTCTCCTCTCCTTCCCCCCTCTCTGTCTTTTCTTCCCCCCTCTCTCTCTCTCCACCGCCTCTACCCTCTCTCTCTCCACCCCGCCCTTTCTCTCTCCCCCCCTCTGCCCCCCCCCTCTTCCCCCCCTCTCTCTCTGTCCCCCCCTCTATCTCTCTCTCCCCCTCCCCCCTCTCCCCTCCTCTCTCTCTATCTTTCTTGTTCTCTCTCTCTTTCCCTCTGTCTCTCCCCCTCTACTCAATATGTTACATAGTCCTAAAGTGTTCGTTCTCTCTTTCCCTGTCTCTTTCTCATTATCTCTCTCTCCCCCTCTCCCCATCTTTCTCTCCCTGTTTCCCCTCTCTCCCCTCCTCTCTCTCTCTCCCCCTTTCTCTCCCCCCCTCTCCCCCACTCTCCCTTTCTCTCCCCCTCTCTCTCTCTTTCTCCCCATCTCCTTCTCTCCATCCTCTCTCTCCCTCCTCTCCCTGTCTCTTTCTCCCTCCCTCTCCCCCCCCCTCTCTCTCTCCCCCTCTCTTTCCTTATCTCTCTCCCCCTAAACTCAGCACTCTGTTACAGTTACATTCACATACAGTTACATACAGAGGCCCAACATGCAAGGAGCACCATCAGGCATTCTAGTGACATACAGTAATTTACACATATAATTTCTGGACTACCTCTTACACTTTTGAAGGTCCTGGAGCACCGGGACAATGGAAACGCCCAAAAAATCACCCCATTTTGGAAAACACCCTAATGTATATTCTATGAGGCATAATGAGTCTTTTGAACATGTAATTTTTTTCCACACTTTTTTGGAAAATGTGTAAAGAAAATGAAAACGCTTTTTTTTTTTTTACATAAAATTGTCCATTTATAAGTGTAGCGGTGTAAATGCCACTAGTAACAAACATCCACCAATTCACCCTGCTGCCAGACTCCCATACATCACTTGCAGACACAATGAACAATCTTTTGCTGGTTTTGTTTTGTTTATTGGGGGATACAACTTGGTTGGGGAAAAGGGTATATGGGATGCCCATAGAATAGTTAACTTCTGCCATCATATTTAAAGGTTTTAAAAGTTAGTAAATATTTGAGCCTGAAGAAAAGATATGCATATTTGGTAGCTATGATCTTCCTTCTGTATTTCCTTCTGCATCACCATGCAGACTATTGCTCCTCCTCTGCTTACCTCCTGCAGACTATTGCTTCCAGGCATTCCCCACCCATGACCGTGTAAGGGTGAGGACATCACTCTTGACCATGTAAAGGGTGATGTTCCTAGAGATCCTTTCCTCCCGCACAAACTTCATGAAATTGAAGCAATATGTCACATCTTCTTCTGTATGTTAGAAGGACCCACTCTGACTAGTTCCTCTGACTGGCTCTGGTCGGTCGGTGCTACTGGGCCAGGGGCCTGCAGTACCTCTCCCCGGAGGCCCAGTAGTTTAGAAGCACATGCTGGGATATGGACTACTGTTCCCAGCTAGCCCAGCTTGCAAATCCTGTGGCCTCAGGCCACATGAATTTGACATATCCCCCCACAGTCTCTCCTTTTTTGATCCAGGACTCCTCATCATTGACCGTGTAATGAAGAAGACTTTACTAATGACCGTGTAGAAGCAAAGTTCCCTCACAGACTTCCTGGCACATCCAGCCCTCCACTGTGGTACACTCACGACTAGGGATGAGCTTCGAGTTCGAGTCAAACTCATGTTCGACTCGAACATTGGCTGTTCGCAAGTTCGCCGAACAATTTGGAGTGTTCGCTGCAAATTCGAATGCCGCGGAACACCCTTTAAAAGTCTATGGGAGAAATCAAAAGTGCTAATTTTAAAGGCTAATATGCAAGTTATTGTCATAAAAAGTGTTTGGGGACCTGGGTCCTGCCCCAGGGGACATGGATCAATGCAAAAAAAAGTTTTAAAAACGGCCGTTTTTTCAGGAGCAGTGATTTTAATAATGCTTAAAGTCAAACAATAAAAGTGTAATATCCCTTTATATTTCGTACCTGGGGGGTGTCAATAGTATGCCTGTAAATGGGCGCATGTTTCCTGTGTTTAGAACAGTCTGACAGCAAAATTACATTTTGAAGGAAAAAACTCATTTAAAACTACCCGCGGCTATTGCATTGCCGACAATACACATAGAAGTTCATTGATAAAAACGGCATGGGAATTCCCCAAAGGGGAACCCCGAACCAAAAAAAAAAAAAAAAAATGACGTGGGGTTCCCCCTAAATTCCATACCAGACCCTTCAGGTCTAGTATGGATTTTAAGGGGAACCACGCGCAAAAAACCCCCAAAAAACGGCGTGGGGTCCCCCCAAAAATCCATACCAGACTCTTATCCGAGCACGCAACCTGGCAGGCCGCAGGAAAAGAGGGGGGACGAGAGTGCGCCCCCCCCTCCTGAACCGTACCAGGCCACATGCCCTCAACATTGGGAGGGTGCTTTGGGGTAGCCCCCCAAAACACCTTGTCCCCATGTTGATGAGGACAAGGGCCTCATCCCCACAACCCTGGCCGGTGGTTGTGGGGGTCTGCGGGCGGGGGGCTTATCGGAATCTGGAAGCCCCCTTTAACAAGGGGACCCCCAGATCCCGCCCCCCCCTGTGTGAGGTGGTAAGGGGGAACTTACCCCTACCGTTTCACTAAAAAACTGTCAAAAATGTTAAAAATGACAAGAGACAGTTTTTGACAATTCCTTTATTTAAATGCTTCTTCTTTCTTCTATCTTCCTTCATCTTCTGGTTCTTCTGGCTCTTCTGGTTCTTCCTCCAGCGTTCTCGTCCAGCATCTCCTCCGCGGCGTCTTCTATCTTCTTCTCCTCGGGCCGCTCCGCACCCATGGCATGGGGGGGAGGCTCCCGCTCTTCTCTTCTTCTTTTCTTCTCTTCTTCTCTTCTTCATTTTCTTCTCCGGGCCGCTCCGCAACCCATGCTGGCATGGAGGGAGGCTCCCGCTGTGTGACGGCGCTCCTCGTCTGACAGTTCTTAAATAACGGGGGGCGGGGCCACCCGGTGACCCTGCCCCCTCTGACGCACGGGACATGACGGGACTTCCCTGTGGCATTCCCCGTGACGTCACAGGGAAGTCCCGTCAAGGCACCGTGCGTCAGAGGGGGCGGGTCACCGGGTGGCCCCGCCCCCCGTTATTTAAGAACTGTCAGACGAAGAGCGCCGTCACACAGCAGGAGCCTCCCTCCATGCCAGCATGGATTGCGGAGCGGCCCGGAGAAGAAAATGAAGAAGAGAAGAAGAGAAGAAAAGAAGAAGAGAAGAGCGGGAGCCTCCCCCCCATGCAATGGGTGCGGAGCGGCCCGAGGAGAAGAAGATAGAAGACGCTGCGGAGGAGATGCTGGACGAGAACGCCGGAGGAAGAACCAGAAGAACCAGAAGAACCAGAAGATGAAGGAAGATAGAAGAAAGAAGAAGCATTTAAATAAAGGAATTGTCAAAAACTGTCTCTTGTCATTTTTAACATTTTTGACAGTTTTTTAGTGAAATGGTAGGGGTAAGTACCCCCTTACCATTTCACACAGGGGGGGGCCGGGATCTGGGGGTCCCCTTGTTAAAGGGGGCTTCCAGATTCCGATAAGCCCCCCACCCGCAGACCCCCACAACCACCGGCCAGGGTTGTGGGGATGAGG
Organism: Lithobates clamitans; assembly: GCA_037952925.1. Taxonomy (NCBI): domain Eukaryota; kingdom Metazoa; phylum Chordata; class Amphibia; order Anura; family Ranidae; genus Lithobates; species Lithobates clamitans. The sequence continues at coordinate 2,167,570 of JBBGZY010001145.1, forward strand.
CCCTTGTCCTCATCAACATGGGGACAAGGTGTTTTGGGGGGCTACCCCAAAGCACCCTCCCAATGTTGAGGGCATGTGGCCTGGTACGGTTCAGGGGGGGGGGCGCACTCTCGTCCCCCCCTCTTTTCCTGCGGCCTGCCAGGTTGCGTGCTCGGATAAGGGTCTGGTATGGATTTTTGGGGGGACCCCACGCCGTTTTTTTTTTTTTTTTTTTTGGCGCGGGGTTCCCCTTAAAATCCATACCAGACCTGAAGGGTCTGGTATGGAATTTAGGGGGAACCCCACGTCATTTTTTTTTAAAATTTTGGCCGGGGTTCCCCTTGATATCCATACCAGACCTGAAGGGCCTGGTATGGAATTTAGGAGGACTCCCACGTCATTTTTTTTTTTTAAATTTAATTTTGGTTCGGGGTTCCCCTTCGGGGAATTCCCATGCCGTTCTTATCAATGAACGTCTATGTGTATTGTCGGCAATGCAATAGCCGCGGGTAGTTTTAAATGAGTTTTTTCCTTCAAAATGTCATTTTGCTGTCAGACTGTTCCAAACACAGGAAACATGCGCCCCTTTACAGGCATACTATAGACACCCCCAGGTACGAAATTTAAAGGGATATTACACTTTTATTGTTTGACTTTAAGCATTATTAAAATCACTGCTCCTGAAAAAACGGCCGTTTTTAAAACTTTTTTTTGCATTGATCCATGTCCCCTGGGGCAGGACCCAGGTCCCCAAACACTTTTTATGACAATAACTTGCATATTAGCCTTTAAAATTAGCACTTTTGATTATTCATGTTCGTGTCCCATAGACTTTAACGATGTTCGCGTGTTCGAACGAACTTTTTTCCTGTTCGCATGTTCTGATGCGAACCGAACAGGGGGGTGTTCGGCTCATCCCTACTCACGACCTTTCTCTACCCTGAATCCTTAATTGAGAACTTGACTGGACCATACGTTCCGACAGCTTCACCTGCCCCCCTGGCTCCAGGAGTTCTTTATCAACGAACGTGTGATGATAAAGACATTGCCAATGACCAAGTATAGACAAAGTTCCCTCACAGTTCTCCCCGGGCCTCCTCCTGCAATCGGTGCACCCCCCCCAAATGGGGGTGCCCTCCTGCTGCTGTCTAAAATTCCATCCTCAACTTCATTCAGCCAACATCTCACCCCAGTGGCATGTTACCTCAGATTATATAGGAGGCCCGCCCCCTGCCAATACCAGTTGGGGATTGGTCAGGGCTCCCACATGAGCTGCCTGCCACTCCAGTTCTAGGCCCTGCCCCTCTTCCAGAACATTCTCCCTGGAAGCAGGGGAAGCGTCTCAGAACCAGAGCACAGGTGGCCACACCCACTGCTACTCTAAGCACTCTCAGCCCCCAGATCAAAACAGACAGGCCTAGCTTGCAGCATAGACCTGTCTAAATTTGCCTGTGCTGACAGTCTCCTAGTAAAATCCTATTACTAGCACCTACCTATTGGTAGAGGGTGCTACATATAATATACTAACACATAGCATGTACATAGCAAAAAATACACCCCAAAATATATTCTGCTACTCCTCCTGAGTATGGTGATACCACATGTGTGAGACTTTTACACAGCCTGGCCACATACAGAGGCCCGGGGAGAGGTACTGCAGGCCCCTGGCCCAGTAGCAGCGAGCAACCAGAGCCAGTCAGAGGAACTATTCAGAGTGGGTCCTTCTAACATACAGAAGAAGATGTGACATATTGCTTCACTAACAATTTCATGATAAGTTTGTGCAGGAGGAAAGGATCTCTAGGAACATCACCCTTACATGGTCAAGAGTGATGTCCTCACCCTTACACGGTCATGGGTGGGGAATGCCTGGAAGCAATATTCTGCAGGTGGTAAGCAGAGGAGGAGCAATAGTCTGCATGGTGATGCAGGAGGAAATGCAGGAGGAAGATCATAGCTACCAAATATGCATTCAGTGGGAACGGAAAGTATTCTCGACCCCCTTAAATTTTTCACTCTTTGTTATATTGCAGCCATTTGCTAAAATCATTTAGGTTCATTTTTTTCCTCATTAATGTACACACAGCACCCCATATTGACAGAAAAACACAGAATTGTTGACATTTTTGCAGATTTATTAAAAAAGAAAAACTGAAATATCACATGGTCCTAAGTATTCAGACCCTTTGCTGTGACACTCATATATTTAACTCAAGTGCTGTCCATTTCTTCTGATCATCCTTGAGATGGTTCTACACCTTCATTTGAGTCCAGCTGTGTTTGATTATACTAATTGGACTTGATTAGGAAAGCCACACACCTGTCTATATAAGACCTTACAGCTCACAGTGCACATCAGAGCAAATGAGAGTCATGAGGTCAAAGGAACTGCCTGAAGAGCTCAGAGACAGAATTGTGGCAAGGCACAGATCTGGCCAAGGTTACGAAAATTTTTTTGCTGCACTTAAGGTTCCTAAGAGCACAGTGGCCTCCATAATCCTTAAATGGAAGACGTTTGGGACGACCAGAACCCTTCCTAGAGTTGGCCTTCCGGCCAAACTGAGCTATCGGGGGAGAAGAGCCTTGGTGAGAGAGGTAAAGAAGAACCCAAAGATCACTGTGGCTGAGCTCCAGAGATGCAGTCGGGAGATGGGAGAAAGTTGTAGAAAGTCAACCATCACTGCAGCCCTCCCCCAGTCAGGGCTTTATGGCAGAGTGGCCCGACGGAAGCCTCTCCTCAGTGCAAGACACATGAAAGCCTGCATGGAGTTTGCTAAAAAACACCTGCAGGACTCCAAGATGGCGAGAAATAAGATTCTCTGGTCTGATGAGATGAAGATAGAACTTTTTGGCCTTAATTCTAAGCGGTATGTGTGGAGAAAACCAGACCCTGCTCATCACCTGTCTAATACATTCCCAACAGTGAAGCATGGTGGTGGCAGCATCATGCTGTGGAGGTGTTTTTCAGCTGCAGGGACAGGACGACTGGTTGCAATTGAGGGAAAGATGAATGCGGCCAAGTACAGGGATATCCTGGACGAAAACCTTCTCCAGAGTGTTTAGGACCTCAGACTGGGCCGAAGGTTTACCTTCCAACAAGACAATGACCCTAAGCACACAGCTAAAATAACGAAGGAGTGGCTTCACAACAGCTCCGTGACTGTTCTTGAATGGCCCAGCCAGAGCCTTGACTTAAACCCAATTGAGCATCTCTGGAGAGACCTAAAAATGGCTGTCCACTAACGTTTACCATCCAACCTGACAGAACTGGAGAGGATCTGCAAGGAGGAATAGCAGAGGATACCCAAATCCAGGTGTGAAAAACTGGTTGCATCTTTCCTAAAAAGACTCATGGTTGTATTAGATCAAAAGGGTGCTCTACTAAATACTGAGCAAAGGGTCTGAATACTTAGCACCATGTGATATTTCAGTTTTTCTTTTTTAATAAATCTGCAAAAATGTCAAGAATTCTGTTTTTCTGTCAATATGGGGTGCTGTGTGTACATTAATGTGGAAAAAAATGAACTTAAATGATTTTACAAATGGCTACAATATAACAAAAGAGTGAAAAATGTAAGGGGTCTGAATACTTTCTGTCCCCACTGTATCTTTTCTTCAGGCTCAAATATTTACTAACTTTTAAAACCTTTAAATATGAAGGCAGAAGTTAACTATTCTATGGGCATCCTATATACCCTTTTCCCCAACCTAGTTGTATCCCCCAATAAACAAAACAAAACCAGCAAAAAACTGTTCATTGTCTCTGCAAGTGATGTATGGGAGTTTGGCAGCGGGGTGAATTGGTAGATGTTTGTTACTAGTGGCAACTACACCGCTACACTTATAAATGGACAACTTTGTGTAAAAAAAAAAAAAAATGCGTAAAAAAAATGCATTTTCAGAAAGGTAGAGTGGGGGAGAGAGAGGGGGAGAGAAAGGGGGGGAGAGAAAGATAGAGGAGGGGAGAGAGGGGAAAGAGGGAGAGATAGAGGGGGAGGGGGAGAGAAAGATAGAGGAGGGGAGAGAGGGGAAAGAGGGAGAGATAGAGGGGGAGGGGGAGAGAGAGAATGAGAAAGAGACAGGGAAATAGAACAAAGTCTTTAGGACTATGTAACATATTGATTAGACGGGGGAGAGACAGAGGGAAAGAGAGAGAGAGAACAAGATAGAGAGAGAGGAGGGGGAGGGGGAGAGAGAGATAGAGGGGGGAGAGAGATAGGGCGGGGTGGAGAGAGAGGGTAGAGGTGGTGGAGAGAGAGAGAGGGGGGAAGCAGAGGAGAAAGAAAGAGAAAGCAAGCAAGAGAGGGAGTGAGGGGAGGGTCTCTCTATGGCACTACAAATCTTAGCATAGCAGGCTGCCATTCCTCAGCTTCCCACGCACAGCACAAGGAGATGTCCACCACAGATACACAATTACATTAGCTGGTATAGAATGTAAACATTCAAATTAGCTAAACAAGCTTGTACAAGGACATACCTCCCAACTTTGGAACTTGAGAATGAGGGACAACTAGGGTTGGAAAAGACATGTGGAGCACACTGGTGAAATGAAAATGTGCTGAATATTGAGGTGGCTTGAAGGAGCATGGTTAAAGAGGAAGCAAACCCTGATGGGTTTTTCTTCCTCTTCATTTCCCTGCAAAGGTAAAGCATAATGAGGCATCGCATAGTAGCCCATTATGTGTCACTTACCCGAAAACAAAGCCTGTGATAAGGTCAGGGATTTAATTTAGAGTTCTCACTTAATATAATGCCTATGTGTAAATCTGTTATGAATGTAACTTTTGGCTGCTGAACTCGATTGAAGCTGCTTTTGTTGCCTTGTAACTGTATTGCCATGGTGTTGGAGCTTGTGCCTGTAGCCCAGGTAACTCCTGTTGTTGTTTACCCTTGTCCTTTGTGGGGGTTGTGCTGATGCTATTGTTTGTATAATTGCCTATAAAAGGCCTTTGAAAGAAGTAAAGGGAGCAGTCCATTATGCTAAGAAACTGATACACGGATTTCTGACTCTGTGTCTTAATTCCTATAAGAAGCAATAATTTGACAAAGCAATATAAACTTAAGCAACTTGTTTAAGAGTTGAACCTAACATTTTGGCGCCCGAAGAACAGGGACTCACCAAGTTGCTACAAGAGGTGGCTGAGCTACGCTGACGGAACGAAAGGACAGGCATTCCGGGAACCACAGATCAAAAACCTGGCCAGGTAAGAAAAAGCTTTATTTTTCTTATATTCTGTGCTCCCCTGATTTGTGCCTATCCGTTCTGTCAGTTACGGTTCTCCTGGTTTTAAAACACCAGCCTCTGTAGTGGTGAGTCTAGAATTACTGCATATTTTGGTTTATATTGCTGGGATTATTTGTTTATTTGTTGTCTGTCTTGTTGAGAAAGTGAATGAGCCTTGTCAAGGATGGTATGAGTTAGAAGGGGATTGCCGAACTAAGCAACGGAATGCGCCCTTACCTCGCAAGAGGACTTTGGGGGTCTGACGCTTATGCTTAACCTCACATCTAACTCATAAACCATAGACGGGTTGAGAGTATAAGCCCTGCCTGCTCCATAAAGCAGGGATAAGAGTGCATGAGAGGGATCCCAGATACGGGGAGGGAATAAGATCTCCATAAAGTCCGGAGATCTAGTCGGATACCTGGCCACTTAAAGGAATGCTTGTATATGTTGTAGCCGCATTTTTGTATATGTTGTAGCCGCATTCTGGTTTGTTATTGGGCTAGCATATAAAGTAATTATTTATTATTGGGCTGGCATATAAGGTAATTCGGTTTCAGAAATCTCATTCCGGAGAGGTTTTTAGTATTCTAGCACCCTAGGAGGAAGGCAACGAGGAACTAGTGTAACTTAGCTGGTTTGTTATTGGGCTAGCATATAAAGTAATTATTCATTCTTGTATATGTTGTAGCCGCATTATATTGTACACTAAGTGTCCCACACGCTACCTACGTGGCGCACTATACGGTGCCACAGATAATTAAGAACATTTATGGGAAAACCGAAGCACAGGACTTAAAGGATGTCCTTCGTAAATTTAAGGTGAAAGGAGCAGCGGGCTCAGACCCGGATGTATGGAGTGAAATAAAAAGGGACAGACAAGGAGAGGTGTTAGAGAAGCAATGGATGCGTCAGGTTCAATGCTTAATTAAGGTCTCAAATAGAGCGAAAGAAGAGGGGTGGAAATATAATCCAGATTGTGATGGTTGGGATATGAAAGATAGAAGAACAAAAAAATGTCGAGGCTCCCAGCTCAGCCATCCCACCCTCATACACTGACGTAGAACGCAAACCACACAAGATATATCCTGTACTTGAGGGGAGAGGATGGGTTTGTCAGGATTGTGGAGCACAAAACCCAGAATGGGCAGTAGAATGTGTGCATTGTGGGGCACAAAAACCTCATCCAGAAACTGTAGCTCCCGTACGCACTGATACACGCATTGTTCAGGTAAACAATCCAGAATTTGGACAAGCAGCCCATCCAAATGCCCCGCCTACTGTCACTCGTAGAATGCAAATAAGGACTTGGGCACCATGGTCGGCAGACACCCTTATGGCATTAATACAGAGCGCCCCAGACCCGGTAGCAAAGCCAGCTGCTTTCTGTAGATTTGTGACACAGTTAATGAATACACATGAAGCGACCTGGCAGGATGGGGAGGATCTATGCAGACACAAAATGACTCTGACCCTGTTTAACCAATTTATGACAGAAATAGGTCCACACAGACCTGCAGGACAAGTTGATGGGGATGGCAACGTGGAGGCAGGACATGTCAGACATATAGACTCAAGGGCCCCTTTTATTGCTAGATTATAAGCTTTTTGTCAAGCAAAACAACAGGAGAGGGGGTCCATATCACCCATGAAGCAAATGCCAGGACAGACTGTATCGGAATTTTACTTATCTATGGAAAGTATGATGGCAGATGAGGGATTGGACTTGGCCCTGCCAGTCACAATCCGAGCCTTCAATAGACAATTTATGGAGGGATTAATTCCACAGATAAGTGAGAGACTGAAAGCCTGCACACCAGAGTGGAGGGCAACTAGAGATAGAGGGACGTTGTTACAAAAAGCGCAAGGCATAGAGGCGGACTTAGCAGAAACCAAAGGGAGGAAATCTCATGTTATCAACGCACTCGGGGGTTCCCAAGAGCAAGGTAGAGGTTCCTTTCGCAAACCCCTTACCTGTCACTACTGTAAGAAGATTGGTCACATCAGACGCAACTGTAGGAAAAGAATAAGGGATGAAGGAGAGGAAGGTGTTGATTCTCCAGGTAATCAGAGAAGGAACCAGCCCAGGGACAACAAAAATAGTCATATCAGGCAGCAGGGAGATGGTCCACGAGCATGACTCGCCCCGGTTTTAGAAAAATCCAAAACAACAATGCTTAAGACAAATATAACGGTTGGTAATAAGAAAATCTCTTGTTTAGTCGATACAGGAGCTTCACGCTCGTTACTTTCTGACTCTGAACTACTCCCTGGCCAAAAATCACCTGACACTTTACTAATAACTGGATATGATGGCATTTTAGCCGACGCCCCGCTTACATAACCTCTGAAAGTTAAAGTAGGAAACCACATGTTCCTTTCACGCTTTCTGGTATCCAGAGGAGCCCCCACTAATTTGTTAGGAGCTGACATTTTGCAGAAAATAGGAGCTAACCTTACCTATCACCCAGATGGCACTGTCACCTTAGCTATAGGGGATAATCAAGAACACATGGAGATGTGTAACCTGATACAATACCTAGAGGAGGAATCGGAATTGTCCGGCCCACCTCCTTCAGACTTAGATCAGATTTTGTCGTCCCTTCCAGGAGAACTATGGGAGAAACATCCAGCTGATGTTGGACTTTTGCCCATACCTCCGGTTACCCTACAGCTGATTCCAGGAGCAGTGCTTCCCCAACAAAAGCAGTATCCACTTAGTGCACCCCAAGAGACGGCCATAGAAATGCAGGTCCAATCCTTCTTAAAAAGTGGAGTTCTAAAAGAGGTAAAATCACCGGCAAACACTCCCTTGTACCCAGTTAAAAAGAAATCAGTAGCCGGTAGTCCGGTTAAGTATAGAATGGTCCAAGACCTTAGAGCGGTCAACAAAATACTAGCCCCGATGACACCTTTAGTACCCAATCCACATACATTACTGTCACAAATACCATCAACCAGTATGTACTTTACGGTTATAGATTTAGCGAATGCTTTCTTTTCCGTCCCGCTTGCTGAAGAATGCCAACTTTGGTTCGCATTTTCAATCAAAAATCGGCAACTAACCTGGACACGCCTACCTCAGGGTATGGCGCATTCACCTACCTTGTATTCGCAAGCATTGCAAACGGTGTTGGGAGAATGGGTACCACCAGATTCCTGTGTATTGTTACAATATGTGGATGATTTATTGTTATGCTGCCCTGACAAGGAAACTTGTTTGGCCACCACCCTTAATTTGTTGCGATTTTTGGCAGAAAAAGGTTGCAAGGTTAATAAGAAAAAGTTACAAGTGTGTCAGGAAAAAGTTATCTTTTTGGGACATTGTATATCACAGGGTACGAGACATCTCACTGAGGAGAGGGTTCAAGTGATAAAGGGAATGTTACCCCCACAGAATTTCAAACAATTGCGTATGTTTTTAGGTATCGTGTCATATTGTAGACAGTGGATACCACATGCTAGCGCTTTGATGCAGCCATTATACGATTGTTTGAAAATTGTACCGTATATGCTTACAGAAGTAGCATATGAGTCGTTTATCACTTTGAAAAAGTTGTTGATTTCTGCCCCGGCTATTGGTATACCAGATTACACCAAGATATTTAATCTGTACATTTCTGAGATCACTGGACATGCCACAGGTGTTCTGACACAGGCACATGTAAAACAAAGACCAGTCGCTTACTTTTCTGCGGCGTTAGATCCAGTATCTAGAGGTTCACCGTCCTGTGTACGGGCGGTAGCTGCAGTGTCAATTATCATAGATAAGTCATCAGAGATTGTTCTAGACAATCCAGTTGTAGTGCATACCACACATGACATACATGCAATCTTGTCTCAGGTACAGCCCAAACACATTTCAATGGCTAGGCAATTAAGGTTACAGTGTACTTTACTCTTACCTCCAAATGTCACTTTTCAGCGCTGTACAACCTTAAATTTGGCTACCTTTTTGCCTCTTCAGTCACCAGATTTGGCAAGGGGGAATGATAGTACTAGTAGTACTAGTGAGAGAAGAAATGAGGACACTGACACTCTTTTGTTTAAAGAAGTAGATGAACACGATTGTTTTCAGCTCATGGAACAGGAGACAATGGGATTCCCACATGTTACAGATACACCGATTTTAAATGCTGAGCACACTTTGTACATAGATGGCAGTAGGTTTGCTGATGACAAGGGTAAATATCACACAGGGTATGCTGTAGTAACTGATACACAGGTGATTGAAGCACAGCCCTTACCAGCCCACATGTCAGCACAGGAATTAAAAGCTTTAGAACAAGCCCTAGAATACTTAAAAGGATGAGAAGGGAATATTTACACTGACTCTGCCTACGCTTATGGTGTAGCGCACGATTATGGCCACATATGGAGGGCTAGAGGTTATCTGACAGCAGCAGGTACACCTGTAAAACATGGAGAAGGGATTAAGAGAGTCCTGAACAATCTTCAAAAGGTTAAACGAGTGGCCATCATGAAGATAGCGGCACACACGAGCGCAAAAACAATTGAGGCAAAAGGAAATGCATTTGCAGATTTGACTGCAAAACAGGCAGCTCTAGGGGAAGGAAGCCCTTAGCAGCGGTAGAGGTGAGTATCCCAGAACCAACATGGCAGCAGCTGAGTAAATTACAGGAGCAAGCAGGGGAGAGCGAGAAAGATAAGTGGGTCAGGATGGGAGCAGCACCAGACCTTGACAATGTATGGAGGGAAGGAGGCAAAATATGCCTACCTGCCTCTCTGTACCCAGCAATGGCAGCGGCAGTTCACCTACCCACACACGTCAGTTCCAATTCCATGTATAGGATTGTGAACCAAGGATGGCTCGCCCCTGGATTCAGTAGCACTGCAAGAAACTACTGTGCAGCCTGCCAAATCTGTCTCCTGAATAACCCAGGACAGAAAGTGAAAACCCCATGAAAACACCAGGTCCGGGCCCAATACCCCTTCCAGAGACTGCGGCCCCTTTGAATTTGTCCTCGTGTGTATCGATTTACTCTCAGGTTGGCCCGAAAGTTATCCAGTAAAATCGGCTACAGCTAAAGCCACAGCTAAGAAACTGATCACTGAGTTAATACCTAGGTTTGGTCTTCCTGAAACCATAGAATCAGATAGGGGGACACACTTTACAGGAGAAATCATGCAGAATGTGATGACCATGTTAGGGGTTCAACAAAGTTTTCACACCCCTTACCACCCACAGAGTTCAGGATCAGTGGAGAGAGTAAATGGGACAATAAAGTTAAAAATACAAAAAGCCATGCAAGAGTTAAACAAGCCTTGGCCAGAATGCCTGCCTCTGGCTTTATTCTCTATAAGGTACACTCCAACAGGAAAAACAGGATTATCCCCATACGAAATACTTTTTGGGAATGCACCTAGATTAGATTTATACTTTCCACAGAGTATGCAATTGCAATGTGATAGTTTGACTGCATATGTGATACAATTACAACAACGTCTAACTAAGATCCAGAAAAGTGTGTATTCTTCTCTTCCAGACCCTAATTCAATAACAGGTACACATACGCTGCTACCAGGGGATTATGTATATGTAAAGAAACACACCAGAAAGACATTGGAACCCAGGTTTGAAGGTCCTTACCAAGTACTCTTGACCACAGCCACCTCAGTAAAGCTGGAAGGAAAACCTACCTGGATACACGCATCACATTGCAAGAAACAACCCGAGAAAACAACATGATGAAATATCTACTTACATATTTTTTGTTGAAGATTGTTGTTTTACAAATATATGCATGGACTCCTGGTATTAGTGTACTTGAAGTAGAGGAAACAATGACTTTCGAATGGAGCATAGATGACCCTAAAGTGGCAAATGTATCAGGATATGAGATAAATAAGGATTACACTGTGGGTAATTATACTGTTGAGGGACATAGGCGGCCGTTTCATGTAGATGTAGGTATAGCATGGATACAGGCAGACCACCTCTCAGAAGTAACTGTAACTTTCCAGTGGAATGATAATATGGGTTTCCCCTTTAACAATAGTAAGAACCATAGGTGTCATAAAATATCCCTTTCACAGACATGGAAACAAGCCCGGGAACGGGTAGTGGGACAAATGTACCAAATATTAACAGTCATGGCAGAAGGAGGGAATATAACCGAAGGGATGTTTAATCTGACAGATATTACCGTTAATCAATCCAGTACTTTCCTCTGTGCATCTTGGTGGAGGGAAGAGAGAGTTGATGGGTGGTACTGGATGGCACAGACCTATGGGTTTCACATACAAATGGAGGAAGAAGTAACGCCAACAATTGAATCTTCCATATTAACACTCGTACCAAACACTTGCATAAATGTATCAACATCACAACAGAAAACAAAAATAAAATTCAATATCACCTTTCCCCCGATACCGGAGTGTAGGTATAAACGAGAATGGTACGACACACTATTGGGACTGACAGGTACAGGGATGGGAATTTTAAACTCGGTCGAGATAGAAGAAATGAACAACAGATGGAAGCATGCAGGGGGACACATAGCTGACAGCTTGACTATCACAAGCAAATGGTTACCCACCACTTTTGAAACCCAACTGCAAGAAATACCCCTATTACAATTTTTGGGAGGGTTAATAAATCACACGATAGGAGCAGAGCTCCAGCTGTGGAATCAAAGTCAACAGTTTGTAAATTTCACACAGTGCTCTTTTAACCTCTTATCCTATCATATACAAATAAATAGGGCCAGGACTGAACTACAGTTGGGAAATTATCATACCTGGATGAAATATTTTAAGGGTTTAACTGACGATGGTGTATGGTTCCAAGTAAAAGGGGAAAAGATAGAATGTGAGGAGAAATGGTGTGTAGGAAGGTTCGAAGCATACCGGGTAGCAGATGTAATGGAAATGTGTAAAATGGTGGTCATGCCACTAGTAATTAAAGACGAGTTTTGGTATCCAGAAATATATGGGAAATATGTAGATAAAGGAAACAGAACCCATGATTTAACTCTATGTGAAGGAACTAATAAGGGAATGGTATGTGGCAGAAGTTCCCCAGTATATGAACCTTGCTTGTTAAAATACCAAACTAGCATATGCAAAATGCAAAGAACAGCGATAAATGTGAACAATAGATTCATAGAAATAGGACCCCAGCATATTTGTATCATTACTAATGATAACCGCACCATGTCAGCATTAAATAAATCGGCGTCGTTTGCGGGATGTATAAAAAAGATTAAAATATTACAATGGGGTAACGACACCTATCTTTTTGAACCAGACGCCGATAAGATATTCTCTTCAGTCTATGAGGTACATAATCTCACTGACACTACACCCTTTATAATTTCTTTAGACCCACTAAAACAGGTTTTGGAACAATCAGAGTTGTTAAGACAACACATAGAAACACTAGAACATACCCTACAGAATAACCTTGTATCTGCAATTATTGACAAAGGTAGACTAGTACATCTTTCCTCACAGATACAACAGGATACTGCACCACATTGGTGGGATATATGTAGTGGAATGTCTTCTACAGCAACCAATACCTTTCACTGGTTGTTAAGTCCAATGGTAATTATTATTCTAATATTAATATCACTTACAATCACGAATATATGTGTATACAGGAAAATAAATAGGAAAATTAGGAGAATAGACAGGGCATACCGATAAATGTGTATTGACATCACCCTACTCCTATAAAACTCCTCTTCTTGAATTTTAAGATGTTGGTAATACCTAGGGGGATGGGTTCTACCCCTCTGACAACTCGCGGTCAGGGAAAGGACTCTGGGGAAAAACTGACTAGAACTTATTCATGAGGACCCAGGGGGAAGGAGAGGATGATGTCAAAGGGGGAAATTGATAAGGTCAGGGATTTAATTTAGAGTTCTCACTTAATATAATGCCTACGTGTAAATCTGTTATGAATGTAACTTTTGGCTGCTGAACTCGATTGAAGCTGCTTTTGTTGCCTTGTAACTGTATTGCCATGGTGTTGGAGCTTGTGCCTGTAGCCCAGGTGACTCCTGTTGTTGTTTACCCTTGCCCTTTGTGGGGGTTGTGCTGATGCTATTGTTTGTATAATTGCCTATAAAAGGCCTTTGAAAGAAGTAAAGGGAGCAGTCCATTATGCTAAGAAACTGATACACGGATTTCTGACTCTGTGTCTTAATTCCTATAAGAAGCAATAATTTGACAAAGCAATATAAACTTAAGCAACTTGTTTAAGAGTTGAACCTAACACCTGCGATGTCACCGCTGTCCCCACTGGCTGGAAGTGAACATCTTCAGCCCTCTTCCTTCCGGGGCCGCGGACTCCAGCTCTGTGACTGGCCAAAATTGCGTGATGTCACTCCTGCGCACGATCGCGCATGCGCCGATGACGTTAGCGCAAGCATATATTGTAAATATCTCCTAAACTGTGCGGGTGCCTACACGTAACCAGGTGGCCCGCCCCCCTCTGACTCCCCGGGAAAGCCATAGGGAACTCCCCATGCGTCAGAGGGGGGCGGGGTCACCCAGGAACGTCACGGTGTGGCCCTGCCCTCAGTTATAAAAGAACTGTCAAAGCGAAGACACGTCATACGGCGAGTCTCGGGAGTCTCCCATGGAGGCGGGTCGGTCGCTGCTTTTTTTTTTTTCTTTGTTCGGTCCGTCGACGGAGCAAGAGAAGAAGAAGACTTTGTGGGCCATTTTTATTTTTTAATAAAGGACTTGTCCCAAGCCGTGTCCTGTCATTTTTACCATTTTGACACTTTTTTGTGCAATGGTAGAGGTACTTTTGTACCCCGTTACCACTTCACACAGGGGGGGAGGCCTGGATCTGGGGGCCCCCTTGTTAAAGGGGGATTCCAGATTCCGATAAGCCCCCCGCCCGCAGACCCCCACAACCACAGGGCAAGGGTTGTGGGGATGAGGCCCTTGTCCTTATCAACATGGGGACAAGGTGCTTTGGGGGGCTACCCCAAAGCACCCTCCCCATGTTGAGGGCATGTGGCCTGGTACGGTTTAGGAGGGCGTGCTCTCTCATCCCCCCTCTTTTCCTGTGGCCTGCCAGGTTGCGTGCTTGGATAAGGGTCTGGTATGGATTTTTGGGGGGACCCCACGCCATTTTATTTTAAATTTTAGTTTGGGGTTCCCCTTAATGTTCATACCAGACCCAAAGGGACTGGTAATGGAATGGGGGATCCCATGCCGTTTTTTTCAATGACTTCTTTTATCTGTATTGCCGGGACCGACAATTCATTATAGCCGCGAGTACTTTTAAATGACTTTTTTTCCTTCAGAAATGTAATTTTGCTCTCGGACTGTTCTAAACACGGGAATCATGCACCACTTTACAGGCATACTATAGACACCCCCCAGGTACGAAATTTAAAGGAATATTTCACTGCGAACACCCGATGTTCGAGTCGAACTTACGTTCGACTTGAACATTGGGCCCATCCCTAATAAGCACTGATGTGACACCGATGATCACCAATGTGGATGGGCCACGGTTGAGCATGGATGAGCCAGGAATGGAGCATGAATGAGCCAAGGGTGGAGCATGGATGAGCATGAATGTGGATGGATGAGCCAGGGATGGAGCATGAATGTGGATGGATGAGCCAGGGATGGAGCATGAATGAGGATTAATGAGCCAGGGATGGAGCATGAATGTGGATGGATGAGCCAGGGATGGAGATTGAATGTGGATTAACGAGCCAGGGATGAAGCATAATAGAGCCAGGAATCAGTGGCATCTCCAGCTTTCATATTTAGGGGGGGCACATGGGGGGACAGGGACAAAAGTAGGGGGGCAACTGTAAAATGCAATTATATATATATCCTGGGGCCCTTTACTACAATCCCACAATGGCCCTTTCACATGTTCTGCAGTGAGCTCCCTTCCTACTGTATTGCCCCCCCCCCCCAGGGTGGCAGAAAACAAGAGATATATGTCACCAGCATACCAAGAAAATATAAGGGCATAAAGCAGTGGGAGAACTATCAGGGTTGCAAAGGTTGTCTTGTCACCGGGCCCTGGTGTTCTGCCACTGTGGGGTTCCCCAGCCTCCTCTTGCTGTCCTGCCCCTGCTATTGACAGCGCTGGTCTGGCATCTCTTGGAATTTACAGGCTGGCTCTCCTGTCCTAAGGACAGGAGAAATCAGTCTGTTTTTTCAGTAACTGAGAGTCCTGGTGGAGTCCTTCCTGCAACTCGCTCTTCTCCCTGCCAATGAGGATGCAGGGGAAGGAGCAGATCAGGCGGCCGTGGTTGTGTGAGTGCTCGACTTATGCAGTGTCAGCGAGCAGAGGGAGGGGGGGGGGAATCACCCGCAGGAGCTGTCTGGGGCCGCTCTCCCTCTTAGACATTGCCTTTTTGTAAAAAAAAAAATATTTTTTTTTTAAATTGGGGGGCACATGGTGGGGCACAGCATAATGTTGGGGGGGTCAGGGCCCCCTCTGCCCCCCCTAGGGACGCCATTGCCAGGGATGGAGCATGAATGAGGATGGATGATCCAGGGATGGAGCATGAATGAGCCGGGGATGGAGCATCAATGACCCAGGGATGGAGCATGAATGAGCCAAGAATGGAGCATGAATGAGGATGAATGAGCCAGGGATTGAGCATGAATGAGCCAAGAATGGAGCATGAATGAGGATGGATGAGCCAGGGATGGAGCATGGATGCATTGGCACTTTACCCCGATCCGTGACACGCCGGATCTGGGAGACCCGCTGGTCACGGACATTCCCAGGGGGCGTGCAGAAGCGTGATTCTGGGAGGATGTTACAGTACGCCCTCCCAGAGTTATCCGATCACACTGTAGCCGTTTTTCTGGCTATGGCCCGGTCGGCAAGCGGTTAAGGTAGGTTCAGACAGACAAAGTGATATTCTTTGTGCAAAAAAAGCAAATTTAATTTGAAAATTACAATTTTTGAAAAAACGATCCTCTATCCTGAGGTGTACGTGTGTGGCTGTGAGGCTGTCAGTTGTGGCACAGTAATTGAGAGGAGTGGGAGGGGGGCCAAGTTGCTGTACCATGGGCCTCTGGGTTGTACTTATCCCCTGGGCCAAAAGTTGCCAGTCAGCCCCTGGTTTAAGGAGAGAGGACACAACTGTCAGAAGGAGTAGTAGAAAGCGCATGTTAGGGAGGAAAAAGAGAGCTGAATGAAGAGACAAAGACACCTGCAGCCTGTTTGGTGTTTCTCAAAGTAATTTGTTATGTATTTTCACTTCGTGCAATCGCTGAAGTGGAGACCCTTAAGGCTGAATTCACACCTATGCATTTTTAGTGCTTTTTGCATTTTGCAGATTTTCACTACAGTCCATCTATCATGGTTTCCTATGGAACACGTTCTGTAGTACAAATCTGCAAAATGCAAAAAGCACTAAAAATGCATAGGTGTGAATCCAGCCTAAGTGCATATCACTTGTATAAAGAATCACTTATGGAAAGAACTTCCCCCCAGCAATGTTCTATTTGTTTGGAACACTCAGGTGTTTTATAAATCTACCAGTAAGTTTTTGAATTATCTAAGCAGGAGAATGACTACATTGTCTGATGCATCCAATCAGATTGCAGTTGCTGTTTTTATTATAAAAGAGAGGATTTGAAAGCCTTCTTTGGAGCACACCGATCTTTCAGCTTTGGAATTGCTATATGTGAGCTATTAGCTTGTAGTATCCAGTCCCGTGTTTTTTTTTTCTTTCTTTCTGTTTGAAAACAAAATGGTAGCTAGCATCTGTACACCAGGTTCAATGTTCTTTGCTCTTATAGATCAGCCCTTGATTTTGCATGGCATAAAAGCATACAGCTTCTTATCACCACAATGGGCCAATGACGTCAGATAAAACAGTAATTGTATAGTCTGAGATGCTTCCATGACTTCTGCGATCCCTACAAGGGCTTGTTAGTTGGTCTGCGGGGATGGTTACCAAGCAACAGAGCCTGCCCAGTGCTGGAACAAGTCCCGGTACACAGCACTGAGCACCCTGCACTGTCATTTGTGAAGGAGAAACACACCAGACTAAACACATAAAAAAAAGAGGTTTCTCCAGACCCCAGCATTTTGCACATGGTTTCCTTCTAGTAGAGATGGCATAAAATGTACCTATTCAATTTCAGTTACCTGAAGTCAGTATAGAACGAAAGCAATAGAATCTGCCATTACTTCTCTGGTCCTTGTTCATTTAAATTGACCCCAAGGTCTTCTTCACACTGGGAGTACTAAAGCGTATGCCAGTGGAGGGCTGAGCCTACCTGTACGGTGATACACATGTGCTACCTGCATCCCTGTGCAAGCAATTCCATTGATGTCAATTGGGATGCAGTCACTGCACAGACACAAGCACTGTGTGGGTGTAAACAGTGTGAGCTCGGGGCGTACACCCACATTTTCACCAATGTCAGATTGGCATCTGTGTCCGCGCAGCCACTGCGGTCCCATTTGACATCAATGGGATTGCCTGCACTGGAATGCACAGAACACCTGTGCATCCCTGCGTGGATAAACACATCCTTTCATGGGCATAGACTTTTGTACGCCCCGTGTGAACGAGGCCTAAACAACATCCTTATTCTCCAATAATAATCCATACATATCCACTACTTAAAGTGGAGTTCCACTCGTTTTTCAGTTTATTAAAAATCAACAGCTACAAAAAGTGTAGCTGCTGACTTTTAATAAACACACACATTTATCTGTCCCATGGTCCAGCGATGAGGCTGCCTCAGCCCTCGGTTCTCTCCCCTGCATCTCTAGTGTGGGCACCTGGCTGTGACAGCTTGCAGCTTCACAGACGGGTGCACATGCGCGAGTCACGCTGCGCATCCTGAATGCCTGAGCAATCTTCTGGGACCTGTGACGTGTCCCAGAAGATTGCAGGGAGGGAGGGTGTGAAGAGGAGTCGCCTAGGCAGTGCGGGCGGAAGTGGGAGCTGATTACCAGTCAAAATTAGGTATCCCCCCCCCCCAAAAAAAAATTTGATTCCAAATGTGGCATGTCAGGCAGTTAGGGCTCCTTAAAGCAAAAGTACCACTTATGGGTGGTACTCTGCTTTAATGGTCATGTAATCTGTTTTTCATTAAAGTGATTGGAAAGTTTCGTTTTTTTTTCATTTTTTTTAAAAATAACAAACATGTTATGCTTACCTGCTCTGTGCTAGGGTTTTGCACAGAGCGACCCCGTTCCTCCTTTTCTGGGGTCCCCCCCGGTGGCGCTCCTGGCTCCTCCTCCTCATTGAGTGCCCCCACAGAGAGCCGCATTCCAAGGGGGCACTAGTGTGGGCGTGCTCCCGAGTCCTGCTGCTGCGTCCATTGGCACAGACAACAGGACTCGGCCCTGCCGCCTGGCTCCCGTGTCACTGGATTCCAATGGCTCCCACTGCTATCAATCTGTCCAATGAAGACCTGAGACAGCAGCTGGAGGTGCTGGGCTTGTTCTTGTCGCTGGAAAGATTGGGTTCAGGTAAGTAAAGGGGGGCTTTGGGAGGCAGCTGCACAAACAATGAAAAATATTGAGACTTTACAACTCCTTTAAGTCATTTGTTATTGTGTTTTTCTGACTCCTTATAACACTTTTAATGAGCTCCTGAACCTCTTCTTTTCCCCTCGCTTCTGTTTGTTTGGAACAAACAGTGCATGTTAAGTGTGACCATGTGCACTTCTGTATGCACACTACAAATCCTATAATCCCTAGTCAATCTCTGAAGCAAGCAAGAGAGGGTGGCTACATTCCTACACACAGTGAGTCAACAGAGAACAAATGTAGCCAATGGACGCAATAGAAGGCATTTTTCTGAGTTCGGAATACTGTACATACTTGGATAGAATGTAATTTTTATAAACCAGAGTTTAGTGTCACTTTAAGAATTTAAATTTGAAATCGCTGCAACCCACACCATCCAATCAGAATACACTCTGCTAGTATCAAATAAGGATAACATGAATTGATTGGTTGATGTGTATTACTGCATCAAAGAACTGGACACAGTTTAAGTACTTCCAAAACCCGTTCCCCACTGTCTTAGTTGAACGGCTCTCCTTGCTTCTTGAGTTTATCCAGTTAGCTCTGCTAGCAGCAGGGGGCGCTCTGCCTTCATTTGAACAGCAAAGCCATGCTTATCCTTCTGCTCTGCAGACTCAAGGGAAAAAGTAATATATTATAAGAATTTTTGAATTTATTACTCTAGAACAGCAATTAAATAGATGAGGATGGGTTGCCCTGTCATTCTACATGTTATGCTTTTTACACTCTCATTTTAATTATAATTATTCCATCTTTCAAGCAGGAAAAATCTATTTCACTTCCTACATACATAGAAAACTAAGTAGACACTTAAATGACAATAATAATAATATCAAGTCATCAAGATCAGCAGGTAAACACTGCAGCACATCTATATCGGAAATCATTTTTACATACATTTAGCAGTTGCTGCGCTCAATTTTGGATCATTTGTAGAAGTATTTCCTATAGCTACTCTTCTGGTCCCTCTTTCTTTTTTTAATGTATTCTTTATTTAACAAGGAAACATACCAAAACATTGCACAGTGTTTCAGGAGGTATTTGGCACTTCTGAAGATGTATAATATACAAAAATGCAACATTATTATGTGTTGTTTGATTTACAATTAACTTTATTTATTAGAAAAACAGCGATAAACCCATTGTTCAGTTATGTAAGGTGAGGATGACTGAGCCTTGTATGTGCCATTGGCAGAGTAGAGGGTCCCCCTGAGGGTTTCTATGTATTGCAGAGGTCAGAATGGGGGGCAAAGTCAGCTAAAGAGGTGATCATTGCATGGAGGGGGGGGGGGGGGGCTCTCATCTTTTTATGGCTAAGGACAAGCTGGTAATGAGGAAGAGTGCAGCAATGGCTTCTCACATATTATGTTCATGACAGGTCCTCTTTAAGAAAACCTCCAGTTTTACCAAAGAAATAAAACAGTCACCAAAATAGTTGCTCAACAAGTCAGTTTGTGGTGTAATGTGATTGAAATATCTTTTCCATTTAAATCTGCAGCTGCTATGATGTTATAATGGCATCATCCACACCAGGTGCAGTTGTACGTTTTTTTAAACGCAGTACTAATGCATTTGCATGAAAATGCAATTCAGTAAAAAGTAAATCTGAAATAATGCTTAAGGTCCAGTTCACACATACTGCAGTGATCTGCGTTTAACTGTACTGGAGAAACACAGGTCACTACTGGGACACACAGAAACCATGCTGCATTTTATCGCAGTACACAGTAAGGCATCGCATGGCACAACACAGCATCGCAAGTGCGGTGATATACTGATTTCCAATAATATTGACACAAGAAACTGAATAAAAACAATGAAAAAATGGAACTGTGTGATGTGCTGACACACGCATCACAATACCCCCTACTGCCAACTCACTGCAGCCAAAATAAACCACTACCCGCACACTAAACCACTGCTATGAATGGGCCCTAAAAAAAAAAAAAGAGTCCTTAAAGTGAAACTATATGATATCCTCATTCTCCAAAAATAATTCATACACATCCACTACCTGTACACCCTGTAATCTATTTATCATGAAATCTTTTCCTACTGTTTTTTTTTGGCCTCTTTGCAACATCGTCGGTGAGCTCCTGAATCTCCTTTTCCCTCTCACTTCCACTTTGGAACAAGCAGTACACATTAGTGGCAGGCATGTTTACTGTTCTATGGCTATGCACACTACAAATCCCATAGTTCATAGTTTCTAGTCCATCTCAGGAGCGAGCAAGAAAGGGTGGCTACATTCCTACATACAGTGGGACCATGGAGAGCAAATGTAGCCATGCTCTAACAGGAAGTCGGATCACAGCAGCAAAAAAGGAATTTGGAGATTTAATGGAGGATGAGAACAATAGAAGGTACTTTTTTGAGATCAGAATACAGACAGTACTTACTATAGATTAATACTTTAAAGTGATTCTAAAGGTTCATTTTTTATTTGTTAAAAAAAACATACCTGTCAAACTTACTTCCACTGTGCAGCTCGTTTTGCACAGAGTGGCCCCGATCATCCTCTTCTGGGGTCACTTGGCGGCTCTCGCAGGCTCCTCCCCGCATCAGATAACCCCCTAGGAGAAGCGTTCTCCCGAGGGGGTTACCTTGCGGGCGCGCTCCCAAATCCAGCATTTGCGTCCATAGACACGAATGTCAGACTCGGCCCCGCCCCCAGCGCCCACGTCATTGGATTTGATTGACAGCAGCGGGTGCCAATGGCTGTGGTGCTATCAATCTATCCAATCAGGACCCGAGACACTGGCTTTTTATGGTGTGCTCGTCCCCGGGACGAGATAGGGGGGGTACAGGTAAGTAAAACGGGGGCTGGGGGGGAGCTGCAGCATTACAAGAGGTTTTTCACCTCAATGCATAGAATGCATTGAGGTGAAAAACCTTGAAGGTTTACAACCCCTTTAAATTGCAAAAATTGTAACTTTGCTTTCACCATGTAGGCATGACAACCTTTATACTGAATACCCCTGGGAATCTCATTTCCTACTCATGTGATTGGCTCACTGGTTTTCTTTTAAGCTAGGTCCACACCTATGCGGATTGCAGTTGATGCATTTTTTGACGCCTGTTTTTGGCATGTTTTTAATGCGTTTTGCTTTTTTTTTTAGGAGGTGTCTGTTGTCATGCAGGAGAAATCAGCAAAAACGCAGTGGAGAGATCATCAAAAACGATTGAAGTCTATGGAGCAATAAATGCAACCTGCTGTGGGCAAAAAATTCCCTAATCCTTTCCAAAAAACGTGCAGGTTGAAAACGCAGAGATGTGAATGTGATCCATCGGAAATCATGTTAAATGGACTGTAGTGCATTTCAGAAAAACATGCACTGCAAAACGCATAGGTGTGAACCTAGCCTTACTAAAGCACAGGGACAGATTATGTGATCATAGCCAGCAGACACCCCCATTCAGAACTCCCTTCACTTCACACTAAAAAGCAAAAGCAGGTATCGGCAATACATTTTGCAAAAATACTTTCAATAGATCATTTTTCTCAGTTTCTTTTTAACTTGTGCAAGGGACAAAAGAGGAAAATCACTAAAGAAGAATATTGGATTATTTTTTCAGTTTTGCTGTCTGAGACCCCGATCACAATTTTCAACCGCCCTCTAGTCGATTTATTAATGAAAATTGTGAAGACTTGATGGCTAATGCAGTCCTAGCAGGACTGTCCTACCCAACAGTAACTAAATAAAAAGAGAATGTCTAAGGTAGAGTTTTGCTTTAGAGTTTATTTAAAGCCAAAATTTGTTTGTTTTATGCCACGTACACACGATCGGAATTTCGGCCCGCAAAAGACTGATGAGAGTTTTTCGTCGCAAAATGCGACCGTGCGTATGCTCCATCGGACTTTTGCTGGCCGAATTCCAGCCAGCAAAAGATTGAGAGCATGTTCTTAATTTTTCGGTCGGAAAAAGTTCCTATCCAGAAATGCGATCGTCTGTGGCAATTCCGACATGCAAAATTCCTAAGCATGCTCGAAAACAATTTGACGCATGCTCGGAAGCATTGAACTTCATTTTCATCGGCTCCTCGTAGTGTTGTACGTCAGCGCGTTCTTGACAGTCGTAAGTTCAGAGAACTTTTGCTTGACCGTGTGTATGCAAGGTAAACCTGAGCGGAATCCCGTCGGAAAAGCCATCATATCTTTTTCTGACGAGAAGTCCGATCGTGTGTACGCGGCATTAGAGTAGAAAAGGGTTACGTTTATCTTTTACTGTCTGTGTACCATCCTTCACTTACTGTCCCAGAAATGCAACAAGAAGTTAGGGGAATTCCCCTAAAGTGAGGGAAATTTCTCTCTTAGACAACTGTCATGGGAACATGTGTCCTCAATGGGAGATTTCCTCTTGTTCTGGGGACAACTCTAACATTTTGGTTTTCCCCTCACTTAGTGTCAGTGACCACTAGGATCACTAGTATTACATTCCCTTCACAGATCAATGCTACCAGATTTATGTTCTCTAGAGCCCACTTAAAAATGAATGCCAAATCTATTACTTCGCTTAGTAGGATCCATTATGAAAGATCAGAGGGAAAAAAAGAACGTAAATACAGTAAAAGGATAGACAGCACAAAAAAGTAAGATTGTGTATAAGTTTAGCACCTCCTTACCCCTGGGCGGTTGAGGAAGACCAGGGTAGCTTGGTGGGCTAGCATTTCAACTCTCAGGGCAGAAACTCTGGTCTATTGTAGGTCTAAATTTAGACTAGAGATACCACATCTAACGACAAGGTCCTCACAAAAGAAATAAAACAAGCCAGAAGCTTTATTCTGGAGGCACCTAAGTAAGGAAAACACTGACTACTGTCTGCAGGGGCCCAATAAATGTTAAAGGGCCATATGCAGCGCCAGGGACCTAGGTCCTCCTTCACAGTTGTTAAAGGAGCTGCCAGAGAAGGCTCTGTTTTTCCCAGGACAGCATGCATGCTCTTAATTTAAAGTAGGTTTGCCATGATAATAGTATGGGGACTTACATTGTTAAGCTATCCTCTGCTCCTGATTCTCTTGCTTTTCTGTAAGCCCTGGACCCTTTGAGGAAAATGCAATTTTGCAGGTGTACAAGCAGACAGGGAATTTCTATCCCTGACTGCTTGGACTACAGACAAAAACAACTCCAGGGATCTAATATACCTATGATGTCCCCATAAAGAGTACCTGTCACTGCCTTACAACAATCACAAAATGGGCTTACAATAACTCACCCGATAACTCACGATCACTCTATCTCACCCTGCACAGAGATGATCTAAGTATCAACAGACTGAGAGTGGTTGCAATCACCATGTGTTGCAATGGAAGGATGCACAGTTCACAGCATTCGCTGTATCAATTCTGACCTTTAAGAAGTGTCTGTGACACTCACTGCCCTGCCCATACAGGCATGTAACAGATGTAAACAAAAAATATATGCAATGGTATCTGCACTAAAGAGCAATGTGAAGTGGATATAAAAAGCAGCCAGCATAAACTTGTTGATAGCAAAAAGTCATAAATATAAAACAAATTACAGGCCTCCCTTCTACGAGAAATTCCTCTCTATTTCCAATACAAGGTAACCCGCATTTTCTTCCGGGTCTCAAAGACCAGGCATTTCATATGCTTCACCAAGCTGGCCACTACCAAGCGTCTCATTTTTTACTTATAGACCGGTGGCCCTCTATTGATTCCCCAATGGGAAGCTCAGGCCCCTTTTGCCTCACTTTTTGGAGAGCCCTTCAGTTACACCATCTACACTCCTTGCCCCAATCTGAGAGAGTTTGATTGTACTATGACTACTTTTGAGGAATACTGCTCAGACGAAGGAACTCTCCCGCATGCTCTTTCTAAAACTTACAGTCTGCTGATCACCCCTTCTAAACAACCACATTTACCCTGCTTGAGGAACTGGGAGTCGAACCTAAACCGCACCTTCACATCAGAACAACGACAAAACACAATTAGATTAGTGCTAATATCATCCATTTGTACAAAGACCCAGGAAACCAATTATAAACTTCTGACACAGTGGTACCGTACCCCTCATATTCTCCACAAATTCTACCCTAACATCACTAATGGCTGCTGGAGATGCCAGGAGGATAGGGGAACACTCCTTCATGTCTTTTGGTCTTGCCCTAAACTTGACCACTTCTGGAGCAAGGTCTGGAAGCTTATCTGGGAGTTTACTGATTTTGAGATACCTGATTTTAAGCTTTTTTCTTACTACATGTCTCGACCATCCCTGCAAAAAGTAAAAAAAAATCCATAATACGTCACCTCATGAATGCCGCCAAATCTTGCATCCCCCTGAATTGAAAAAAAAACAGCAACCGCCTAGTGTCAGTGGTTGGCTTCGTAAGGTGGAAGAAATTAATAAGAGGGAGGATTTATTATTTACAGCGCAGCATAAACGGGAAAAGTACTCCAAAACCTGGAGGCTATGAAACATGTTTGTCCTTTCTGAAAGGGAAAAAGAGCTTATGGGTCCATGACTGTCTTAGCAGTCTTTGATCCTGACACATCCTGTCCTGTAACTTGGTATCACCTTAAACTCCCAGTACTCCCCATCACCCCCACCCCCCTCGCCTCCTTTTTTTTCTCCCTTTGCCTTTCCGGCTTTTCTTACGCTATCTCTACCTTCTTACTATTCTACAAAAAATATATAAAAAAGGAAGTGGGCAGCTCCGCATTTCTTACTGTGTGGTTTATCTCTTAATGTTTGTTTGATACACCATTGGATATACCATTGTCCGCATATTGTTGTTGTACTGTATCGGATCTGCCTGTTTCTAAACTTTAAATAAAAATAATTGAAAAAAACAAAACAATTACAGGCAGTCCATAAAAAAGATGGGGGGATGAAGATGAGACCCTGTGCAAACTTCAGTGTGAGTAGGAAACAAACCTCACCACAGTGACACTTCAATCTTCTTACCAGAGGGATGAATGTAACAGTCATTAACAGAAATCCAACATCTGCAAATGACAGCAGGTGGACAACCAAGAACTGGAGACACCAAGATCGGATGAGCTTGCTTCGATCCTCTACCTCCACACAGGACTCCACACTCCCACAATCCTCCGTTTCCACTCAGGGCCTCTAATAAAGGATGCAACAGATAACCAGAATCCAATCCAAAAGATTGAAAAGGGGGCACAATATGGGCCCACTTGGGTGAGAGTGTGGCCATCCCACCCCAGTGCTAATTAGTTAATAAAGTTAAATAGGGTAAGAGGTATAGGAAGGATACTGCCCCTTTAAGGATTAGGAAAGCAGATTGCTGGCAGGATCCAATAGGAATTCAGGGAAGGTTCTGGAATAATGAGAGGCTATATAAAGGGGTTATGCAGAGGAATTCCCCCTCTTCCGGGAAAACAGCTGAGAAGACAGGAGCCCCCTCCCGCCCGCCCTTGTCGCGAGCACTTTTATGTGGTAGGGTCACCCTGGAAGTCAGGGGGGACTGGTTTTTGATATTACATTGTGGATGGCTGCTCGAGTTCTGATAACTGAGCAGATAATAATAAAATGATATTGGTTGATCAATGATGTTATTGTTTGTTAATAAAAGAGTAATAAATATTTATGTGTTTAAACCAATAAAGGTGCCGCGGCCATATTTTTGCCATAATTTAATGTTTGGTGTTGTTTATTATGATGGTTTAATGGGGTTTAGATTGTAGTTGGGTAGTGTGGCCTACAGTCTCATGTTATGTGACATATGTAACACACAGACCAGTTAGAGCTCAACATGTGTATAAAGCAGAGAGGGATATCATCATGCAAAAATATCTTTATTAAAACACATCAACGCATAATAAAAAACCTACTTACATTGTTAAATGCCTTCCGTGCAGTCAGGGATCATCTGCCTGTAATTAATATAAATGCCGCTGGCTGCCACTCTGAAAGCGAAAGCTGATGCTATCCGTGTATGGAGCTGAGAGAACCGCTCGTCGCTAATTAGCTAGATTTTTTTTTCGCCATCTGTGTCCCATTGTGGAGCTTTCCCTTCACTTCCTGTCCCATAGCCAAACAAGAAGTTATAGGCAATCCCTGAAAGTCCCTAAGGGAATTTCTTGGGGACCCCCAGGTCACCAGAACTAGTGTCCCCATTGGAAGAGTTCGCCTCTATTACTTATCTGGGGACAACCCAAAATGTGAGATTTTCTTTTCATTTCACTTTCAATGATAATGGTAAACAGGACAAATAGGGAGGGTGGATCTCCTTAACAGATGCACAGACAGCAATAATAACCTAACAGGGGTTCTAATCCCACTCCACTCTGTCCGAAACTAAAAAAAAGTTTTGCCTTTAGTTATACTTTAACTGCCTGTAACGTTTATATGTGTTGCCCAGGAATGCAGAGGAATGTTATTTGTTTGCCTTTTGCAAGCACATGAAATTTTGAGCCTAGAATAATATTAATTTTTTTAAATTGTTACTAAACTCAGAATCTGCATTCACTATATCTGGTCTCCCACAGTACACAGAACATGGAAATGCAATTATTTTAGTAAATATAAACAGATAAATACATTTTTCTCATCAGCAGTATATAGCAGTTTTGTGATTTGTATCAGTTCCTAGTAAAGCTTGTAGGAGGAGTTTTCATTCTCCCCTGATCCTCTGTCTGGATATGTCTGGACAGTAATGATTGGCCCTGTGCTGATCACATGCACTCTGCCAAGAAAAAAAAAACTATCTAGCAATACACACCAAACTAAGCATGTGCAGCCCGTCCCCTGGCTCTGTAAATATCAGATTATTTTTTGGAGACAGTGAAAGAAGAGGAGGATCAAAGAGGCAGGATCAAACAGCCTTTATATACAGTGCACAGGATTAACTCCTTAGGTTCCACAGTGAGTATAACAAGCATGCTTTACTGCATATACAGACTGATTTTACTGTTGTGGGTTTGGTAACACTTTAAGTTGACACAATCCTAGTTTTTTTTTTTACACTTTTATTCAACCTGTTTGCTGTATAATAACGCCGTCTTAGACTGGTCGGCGAATTACAACCACTGTACTGGATAATAGTTAGAAATCCAAAATATACACACTTGATAATCGACCATACTACACTGACATAGCTATTAAAACCTACACATATTTGGTTATTTTTGAGTGTAACAGAACATACCAAAACTTCAAAGTTTGGTCTGGTCACTAGGGGTTTTTTTTTACGACTGGACATGAAAAGGCTAAACATCATAACCTGCCAATGTGCCCACATGGCAGAATATCTGTATATTACATATTAACAATATGACAAAAAAGTATCACTTCCAAAAAACTCAGACATGATGCAAAATCTGCCCCCCCCCCCGAACATCAGCCTGTTTGGTGTGTCATCTGTATGCGCCTCTTGCCAGGGATGTTAAAGAGTAGTCTTGTTTTGATGTAAACAGTGAGTGGGGTATGTGAAGTCTGCTCGGCGCTCTCTGGAAAATGTATTTGGCCAGAAACATACGGAAAAGATTTTCTGTGCGTTTGGGAGGCATCTATTTCACTCTAAAAGTGTCAGAAATTCTCATTACCTCCAGAGGCCGCGTTGTGTTGCTGTACGCTCCACCGTCTCTCGAGCCCTGGCCTTTTATTCTAAAGTTCATCCATTTTTATTTTTTAGAATTGTTCAGACATTTTGTGTGGGAAAAAAACAGCCAGCACTCTGCATTAAAAATACAGTTATTTCTAATGCTCCCTGGATGGCTGAACCCAGACTTTGAACTTTGCCAATCCTTCTGTGTTTGCCCGTGTTGTGCGTAAGGGGGGAAAAACACATTTGATCATACATTGTAAAGGACTGATTTCCCAGATAAACAAAATGAACGTTTTGTTCAATATGAGGCTTATCCTTGTCCATAAATTCATGAGTTTGAATAGAATATGATAGAGAGGAACCTGAGCAATATAGCATCTTTTTTAATGAGATAGATCTAGTTTTTAATTCCCGCTAGACTCCTACCTTGTACAAGCATTGCATGCCTTTATATTTCTCTATTATTCTATAAATGTTAACCATTTTACATAATAAATACAATAAGTGAACAGGTGTTATGTTTTTGACTCCTTTTTCAATTGGCTTCTCATTATCTAGTTTTGAGGATGCTAAGATGCAATGTGTCAGAAATGTGTGGGTTTATGGACAGTGGTCTGCTCTCCTAGATGTTTGATGCCTTTTTAGTATTAAACCCAAAAGCAAACATTTATTATATTGCAGCTTATCAATTCTTAGATGTGGTGGCTGCATTAGTTTTCTTTTTTAAGTTTTCTTTCTTCTATTTTCATCTGGTGATCCAGCTATTACGTCTGTTGTTTTTCAAGTTTTCAGTTACAACTTAGCAGTTATAGGGATGAGACAAACCATGTAGCACTGGCAGGGGTGCTTAAAATGGTCAGCTTTTATTTATTTATGTAAAACTTTTACCCCAAAAGGAAAAAACTGTTTGCTGTAACTGATTATAACGTACTATAGCTGGAGTTTTGCCGGCGGCTGAGAGAGCGGGCGGTCAGCTGAGCGGCTCGGTGTGTGTGAGCGGGTGGCTGCCCAAACAGCAAGCCGGCGGGCGGAGGAGCAGAGAGATGACATTATCTCTCACCGTGCCCACCCTGCATCCCTGCAGTAACTTCCGCCCTCACTGTGCAGGCAGCGTGGGCAGCAGAGAGATTACATCCTCTGCTTGACTATGGGTGGGACAAAGCAAGAGACAAGCAAAACACCACTTTAACAGGCAAGTGAAAATCTGCAAGGTGTGGCAGGTGATGTGGCAAGTGACAATAACGCAAGGTGTGGCATGTGACGTGGCAAGTGACAATCCGCAGCGTGTGGCAGGCGATGTGACAATCCGCAACATGTGGCAGGTGAAATGGAAAGTGACAATCTGCAACATGTGGCAGGTGACATGACAATCTGCATCTGGAGGCAGGCAAGTGACAATCCACAATGTGTGGCAGGTGACGTGGCAAGTGCAGCTAGCAACATGTGGCAGGAGATGTGGCAAGTGACAATCCGCAACATGTGACAGGAGACGTGGCAAGTCACAATCCGCAACATGTGGCAGGGGACATGGCAAGTGACAATCTGCAACACGTGGCAAGTGACAATCTGCAACACGTGGCAAGTGACAATCCGCAACATGTGGCAGGTGACGTGGCAATTGACAATCTGCATCTGGTGGCAGGCAAGTGACATACCCCAATGTGTGGCAGGTGACTTGGCAAGTCACAATCCACATCTGGTGGCAGGCGACGGTGGCAAGTGACACACTCAGGCTTCCCGCTGATTCTGCATGGTGAGTTGAACCATTTCATTTTATATTACAATGTAATAATATAAATAATGCGCTTCAATCATCCTGACACCATAACAACCATAGTGCCAGGACGATTGAACACCAGTTATTTCCCCGCTAAATTGCCTTCAAAAAAACGTATTTTCTGGCAGTGCCCCTCCCTAGTCTAGACTCTGGATCCACCCCTGGCCCACCCTGACCTTGGCTTGTGTCTTGGATTCCCTTCTATCTCCTGCTGTATGTACTCTGCACATTAATGGTCTCTGCATTCTCAGCTGGGCACACCTGGGGGCCGCAACCTGGTTCCAGATTGTTGCAAGTCCATTCCCACCATCAGAAGCCCTGGTGAAGAAGCAGGCTGGGGCTTAAACTATGTGCCCTTGGGAACCCCAAGTTACCAATCCACAAGGGCTCACTACCATTAAATCCTGACATCTCACAATAACCATTTCCATTCTATCACTCAGAGGATGAATAACAATATATTTCCCATCTGTATGCAGGTGAAAGTCTAAGGATCGAGCTTTATGGACGAAAATGCTGACCCCCCTAGAAGAGGAGGTGGTATGATAATACTGGCCTACCCAGGGCCTTTAAAAAGCTACAAACTCTGCTCCCAGTAAGATGGGTCTCTTCCAGAATACAAATAGTGGGGTGGCATTGCTGTATAAGGGCAAACATCAGGGAGCATTAGAGTTTAGAGTCTAGGCCCTGGGAATTCCAGGAAACGAACAGGTTTTGCATTTTAAGACCACTCGTTCAACTGTTTGGACTATCAGACTCTGTTATGAGCTGCCTGTTATTTTGCCAGTTAGACAATTAGCTTCGACATTTATGGAGGTTTTTCGCCTAGCATGCTGTTTGCACTACCTATTGGTGACACATTTTGCTTGCTAACTTATCTGGCAATTATATATAGAGATAGTGTGCATCAATCTCGCCTCCGCTGACTGAGCAACAGTTTGGCGATTAGGGAATGGATTCCAAATTATTTATATTCTTAGCACATTCTTATAAGCACGTAATAAACTATAAATATTGTTCTTTAAGTATCAAGTATAACATCTATGCAGATCCCTCAGTGACTGGACAGTCAAAGATCTATTATCTGGTTCATCTATCCTCCCCTTAACAGTATTTTGTTTGCAACTGGTGACGAAACCTCAAGTTATTCCCTTGTAGCGCTACCCCTGCAGGAGCCGCTGGTGAATATAGGTATCTCCCACCCTTCACAGCCAGTCACATGAATTTTCCACTCCCAGACTGACTCTGAATCCATCCCAGACTGCCTGCATCCAGTCCATTCAGGCATTCCTCTCAGTTCTCTGACTGTAACACTCACCAGCCCTCTTGGCTGTCTTTCTCCCTAGAGATTTGTCCGGCAGTGTTCTCCTGCTGTCCTCTCCTTGCTTTCATGTCTCCTGGTCAGGATCCCTCTGTGTGTCATGAGAAGAGTTCCCTCTTGCACCTAAGCCCAGGCCTGAGTAAATCCCCCCCCCCCTCAAGACTGGGGGGCTTCTCTCAAAGGTTTCTAACAGCCTTACACTCCATCTACATCTTCCACACGAACTGGGCTGACCCTGAGTGTTTGAAAGGGCCCTCCTGCCAACCCTTCTGTTGGGGATTGGTTAGGGCCCTCAGAACACTCCAGACAGCTCCTCCTAGACCCCTCCCAACTGCTTCTGGAACCTTCTCCAAGTTTCCAGCAAGCAGGGAGGAGTCCCCAAAAAAGCTGCTGCTGAGTCATCCAGCCTACCTGAGTCAAGGCCCAGCCCAGAAAAGCACACAGGCTTGGCTGATAGCCAAGTCTGACAATTTACCTAGCCTAACAACTATATTTAGCACTCTAGCCATGCTAGGGGGTCTACACCCTGATCACTGAAGAGTGAGATGGCGCATAAATGATTTGTCTGGGACATTTTCTATCACAAAATTGTCAGATTTATCAGTGTCACAAATTATATGGGTGGGAACGACCTAACATTAACCACTTGCCGCCCGCCATATAGCAAAATGACGGCGGCAAAGTGGTTTCAATATCCTGGCCGGACGTCATATGACGTGATCAGGATATTAAGCTGCTGTGCACCCCCGGGGCGCGCATCGCGGTGATCGTTGTTGCGGTGTGTCAGTCTGACACACTGCAACTCAGATCTAGGTAAAGAGTCTCTGACGGAGACTCTTTACCACATGATCAGCCGTGTCCAATCACGGCTGATCACGATGTAAATAGAAAGAACCGGTGATCGGCTTTTCTTCACTCGCGGCTGACAGACGCGAGTAGAGGAGAGCCGATTGGCTGCTCTCCTGACAGGGGGGTCTGTGCTGATTGTTTATCAGCACAGCCCCCCTCAGGTCTCACCCAGGACCACCAGGGAAGCCGCCCATAACCACCAGGATGGCCATCCACACTGGACCACCAGGTATGCCCCCTAGACCCCCAGGGAAATGCTAATCTGTGCCCAGGCAGCTGCCAATCAGTGCCCACTCACAATGCCTACCACTGCCAGTGCCAGCAGGGATGCCTATTATTGCCTCATATCAGTGCAGCGTATCAGTGCCCATCAGTGCCACATATCAGTGCCGCCTATCAGTGCCCATCAGTGCCCAGCAGTGCCGCCTAACCTTTCCCCTACAGTGCCGCCTATCAGTGCCACCCATAAGAACCCATCTTTGCAGCCTTTCAGTGCCCACCAGTGTCACCTATAAGTGCCCATCAGTGCCCACCAGTGCCACCCATGAGTGCGCATCAGTGCCGCCTATCAATGCCCATCAGTGCTGCATATCAGTGCCACCCATCAGTGCTGCCTACCAGTGCCCATCAGTTCCGCATATCAGTGCCCATCGTCAGTGCCCGTCAGTGCCCGCTCATTGGTGCCACCTCATCGGTGCCGCCTTATCAGTGCCTGTCAGTGCCACTTTGTCAGTGCTCATTAGTGAAAGAAAAAACTTTGTTATTTACAAAAAATTTTTACAGAAACAAAAGGAAAACTTTTATTTTTTTCAAAATTTTTGGTATTTTTCTATTTGTTTAGCAAAAAATAAAAACCGCAGAGGTGATCAATTACCACCAAAAGAAAGCTCTATTTGTGGGAACAAAATGATAAAAATTTAGTTTGGGTACAGTGTTGTATGACCGCGCAATTGTCATTCAAACTGCGACAGCGCTGAAAGCTGAAAATTGGTCTGGGCAGGAAGGTGTATAAGTTCCCTGTATTGAAGTGGTTAAATACGTATATTGGGGGGAATTCAATAAATCTGCTGCACCATTTTTCTGGCATTACTTGCCCTTATTATGTGTGTTGCGCCTAATTCAAAACCTTCTGCATCAATTTTGGTTCTGACAGTGACTTAAGCACCAAATTCAGTTTAATTTGCTCCATTTCTACATTGTGGAACAACACCTGTGCCAAATCCAATTAAAATACTGACAGTTTGTATCTTACAAAAGTGCAGCTAACTAAGACCAACTTTCTTCAGGCATTGAGACACAGATTTAGTGAAAGTTGCTCACATGTATGCTAAAAGTGGGGCAGCATGCATCTAGTTCAAGTACAAGCAGGGCTGTCTTTAACGTAGGGCAAAAGGGGCAGTTGCCCAGGGCCCAATGATTGGTAGGGGGCCCAAAGCAACTGCCCCTTGAGCCCACGCTGCCCACAAAAATTGTTCCCGTGTAGAGGGTGCAGCCGATTCCCCGCTTGCTCTCCTGGCCGGTTGATACAAGTGGCCCCGCTGTGAGTGTGACAGGGGAGAGGCAAGCTGTGGGCTGCAACTTCCGGAGCCCACTCGTCCCGCTTCTCCCTATGTCAGCACCAGAGCAGCTGTTACAGGAAGTGAGGCAGAGCTGCTCAGTATTCCCCCGCTCGCCCCCACAGCAAGCTAAGATGAAATACACAGAGCGGGTTGTGATTGTTCTCCTTCACCCTTCTCCTGTCAGCAGCGGAGGAGGGAAGATTACTAAAGCAGTGGCTGGACCAGAGCAGCTTACAGAGGGGGACACTGTGAGTGAGTTACAGGAATTAGTGAGCAGTAATGTGCAGTAACTTCTAGCAACCAATGGGTGAGTGGTAATGTGTGCAGTAACTTCTAGCAACCCAATCAATGAGCAGGTAATGTGTGCAGTAACCTCTAGCAACCCAATCATTGAGCGGTAATGTGTTCACTAACTTCTAGCAACCCAATCAGTGAGCAGTAAAGTGTACAGTAACCTCTAGCAACCTAATCAGCGAGCGATAATGGTGTGCAGTAACTTTTAGCAACCCAATAAGAGAGCTGTAATGGTAACCTCTAGAAACCAATCTGTGAGTGGTAATGGTGTGCAGTAATCTCTAGCAACCAATCAGTGAGCGGCGCTGATGTGTAGTAACTTAGCAACCAATCAGTGAGGTGTAATATTGTGCAGTAACCTCTAGCAACCGACTAGTGAGAAGTACGGATGTGCAGTAACCTCTAGCAACGAATCAATGAGTCTGGACCACTCAGTGAGTGTGGACCAGTTCCTCAGGTTTACATTAATAAAGTGATTCAGAAAGGCTTTCTTTTAAAAAAATAAAATAGATAACATACATGTTATACTTACCCGCTCTGTGTAATGGTTTTGCAGCCCCGATTCTTCTCTTTTCGGGTCCCCCGCTGGCGCTCCTAGCCCCTCCCCCTTACATTGGGGATATTCAAGCAGGCTCGTTCATGAGCTGTGGCTCTGCGTGTCCATTCAGACACAGAGCTGTGGCTCGACTCTGCAACCTCTCTTTCCTGTGATTGACAGCAGCAAGAAGCGATGTCTCAGCCAATGAAGAGGTAGAGTTCCTGGAGAACCGAAGCTCTTGTGCACATTCCTGGGCCCCAAGAAAATGTTTGCCCAGTGTCCAATCAATATTATAGACAGCCCTGAGTACAAGTTCTAAATAGGTACGTGAATTTGGTGCACTATGTGCCATTTTATAGCACATGCAAGACAATTTCGCAATATCTGTCCATACTTTACAACATTTCGAGATGGGAATGAGGGACACCTACTAGCAAACATATGTAGGCATAGGACACGCCCCCTGTTATGCTCCTTAAAGGGGGCATAACAACAAAAAGGTTAATAAAATCCACATGTGCTTTTTTACCACTAATATTTCTTTATATTGGCTTTTAAAATTAACAATTGCAGCAATTTAGAATTAGGATGAAGGGTTTAGCACTGGGAAACACTTTTTGAAAGATAAAAAGTGCATTTTATATACAACTATATAGATCAGACCAAAATGAGGGACAAATGAGGGGGAAAGAGGGACAGGGGGACATTGCTCCAAATCAGGGACAGTCCCTCGAAATCAGGGACAGTTGGGAGCTATGACTGTCTGTGACAGATTACCAAACTCAAAGCCCTAAATTTCCATTGCCACCATGATAGGGATAGCTCTAAATGCACCATATTAGTTAATGCTAAATTGCAGGCAAAAAATGTTCATTCAAATATATTCCTCAATAGCCCCAAAAGATATAAATCCCCTTTGTGTGCACCAAATGCTTTTGCATACTTTTTATATAAAATTTTTATATAAAATTAATGGTGATATCATCACTGTGCTGTGCACAACCCGTGCACAGAATAGAGCTGTGGGAGGGGCCAAGTCAGCCCATCCGCTGCAGGTTGCCTGCGGAAAACTTGAGGAGGGGGCAGATACAGGACCAGTCACCCTATACAAGGAGAGAGCATCAGTGACTGATCATTATTGGAAACTCCTGCACAAAGTCAAAATTTCACACTGGATTACTGCACAGAGATGTCCTGAATTCCAATGTGTTGATTGCCTAACTTCACATTGCCTTCCAGCTTTTAAGCGTGCAAAACAGTATCAGATAATAGGACTGTAGTAAAAGAGGCATACACAAAACTAAAGGGCTCTGTTGTTTGATATGGATATGCACACTCAGGAGTTGGAAGACAGTATGTGAGATCAGGCTGACTCAGACAATATTATTAAGTAAAGGTGGATAAAAATAATTAATAAGCAAGCTTGCACAATTATAGTAATTTAAAGCTGAGTTCTACCCAAGAGTGGAACTTCTGCTCATTTGTCTCCTCCCCCCTTCCGGTGCCACATTTGGCGCCTTTCGGGGGGGGGGGGAGCGGATACCTTTGACAGGTACCCTTCCCCACTTCTGGGAGATTGGGTGGCGGCGTGTTACGTCAGCAGCCCGGCTCCTTGCTCCTCCCTCCCCCTGCCGGCAAGTAGGAGAGCGCAGCGGTGCCTCGTGCATGCGCAGTAGGGACCCAGCGTGAAGCCTTAATGCTTCACTACCAGGTTCCCTTACCCGCAATGGCGGGAGCAGCACCTGACAGCTGATGGAAATATCCTCTGCTGTGTCGACATCGTTGGACTCCAGGATAGGTAAGTGTCCTATTATTAAAAGTCAGCAGCTGCAGTATGTGTAGCTGTTGGCTTTTAATATTTGCAGGGGTGGGCGGAACTCCGCTTTACGACTTAATATGAAGGTTCTTGCACACGCTCAGTTGTGACTGGTTCTCTTTAAACCTTCTAAAATTCATGTAGATATATGAAGTGGTCAGTGGCACCTGCAATTTAGAGCTGTATGCCTTTCTCAAAGAAAAACATGGTGGCACCACATGAATTGGGTCAGGTCATTATAATTTATCAGCGGCATGAGAAGTGACTAATGATACTTTTTATGTATTGTCAGGTGCCTGCTGTATTCATGAATAATTGAGAAAAGAAGCTGGAGTTGGAAGTAGGTAGCACCTGGGCCATCGTTATACTTTGAATAATTTATTATGCGTACACAATGTCGACAGCAGGAAAACGATTCAGTATAACGCATATTATGGCAGATGTGACATTTACTGAACTGAACGCCTTTATAGTTGTGTGTTGTGAATAGAAATAGAATTATTTTTTATGTGCTGAGGAATTTGCTATGTTTTAGCTTTAAATTGAATATAAAAGTGTTTCAGTTGGAGGGTAATCACCTGGCTCTGCTTTCCAAGGTGTTGTAAACCTAATTTTTGAAATAGTACCACAACAGTCAGAGGAGAACTTGAGGAATTAAATGTGACCTTCGGTCAAGTATACATCTCTGCTTTAAAGCGGTGTTCCAGACGCAAAATATTTTTTTCTAAAAATTCAGCAGCTACAAGCACTGTAGCTGCTGACTTTTATTAAGGACACTTACCTGTCCAGGGAGCCCACAATGTCAGCCCCCCAACCAGTGGCGTCGCTAGGGGGTGCCTTTTGGGGCTATAGCCCCGAATCTGGGGCCCATAGCCCTGAGTCTCTGCAGGGGTCCCCAAGGGAAGGAGAGGCTCTCTGGGGACCCTGATGTAAGTGGGGGGATCTCTGGGGACCCTGAAGCAGGGGGGAGGCTCTCTGGGGACCCTGATTTTAAGAGGGAGGCTCTCTGGGGACCCTGGTTTTAAGGGGGAGGCTCTCTGGGGACCCTGATTTAAGGGGGAGGCTCTCTGGGAACCCTGATGTAAGTGGGAGGCTCTCTGGGGACACTGATGCAAGGGGGAGGCTCTCTGGGGACTAGGGTTGCCACCTTTTCTTCAAGTCAAACCCGAACACTTTAGTGGAGCAATTTTTTTTTATACATATATTTTGCTAATATAATAACATTTCTAATCCTATGAAGTTAATAACAAGAGTTCCCCTTTACATCTGAACTTGCAGAGTTCCCTTTCACTGTAAGGGGGGACTCTGCAGACTCTGTTGTAACCGAGAACTCTGGGGACTCTGACATAAGAGATGCTCTGGAAACCCTGATTTAAGGGGGAACACCGAGAACTCAGATGCATGGAGAGGACTCTGATGTAAGGGGGAACACTGTGGCTTCTGGTGTAAGGGGTGCTCTGAGAACCCTAATTTACCTTAGTGTACTCACTCAGAGGCAGGAGAGAGAAGGGGGGAGATTTCAAATCACAGACAGGGATGGATGGTGAGCTCACTCACCCCTTGGCAGTCAGCATCTCTCATCCAGATGTATCTGAGGCTGCTGGACTTCAAATTTCCAGCCCCCACTTTCATTTTCCGAGGCACAGTGCCGGGGATTGGAGTGTGGGCAGACACAGAGGGGTAGGGGCGGGAGAAAGTGGTGAAGAACGAACCCTCTCTCCTCTCCCCTCTGTGTATGTTTGGGGGGGGATTGTTAGTGCTGGCTTTGGGCAGCATGAAAGAGAGTTTAGCAGACAATCTTGGCTTAGACAACTGCAGCCAGCAACCCTGCTGGGAAGCCATAGTCCAGTCTGAAAAATGCGTCCGGGTTTCAGGCAGTCTGAAATCAGGACACATGATTCCAAACCCGAACTGTCCGGGTGAATCCTGGACAGGTGGCAACCCTACTGGGGACTCTGATGTAAGGAGGATGCTCTCTGGGGACCCTGATGTAAGGGGGGGACTCTCTGGGGACCCTGATGTAAGTGGGGGGCTCTCTGGGGATATATATACACATATATTACTGTATATACATGTGTATGCCCGCCCAAGCGTATGACTTTCTTTACTACGCTGCTATGGGCTCTAGCCCCAGATCTTTTGTAGACCTAGCAACGCCCCTGCCCCCAAGGCCGATACGTCCATCGGATCAGGTGCAGGCGCCGTTATTCCAACTAAGGGAAAGCGACAGTGGAGCCTTGTGGCTTCACTGCCGGTTTCCGACTGCGCATGTGCGAGTCACGCTGCGCTTTTTGAATGGCCAGCTTGTCTTCTGAGACACACACAGGTCCCAGAAGACAGCGGGGGGCTCGTCGGAGAAGAGGACATGACGTCCTGCTTTATAATAATAAATATCCAAAAACGAGGGGTGGAGAGGTGGTCTTTAGTTTAAGACCACCTCTCAAAAGTGGAACTCAGCTTTAAGTTGAGCAGAGCAGGAAAGGTTAAAATGTATTTTTCATTGCAGTTAGTTTAGTATAGTGAGATTCTATATACTTCGTGTTAGGGGTGTGGATTTTAATCGCTGTATCGATGCATCGCGATTCGTGGGTCCCCGATGCGGCATCGATGCAAGCGACCCGAAAAATCGATGTCGGTTGACGTCATCCTGACTTGCCCCGCCCCCCCCGGAAGAGTGCTCCGAGCGTTTTTGTCAAAATGGCTTTTGTTAATGAATGCAATTGTAATCCATTAAGTGGTGACCGCTGTATGTGTTTTTTTTTAAATATATGCATCCTTATACCTTGTTTTTTAGTCTGTGTATATAACTGTATAAGCCGCTCATGTGACTGCTCGGTCCATCCCGCCTCTCCTCTCACGTATCTCCTGACGTCAGCCCCGCCCGCCTTTCTTCTGATAGCTACAGTTGGTGGGCGGGGCTGAGAACTCCCACTGACGTCAGAAGAGACAGAGAGACATGAGACTGAGAGGAGAGAGGCGGGCCGGACTGAGCAGTCACATGACTGCGGTGGGCACTTAATGGATTATAACTGCATTTTTTACCATACAGGTATTTTAACAGCAGTATGTAGAGTACAAATGTGTTTGTACGCTACATACACTGGCTCCTACACATGCTCTGTGCTGACATTATTTCTCCACCCCCCCTAGTTTGCACATTCCACTGTGTTAACTCCTAGTGTGCTGGAAGGTGCAAACGGGGGAGCCCAGAGAAATGTTATCACAGAGACGGTACAGGGAACGTCACAGGGCTGTTTGTCAGTTGTGAATTCTAATCCCTCCTGACCTCCCAGCAGCCATGTGTGTGAATTCCTGTACCCTGTAGTGCACCAGATTAGTGCACTTTTTAAAGTGGAGTTCTACCTGTTTTTTAGTTTATTGAATGTCAGCAGCTACAAAAAGTGTAGCTGCTGACTTTTAATAATCAGACATTCACCTGTCCCACGGTCCATCGATGCAGTCGCACTGAGCCTCGCTCCTCTCCCCCTCCTCTCCTCGGCGCCGTCATATCTACTGTGGGCAGTGACACCCGCCCGTGACAGCTTATGGCTTCACAACCGGGCGCAGACTGCGTGAGCCGCACTGTGCTCTGCCATTGGCCAGCCAATCTTCTGGGACCCAGAAGATCGCTGGCAGGGAGGGGCCGCCTAGTAAATTTTTTGTTTATTAAAAGTCAGCAGCTACAAAAAAAGTGTATCTTCTGTCTTTTAATAAAAAGACACTCACCTGTCCCACAATCCAGCGGCTTGGCCACCCAAACCCTCTATTCTCTCCCCTGCCTGTCCACGGCGCTGGCAATACTAATAGGGGCATCCGGCTGTGACAGCTTGCAGCTTCACAGCCGGGTGCGCCTGTCTCACTGCGCTGTCCTGCACAGCCGGGCAATCTTCTGGGAACTGTGATGTGTCCCAGAAGATTGCAGGGAGGAAGGGCCGCCTAGCCGGCCCAAGCGTGTCAGTAATCGTGATGCAACGTGATGCATTGCGGAATCAAATCAAATCGTTGACCAGGTAATCGTAATCGAATCGAATCGTGAGACCAGTGAAGATGCGCACCCCTACTTCCTGTTGCAGTGACAACATCGTCTTTAGGACAGGAAACGGAGGAAATCTCTCCAGCGGAAACAAAGCAATAAAAATTGGAGGCTTTACCCCTTGACAACTCTATGCGAAAAGACAGCTGGGGTTCTTTGCATAGATGTGTGGCTAAGCTATGGGCATTTATACACCAGATTTACTTTTTATAAACAACTGACCTCTGTAGCTGCTGGCACTATAGACTGTGGAGTAATTCATCCTCAAAGTTTACATCAGAAAGTATCTTTAGTTTTATTTTAACAGCGCAGTTCCTTTGGTTCCTCACTGTCAGCAGTGGCTTGGCAGCCTTCCAGCATTCTAAAGTCTAATATATGCACAGAGTAGGCGCACAGGAAGAGAAAGGGTGAAGAGGAGTGGCCTACTGCATGGGCCGAGCGCCTGTGTGAATCAGTCCTAAAAGAATGAAACACAAAGGGCCCGAATGAGCCCAACAATAAATGTATACAACAGATTATGTATCCTTTATAATCTGCATGCCTTTGCCTTTTCCATTCTGAAATACAACATTGATATAAAAATTAATTGAGTTAAAATTGTGTAAAACAACATAAATAAATGACACGTCTGTACAGATAAGTCATATAGAATTCCTGATACCAGAGAGATTGGTTCACAGTTTTTGAATGCTAATTATCCTCATTATTCTTCTATAATTAACAAAGTGCTGACTTTGCTCCAGATTTCGCATTTAAAAAAAAATCCTCATATCTTAATTAATGGCAATTAATTATATGACCGGTTATGCCTACAAGTGATGCAAGCATACATCAGTAATTGCAGTTCTTTGTCTTTCAGGTCGGTCAGATTGCATAATGAGTTGTTCTGCAATCTGACCTTGGATCGGAGATTCTGCTCTGGGCAAGGTGCTGTAATTTAGGGAGGTGCTGTAATTTAGGGAGGGGCTATAATGCTTCTGGTGTCTTTCATCATGGGAAGACTTTCCAGCGCTGACTGGTCTTTGCTTTTTTTGGATAGAGCAAACCTCTGATTCTAAATGCTATAGACATCAGAGAATAGCAGCATTTGCACAATTTGCATATGCTCATTGATTGATGTTGGTCACTGGGTCCCTAACAGGTTTAATTCTGCAGCCATTTTGTTTAGACTGTGAAGAGGGGTGGAAAAGGTGCTGTGCAGAAATTGGGGGATTATTTGAAGAAACAAAATCAATCAGAAAAGGCTTACCAAAATTGTCCAATCCCCCCACCAAGCCACGGTTGGCATTGTCTACAGGGTGCCCCACAAGCATTAGATTGACTCTTGATCTAACAGAAAATGCCATTATCAATCAAGAGGCTGTCATCTAATATTCACAGGCATCTTAAAGTGGCTGTAAACCTCACACATGAAATATGAACAAAGCATATCCCTCTATAGTGTGTATTTGTCTCAATTAACAGCACTAAGTGTAATTTCTGTCTGCTGCTTTGTTCCTCTGCTATCAGCTTGAGTTACTTCTGACAAGTTTTCCTGACACCAAGAGAAAAAAGGTGACAGGGGAAAGAGCTCCAGCAAATTGACAGCCTCAGCTCTGTTCCTGTGTGCTGTGTGCAGGGGGGTGTGTCCCTTCCCTCCAATCAGTTCTCAGAGCTCCCCTCACTGAGCTCTGCAGTGTGTCATTTCAGCTCTCTGCCCCCTTTTTTCTGAACTCAGACAAGTTTTAAAAATTCAGCACTTTGAACAGGTGTAGAGAAGAAAGGTCTGAAGATAAACAGGTACAACATATGTGGCAGGTTTTGTTTCATCTCTGTGTACCACCTGCGGCAGTCATTTCACTGGGCTTATGTAAGGATTCACAACCACTTTTAGTGGTTTTGTAGATCTTTTTATCTTTATTACTGACAGGACTTAAAAATGAAAGCTTAAAGTACAGCTAAAGGCAAAACTATGTTTTTTAGTTTTGGAAAGAGTGGAGATGAATTAAAATACCTTTTTTTTTTTTGCTACGTGTACCCTTGTAAGGGAGATTCATCCTCTCTATTGTCCTGTTTACTATTATTATTGAAAGTAAAAGAAAATCCCAAGTTTTCGGTTGTCCCCAGAACAGTAATTGAGGGGAAATCTGCCAATGGAGGCACTAGTCCTGAAGACCTGGGTGTCCCGAAGACATTCACTTAATTTGCAGGGATTTCTTCTCACTTCCTGTTTTGGCTTAGGATAGGATGTGAAGGAAAATTTCCCCAATGGGACACAGATGGCAATAAAAAACTTACAGGGATTATAACCCTTCCTTACTCTATTCAAAATGAAAAATGCCTATAGCTCTACCTTAAGTTTAGTTTATTATAGTTTTTTTAATCAGCACAAGGGACACTTATATTGACTTGTTTTAACTCCCTCGGTACCAGAATATTACCCCTATCTTACCTATCAAAAAATATGTTACATAGATGCAATTTACAAAATAATCATAATACATCCAATATAATGCTGAATAATCAGTGCACACTCATGTGTCACTATAGAGCAGCTAAAGGACGCGATAATAAACAGCGGCCAGTAGCGACCTATAACCCAGCTGTATATAATGTCTAAGAGAGATGTAGGAAGGAATCAAGAGCAGCTTAACACATAAGTCTTTTCAAAGGAAAGAGAGGGGAAGAGAGCCCAGTTAACTAATCAGACGAAAGCATGACTTAAATCAGGCAACCAAGACGTTATATGCAACTGGGCTATAATAGGTTGCTACTGTCCACCATCCATCATCGTCTCCTTTTGCTGCTCTAGAGTGACATGTGAGTGTGCACAGAGAGTCCCGGAGCTAAGAGGAACTACGGGCGCAGGAACGGCATGACAGTGCTGGACAGCACAGTTGCCGTTTTAAGAAGTGATTTCCCCTTTTAGAAAAGGGGAGGGGCGGTGCAGGTCAGAGTGTAGGAGAAATGTACAGGGGGGAAGTGACGTCAGTCGAAGAGCAGTGGAGGAAGAGATTCCCACCCACCCTCCCTAGGATTGGCAGTTTTTGTTTTCCTGGAATAGGAGAAGTTTGTTACAAGTATGAAACATGTGGTACCCATCCAGGGGATGGGGTGTTGTTTTATGGTACCCATCCATCGGATGGGGGGTTTTGCTGGTACCCATCCATGGAAGGATGCGGATTGATGTTGGTACTTTCAGGCTATGAGGGTTAACCTGGAGGAGATAAAAGGTTAGGTCACTGGGAAGGTTGGGATAATGCCTCCGAGTCAGGGGTAGGGATGAGCCGAA
This sequence comes from Lithobates clamitans, assembly GCA_037952925.1. NCBI lineage: Eukaryota > Metazoa > Chordata > Amphibia > Anura > Ranidae > Lithobates > Lithobates clamitans. The sequence goes on from JBBGZY010001145.1 coordinate 2,211,280, forward strand.
CACCCCCCTGTTCGGTTCGCACCAGAACATGCGAACAGGAAAAAAGTTTGCTCAAACACACGAACACCGTTAAAGTCTATGGGATACGAACATGAATAATCAAAAGTGCTAATTTTAAAGGCTTATATGCAAGTATTGTCATAAAAAGTGTTTGGGGACCCGGGTCCTGCCCCAGGGGACATGGACTCAATGCAAAAAAAGTTTTAAAAACGGCCGTTTTTTCAGGAGCAGTGATTTTAATAATGCTTAAAGTCAAACAATAAAAGTGTAATATCCCTTTAAATTTCGTACCTGGGGGGTGTCTATAGTATGCCTGTAAAGGGGCGCATGTTTCCCGTGTTTAGAACAGTCTGACAGCAAAATGACATTTCGAAGGAAAAAACCCATTTAAAACTACCCGCGGCTATTGCATTGCCGACAATAAACATAGAAGTTCATAAAAACGGCATGGGAATTCAACACAGGGAAACCCCGAACCAAAATAAAAAAAAAAAAAATACGTGGGAGTCCCTCTAAATTCCATACCAGGCCCTTCAGGTCTGGTATGGATATTAAGGGGAACCCCGGCCTAAATTAAAAAAAAAAATGACGTGGGGTTCCCCCTAAATTCCATACCAGACCCTTCAGGTCTGGTATGGATTTTAAGGGGAACCCCGCGCCAAAAAAAAACGGCGTGGGGTCCCCCCAGAAATCCATACCAGACCCTTATCCGAGCACGCAACCTGGCAGGCCGCAGGAAAAGAGGGGGGGACGAGAGTGCCCCCCCCTCCTAAACCGTACCAGGCCACATGCCCTCAACATTGGGAGGGTGCTTTGGGGTAGCCCCCCAAAACACCTTGTCCCCATGTTGATGAGGACAAGGGCCTCATCCCCACAACCCTGGCCGGTGGTTGTGGGGGTCTGCGGGCGGGGGGTTTATCGGAATCTGGAAGCCCCCTTTAACAAGGGAACCCCCAGATTTAAAAGTAAAGAAGTTGTTCTCAGTGACCAGGGTTCTAGTTATTGCTCTTACATTTACTTTATAAAGTTATTTAATAAAGTTTTACGGTTATTTATAATATTTATGTTAATTTATAAGTTTAATAAATAAGGCCGTAAGGCCATTTACTTCAAGAACTGGTTGAGTCATTTATGAGGTTTTTGGAGGGAGGGGGATGTGTGGTAAATGGGAGAGTATTAAGAATCTGGGCTTAAGTCCTACAATGTCATGATTATTCAGCATTATATTGGATGTATTATTATTATTTTGTAAATTGCATATCTGTAACATATTTTTTTAGATAGGTCATTCTCATCTGTTCTTGATAAAAGGTCTTAAGGAAGCATTCATGTGAAACGTGTGGACCACATGTGTCAAACACAAGGCCCTCGGGCCGAATCCGGCCCTCCAGGCCATTTCATAAGGCCCTTATACTTCTCCTGCAGCCCCTTGTCCCCGCCTCCACCTTGTTTCAACAGTCAGCAGCAGAGAGGAGGACAGAATGTCTCTTACAGATCGTGCACCTCTCTGTGCAGCTGCAGCACCCCTTCATCTCCGCCTCCTCTGGTCTCAGCATTCAGCTGACTCCAGCCATCTGTGGTCCTCCTGCAGAGCCTGCACTTTTTGCTTCCCAACTCCACCTCCAACTTCTTCCTGGCAGCAGCACAAGTTGGGGGGGGGGGGTGCACTGTAATGTGTAAGGGTGGGGGACTCTTGACATCCGATGTGGGGGGGGTGCTTTGGACATCTGTTCTAACAGATACAACCAGGCCTTTGAGGGCAACCATAAGGCTGATGTGGCCCTGAATGACAATGAGTTTGACACCCCTGGCGTAGACCTTGAACTGTACACTTGAATGAGAATGACAATGTGAGATTTTACTATACATTGGGATTCTTTTCCCCTCTTGTTGTTAAGATTTGTACGTTTTATTTTGTAATAAATATATTTTTACATTTCTGGATATCTGCGTGATTCCTGGTACCAGTAAAGTCTGTTTCTCTTTTTTCTCTCTATTTTGGATTAGGTAACACTTTAAAGTGTCTTGTGGATGGGCACTATCTATGAACAATGTGTTTTGCAACAGCATATACTGTTAGATGCTAGAGCTGTGTTTGACCCACTTTTGCTTCCAACAAGAACATATCTCAGTAGGACCTGACATGTTCAAAGAATCACAAAGTGAAACAGGTCAAACACAGCCATATGCAGCTGCACAAATATAAATCTATTTCAACTGCCATATAAAACCTATAAAAACTATACTGAAATAACAAATTTTTTTTTCAGAATTGATGCTTTGGCAACATAATAATATTTGGGGCTATAAACTAGCTTTCCCTATTATTGCAGCATGGTGATTTTCCATCGCCAGGAGCCTCACGTCACATGCCACCTACGTATTTTTAACACTGAACATTTTAGCAAGTTCTCAATTACAAGATTCCTGGGAAAGCTCAATCCCATGAGGTTTGGTAGCGAACAACAACAAAAAAAAGTTGATATCTTTAGAGATGACATAAGATACTGGGTTGTTGCCGTGGTCAGAACATATACAGAAAATATTAACCCACTACTAACCCCTCCATGCTCTTATCCTGCTGTACAATTTTGTGTATAAAAACAATGTGTAGAAACATCATTAACAGTCATTAGTGGTGGGGAAAAAAGGTATAAATTAATCAATATGATATTATTTTATATATGTACATAGAAGAACCAGCACCACTGGATATTCAGTCTTCAATTTTATTGTTGTCGTATGACCAAGATAAAAAGAACATGCAGACGGGTTTTGGCACGCAAGCCTTGTTCACAGCACTTTCTAAAGTGACACACATAGCATATGTATATATGCACAAGGAAGGTCATCCCTACCAATCAGATGTTATCTTCAATCAAGGTAAATACTCTTGAGGATTTTGTGTCCATATTCTTCCAACGAAGGAATAATTCTTTCTCTTTATTATTTAATTGCTCTTGCATTTGTTCTTTTTATCATGGTCATACTACAACAATATAATTGAAGACTGAATTTCCAGTGGTGCCGGATCTTCTATGTACATTTGTGGTTCATTTCAGGCAATATGTCATCTTTTACATTTTATGGTTTACAAAAGGTCAAAAATCCACCTCGGGGAGGTGACACACACCGGAAGCTCCTCGACCGTGAGGTATTGTGGATCTTTAGCCTTCACACTAGATTACCACTTGGCATAAATAATAGATATGATGTTGACTTATTCTTCCGTTAGGCTGTTCCATGTAAGGACTACTCTTAAAGATTTTTTATCCATTTTCTTCCAGTGTAGGAATAAATATTTCTCTTTATTATGCAATTGCTCTTGCATTTGTTTACTACAGATACAATTGTTTCATTGATTTTAGATTTCATTGTAATTGTTTTACATATATCTTATATATGCTTTTTTTGTCTGTTTTTAGAAAATGATGTATATTGCACTGTGTGGGGATTATACACACACAGGGATGTTACCCATTTACCTTGATTGAAGATAACATCTGGTTGGTAGGGATGAACTTCCTTGTCTCCTTGTGTATATATATATATATATATATATATATATATATATATATATATGCTATGTGTGTCACTTTAGAATGTGCTGTGAACAAGGCCTGTGTGCCGAAATGCGTCTGAGTGTCCGTTTTATCATGGTCATACGACAACAATAAAATTGAATTTTTAGTGGTGGCGGCCCTTGTATATTTGTGTTTCGTTTCTGGATGTGGGAGTGACATCCTGAGCCAGAGCACCTGGACTAGGTGTGCCACCGTCCATCTCATCATTTGGCTTTTCTGTTCAGAGCGGTGTGATTTTGTGTTGCATTCTTTCATATATAAAGAATGAACCTACTTAAATGAGATATAATGTATAAATATGGTAGAAGGTTCCATAAGTCACAAACTATATTATTGGACATGCTAGCTGCTGTGAGGCAGCTACAGTTCTGGCAGATCTAGTCTCCGTTCCAGCATGGGGTGACAGCTCTGCGTGTAACGTATTTGTGACCCTTCCACTTATCCATGACAATCCTCTTGCTTGTGACAGATCTACTTACCTGCGATAGTTCCACTTATCTGTATCATGTTAACTTACCTGTGGTAGATCACTTATCAGTGACAGTTCTATTTACTTGTGACAGGTCAACTTGCTTGTTAAAGTTAGTGACAGGTCCACTTACCTGTGTGGTTCCACTTATCTGTAACAAATTCCATTACCCATGATAGTTATTGTTATCTGTAACAGTTTCACTTCCTGTGACAGCTCCACTTATTTATGACAGTTACAATCGTCTGTGACACTTACATAAGACAGATCCATTTATTTATGAAAGGTCCACTTACCTCTGATGGTTCCACTTGCCTGTTAAAGTTCCACTTATCTGTGAAAAATTAATTTACCTATGACAGTCCTACTTACCTGTGGCAGGTCCACTTACCTGTTACAATTCCACTTTTCCATGCACTTTAACTTACCTGTGATAGTTACAGTGCCTTGAAAAAGTATTCACACCCTTTGAAATTTTTCACATTTTCCCATGTTAAAACCAAAAACGTAAATGTATTTTATTGGGATTTTATGTGATAGACCAACACAAAGTGGCACATAATTGTGAAGTGGAAGGAAAATGATAAATGGTTTTCAACATTTTTTACAAATAAATATGTGAAAAGTGTGGCGTGCATTTGTATTCAGCCCCCTTTTCTCTGACATGGCTAACTAAAATCTAGTGGAACCAATTGCCTTCAGAAGTCACCTAATTAGTAAATAGAGTCCACCTGTATGTAATTTCATCTCAGTATAAATACATCTGTTCTGTAAAGCCCTCAGAGGTTTGTTAGAGGACATTAGTGAACAAACAGCATCATGAAGGCCAAGGGACACATCAGACAGATCAGGGATTAAGTTGTGGAGAAGTTTAAAGCAGGGTTAGGTTATAGAAAAATAGCCCAAGCTTTGAACATCTCACGGAGCACTGTTCAAACCATCATCTGAAAATGAAATGATGGTACAACTGCAAACCTACCAAGACATGGCTGTCCACCTAAACTGACAGGCCGGGCAAGGAGAGCATTAATCAGAGAAGCAGCCAAGAGGTCCATGGTAACTCTGGAGGAGCTGCAGAGATCCACAGCTCAGGTGCGAGAATCTGTCAACAGGACAACTATTAGCCGTGCACTCCACAAATTTGAACTGTTTGTCCTAAAAGCAAAATGCTGTGTGGTGGAAAACTAACACTGCACATCATCCTGAACACACCATCCCCACTGTGAAACATGGTGGTGGCAGAATCATGTTGTGGGAATGCTTTTCTTCAGCAGGGACAGGGAAGCTGGTCAGAGTTGATGGGAAGATGGATGGAGCCAAATACAAGGCAATCTTAGAAGAAAACCTGTTAAAGTCTGCAAAAGACTTTAGACTGGGGCGGAGGTTCACCTTCCAGTAGGACAATGACACTAAACATACAGTCAGAGCTACAATGGAATTGTTTCGATCAAAGCATATTCATGTTTTAGAATGGCCCAGTCAAATACCAGACCTAACTCCAATGGAAAATCTGCGGCAAGACTTGAAAATTGCTGTTCACAGACGCTCTCTATTAAATCTGACAGAGCCTGAGCTATTTTGCAAAGAAGAATGGGCAAAAATGTCACTCTCTAGATGTGCAAACCTGGTAGAGACATCCCCAAAAAGACTTGCAGCTGTAATTGCAGCAAAAGGTGGTTCTAAAAAGTATTGACTCGGGGGGGGGGGGGGGTATAAATGCACACCACACTTTTCACATATTTATTTGTAAAAAAAAAATGAAAACCATTTATCATTTTCCTTCCACTTCACAATTATGTGACACTTTGTGCTGGTCTATCACATAATATCCCAATAAAATACATTTACGTTTTTAGTTGTAACATGACAAAATGAGGGAAATTTCAAGGGGTGTGAATACTTTTTCAAGGCACTCTACCTGTGACAGTTTTACTTCAGGTTCACTTACCTGTTACAATTCCACTTACTGTATCTGTGACAGGTCCACTTATCCATGATACTTTTACTTACTTGAAAAAGCTCAATTTATTCAGGACAGTTCCAATGATCTGTGACAGGTTCACTTGCCTGTGCCAGTTCTACCTATTTATGACAGTTCCATTTACAGGTACTCTTAAATACAAGTCAGCACTGTTCATGAGCATCTTTCCAGTTTAAATTGTCTTCTTGGCATACAAGCTAACCCGCGCTTGCACAGGGGTGCTGAGGTGCTCATACAGTAGTGCCACCTTCCATACTAGTGAGATCTTATTGAAACTGTCCAACTTCTCTGTGACTGGTCCACTTACCCATTCCAGTTCCACTCATCTGTTGCAATTTCACTTACCTATAATGACTTCATTATTGTAGGTAGTCATAATTACTGAGGAATTGATTTATAAAGAATTTGCATAGTCATTCACCCATTGAAAGTGCATGTACATTTGTTCTCTGTAAATAGAGCAAAAAAAAATGTTATTGGGTTATTTACTGTGCTTTTTAAAGAGGAAGTAAACCCTGATGGGTTTTGCTTCCTCTTTATTTCCCTGAAAAGGTAAAGCATAATGGGCTACTATGCATTGCATAGTAGCCCATTAGGTGTCACTTACCTGAAACCGAAGCCTCCACTAGCAGCGAGCGTCCATCTTCACCCTTCTTCCTTCAGGGGCCGCGAACTCCGGCTCTGTGACTGGCCGGAGTCCCGTGATGTCACTCCCGCGCATGAGCGTGGGAGCCGCCAGTCACAGCATGACCCCTGCACCGTAGACATCAGTGCACGGCTTTTTTGTAAATATCTCCTAAACCGTGGAGGTTTAGGAGATATTTTCAGCACCTACAGGTAAGCCTTAACCGCTTGCCAACCAGCTGCCATAACTGCGGCAACATGGCTCGGCTGCGCGAATCGCTGTCATGTTACATAGCTTTTACATTTGGCCACTAGGGGCGCGCGCCCCCCGCTCGCCCACAGAGCCGATGCGAGTGCCTGGCGGTTGCGATCACCGCCGCCGGGCTCCCGCGATCACTCGGGGCACACAGAGAACCGGGGTTTGTGTGTGTAAACACACAGATCCCGGTTCTCTGAGGGGAGAACAGACAGATCGTCTGTTCATACAGAGTATGAACAGCGATCTGTCATCTCCCCTACACAGTCACCTCCCCCTTTCAGTTAGAACACACAATAGGTAACACATTAACCCCTTGATCGCCCCCTAGTGATTAACCCCTTCACTGCCAGTGACATTTTTACAGTAATCAATGCAGTTTTATACCAGTGATCGCTGTAAAAATGCCAATGGTCCCAAAAATGTGTCAAAATCAATATACGCTTATTGCGATTTTTTTTTACCAAAAATATGTAGAAAAATACATAAACTGAGGAAAAAAATTGTTTTTTTTATATATATTTGGGGGATATTTATTATAGCAAAAAGTAAAAAATATTGTGTTTTTTTTTCAAAATTGTCGCTCTTTTTTTGTTTATAGCGCAAAAAATAAAAACTGCAGAGGTGATCAAATACCACCAAAAGAAAGCTCTATTTGTGGGAAAAAAAAGGACTTCAATATTGTTTGGGTGCAACGTCGCACGACCGCGCAATTGTCAGTTAAAGCGACGCAGTGCCGAATCGCAAAAAGTGCTCTGGTCAGGAAGGGGGTAAAATCTTCCGGGGCTGAAGCGGTTAATATAGGCTTACCTGTAGGTAAAAGTGGTTGTACAGGGTGTGCAACCACTTTAATTGTAGATATTGGTTTTAAAGAGAAAATATCACATTCAGCTACTAGATTGAGGTAAAGAAATTCCTATAATACTTATCACCATCTAATGGTCAAATACAGTATTTTAAGTTGAAAATAAATGATTTACAATTGAAAAGCGCAGGCTATAGCCAAACATTTGCTCTTTTGCCCCATTCACACGGAACAAATGTTAATTATAAATCCACCCCTTAATGTCTTTTGCATGTCAATTACTATTTTGCATACTGTCCTGAACTCCATGCCCCACAGAATGTGATGTCTGGCATAAGGGCAGCACACACGTTTCTGTGGCTGGTGACATACACAGCTCACAACCTATTTTTTCTTGTCACAGAACAATTTTTTTAAGGAATGTTGGCCAGTATGCATCTGGGAAGACCTCTGGTTTAGGAGGTTTCTAGTAGCCTGCAGCTCACATCCAGCTATTCTCCAAAAAAACACTACTGGGAATCTTACAGGACCTAAACACTTCTGCATAGTTTTATAAAAATCTAGAGACCAGCTGTATTATAAAAAAAATACAGCTTTAGCTGTAATGCTTGTGTAGCGATACCCTTGAAGGAGCTGCTTTTGTTTGTTCAGTCCGTTACTCTGCCTGTCAACCCCAAAGAACTGTCCTAGCCCCTCTGGTGCACCTAGCAATGTGATTAATGGAATAACACAGTAATAACACACAGACACAGTTCTGCTCTCTCAAGTTTACTTGGACCAGAGAAAGATTTAAAATGATATTAGTCAGCCAAATCCTGTATAAGTAGCCAGGACTTGGTTGAAACAATTTCTGTTAAAGCAATAAATGGCAAGCTAATGATAATTGTAGATATTAATAGACTTTATTTAAAGTATATTGGGAATAATACACTATAGGTATCAGTGGCGTATCCCCTTTAGGAGCAGTGAATAACAGTGTCCTAAAAGTGAGGCCTCACACTATCTTCGCCTGCACGTTTGAGCTCTAAGAACAAGGGTCCTTTGATGTAACAGAGTGATAAGGAACAGGGTAAGATAGCTGTCTTGTGATATAACAGTCCTGTACACAATCCGGGTAAGAGATGTCTGTGCACAGTGTTCAAATGTGTAATTTTGAAAAGCAATGAGATACCTGGGCAAGAGCCCCCTCACCAATCCTGTACACGTTCAGCAATCCTCTGAAGAGCAATCAAATGATTCTCCTAATCACAGATGTGTTGCAATGGCGTTCAGTCTGCTGACCTGGTGAATCAGCCGATTCCGTGGCATACAGCGTTGATGCAGAGCGTCCTTCTGAAAGCAGATGGCGTCCTGACCCTCTGGATTGGAGCTGTAGGCTGTGTGCTGCTTGGTAGGCCGCAATCCCTTCACACAGCAACAGGATGGTGTTCTCACAATGGGATCCAGGAAGCAACCACCCTTGGGCCTTGTCTGCAGATCGTTTTATAGTCTCTCCCATCAATCCTCTGCTTTTTATTCAATGCAGGCTGGGTTTTGTAGTTCTGTTCCTTTAAAAATCAGTGAGCAACTTTGCGCTGGGACTCATATTCCAGACTACTTTTCAGCTGCTGCTTGTTAAAGCCCCATTCTTTGGTTCCTGTAACTGCTCCTACAATTGGCTCCTTCCTTCCTCCTGCCCATAGGAACACAGGGGAGGAACAGACCAGCCTCTGTGTGTGTGAGAAGAGAGGAAGGGGGTGAAAAGTCCATGCAGCTGCTAGCAGGCAGCTCTCTCCTTCGTGGATTCAATCAGCTTGGAGAGGTACCTGCTACACTTGTATGCAGATGCAGTCTATACTCCCCACTGTGGTTGGGGATTGCCAGAAGAGGCAATGCAGCAGGGGAAAGAAGTTGTGAGGAGCCTGGTTCCACTATGATTTTGTGCAGTCATCAGGGGAACAGCTGTCCAATGGGATGCTACTGCCCCTCATGGACTCGACAGCCATCTTGGGTCAGGGCAGTGTCTATTTAAGACACTGACTCCTGGGGTTTGGCATGCAATTGCAAGTGGTTAGTGTAGAGACAGGTACCTCATCTGTCAGGGAGAGTGTTCACAGGTAGGAAAAGGTTCCAGGGCCGTAGAGACAGTGCAGTGACTATGTCTTTTTCTCAGTTTTAACAAGCCTCCCAATTGGGTGTGGACTGGCCAGGCTACATTTCCTCTCTTCATTGCAGAAGCTGTTAGGCATCATTTCAAGTAAACGCTCTGCCTCTACAGTTCGTAAGTGGTTCCGGTCGACTGTGCCTACCATCTGGGCCTAATTGTGCATTGTTGGGACTTTCTTAATACACTATTCTCATTCACCTCAGCCTATGTGTGTTCTCTGCTCGCTCCCTCATGCATCACCAAACGCACACATTTTTGTACGGGAATGTCATCTTGCCAGCCCAGGCTTAGAATTCTACTGCATTATCAGGAATAAGGGCAGCCCACTGTTGCCACTAAAGGAGAAGAGGAGGTAATTGTGACATCACTGTACTGGTAGGAAGAACCTTTAAAAAATTGTGGCCTAAAGCTGGGTTCACACATATGCGAATTGGATGTGGCTTACACCGCATCCAATTCACAGAACATTCGAAAATACGTTCTTTTCAATGGGTCTGGTTCACATATGTGCGTTGCATCCGCACTCCGCATTGCACAAACGTGTCCATTTTCTAGGCAGTGCGGTGTGAATTGCAGGTACATAATCTTCAATGGGAACGCATCTGATTTGCAGATGTGTTCCGTTGTGAACAGGCATTCTCTCCCCTCCTCCTCCTACACCTCCCCCTCTCCCTGGTCAGCTGATCTGAAGCTCCAACTGAGAGGAACCGCTGAATAAATCATTTTTATCTTTGCAGGGAAACAGGAGCTGCAATTCGCACCGCATATGTGTGAACCCAGCCTCGGTTTCCAATGTGCTTTCATTTTACAGGAATTATTTTCATAGTTTACATATTAAATACTTAAAGAAGATAATTTGTTTATGCCAACCACCTTACTTTTTTCATATAACAATGGATATAGTAAAATGCTGTTAGACATGAATCCATGATTTAATTTAATTTCTTCCCTCACCTTTCAACACAGATGATCGCACCTCAAAAACAGTGTTGGGTTTCCACTCGGGTGTGAATGAAGCCTTGTCAGAAGTTCCTAACGTCTTGGTGATAGATATATTAATGTTCTCACTGCCTGTTCCTTGTTTAGACATAAATATGGAGAACAGACTATGCCGACACACCTGGACAATGCCAGTGTTTAATAAGCCTGTCATCCCAACTGTAATAAATCCTAGAACATAATCATCATCTGTACCAGAAGCTGTCACTTGTATATTGGATTCTGCAGGTGGTGTGCTTTATGACAACTTGCACATGTAAGGCAGTGTATTTAATAGACACACATACGCCATCTTTAGCAGGCAAGGACAATGGCATAAGCCAGGGCTGGCATAGTTACAGTGAGGGGAAAAAAGTATTTGATCCCCTGCTGATATTGTACATTTGCCCACTGACAAAGAAATGATCAGTCTATAATTTTAATGGTAAGTTTATTTTAACAGTGAGAGACAGAATAACAACAAAAATATCCAGAAAAATGCATTTTAAAAAAGCTGTACATTCATTTGCATTTTAATGCGTGAAATAAGTATTTGATCCCTGCACAAAACATGACTTAATACTTGGTGGCAAAACCCTTGTTGGCAATCAGAGAGGTCAGACATTTCTTGTAGTTGTCCACCAGGTTTGCACGCATCTCAAGAGGGATTTTGTCCTACTCCTCTTTGCAGATCCTCTCCAAGTCTCTAAGGTTTCGAGGCTAACGTTAGGTAACTCAAACCTTCAGCTCCCTCCACATATTTTCTATAGTATTAAAGGATATATAAATGTTCGTTTTAAAAAAACAAAAAACAAACATGTCATACTTACCTCCTCTGTGCAGTTGGTTTTGCACAGAGTGGCCCCGATCCTCCTCTTCTGGGGTCCCTCAGTGGCGCTCCTGGCTCCTCCTCTTCTCGAATGCCCTGTTGGATAGAGCCGCTCTCCCTTGGGGAACTCGTGTGGGCGTGTTCCCATGTCCTGCTGCATCCATTGACACAGACATCAGGACTCGGCTTCGCCCCTGGCTCCTGCGTCGTTGGATTTAATTGACAGCAGTGGGAGCCAATAGCTGCGCTGCTATTAATCTATCCAATCAGGGTCAGAGACGCTGGCTGGAGCTGGTGTGCTCGTCCCCATTGTTGGAAAGACCAGGTTCAGGTAAGTAAAAGGGGGCTCTGAGGGGCTGCTGCATCACAGGAGGTTTTTCACCTTAATGCATACAAGGTCTAGAAAACTGGGTAGGCCACTCCAGGACCTTATTGTTCTTCTTCTTGAGCCACTCCTTTGTTGCCTTGGCCGTGTGTTTTTGGTCATTGTCATGCTGGAATACACATCTACAACCCATTTTCAATGCCCTGGCTGAGGGAAGGAGGTTCTCACCCAAGATTTGACGGTACATGGCCCCGCCCATCTTCCCTTTGATGCGATTACGTTTTCCTGTCCCCTTAGCAAAAACCCTCCTCCAAAGCATAATGTTTCTACCTCCATGTTTGATAGTGGGGATGCTGTTCTTGGGGTCATAGGCAGCATTCCTCCTCCTCCAAACACGGCGAGTTGAGTTGATGCCAAAGAGCTTCATTTTTGTCTCATCTGATCACAACACTTTCACCCAGTTCTCCTCTAAATCATTCAAATGTTCACTAGCAAACTTCAGATGGGCCTGTAAATGTGCCTTCTTGAGCAGGGGGACCATGCGGGCGCTGCAGGATTTCAGTCCTTCATGGCGTAGTGCGTTACCAATTGTTTTCTTGGTGACTATGGTCCCAGCTGCCTTGAGATCATTGAAAAGATTCTCCCGTGTAGTTCTGGGCTGATTCCTCACCGTTCTCATGTATTTTCTGTACTTATCTGCTCTTGTCTGAAAAGAAAACGAATGTAGCCACTACCAATGCTGGGGACATTTTTTCCTTCCAGTGACACCACCCATGCTGGGACATTTTTTCCTTCCAGTGACACCACCAATGCTGAGACACTTTTTCATTCCAGGGACACCACAGACACAGAGACATCTTCCTTCCAGTGATACCAATGATGCTGGGACTTTTTTTTTGCCACTGTTACGCCCATATCTGTGCACCAATTATGAACTCTTCAGCAGCATACCACAGCTATTGATACTGTTTTAGCGCATGCCATAAACATTACATACATTGCAAGCACGTGCCTCTATTAGACCCACCCCGTCCTCACCCCTAAAGTTTGCCATTTTCGCCCTGGGCACTGGATGACCTTGTCCTGGTACTACCCGTACCAGCCACTGGTAACTATTTCAAGAGTTTAATGGATACGTGTTTGTAGAAAAACACAGATATTTAAAGTGGTTCTTCGCCCTGTTCAAAAAATAAATAAAAGTCAGCAACTACAAATACTGTGGCTGCTAACAATAAATGGACACCCACCTGTCCAAGGGTCCAGTGCCATGCTCACCCAAACTGGTTCTTTGCCGGTCTTCGGGTTCCCGGCGTGTTTACTGTGGGCAGCTGGCTGTGATTACTTGCAGCTTCACAACCGGCTGCTCACTGCTCATGCATGAGCCATGCTGCGCTTTGAGAATGGTCCCGCAGCCTTCTGGGACGTACCGTGTCCCAGAAGATTGTGGGCGGGGAGAACGAGAACTTCTTGTGGATCGCCATGGCATCTAACTGGAAGTGGGAGCCGGTAACTGTCAAAATGAAGTATTTGCCCCCCCCCCCCATAAGAGGAAGGGGGGTGGAGGGCATAAATTGGAACTTTCTCTTTGGGGTGAAGTTCCGCTTTAATCACTAAAGCAGTGCATAGTATCTTTGCATATATTTTAGTTTTACCTATATTTTATATATTGTACATTTTGGGTAAATATGAAATATTCACCACTTGAAACCAACAGTTGACATATTTAGAGCTATTCTTCACTAAGTCTGCACATTTACTGCTATGCTGTGACTAGCCTGTGTAATTTGATCTCCTACTATTTAGATCTAATAACAATGCACATTTACAGCTACATGATTCAGAGGAGGATCTCCTCCCACCTTTGTTTCTGCCCAACTAGAAATACACTTGGGTCAGAAGAACTACTGTATATACTTGAGTATAAGTCAAGTTTTTCAGCACATTTTTTTGTGCTGAAAGTGCCCCCCTGGACTTATACTCGAGTCAAGCACTTTTCTGCAGCAAAAAATGTCATTTTCTGAACTGATTTTGGGGCCCCGTATCTCAGGGCCACTTGGCGCTAGAAACCCCAAATTTGGTGTGCAAACCCAGTAGCACTGGTACCACAACATATCCAAAGCTGAAGTTCTTAGCACCAAGTGGCCCCGAGATACGGGGCCCCAAAGTAGGTTCGGAAAATGTCATTCTCTGTTGCAGAAAAGTGCTTTGACATTTTCTGAACCGATTTTTGGGGCCCTGTATCTCGGGGCCACTTGGTGCTAGAAACTCCTATGGCAAAAATCTTGTAGCTGTTACTAACTGTAATGGTAATCAACTATTTGCAACATAAACAGTTCTCTTTACCCCACACTCACTCACTGTGGGTCTTCACTCACAAGCTCCCAGTCTCTCTCACTAGACTCCAGATCCACTAGACTGGATCCCCTGTGCTCCTTCACCGTAGCACACAGTATCTTCCTCAAGCGTCACCTCCCGCTTCCCTGCTGGGTCCCTGGCTTGGCACTCAGATACTCTTCAAACTTCACCCCTGCTGACACGTTAGGTCCCTGGCTTGGCACTCCACAAGTGTCACCTCTGCTGTCCCGCTAGTTTCCTGACTTGGCACTTGCTGAAGTTTTCCCACTTCTTCACCGCCTCAGCATACTCACAATGGTCTCCAGTAGCAAGGTGCAAGGTGGATGGTCCCTTAGTGAAGACAGCTTTCCTTCTACCTCTGACCTTGACTAGTTCCGCTACTTCTGGTTGGACTACAAGCCCGCAATCCCAACCCTATGCTGCTTTTCCTGCTTCTGGATAGGCCCTCAGACAGCCTAGCAGCCAGATGTCCCCGGAATAGGCCTTAGGTTTCTGGCCTAGAAGCCCGGGGCGATACAACACACATGCACCCAGACAGCCATCCAGGTGGCACAGAACCCTGATCACCTGACTCCGCTCAAATAAATAGGTTCTCCCAGCAGGCCAAGGGACCCAAGAAAATCCCTGCCCATTGGCTGAGACACCCCATTCATTCCTAATCTGTCCTTGCAATACCTTTGTCTTATCTAACGTCACCAGATACCAGACCACCTAGCGATAGAAGAGAGAAGTGCAGCAATTCCAGAATTGGGGCAAAAATCAATTGACCTCCTAACAATTGGCCAAGGCAACTATCACTTGGCAACTAAATTTAATAGCAACCCTGCCTTAACATTAGGGTGCTAATCCTCCCTCTGCCTAGGAAAACTAAGTCTCGGAGTTTGCAGAAAAATAATTTGAGCTCTCAAGCCTGAGAGTGAATGTCCTGACAAAAACTGTGATGGATTTACAAGTTATGCACTGCGCTTGGGTGACCCCAAAAACAAAATTAATAATAACCAACTCTGTCCTTACTAGTGCGATAATATTAAATACAAATAATATGAATGTTGAATAAATAAACAAGGCGTGAAAAAACAAGTGCTTGTTACACCATAAATTAGTGCTTATTAGTGCTTTTTACACCATACATAGTGTCTTAATCAACATAAAAAGTGTGCTTAGTGCTCAATACACAGTAACCTACTTTTCTTAAATGAAAAAAAAAAAAGTTCTCTTTAGCACTCTCAATAGTGTGTGCAAATAATGTCCAGCAGTGATAATAAAACAATGCGTGCAGGTGGTGTTCAGCTGTGACAACAATCCAACATCATGCCGAAGATATCCTGAGTGCTGCAAAACATGCTCCTGTGCTCCTTCGTGACCCCCTTAAGCTAATGTGCTCACCTCAGAGCGTGTGACTCAGCTTCTACCTCTGATGAGACGCATGAGACGCATTTTAAAATCACATGGACAGGGGATTCGTGGTACAATAATTTTATTGTATAAAAATATTGATTCATAATGGGGATATCTGTTTACCCCACACGCATATTCAGATCACTCTGATGAGATGCATTTTAAAATCGCATGGACAGGGAATTTGCGGTATAATAATTTTAGTTTTGATTTTAATCCTAGATTACTGTTATTTATTATATTTTATATGTAGATATGCATTTATCTGTAATTTTGGAGGTATGCTGTGGTATGCGCTGTGCGGGGTACCAGAGCTCTGTCCTGGAATTACACTTACAAATGAGTCTCATTCGGCTGTTATTGACAGGTCGTAAAATAACACTAGGCAAATTTTCCCCACTTACTATTTTCAGCAGCAGTTAGGGTTAATGTGATGGGATAGGCTCATTAGTTGTAACAGAAGTTGTAGCCTAGCATTAGAGTGTCTGCGATCTATGGCAAAATGGCCGCGATCGCCTTATATAATCCTGTAGAGCATCCGTCTAATCATATCCCCCTGATGATGACACGTGATCCTTGTGTCGAAGACGCGTAGGGGAGGCGCCAGGACGGAGAGATTGACACAGACTTTACACCAGCGCTGTCTCAGCACAGCATACCGCACCAAACTTCCACTGATTTTGCATAGAAAGCCGTTATAGTATGGTGCACTGACGCACCAGTGCCATGTGAGTACCCCGGTGTGGGGAGCGTTTTCTTTAAGAGCCCTTGCACACTGGGGCGGGGGGCGGCATTGGCGGTAAAACGCCGCTATTATTAGCGGCGTTTTACCGTCGGTATGCGGCCGCGAAAGGGTTAAATACCACCGCAAAGCGCCTCTGCAGAGGCGCATTGCCGGCGGTATAGCCGCGCCGTCCCATTGATTTCAATGGGCAGGAGCGGTAAAGGAGCGGTATACACACCGCTCCTTCACCGCTCCGAAGATGCTGCTGGCAGGACTTTTTTTACTCGGGGCTTTCACACTGGGATGAAAGCAGCGGCACTTTCGGGGCGGTTTGCAGGTGCTATTATTAGCGCAATAGCGCCTGCAAACCGCCCCAGTGTGCAAGGGCTCTTAATAAAAGTATTTTGACTATATTACACTATATAGTTTCCTTTTCATTCTATGTATGGAGCCACATTGTTTCCAGCTGGAGGAGTGGAGCAGACACTGAGACTGAGCCCAGGGGTGGCTCCAAAGCAATTTTGGACTCAGGGTAGAAGCTGAGTCACACGCTCTGAGGTGAGCACATTAGCTTAAGGGGGTCACGAAGGAGCACAGGAGCATGTTTTGCAGCACTCAGGATATCTTCGGCATTATGTTGGATTGTTGTCACAGCTGAACACCACCTGCACGCATTGTTTTATTATCACTGCTGGACATTATTTGCACACACTATTGAGAGTGCTAAAGAGAACTTTCTTTTTTTTTATCTTTTTTTTTTTTTCATTTAAGAAAAGTAGGTTACTGTGTATTGAGCACTAAGCACACTTTTTATGTTGATTAAGACACTATGTATGGTGTAAAAAGCACTAATAAGCACTAATTTATGGTGTAACAAGCACTTGTTTTTTCACGCCTTGTTTATTTATTCAACATTCATATTATTTGTATTTAATATTATCGCACTAGTAAGCACAGAGTTGGTTATTATTAATTTTGTTTTTGGGGTCACCCAAGCGCAGCGCATAACTTGTAAATTTATCCTATGCACGTTATATGAAGCGTGATTAGCGCATGCAGCTGGAGGTAGCAGAAGCAAGGCATAAGATCATTGTGGCTCACAGAATTTTTCCAATTTAAAAACTGGGATGGGTGGGGAAACAGGAAAGAAATAATGATAACAAACAATACATGTGGCGTACCACATGAAGTAAACATGCATAACATATACATGAGCAAGTGGCAGTTCACACAAGGATAAATAAATAACAGACATTATATTCGATTTTATGTGTGGGATACCACCCGAACAGTTAAGGGAAAAATGCAAACATTAATTTATATCCTAACTATCTATCTACTATACACAAAGAAAAATATATACCGTATTTATCGGCATATAATACACACTTTTTTTCCCCTTAAAATCAGGGGAAAATCGTGGGTGCATGTTATATGCGATCCCCCGCTGTCTGAGGGGAAGAGGAGCGCCGCTGTGTACTCGGCTCCACTCAGCTCCACTCACAGTCACGCCCAGTCCTGCCTCCTAGCATTTACATTCCGCCATTGGACTGGTGTTGTGTCAATCATAGCAGCCGGGCCAAGGGGCGGGACTGCGAGCCGAGCCGAGAGGAGCCATGAGGAGCCAAGGACACAGGACATCTGGCTCTGTCTTTTGGCGGTGCAATTTAAAAAACGATCAAGCTGCAATTTTGTACAAGGCAAAATGCAGATGGACACTATTGGGCATGGCTGCAGATGGACACTGATCATTCTGCAATGATGGGCAAGGCTACAGATGGACACTGATAAGACTGCAATGATGGGCATTTAAAAATGTAAGTTTTTTCCTTAAACTTCCCTCCTAAACTTGGGGTGCATGTTATAGGCAGGCACCTGTTATACGCCGGCGCGTGTTATACGCCGATAAATACGGTATGTACAAAAAGGTTATTAGTGCTATCCAAGTTGAAATCACATTCTCTCCTTGTCCAAGGAAGATGCAATGGGTGCAGCAACACCTGAAAGAGAAAACACAGACAGCAAAGAAATGCATCCTATCTCTACGATAACACAGTGCAATATAAACATAAGTGAATCTTAAAGCGGGGGTTCACCCACACCGCCAAAAAAAAAAAATATTAAAAGCCAGCAGCTACAAATACTGCAGCGGCTGACTTTTAATACATGGCCACTTACCTGTCCCGGGGTCCAGCGACATCGGCAGGGGACGCGGAGAAACCCGCTCGGTTCTCGGCAGCTGCCGCCGCCATCCTAGGTGAGGGAATCAGGAAGTGAAGCGTTGCGGCTTCACTTCCCGGTTCCCTACTGCGCATGCGCGAGTCGCGCTGCGCGTCCCTAGTGGTCCCCGCTCTCTGCTGGGAGCTGTGTGTTCCCAGCAGACAGCGCGGTCGGGACAGGAAGAAGCATAGACTCCCATGGGAGTCTATGCCGGAAGTGGGTGCAAATACCTGTCTTTGACAGGTATCTGCACCCCCCTCCCTCCTGAAAGGTGCCAAATGTGACACCGGAGGGGGGGAGGGTTCCGAAAAGCGGAAGTTCCATTTTTGTGTGGAACTCCGCTTTAAGTAATTGTTTATTGCCCTCAGCCAAGAAGAGTATAGCAGTGTAAATATACCCTATAATATATCTAAACTACACACATATAAATGAAAGTGGGCCCCATCCTCATCCGAAGATGCCACCCCCTTCCACAACTATTTTACAGAAACTTTCTTAGCATGTCCTATCAGATAAACACATACCTGTAATGTGAATAAAGGCTCACTCAGGCTGGCACTACTCACGCCAGCTGGTGGCCAGTATATGAAAAACAAACCTGATACACTGGACAGTCCATCATTCAAAGTGTAAGGTAAGAATTTGCCCCTTTTTGCCACAGCTTATTCTACCTAACTAACCAAACACCCCAGTGTCCTTGAGCTTCAAAGTCCATCAATATTTTTCACTCGGGATAGAACAACATTTCCCAGCAGTTTCCCTTCTTCTCAGGGTAACTCCAGGGACAGGAGGCACAGCTGCAATCAGGCAACAAACACCCAGGCCAGGGTGCAAGGGACCACACTTCTGAACACAAGTCCCCTTGCAATGGTACTTTCTGTCTGTCCACATAACAGCCAGGGACAGAGAAAAGATTTCCTCATTGGTTGAAGAACAAACCTGCTGAATGTCACATCAACAGATTACTTTTCAGAGGAAGGCACACTAGCAATTCCAAAACACTAACTAGCGTGACTCAAGTTGGCACTCCCTGTATCTGCCGGCAGCATTCAGTCCAGCACAGTTCCAGCAATACAGCCAACAGGAATGCTCCTCACTAGTAACAATTTCTGTACAAGAGGTGGAGTGGCTTTTCAGCATAGCGCCTTAACCACTTGACCACTGGGCTCTTAAACCCCCTTCCTAACCAGACCAATTTTCAGCTTTCGGTGCTCTCACACTTTGAATGACAATTACTCAGTCATGCAACACTGTACCTATATAAAATTTTTGTCCTTTTTTTCACACAAATAAAGCTTTCTTTTGGTGGTATTTAATCACCGCTGTGTTTTTTATTTTTTGCGCTATAAATCAAAAAAGTCTGAAAATTCAATAAAAAATAAATAAAATAAAATTCTTTGTTTCTGTTAAAATTTATTGCAGAGTATTGCCAAGTATTGGCAGAGTATTGGCAAGTATTGGCAAGTATTGGCAGAGTATTGGAGAGTATTGGCAGAGTATTGGCGAGTATTGGTAGAGTATTGGCGAGTATTGGCAGAGTTTTGCAGAGTATTGCAGTGTTGCAGTGTATTGGCAGAGTATTGCAGTGTTGCAGAGTATTGTCAGAGTATTGCAGTGTTGCAGTGTATTGGCAAGTATTGGCAGAGTATTGGAGAGTATTGGCAGAGTATTGGCGAGTATTGGCAGAGTTTTGCAGAGTATTGCAATGTTGCAGTGTATTGGCAGAGTATTGCAGTGTTGCAGAGTATTGCAGTGTTGCAGAGTATTGGCAGAGTATTGCAGTGTATTGGCAGAGTATTGCACAGTGTTGCAGAGTATTGCACAGTGTTGCAGAGTATTTCACAGTGTTGCAGAGTATTGCACAGTGTTGCAGAGTATTGCACAGTGTTGCAGAGTATTGTACAGTGTTGCAGTGTATTGGCAGAGTATTGCAGTGTTGCAGAGTATTGCAGTGTTGCAGTGTATTGGCAGAGTATTGCAGTGTTGCAGAGTATTGCAGTGTTGCAGAGTATTGGCAGAGTATTGCAGTGTTGCAGTGTATTGGCAGAGTATTGCAGTGTATTGGCAGAGTATTGCACAGTGTTGCAGAGTATTGCACAGTGTTGCAGAGTATTTCACAGTGTTGCAGAGTATTGCACAGTGTTGCAGAGTATTGCACAGTGTTGCAGAGTATTGTACAGTGTTGCAGTGTATTGGCAGAGTATTGCAGTGTTGCAGAGTATTGCAGTGTTGCAGTGTATTGGCAGAGTATTGCAGTGTTGCAGAGTATTGCAGTGTTGCAGAGTATTGGCAGAGTATTGCAGTGTTGCAGTGTATTGGCAGAGTATTGCACAGTGTTGCAGAGTATTGCACAGTGTTGCAGAGTATTGCACAGTGTTGCAGAGTATTGGCAGAGTATTGCACAGTGTTGCAGAGTATTGCAGAGTATTGCAGATTATTGACACTGACACTGAGCAGCGCTGTGGGCACTAAACATCCAGCTCACAGCGCTGCTGCAATCTCTCCCCCTCTCCCCTCGCACTGTACCCATCGGTACAGAGAGGGGAGGGAGGAACCGGCGCCATGATGTGACGCCGTTTTTTTTACAAGTGATCAACGGCTATTTACCGTGATCCGTGATGCACCGGGTCCTCCTGACCCGGCGGTCACGGATGTTACCGGACGGACGTGGACGGACATCCACCCAGAATAAGCCGACCGCGCTGTAGCCATCTTTCGGCTAGGGCCCAGTCGGCAAGTGGTTAACTCTACAAAGCACACATTTGTAATCAATAGGGTATCCGTGAAACACGACCCAATATCTTCTACCAGTAATATTTGGAGTCTGGTAACTTCAAGTCCTTTCCTTTAGCATGTATTGTGGTAATGTAACGTTGAATGTCTTTCTTGTTGGGCCTGCAGATGATCACACGGTCTAAATTAATTTTGTGACCATAGCCCCAGTTGTGCAGTACTGAAATATATTTTTCGGCTACCTTGGGTGAAAACTTTGAAAAGTCCACGTGCAAAGAGATCCGAAGGAAACTTTGCACAACTTCATCTATCCATGGGGTTTCCTTGTCCAGGATCTCTTCCTCTATATGAGCCGGTACATAGGGATACAGATATCCGTAATCCTCAGCCACCTTCTTAATAATGATGTGCTGTATTTGGACAGCCTGGGCAGTGTCTTAGGGTCTCCATACCCTGGTAGAACCAGTGCGTCTGGAGCACGCTGAACCGGGTATCCTGCAACAACATCGGGTTTGCAATGAAACTTAGCTACTTCTTTAGTGGGAATAACTTTAGAGACCCAATTTTCCCAGCGCTCCTCCTCAAAAGACTTGGTAATACACACAGTTGGATCGGTATTAGTAGACAATTCAATCTTAACACTTGCAGTAGGCCCCGGAGGAATCTCATCCTCTTCCAAGTCACATAACTGCTCCTGTTCACTCTCACTCCACTTTCCAGTCCATGACAAATTGTCTGAAAACAGTTCAGAGATCCCGTCAGAGGGGATGTCTGAATTGGATATTGTGGAGCATTCTTCGGCCGGGAGATAGTTGCGGGTGGAGCTGGCTTAAATTGGCACAACTGCATTATCTCCCTTAATGGCCACAGGTAAACAAAGGAAAAGGTTTGTGACTTTAAATGAGGTATAGGACATGTAGATCCAATGCCTCCATCCCTAATATGCGAGAAAGAGAGGGGGGATTTTGGGACTTTAAATGAAGCATGTACCTAGATGCAAAAACGCACTGTGGGTCTGTAAAGTGTTTTTATTACACATACCAATACAGATAAAATAAAACCACAATGCAAGTAAAATAGGTATAAATGGATCATAAAATTCATATATATACACGTAGTAACATAATATGGAGGTACAAATGGTGTCAAACCCACTATTGACATCCATGTTCACATGATATAGCACAAAACATAGTTGGTAAAGTTGCAACATAGTCAGACATAGATGGTAAAGGAGTAAATGTGATTGCATGTGATGATGTAGCAATGGCATCAAAAAAGCTGATATAATGAACATCAGTCTGGCTAGAAAAAAAGAAGTATAAAGGGGGCAGATAAAGAGAATAGACATTATCCACCCACCACCCATACTTACAAGAATGGCTAGTGGGTGTGGCATGTGGTGGCAGGCACAAGGGGGAACATCATCTCTCACGGGAGCTGAGGCAACAATATACCATGGCTTAGCATCAGGTGGTGTTGAAAAGTGAAGTGTACCTGGAAATATATCCCCCACGTGGAAAACAATGATGGTATGTGACTCATCAACAGGGACCTCTGGGTACAAATTGTAAATGTATGTGTAAGTATATCAATAATAAATGGTATATAAGTGTAAGCAGTATTGAACAAAGTGTAAGTACTAAAAAAGTGATATAGGAAATGGAGAAGGTGATGGTAGGCCCATATTTAGAAGTAAGAGATAAGATGACATAGGTGTACCCAAATGGCGAAATATACTCCAAAGGAGGAGGAGATGGTGGGTGAAATGAAAAAGAACTAACCACCAGAGTAGATACCACAAACCAAAATAGAGCCTACCGTGATGCTGCCTAGAAACCACTCCAGCAAATGCAAAGTCCAGCTGGTGTGTGGAGCCCCAGAGGTAGCAGGCCAAAGTGAAGGTTCGCTTACCCAGAGGGGTATATATGCCGCCAACGTCACGCTAGCGAATATGGAGGGGGAGGCGTCAGCACCTGAGTGGAATAACCACTCGGCAGCTGGTACCAAAAAGGCTGATGTCACAAGCACGGTGCAGGGGGCGTGGCATCGATATGCAGCAGGGTATCCACCGGAACCACCCTGCCAGGGCATGGGGGAAGGGGAGAACCCCCAGTGTGCATCGCAGCTCCCGGGACATAAGGGATCACAGTAAACACCACATAACCAGCCAAACCACATAAAAGCACATCACTATCCAGATTGTGAAAATGAATGAGCTATAAACAAACATGTACAGTTGTGCTCATAAGTTTACATACCCTGGCAGAATTTATGATTTCTTGGCCATTTTTCAGAGAATATGAATGATGTAACAAAAACTTTTCTTTCACTTATGGTTAGTGTTTGGCTGAAGCCATTTATTATCAATCAACTGTTTACTCTTTTTAATTCATAATGACAACAGAAACTACCCAAATGACCCTGATCAAAAGTTTACATACCCCAGTTCTTAATAACGTGTATTGCCCCCTTTAACATCAATGACAGCTTGAAGTCTTTTGTAGTATTTTTGGATGAGGCTCTTTATCTTTTGAGATGGTAAAGCTGCCCATTCCTCTTGGCAAAAAGCCTCCAGTTCCTGTAAATTCTTGGGCTGTCTTGCATGAACTGCACGTTTTGAGATCTCCCCAGAGTGGCTCAATGATATTGAGGTCAGGAGACTGAGATAGCCACTCCAGAACCTTCACTTTATTCTGCTGTAGCCAATGACAGGTCCTGGCTGATGAATGCAAATGTTCCTCCAGTATTTTTTGATAACATACTGCATTCATCTTGCGATCAATTATGACCAAATTTCCTGTGCCTTTGTAGCTCCACCTCCATGTTTCATAGTATGAATGGTGTACCTTTCATCATAGGCCTTGTTGACTCCTCTCCAAATGTAGCATTTATGGTTGTGGCCAAAAAACTCAATTTTGGTCTCATCACTCCAAATGACTTTGTGCCAGTAGGTTTGAGGCTTGTCTCTGTGCTGTTTGGCGTATTGTAAGTGGGATACTTTGTGGTATTTGCGTAGTAATGGCTTTCTTCTGGTGACTCGACCATGCAGCCCATCTTTCTTCAAGTGCCTCCTTATTGTGCATCTTGAAACAGACACCACATGTTTTCAGAGAGTCCTGTATTTCACCTGAAGTTATTTGTGGGTTTTGCTTTGCATCCCTAACAATTTTCCTGGCAGTTGTGGCTGAAATTTTAGTTGGTCTACCTGACCGTGGTTTTGTTTTCAACAGAACCCCTCATTTTCCACTTCTTGATTAGAGTTTGAGCACTGCTGATTGGCATTCTCAATTCCTTGGATATCTTTTTATATCTCTTTCCTGTTTTATACAGTTTAACTACCTTTTCCCGCAGATCCTTTGACAATTCTTTTGCTTTACCCCATGGCTCAGAATCCAGAAACGTCAGTGCAGCACTGGATGTAACATGGAAGTACAAATTGTGAGTGTTGGGAGTACCTGTGCATTGTGAGTACCTCAGTGTTGTCTGAGTAGTGTGTATTGTGTGTACCTGTGTATTGTGTGTACCTGTGTATTGTGAGTGCACGTGGGCAGTGAGTACACGAGTGCTGCGAGTGCATGTGGTCTGCGAGTGCACGTGGTCTGCGAGTGCACGTGGTCTGTGAGTGCACGTGGGCTGCGAACACCCATCAAGAGGACAGTATGCGACCGGTCTAAACTACGAGGCATGTTCACCAATGCCAGGAGCCTAGCAGACAAGATGGGTGAACTAGAGATACTGTTGAACGAGGAGGATTTAGATTTTGTGGGAATTTCAGAGACCTGGCAACCATTCAAGGGTATTCCCTTTATCGGAGGGATAGAGAGGGTAAAAAAGGGGTACACCTATATATCAAGAATAATGTACAAAAGAATGTGAGAGATGACATCAATAAGGGAGCTAGGGAGGAGGTGGAATCCTTATGGGTAGAGCTCCAAAGGGATGAAGCTAAGGGGAAAATAATACTGGGAGTATGCTATAGGCCCCCTAACCTGAGGGAGGAGGGGGGGGGGGGCAGATCTCCTGTCACAATTTGGATAAGCAGCAAGGATGGGAAGTGTTATCATAATGGGGGATTTTAATTATCCAGAAATAGACTGGGCGGAGGGAACCATGCATTCGTCTAAGGCTCGCCAGTTCTCAAATGTCTTGCAGGACAATTTCATGGGTCAGATGGTAGACGCACCAACTAGAAACAAGGTGTTACTAGATCTACTGATTACCAACAATACAGATCATGGATGTGGAAACACAGGGCAATTTAGGAAACAGCGATCACAAGTCAACTGGCTTCAGTATAAATCACACAAATAGGAAACACTAGGGCAGTGGTTCTCAACCTGGGGGTCGGGACCCCCTCGGGGGTCGAATGATGATTTGCCAGGGGTCACCGAATCCTGGGCTGTTCCTGAAGCCTGCACCGCTCTCCCAGCCTTTTTGCGGCCGCCCAGCAGGACTATCCCTGGAGCCTGTGGCCGCCCCGCCGGGCTGCTCCTGAAGCCCGCGGCTGCCCACTCAGCCTCTTCGCAGGTGCCCATTCAGTTCACGGCATGGCTGGGGGGCAGGGTCTAGAGGTCAGCTGACTGGTGAGGAATGTGAAATGGGAGGGGCTGGATGAGATCCTATCTCCTGATTTTGGCATAGGTGTCACTGCTACGAGATACCACAAAGTCGGAGGCACAGTGAGTAACACTACCTGCGATTAAAGTTGCCATTAAAAGGACTCAGGGAGCACTAAATGTCTGCAGGTTAGGGGTGCAAATTACTTGTCTTGGCTTAGGTGCTGATAATCAACGCTGCGAAAATAATTTTACTGTTGGGGGTCCCAACAACTTGGGAAATTTTATCAAGGGGTCACGGCACTAGAAGGTTGAGAACCACTGCACTAGGGGAACACAAAGACACGGAATTTCGAAAGAGCCTACTTCCCTAAACTACGAACTTTGCTAGAAGATATAAATTGGGATAAAATCTTAGAAACAACGAACACGGAGTAGAGATGGGTTTGCTTTAAGAGCATATTAAATAAGGGCATTAGTCAGTACATCCCATTGGGAAATAAATTTAAAAGAGAGAACAAAAGTCCTGGATGGCTTAACTCCAATGTAAAAATGCATATAAAAGCAAAGGAGAAGGCCTTCAAAAAATACAATGCTGAGGGTTTATCAGCATTCAGACTTTACAAAGAATGCAACAAGATATGTAAGGGTGCAATTAGGGTGTGGCTAAGATAGAACACGAAAGACACATAGTGGAGGAGAGCAAAAAAAATCCCAAGAAATTCTTTAAGTATATAAACAGGAAAAAGGGGGGACAGACCATATTGGCCCCATAAAGAATGAGGAAGGACATCTGGTTACAAAGGATGGGGAGATGGCAAAGGTATTGAATTTATTCTTCTCCTCAGTTTTCACGAGGGAATCGGGGGCTTCAGTAACCAAAACTGCAGTGTTTGTCCTCATGACACATCACAGGAAGCACCCTCATGGCTAACAGAGGACAGAATTAGAAATAGACTTCGGGAAACTTAACATTAATACCAGGGGCGTAACTAGAAATAGCAGGGCCCCATAGCAAAATGTTGTATGGGGCCCCCCTGCAAACAGCCCCCCCCCCCAACGCTGCCCTAGTGTCAATGCAGCGTGACCTGTGCCACATACAGCGTGACCTGTGCCCAATGCAGCGTGACCTGTGCCCAATACAGCATGACCTGTGCCCAATACAGCCTGGTCTGCCTGTGCGACATACAGCCCCACCTATGCAGAGGAAGAGGCAAGCCACCCGGATCAGCAGAGAGCAGGATTGCCCGCTGTAATAGCTTTCATTTGAATTTCCCATCTTCCCGGGGCTCATCGTCACATAGCCCCACCTCTTGGCCCGACGCCTTTGATGATGTCACATGTCCCGCATTGGATCGGCGTTCTGTCTATCAAAGGCACCGGGCCAAAAGGTGGAGCTATGTGACGTGAGCCCTGGGAACACTGGAAGTTCTAATGAAAGCTATTACATCGGGCAATTCAGCTCTCTGCTGATACGGACAGCTCGCCTCTTCCTTTCCTCTCTCTTCCCCTGGCTGGGAGACTGTGCCGGCGGTGCTCTTATCCTCACTGGGCCCCACTCGGCTGCGGGCCCCATAGCACCCGCATAGGTCGCTATGGTGGTAGTTACGCCCCTGATTAATACATCACCGGGACCGGATGGCTTGCACCCGAGGGTACGTAGGGAACTCAGTCAAGTTATTGCCAGACCATTGTTCCTAAGTTTTACTGACAGTCTACTGACTGGAATGGTACCAGCTGATTGGAGAAAAGCCAATGTAGCACCAATATTTAAAAAATGGCCAAAAAAATGGCCAAAATACATCCATGGGAATTACAGACCAGTAATGCTGCGTACACACGATTGGACATTCTGACAACAAAATCCTGTATTTCTTCCGATGGATGTTGGCTCAAACTTGTCTTGCATACACACAAAAGTTGTCGGAAATTCAGATCGTCAAGAACGCAGTGACTTACAACACGTACGACGAGCAGAGAAAAATGAAGTTCAATAGCCAGTGTGACTCTTCTGCTTGACTCCGAGCATGCATGGAATTTTGTGCGTCAGAATTGTCTAAACATGGTCGGAATTTACGACAACAGATTTTGTTGTCGGAAAATTTGAGAACCAGTTCTCAAATTTTTGTTGTTCCTACAACAAATGTCCGATGGAGCCTACACATGGTCGGAATTTCCGACAACAAGTTCACATCGAACATTTGTTGTCCCAAAATTCCGACCGTGTGTATGCGGCACTAGCCTAACATCAATAGTATGCAAGCTCTTGGAGGGGATGATAAGAGACTATATACAAGATTTTAGCAATGAAAATGGTATCATTAGCAGTAATCAGCATAGATTAATGAAGAATCGTTATTGCTAAACCAATCTATTAACCTTCTATGAGGAGGTGAGCTGCCATCTAGGTAAAGGAAGGCCTGTAGACGTGGTGTATCTAGATTTTGCAATAGCATTTCTCACAGTTCCCCATAAATGTTAACTGTACAAAGTAAGGTCAATTGGCATGGACCATAGGGTGAGTAAATGGATTGAAAACTGGCTACAAGGTTGAGTTCAGAGGGTGGGGATAAATGGGGAATACTCAGAATGGTCAGGGGTGGGAAGTGGGGTCCCCCAGGATTCTGTGCTGGGACCAATCCTGTTTAATTTGTTAATAAACAACTTGGAGGATGGGGTAAACAGTTCAATCTCTGTATTTGTGGATGACACTAAGCTAAGCAGGGCAATAACTTCTCCGCAGCATGTAGAAACCTTGCAAGAAGATCTGAACAAATTAATGGGGTGGGCAACTACATGGCAAATGAGGTTTAATGTAGAAAAATGTAAAATAATGCATTTGGGTGGCAAAAATATGAATGCAATCTACTAACTAGGGGGTGAACCTCTGGGGGAATCTAGGATGAAAGAGGACCTGGGGGTCCTAGTAGATGATAGGCTCAGCAATGCCATGCAATGCCAAGCTGCTGCTAACAAAGCAAACAGAATATTGGCATGCATTAAAAAGGGGATTAACTCCAGGGATAGAGTGATAATTCTCCCACTCTACAAGACTTTGGTCCGGCATCACCTGGAGTATGCTGTCCAGTTCTGGGCACCAGTCCTCAGGAAGGATGTATTGGAAATGGAGCGAGTACAAAGAAGGGCAACAAAGCTAATAAAGGGTCTGGAGGATATTAGTTATAAAGAAAGTTTGCGGGCACTGAACTTATTCTCTCTGGAGAAGAGATGCTTGAGAGGGAATATGATTTCAATTTACAAATACCATACTGGTAACCCCACAGTAAAGATAAAACTTTTTTGCGGAAGGGAGTTTAATAAGACACGTGGCCACTCACTAAAATTAGAAGAAAAGAGGTTTAACCTCAAAACTGCGTAGAGGGTTTTGTACTGTAAGAGCGGCAAAGATGTGAAATTCCCTTCCACAGGTGGTGGTTTCAGCGGGGGGGCATCAATAGTTTCAAAAAAACTATTAGATAAGCACCTGAATGACTGCAACATACAGGGATATACAATATAATACTGACATATAATCACACACATGGGTTGAACTTGATGGACTTGTGTCTTTTTTCAACCTCACCTACTATGTAACTATGTAAAAATGGTGTCATGCCCACTATTCACATCCTTGTTCACATGATATAGCATAAAACATAGTTGGTAAAGTAGCAACATAGTCAGACATAGTTGGTAGTAAATGTGAGGAGTAAATGCGATTGCATGTGATGATGTAGCTATGGCATCAAAAAAATCTTGACGCGTTTCGTAGATGTGTCCACGAGAGATAAGATGACATAGGTATAAACCCAAATGGGGAAATATACTCCAAAGGAGGAGATGGTGGGTGAAATGAGAAAAAGAACTGATCACCAGAGTAGATACCACAAACCAAAAAAAGCCTACCGGGATGCTGCCTAAAAAATCACACCAGCAAACGCAAAGTCCAGCTGGTGTGTGGAGCCCCAGAGGTAGCAGGCCAAAGTGAAGGCTCGCTTACCCAGAGGGGTATATATGCCGCCAACGTCACACTAGTGAATGTGGAGGGGGAGGCATCAGCACCTGAGTGGAATAACCACTCGGCAGTTGGCGCCAAAAAGGCTCCCTCGTGTAAATCGCTGATGGATCAACACAAGGCATTGGCGCAGAGATGTCCTTGCTGACATCACATGCACGGCGCCAGAGGTGTGGCGTCAATGCGCAGAGGGGTGTCCGCCCGAACCACCCTACCAGGGCATGGGGGGAAGGGGAGAACCCCCGGTGTGCATCACAGCTCCTGGGACATAAGGGATCACAGTAAACACCACATAACCAGCCAAACCACATAAAAGCACATCACTATTCAGATTGTGAAAATGAATGAGCTATGAACAAACATGTATGTAGTAGTATAGAAAGCACTCAGAGTGCCAAAAATGTTGCTAGTGAGTGATCCTATGTCCACACATCATGAGGAGCAGATGTTAACAGCTATATCAGAATTTGCTGCCCATGGTGGCATGCTTCCATCCCTGAATTTGGTAAACAAAGGAGAAGATTTGGGACTTTAAATGAGGTGTAGGACGTGTAGGTCCAATGCCTCCATTCCTAATATGCGAGAAAGAGAGGGGAGATTTTGGGACTTTAAATGAAGCATGTACCTGGACGCAAAAACGCACTGTGGGTCTGTAAAGTTTTTTTATTACATATACCAATACAGATAAAATAACACCACAATGCAAGTAAAATAGGTATAAATGCATCATAAAATTCATATATATATATATATACACACGTAGTAACATAACATGGAGGTACAAATGGTGTCATGCTCACTATTGACATCCATGTTCACATGATATAGCACAAAACATAGGTGGTAAAGTTGCAACATAGTCAGACATAGTTGGTAAAGGAGTAAATGTGATTGCATGTGATGATGTAGCCTTGGCATCAAAAAAAGCATAACGCGTTTCGTGGATGTGTTCACTCATCAGGAGCGTATGCAACAGGAATATCTGTGGAGTGAATATAGATATAATGAACATCAGTCTGGCTAGAAAAAAAGAAGTATAATTGCCGCAGATATCACCTCTTCCACTGGCACATCACTTTCACCACTTGCAGGCTTACCCGGCTCTGTTACCCTTTTCCTCTGTGATTCCACCATCAAGGAGAGCAGGTGGGCCTGACCACGGCCTCGAGGGGCGACCGGAGAGATGGGTCCTAGAGCAGCAACAGAAGCAAGAGGAGCAGCCTCTACTGCACTCCGCTGTCAGTCAGAATGCCTTTTGGCTCGCTCAGACCAAAGCCAACACCCGGAGCATACATTTTCCAATCCGCCTTCGTACTTCCAAACTGTGCCATCGTTTTCAACCCACAACCAGGCACACGTGGCAGCACTTCCTTATCCTCCACTGCAGAGCGGGGGCTCCTCCCCCTGCCAACGGATTGGTGCAGAAACTTGCCGTTAACTCTTTTCTTTTGCGGCACGCCAAAACTTTAATGGAGTCCATTTTAACCCTTGCAGCACTGGCGTAAAGTGTCAAAAGACCAGGCTGATACTCTCCCATGAGCAATGAGACATGCTGGTTCTTCCCCACATTGTCGGAATGCACAATAACACAGTCTATACGAAGTAAAGATGTTACTTGCCACTTTCCCATGGAGCCAGACGAAATCCCGATGTAGCTGTAGCCGGTTGCTAGGGGTGACTGCTGCAGGAAAAACGCCTTTGCCCCACGTTGGGTGCCAAATGTAGCAAAGTTCTGGACCTCTTTAGGCCTAATAGTTACCTCCAGGGTTAGGGAGAGCTGACTTCCTTCAGTGTAGAGTGGGTTACAAGGCATGGTGGGTGTAATGCAAGATGAACAGGTGGGCGCCAGACACTTTTTGAATGCAAAGAGATTTTTTGTCTCTTAAACAGAAATGTGGGAGAGAGGGTTGGGGCCAGGACACATCTAGGTAGATGCAAAGATAATTGGCAGACTCCGCGACTTCTATAGGAAAACAGTTATACAGGTGAAAGCCTCCAGCCGAGAACCATTTCGGTATAGGTAGGATCACTGTCTCCTATGGCAACAATCTTGTAGCTGTTACTGACTGCAACAGTATTCAACTATTTTCAACTTGGTTTGGCACTTGCTGAAGTTTTCCCACTTCTTCACCGTCCCTGGCTGAAGTCTGCTCTGGTACTGGCCTCAGCTTACTCACAAATGGTCTCCATTAGCAAGGTGAATGGTCCCTTAGTGGCGAGAGCTTTCCTTCGACCTCTGACCACGACTGGTTCCCCGGCCAGCGAAACCGTTACTTCTGGTTGGACTACAAGCCCGCAGTCCCAACCCTACGCTCCTTTTGTTGCTTCTGGATAGGCCCTCAGACAGCCTAGCAGCCAGATGTCCCCGGAATAGGCCTTAGGTTTCTGGCCCAGCAGCCCAGGGCTATACAACACACGTCCACCCAGACGGCCGTCCAGGTGGTACAGAACCCCGATCACCTGACTCCACCCAAATAAATAGGTTCTCTCAGCAGGCCAAGGGACCCTAAGAAAATCCCTGCCCATTTGCTGAGACACCCCATTCATTCCTAATCTGTTCTTGCATGCCCTTGTCTTATCTAACGTCTCCAGACACCCGGCCACCTAGCGACAGAAGAGAGAAGTGCAGCAATTCCAGAATTAGGGACAAATCAATTGACCTCCTAACAATTGGCCAAGGCAACTATCACTTGGCAACTAAATTTAAAGTGGAGTTCCACCCAAAAAATGACTGTTGCTAGGGGTCCCTCGTAATCTGCCTCCTTACTTACCTTGGCTCCTTAAGTCACTTCCCTCAGTGGCGGAAGGGAGATCAGCTCTTCCCCCTCTTTCTAGGCAATCATCTGGGAGACGTCACAGGTCCCAGATGATTGCGCGGCCAGTCACGGCACGTGGCGCGGCTTGCGCATGTGCAGTGGGTGCCCTGCTGTGAAGCCAAAGCCGGGCGCCCACAGTTACAATGCCGGCGCCGCTGAGCGGAGGGGCAGACGAGCGGGGCTTCGATCCCCCGCATCGCTGGATCCTGGGACAGGTAAGTGTCCGATTATTAAAAGTCAGCAGCTGCAGTATTTGTAGCTGCTGACTTTTATCTATTTTTTTTTTAAAGCGGAACTCCACTTTAATAGCAACCCTGCCTAAACATCAGGGTGCTACATCTGCATTACCCTCCTGCAGTCACTGCAAATTCACCCTACAATTAATTGGAATCTAGGGTGTGGATGATGGTAAATGCAGTCAAATCTAGAAAAGGCAGATGAGCCGACATTCAGCCACTTTTCATAAATATGTGCTTTATTCTTTATGACAATTGGCTCAGCGCTGAAAAACTGCAACAATTGAATGCTAAAATAAATCTGTCTAATCCGTATTTTTAATCTCCGACATGCCTTTCCATAATTCCCTGCCTGCTCTTCAGCCCTTTCACTGCCGTAATAGATGGGACATTTTATGTTTTCACACAGCGCAGATGAAACAAATCTTTTTGTACAGACACTCGAGCGGCACTCGAAACATCACGCCATCTTCCAAGTCTGCTTTTGAAAAGGGCAGGGTCTTTAATCCGTGTGTGAAGAGAATTTTGAAGGCACGTTGTCTAGCGACTATTGATTCTTGTGTAAAAATGACGGCTCCTCTTGACGTCCCCCTGCCTCAGAGAGGCTGTAATGCTCCCTTCCCATGGCGTTTCCAATTACAGACACCGCAGAAATGCTGTTTAAAGTGGAGCAGCTGTGATCACTCTGTACCTGCAGTATTTAGTCCCTGTAGTTAAATTTCAAAGGCGAAACAGCAGCGCGACAACGAAGATTGTATTGGACGGCAACAGTTTCCACGGTTAAATTGTTACGTTGTGTGTGTTGGAGATTACCGTCTTCAAAACCAACAATCAAATCCTGGAGGGAAGATTGTGCTTTTTTGGCATGTAACATTTGGAATAATTGTTTATTGCAATGCAGGTGACTAATAAGAATACAGAGGCACTTTTCGCTCACACTTCTGCAGGGACCTGTGTATTTCTATAGTAGGAAAATGCTGATCTCTATAAGGGCACACAGAACACAATCATCTGTCTACATGCACTGTTCACACTTAAATGCAGCCTTTGGGTGAGCTGTGGTGCAGTACGGAAATCTGCAACATGTCTGCATTTTCTACCTGCACCGCAGCTCTGTTTCTCCATACCATAGCTTAGTTATGGTGCATAAAAACGAATAAATCTCATACAGATACCCACGCTGTTGGTGTAATAAAAAGCTCTTAA
Source organism: Lithobates clamitans (assembly GCA_037952925.1). Lineage (NCBI taxonomy): Eukaryota > Metazoa > Chordata > Amphibia > Anura > Ranidae > Lithobates > Lithobates clamitans. The sequence continues at coordinate 2,245,539 of JBBGZY010001145.1, forward strand.
TAAAAATAACATTGAGTTAATGAGGATGTCAACTTTTGATGATGAAATGCGTAGAGATGTACCTTCAGCTGACGTCACATTCAGAACTGGAAGCAGGCGGCAGCCATCTTTGGAGTGGGTGCTGTCTGAGTTTTTAAGAGCTAATGAAGGTTTTATGTGATGTAAGTGCAATTTACTTTTATGGGAATAAAAATGTACTTTCACTGTCTGGGGTTCCTCTTTTTCCTTCTACACCTAAAATGGAGAAAAAGTTCAGAGCTTTAATGTAGGGACGATTGTTTACCCATAACAAGGAGCTGGGGGAAGATCCATTGGAGAATTGGAAATTGCATTATTCTGGTCCCATGTATACATGCCATTTTGACTCACTTGCTAACACAAGGAGTCAAAACCATCTGATGAGTGTGTTGTGAAATCCATCTGGCCTCTCTCTCTCTCTTGGAGGATCAATACTTTGGATCACCTTTTTCCTGGAGCACTATTGTGTGTCACTATATTTTGTAACTAAATATGGACACAAACAAGTGGACTTTCTTATGTTGTTTTTTAAATGATATTTGTCATTTAATTGGAGAAAATAAGGTAGTGCTGTTAGGTTATTGTTTTTTTTTGTACATTTAATGCATAGAAATTAATGAAATCCCAGTGACATTTCAAAAAAGTGAACACAGCTTTACAATTTAAAACTGCAAGGCAACAGCCTGCCAGAACACCTAAAAGCTTTCAACTACAACAAATCACTAATTTCCTATGTACTCGGCAGAAACGAGCTTGGATCTTGTAACACATACAGTGTTTGAAAACAGATGTATGCAAAACACTTTACAGCGTGGATGCATCTCCATGTTGTACAAACTATTGGTCTCATCCTCCACTAAATTGTCCTGTCAATTAGTGTGGGAAAAAGATATTAGCATTGAACCTGATAGTGAGAACTTGTGTACCTGGACTATCTGTATCCACAAGGGCATTATGAATGTTGCTCTGGTTGAGGCAACATATAAAGTATATTCTAGATGGTATTTAGTGCCAGAGCGCCTCTCACACATGTACTCAGGCTCCTCATCTTATGCTTCAGAGGTTGTGAAAAGGTGTGAACAGCCCATCACATTTGGTGGACATGCCCCAAGGTCAGATGATCCTGGATTTGAGTACATGCTTTGATACATTTAGTTACAATGGTCAATATTCTCAAAGGCACACAGATTGCTTTGCTGAATCAACCAGTGGATGACATGCAGACATTCATTTACTTCATGTTTTTTTTTTTTTTTTTTTATGTATTTATTTAGTGGTATGCGACATACAATAATGCGGTAACTTCACAGAATATTCGGTACAGACAGTTTAGGATGTATAGGAACAGTAACTGAAAATATTTGTACTAGAAGTAATTACTCCAAAAGATTGTTACACTGAAGCAAATCTGTATGAGTACAGGTTCCCAGATACCTAAGAAGTAAAAGGCTAGGGCTTCGCGTTGACAAGTAATATAATCCCTTGTAGTTCGATGGGGGTTATCTCAGTCAACCTTGGAGAGTTCCTGTATCAAAACGTAGGAGACGAATAATGTGGAGTGTCCAACTGGGGTCGAAACGTACCCGCCCATGGCAACCCGGCCAGGGGTGCCTGGGCCATCTCTTACTCTAGTGCAACCCAAAGCTTCAACTCCCCAGTCCACCACTCGTGTCATGTGCCACCTCTCAGCTTCGGCCTAAGTAACCATGACCTACCAATTTGTGGATGTTTGCCGCGCCAGAGGAACTTAATAAACACTGAGCGTACAGAATGGAAGAAAGTCTGGGGTAGTTTGACTGGTAGGGCTTGTAAAAGATATAAGGGTCTTGCCATTGCATTCATCTTGAAAACGTTACAGCGGCCAAACCAAGAGAGGGCAAGCGGGTCCCAATTCTTGAGATCTGCAGTGAGCGTCGATAGGAAGGGTTGAAAATTCAGGGGGAAGATATCCTTTGGGTTTGTAGGGATTCTGGTACCCGAATATTGGATAGACCGGGTGGTCCATTTAAATGGGAAAAAGGGGCGTATGCTTGACAGGGTACGAAGATGTTCAGCGCTTCCGATTTTTGAAGGTTAACTTTAAAGTTGGAGAGGGTGCCATATCATTTCAGTTTCAGTTTCAGTTGTTGTAGCAATGAGGCAGAGAAGTTATAGGTTTGGTGATAAAAAATAAAAGATCATCGGCATATGCCGCTACTTTATGTTGATCGCGGTCGGAATGAATGCCGCTAATGTTTGGGTTATCTTATATATGGTGAAGAAGTGGCTCTAGGGATAGGACAAACGGTAAAGGGGAAAGTGGGCATCCCTGCCTAGTGCCGTTGGATATTGCAAACATATCAGAATCTGTCCTGTTCACTCGGACCATGTCTGTGGGTTTAGTATAGAGGGCAGAGATCTAGTCACTGATAGACTTCGGCATTCCGAATGAATAGAGCACCTCCTGTATGAACACCCAGTCCACCCTGTCAAACCCCTGTTCAGCGTTGGTGGATAAGAGTAAAAGGGGGGTGTTGGTTCTCTTTGCCTTCTCTATTACATTTAATGTCCTGATAGTGTTGTCTCTTGCTTCTCGTGTCTGTATAAAACCCACCTGCTCAAGTGCAACCAGGCGTTGCATTAGACCGCTGAGTCTGGAAGCTAAAATTTTTGTGAAGAGCTTGATGTCACAGTTTAGAAGAGAGATGGGTCTATAGATGGAACTTAGCAGCGGGTCTTTTCCTGGTTTTGGGATGACAGAGATTGATGCTCGCAGTATATCTGGAGGGACGTTATGCCCTTCCAGTATGGCATTGAAGGCCTTGGTAAACTGGGGGGCTAGTTGGGTCTGAAATGCTTTGTAATAAAGAAGTGTGAAGCCATCAGGCCCGGGGGGGCCTTCCCCGGTTGTGTGTCTGCTATGGCAGCCTCAACGTCTTTCGCACAGAGAGGTTGGGATAATTGTTCCTTGTCGGCTTGCGTAAGAGAAGGGAGTTTGGCCTCTTGTAGGTACTTATTCATGTTTTTTGAATATCCATACTGTCTCAGCTGTCTGCATTTTGTTACCACTTGTCACTTGGTTCCTACGCTGTTAATAAGCTGGTTTTCCCAATGTCTGAACATTTCCATTTCCCTTACTCTGGGAAGATATGTAGCTGTCGTATTTGTCATGTCAAATTTTATTTTGTATTTTGCAGGAACTGTTTTGCCATAGTCTACTCGGCTGTATATTTTGTAACTATTAATAAAAACTATTGAAACAGAAAAAAAAAGCTGCCTGACTACAATTTTTTTTTCTGTGCACAAGAGAACTAACGCTGACTCGACTACTATTAGGACCTGTTCACATCTACGTGCGATGGGATATCCTATCTATCTATCTATCTATCTATCTATCTATCTATCTATCTATCTATATATATATATATATATATATATATATATATATATATATATATATATATATATATATAAAAATACAATATTTTCATTGGTATAATAGTAAAAAATAAAAATAAAATTAAAAACCCAAAAGAAAGGGTAAATTGCACATTAAACATACAGTAAATCTGCACAATCTGCAATCAGGGGCGTAACTAGAAATAGCAGGGCCCCATAGCAAAATGTTGTATGGGGCCCCCCTGCAAACAGCCCCCCCCCACAGCTGCCCTAGTGTCAATGCAGCGTGAACTGTGCCACATACAGTGTGACCTGTGCACAAGGCAGCGTGAACTGTGCCCAATACAGCATGACCTGTGCCCCATACAGCATGACCTGCGCCCCATGCAGCGTGACCTGTGCCCCATGCAGCGTGACCTGTGCCCCATGCAGCGTGACCTGTGCTCCATGCAGCGGTACCTGTGCCCAATACAGCGTGACCTGTGCCCCATACAGCGTGACCTGTGCCCCATACAACGTGACCTGTGCCCAATGCAGCATGACCTGTGCCCCATGCAGCATGACCTGTGCCCCATACAGCGTGACCTGTGCCCCATACAGCGTGACCTGTACCCCATACAGCCTGGTCTGCCTGTGCCCCATACAGCATGACCTGTGCCCCATACAGCGTGACCTGTGCCCCATACAGCCTGGTCTGCCTGTGCCCCATACAGCATGACCTGTGCCCCATACAGTGTGACCTGTGACCCATACTGCGTGACCTGTGCCCCATACAGCGTGACCTGTGCCCCATACAGCCTGGTCTGCCTGTGCCCCATACAGCATGACCTGTGCCCCATACTGCGTGACCTGTGCCCCATACTGCATGACCTGTGCCCCATACAGCGCGACCTGTGCCCCATACAGCCTGGTCTGCCTGTGCCCCATACAGCCCCACCTATGCAGAGGAAGAGGCAAGCCACCCGGATCAGCAGAGAGCAGGATTGCCCGCTGTAATAGCTTTCATTTGAATTTCCCGTCTTCCCGGGGCTCATCGTCACATAGCCCCACCTCTTGGCCCGACGCCTTTGATGACGTCACACGTCCCGCATTGGATCGGCATTCTGTCTATCAAAGGCGCCGGGCCAAGAGGTGGAGCTATGTGACGGTGAGCCCCAGGAACACTGGAAGTTCTAATGAAAGCTATTACATTGGGCAATTCAGCTCTCTGCTGATACGGACAGCTTGCCTCTTTCTCTCCTCTCTCTTCCCCTGGCTGGGAGACTGTGCCGGCGGTGCTCTCATCCTTACCGAGCCCCACTCGGCTGTGGGCCCCATAGCGCCCGCATGGGTCGCTATGGTGGTAGTTACGCCCCTGTCTATATCTATATCTATCTATCTATCTATCTATCTATCTATCTATCTATCTATCTATCTATCTATCTATCTATCTATCTATCTATCTATCTATCTAGTTGGTTGATGTTTTTTTGTACTTCCAGACTTTGAAGAAATCATTGAAGAAATCATATGTATGACTCCTAGTGAATGCTTTAGCTTACGGTCATGTCACCTTTCCATAAGTGTAATTGCAGATTGTGCAGATTTACTGTATGTTCAATGTGCAATTTACTCTTTCTTTTGGGTTTTTAATTTTATTATTATTTTTACTATTATACCAATGAAAATATTGTATCTTAATATATATATTGTGTGTGGTACCATTAAAATCATACTTAGCTGTGTCTTGATTAGGTATGTATTGTTAATATAACAATAGAGGATGTGGTACCAATAAATCCATCAAGTAAAGGGGGAAGGCTTTTGCCCCTTCCCCCCCAAACAGATGTATTTTGTTACGTACGTTGCAGTAACATGCTGCAAAGTATGCTAAATGCATTTTGAATAGGCCAGAAACACAGGAAAAATCGCTTCTGCTCCATTTTTTGTACCATAACGCCTATTGTTTTTTCATTTATTTTTTACTCCTCTTGAGCTGAAATTGCTTGTACGTGGTTTTAATGTGGCAATGGTTGAGACTCTTTACAGCTGCACAGCAATGCCTGAAGCAGCACAGCCATAAAAATGTCATGAAAAGAATCATTCAGTGAGGTTGCTGCTTCTCCTACACAGGCAGAAACCGCTTCGGATTTTTTTACTGGGCAGTTTTTACATTTCACTTTTATTGATTCTTATTACTTTCAAAATAACATATAGATGTGACATCTTCTTGTACAGTTACACATTTTGGTTTCAAAGATGAACTCCAGGCAGATATAAAAGACACAAATGAATGTGGCTCAATAATCATCAATACATCGTTAAATGTATTTTTTAAATGCAAACAGTGTATTTCTTGCAGTCCCTATACAGAGTGTTGAAGGGGAGAGGAGGCAATCAGTTTCTATGTTGACAAGAAACGTGTTACTAGGAGAAGAGAGCAGACTGACAGAGAGATGATCTCATCAAAATCCTGCTTCTCCTTTCACTGACCAGTCACAGGGCAGGGAAAGTCAATGACCACCTGGCCTGAGAACAAAGGGATTTAATGATGCCAGCCATAAGACTGAGGACATCTAGTGGCAGAAAAGAAGTAATAAGGTGATGTTACAAGTCCGCCTTTTGTAACATGTAACATGTTACATCCATATTCATGTTACAAATCCATCATTAACGAAAAACCATTTAATGAATTTTTCCAAAAATTCGAAAATCTGAAAATCAAAAATTTGGAAATTCGAGGATTCAGAAATTCGGAAATTTAAAAATCCGAAAATAAGAACGAAAATCCGAAAATTCAAAAGAACAAAAATAAGAACAAAAATTAGAAAACCCAAAAATTCCAAAATCTGAAGTAATAGCTAGCTAACTAATAATAACTATTACTAACTATTAAATTGTAGGTATTGGAATTTCCTTTCCAATTTGGCTGTTAATGAACCTAACGAATACGAATTTATCCTAAGTTATGAATTATCCAAAATAACGAATGCCACATCGAAACAAATGGAACGTAACAAATTAATAACAATAAATAATAATAATAAAAACTTTTTATTATTATTCATTTGTTATGTTCCATTCGTTTATATGCTACATTTGTTATTTCGGATCATTCATAACTTCGGATAAATTTGTATTCGTCATGTCACAGACAAATTTGAAAGGAGATTTCAATACATATAATTTTATAGTTATTATTAGCTCGTTAGTTATTTCGGATTTTCGAATTTTCTGATTTTCTTGCCTATTTTCGGATTTTCGAACTTTCGGATTTTCAAATTTCCGAATTTCCAAATTCCTGTATTAGACTTTTCAGATTTTTGAATTTTTGAATTTTCGGATTCCCAAATTTCCGAATTTCCGAATTTTTGAATTTACGAATTTATGAATTTTTGAATCTATTAGAAATAACGAATTTCGATCATAATGAATGGCCCAAAACATGAAAAAAAAGACGAATGAAATAAAAAACGAACACATTTTAGATTCTGATATTATATTTATTTGTTTTAAACTTTTTTTGTATTATTTCTTCAGATGCTTCCTGGTTTCCGGCCTAAGCCAAAATGAGGTCATGCATCCCATGAGTCTTAAATAAATAAGTAAGGAAAAAGCAGCGCTATGAGTCAAATATATATGGAACTTTAGGTGAATAGAGATGGGTAAAGTTCATAACAACAAGTGACAAAAGTTGAGTCCAATAGGTATCTTCAAATGTGCAATAAATGAACCGGACAACTGAGTCCCTTAATAAGCAATAAAGATGAAAGCTGGATGGACCTTCACCACACCACAGTGAACAGGTAAATTGGGCGCTTACCAAATGGCAAGCTTGGATAAGCTTGTGACCTTAACCCGGTCGGGGCCTTTCTTGGGATGGGAACACCGTTTGGACACTTCCTCAGACCGTGGATAACTGACTATCCTCCACAGAAAAAAACCAGGATACAGAGAAAGCTATACCCATAGCTTGGAGTAGTTTTCACACATAATGTCCCATGAGTCTTCATAGGCATTTTTTTTTTCTTTTATGTGGAGGAGGGGAGAAAGGGCTTTCTCAGCTAAGCTCACCCTCCAGACTGAATGCCTGAGCTAAGGGCAGGTGAATTTCACATCATAAACGCTACATGAATTGTCTTACCAAATCAAATCGAGATGTCCGTGGCTAGAAATGCATTTTTCAAGATGGTTTCTCAACAAAATAAAGCATGAAGACGGATGGGGGGGGGGGGGGGGGGGAGGGGTTATGCTTTGAATATTAAAAATGAATTAAATAGCATTTTCAGTTTGTGGTGCTCAGATTCAGTTTAGTTCCACTTTAAGTAAGCAGAAAAAGCTGTTATTAAATGTTACCTTTAACAGGCTGATAGTTTATTGTTAAAGCAGAACTCCCAATAAAAATTATCATGGTCAGAGCACAGCACAATTACAAGGTTTTTTTTTAACAACAAGGTTGGTCTTTATTTAAAAAAATCAAGGTACATAATACAGAAGAAAAAACAATACAATGGCTACATATATATCTGTGCATGTATTTTTCACAGAGCTGTTACAATAACTACAGTAGTATTAATGCAAACATAGCAGCAGCACTAGGAGGATGGGAGGATAGAAAGGAGGGGGGGGGGGAGGAGAGAAGAAGGAGAAGGAAAAGTGGCCATGGGGAGGGAGGGGGGGCAACAGCTCAATGCAGGAGACCAACATACCGATAACAGGAATGTGCCAGGTTATATTTGATGAACACCGACTCCGGGTTCAGTCCAAGGCTGCCAAACCCTTCTGAACTTCTGAGGACAACCCCTACTTATATATGTCAATTTATACATAGGAAGAACAGCATTAACAGACTTTTCCAATGTCCCCACTGTTGGTGGTCTGCTAGATATCCACTTCAATATAATCTCTTTTTTAGCATAGAAGAGCAGCAGCGAAACCAGTAACTTGGTATACCTGGGTCTCTGGTCATCGTCATGTATGCCCAGCATAGGTGTGCGCACGGGGTGTGCCAGGTGTGCCTGGGCAAACCCTAATCACCCTGTGTGGGGCAGATTCCCCGTTTGGACCCCTGATCTTTCAGCAAAGCCCCCTAATGAAGCTACTAATATATATATATATATATATATATATATATCAAACTGACGCGTTTCGTCCGCAAGGACTTCAATTGGGGTCGCGGACTAAACGCGTCAGTTTTGATATGCCTGTCTTGCCACGATTGAATAAGCGCCTTTTTTATTGATCTTATACGTTTTTGTACCCGGCCCCTGTTGCTGTTTATGAGCCAATGTACCTTTATTATACCTGGTCTCTGTTGTTGTCTATGAGCCCGTGTATTTCTTTTATCGCAAAACTTTTATTAAAGTTTTTGGAAGCAGTCTTACGCTATGTGGAGTTTTTTTCTTTAACTTCTTCACCTGAGGATTTATATGAAGAACCGAGCACTGAGTATGGGAGGCTGTTCTTTGAGGATCCTCATCTTCCGGTGTCTCTACTAGCGGATGAAACAGCATTGCTACCACCGCTGTCTGCTCTGCCAAAGGTCTACTTTGACTCCGAAGCCACTGGCTGGTGAGCCCGCCACCTCTGGTAAGAGTATTTTTTACCTATCCCTATCTACATTAGTAGTTTGACCAGCAGAACATACGGGAACCATCCTTGCATTCCAAAAGAAGCCTCATTGGTCAAGTCTCCAGTTATATTTCTAGAGGACTTTTATTTGGACTCTCACTTTATTCTCATCCGGGCTATAGCAAAAACACCATTTGCATGAATCTTGTTGCACTTATATTTATACATTTTTTATTTGCACTCATTGATTTAATATATATGCACCTGAATGTTGCCTGTTATGAGTAGGCAAACACATTTGCAGATTCGCTTATAGTGTTTCTTATACTTGATTTTAATTTTGGCACTATGTTTTCTTTCTCTTTTTTTCTTCTTTTGACGTTTTAATAAGATACTCAATTGATATAATCCCACAGAGATATTCATTTAGGGTTAATACAACTAATTCCACATTTGATTGTTTTCCATTGGATCTTGTTTGTAATACACACTTTATATGTGGGATTATATGGGTGACCACCTCACAGATATACCCTCTTCCCATTGCGTATAATTATTACTTACACACAGGATTAGTGAAAGTCCTGTTTTCATCAAACACCTTATTGGGCTAGATTTGACCCCCAGACTGCTATTCTGGTTGGTCTTGCTCAATAAAAAAACAAGTCTTTTTCAGCGCCACACTTTATTCCTTATTTCTGATTCACAATTTGTCTGATTGTTGTGTTGGCAGCTTTTCATATTTTTGGATTGGCGCAATATTATTTCCAATTCACATTAAAACACCTGCCTATTGGGTATTGGTTATTTACTGGGGAAGCCATAGAAGTTCTCTTTAAAAAAATAGGCAAAGCTTAGTGTCCCAAATCCATGCCTGTAGGGTGAGGAAAGCAGCAGAGAACCATCAGATGAATCCACCCAATCAGCTTGCAGCTGGACTATTTTTCTGACTTTAGCTGTAGCCCGAGAGACTTTATAAGTCCAGCCAAGGCATCAAGCACTTTCCACAGGTTATAATTAGTGAAGGCTTCTCCATCTCCGGAGAAACTGCAGTGACAAACACATAATCATTTCCAAATTGTTTGGGATAAACACTTGCAGTATTTCATGCGGAGAGACACAAATGTGTTAATTGCCCTCTCTTCCTTCTCTTTGTTCAGGAGAGGTTATGATTTGTGGCGCTGTAGTTGGCAAACACGAACATGAAAAATTAAGATGATCGCCAAATCAAATCTTTTAGCTACCCACAACAAACATGGGTAATTGCTGAGGATGTAAATCACTCCCCCATCATTTACCATGTAAACATTTATTGCTGCTTTTCACCTTGATATGGATTTCTTCCCCAGAAGCTGTCATTGTAGAAGAACTGGGACCAAGGCAACAGGATCCTTCAAGCAGAGTGGAATATTGGAAATTAGAAATGCGTTGTGTTTTTCTCATCTTTTCACCTACTTAGCAAAAGCTAAATTAGTTTTTCTAGTATGTCACTGCTTTGCATTAATCATGTCATGATTATAATTGTATCTCTATGATTAAGGCTCCTTGGATGAAGCGCGTCAGTAGGGGTGGTTCTCAGGTGGGGACACACTGGCTGATGTCTGTGGTTAAATAAAACTTATATGAAGTAGTGCAGACTACAGTCTGTTATTTTCTGGGTATCAGAATAGGTTCCCGACTACCAAACATGTCCATGATCTGAACAGTGAATGCCATAATTATGGCTGTAAACTGATTTGTTATATATCTGTCAAAGATTTACTTTGCCTAATTTCCGAAGTTTAGCTTTAAAATGTATTTCCACCTTTTCAGTCAAATTTAGAAACCCCCACTAAATGTTTGTTTGTTTGTTTTAATTTTTTTTTTTAATCTTTCTTACCTTTTTAGTTTTTTTTTTTGGAGCAGGATTATACATACAGTGCCTTGACAAAGTATTCATACCCCTTGAAATTTCCACATTTTGTCATGTTACAACCAAAAACGTAAATGTATTTTATTGGTATTTTATGTGATAGACCAACACAAAGTGGCAGATAATTGTGAAGTTGAAGGAAGGTGATTAATGGCTTTAAATTTTTTTTACAAAAAAATATCTGAAAAGTGTGGCGTGCATTTGTATGCAGCCCTCTTTACTCTAATACCCCTAACTAAAATCTAGTGGAACCATTTGCCTTCAGAAGTCACCTATTTAGTAAATTGAGTCCACCTGTGTGTAATTTAATCTCAGTATAAATGCAGCTGTTCAGTGAAGCCCTCAGAGGTTTGTTAGAGAACCTTAGTGAACAAACAGCATCCTGAAGGCCAAGGAACACACCAGACAGGTCAGGGATAAAGTTGTGGAGAAGTTTAAAGCATGGTTAGGTTATAAAAAACATTCCAAGCTTTCAACATCTCACAGAGCACTGTTTAATCCATCATCCAAAAATCGAAAAAGTATCACACAACTGCAAACCTACCAAAACATGGTCGTCCACCTAAACTGACAGGCCGGGCAAGGTGAGTATTAATCAGAGAAGAAGCCAAGAGGCCCATGGTAACTCAGGAGGAGCTGCAGAGATCCACAGCTCAGGTGGGAGAATCTGTTCACAGGACAACTATTAGTCGTGCACTCCACAAATCTGGCCTTTATGGAAGAGTGACAAGAAGAAAGCCATTGTTGAAAGAAAGCCATAGGAAGTCCCGTTTGCAGTTTGCGAGAAGCCATGTGGGGGACACAGCAAACATGTGGAAGAAGGTGCTCTGGTCAGAACGCTATGTGAAACATGAAGCATCATGTTGTGGGGATTCTTTTCTTCAGCAGGGACAGGGAAGCTATTCAGAGTTGATGGGAAGATGGATGGAGCCAAATACAGGGCCATCTTAGAAGAAAACCTGTTAGTCTGCAAAAGACTTGAGACTGGGGTGGGGTTTCAACTTCCAGCAGGACAGCAGCCTTAACCATACAGCGAGAGCTACAATGGAAGGGTTAATTTCAAAGCATATTCATGTTTTAGAATGGCCCAGTCAAAGTCCAGACCTAAATCCAATTGAGAATCTGTGGCAAGACTTGAAAATTGCTGTTCACAGATGCTCTCATCCAATCTGACAGAGCTTGAGCTATTTTGCAAAGAAGAATGGGCAAAAATTTCACTCTCTAGATGTGCAAAGCTGGTAGAGACATACCCAAAAAGACTTGCAGCTGTAATTGGAGTGAAAGGTGGTTCTACAAAGTATTGACTCAGGGGGGCTGAATACAAATGCATGTGTAGCACCCTGGGGTTTAGTCAGGGAGCTCCTCACAAATTTACTCGGAAAGGGTAGTCATCTTGGTCGATTGATAGAGATCTATTGATTTCTCCTTAAGCTTGGCCTCTTTGCACTTTTCTCTTCTACCACTAGGTGACCGGGAACTTGGTGGTACTAGATATGAGAAGGGCAACCCAAGGTCAGGTTATGGGTATATGGGATATCTCAGCCAATGGGCAGGGGATTTCTTGAATTCCTTGGCCTGCTGGGAGAACCAATATATTTGGGTGAGGTCAGATGATCTGTGTTCTGTGCCCCTTGGGCGTGTGTCGTATGCCCCAGGCTGCTAGGCCGGAGATTGGGCCTATCCCGGGGCATCTGGCTGCCAGGCTGTGTGAGGGCCTATCCAGAAGTAAGAAGGCAGTACAGGGTTTGGACTGCGGCTTCCAGTCCAACCGAAAGGGACGGTTCTGTCAGCCGGAGAACCTGTCAGTGGTCGGAGGTAGAAGGGATGCTGTCGCCACAAAGGGACCAACCACCTTTACCAGGGACCACAGTGATTAACTGAAGAAAGTACGGGAACCATATTCTCACCGAACGGGCACGATGGAGAATCGGGAAACTTCAGCCGGCAATCAGGCCAGGGATCCAACCCACAGAGGAGACACTTGCAAGGCAGCCTTGTGAGTTAAGCCAGGGACTACGCCTGTTAGCAGGGTAAAGCTTGAGAAGTATCTGGAGTACCAGGCTCGGGACCCAGCAGGGAAGCGTGGGTGATGCTTGAGGGAGATACCACTGCCAACTTTGGAGGAGCTCAAGGGATTCAGAGTCAGTTAATCAGTGGGCCTAGTGGAGACAAGGAGCTCACTTCACAATTAGGTACCACTTTGTGTTAGTCTATCACATAAAATCCCAATAAAATATATTTACGCTTTTGGTTGTAGCATGACAAAATGTGCAAAATGTCAAGGGGTATGAATACTTTTTCAAGGCACTGTAGGACTCTATGGGCATCTTCTATTGTTTGAAAATATGGCAATGTGGAGATAAGGGACAGACTGGATGGACATGACTGAAAGACAGTACATTATTACACACAACTTCCCTGCCCTTTCATAAACATTACATGGCATAGGAGAAGTAAGACAGGCCATACAATAACCAATTTTCTTTCCTTCACACATCAACCAGTGATCATGGGGGAATCCCTCCCGTGGATTTATTGTATTCTGACAGCGGGAGGTTTCCCAGCCGTCAGAATACAATGATCGCTGCCAGTGGCCATAGCCACCGGCAGTGATTACATGAGAAAAATCCAACTGGCTAGTTGTAGTGAAGTCAATTGATGGACTGACTTCAGTACAACCAGTCTGCCCATAGATGGATCAAAATTCAGCCAGTTCCTGCTGAAGAAGTCGTATTTCAATTAGTCTATGGTCGGCTTTGGTACAGTTTTTTAATGCTAGAAATATCAGAATGAAGCATTTAAAAAGGTAAGCAGCAATTTGCAATTGTTTTCTAAAGTCATGCTACGTGTGGATTTTTTTTTTTTTGTGTTTGCAAGCTTAGAAACCGATGTTTCATAACTCTTTTATTATGTATATGAAATATTTTATTTAAAAAACCATGACAGAGCATTTCATATTCTGTAAAGAGACAGCATAGTGGAAGCTACTTCCTTTGTTATTGTCTCTGTCTAACTGAATCTCCATAGAAGGGAAAAAAGGCAAGTCACTCCTCTGACTCATTCAGTCATGTTATTTAGGCATATGCCATTAACTTCTGTAAACAAACAGGCTGTTTTCTTTTTTTTTTTTCTTAGCAATGCAGGTAAAGTTATATTAAATCCGAAAACAAACATTTATTATGTTGCAACTTACCAACGTTTAAATGTGATGGCTGCATTAGTTTTTTTTAGGCTTTCTTTCCTTTATTTCCACCTGATGATCCAGCCAGTAAGCCTGTTGTTCTTCAACAGAGCAACTTGTCTTGAAGATGGAGCAGTTAGAGAATTCAGACAAACCATTTACCACTGACAATGTGCGTCTTCAATGGTCAACTTTTATTTTCTTCTGTAAAATCCCAAAAAGAAAATAAACTGTTGCTGTAACACCTTAAAAAGCGTTAGCTGGAATGTGTCTTCAATTTGTTAGTATACCTAAACAGGTCCGTCTTTAATATTGTAATGGAAATTTGTAAGTTCTGTATATAATTGTATTGTATTTTGTATGTATTGCACTCTGCCCTCACTGTGCAACAGCACTAATAATGTTTTCAGTACATGTTTACATTCTTTCGAGTCCTGATTAGAATTAGCCTGCCTATGTAACTCCCCTTGTTATCATAAACGTACAATTGTAATATTAATGTGATACCTACGTAATCATGTGCATAAAAACCTTCAATTGCGTCATAATAAAGCAGAACAGTAATTTGGAAAGATGCTGAGCGTATCTTTTGTGTCTGTTCCCTACTGCAGTAGTTATTATTAATTTGGAACCACTAATCAATATGAGGATAGGAGTTGCCTATCATCAATTCAACCGAGTCAGCATGGCGAGCTTTGCCTTAGGAGGGGATTCCAGGTGACCCTGAGTATCCGAAACGAGGAGCTTGAGACGATCCGGGAATTTCTGATAATCAGCCGGCTGAGGTAAGCCTTTTGCTTACATTTGAGTTATCAGACTTCCTTGATCGATAAGGCATTTTCGGGACAAAGGGTACCTATTTTACTCCCCTTAATCGAACTGTATTGATTGGTGGTTATATGTTATGTTGTCCCTGTCTATTGTCCATTGGAGTGTTATAGATAAGAAAGGGAAGAATAGTGCTGTTCACAGGTATATGTAGTAAATCTGCTAGATAAAGTAGTTTAGAGGCAAGAGGGTATAGGCACAAGTAGAGAAGAGAGAAGACTGGCCAGTCATTATGGGCATTAAATTAAGTAAGGGAATGAAGGGTAAGAGACCCTCAAAAATGCCCAGCGCAAGAGGAGCGCTATATATGAACCGAAGGTGCGGTTCCGCCTATACTGAGCCCCTAGATTAATGGTTAGAGTGGACAGGGATCCACAATGGGTAACTGGGTTACCAAAGGCCATAGGGACTAGGAATCATGCAGAGTAAACAGCTAGAGAAACAGCTATCTATGTGAGCAGGATGGATGAAGGGTGACAATAACACTAGACAGAAAGGGACATTTTCATGTTAAGTTGTGGGATGAATTTGGGGTCAGGCACTACAACTATTAGAGTCAGAAACAGAGAAATGAGAGGTAAAACAGAATACTTTATATGTTGTCAGAGAGAGAAGATGGGATGAGTACTCTGGCTGCCCATCTGATCATAGAAGCTAGATATAAAAGTTATTTGAACAAAATAAAGAAAGTAGAATTTAGACAGGAAAATATTAATGAGCGTTAAAAGAAAGTGAGAGAATGATATGCATGTGTTGTGCACAAATGGGAAAAATGTAAGCGATTTTAGAGAGATATTGGTGTATGTGTGTGCGAATGCTGGGACCTTTAGTTCTATTGCTTGTGTGTGTCATGTATGCAGATGTGACCCCCTCCTTTGTGCTCTCATGAAAGAAATGTGGCTGGGATGAGAGGTTAGTGATAAACTGGAAGGACACCATTGCCAATTTCTGTTTTTTAGACAAAACATTTATAACAAAATGTGCCGGGTTAACGAATCTAATGGTAAACAATGTGATCACAATTATTTTGAATCTGTTTTCCAAACATGGTAAAATGAAGGTTACATTTAACCGTGTATTACACAAATTGAATATCCTTTGATAGTGGAAACAGTGCATTTAAAAAAGGGAAATTAAGTAAAATTAAGTAATAATGAGTATTAATTTCTAATATGAGTTTAACAATTTTATTAATAATATAGATATATTGAAACTGGTTTAGACAACCTTTGGTTGGAAATGAAATTCAGGTTATTGGGGAAATTTGTAATGAATGAGATTAGTTTAGATTAAGATAACAATTTTGTAATTTTACATTTATTCAATAAGCCCTTATTGAGAGAAAAAAAGATTAAGATGAGGTTGTTATTTGGAATACAGCTGCCATTATATTTAACAAAGCCAAGATGGATGGAATACATAAGAAGTTTTTCTACAAAAATGAAATTTCAAGGTTCTTGATAATAACTTCTAAAACTAAAGCCAAGTGACTTGTGGATTGTTAAGAGACATTTATATATAAAGAAATGTTTGGAGACTCAATACAGCATCTATTTCATGTACAGTTTTTGCAAAACTTGAAGGAAAAGTCACCTGGATCCACACCAGACGCTGCAAAAATGACTAAATTAAAGAAATCTCTGTGTGATATTTAGACTAACCGTCCGTATCTGAGTTTGTAACGCATGCCTGAGTTGGAGGTATTGGTAGAATTGTTTCCGAGTTAGAGAGACTTCCCTGCATAGATTTTCAAATAATTTGAGTACATTACCATCATATAATTGTGTAAACAACCATATCTCTATTCTTGAGCAAAGGGAGAATCGCTGTAGTTTGAATATCTCAGGCTAGTTGGGGTTGTTCCAAATGGGAGTAAACTCGATTGGACCATCTATGGTTAGTGCTCTTTTGACTGCCTTCCAAACCTTCTGGAGTAGTATTGCTGTTGGGGAGGACGAAGGGATGCCCAGCAGACCCATTTCCAAATGTGAGCCAGCCGAAAGTATGGGATTGGTGTGAGACACCAGCTGTATAATAGGATCATCTAAGTCATGTAGATCCCATCCTGCAAGCTGTTGCAGCTGAGATGCTAAAAAGTACATCTAATGCCTCATTTCCACTGAGCAGATCGGTTCGGGTCGGTACAGTTTGAATGGCCTAGAATGGTCCGGTCTATTCTGGTGAGCGTTTCCACTGCAAGTGGGACCACAAGGGGCCATACAGGGTTTAGAAAAAATGCCTCAGCATAGCACAGCAGAGGGTTTTCTGTCAGCCAATCAGTGGAATGTATCGTAGCTCCGCCCTAACCGAACCGTTCCATTTTCTATGGCCCCACATCTGAAGCAGGACACTGAATGGAGAGGTACGGTTCGGTTGTATAGGCCGCTTTCATAATGGAAACACACAAAATAGCGTACCGTACCGAACCAAATCGATCCGCTCAGTGGAAACGAGGCATTAGAGTGTGGTACTGCCAGGCCCCCCCCCTTGCCAAATTGTCGTTTCACTACTACGTTTCTGCTTGATCCCAACCTGCAACCACTTGTTACTGACCTTTGGCTTGTTTCTTGACTATACTTATGATTGATTCCAACCTGCAACCACTTTTAACTAACCTTTGGCTTGTTTACTGATTGCGCTTCTGCTTGTTCCCTACCTGCTATATCTGCTTCTGGACCCCGGCTTACTAACCTCTTAAAGGATGATCCTGAGGATCGTGACCTGGTACTAACATGCAGCAAAACCCATCTCCACTATCAGGAGCTATGTTGAATACTGGTTAGTGCTTAGACCCCACACCCCCGTGTCTTCCATCAGGGTGACCTGCTTGTGTACTTCAGCTGGTTGGTAGGAGCCTCTCTACTGCTATTGCTACTGGTCTCCAAGCCTGACCCCTGACTGTGACACAGGGTTAAAGTAATTGTACATTTTTTTTTCTTCAAAATAACAAACATGTTAAACCTTCCTGCTCTGTGCAATGGTTTTGCACAGAGCAGCCCTAAACCTCCTTTTCTAAGTGTGCCACACATTGGAAGTTGTTTCCTATGGTGGCACACATGTGGGCTCCAGCTGGGCTGTGTGCATCTATTGACAAACACAGCGTGGCTCAGTCCCCAGCTCCCTCCTCACAAGATTTGATTGGCAGCAGTAGGAGCCAATGTCTCCCACTGCTACCTCTGAGCCAGTGAGGAGAGAGCCAGAGCAGTGCTGCTGCACTCGGCACAGTGCTGGACTGAGATAAAACTCAGATAAGTACAGAGTATTTAGGATGGCTGGGGGGAGCTGAACATAGAAGGTTGTTTTACCTTAATGTGGAGAATGCATTCAAAAAACTATAAGCCTTTACAATCACTTTAATTATGCCGTCTGCCCAGTCCCCTTATAAACAAAGAAAAACTACCCAGGATTTTTTCCTTGCTAAAGGGTCCAAAAAAGAGCCTCTAAAAAAGGTAAGCTGCAGTGTTTATTTATTTATTTTTTAGGTTATGCTATGTAAATAGGACATCTAATAATTTAAAGTGGGTGTTATCTCAATTTGGCTGCAAAAGTGGACATACACTATAAACGGGGAGACTGATCACATTTCCTGAAATGCAGCTGAGCACTAGAGGGAGTATTAACTATTCTGTTTTGTGAAATACAATAATCAAAATATGAAACAGCAATCAAAAAGTGACAGCAAACTTTGTTACATTGCAATGGTGACTCAAGGTACTACAGTTTTTCTTTAAGTGGTAAGGATTCCACGGAGATGTAATTTAATTATTAATACTCTTCCTTGGACTCCATGAGATGGACTACTGGCTCTTCATCTGCCGTCATTTTATCACTCTAATAGCTCCCAGTGGTAGGGCCCAGGCAGGATTTTTTTGGCGTACTGACTGCAAGGCTCCTGGGATTTGCAGCCCTATGAAATGAAGAGAAGGCCAACATTACACTTATTTTACTCCCTGCCGTATTCAACTTTTTTGGAATTTGCAGAAGTGGAGCAAATGAAATTCAGAATCTCGAAACCTATTATTTCACACAAGTCCTTGGGAACATTCCCTGAGGGGTTTTTACTCCAGCTAAATCCTTCTCCTCCCCATACACCCGTGTGAAATATTCTGAGGGCAAATACAGCTCTTACATACATGAAATGTCACCTCCTTCCTGCTTTAATTGTTTCTATCTTGTCTGGACAGGTCCTCTGTCTTTTGCGAGAGATCTGAATTGCGTATATGTGCTCACTGGCTGCTTATTATGGAATGATCTTTGCATAAACACTTCATTTCCTGCTGGGGGAACCAAGAATTTATTAGCTAGAAAATTCCAAATTAGGCAATTAGAAAGTGTCTGCCATCGGCAATTAATGATTTGGATCCTCTAAGTCTTGGTAAAGTAGGACAAAGGAAGAGGTTGGCATAAATCTTTCCTGCAAGCAAAGAAAATGGATTTTACACCTAAGGTATTCCAGCAGCAAATTACTTTGGTTGAGCCTTGGATATGTGTTTTTTTTTTTCAACCTTATGTACAGTATCTCACAAAAGTGAGTACAACCCTCACATTTTTGTAAATATTTTATTATATCTTTTCATGTGACAACACTGAAGAAATGACACTTTGCTACAATATAAAGTAGTGAGTGTACAGATTGTATAACAGTATACATTTTCTGTCCCCTCAAAACAACTCAACACACAGCCATTAATGTCTAAACCGCTGGCAACAAAAGTGAGTACACCCCTACGTGAAAATGTCAAAACTGAGCCCAAAGAGTTAATATTTTGTGTGGCCACCATTATTTTCCAGCACTGCCTTAAAGTGGTTGTAAACCCGCTTTGAAAAAAAAAAATAAAACCTAACACCTGCAAGACACAGGCATAATGAGCTAGTATGCATAACATACTAGCTCATTATGTAATACTCACCTGAGATCGAAGCCCTCGCTGCGGTGCCTGTACACAGCACTGGCCGGCGACATCACCCCCAGGAGTTACTTCCGGGTATCGTGGCTCCGGCGCTGTGATTGGCCAGAGCCACGATGACGTCACTCCCGTGCATGCGCGCGGGAGCCGCTGGTAACGGCACACTCACTGAAGCAGCGGCATGTACGTGCCGTTGCTTGAGTTTGCTTCAGTGCACATGTGCCAATAACATTGGCACATGCAAGGGACAGGGGATATCTCCTAAACCGTGCAGGTTTAGGAGATATCCTGGGTAGGTACAGGTAAGCCTTATTATAGGCTTACCTGGGCATGAAGTTCACCAGAGCTTCACAGGTTGCCACTGGAATTCTCCTCCACTCCTCCATGATGACATCACAGAGCTGGTGGATGTTAGAGACCTTGCATTTCTCCACCTTCTGTTTGAGGATGCCCCACAGATGATCAATAGGGTTTAGGTCTGGAGACATGTTTGGCCAGTCCATCACCTTTACCCTCAGCTTCTTTAGCAAGGCAGTGGTCTTGCCAATCGTCTTATAGCCTAGGCCATCTTTATGTAGAGCAACAATTCTTTTTGTATTTTTTTATCTTTTTCGAATTCTGCTCCCTATTCACACCTGAGACCTTGTAACATGAACGAATCACATGACACCGGGGAGGGAAAATGGCTAATTGGGCCCAATTTGGACATTTTCACTTAGGGGTGTACTCATTTTTGTTGCCAGCGGTTTAGACATTAATGGCTGGGTGTTGAGTTATTTTGAGGGGACAGTAAATTTACACTGTTATACAAGCTGTACACTCACTACTTTACATTGTAGCAAAGTGCCATTTCTTCAGTGTTGTTACATGAAAAGATATAATAAAAAATTTACAAAAATGTGAGGTGTGTACTCACTTTTGTGAGATACTGTAACTATGTACTGTAACCTCCAACAACTTTCTGCAGTTTTGACACAAAAAGGTAATACATTGTCCCATCAGTTAATTTTGCATCAAGTGAACTAAATTCCTTTCTGACCCTACAAATTACATTGCATCAGTTCCCCTGAACAAAAAGGGTGCATGATGCATGCAGTATAGTGTGCCTGTTAGTGGTTTTCTATAGAACTTGTGGGAGAATTTAGGACAGTGGTCCAAGTACATTGCTGTACCAGAGTGAGCAATTAAACTTGCCATGCCGTTGGCCAGCCAGATAGAACCTCTCTTACTCCCAATATGCTTCAATTATGTAGAAAAGCAGTACTTAAGAGTAAATCACAAACACAGGGGTGGGACCTGTGTACCTAAATGAAAACCAAGAAACTGATTTTATGGTAAGTGCAAAGAAAATCTGTTTTTCTTTATCATTCATTGAGGCTGCAATTACACCTAATGCCGCGTACACACGGTTGGACTTTTCGGCTACAAAAGTCCGACAGCCGGTCTGACAGACTTTCGAAGGACTTTTGGCGGACTTTTGGCGGACTTGCGGCAGACTTTCTTACGAGCGGACTTGCCTACATACGATCACACAAAAGTCCGACAGATTCGTACGTGATGACATACACTGGACTAAAATAAGGAAGTTGATAGCCAGTAGCCAATAGCTGCCCTAGCGTGGGTTTTTATCCGTCCGACTAGCATACAGACAAGCGGATTTCTGGGTCCGGCGTAGTTACGACGTAAAGATTTAAAGCATGTTCCAAATCTAAGGTCCGTCAGATTTGCGGCTGGAAAAGTCCGCTGAAAGTCCGGGGAAGCCCACACACAATCGGATTGTCAGCCGGCTTTGGTCCGTCGGCGTCCGTCAGACTTTTGTAGAAGAAAAGTCCGACCGTGTGTACGCGGCATAAGCGTCACATTTTTAGGTGTTTTTTTCGAGTGTTTGTATGCACATTTTTGAGCGTTTCTAAAGCATTTTGAGATTTGGTGTTTCTTAATTAGCCAATAGAGGAAAATATCATATGTTTCATCATTTGTTAGTATGTTTTTCAGCTTTTTCATCAGCTTTTATTACTTATTTATTGTTATTTATTAATTTCTATGTTTTTTTGTAAGGGGTTAAGTGTTAGGGGTTAAAGGTCAGGTTTAAAGGTTAATTTGATTATTTATTACTTTATTTATTTACTAATTGATTTATTTTGTTGGGTTAGGGGTTAAGGTTAGGGTTTGGGGTTAATATTAGGGTTAGGGGGTTTATATTAAGGTTAGGGGTTATGATTAGGGTTAGGGGTTATGATTAGGGTAAGGTTTTTTTTTATGAATTTTTATCATTTATTAAATTTTTTTTGTTTATTTATTATTTTATTTATTTACAGTATCTATTTTATTTATTTATGCCGTTTATTTCTTATTATTTTTATTGTTATTATGCGTTTTATTATAACTATTAATCATTTTCATTTCATTATTGCATTTGAGCAGAAAAATGCTCAAAATGTATGACAACGCACTAAATGCTCAAATCAAGCATTTCCATGCATTTCTGTGGAACAAAAAGTGATTCAAAAGCGCTACAATTTGCCTGATTCAAGCTACAAAAAAAGTTCCAGAACTTTTTTTGGGCTTCAGGCGACTTGTAGTGGAGATGTGAACCAACTCCATAGAGAATAATTGATTTTTTTGTCCTCCAGCGTTTTGAAGCTTTGAGCTTCAAGCTACAAAGTGCTGAGGTGTGAATGGGGCCTAAGGGGCACATGACTAAGTCCAAGTCAGTCCAATGTAAAGTAGTGAGGGGGTAAGTAACACAGCAATCAAAAACACCAACATGGCCAAAAAATAAACAGAAAAAAAACTGGGGCAGCCTGCAGCTCATAGAGCTGCCTGAAAGACCTTATGCCGAAGCTGGCATCAGGTGAAGCCTGAACATTTACCTAGGAAAACTTGTTTACTGAAAACCAGGAGGCAGTCCTGCCAATTTTGTGAACAAATTGATATCTAAAAGCCCAAGAGGCACTCACAGACATAGTAGAGTGTGTCTTATATGAGGTGGAGACTTGTCTTTAACTTGAACTAAGCTGTTACTTACCTCCTCTTCAATGATCTGATATCTGCATGGTCCCTCACGCGTGGCAGGGTGGCGGCATAGGCTGTTTTGCAAAAAAAATAGCCTGCCTGCCCACAATTTTTTAAATGTTCACGTTATTTGAAAAATGGTCTATCTGAACCATAGAAACATTTTGGAATGCAAAATCAGGAAGTCAGAGGACAACAAAAAGAGTCCGTTTGGATAGGGACTGCCCTGGATGAAAAAAATAGAATCAGTCTTTTCAATGGAAGCATTGGATAGGAGATAAACTTGTACAGCATGAATCACATCCAGGCAGTAAAGTCTCTTTTTGATGTCTTTTTGATGTACTAAAGCTGGACAGAAAATAGACAATGTCCTGGATGGGGTGACATTCCGACAACAAAATCCATGGATTTTTTCCGACGGATGTTGGCTCAAACTTGTCTTGCATACACACGGTCACACAAAGTTGTCGGAAAATCCGATCGTTCTGAACGCGGTGACGTAAAACACGTACGTTGGGAGTATAAATTGGGCAGCAGCCAATAGCTTTCGTCTCTTAATTTATTCTGAGCATGAGTGGCACTTTGTGCGTCGGATTTGTGTACACACGATCGTTGTTTCCGACAACAGGTTTTGTTGTCGGAATATTTTATAGCAAGCTCTCAAACTTTGTGTGTCGGAAATTCCTATGGAAAATGTGTGATGGAGCCTACACACGGTCGGAATTTCCTACAACAAGGTCCTATTACACATTTTCCATCGGAAAATCCTATTGTGTGTACAGGGCATAAGAGTGAAAAGAGGTTCAAATTTGTCTTTGAGCCGAAAGAACCAAATTTAGAACCCACAAAATGGGCTATGTAGGAGATGCCCTATACAGAAGTTTTGTCCAAAGAATGCGAGATTAGCGGTCTTTGAAATATGATCCCAAGGCCAATTTAAACTAGACTGCAAAAAGGAGCATTTTCTGGGGTAAAATGTTTCTCCTCACCCCAGGTGTGGTGATAGGTTTTCAAGCATTTAAAAGCATAGTAATTATTGACTCAGAGGGACCTTTTTTCTCGCAAGATCTGTCCTTAAACAGGCATGATAATAAAGTGATAAACATGACCTTAAGATAGAAGATCAGATGACATACTGTAGGTCCTGAAACACTTCTGGGTGTAAGGTTATTTCCCTGGGTTCAGGTGCTCCTGGCTAATGTAGTCTGCCTGCCAAATGTCCATACCTTAAAAGTGAATGGCAGATAAGGCTGGATTGAGTAGTTCTACCTAGGCTACAAACCTTTCAACCTCTCTTATCACAGCAAGACTTCTGGTTCCTTTCTGGTGACTAATGTAGGCCACATCTGTGTGCTTGTTTGACTGAATCTTCATCAAATCGACTTCAGTGAAGGTGTCCAGTGTTGCAGGGTCAACCAAATCGCTTGTAGCTCCAGAATGTTGAGGGAGACTAGTTTTCTCTCTCAAGTCCCTTGTGATGACAAGGTGTCTAGGACTCTTCCCCAGCCCCCCAAGCTGGCAATTAATTTGACGATATTCCAAGACAGTGGGAGGAAGCATTTTATCAACTCCAGAGCTGGATTCCTGAGTCACTATGCCAGAGATGTAAACAGAAAAATCAGTGCTACTACCCATACAACACACATCTAGCAGAGCTCCCGGGTGCTCGATCCACAGTCATTGGCTGAGTAGAGTAATGTAGGAAAGATGATCTGTACTCCGGTTGTTGCTCTTAAAAAATCTTAATTTTATTGAAAATGCATAGTGCACAAACGCAGACAAAAACAGTTGATGCGTTTCAGCCTATAAGGCCTTAGTCATAACCACATTACAGACAAACGTTGAAATAAATAGTAGCTCTAAAGATCACAGGCTTCACCCAGTAATTGTCATGACTGACCGCAGGCAATTAACAAAAAAAGAGAATCAGCTGCAATACATATTGGGTGATCCATGTGTACACCACTAATTTTCACACACCTTGTGGTGATAATATGCATGTATGTACACACATATATATACACGCATGCATACATTCATACACGTATACACACATGCACATGAAAAAGTGCTATAAAAGTAAAAGTGCTTGTGTGTCAAGCATCTCAGTCAGTTACCAGCTCTTTAGCAGGGACAGACTGCACCTAAATGGGAAAGGTGCAGATCGTCTGGGAGTGAAGATGGCGGACAAGTTAGAGGGGCTTTTAAACTAGATGACGGGGGGAGGGTCCAGAGGTAGAGATAGTTAGCGCAGAACTAATTCCAGAGGGTAGTTTTGGGGGCATTAGTAGTAGGTTGACTAAAGCACCTAAACCCAAGGTAAGTACAGTAACAAGTCCTATTTGCAACCTCAGAACACTCAAAAAGGAGATAGTATGCGACCGGTCTAAACTACGTGGCATGTTCACCAATGCCCAGAGTCTGGTGGACAGGATGACAAGATGGGAGAACTAGATGGGGGTATGCCTGTATATCAAAAATGATGTACAAGTGAATGTGAGGGACGACATCACTAGTGGAGCAAAGGAGGAGGTGGAATCCTTATGGGTAGAGCTACAAAGGGAGGTAACTAAAGGGGAAAGTAATACTGGGCGTATGCTATCTGTGCCTATCAGTGCCGCCTTAACTGTACCTATCAGTGCCCATCAGTGCAGCCTATCAGTGCCCACCAGTGCCGCCTCATCAGCGATATCAATGAAGGAGAAAAAATACCCGTTTGCAAAATTTTATAACAAACTATGAAACATGATTTTTTTTTCTAAATTTTCCATCTTTTTTTGTTTGTTTAGCAAAAAATAAAAATTCCAGCTGTAATTAAATACCACCAAAAGAAAGCTCTATTTATGGGGAAAAAAATGATAAAAATTTAATTTGGGTACAGTGTTGTATTACCGCGCAATTGTCAATCAAAGTGCGTCAGCACTGAAAGCTGAAAATTGGTCTGGGCAGGAGGGGGGTTTAAGTGCCCAGTAAGCAAGTAGTTAAATACCAAACATATCATACATACCTCCACTGAGCAGTTCGTTTTGCACAGTGTGGCCCCAATGATCGTCTTCTGGGGTCCCCCAGCGGCGCTCGCGGCTCCTCCCCGCATCGGTAAACCCCCTGGGAGAAGCGCTCTCCCGGGGGGATACCTTGTGGGCGCGCTTCCGAGACCAGCATTTGAGTGCATAGACACAGAATGCCAGACTCGGCCTTGCCCCCGACGCCTGCATCATTGGATTTGATTGATAGCAGAGGGAGCCAATGGCTGTGCTGCTATCAATCTATCCAATCAAGAGCCAAGGACCCAGGCAGAGAGGTCACTCGTCTCTGCAGAGGGAACGAAGGGCTCAAGTGAGTAAAACTGGGGGGGGCTGAGGGGCCGTTTAGTGTCAGAAGTTTTTTCACCTTAATGCATAGGATGCATTAAGGTAAAAAAACATGGGGGTTTACAACCCCTTTAAATAAGGGTATTAGCCAGTGCATCCCAATGGGAAATACATTTAAAAGAGCTAATAAAAAACCTGGGTGGCTTAACTCCAACATAAAAATGCATAAAAAAGCAAAGGAAAATACAAGGCTGAGGAATCATCATCAGCATTCCAACTTTACAAAGAATGCAACAAGCAATGTAAGGGTGCAATCAGGGTGGCTAAGATAGAACATGAAAGGCACATAGCGGAGGAAAGTAAAAAGATCCCAAGAAATTCTTTAAGTATATAAATAGTAAGAAAGGGAGGTCAGATCATATTGGTCCCATAAAGAATGAAGAAGGGGATATGGTTACTAAGGATGGAGAGATGGCGACGGTATTGAATTTATTCTTCTCCTCGGTCTTCACGAGGGAAAAGGGCTTCAGTAACCAAAACTGCAATGTTTATCCTCATGACACATCACAGGAAGCACCCTCATGGCTAACAGAGGATAGAATTAGAAATAGACTTGAAAAACGTAACATTAATAAGTCACCGGGACCAGATGACTTGCTCCCGAGGGTCCTTAAGGAACTCAGTCAAGTAATTGCCAGACCAATGTTCCTAGTCTACTGACTGGAATGGTATCAGCAGATGTTAGCCTAACATCAATAGTATGCAAGCTCTTGGAGGGGATGATAAGGAACTACATACAAGATTTTAGTAATGAAAACGGTATCATCAGCAGTATTCAGCATGTATTCATAAAGAATCGTTCTTGCCAAACCAACCTATTAACCTTCTATGAGGAGGTGAGCTGCCATCTAGATAAAGGAAGGCCCGTAGACGGGATGTATCTGGATTTTGCAAAGGCATTTGATACAGTTCCCCATAAACATTTACTGTACAAACTAAGGTCTGTTGGCATGGAACATAGGGTGAGTACATGGTTTGAAAACTGGCTACAGGGGGTAGTGATAAATGGGGAATACTCGGAATGGTCTGGTGTGGAGCGTGGGGTCCCCCAGGGTTCTGTCCTGGGACCAATCCTATTTAAATTGTTAAAAAACGACCTGGAGGATGGGATAAACTGTTAAATCTCTCTATTTGTGGATGATACTAAGTTAAGCATAACTTAAGCAACAACATAACATAAGCAATAATTTCTCCACAGGATGTGGAAACCTTGCAAGAAGATCCAAACAAATTAATGTGGTGGTCAACTACATGGCAAATGAGGTTTAATGTAGAAAAATTTAAAATGCATTTGGGTAGCAAAAATTTAAATGCAATCTACTCGCTAGGGGGAGAACCTATAGGGGAATCTAGGATGGAAAAGGGCCTGGGGGTCCTAGTAGATGATAGGCTCAGCAATGGCATGCAATGCCAAGCTGCTGCAAGCAAAGCAAACAGAATATTGTCATCTCTCCAGACAAAAAACGATAATTCTCCCACTCTACAAGACTCTGGTTCAGTTGCACCTGAAGTATGTCGTCCAGTTCTGGGCACGAGTCCTCAGGATGGATGCGCTGGAACTGGAGAGAGTCCAGAGAAAAGCAACAAAGCTAATAAAGGGACTAGAGGAACTTAGTTATGAGGAAAGGTTAAGAGCAATGAACTTTTTCTCTCTGAAGAAGAGACGCTTGAGAGGGGATATGATTTCAATGTACAAATACCGTACTGGTGACCCCACAATAGGGATAAAACTTTTCCGTGAAAGGGAAAAAAGACACGCGACCATTCACTAAAATTAAAAGAGACGTGTAATGCGGAGTTCAACCCAAAAATGGAACTTCCGCTTTAAGGGAGGTGACCCCCTGACATGCCACATTTGGCATGTCATTTTTTTGGGGGGAGTGAAGACGGTACCCACTTTTTAGAGGGTCCTAGCTCCCATTTCTTCTGGCGCTCCGCGGCCCCGGAAGAGAGATCACCTCAGGGAAAGTTTTTTTGGGGGAAGCATCTTGGACCATTTCTAGGACAAGACCTAGACACTCCAAGCAATGTTGGTTACAACGCGGGGGGGAGGGGGGTTCAGAATCCAACCTGACCTTTTTAGGGTCTGGACTGTCTGAATCACATTAGCAGTCAGAGTTTAAGAAAACTTTTCCCTCTATAGGAAGTCATCTATGTATCCCACAATAAGAATGCGAGTTTAGTAAGGATAACATAGGGTCCAAAACCTTCAAAAACATTAAATGTGTGGACAGTAGGCCTAATGGTAGGGCTGCACACTGAAAGGTTTGTGTGCCCTCAGGGAAATAGAGATAGCATTGATGCACTGGAAAAATGGAATACCTGCACTGCTGGATATAAATAAACAGCATAGCCACCGCCATTTGATCGAGGTAAGATCGCATCTGTGGAGGGGGAGATGGGTTAGGTTAGGTCAAGGGAACCGGGCAAACCAGATAAGTGCACACTTAAAGTGTAACTCCAGCTATAATAAATAGTGAGTGAAGGAAACATATAGCACAGTATATACTGGTTACTATTACAGCACTTTACTGATCATTTTGAAATTGAATACCACCCAAAACTTTTTGTTAGTGGGGAAACATTAGGACCTCTGTAAGGTTTTTATTGTTGTGGAGGTAGGTGAGGAGCACTCTGTGGGAATAGAAAGTCCATCTGGTTGAAGAACAACAATCACTTTTTTCGTGTGTGACATAAAAAATAGCCAATGCATTTTTTGATTTGGGGCTTCCTCTTTTTCAGTGCTTTGGTAGTTTTATGTCTGTTAGCCATGGTCACTGCAGTCTGTGTCCCAATAGATAACAGTGTTCCTGTCTGATGTGCTTCAGTGGAAAAAAGTAACACTATTTCTGGGTGGCCTAGCCTGTTAAATTTGCGGTTACACCCAAATATACTTGCTATACTGGCTGATAAAGAAGGGGCCACTAGATGGAGGACTCACGATTTCTCTATATAGGAAATAACCTATTGGAAATGTAGAACAGCATGAAATATAAAAAAAGACACTTCAAAAACTCCTGTAATAACAACTAACAGAAAATACACGGCGGTTACCGTTTAATATGCACTTCAGCGCTCTTTGCTGTGCTATTAATTTCAGGCCAGATTGAAGGAATCTTATTATAGCCCATCAAGCTTCAACTCCGGCCGTGTCCTTTGTATGTGCAAAGAATCTCAGAATCTGAAACCACCAAGGAGGCTGTAATCCCGCTAATGGTGACATTCATTATCTCTCCGCAGAAGGGACACGCATTTCGCAGGTTCAATTGCTGCCGTTTCTGGCAACCTGGGTACTAAATTTAGATTAAGAAGTCCTGTCACAGCTTGGTTTTTCTCCTGCAAAAGTCCCACCGAGAGCTTTGCAGACATAATTCTGTCTGATTTGCAGAACACGGTCAGCGCATCTGCCAGGGAGGAATAAAAGTGTTCATAATATTTAACTTGTACAGTACATGTCGTCCATCTCCTTCTGATTCATCCAGTGACAATTGAAAAGAGATGAGGCTCACGAGAATGCTATATATATATATATATATATATATATATATATATATATATATATATATATATAGTGGGGACAGAAAGTATTCAGACCCCCTTAAATTTTTCACTCTTTTTATTATATTGCAACCATTTGCTAAAATCATTTAAGTTCATTTTTTTCCTCATTAATGTACACACAGCACCCCATATTGACAGAAAAACACAGAATTGTTGACATCTTTGCAGATTTATTAAAAAAGAAAAACTGAAATATCACATGGTCCTAAGTATTCAGACCGTTTGCTCAGTATTTAGTAGAAGCTCCCTTTTGATCTAATACAGCCATGAGTCTTTTTGGAAAAGATGCAACAAGTTTTTCACACCTGGATTTGGGGATCTTCTGCCATTCCTCCTTGCAGATCCTCTCCAGTTCTGTCAGGTTGGATGGTAAACGTTGGTGGACAGCCATTTTCAGGTCTCTCCAGAGATGCTCAGTTGGGTTTAAGTCAGGGCTCTCGCTGGGCCATTCAAGAACAGTCATGGAGTTGTTGTGAAGCCACTCCTTCGTTATTTTAGCTGTGTGCTTAGGGTCATTGTCTTGCTGGAAGGTAAACCTTCGGCCCACTCTGAGGTCTTAAGCACTCTGGAGAAGGTTTTTGTCCAGGATATCCCTGTACTTGGCCACATTTATCTTTCCCTCGAGTGAAACCAGTCGTCCTGTCCCTGCAGCTCAAAAACACCCCCACAGCATGATGCTGCCACCACCATGCTTCACTCTTGGGACTGTATTGGACAGGTGATGAGCAGTGCCTGGTTTTCTCCACACATACCGCTTAGAATTAAGGCCAAGAAGTTATATCTTGGTCTCATCAGACCAGAGAATCTTATTTCTCATCATCTTGGAGTCCCTTAGGTGTTTTTAGCAAACTCCATGGGGGCTTTCATGTGTCTTGCACTGAGGAGAGGCTTCCGTCGGGCCACTCTGCCATAAAGACTTTCTACAACTTTCTCCCGACTGCATCTCTGGAGCTCAGCCACAGTGATCTTTGGGTTCTTCTTTACCTCTCTCACCAAGGCTTTTCTCCCCCGATAGCTCAGTTTGGCCGGACGGCCAGTTCTTGGAAGGGTTCTGGTCGTCCCAAACGTCTTCCATTTAAGGATTATGGAGGCCACTGTGCTCTTAGGCACCTTAAGCGCAGCAGAATTTTTTGTAAGCTTGGCCAGATCTGTGCCTTGCCACAATTCTGTCTCTGAGCTCTTCAGGCAGTTCCTTTGACCTCATGATTCTCATTTGCTCTGACATGCACTGTGAGCTGTAAGGTCTTATATAGACAGGTGTGTGGCTTTCCTAATCAAGCCCAATCAGTATAATCAAACACAGCTGGACTCAAATGAAGGTGTAGAACCATCTCAAGGATGATCAGAAGAAACGGACAGCACCTGAGCTAAATCTATGAGTGTCACAGCAAAGGGTCTGAATACGTAGGACCATGTGATATTTAAATTTTTCTTGTGTAGCGGTCACCTACTTTCAAGTAGGTGAGCTTTTTGTGTTTAACTGATAGGGTACAGTTTCAGGTAAATTTAGGCAGGCCTGTATCCCTATCTTAGGCCTGTTTGTTTTTTTTGGGAACTTGGAGTGTCAGTGTAGTGCAGGGTGTGGCCACCTGTACTTGGACCCAGAGATGCCTCCTCTTGCTTTCAGTGGAAATGGTTCTGGAAGAGAGGTTGGACTTGGGATCTGAGTGGCAGGCAGCTCATGTGTGGAGTTCTGGCCAATCATTAATTTGTTTGGCAGGAGGCAGGACCCCCATATAAGCTGGGGTCACATGCTGTTGGAGGGGTCCGGAGAGGGAGAGATCAGAGAAGGAGCCCCCTGCGGGGAGCAAAGCGGAGCCCCCCCTACAGGGAAGGGGGGGGACCAGGCCACGCGGAGGAGAGGAGTTAGTGACACCGCACAGCATGTAGTCGCTGGTGTCACTGGACGCCCCCTGCGGGGAGGGGAGTGTGCCAGATCGGAGAGAAGGGATGAAGGAGCCATTCGGAAGAAGTAGCAACTAAGCGGAAGAAAACTGGGCGATTGACCGTTTGTGAGTGGCACATGGACTGTTGATCAAGTGAGTGAAAGCCCAGGGGAACTGTACTACCAGAGGCTGAGGGATGTTGGTACGCAAGCCAGTGAGACAGGCGATGATGGCCTGTGACTTTGGGTTCAACAATGCCCCGGGATTCCAATCAGTCAGGCGGGAGGTATTATTCAGAGTAATCTCTTCTTTAGCTCAACTTGGAAGTACTGTACAGACGGGAAGTAGTGGTCAAAAGGCGGCGGTAGAGCTCCGAGCACAGATAGAGATACAGATTGTTCTAAGAAGGTCTATGGGTGAAGAAGTTATTCTGACTCTTTACTACAACAGCCTATGTATTCTCTAGTAAATCTACCCAAGTCTATATGCAAAGAGTTATTCAGAGTGGCTCTTTGCTATTCGCTTTCATTGTTCTCAAAGACCAGACCACTCCCATCTTCCCAAAGAAAATGTATTCAGAGTGACTTTTCGTTGTTCGCATTGTTCTAAGTCTTTGCATGAGAAGGCAAAGGAAAGATTATGAAGCAGCAAAAGAGCATCTCAGAAAACCCTTCTCATATCCCACTTCATGTTATACAAATAAAAGCAAGAGAAAAGTACAATATGGACTGTTTCTATTTCTATGGGTTGCGATGGGCTAGGTGGTGAATGTGAGTTCCGGATAGAACACACAAACTGCAGCTCCTACGGGGGTCATGTGCTACACTTGTTTAATAAATCTGCAAAAATGTCAACAATTTTGTGTTTTTCTGTCAATATGGCGTGCTGTGTGTACATTAATGAGGAAAATGAGGAAAAAAATGAACTTAAATGATTTTAGCAAATGGCTGCAATATAACAAACAGCGAAAGTTCGGACCCGAATAACAAACCCCATTAAAGTCAATGGGACCCAAACGTCAAAAATCAAAAGTGCCCATTTTCAAGGCTTATATGCAAGTAATTGGGCATACAATGGTTATAGGGGTCCGGGTCCTGCCCTGGGGGACATGTATCAATAAAAGAAAAGTTTGTGAAAAACATAATTTTTAAATGAGTAGTGATTTTTTGATTTTTAAAGTGAAAACATAAAAATGAAAAAATCCTTCCAATATAGTGCCTGGGGGGCCCCCTTATTCTACCTGTAAAGTGGCAGATCTGTACCATGTCTAGAATCTGCTGCAGCAATAATTGCATTTATAAAGCCAAAAAAATGACATTTTCAAATACAATGATTATGGGGGAGGAGCTGCTGACCAAGATGGCCGCATAAGGAGATCAAGGATCTAACATGCCGGTCTGCTAGATATGCTGGGAGACAGGCGCATGGAGAGATAGGCTGAATAGGGCAGAAACCTGAACGCCAGAACGCCAGAAAAATAACAGAGATAACCAGCTATTATCAGCTATCATCTGCAGCATACCTGGAACGATATTGGAACGATACTGGATAAAGACCAAAAGCTACAAGACCAGTCCGGAGCATAGCAGCAAGAGCGGGAGGAGGAGACAAGGAAGCGGCTGACAGTTTGGCACTACCCGTGAGAACACTCGCGAGGATTGTGAAACCCGAAGGTAACAAAGGACAGCGAGCCTGTGGGGTGCCGACTGCTTCCGGAAGAGAAGCCGAGAGATAGGGGGCGGGAGCGGACGGGAGCCTCCGTGAGTCTGCACAGCAGACGGCGGGGATTCTCGGCTGCGGACGCCCTCATCGGCGGTGGCCTTGGAGGCTGAACGGCAGAGATCAGGCTACGCGAGCATACTCGGGGATATTCACAAACGAAAACAGAAGCCGCCAAAGGTAAAACTAAACATCCAAATAACTATCTCCAAAAAAAAAAAAAAATAAACAGCACACAGGCGGGACTGGGAAATAGAAGCAGAGAAGGACAACACACAATCTTTACTCCTTATTCTTATGGAAGTACACGTAAGAACTTTGTATACTAAGAACTTAACTTAATTTAAGAACTTAAGAGCTTTGTATATTAAAAGATCAAAGTACTAGAGATGAAACGCCAGTAAAGGAAGTAAATAAACTAAATAGTTTACTAAGTCAAAGAGTAACCTTTACTACTGGATCGCTACTGAATTATTATTTAATTGCTTATTGTTTACAGACGAACTAAAGCTTAAAGGGAGATAGTAGATATATCGCCTTATACTATAAGAAAAGAGGACTCCCTTTTGTATTTTTTTTTTTTTT
The DNA here is from genome assembly GCA_037952925.1 of Lithobates clamitans. Taxonomy (NCBI): domain Eukaryota; kingdom Metazoa; phylum Chordata; class Amphibia; order Anura; family Ranidae; genus Lithobates; species Lithobates clamitans. Next base: position 2,279,450 of record JBBGZY010001145.1, read on the forward strand.
TTTTTTTTTTTTCTCTCTCCCTCCCTCTCTTTTCCTTATATTGGGTTAGAAAATTAAAACTCAAAAATAAAGGAAAGGAAAGATAGGATGGCGCCTAAAAAAGGAAATAAAACACCACAAAATCAAAAAGGTAAAAAAGATAAAGGAGACATCAGCAACAGAGAAACTGTAGGAACACAACCAGCACAAACGGTAGATATTAAGGATTACTTCCAACAATTACAACTACACCCTCCTCACATAACACATGAACTACAAACATCACAGGAATCATCAAACTTAGCGGAATCATCAGTAACATCTGCAGAAGACCAATCAAGCCACCCTAGGAATAGTTCACCAATTGATAAAGCAGGATCAGTCAATAAACAAAAGGAGGAGGATAAAGAGAAATGGGATATAAGGGCATATATCCGATCGCTCCCAACGAGGACAGACATGGATCAATATATCTATAGGTTGGAAGAAACATACAAAACAGAGATACAAGAGCTTAAAATTTCCACCAAGAATACACAAGAAAGGATAAATATAATGGATGAGAGAGTTATAAAAACAGAACAAGAAATTAAAAAGATGGAAGAAAAAATATCTAAACAAGAAAAACAACTAAAGCAAATAATTAGCAACGTAGACGAGCAAGAGAATAGAAATAGGAGATCAAACATAAGAATTAGAGGACTAAAAGAAGAAGTAAGCCCGAAAGAACTGGTAACAACACTTCAAAAAATTTTTCAGGGGGTTGTCCAAGATATTGACATAAAAGATCTAATCATCGATCGGGCACATAGAGTAGGAATAAGAAAAATAGAGTTAAAAAAGCCTCGGGACATTATATGTAAAATGCATTACGCTCATGTAAAGGATAAAATCATGTCCACGGCCCGTTTAAATAGAAACATTCAGCACGAGGGAGAACCCCTGTTATTTTTTCAAGATATATCAAAATTCACGCTGGATCGTAGAAGAGCATTAAGGCCTCTGGTGGAACACTTGATCAAGAATAATATCCAGTATAGATGGAAATTTCCGTTCCAATTGCAGGTTCAAAGGGAAGGTCACATAATATCATTCAGAGACACGGAAGATTTGCCAAAATTTTTAAACCTTCTCAACATTTCTGAAATAGCACTGCCGAACTGGCCTATTATGCAAACGTAGACAGTCAATAAAATCTAAGGGAAGTGGGGGTCTGGGGGTGGGGTGGGGCGAAGGGAATGGGGGAATTTTTTTTTTTCTTTTTTTTTTTTTTTCACACTGCTGGAGAATATAAGGTTGAAGGTCTAACGATATAATGGCGTAATGATTTAAGCACTGTAGAGAGAAGCAATATTTTTTATGCATATAATGGTTTTTTTTTTTTTCACACTGCTGGAGAATATAAGGTTGATGGTTTAACGACATAATGGCGTAATGATTTAAGCACTGTAGAGAGAAGTAATATTTTTTATGCATATAATGGTTTTTTTTTTTTTTTTTTTTTTTTTTTGACACAGAGGGTATAAGATGAAATACTGAATTGTTCGAGTTTTAATGGGGTAAAAAGTTAAGCACTGTAGGGAGATGTAATAGTTGTAATGTTTATACACTGAAGAATTGGAGGTTGATGATCTAACGGTTTAACGATTAAAGCACTGTAGGAAGATGTAATATTTTTAATGTTTATTGATGCTTATAAATGCTTCCTTTGTTTTTTTTTTTTTTTTTATATATATACACTGGAGAATTTAAGGGTGATTGTTTAATGGTATAATGGCGTAATGATTTAAGCACTGAAGAGAGAAGTAATATTTTTTATGAATATAATAGTTGTTTTTTTTGGACACAGATTTGGGACACAGATGGTACAAGGTGAAATATTGAATTGTTTGAGGTTGATGGTTTATTGGTTTAATGAATTAAGCACGTAGGGAGATGCAATATTCGCAATGCCTATAATGGAGAAGGAGTAGTATTTTTTAATGTTATATAAGGAAAGATTTTTTTTTTTTTTTTTTTTTTTGATACAGATGGTACAAGATGAAATATTGAATTGTTTGATTTTTTTTTTTTTTTTTTTCATAATAACACATTAACAATAATGAATTAAGTTAGAAATATAATGGATTAATGATTTAAGCACTAAAGGGGGGTGATATTTGGGATATTGTTTTTTTTTTTTATTGTTGGTATAGGTGCTTACGAATGGAGAATTTAGAAAAGAGAGAGATAAAAACCTTTTTTTTTTTTTTTTTTTTTTTTTTTTTTTTCTCTTATGTTATTGTATTATGTATGTCAGCACTTTAAGATTATAATATACTGGGGCATTGAAGATAAAGGGGGGGGGGGGCGAGGGGAGAGCAGAGAATCTAAGTTATTGCGATCAATGTACTAAGTTATTATACATTGAGATGGAAATAATATAATAGAATAACAGGTTTTATAAAGGGAGAGGAGGAGGGGGAGAAAAGGGAAAGAGAAAATAACCCTTCAGACAGATATACCAGCAAGAATAATAGATAAATGTAAGAACTTATAGAACTATTAATATATACATATATATACATATATACTTAGGTAAAAAACCACAGAACATGAGAGAAAGAAACGCCTCTTTTTCTTTTTTTTTTTTTTTTCTCTTCCCTTCCTCCCCTGTCTCCTCTCGCTCCCCTCAAGATAATAGAGAGATAGTATGATGGAAAGATAGTAAGGATTATGACTGAATATCCATGATGATCATAACTGTTATCGCTCCAAATAATAAAGAGCTGATATAATAGATGGACTGATATAATAAATAATGAATGTAGGTAATTGGTTATAAGTTAATATTAAATAGGGATGGCCTTTTTTTTTTTTTTTCTTCTTTTCCCTTTCCCTCTCCCCCTCCTTCCCCCCCCCCCGATCCCCCTCATCTAACCATGTGCCTGTACACGAGGTGGGGAGAGAGAGGGGAAAGAAATAGAGCGGCATGGAGAGGACCAAGGTGCGGCAATTCCTGGTTAGCAGGCTTAAAACCCCAGATTAGGGAACTTACTGTAGATAGTAAGATAGACTTTGTTTAAAGTCAAATAGATATAGGGTAAATCTAGTGATCAAGTGTGGGTGGGGTGTGCGAGTGAAAGTAAAAGGCGAAATTTTTTTTTTTTTTTTCCTCTTCTCTCTCTCTCTTATCTCCCTCTCTATTAAATGGGTGAGGTTAGATTCTGTTCGTTCAATGCTAGAGGTCTGAACTCTCCTAACAAAAGAAATCAAATTTTAAATATGTTCAATAAACGAAAAGTAGATATTATACTGTTCCAAGAGACTCATTTTCGCTCGAATCATATTCCAAAAATTAATAATCGGAATTATAATTTCTGGATACACGATACATTCCCTTACTCCAAATCAAGAGGGGTATCCATTGCTTTTCATAGGAATGTACCTCACCAAGTAATACAAAAATATGTGGGCAATGACGGAAGATCTTTGGTTATAAAGGTAATGTTATATGGAAAAACTTTTACAATTATTAATCTCTACTTACCGAATCATGATCAGATAAGGATGGGAATAAAAGCCATAAATAAGAGCATGGAAAAAGCAGAAGGTACAGTGATTATGGGGGGAGACTTTAATTTTGTAATAGATACAAAAATTGACACAACTAATACACATGCTAATAGAAATAAAAGCCAGATAGAGGAATTTAAAAGAACAATGGAGAAACATCAGCTGATGGATATATGGAGGATCCAACATCAAACGGAAAAAAATTATTCATACTATTCGAACATACACGACTCCTACCATAGGATAGATTATTTTTTTATTAATCATTTGGGAATGTCAATGACTCCATCATCAGATATAGGAGGATTCCTATGGTCAGATCATGCCCCGTTGTATTTGGAAATCAAAGTAATAAAGCGAGAAAAAACAGAAAGAAATTGGAGACTAAATGACAATTTATTAAAAAATCAAGAATGCATAGAGGATATACGTAGGACAATAAAAGAGTTTATAGAAATTCACGAGGAAGATGAAACATCAATTCCCATACAATGGGAAGCATTAAAATGCGTAATAAGGGGGACATTCATCAAACATGGTTCTAGATTAAAAAAAAGAAGGGAGCAGAAAAAATCTCAGCTGATAAAAGAAATAGAGGAATTAGAGAAAAATCATAAACAAAACCTCAAATCAATAGATAAAATAAAACTAAATGAGAAAAGATTGGAATTACAAACAGTGCTCGATGAGGAAACTCTTAGGATTAGAGACCGAGGAAGGGCACAATGGTATCAATACGGGAATAAAACAGGAAAATTACTCGCTAAGATTTTAAAAGAACAACAGATATCAACAACCATAATTAAAATATTAAAAGCAAAGGGTGAATATACATATGATCCCAAAGATATAAAGGAAGAATTTCATACATATTACTCTAACTTATATAATATTAAAACAACACAGGGGAATAGGAGGGAAATTGGGAATAGAGAGAAAATTATAGAATACATATACGAAACTGCTCTCCCAGGATTCCCTGAAGAAATAACTGAAAAATTAGAAAAGGATATCTCTTTAGAAGAGATTCAGCAAGCAATTAAAGAACTAGCCCCGGGAAAAAGTCCTGGACCCGATGGATTTACGGCTAGATTTTTTAAGAACTTTCAGGACATAATTGCCCCTATACTGGAAAGAACATACAACTCGATATCAGATACACAAAGCTTTGGACCACAAAGCACAGAAGCTCATATTACTTTGATTCCAAAACCGGAGAAGGATCACACGTTGTGTAAGAACTATCGACCTATTTCGCTAACCAACATAGATATTCGGCTTTATTCCAAAATTATTGCAAACAGAATAACACCGATCCTACCCAATCATATACAGCTAGACCAAGCCGGATTCACAAAAGGGAGGGAAACTAAAGATAACATCATAAAGACATGTACATTACTCGAGTATGCCCAAAGAACAGATACGGAAATGTGCACGTTGGCCATAGATGCTGAAAAAGCATTTGATAGAATAGGATGGTGCTTTTTGGAAGAAACTTTGAAACAAATCGGTTTTGGTCCGAAAATGTTTAACAGGATAATGGCTCTTTATTCCAACCCAAAAGCAAAAGTAAGAGTGAACGGTACGTTATCAAAAGACATAAAAATATCAAACGGCACTCGTCAAGGTTGCCCCCTCTCTCCCTTATTGTTTGTACTTATAATGGAACATTTAATCACTGCAATCAGGAATAACAAAGATATTAAAGGGATAAGAGTGGGGGAAAAAGAATATAAGATAGCTGCATACGCAGATGATTTATTAGTATATATAACCAACCCCATTATAACTATCCCAAACTTAATGAAAGAACTTAAAAGATTTGGGGAGTTAAGTTATTTCAAGGTAAATTACGACAAATCAGAGATATTAAATATTTCTATTAACGAAAGAACTAGTTTACTGTTACAAAAGGACTTTCCATTTAAGTGGAAGAATGACGCTATAAAATATTTAGGAGTCTTTTTAACCAAAGATCTGAAACACTTGCAGAAGATGAACTATGAGAGGGTAATTGGAAACGCTATTAAATTATTACAGAGATATGATAAATTGATGTACTCTTGGTTAGGAAGAGTTAATATCGTAAAAATGGACGTATTACCAAAACTCTTGTATATTTTCCAAACGATACCGCTGGAACCTCCAAGAAAATTAATGAAGGAACTAAAAAAATCCATAACTGGATTTATATGGGCACACAAAACCCCCCGGATAAAAGGAGAAAATCTAATAAGAAAGAAAAACAAGGGGGGATTGGCACTACCTGACTGCACAAAATATTTGCAAGCAGCATCACTAACCAGTATAATTGACTGGTACCACAATAAAGAAAACAAGCAATGGGTCAGGATAGAGGAAGACATAATAGGGCCCCAACTGAAATTCCTCCCATGGATAGAACCCTATTTGAGACCCAAGAAAAAGGAAATAACACTCTTTGTAAGTGCAACGCTAAAGATATGGGATAGTATAGTGAAAAATGGGAAACTCTCCACAATACTGGGACCTATGACCCCATTGTTTCTCAACCCTGAATTCCCCCCAGCAATGAATTGTAAAAAATTCCTAAAATGGAACAGGGCAGAGGAAATAAGATTAGTACAAATCCTAGAGAATGGAAAAATACCTGCATTAAAAGACCTGGGAACGGAAAATCAAAAAAAATGGATGCAATATCATCAACTCCAGACATTCTTAGGACATAAAATAGTCAAGATAAATAGACTACCAACTAAATTTGAAGAATTAGTATTGGGAGAACAAACTCCAGCTAAGAAAATATCAAAAATATATGATGAACTAATCCCAAATGGACCACTTAAGGAGTTAATAAATGTAAAGAAATGGGAAGAGGTATTGGAGAGACCATTACGGGAAGAAGAATGGAAAAAGATTTTTGAAACTACACATAAAACAATCATTGCAAATAAATATCAGGAGAGGAACTACAAAATAGTAATGAGATGGTATAGAAGCCCAGTTACTTTAAATTTATTTAATAAAAGTAATACAGATTTATGTTGGAGATGTAAAATAGAGAAGGGTACAATGGAACATATATGGTATGGTTGCAACTTGGTGAAGGGATTTTGGAACATAATATTTGATATTTATTATAAAGTAACAGGAGAAGAACTAACTCCGAGTATAGAATTATCACTACTGTCCCTGATACCAAAACCAATAAGGAAGATTAAAAAAGATATCATTCATCATATGATAACAGCGGCCAGAACAATAATAGCAAGAAACTGGAAAAAAACAAAGAGCCCAGCAATTATAGATTGGGTATGTGAAATGAATGAAATCCAGTATATGGAGGAACAGATAAGAGAGGAAGGGTATACCACAAATCAAATCTCCGAGATTTGGCAAAGATGGGACGAGTTCAAGACGTCGCAGGGGCTAATGGAGTATATATGAGAGATGGGGAAGGAGGGAGAGGGAGGCTTTTTTTTTTTTTTTTTTTTTTTTTTTTTTTTCGGCTTTGGGGAATACGAGTGTGATCAGAATGGAAGAGATGGGAATGGGGAGGGGGGGGGTTAGGAATTATCTTTTAAGGTCAGGACAGGGTAACTTGTTAATTTGGAGATGAAAGATAAAGATGAATACAACTACAATGAAGAATTTTTTTTATGTAATGGAAATATCTCCTACTGTGAAATGACTTGTTTAAACCGGTAGTTACCACTTGGTTTTGTTGTATATTTATGATTGTTTATATGATATGAAAATTTAATAAAGAGAAATTGAAAACAAAAAAATGACATTTTCCCTGCAAGCTGCCTTTTTTTTGCTCAGCAACAGCTGGGGTGCCAGTGTGTATGATGAGACCACAATGTAGTGCACTGGGGACAAGATTAGAGATTTTTTGGATGCATTCTGGTGTCACTTTGACTTTGGATAGAAGTAACGGGTGCTTAAAAATTGGTCTTTGGGTGTCGGTGGCACCTTCCCACTATAACCCTATAGAGGTACTCTTGATGAAAGCAAGAATTCGCCTTGCTGTAAAAAACTGCAATAATATGCACCTGTCAAACAGGTGCTGAAAAATTGGTCTTTGGGTGTCGGTGGCGCCTTTCCACCGTAACCCTATAGAGGTACTCTTGATGAAAGCAAGATATGGCCTTGCTGTAAAAAACTGCAATAATATGCACCTGTCAAACAAGTGCAGAAAAATTACTCTTTAGGTGTCGGGGGCGCCTTCCCACTGTAAACCTATAGTGATACTCTTGAGGAAAGCAAGAATTGGCCTTGCTGTAAAAAATTGCAATGATATTCACCTGTCAAACAGGTGCAGAAAAATTACTCTTTGGGTGTCGGGAGCACCTTCCCACTGTAACCCTATAGAGGTACTCTTGATTAAGGCAAAAATTAGCCTTGCTGTAAAAAATTTCAATGATATGCACCTGTCAAACAGGTGCAGAAAAATTGGTCTTTGGGTGTTAATTGTGCCCATGAAACCTATACCAAAAACATTCCTGCAGATGAAATGATTCAAGACCCTGAAATCTAGGCAGCCTCGAAGTCCAGGCAGAGATTCCACATCCCAAAAAGACTTAATCAGTGACATCAGCATCAGGGGCTTCATAGCTAGTAATCCAGGACTGATTCATTTTTATAAAAGTCAAAAGGTCCATGGAGTCTGTGGACAGACTCAATCTATGATAAGTAACGACATTTCCTGCAGCACTGAATGCCCGTTCTAAAAGCACGCTGTGTGCAGGGCAGCCCAACAACTCAATAGCATACTGGGCAAGTTCTGGCCAGTGGTCTATTCTCATGAACCAGTAAGTCAGTGGATCATCAGCTGGAAAGCTCTCCATCTCTGTTTTGGCCCCGAGGTAATCGTCCACCATGTGATGCAGACGCTGCCGATGGGATGTGGAAGCTGACAGCCCTGGCGGCAAGGACTAAAAAAATTCCAAAATGCCTCACTTAGGCGGGCGCCTTCTCCAACGCTCCTCTCTTGACCAACAGAAGACTCAAACTTACGTTTTCCAAGACACTGTAACCTACTGGAGTCAGGAAAAATGTTCAATAAAATCCTCTTTAACTTGTCCTCAAGAGATTTTATCTTCTTTATTCTCTGTGGGGACGGGATGAGTTCTGAGACCTTCCCCTTATAATGGTGGTCAAGGAGGGTTGCCAACCAGTAATCATCCTTCTCCTTTATGACATGTATTCTTGGCTTGGAAGCATGAGGTTGCCCATGCACCTCAAATTTGCCGAGGCTTGAGAAGCAGACTCCTCTGGGTCACTCAGGATGACAGCATCTGGAACTTCCTCCTTCCAGCCACGTACTACTCCCAAGGGTCCTGGGGTTGGAAAGCTTACAGATTGACGCATGTCTTCCTCTTCTTCAAAGCCTATTAAAGTGCCAGAAACCTCCTCCTCATCCTCCACTCCTCTCTCCTCCTGTGTGTTCTGTGACATAGGAATGATGGTGTCTGGATAAAGTGGGCCTTGAGAGGAAAGGAAGTCCTCCTCTTCTTCCTGCTGCTCTGCCTCCAGTGCCCTGTCCATAATGCCACGCAGAGTCTGCTCCAGCAGGAACACAACAGGGATAGTGTCACTGATGCATGTCACTGCTCACCATCCTTGTGGCCTCCTCAAATGGCGACAATACAGTGCATGCATCCTTAATGATCAGCCATTGGCGTGGTGGAAAAAAAGCCGAGGTGGCCTGAGCCTGTCGTCGTGCAGTACTTGCACAGGTACCCGTTGAAGGCCCTCTGTTGCACGTATAGCCACTGCAGCATTCCCAAAGTTGCATTCCACCTGGTGGGCATGTCACAAATCAGGAATTCCCTCTGAATTTCGGCCAACCGAGCACTTGCTGTCTATGACCGCCTGAAATGGCTACAGACTCTTCTGGCCTGCTTTAGTACATCTTGCAACCCTGGGTACGTACTTAGGAAATGCTGCACCACCAAATTGAGGACATGTGCCAGGCATGGCACATGTGTCAACTTTCCCTATCTAAGGGCGGACAGGAGGTTTGAGCCATTATTGGACACCGCCATTCCTGGTTCCAGCTAGCATGGTGTGAACCACCTCTGGGCCTGTCCCTGCAGAGATACAAAAATCTCTGCTCCGGTGTGGTTTCTGTCCCCTAAACACACCAGCTGAAGCACTGCATGGCACCTTTTAGCCTGACTATGGAAATAGTTCTTTGAACGCTTAGGGGAACCTAATGTTCATAGGACAATTCTGCAGATGAGGGCATGGAGGTGGCGGAGGAGGAGGGGGTAGAGCTCACAGGTCTGGCATCATCACCTCCAGCTGTATGGAGACATGGGGGCACAACAAGCTGCAGCACTGAGCCCTGTCCTGCATCCTTTCGAGTTGCAAGCAGCGTTACCCAGTGTGCTGTGAACGAAATATATCGTCCTTGCCCATGCTTGCTGGACCATGTGTCAGTAGTAAGGTGGATTTCACGGCTGACTGCCTTGCCCAACGATGCCAGAACATTCCCTTTAATGTGATGGTGGAGAAATGGAACGGCCTTACATGAAAAGAAGTAGCGACTGGGAACCTGCCATTGTAGTACAGCACATTGTGCGAATTCACGGAAGCGGGCAGAATCCACCAGGCTGAAAGGCAGAAGTTGGAGAGCCAACAGCTTTGACAAACTTGCATTCAGATGCTGGGTATGTGGGTGACAGGGACTGTTTTGGGGCAGATGGGGCAGAGAAATTTGACGGCTACAGTCTACAGCTTGTGGTGTGCTGCTGGCAGATGTGCTGTTAGGACCTGGGACACCCTGTGCTATACCATCATCCCTGTCAGTGGAGGCTGCTGAAAGTTAATGACTCTGTACGCAGGGGCAGACTGAAGTGGGTAAGGAGGAGGAGGAGAAGGAGGGACAGATTTGTGCCCCTTTTGTGTGGCTTTTAGGTGCTCCTGCCAATGGGCTGAGTGGTTGGACATTAAATGCCTTGTTAAGCATGTGGTACCCAAATGGTTGGTGTTTTTGCCACGTTCGATGTGCTTGATACACAGTTTGCAGATAGCAACGGTGCAATCTGCTGCAGATGTGCTAAAAAGGACCTAGACAGCTGAGCTTTGGGGAGTGAGCTGGGAGATAACAGCTGCAGAATGTATGGAATAGGGTGGCTGCTCTCTACTCTTTCTTGATGTCGTCCTCCTCTGGGTTGGGCTGCCTCACCTTCAGTTTCCTCCTCTGCCCTATCTGGCACCCAAGTGCCAGATCATCAGTGACATCATCATCATGATCTCCATCTCCACCATCTTCATCATTACCACTGGAGGCAACTTGGCAATATGCTGTGGCTTGAGGAACATGAATGCCAATTTGTCTACCAGTGTTCCTTCCTCTCTCTAGTCTCATGTTCCTGTCATCCTCAACCCCAGAACCAACATCTGAATCCAGTAATGGCTGGGCATCATCAAGGAGCAAATGGCTGATGCTGTGGTCAAATAACTCAGCTGACTCCTCACTTGCTGATGTTGCAAACTCACTAAACAGAGGAAATTATGTCCTGACCACCACGTCCACCTTTGCCTGTGGGCACATTTGTTCCTGGCCCCCTTACAGTGCCAAGGGAACGTCTGCCTCTTCTTGTTGTCCTCCCAGACATTATTGGGTGGGAGGGGACAGTGCTTATAAGCAAATGTAAAGAAGAAGTTGAAATTTGTAGATAGATGCACTTTAATCAATGTAAAGAGGTGTTTGGTGCACTTTAATTTGAGTACTCACACTACACAGACACTCCACGGATACACTATAATATACAGCAATATAATGTGCCAAATGTACAGTGACGCACAGAACTGTATGCCGTTAAACTGGCAGTAATGCACACAGAATGATATGGCGTTAAACTGGCATTAATGCACACAAAACGATATGGCATTAAACTGGCAGTAACGCACACAGAAGTAAATGGCGTTAAACTGGCAGTAACGCACACAGAAGTAAATGGCGTTAAACTAGCAGTAACGCAATTAAATAGACGTTGTTCAACCGTCACTACACTGACGCTATCTAAACTGTCCCTACTCTAGCTTTACAATAATGTCAAGAGTACTGACACGGTCTCACTACACTACACTGAAACTATATGAGCTGTCCCTACTCTACACTAATGTATGTATGAATGACAGGGTCTCACTACACTACAGTGAAACTATCTGAGCTGCCCCTACTCTAGCTGCACACTATGCAAAGCTGAATGATGGTCCTCACTACACTCACACTATCCCTAGACTGACACTAAACTAATATTCTACACTGAAAATTGAAACAAAATAGCACAGTATAGCACACTAACTAATAGCACTGAACAGAGCCCTGTTCTATCCCTCTCCACGCAGAAATCACACTGAAAATGGCTGCCATTGAAAGAATACTTTTATACTGTGGGGTGGGAATGATTCATGATTGGACAAAGTCATGATGAGAGTGTCCAATCATGACGCTGACAGTGCTCTGTGCCCTGATTGGCTGAAGCTTTCACTGCTTCAGCCAATCGGGGCTTGCAATGCACTGTTCAGTGCCGCAATGCATTGTGGTCGGTTCGGGGGGGCGAACAAACAGTCGAACGACCCGTCTGTTCGGCTACTTGCCGAACGCCCGAACAACAAAAGTTCGGTCCGAACTTATGCTCGGGCCGAACCGTTCGCCCATCCCTAGATGAGACCTGTGACATGTCCATTTTTTAGAAACATAGAAAAGAGACGGCAGAAAAAGACCTAGTAGTTCCATTGAGTCTGCCCATTTTTTTGTTGTTTTTTTTCATGAAATTTTTTTATCTGAGCATAGATCTATGTTTGTCCAAAGCCTGTTTGAAGCTATTTACTGTTGACTGCCTCACTACCTCTGCTGCAAGTTTATTCCAAGCATAGACTACCCTTTTTAGTAAAATAATACTTTCTAAGACTTTTTTGAACTTTCCTCCAGTTAGTTTGGGGTCATGTCCCAGTGTTCTGCCCTTCTGAACCTCATTCACCCCCTTAATGTATTTAAGGTTTCAATCATGTCTCCCCTTTCCCTTCTTTCCTCCAGACACCCCCATGTATAAGACATCACCCACTTTTCAACCCAAAATTAAGAAATCAATATTTTAAACATAAACACATTTTTATTCAGTAATTAGGTAACAATTACATACCAGTACTATGATATTATGCATCACACTTAGCTTTGCGCATATCACTTTATTCAGCCTCTGTTTCATCACTGCTTTCTACTTCATCACTATTAGTTTCAGACTGTCAGGGCTGGGCTCTCAGCCCTTCCTCCTCTGTCTTCAGGTTACTCAGCTGTTCGCGAATTGCCAGTACTCATCGTTCCACAGTGGCTCACCTCTGTTGATCATCTCCTGCTCGTCAGTCAAGCCAAGCCCGGACTGGGAATAAAAAATAGGCCCGGGCATTCTAAGCTGAGCAGCCCATTTAAAAAAAAAAACAAATTACAAATAATGGCAACCAGTTTCTCAATTATTATATAATTATTATAGTATTTTAGTTATATTTAGCCTGCTTCAGTCACTGTAACTTGTCAATCATTTGGAATTATGTAAATATATGATAATAAATGATAGAATGAAAGCAATATCAAGATGAAACATCCTTAACGTTTATATAAGATTATATAAGATGAATATATAAGATGAAACATCTTTAATGAACGATTCAATACAATAACAAATATCAAAATATATTACATTTTTTGGCCAATATTTTTTTATATTCAAAATCACAGAACAAAATAACTGCACTAAGGATTCAGCAAGTTTCGTAGAAGTTCACTGGTTTCTGCAACTCTGTCAATGACATCATTAGAATCAAGGTTCATTAGTATATCCTTTTCGATTGCCATCAGCATCAAACAGCTCAAATGCTCTTGAGATACAGAACTTCTTAGACGGGTTTTAATAAACTCCAATGTGGAGAAACTTCTTTCACAGGCGACTTGAGTAAAAGATAGTGTAAGCAAAAATCTGTAGGCTAAACCAATGACATTATAGGCATCAGTTAACAAATTATAGCGCTGCAGAATCTTATAGCAGCAAATGGCACAGTTCTTACATGCCATGCAAGATTTGTTGACTAGTTCTGTTTCTGTTAATTTGCTTTCCTGGTTTTCCATAGATACATCTTCTACAATACTAAATTCTTCAAGAGGTGATGATTTCAGAGAAGATAGAATAATCCTGGACTGCCGCACTCCATGGAGAAACATCTTTATTGAAAAATGAAATTAAAATCCAAAATTGCAGACCTAACATAAAGTGGGCACAGCGGGAATCAAATGGCTAACGCGTTTCACATAAAGATGCTAATTTGATCAAAAACCAAAAATGTATATATAACAGAGGAAAAGGGGGAGGGAAAAGGTAAAACGCCCAATCCGTAACAACAGATAATTAGGTGAGCACACCTGCTACACAATTGGAGCTAAACTTCCAAAAATAGAGTGCACATAAGGGTTTATGATCGTATAATTAGATATAAAAAAGAAAAAGAAAAAACAAATGACATTAAAAAAGATTGAAATTACAAAAATATAAATATAAATAACCTATTGCAGTGCATCTATGAATGGAGTAAAGCGAAAAAGACAACAAGAAAATGCATATTGTTCTGAGAAATGCTGAATACCTGTTACAGCATGATGGGGCAAAATGTACATAGGAATATACATATGACACAAAAAGTAGAAAACATACATTTAAACACTATATGTACTATCTTGATCCCACAGCATATAAATGGCAACAAAGCATTTCCATATATCTCAGCAGAAATATATATATATATATATATATATATATATATATATATATATATACCTAATGAAAATGAATTGTGATAAATTAAAAAAATGTAAAATGTAAAATAATAGTGTGTTTAAAAAGTGTTGAAAACATTGTTGTTCAAAGAGTTTGTTGTCTTGATTACATTGTTACTTGTGGCTCTCTACACAAAGTGGCAATTATATTTCTAGAGAAGAAAAAAATATAAAATAAAATAAAGTCCAAACAGTGGTGCCTGTAACAAGTGTACAAAAAGCCGGTCTTCTAGCCCAGTATTAAGTTCTATGCTGGACACAGCCAAATAGGTGTATCCATTATAAGCTAAAATCACAACGTTTTCAGGGAAAAGCACAAGGAGACATAAGTCTCACTTCTTCCGCTGCAAACTGCATTTTCACCGCTAACAGAAAAAGGAAATGACACAAGGAACTAAAAAATCAGCGCAATTAATCCAAATAAAGATAAATAGGCAATACAAAATGTAATGCCTATTAAAGATTCTATATTTGGACATTGTACAAAAGGTAAGTGGATTCCTAAACTCAACCTAATTTACAACATCCGCTATAAAACAGAGCCGCTGTCCAGAAAGGGCACACTAAGAGATGGGAGTCTCACTACTACCGCTACAAGCAACATTGACACCGCTAGCAGAGCAAGGAGTGACATATATGATGAAATTGATCAAAGCAATAGCTGATGGGCACTCTATTGGTAGAAATGGGATACATCCCATTCAAAATTAAGTCCTGAAGGGCACCTAGTGTTTAAAAAGAAAATCCAACGGACTTCCCTTTTACACAAGATATTAAATTTGTCACCACCTCTGGGCGGTTTGACAATTTTGTCAATGCCTTGAATCACTAAACTAGATGTGTTTTTGTGATGGACACTATTCCAATGTCTAGCAATGTTGGTAGCATGATCCTTTTCTATATCGCAGAGGTGGTCGTATAGACGATCCTTCCATCTCCGTATTGTTCTGCCTACATATTGTATGGAACAAGCTGTACATGTGATGGCAAATATAACATAACGTGTCTTGCAATTACCAAAAGGGCAAATCTTGTGGGATTTACCCGTGGATGTAGACACCACTGTATCACCCCTGTTTGATAAAAGAACAATAGGAACAACTCCAGTCACCACATTTGAAAGTTCCTTGAAAGGATAGCCAATTTTTGGTTTTATCTTTACTTGAGAAGAAGCTGGGTGATAAAACATTAGCAAGGGATGGAGCTTTTCTAGATACCGTGCAGATACCCTTATTCAGAATCTGTGAGTATACTGGATCATGAAATAAGACAGGGAGGTATTTGGTTACAATCTTTTTTATTTTTTGGAACTCCAAACTATAAGGAGTAGAAAAAGTAGGGATTGAAATGTCATATTTGAAACCATGGGCTCTAGTAGGTTTATCCATAAGTAATTTGGAACGGGGTGTCCCTTGGGCTATGGATAGCCCTCTCTTTATGATGGATTTGGATTAGCCTCTTTCCTCAAACCTGGCAGACATCAAGGCAGCTTCCCGATCAAAATCTTCTTGTTTGCTGCATAGTCTTTTAAGTCTGAGGAATTGACCTACAGGAATGCTATTGATGGTGTGTTTTGGGTGACTAGAGTCAGCCCGCAAAAGTGTGTTGCCTGCACTAGGCTTTCTATATAAATTGGAAGTAATATAGTTGACCTCCCCAGTTAACAAAACATCCACGAATTCTATTGATTAAGCCTCAAATTTCCCTGTGAACCTTAAATTTAACATATTATCATTCATGTACTCTAACCACTGTTCAAAGTTAACATGTGGGTCTGAGACTAAAAACAACAGGTCGTCTATATACCTACAATAAAATGCAGTGTCCTTACGACGCGGACTATCAGTTCCAAAGATGCGGAGTCTCTCCCACCATCCCATGTATAAATTGGCCAGGGATGGGGAAAAAGGTGATGATTTCAGCCTGTCCCACTGCATTGCAAAATTTGCCAGTTGGGAACGCAAATTTTCTGATGTTGCTCCCTCGTCAAATCTAAATAATCGTTTGCTGAGTTCTTCCATTGCTGGTGCCTGAAGTACAGATTTTTTTATATCAGAAAAGCTGTTTGGCTCCAAGCAAGCTAAGTCAGCATAGAGGGTCCCACAGGAGAGAAAGCGGCGATTCATGCTCTCTGTGACCGTATCCAAGATTACATTGTGCACACGTATTTTATAAGCTGAAACCGCATCAGAAACTGCTACATCGTCAACAGTCTCATCAGCCATTCGCTTTCTTTTTCTTATTCTTTTTTTAGGTAAAGTGGTCTGTACTTCTAGGTGGTAACTTTCTTCTTCTTGAATCTTGTCATTTGCCCACTTAACAAACTTATCAGCAGTCATTTGTATGGAATCAAAATCTCGAGTAATTGTTTTAAGTTTTTCATAAGTTCCCTGTACCATTTGAATAGCTTTTGAGATATCCATCTGAGTTGTTTGCAGATATTTGGACAATGATGGTGTCAATTCAAATATTCTCAGAAAAATTTGAGCTGTAAGAATGGTTTCATACCTGAGTAAGGATTCTGCATAAGATTTTGCTCTAACAAGCACCTCAGGTTTTGATGAGAAGCTGTCTTCGATTCTGCTCAAAGTGTACAGTAGACTAGGAAACAATCCAGAATCAGGATTTGAAAATTCCCCAAACACTTTTCGTAGAGCAGCATCTTTTGACCACCAACGCGTCTCCCCAATTACTGAAATTCTTCGATGGTGAGGGTCCTGGCTAACTTGTTCCCAGGTATTCATCCGCTGATAAGAATCACGAATAAAGAGAGCAATGTCATTCAACAAACTGAACAGTGATGCACTTTCAACTATCACCTTTGTTGTATCTGCAAGTACTAAATTCAGAATGTGTGCATAGCACCAGATGTGAATTTGCCCTGGTGATTCAGTTGACAACCAGGAAGAGAAACCATTGTATTGGCCTTGCATATTTGCTGCTCCATCCGTTGAATTGCCAATGCAATTTGTAATATTAAGTTTGCATGATTTTAAGACTTCCGTTAGCAACTTAAAAAGGATTTGCCCTGTTGAAGATTCACATTTAACAGCTGCAAGAAGCTTTTCATTGATACAATCAGTCACATAGCGAACAATTATGGAGCATTGATCTTTTGAAGTGATGTCTTGAGTTGTATCAATCTGAATTGAAAACATCCTGGCTTCCCTTACTTCTTTTGAGATATTTTCCTGCATAAGCATCCGAATAGCATGTATTACTTTGTTCACAGTCGTTTTTGAGAGCAAGGTTATCAAAGATCCTCTTCCTTTTCCTCCAGAAGACTGCAGTTTCTTGCTGTTTTCAATACATTTGTTTACATGATCTTTCATACTTGCTGACGAGAAGAATGAGCTCTGAAAAATTTGCATGGTCTTTCGTTATGTCCTCTAAATTATAGGCAACCTCATCTTTATCTCCCCTATAACTCAAACCTTGCTTTCCTATAACTTTTATTACATCTACAGCCCGCTGTAGTACTTGCCGCTTGGTTCTCACTTGTTCTCGCCTTACAGATATTTGCTTATACAAAAGTAGATCATCAACTCCAGCACTGCTGGATTTCACAAAAAAAGGCTTCGGCACACAAGTTGTGCATTACACTCTTCTCATGCACTTAGATTTTTTGATGAATATGACGCTTATCTGTCATTCCTTCAATAAAAGGATTAGTTTCCTGTGACTTTGAAAAAGCCAGACAAACAGAGCAAAACAGATTTTTTTCATTGCATTAGGTGAGCTATTTGCGACTTGTTCCATCTTTAGGTTTTGTAGCCTTTTTTAACACTGGATCTGGAATATCCTGCCGTGGATGATATTTGAAAAAGACAGCAAGCTCATTTTTATTTGCACGAGCAAAATAATGAAATGATATATCTATGTCTTCAGTTTGACACTCTGAAACATCCATAATAACTTGTTTACTTGGTAATTCAGTGTGACCCAATTCTCTATGTTCTTCAGGGGATAATTCTGATGTTTCATCAACAGATTCCACTAATTCACTTTCTATTGTTTTTTGTTCTATGTTTGTTGCCTCTCTACTGGGCCCTGCCATGGGATCACTGGAACTCTGTGCATGAGGACTAAACATATCTGAAATTTTAGCACATTTCTGAGCATCAAGTTCCAAAGACTTCTTATGTTTCTCTCTGATTTTTTCTGCTCCTCCTTTTTGTTGTTTTTGGAGACATCTAAGTAAAATATAAAATCATAAAGAAAAAAAAAGTGTCACTAATTCTGGGCAGTCGGCAGGAAAGATAATTTTCACAAACTTACTGTGAGAGGAGGACCAAGCCCCTTGCCAGCTTATTGGAGGGCAGCAGACCAGCACAGCACCAGAGAAGAAGAATAAAGACAGTATCTGGCGGCACCCATAGTGTATTCTAAGCACATTGCATATCCTACCTGATACATCTTTTTTTCCTCCTTCAGCCTACAGCCCCTCTCTGAACGCTGGCATCTCTATTGATTGCCACGAGAGGTGACCCACTGCAGCGGAGCATTACTCAAGCAGAGTAAGCTCCTGCTCATGCCATAGTCCCTCCCTGGAGGCTCGCGCCAGACTCACTATAGAAGTATAAAACAGAACCTGGCTACGCACATCGCGTAACAGATTCTGTTTTCTGTCTTCCACCACTGGGTTTTTACAGGCAGCTACCACTAAGCGGTGTCATCACGTTCTGTGGTGAGGCCGAAGGGAGAACCAGTCCGGGAGGTCGGTGTCACTTCCTAGATCACCACTTGGTTTCAGCAGACAGAGACCCGCAGGTGAGAGCCAGGTGCATGATGTATACAATCAATTTGCATATTTTATGCTGCAGTTATCACCCTCTGGAGCTCTCTGTCACATTCAGGGCTGTCTTTAATATTAATTGGATCCTGGGCAAACATTTTCTTGGGGTCCCCCAACTTCTCTTAGACATATAACAAATAGCAGTAAGACTCAAAATCAATTTACTGCAGCAGATCAGGCAGCAATTGCAATTGGTTGCCAGAGGATACAGCATATTATTACCGATCACTGACTGGTTGTTAAAGGTTACAACACATATTTTCTGCTTCCTCATTCATTGCTAGAGGTTACTGCACATCATTACTGCTCACTGAGAGACGTGCGACAGGAGAAGACCAGAGACTGCGGATCTAGTACAGGAGATAACCAGAGACTGCGAATCTAATATAGGAGATGACCAGAGACTGCAAATCTAGCGCAGGAGATCACCAGAGACTGCGAATCTAATACAGGAGATGACCAGCGACTGCAAATCTAGTACAGGAGATAACCAGAGACTGCAAATCTAATACAGGAGATGACCAGAGACTGCGGATCTAATACATGAGATGACCAGATGCTGCGGATCTAATACAGGAGATGACCAGAGACTGTGGATCTAGTACAGGAGATGACCAGAGACTACGGATCTAGTACAGGAGATCACCAGAGACTGCGGATCTAGTACAGGAGATGACCAGAGACTGCGGATCTAATACATAAGATGACCAGAGGCTGCGGATCTAGTACAGGAGATTACCAGAGACTGCGGATCTAGTACAGGAGATGACCAGAGACTGCGGATCTAATACATAAGATGACCAGAGGCTGCGGATCTAGTACAGGAGATGACCAGAGACTGTGGATCTAATACAGGAGATGACCAGAGACTGCGGATCTAGTGCAGGAGATGACCAGAGACCAGCATACAGGAGGTTATAAACTAAGCAACCATTTTAAAATTTATATATATATATATATATATATATATATATATATATATATATATACCCAAAAGGTGTTGTCAGAAAGTTGGACTGCATTGCCGGTTTGAAATCGTGCGAGTTCAGTTGAACTTGCATGATTTTAAACCGGCAATGCAGTCCGACTTCGGGGGGTGATTTGACAGACATCTGTGTGGGTTCATGCACAGATGTCTATTCAAATCGCCCCCAAAGTCTGCAAAAGTAGTACAGGAACTACTTTTGGGAATCGGTGCGGTGTCGCACTGATTCGGACGGTACTATTGCCGGAAATACCCGCCGATTTGGCATGTGATTTGACATGTCAAATCGCATGCCATATCGGCCCAATGTGAACATGGGCTCAATGCAGGAGACCTTTCGGGCACAACAACTGTTCCTCTCTCACACAATGTTTGACTGATGCCATCACTTTGACCCATTTCACACTGAGGTGCTTTTCAGGCGTTTTAGCGCTAAAAATAGTGCCTGAAAAGTGCCTCTCAAGCCTCCCCAGTGTGAAAGCCCGAGGGCTTTCACACTGGGGGCGGTGCACTTGCAGGACGGGA
This sequence comes from Lithobates clamitans, assembly GCA_037952925.1. Classification (NCBI taxonomy): domain Eukaryota; kingdom Metazoa; phylum Chordata; class Amphibia; order Anura; family Ranidae; genus Lithobates; species Lithobates clamitans. The sequence goes on from JBBGZY010001145.1 coordinate 2,300,114, forward strand.
AAAAAGTTCTGCTAGCAGCATCTTTGGGGCAGTTTGGGAGCGCTGTATACACTGCTCCCAAAACGCCATGCCCACTGAAATGAATGGGCAGCTCTTACGAAGCGGTAAATGCAGACGAAATCCAGCAATTCCTCCGGTGACATAAGTGACATGGAAAACTTGTAGAGTGACTGTAGTGAGAAAGGAACCTCCACCTTCAGTTACATAAGCCGCTCACCTCTACAGATGGACCCCTGAGTGAATCAGTCAGGTCAAAACAGCAGTTCCCTCACAGGGATAATAGCAGGAGGTGATGCATATAGGACTTGATCAAACATCAGCAACGGGTATTGCTGATGTTTGATCAAGTCCTATATGCATCACCTCCTGCTATTATCCCCGTGAGGGAACTGCTGTTTTGACCTGACTGATTCACTCAGGGGTCCATCTGCAGAGGTGAGCGGCTTGTGTAACTGAAGGTGGAGGTTCCTTTCTCACTACAGTCACTCTACAAGTTTTCCATGTCACTTATGTCACCGGAGGAATTGCTGGATTTCGTCTGCATTTACCACTTGCATATGGACTTTTATTGATTACTTTTATTAATATTCATGTATGCGCTGTACTGCCTTTTATGTGTATACTTTTTGGGATTTGATAAATTTACCCTCAGTCAGGGGCGGATCGGGGGGGGGGGGGGCAACGGGTCAATTGCCCCCTCTGAGAATGCTGGGGAGAGGGCAGGCAGCTGGGTCCGCGGGAGAGAGAGAGCGGACGGCCGGGCGGGTGACAGTCTGAGACTGACAGTGGGCGGGTGAAGGAGCGGACGGCCGGGCTGGTGATAGTCTGTCAGTCTCAGACTATCACCAGCCCGGCCGTCCGCTCTCTCACCCGCCCACTGTCAGTCACTGACAGTGGGCGGGTGAGAGAGCGGACGGCCGGGGGGGGGGCTGGTGACAGTCTAAGCCTGAGTGGGTGGGTGGATGAGAGCGGACGGCCGGGCTGGCCGCTGGTGACTGCAGAGAGTGGGCGGGTGACATTTAGAGAGCGGCCGGGCTGCTGGCCAATCAGGGAGCCGGCGGCCGGGGGAGCAGAGAGATGACATCATCTCTCACCGCCCGCCCTGCATCCCTGCAGTTCCGCCCTCACTGTGCAGGTAGCTACGGGCAGCAGAGAGATTACATCATCTCTCTGCTGCCTGACTGGTAATCTGCTGCCTCACCCTCTGGGAAACAGAAAGTGACAATTGTACCTGTAACAGGCAAGTGACAATCCACAACGTGTGGCAGATGATGTGGCAAGTGACAATCTGCAACTGGTGGCAGGCGACATGGCAAGTGACAATCCGCAATGTGTGGCATGTGACGTGACAATCCGCATCTGGTGGCAGGTGACGTGGAAAGTGACAATCTTCATCTGGTGACAGGCGATGTGGCAAGTGACAATCCGCAATGTGTGGCAGGCGACGTGACAATCCGCATCTGGTGGCAAGGTGACGTGGCAAGTGACAATCCGCATCTGGTGGCAGGTGACGTGGCAAGTGACAAACCGCATCTGGTGACAGGTGACGTGGCAAGTGACAATTGTAGCAGGCAAGTGACAATCTGCATCTGGAGGCAGGTGACGTGGAAAGTGACAATCCGCAATGTGTGACAGGGGATGTGGCAAGTGACAATTCGCAATGTGTGGCAGGTGACGTGGCAAGATGACAATCTGCATCTGGTGGCAGGCGATGTAGCAAGTGACAATTGTAGCAGGAAAGTGACAATCCACATCTGTGGGCAGGTGACATGGCAAGTGACAATCTGCAACGTGTGGCAGGTGAAGTGGCAAGTGACAATCCGCATCTGGTGGCAGGCAACGTGGCAAGTGACACGCTTGGGGTTCCCACTGATTCTGCATTATGGTGAGTTGAACTATTTCATTTTATATAACAATGTAATAATAGAAAAAATGCGCTTCAATCATCCTGACACCATAACAACCATGGTGCTGTGATGATTGAAGCGCCAACACCAGCCATTTCCCTGATAAATTCCCCTCAAAAAACGTATTTTCTGGCAGTGCCCCTCCCGAGACTAGACTCTGGATCCACCCCTGCCCTCAGTACTACAGCTGCTTTGACTTAGGGTTTATGGTCTGCGCTGGTTGATCCTATTTGTATTAGCTCTTACGAAGCGCCTGCAAAGCGATTTGGCAGTGCCGCTTTTCGGGTGCTGTTAACCCCTTCTCTGGGGTTAAAAGCACCCCGCTACCACCCGCAAAGTGGCGCTGCAGCACCGGTAAAGTGCCGCTAAAACGAGCGGTGCTTTAACGCTACCACGGGGCAGTCTTGGTGTGAAAGGGGTCCTTCAACCTTTGTTTAGCATCACTCACATTGTAAAAGACCCCTTTCATAGTGAGGCGCTTTACAGGCATTTTTGCGCTACAAAAAGCGCCTGTAAACTGCCTCTTCTGTGCTTTCATGCTGGAGTGGTGCGCTTGCAGGATGGGAAAAAAGTCCTGCAAGCAGCATCTTTGTGGCGGTGCGGGAGTAGTGTATACACCGCTCCTCCTCCGCCCCTGCCCATTAAAATTAATGGGTACCGCTTTCAAAGCGACTTAAAAGCGCTTTGAAAGCAACGCTAAGCGGGCGCTTTTAACCCCTTCTGGGGGGTTAAAAGCGCCTGCTAGCAGCGCCAAAGCGCCGCTATAACAGCGGTAAATGCCCGCACCGCCCCAGTGTCTCTCTAAGAGAGACTGACCACTTTTTTATTTTTTATTAAGATCAGTTTAAAACATTGGCAGGCATGAAAAAAAAACATTATCAGCTAAGATACAAAAAAAAAAACACATTGGCAGGCATGATAAAAAAAAAACAAATGGGTAGGCATGATAAAAAAAAACACATTGGCAGGCATGATAAAAAAACACATTGGCAGGCATGATAAAAAAACACATTGGCAGGCATGATAAAAAAACACACTGGCAGGCATGATAAAAAAAAAAACCACACTGGCAGGCATGATAAAAAAAACACATTATCAGCCAAGATACAAAAAAAAAAACACATCGGCAGGCTGGCATAGTGTTACTTACCTTTCTAGCAGTCCCAGGTCCTTTTACGACACCAGGCAGAGGAGGTCTCATCCAGCTCCTCCCCCTTCATGGTCACATGACTTGTCCTACCTCTTCATTTCCTCCTAAGCTGAATAGGAGGCTGGCCGGACGGCCACAGAGGTGGCCGTGGAGCTGGCCAACGTGAGCGGTGCTGGCACAAGGAGCAGCCCAGCCTGTTGCCTTGATAGTGGGGACCCGGCCGGGACTCTGCCAGAAAGAAATGCGCCCATCTCCGCGGAGTCAGCCGGGAGCTTGTCGCAGAGAGGAATGAGCAGGCCGGCCAAGCAGCTGCAGAGTGGGGAGACGTGACATGCGGCCCGGTGGCCCCCGGCCCACCGGGCATATGCCCAGTGTGCCCTATGGTCTGAGTCAAGCCCACAGCCAGCCCCTTCTGGCTTATTAAACTGCCTGGTTAATTTCTTCAATGCCTTCGCCTTGGTCAACATATCTAAAGACTCTCTGCTGTGTTCCTGTTGAAGACTTGCCTGGCTGATGTCCCTTCTGGTTCCTGGACCTGTCTGCTGCCTCTGACTATGCTGATCTCTGGCTTGCTGATTTCCTGGCTTGTTCTGACTACACGATTTGGCTACCAAACCCTGGCTATGTTTTGACTACATTTTCCAGTTGTACCATTTTTACCAGTTTATTAAAAGGTTTGATTTTTACTGCATTTTCTGTCTCCGTCTGTTTCATGGTTCCTCACACAGTCATATCAGTTTCTTCAACTTCTGTTGCATCACTACTGTCATTGTCTATATATGTCAGATCATCCTCATCCATATCTATGCACTGCCTACACGCTCTCCACCTCCAACAGGATGTGTTCCAATTGGTTTGTTCAGCATCAGCAACGTCAGTTAAATAAGACTTGTGAATGGCGGAAGCCTGTTTGCAGACAGGGGCGGATCCAGGGGGGGGCAACGGGGCAATTGCCCCCTCCGAGAAATGCAGGTGACTGTGAGAGCAGGGTGTGTGAGAGAGCCGCCGGGCGGCTCCGTGAGTGGAAGAGGAGCCGGGCGGCTCCGTGACTGAGAGAGCCGCTGGGCGGCTCGGTGACTGAGGGAGCCGCTGGGGGGTTCGGTGACTGAGGGAGCCGCTGGGCGGCTCGGTGACTGAGGGAGCCGCTGGGGGGTTCGGTGACTGAGGGAGCCGCTGGGCGGCTCGGTGACTGAGGGAGCCGCTGGGCGGCTCGGTGACTGAGGGAGCCGCTGGGCGGCTCCGTAAGTGAGGGAGCCGCCGGGTGGCTCCATAGGCGAGAGAGAGCTGCCGCTCAATGTGTTTGTGGGCGGGCTGCTGCCTGCTGGCCAATCAGGGAGCCGGCGGGCGGGGGAGCAGAGAGATGGCATCATCTCTCACCGCCCGGCGCCCGCCCTGCATCCCTGCAGTTCAACTTCTCCCCCTCCATGCAGGCAGCTGCGGCAGCAGAGAGATTACACCATCTCTCTGCTGCCTGTCTCTGGGACACAAGAGACCACCTTAGCAGGTGGCAAGTGACAGGCGATGTGGCAAGTGACAATCCGCAACATGTGGCAGGCGACGTGGCAAGTGACATGGCAAGTGACAATCCGCAATGTGGCAAGTGACAATCTGCATCTGGTGACAGGCGACGTGGCAAGTGACAATCTGCATCTGGTGACAGGTGACGTGGCAAGTGACAATCCGCAACATGTGGCAGGCGACGTGGCAAGTGACATGGCAAGTGACAATCCGCAACGTGGCAAGTGACAATCTGCATCTGGTGACAGGCGACGTGGCAAGTGACAATCTGCATCTGGTGACAGGTGACGTGGCAAGTGACAATCCGCAACATGTGGCAGGCGACGTGGCAAGTGACATGGCAAGTGACAATCCGCAACGTGGCAGGCGATGTAGCAAGTGACAATCTGCATTTGGTGACAGGCGACGTGGCAAGTGACAATCCGCAACGTGGCAGGCGACGTGGCAAGTGACATGGCAAGTGACAATCCGCAACGTGGCAGGCGACGTGCAAGTGACATGGCAAATGACAATCCGCAACATGGCAGGCGACGTGGCAAGTGACAATCTGCATCTGGTGACAGACGACGTGGCAAGTGACAATCTGCATCTAGTGACAGGCGACGTGGCAAGTGACAATCCGCAACGTGTGGCAGGTGACGTGGCAAGTGACACACTCGGGGCTCCCACTGATTCTGCATTATGGTGAGTTAAACTATTTAATTTTTTATAACAATGTAATTATAGTAATAATGCGCTTCAATCATCCTGACACCATAATAACCATGGTGCCGTGATGATTGAAGCGCCAACACCAGCCATTTCCCCGATAAATGTACCCCAAAAAAATATATTTTCTGGCAGTGCCCCTCCCGAGACTATACTCTGGATCCGCCCCTGTTTGCAGAGACAAGCTATCGGCAGTTTCACTCCTGATTGCAGGCTAGTGATTGGACCAAGCCTGTTTGCAGAGATTAGGTATGGGCAGTTTCGCAAACATGCGGTTCTCACCTCGACTTACTTCTGTGAATGACTTTAGAAAAAAGTATTGTCTTATTCACTGAAAAATAAGGTAAGTTCCTGAAGCCTCTCCTGATGTGTTTTATCCCCCAGATCGTTTTACCATTTTGCTACCCATCTTTGGACTCATTCTAGTTTATCAATATCTTTTTGTAAGTGAAGTCTCCAGAACTGGACACAGTATTCTAAATGGGGTCTCACTCACCACCCGCTTAGGTGCCGCTTAATAATTTTAGGTTCTATGTTTTGCTCCTCAACCCCCCCTGCGAGTCCGTAGACCCAGAAGTAAGACGGGTGATGATGGAAGAGGCCTCCAGCAATGACATTGCATCGCTGGAATGCTTCATTTTCAGGTAAGTTTCACATAATGTGCTAGTATGCAATGCATACTAGCACATTATGCCTTTACCTTGCAGGTAAGAAAAAAAAAACTCACCCAGCGGTTTACAAGCGCTTTAATACATTGTCATCTGATTTGGTTGGTAACCAAGTAAGCATATAAATGGATTTACAATAGTAATAACACAATTTACATACAGGTTGATCAGTAATAAGGAATAGGTATAAACATTAGCAAGGTCACCTAAAGTGCAGAAGTGAGCCATAATAAAGCTTGATTTACTGAACACAGAACTATATTGCCAAAATGCATCAATAACGACTATGCTAGGTCGAGGCTGGTTAAAAAGAAAAAATGCCTACGTTCGGCCCGTGTGTATGCCACCCTGTCCAACAGAGGCCGGCCGTTTCCGAGCATGCTGGAAAACCAGCAGCCGACTGCTGATCAGAGTGTTCTGGTGGGGGGGGGGTCACCCCCCTGTCAGAACACAACAGCTCAGCAGGGGAGATTGCTATACTAACTTTGCCTAGTTAGTACAGCAGCTCCGACCTGGAGTTGACAGTTTTTTTTTATTCCCAGTGGGTTGAAGGAAAAAAACTCCTAGTGTGTACCAGACTTTAGACTAAATGGATGTACACTGTCCATAGAAATGAAGGAAAAGGGAGAAGGGAACCGGCTGGGAACCTCTGGATGTATCTTGCCTGGGCAGTTGCCATCTCTGCATCATTGTTCCATCTTATGCCATTTCTGCTCTAAACTGCGCCTATGAAGATAACCACCGACTTGTCCGCATCCCTTCGAGGGGGGGGGGGGGCATTTTCCGATATTGTAATGCTCGACCATACTTCATAGCACCCGATGCACCCCTAAGGAAGCATTTTTGTGAAATGCGTTGAGATAAAGCATGCCAGCAACCCCCTCTTGTCCTATCCCCGTTGGTGGAATACAGTAAAGCATTTTGGATGTTATATGCTCTTACCTACCAATGAATCTAATATATGGTATGGAGGAGGGGAGGTGCTCAATTGTCATGGGGATTGCATCTGTAAAATATGGTTTGCTGAATTTATGTTTTATGGGGAATGGTACCCCAAAACTTTTTAATGGATTTATAATAAACATAATTCTTTTTAACAAAATATGATCATGTTGGTGTATTACTCTGGCAGAAGGTTTAAACACTTAGGCTCAGTTCACACTGCTGGCTCGGGTTCACATTGTCAGGGGACTTCGGCGCGACTTTGAAGCAACTTCAGGGAATACCTGTGTAATCTTCCTGTAATGACATATACAAATCACATCAATTAAGATGAGGATCCAACTTGGAAGCAACTTCCATTAAAGTCTATGGGCAAAAGTCGGATAAAAGTCGCCTTGAAGTAGTACATCAACCTTTTCTAAAGTCAGAGCAACTTCAGTAGTGCTAGTTAGGCCAGCTCTCATTGACTAAAATGGGATTTCACAAGTCAGAGCCCAAATCGTAGCAGTGTGAACCAAGCCTTAAAGTCCCATAATTTCTTGTTGCCCATTTATTCTAGAAATATTTTAACCAGGTGTGCCAGAGGGACTGAGACTGTTCTTGGGGTTGAGGAGCAAAACTTTTTTTGAAAGCCTATGGCGTGCATAACACACCCAAAAAACTTCACCCGATGGCAAAAAAATGTGCACACACATAAAGAGTGTTCACAAAAAAGTGCAACGGGTACACAGACGTGCCAATTCCCTGATCCCCCGGGGCATTAGGCTCCAGACGGGGACAAAGGTACTTTACAATGGTCTATCTGGCCGAAACCAGACAGACCCGTTCTCTGGAGGGTCTGCCGAAACAGAACCCACCCAAGTACTAGGTCGGGCTCCCCCGAAAGGAGACCCCATGAGAGAGGGCGAACTAAGCCAGAAGGCCATGTCCACCCCTTCCCAGAGGTTTGTTAGAGAACCTTAGTGAACAAACAGCATCATGAAGGCCAAGGAACACACCAGACATGTCAGGGATAAAGTTGTGGAGAAGTTTAAAGCAGGGTTAGGTTATAAAAAAATATCCCAAGCTTTGAACATCTCACGGATCACTGTTCAATCCATCATCCGAAAATGGAAAGAGTATGGCACAACTGCAAACCTACCAAGACATGGCCGTTCACCTAAACTGACAGGCCGAGCAAGGAGCGCATTAATCCGAGAAGCAGCCAAGAGGAGAAGATCTGTCCACAGGACAACTATTAGTTGTGCACGCCACAAATCTGGCCTTTATGGAAGAGTGGCAAGAAGAAAGCCATTGTTGAAAGAAAGCCATAAGAAGTCCTGTTTGCAGTTAGTGAGATACCATGTGGGGGACACAGCAAACATGTGGAAGAAGGTGATCTGGTCAGATGAGACCAAAATTGAACATTTTGGCCTAAAAGCAAAACACTGTGTGGCGGAAAACTAACACTGCACATCACCCTGAACACACCATCCCCAACGTGAAACATGGTGGTGGCAGCATCATGTTGTGGGAATGCTTTTCTTCAGCAAGGACAGGGAAGCTGGTGAGAGTTGATGGGAAGATGATGGAGCCAAATACAAGGCAAGCTTAGAAGAAAACCTGTTATGCCCCGTACACACGGTCGGATTTTCCGATGGAAAATGTCCGATCGGAGCGTGTTGTCGGAAATTCCGACCGTGTGTGGGCTCCATCTGACTTTTTCCATTGGATTTTCCGACACACAAAGTTTGAGAGCAGGCTATAAAATTTTCCGACAACAAAATCCAATCGTGTCAATTCCGACCGTGTGTGGACAATTCCGACGCACAAAGTGCCACGCATGCTCAGAAGAAATTCAGAGACGGAACAGCTCGGTCTGGTAAAATTAGCATTCAGAATGGATAGAGCATTTTCGTCAGGCTGCAATGTTTAAAATTGTTTAATATAGCGCACTCTCTTCTTCTTTATAATGCAGGAAGAACTAAGTAGTTTTGCTGCTGATATTCACACAGAGTTCTTACAAACTCCTTTCTTTATTATTTATCGTGATTACCTCAATATATTATGATTTGTCACATCTGACCAAAAATCTATATAAATTTTTTTTTGTGGTTTTTTTTTTTTTTTTTTCAAGCCTGATGTGATTTTTTTAAATTTTTTTTTGGTTTCTATTGTTTTCAAGGCTGATCTTGTTATTTTTTTTTTTAGTTATTTAGCATCCAGAATATGTTTGTGTGTGTTTTATGTGTCAAGTTATCACAACACCATTATTATCTTGTATTATTTAATCTCAAGGAGCTTGCTTGGTGTTGGTGTCTCTTGTTAATTTCACATTGTACTTTAGAAATGTACCTGAATCCTTACAAACAAACTGTCCTTTTTGAAGGAAAACACACATAGGCGAGTATAATTGAAACAAAAAAACCTTTATTAAGGGCTCACAACCAAACAAAGAGGGAGGCAACGCTGGAGAAACAGCAGAAATTGGTGAAGCCTTTGGCCCCCAGGGCACACATCAATTATTTTACTGCAAAATTGGTGGCCTGAGGAGTCCATATCTAAGGGAGTGCAGTCTGGTCCACAAGTCCCAGAGATCCTGAAAAGCAGCAGATGACATCTGTGTCCCCAGGCTGTGGTCATACAAGAGCCTGCATCTTTTGCCAGACCAGACTGAACCCAGGGTCATCACTCTCTGGTCTTCCTTCCACGCTTTCTTCCACGCTGTGGCTGTAGTGGTGGAGTTGTGGCAGGAGGAGGAGGAGGAGGATGATGGTCCAACTCACTCAGATGGGTATTGGGTGTGATTTTGCCCCTCACCCCCTTAGTTAAGACTTTATAAAGAAGGTCCTCACACAGGAGGCGTTGGTTTAGTTGTAGCCATGCAGGCAAAGGCCTCTTCAGGAGTGGGGGTGGCTCTGAGGCATGCAGAATCCTCCTGTATCAGCCTGAGTGCTGAATCCTGCACGTGACTCCCCTTCCTGGGTCTTTTGTTTGGAAGGCGGAGGGGAGGAACCTGCGATTTGGTCAGGCTCCTACTGTGCCCAGGCTTCTCCTGGCTGCCACTTAGCCCCGCCTCCTCCTGGCTGCCACTAACCCCCGCCTCCTCCTGGCTGCCTCATTCTTGTCCCAATTATTTTTGCCCACTACTGTCTATTGATATGTAAAACACTTTATTAAATCAGCAATTAGTGATCAATAATAACATCTAGTAAACATCATTTATTTATTGCCCAGAAATCTGTAGAAGAATGCTATACCTGGCTCAAGCTGGGCTCCTCCACTTCTTCCTGGCTGGAAGTCCCAGGTTGGACATCGGAAGCCTCAGTTGGGGTGGAAGGAAGAGTGGAAGGAAGGGTTGAGAGGGATTCCCTGACTCCAGTCTGGTCTGACAGAAATCGCAGTCTCTCATAGTACCACAGCCTGGGGACATAAATGTCATCTGCTGCAGCTCCTGATCTCTGGGAATCCGTGACCTTCTTGCGCTCCCTTAGATAAGTGCTCCTCAGGCCACCAATTTTGGCTTTTAAATAGGGGATGGTTGCCATGGGGACCACCGGCGTCACCAACTCCAGCAGTTTCTCCAGCGCTGCCTGCCTCTTTTGTTTATGATTATAATGTGGGTGTTTGACCTGCCACAGACAGGGCAGCTCCCTGTACTTGTCTATGAACAGGGGGAGGAAGCTGTGGTAATTGAATACATCCCTTTTTTCTGCAAGACACAACACAAGACAAACCCTAATGTCAGGCAAAACTCTCCTAATCTTGTTACAATATAGGCCTCAATCTAGAAGCAGTATAGGCCCAAGTTTAGATCTTACCTTTGTTATCACGATTCGCGCATCCGATACTCCTTCCTCCGCTCACAGATCGTACGTACTATGCACGCGTGTTACGTTTTATAGACACTGCGCATGCGTGAAACTCCGCCCGCCCCTGACGTTCTTTCTAGTCTATTCCCCGCCCCTTTTCTTTCGGCGCAGTGGGGGAAGAGCACATGGCGGAGACACAGCAGGTGCGTGCTAATTACAGTAACGGGGAGGAGGAGGAGGAAAGCTCGGAGCCTGAAACGTCCCGATCCAGAAGGAGACGATTTAAGGCATCAAATTTGTCCTTTGGGGAGTTGTTGGAGATGGTGGACATCCTGAAGAGGGCCGACTATGATGGGAAGTATGGACCTTACCCCAACCCCAATGTCCGAAAGACCAAGATTATGGCGAAAGTGGTCAAGAGTCTGCACCGGAACTTCGGGGTCTTCGGGGTACGACGATCGACAGATCAGCTCAGGAAGTGGTGGTCGGACCTCAAATTAAGAGAGCATGAGCAGTACAGAAGGATCCGGAGAGTGCTGCAAAAAAGTAAGTAGTTGTCCTGTGTTCCTATTCTTTATGTTTATTACGTTCATGCTGCTCCATGTGCTTTTCTTAACTGTTGTCCAGTTTACAATGTCAGCTTTCATGTTCATGGGCACATTATTCGTTCATATAAAACATTGTTCGTTCGGCCTAGAAAATACCATTGTTTTGGCCATATGCATTTGCCAACATTTTTTATGGCCTATTTGTCTGAAAATAATTTGGTTGTGTAGATGCGTTTGTAACTAGAACGAAATGCAAACTAGATTCTGTGTAAGGAGAGGACACTCAGCAGTTTTCACATCTGGACGCTGGAGCACTAGTGTGGGACACAATAACACTGTTTTTATTAGGGGGCCCCACACAGGTGCTCCAGTGTATACTATAGGGGTGACTCCATTTGTGAAGCTTGTACTAAACATGTAAAGTATTGGAGCTTGACAAAGGACAATAAAAATTCTACATCTTGGAACTCTGCCAAAACAGACAATTGTACCCCACTTCCAAGCAATGTTTCATATTCCTATTTCTGCCATCAAATATCTGTGTGCTAAGTATACCTATTTTTTTTTACATAGGGGATAAAAGACTCGGAGGACACCCCTCATCCGAGGAGACCAGAGACCCCCCACCTCATGAAGAAGTGGAGACCCACCAAAGCCAACAGGAGGAGGAAGGAGACGTGGTGGAACTAGTCACCACAACAGGTGAGTGTCTGCGACCAAAGGCTCAGGTAAGAGATGGATGCCGGCATATTTATAATACATGGTGTGTTTTTGTTTCTATTTTTTTAGGTGATTGTGATGTTGTGGATCCAGGGCATTTCACCTCAGAAAGTACACAGATCCTGATCGGGGAGATTATGGGGTGTAATAGGGACTTACACATCCAGAAAACATCCAGAAAAGCATCAATGATGTTCAAAAAAAATTAAGAACATCATTGATGTTTTAGGGAGAGTTTAAAACCCCTCGAAATCCCTTTGTTTTTTTGTGCTTTTTGTGAGCTAAAAATTTTTACCATTTTTTGACATATTTGCGAAAAGCCAAATTTTGAAGATGCACACAGTGTGTCAACATGTGCTATCTGCCATCACGGGAGATCAATGAAGGCGTTTTGGGGTGCAACCCCTTCCTCAATAATAAAGCAGCTGTGAGGAAGGGGTTGCACCCACAAAACACATCCCTTGATCCCCCGTGATGGCAGCTAGCACATGCTGACATTCGGCAATTTGTGTGCATCTTCAAAATTTGGCTTTTCTAGGGGTGACTTCACCCCATCTGAACGCAATATTAAACACAGTTTGTAAATACTCATGTCCGATATTGCCTTCAAGTTCTACCAAATGTGAACTTTGTAAGTTCAAAATTTGTGTCTTTCTTGTTGGTTTTAAACATGCTTGTTTTATCTTAAATGGACATTTCTACTTTTTCTAATGTGACCCCAAAAATTGTTATACAACAAACATGTTGGTTTGTTTTAAAAACTTTTTCTAAATGCACATGTGATTGTGCTGGTATTAAAAAGATTGTTAATCAAGAATGTGTGGATTATTGATTCAACGCTCCATAACTTTTGTGCTCTAATTGGTGTTTTCAGTGACAATGGGGGTTATTTCCTAAGGGAAAATCCACTTTGCACTACAAGTGCAGTTTCAAGTGCACTTGTAGTGCAAAGTGTCTTTGCCTTTAGTAAATAACACCCAACAATGCTTTGTAATGTTACACAATCATGCCATTTTCAGGACTCGCCACATTTCTGTCAGGGTCAGCTAAAAGAAACACAAGCAGTAAATGTCACCAAAGCTTTTAGTAGTTAAATTTTTTTTTAATTTGAAAAAGGTTTCAGACATTGTCTGGCATATTGATAGCCCCCCTACCGCAAAGTATTCAAGGTATCTTAGACGGACATCATGGGCACTCAGGGGGGGCAAGCCAGGACGGCCACTTTCAAGAACCATCAGGGTTGGTTCATTTTGAATTCCAGCCTCAGGCCCAACTGAGCCAGCATAGTTGGCAGAATGTTGCCATAAAAAGTTGTGCAGAACACAGCACGCCAGGATGATGTGATTCAGTTTGTACTCCGCCATCTGTATGGGTGTAAGAAATAGGTGGAACCGGCAGGCCATGATTCCAAACGTGTTCTCCACCACTCTTCTGGCTCTGGCCAGCCGGTAATTAAAAACCCTCTGGTCCGGGGTGAGGGTCCTCACCGGGAATGGCCGCATAAGATGGTCCCCCAGCTCAAACGCTTCATCCGCAACAAAGACGAATGGGAGTCCTTCCACATTGTCTTCTCGGCGGAGGCAAGTCCAAGCTGCCATTCTGGAGACGCCTGTAGAACTCCATCTGGGCGATGACTCCACCATCGGACATCCGGCCATTCTTCCCCACGTCCACATATAGGAACTCGTAAGTAGCCGACACCACTGCCAACATCACAATACTATTGAACCCCTTATAGTTGAAATAGTATGACCCCGAGTTGGGTGGTGGGACGATGTGGTCGTGTTTCCCATCAATTGCCCCTCCCAGTTAGGAAAGTACCACCGCTGGGCAAAGTGGGAGGCCACAGTCTGCCATTCCTGTGGTGTGGAAGGAAACTGTGGAGTCAAACAACAACAAAAAATAAGTCATTTTGCACATAAACAGGGAAAGCAGATTAGACACAAACATTCTTGGCCAACATCAAGATAACATTTATTTGAGGGTGTTTTTAAAGACCGAAGTATAAGGTACACCTATCTGATTCCCCCTCCCCCCCTCTCATGGGCCATTTCTAACATTTTAGGGGGGGGGGCTCTTGGACAGGTAACCCTCTCCACTTCATTGAGAGATGAATGCCTAAATAATGTGTATTACTTTGGCCAGCCCCTCCTTAGTTACACTATTGGCAGCCCACTGGACAGGTAAGAAGTGTCACGATACAAAGATATAAATACAGACTGTACACATTTGAGCACATTTGGAAGTTCTGCTCTTACCTAACAAGATAATAATAGGATACAAAAACTTTAAACAGTACCATTTGAAAGTATTCAGGCAGGCCCTTGCACTACATGCTTTGGGGAATTCATCCATAAATCTGACCACTAAAGAGATGGGTATAGTGTGTATGGGTTTGGCAAAGTCAGCAGATAGATGATTGAGGATAGATAGAGAATTGGTATCAGCTGACTTAGCAGTTGGGGGGAGGGAGGGTTCCAAATGATTTGGGGACCCCCCCAAAAAAAGCCTCTGGCACTCTGCCTGAATTTAAAGTACAAATCACATTTAAAAACATTTTAGGGGGTGTTTGGGGTAAAGCACTACTATGGAGCTGATAAAATACATTGTTAAGTGACTACATGAGGTGAATATAGGGCCAGGAGACCATGCTGGGGAGGTAAGTGAAGGCAAATATGTATGAAGGAGAAAAAAAATAATTACAGAAAAATCCAGCATGCTTGAGGACAAAGGGGACATTCGCAGCATATTACAATCATGGTAATTAGGGAATGAGGAAATAAATACAATATATTATCAAACATTAAATACAATAAAATGTGATATTAAAGGATAAAAATCTTACCTTAATATACTCCTGCAGGACCTGAATGGTGGCAGAACAGGTCTCTGGGATAATGATCCCCAGAGCCTGGGGGGAGATGCCTGTCGAGAACTTGAGGTCCTGCAGGCTTCTCCCCGTCGCCAAGTACCGCAGGGTGGCGACTAGCCTCTGCTCCGGAGTGATGGCTTGCCTCATGCAGGTATCCTGCCTGCTGATATAGGGGGTCAGCAAAGCCAACAAACAGTGAAATACGGGGTCCGTCATCCGGAGAAAGTTCCTGAAATGATCAGAATTATTCTCACGGATCTCACGGAGCAAAGGCATGTGACAGAACTGGTCAGGCTGGAGCAACCAATTCTTGTTCCATGAACTCCTCCCCACTCTGTTCATGGACTGGACCTGGGTCAAGGTAAGGACCCCAACATCAAGCCCCCGCACAGCACGAACTCTACGAGGAGTACGTATACGCAACATGGCTAGAAAACGGTCGGCTGCTCAGAACGAAGTAACAGAACGCACTGAAGAACAGCAAGGCCTGTGAAGAGTGACCTGAAAAACAGTAACGAATGAACAAGAACACAATGACAAGTGTCACGCGTAACTCGCTGTACGCCCTGAAGACCAGATACAAACCCACAAGCACAAACTGAACAGCAGAAAACGATCTGAAAACCACGAGTCTGAAAAAGCACCAATCGTCTCTCACAAAACTTTTACTAACACGAGATTAGCAAAAGGAGCCCATAGGGTGCCGCGCTTGGTTCTAAACTGGCCTTTTCTAGTCTCGTCGTACGTGTTGTACGTCACCCCGTTCTTGGCGATCGGAAATTCCGACAACTTTGTGCGACCGTGTGTACGCAAAACAAGTTTGAGCCAACATCCGTCGGAAAAAATCCATGGATTTTGTTGTCAGAATGTCCGATCAATGTCCGATCGTGTGTACGGGGCATTAGAGTCTGCAAAAGACTTGAGACTGGGGCAGAGGATATTCATGTGTTAGAATTGCCCAGTCAAAGTC
This sequence comes from Lithobates clamitans, assembly GCA_037952925.1. Lineage (NCBI taxonomy): Eukaryota > Metazoa > Chordata > Amphibia > Anura > Ranidae > Lithobates > Lithobates clamitans. The sequence continues at coordinate 2,315,908 of JBBGZY010001145.1, forward strand.
CAGACCTAAATCCAATTGAGAATCTGTGGCAAGACTTGAAAATGGCTGATCACAGACACTCTCCATCCAATCTGACAGAGCTTGAACTATTTTGTAAAGAAGAATGGGCAAAAATGTTACTCTCTAGATGTGCAATACTGGCAGAGACATCCCCAAAAAGACTTGCAGCTGTAATTGCAGCGAAAGGTGGTTCTAAAAAGTATTGACAAAATGCACGCTACACTTTTCACATATTTATTTGTAAAAAAATTGTCATTTTCCTGCCACTTCGCAATTATTTGCCACTTTGTGTTACTTACGTTTTTGGTTGTAACATGACAAAATATGGAAAATTTCAGGGAGTATGAATACTTTTTCAAGGCACTGTTATGCCCTGTACACACAGTCAGACATTGATCGGACATTCAACATTCACAACAAAATCCATGGATTTTTTCCAACGGATGTTGGCTCAAACTTGTCTTGCATACACATGGTCACACAAAGTTGTCGGAAAATCCGATTGTTCTGAACGTGGTGACGTAAAACACGTACATCGGGACTATAAACGGGCAGTAGCCAATAGCTTTCGTCTCTTAATTTGTTCTGAGCATGCGTGGCACTTTGTGCGTCGGATTTGTGTACACACGATCGGAATTTCCGACAACAGATTTTGTTGTCGGAAAATTTTATAGCCTGCTCTCAAACTTTGTGTGTCGCAAATTCCGATGGAAAATGTGTGATGGAGACTACACACGGTCAGAATTTCCAACAACAAGGTCCTATCACACATTTTCCGTCAATAAATCCGACTGTGTGTACAGGGCATAAGTCTTTACATCGTATGGCCAAGCAGTTGCACACTAGCAGGAAGGATTAATGAACTACCACAGCACCGTGGTAATTCACTGAGAACTACAAGCTGACAGTCGCAAAGTCTAACAGACCTTGTAGTTTTCTATTCACAGAACTCTGTAAATGAGTGATGTGGCTGGGCGGGTGGAGCCCCGCCCAGCCACATTCTTTACTAGACTTGAGCAAGGTGATTCTTTTTAGTGATTTGAATCATTTGGATCAGTTCAGTGAAATTATTTGAATCAATGAATCGAATCATGACTCACTTCCTTCAAGCTAAACTAGGATTATGAACCCCAATCTTGTGATACACTCAGTACTCAATGTATCAACTGAGCACTCAGAAGTTCTTTAGATTTAAGCCCCTTTCACACGGGCGGATCGCTCAGGTCCACCTGTCAGTTTTTTAGGCGGACCTGAACGGACACTACATGCAGGGCTATGGAGTGACGGATGTCAGCGGTGACATGTCTGCTGACTTCCGATCCGCTGAATCCAGACGGATGGAAACCCTATTATCTGGCGGATGGGATGAAAACGGACAGGCAGTCCATTTTCATCCGATCCGATCCCCCATAGAGGAGAGCGGAGCTCTAACAGGTCCATCCCTGCACAGTGAGCAGAGACGGACCTGTCATCCCCCGGCTCAGCGGGGATCAACGGACCGATTTCCTGCTAAGCAAGCAGAGTCCGTACACGGACAGCCCCATGTGAAAGGGGCCTTAGAGTTGTTTTACATGTACAATTGTAACAATTGTTTTTCTGCTGCCTCACACACAGCTCATGGTGCAAAACAGAATCTTGTGAACTTTCTGAGACTCTGAGTCATTCACAGACTCAGAGTCAGGTAGTCTTTTCTTGTCACACTGCCCCCCTCTTGTCACAATACCCCCCCTTCATACTGCCCCCCATCACACTGCCCCCTCCTGTCACATTGCCCCCATTGTACTGCCCCTTTTTGTCACACTGCCCCCTTCTTTCACAGTGCCCCCTTTTATCACACTCCCCCCTCTGGTCACACTTTTCAGATACCCTTCTTTGGTCACATTGACCCCCTCCTGTCAAAATATCCCATGATACTGCCCCCATCACACTGCCCCTCATCTTTTCACAATACCCCCCAATCATACTACTGGTCAGGGGCCCTTCATGGTTTGCACTGGGGCCCTGAAGGTTATAGTTACGCCTCTGCTCAGAGTCATGCTGCTGCCTCACACACAGACAAACATAATCTTAATTCTTGTGTGCTCTTTGAGACTGAGCCAGACTTAGACGAGTCTTGCTGCTGCCTCACACACAGACTGCTCATGATAAAAAAAACGGAATCCTGTGTACTGCTTTGTGATTTATTGGGAGACCTAAGTCTTGTTGCCGCACGCAGCTCATGATACTAAACAGAATGCACGCAGCTCATGATACTAAACAGAATCTTGTGTACTCTCTGAGCCTGTGAGCCATTCACAGACTCAGTCATGCTGACTCACCCACAGCTCATGTTACAAAACAGAATCTTGATTCTTGTGTGCTCTCTGAGACTCTGAGTCATTCACAGGCTCAGAGCTTTTCTGCTGCCTCACACACAGACAGCTCAGAATACAAAACAGAATCTTGTGTGCTCTGTGATTTATTGAGAGACTAATGCCACGTACACACGAGCAGACTTTTCGGCATCAAAGGTCCAACGATCTTTTCGACGGACTTTCGACGGACTTCCGACGGACTTTTGAACGAACGGACTTGCCTACACACGATCACACCAAAGTCTGACCGCCTAGTACGCGGTGACGTACACGAGGTCCGATGAGACTATAAAAAGGAAGTGTAATAGCTCGTGCGCCACCCTTTGGGCCCCTTCTGCTAATTTCGTGTTTAACTCGTGTTAGTACATAGTTACATAGTTACATAGTTAGTAAGGTTGAATAAAGACACCAGTCCATCCAGTTCAACCTGAGTGAGTGTGGGTCTACAACCCTGACCCTTGTCCCTAACCCTGAACATCGCACACTCACATCAACCCCTACCCTCAATCCAAGGTCCCCATTCATATACTAGGGCCAATTTTGGACAGAAGCCAATTAACCTGCCAGCATGTCTTTGGAGTGTGGGAGGAAACCGGAGTACCCGGAGGAAACCCACGCAGGCACAGGGAGAACATGCAAACTCCAGGCAGGTAGTGTCGTGGTTGGGATTTGAACCAGCGACCCTTTTTTACTGCTAGGTGAGAGTGCTAACCACTGCACCACTGTGCCGCCAAGTTAGTAGAAGTTTGGTGAGAGATTTTCAGACTCGTGTTTTTCAGATCGTTTAACTGTTGTTCAGTTTGTGCTTGTGAGATTTGTATCTGCTTTTCAGTGCATGTAGTCAGTTTGCATTGATTTATTCAGTGTGTTATTGTCCGCTCGTTGCTGATTTTCAGCTCGCTCCTCACAGGCCTTGCTGTTCTTCAGTGCGTTCTGTTAAGTTCGTTCTGACCAGCCGACCATTTTGAAGCCATGTTGCGTGTACGTACTCGTCATAGAGTTCGTGCTTTGTACGTGCTTGGTGCTGTAGTTCATTCTTCAGCCCAAGCCCAGTCCATGAACAGGGCGAGGAGGAGTTCATGGACGAAGAATCGGTTGCTCCAGCGTGACCAATTCTCTCACATGCCTTTGCTCCGTGAGATCCGTGAGAATAACCCTGAGGATTTCAGGATCTTTCTCAGGATAATGGACCCTGTTTTTCACCGTTTGTTGGCTTTGCTGACCCCTTATATCAGCAGGCAGGATACCTGCATGAGGTAAGCCATCACTCCGGAGCAGAGGCTAGTCGCCACGTCGCGGTACTTGACGACTGGGAGAAGCCTGCAGGACCTTAAGTTCTTGACAGGCATCTCCCCCCAGGCTCTGGGGATCATTATCCCAGAGACCTGTTCTGCCATCATTCAGGTCCTGCAGAAGGACTATATTAAGGTAAGATTTATCCTTTAACATCACATTTATTTGTATTACGTTGTATTTAATGTTTGCTAATTTATTGTATTTCTTTACTCAATCCCTAATTACCATGATTGCAATATGCTGTGAATGTCCCCTTTGTCCTCATGCATGCTGTAATCTTTTAATGCTCCTTTTTTGTCCTGCCTGCATATTTGCCTTTACTAACCTCCCCAGCATGCTATGCTGGGCCCATATCCAGCTAGTCTAGTCACTCAACAATGTATTTTGTCAGCTCCATTGTAGTGCTTTACCCTAAAATGTATCCAAATGGTCTTTGTGTCCTTAAATTGATTTATAATCCCCCTCCTCTAAAATGTATTCAAATGGTCTGTGTGTCCTTAAATTGATTTATAATCCCCCTCCTCTAAAATGTATCCAAATGGTCTGTGTGTCCTTAAATTGATTTATAATCCCCCCCTCTAAAATGTATCCAAATGGTCTGTGTGTCCTTAAATTGATTTATAATCCCCCCTCTAAAATGTATCCAAATGGTCTGTGTGTCCTTAAATTGATTTATAACCCCCCCCCCCTCTAAAATGTATCCAAATGGTCTGTGTGTCCTTAAATTGATTTATAATCCCCTCCCCACCCCCTTAAATTTTATCAATGGGCCATTAGAGGGGGTGAGGAATCAGATAAGTGGGTCTTATATTTTTAGTCTTTAAATAATACTTAAAATTAATGTTATACTGATGCTGGGCAAGAATGTTTTTGTGTAATGTACTTGCAATGTTATATGCAAAAGTACTTATATTTTTTTTTCTTGTTTGACTCCCCAGTTTCCTTCAACGCCACAGGAATGGAAGACTGTGGCGAGCACCTGGTGAGGCCATGCCCCCAAAGGATCCTCACCCCAGAGAGGAAGGTTTTTAAGTACCAGCTGGCAAGAGCGAGAAGAGTTGTGGAGAATGCCTTCGGGATAATGGCCAGCCGGTTCTGCCTGTTTCAGACAGCAATCCACATGGTGGACTACAAACTTAATCACATTGTCCTAGCATGCTGCATCCTGCACAATTTGTTACACAAAAATTCAAGCAATTGTCTTGCATCACTTGGGCCTGAGGCCGGACTTACAGAGAATCCTCTGACGGGCCTGGATACTGGCCGTACTGGCTTGGCCCCCCAAAGCGCCCGTCAAGTTCAGGATAGATATGTTGATTTTTTTTATGGGTAGGGGGGCCACTGCAATGCCAATCTATAATTTTTATTAATAAAAACAATTCTCTGATAAAATCTAGAAATGTATTTATTGCTTGCTTTTCTTTTTGGCTGTCTCCTAGGTTCTCCTAGTGCACTTGTAGTGCCAAGTGTATTTTCCTTTAGTAAATAAGCCCCATTGTCACAGTAAACACAAAATTATACTTACAAAACTGGTATTGAGCATTGAAAGAAGAAGCCACATATTGTTGATCAGCTAACTTTTTTTAATCTGTGCACATTCACATGTGCGTTTAGATTTTTTTAAAAACAACAATTTTTTTTTTACAATATAAATTTTGATTTTTTTTAACAAATATATAATATTTTTTTCTTTAAAATTATTTTTGTTTTGTTATTTTTTATTAGAAAAAATGTTTTTTTTTAATTTTTTTTTGTTTTTTTGAAAAAAAAATTTTTGTTTTTTATATATTTAGATAGATAGATAGATAGATAGATAGATAGATAGATAGATAGATAGATAGATAGATAGATAGATAGATAGATAGATAGATAGATAGATTTTATATTAACAAACAGGCATGTTTTAAAAAATATAAAATAGATGGGGTGATGTCACCCCTGTAAAAGCCAAATTTTGAAGATGCACACAAATTTGTCTTCCAAATGGGTAATGTCAACATGTGCTATCCCCCATCATAGGGGATCAATGGACGTGTTTTGTGTGTGCAATCCCTTCCTCTCACCTACTAGTGTTATGAGGAAGGGGTTGCACCCACAAAACACGTACATTGAGATCCCCTGATGGCAGATAGCACATGTTGACACACCGTGTGCATCTTCAAACTTTGGATTAGAAAATTGTACACAATGGTTAAAAAATGTAAGGCCAGAATCTGGTCATATATGAAATGAAATGAAGAACATGATCGACAAAGGGATTAAATTCTCCCCAAAACATCGATCATGTTCTTCATTTCCTGTTGCATAATGTCAAGCCGATTGCGCATGATGTCCAGCTGATTGCACATGACATCAAGATCCCCATTCCAGGCAATGAGCTGGCCAATCAGCCTTTGTGCGCTGTCTGTTGAAAAGGGTTCCTTGGCTTCCCCTTCCACAACCAGCACATCACCTAAAATTGATGAAAAAAAGATGTATTTAGAAATATGCAGGCATACATAGATTTCCTGAAGCTGTGGTGTCAGACACTCACCTGGTGGGGTGCCTATGTCGCTTACTTCCTCCACCTCTGCTTCCTCCACATCCTTGGGGGGGCTCTGGCTTATTTCCCAATCCTTCAGGCGAGGTGGGGGGTCCCTGGGATCCGGTTGTCTGAGTCTTTTCTCCTCTATGAGAATGAAACAAAAGGTATACTTAGCAGATATTAGGTTCCAGAAATAGGAATATGAAACATTGTATTGAAGTAGTGTACAATTGTCTGTTTGGGCAGAGATCCAAGTTGAAGACATGATTAAAATGCCCTTTTAAATAAGCTGGAATTACCTTTTTTGGCCAAGTTTTACAGATAGAGACACCCCAACAAGTATCCACTGGAGCACCTGTGGGGGTTACCGCAAAAAATGTATTCTGGTGTCCCACACTAGTGCTCCTGAGTCCAGATGTGTAAACAGCTGCCAAGTGTCCTCTCCTCCTTACATTCCACTGAATGAAGTTTGCTAATCATTCTAGTTTAAAAAAAAATCTAGACAACAATGTCCTAAACCTCTTTTAATAAGACATATTAGCAAGACCAAATGTAGTTAACCCTGTATCTAGCAAAAACATAGTATATCTGTAGAAACGACATTTCCTACGAACGATGTGTGTGTCCACGAACATAAAAGTAGCCATTTAAAACTGTACAACAGTAAAGAAAAGCACATGGAGCAGCATGCAACTTAATAATCAGAATAGGAACACACGACTTACTTTTTTTAAGCACTTTTTTTATTCTTCTGCACTGATCCAGCTCCCTCAGTTTTAGGTCGGACCATCGTTTCCTCAATTGGTTTTTTGAGCGGCGTACTCCAAAATTATGCAGCAGAGTCTTCACAACTTTGGACTTGATTTTGGCCTTGAGTAAGTTAGGCTGGGTGTACGGTCCATGCTTGCCTTCATAATCTTTCCTCTGCAAAATTTCAACCATCTCCACCATCTCTTCAAAGGCCATATTGGAGGCCTTAAATCTTTTCTTCACGGATCGGGACATTTCGGGTTCCGGGCTTTCCTCCTCGCTTGTGGTAAAATTATGAACCACCTGTGTCTCCGCCATGTTGCTCCTACTGCGCACCATAGAGAGAAGGGGCGGAGAATATTAGTGAAAAAGAATGTCGGGGGTGGGCGACGCAGGCGGAGTTTCACGCATGCGCAGTGTATATAAAGCTAACACGCATGTGCCGTATGTACGTTCTGTGCTCAGAGGAAGGAGAAACTGAAGTTACAAGCGTCTGAAATGAAGGTAAATTTTATTTACTTTGTAGCGGCCTATACTGCTTAAAGATTTAAATATTTATGTTGTGATAAGATTATGAGAGTTTAGGCTAACATTAGTGTTTTTGTCTTGTGTATTGTCTTACAGCAAAAATGAATAATAAGTTTAAGGACCCTGAATTTCTGACACCATTTATTGAGAATTACAGGGAGATGAGGAATCTGTGGGAGGTCAAACGCCCTCAATATTACATTAAACCAATAAGGAAGGCAACACTGGAGAAACTTCTGGCATTTGTGCAGACTTTCATCCCAGAAGCAACCGTGGAGATCTTGGAAAGGAAAATTGGGATCTTGAGGAATATGTATAGGAGGGAGCATAACAAGATCCAGGCTTCCCTGAGATCAGGAGCATCAGCAGATGATGTGTATGTACCCAGGCTGTGGTACTTCCAAAACCTGCGTTTTCTTGATGACCAGACTAAAGCCAGGGAATCTCTTTCGACCCTTCCCTCCACCTATCCCTCCACCCTAGCAGAGGCTGATGAGGACCAACTTGGACCTATCATCCTGGAAGAACCGGATGCGACCATCTGGAGCCAGGTATATTATTTTTAGACATATTTAGTGTCCTAATATTAATGATGTTAACTAGATGTTCTAATTGATTACCTATTAAGGATTTTATACAAAAAATGATGTATACATATCAATTGACAGTAGTAGCCAAAAATGTTTTGTCACCAGTTTGAAAAAATGCTGGGATATTAACATAGAATTTTCAAGTCATGAGCTGAAAATTGTGTGTGATTGATGAACCAAAAAATTAAACTATGTCACTTTTTTTAACACAGGATGAGCTCAGCCAGGACAAGGGTCTGGAAAGTGGCAGTGGCAGGCAGGAGGAGGCCGGGACCAGTGTCAGCCAGTAGGAGGCTGGGCCCAGTGTCAGCCAGGAGGTGGCCAGGCCCAGTAGGAGCTTCACCCAATCGCAGGTGCCTCCCCTCTGCCTTCAGACAAAAAGGAAGGTTACGGTGACAGAGGAGGCATCACTGCGCCTCATGAGAGAAGCTACAAATTTCTTCAAGAGCCCCCCCAAACCTGAAGAGGCCTATGGCTCCTATATAGCCAGCAGGTTGCTCGAAGTGGAGAAGGGCCAACGCCTCCTCTGTGAAAAACTTTTTTCTGATGTCCTTCACAAGGGGCTGAGGGGCGAGTTAACTGCCAACAGCCAAATAAATGAGCAAGCCCCTCCTCCTCCTCCTCCTCCTTCTGCCACAAGTCCACCACCAGAGCCACAGCCTCCAAGGAAGGCTGCAGGGCAGCGTGGAGGGAAGGCTGTAGGGAAGGGTGCAGGGCAGCGTGGAGGGAAGGCTGCAGCGAAGAGAAGAACATGATGACCTGGGTTCAGTATGGTCTGACAGAAGACGCAGGCTGGTGTAGTACCACAGCCTGGGGACATATATGTCATCTGCTGCTGGTCTTGATGTCTGGGATTCCTGGACCAGGTTGTGCTCCCTATTATATTGACTCTTCAAGATCCCAATTTTCTTTTCCACAGATTTGATGTGTGCCCTGGCGCCAAAAGGCTTCACAAATTAAAAAAGTTTATCCAGCGTTGCCTTCATCTTTATTTTGTTAACCAGAATAAATGGATATTTTATTTTCTGAAAATACTTGCCTATGTGTTTTTATTAAAATACATTTTTAAAAGACAATGTCAAATTAACAAGGGACACCAACCTCCTTGAGGTTCCAAAAAATGAATAATATCTAATGTTATTGTGGTAACTTGTGGTACACCAAAAAAAAACAAAAACAAACAAAAACAAAAAAAAAAGGTTATTGTGGTAACTTGACACACAAAAAATAAATAAATAAAATAAATATATATGGAGATCACTAGAAAATTTATTTTTTTAAATCCTAAAAAAGGATCTTGATGAAATAAAAAATAATAAAAGATGTCTCAAAGTAAAAAATGTGTAAACATTTGTATGGAGATCGGGCTTTTAAAAAATACAATATCATTCATAAGATCAAGAGAAATAATCCATAAATCTGTTTGTGAGAACTCTGTGTGAATATGAGCAGCAAAACAACTTTGTTCTTCTAGCATTATAAAGAAGACAATACTGCACTGCATTCAACGATCATGGAATTTGCAGCGTGAGGAATGTGCTAGCTACAATATGAACACTAGTTTTACAAGAACGATCGCTTCTGTCTCGTACTTGCTTCTGAGCATGCGCCATTTTTTGTCCGTCGGACCAGCATACAGACGAGTGGATTTCTCGATAGGAGCTGGGTCCGGCGGAAAGATTTGAAACATGCTCCAAAACTAAAGTCCGCCAGATTTTCGACAAAAAAAGTCTGCTGAAGGTCCAATGAAGCCCACACACGGTCGGATTGTCCACCGGATTCGTTCCATCAGACCAGTCCGGTCGAAAAGTCTGCTCGTGTGTACGCGGCATTAGGCCCCTTTCACATATGCGGATCTGTATTAAGACATCCGCTTGCTCAGCAGGGATCGCTCCGTTGATCCCCGCTGAGCCGGCGGATGACAAGTCCATCTCTGCACACTGTGCAGAAACGGACCTGTCAGATCTCCGCTCCCCTCTATGGGGGGATCAGATGATTACTGACTGCCTGTCTGTTTTCATCTGATCCGCCAGACGGATGGAAAATAGGGTTTCTATCTGTCTGGATTTTGCGGAGCGGATCGGATCGGGGTGGATCGGATGTCAGCGGACATGTCACCGCTGACATCCATCGATCCATAGAGATGTATGGAGCGGAACGGACTGCTGAAAAAACTGACAGGCGGATCTGAATGGTCCACACGTGTGAAAGGGCCCTTAAAGAGGAACTGCAGTCTGCTCACATAATTTATAATAAAAACATCTTTGCCATTCTGAAGCTTCCCTCCAACCTCTTTGCATATTATTTTATATATACAGTAAAACCTTGGTTTGAGAGTAACTTGGTTTGAGAGTGTTTTGCAAGACAAACAAACATTATGCTTGCAATCCAAGGTTTTACTGTACTATGATTCTGTACTTGCCAAATATGCTGCAGAAATCTCCCTCCCCTGAGTCTATATGCAGTCCTTTTAACTGTGGGCAGCTGAAGCTGCTGCCTGTTCACTTCCTGGATTTACACAGACACACAGAGGCACACCTCCAGCCCTGCAGCTCTCATTGGCCCCTTATGACTCATCCCCCCTCCCTTCCTGGCAAATTCTCGCGAGAACGAGAGAGCTGTGCATGATGTCATAAGCCTAGGCTTATGACCAGACAAGAAACAGGAAGTGGGCTGTATAAGGTATTTACTGGCAGAAAATAAAATGTTTTACTATCCAAAGTTAAAACAACAAGGCCAGAAGATTTAATAGATGGAAAGTTAAAAAATAACTGAAAAATCCGCTTTAAGTTGTTGCCTCACACAGCTCATGAAACAAAACAGAATCCTGTGTGCTCTCCGAGACTCTGAGTCATTCACAGAATCAGAATCTTGCTGCTTCCTCACACAGAGACAGGTCAGGATACAAAACAGAATCTTGTGTGCTCTCCGAGTCTCTGAGTCATTCACAGAATCAGAATCTTGCTGCTTCCTCACACAGAGACAGGTCAGGATACAAAACAGAATCTTGTGTGCTCTGTGATTTATTCAGAGACTTGGAGTCTTGCTGGCTCACACAGCTAATCACGTTATAGCTCATTTTACAAATCATGAACTGAGGCTGCTGTTTTCAGCTCCCTCCCTACTTATCCTGAAAGAGGAGGATCTTTGACAACAGATTGAATCAGATTCACTTTTATGATTTGATTTATTCAAACTCTGTAGTGAGTTGATTCACTGATTTGAATCAGTGACTCAGTAGCCAAACCTATTCTTTATAGAGTTTGACAGAGAGCTGTGGAAGAGGATCGCCGGTCACCTGTCACATAGGCATAGGCGTGCGCAAGGGGTGTGCCAGGTGTGCCTGGGCACACCCTAATCCTGGAGTTGGCAACCCATCAATTGTGGGCAGGTGACAGGTAAGCTGCGATCCTTAATTGCCGACCCCCAGAACCTGGACAGGATAGGTGGCTGGAGTGGAACTTAAGGGACCGATCTGTATTTTCTTCTGCAGCAGCTGAAAGAAGGCTTCTCCTCCTCTTCCTCTCTCTGATATTAAGCTGCCACGGGAGGAAAATACAGGGGATTGGTACCAATGTTTGCCACCCCTCTTGTCCCAGTTCCTTTTCTTTCTGCTGCCCAGGTCCCCCTGTGTGCTCACCTGCTCCCCCCCATTGTTTTAGGATGACGAGTGGGGAAGAGGCCGGTTAATATGTCACAAAGGCATATGTGTTGGAGCTTTGAGGTGCACACCCTAATACAATAGGCTGCGCACACCTATGCACATAGGGGAGGTTGGGGGGCCTGTGGATTTGTAACATAATACATGTACACCCTGAATATGGGAAACGTGGGAGAAGGATCGTAGCTATAGACTTGTGCCATACATCCCCTGGTCTTGATTTTTTTTTTTATAAATTTTTTTATTAGTATTTGGCAAAATTGAGGCGATAATAGCCAGGGAGCCTGTATAATTTCAGCCAGGGCTGAAAAAGCTTTTTTGCATTATGATTTGACTGTATGCCTGGAGTTGATTTTGGATAGTTCTCAGTGGTATAAATACAATGTGTGTATTTTGTCTCTTTTCCATGCTGTGCTCTGTATTCTTCATACATTGCTATTTCCTGAGGCAAGCCTCTTCCAACGAATGCTGTCACAGGATGGCAGGAACAAGCAGCGATCTGTATCTGCAAGCATTAAACACGGGGTAGCAGGTGGCGGAATCATGTCGAAAAGCTTCAGCTCCATCACATGAATTTTCCAGAGCTTGAAAACTAAGCAGCGGAGTAAACTGAAATGGAAATCTATTTATAGATTTAATTATTGACACAAGCTGACATCTATATGGGCAAATCTTTATTACATTATGCCTGCCTTGCTGCTCTGAACTGGCGGATTTTATTTTCCCAATAAATGTGCCTGCGAGGAGAAGCACTCAAATTGTATTTTAAAGTTCTTCACAGCACTTTCTTCTTCCTTCAGGAAAATATCGGTGTTGCTAGTGGCAACCAATCAAATATATTGTCATTTTTTAACCTGAACTGGAAAACAGCAGCCACTTGCTGCAATATCTCTACTTTCACTGATGGTCATTTTTTTTTATGAATTGCATTTTTTTATATGCAAAATATTTGTTCTGGGTCAGGGACTCAACCACAGAGATATTTTTGGAAGTGTAGAGTGAAGACGGAGGTTGTACAAAAAGAATGGCTGTGGGACTGTGAAAAGGCACCTCATTCCAGGCTGTACAAGCTGAATCAAGAGGAAACACTAGGATCATAGTCTCAAAATAGCTCCTTCATTTTGTCCTTTACACAGGAGACCTCAACGGAATAGAGATTAAACTGTATAAACAAAAGTACAGGACACAGAAGTTTACAAGGCTTCAGCTTTGGTGACTACCATTAATAGCATTGGAACCCAAAAATGTAATTCAAGCACCATACCACCGCTAAGAGGTCCAGATACAACACTATTCCAATACACATCAGGGGGACAATCCGAAAAGTAGCCAACACGTATCAGGGGGTCCAAGTGTGTGCTCTTCATCAGGGCTTTTTTAACAACAATGTGACTAGACTAGATGTGAACTGGACCTTTAATGTGATTTTTTTCTACTGTGAATTACAAACACAGGCCTTGTCAACAGCTGGTTTGGCAAACTGGCTGCCAAACCCGACGCTGACAGGGCCTGTGCTTGTCAGTCAAGGAGACTTTGGAGATCCTCTGGGGTGTAGAAGATGCCTGCCTGGGAACCAGATCATTTACATCAATATCAATGCTTTAAAGTAAACTAAAGGCAAAGCTTTTTTTTTGGATGGGCAAAGTGGAGATGGATTAGAACACCCGTGAGGTTTTTATAGCTACCTTTGCCCCTGTAAGGGAGATTCACCCTCTGTTTTTGTTTACCATTATCATCAAAGTGAAAGTAAAAGAAATTCCCAAATTTTGGGTTGTTCCCAGTAATAATCTTCCAATGAGGACACTAGTTCTGGTAACTTAGCAGGCCCTCTCCTACTGAGATTGTTTGCACTGCTGTTGCAACACTAAGGCCTCTTTCACATGGGGCAGATCTGTCTGAGCCGAATCTGCCAGCTCAGCGAAGGAACTCTCCGCTGATCCCCGCTGAGCAGGCGGATGACAGGTCTGTGTCCACTCCGCTATGCAGAGCGGACAAGGACAGAGCCCGCTCTCCTCTATGGGGCGGTCGGATGGAAACGGACTGCATGTCCCTTTCCAACCGATTGTCATTTGATCTGACCCACTGGACAGATCACCATACATCTGTTTTCAGTGGATTTTGTTGGATCGAATGCCTGGCGAGTGTCATCAGATACCTGTCTGCTGACATCCGCCTCCCCATAGAGGACAATGGGTGACCCGATTGGGTCTGCCTAAAAAACTGACAGGCAGACCCGATCGGTCCACTGGTATAAAAGGGGCCTAATAAGCAGAGGATGATGCAAGTGGAGCCCAGGTGGTTTCATTTTTAGCTGGCCATACCTGCTCTTGCACATGATGTGAACCACCTGACAGCAACACGCGTGGCAACCGTCTATCGAAGTTACATGTTTAGATTTCATTTTCAGCTTTTCTTGCACAAAAATTTGAGACTAAGCAAGAGTACAAAAATTATTTTTTTAACACCTTTTCCTGTTCATGAGTAGTGACAAGCAAATCAGTTCATCCAAATCTATGTAGTGATTTAGAGTAATCCAAAGTGAGTGGGTGTTTGCTGCAGGTCAACAATTGGCTTCTTTAGAGTTAAATTCCAGGAATAGGTACTATTTTCACATCGTGCTACAAAGACTGATTTCCAGCTTCCCTCTGGAAGCTGGAAATCACTGTAGTAGTAGGCACAATTACTACAATGATTCCACTAACTGACGAGTCCTGTGACATCACCGCCCGCCACTCCACCTCATCTAATCAGAAAACCCTTCATTGATTGAGAAAAGAGATCTCTAAATGTTGTCCATTCCAAGCAAACGATCTTCTGTGTTCACAATGCAAGTAGGGCAATCAATTGACTCAGGAACCAGAAGCTAGTGGGGATCACTGTACTATTGGCACCTAATACAGGGGTTTCCAACTTCCAGGGGGATTGGCCAGGTATGGTATATGCTTAGTTACATCAATACCATACCTTACCAATATAACTATGTAAATATATCCATACCTGGAATTCTTCTTTAACCACTTGCCAACCGCCCTATAGCAGTTGTACTGCTACAGGGCAGCGGCGCTGTGCAAGATCACGTATATATATGTGATCCTGCATTTCCAGGTTGCAGGTGTGAGTGCGAACCACAGCGGGAGCCGATCAGAGGGTCCTGGGGGCCCTACGTTCGCCGGCACGGCTGATAGTTTGCTACAAAGGCAGAATGGCAGTCTGCCTATGTAAACAAGGCAGATTGCCATTCTGTCAATACATAAGGCATAGATCCTGTGTAGGAAGCAATGCAAAGCAGGGACACCGATCCATGCCTTCCACTGGTAAAAGCACCTCCCACACTACAGTAAAACACAGGCTAGGCACATACTTAACCCTTTGATCGCTCCTGATGTCAACCCCATCCCAGCCAGTGTCAGTAATAGAGTGACAGTGCATATTTTTAGCTGTATCACTGTATTAGTGTCACTGGTTCCCAAAAAAGTGTCAGTTAGTGTCCGATTTGTCCACCGCAATATCGCAGTCCCGCTAAGTCGTTAATCACTGCCATTACTACTTAAAAAAATCCATAAATATATCCCATAGTTTGTAGACGCTATTACCTTTGCGCAGAATAATCAACATATGCTTACTGAGATTTTTTTTTACCAAAAATATATAGCAGAATACATATTGGCCCAAACTGATGAAAAAATAGATTTTTTACACTTTTTTATCGGCTATGTTTTATAGCAGAAAGTTAAAAAAATATATATATTTTTTTTCAGAATTGTCAGTCGTTTTTTTGTTTATAGCACAAAAAATAAAAAACCCAGTGGTGATCAAATACCACCCAAAGAAAGCTCTATTTGTGGGAAAAAAGGATATCAATGTTATTTGGGTACAGCATCGTGCGACTGTGCCCAATTCACGTGTGCATCACTTACAGTCCAAATTGGGGGATATGGGTAAAAGTCACTGGATCCAGGGTTTCATTTGGTAGTTTACTTGCATGTATGCTGGATGAAATAGGGATAAAAAAGATCAAGAGCAGTGGTTTTTGGTGTGTTTCCTAAAGGGCGCACATAGCTGGTTCAAGTAGCGGCATTCCAGATTTAGGAGCAGACCAGATTTACCTAACTAATGAAGGCCTCTTGAGCCCCTCGGGAAAGAGAGCCCTGACTGATGGGGGCATGGCCAGGGAGGAGTTAAAGTAAATTTGGCTATCTCAGGATTGGTACAAGAGGGGACAAAGGGTTGGGCCTGAGCTCAGGAGTTCACCCCAGGGGATTATGGTTCTTTTTGGATGAAAGCATGGAAGAGCTGCCCACCCTCCCGCCCTAAATTTTGATGGTATGTCACAGCGTGTTGCTGTTTTGGTGACCTTGCCAGCAAATATGGAACCTTTTTTATGCCTTTATGGAAATTGGGAGATTGACGGTCGGTCCGGCACTTATGGTAAGGACAGGCCCCTCCTTCATCTCCCTTTTACATTTGGAGTTGAGTGCTCACAGTGCAACTGTGACTGGCACGGTTTAAATATTTAATGTTATGTTTGAGTTAAAATAAAGCTGTGCCCTTGCCCTTTCCAAAGTTAATGGTTGTATGTGGTTTTTTATTGGATGGGAAGAGTAAGGTATGCTAAGTGGTCATGGTAAGTTGGATGGGACCTGGGCTTATTGCACCTCAGCAGTCATGAACCTCCAATCTGTGAAAGCAAGGAAACCAATTGGGGAATCACCAGGTCAGGTGTTCTTTGCCGTCTGTGTCCTATTGGGGAAAGTTCCTTCACTTCCTGTTCATAGGAAGTGAGAAGAAATCTTTCCAATGTGATGGGAATTCCACTCATAGACAGTTGTCAATGAAACAGGTTTCCCCATTGAACCATTTACCTTTGCCTGCTGTTCCAATGACAGCTGTAAAATCTTGGATTTCTCATTGTAGCTTGGCTGCATGCCTCAGGCTGTCACACACCCTCACACAGCTGCTGCTGCGCCTCTCTCCTGCTTAAATCAGGCTGTGCATGGACAGAGGAGGGACACAGACACTGTCATAGGCTGCAAGTTTGCAGACACCTCTATGAAGAGCCCCACCCACCAACACACCAGCCAAGAGGGAGCTGTGATTGGCTAAAGCTGCAGCCTGGAAAAGGTCTTCCCATGGCATCAAAAGGACAGTGTGCTGCTGGGAGATGCATGAAACTATGAGGAGTGTAGTTCCCTGGATACAGACACTGTTTAGGAAGAACTTTGTGGTACTACAAGTCCCAGGAGAATAGTTCCAGATGGAGGAGGAAAAGAACTGGAACGCTTAGGCTCTAGGTCAGTGTTCCATGCGCAGGACAAAGACAAGTGTGCTGTGTGAAGCCCAATTCTGTTGCTGCTCAGTGCTGGTGTGAGGCTGCTGTTGACCACCGTGTATGTGTAGGGATCATGCTCTACAGTGGGGTGACAAAGTGAGCTTCGGGAGAAGACTTTTGCACTCTAAATGTCTATGGTTTCATTGGGGATTATTGCAACAGTGATCAGAGCTTCTACCATCACCCTTAGAGACCGCAGGAAGCACCCTAATCATGACTCCAGTGTTTCAGACACCCAGGAGATGGAGGAGACTCCTTGACAAACTTCTCACTGATGATAGGCCACTGTTGCTCTTTTATTAAAAGAGACAGTTTCTCCCCTCTTGGGACACCCATTAATTTGTTTTGAAGATTACTTCCTCTTTAATTCGAATTACAAAAACCCTATTTAAGAGTGCTCTAATGCATTTTTTGGTCTCAACAGGCATGTTGTCTCACTTTTATTAAACAAAATCAAAATTCAACAAAAACAGCAGGGGTTTCTATCATGAAAACATGTAACAAAAAATGCCAAGCCAGCTGGCTTTCTCTGGTCCCTCAGACTGTCTCACACAGTACCTCTGGGTTTTGGTGTCCTTCTTTCAGCCCTCCTGGCTCTCTCTGCCATTTTAGTTTCAGCACCCCGCTGCACGGGCCCACTCCCAGGCCTGTCAATAGGTGATATCCTGACACCCCTGGCTCTTACTTCTCTGAGACCTCTAGATTCCCTTAGTCCCCTGGACTCGCCTAGTTGTCTAGTGCTCTCTCAGTATCCCAGACTCACCCATCTCAACTCTCTCAGTCCTAAAGAAAAAGAATCTTTCCTCCAGCATGGAGTGCTGTCTCTTAAGTGGAGCACACCTGTCCTTCATTATACCGGGTGTGCATACATGCATGCTCAGCCTTCTGATTTTCTGCAAGACCTGGACACTGAGTTGAAGACTTCCTTCCCAAAACTCTTCACAGTCTCCAAACTCCGGAACCCAATCCGGGAAACTAAAACCCAAGGAAGGCTGTAAAAACTGTTTCTCTGTTCATAATCGATACTCTGGAGTCCTGCACTCTGCATACATGTAAACCATGGGTCATTTCTAGTTCCATTTCCATAGTTTCAGGGCCTTGTACTGTCACAACATCTTTTCCTCCAGCCTTGGTGTAACTCAGGGTCAGTGGCGGCTAGTGCTCAATTTTTTTTTGGGGGGGGGGCAGCAAACCTGTCCCCCTCACAAATCGCCACCAACCCCCACCC
Organism: Lithobates clamitans; assembly: GCA_037952925.1. Taxonomy (NCBI): domain Eukaryota; kingdom Metazoa; phylum Chordata; class Amphibia; order Anura; family Ranidae; genus Lithobates; species Lithobates clamitans. The sequence continues at coordinate 2,334,168 of JBBGZY010001145.1, forward strand.
TACCCCCCATCGCACAATCCATCACCGCTTTACTCTCCTGTCGCCCACCAGGCCTGCACTTACCCCATCCAGGTCGTGGCTTCAGCGGCTTCCCTTCTGCATCTCTTCCTGTCCAGGCGGTCATTTCTCCTCCCGGCCAATGGGGTCTTAGGGCTCCTAAGGATGGGAGGAGAAGCAGGAAGATATTAGCGAATATTCATTCGCTAATGTCACAAAAGTGAGTGGGTTCGGGGCACAGTGCTCTGCAACCCAAGCTCACCATTTTTGAAGCCTATTAGAGCCTCAGGCTCTAATCACATGCTTCAAAAAAAACCAAAAACATTAAAATCTATGCATCCAGCGCCCTGCATGGAGATTATGGGTCGGCCGCATGGATTAGGGGGGCGGCACCCCTGCGCCCCTTATGAGCGGTCGCCACTGCTCAGGGTATGGTATAATTGCCTGGATTATTGTTATCACTAGGAACCAGGGAACCCAATAATAATCCATTGGTTCCTTCAGGGGTAGCGCTATACCATCACTTTTTGCCCTGATGTCAATGGTCACCAGAGCAAATTGAAAGATGACTCACTCCCGCAATGACACCAATAAAGACAAAAACAAATATATTAATGCATTCTATGCATTAAGATAAAAAGCCTTCTGTGTGCAGCAGCCCCCCTAATACTTACCTGAGCCCCCTCTAGATTCAGCGATGTTGTAGGGTTGCCTCAGCTGCCTGGGACTCCCCTCCTCCTTGGCTGGAACAGCAGCGTGGCGCTGCTGTCAATCAATGTTAGTCAGCCAATGAGGAGAGAAATGGGGTGGGGCCGGGCTCAGGATGCGGTTCTGTGTCTGAATGGACACAGAGAGCTGTGGCTCGGTTCCAGTGCCCCCATAGCAAGCTGCTTGCTGTGGGGGAACTCAACAGAAGGGAGGGGCCAGGAGCCCTGAGAGGGACCCCAGAAGATGAGGATCTGGGCTGCTCACTGCACAGAGCAGGTAAGTTACAACATGTTTGTTATTTTTAACTAAACAAAAGGAGACTTTACAATCACTTTAACCCTAACACTTAGCCCCACCTTTTGGGTGTTGAAAGGATCTAGGTACCCTAAACCTAGATCAGAACCAAAAGTTCCGTGTTCTGCACTAAGATTTCAACACTGAAAACAATGAACATGAGCACACAGCAACGGTAAAGGGCTTTCTGTTTGGAGCGCAAACATTTTAAAAACTAAAAGCTTCTTATCCAGGTTATATTATGTGGCTTGTAACCTCTAAACATGTGACATTTCTGGGACAAATAAAAGTGCTAATTAATATTTATTGGCCTGTGTTTTATTAGCATTACTTAGGTACCTGTATCGGTCACAGTTTTAAGGTCTTCCAGCACTAGAGAAGCCTCCGACAAGAAAGCGTCGTATTACAGTAATTACACGACGTATGCAAATGATACATTCCTAAGTGATACTCTTGTTGAAAAAGGTTAACAAAATACATACAGCAATTTTAGCTGCTACAAAGTAATTGATGCAAAATGCTTAACCTTTGTAGGCTCAGAGTGGGGTCACCCTTGAAAAAAAACAGAAGAGTATTTAAAGAATGGATTACAAGCACAACAATACCGCCACTCAGTGGTGGCCTCTAACCTGATGATGAATGTAACTGTCACATACAAAAAAGCGCACTAGGAAGTTGGGAGGGGACAAACAAATTATGAAAATAACCATTCACTTGAAGAATAAATCAATGCATAGAATGTGGTAATAGGAAAATGGGGGAGGTTTATATGAAGCAGCGTCTATGCATATATGAAAGGAACTTGCCAGTGCAGAGCTTATCTTTAGAAGAACATAGATCAAACAAATAGTTTCTGCCCAAAATACATGATATAATCTGTTAGTATCTCTTTTAATAATGTTCTATCAACACTTTTCTGATTCCTCACTGTGGGAGATTAGGTAATATTCACTTGGTTGGTTCAACTCTCAACACTCTGATATAGGGATGTGTTTATAGAAATTGTTCAGCTTTGAACACTTTTACATACATTTAACTGTATTCACTTGCTATCTGCCAACAACTAGGCGACAACAGGACAGAGGACCTTTCGCCTGAGGGTGGATGCAACCAAGTGTTCTTTCCATGGTAGGCACAAATTTCGGTGGGCTAAAAAAAAGTACCATGCAAAGTTCCATAGTACCTGATTGATTGGTGAGCATAGTAAAAGGTGGGTGCTGCTAAAGAACATGGTTTATGGAAAATACCTTCACATCTTTCAGCATTGATTTCCTTTGCAACTCTTGACATTCGGTCACATGACAATTCAGAGACTCAAATGATCGTAGGTCTAATTGGGGAGCAGGTAGTTATATAATGCCCACCATGCATCAGATCAGAGCAACAGGGCAGAGCCGAGGGAAAACCTAGGCTTCTCCTTGGCTCTGTTGTGTCATATGATACAGCTGAGAAGAAGCTTACCTCACTCTATGCAGTCACTGCACTACATAAGGTCTGAAGAGTAATTGGCTGAGGGATGCTGAAGAGTTTTTTTTTGTACTAGGAAGTGATTTCTGTGCTGGGGAGTGGGAATTTATTTACTGGGGAGTGGGGATTTTGATGCTCTACCTACAGTGGGGAAAATAATTATTTGATCCCCTGCAGATTTTGTAAGTTTGTACACTTACAAATAAATGATGGGTCTATAGTTTTTATCATAGGTGTATTTTAACCACCTCAATACAGTGCACTTACACCCCATTCCTGCCCAGACCAATTTTCAGCTTTCAGTGGTCTCACAGTTTGAATGACAATTACTCAGTCATGCAACACTGTACCCATATGAAACTTGTGTCCTTTTTTCACACAAATAGAGCTTTCTTTTGGTGGTATTTAATCACTAGTGGGGTTTTTATTTTTTGTGCTATAAATAAAAAAAAAACGTAAATTTTGTGAAAAAAAATGCCTTTTTTTTTTCTGTCATAAAATTTTACTAATTAGTAATTTTTCTTCATACATTTTGGCCAAAATTTATACTGCTACATATCTTTGGTAAAATAACCCAAATTAGTGTAATATTTTTTGGTCTTTGTGAAAGTTATAGAGTCTACAAACTGTGGTGCAATATACAATATAATTCTGCGCTGCCCTGAAAAAAAAACAGCAGCTAACACGGCCAACAAGATATATGCCAAGCAAAAGAAAACCAAAATAAGTTTAGCGCTAAAAGGTATTGAAATGTCCAATGTCCACAATAAAAAGGTGAACCAACGGTTTCCAATTGTGAAATGTGGAGGGGAACCATCCATATATGTGTGAATCCAAATGATAAGAAGTCCAGATTGAGTGGACCCAAGGGGGCATACGCCGGATTGGGTCAAACAAGGCTTAGGTGGTCAGTGGCTGTAGATGGCCCGGAGGGGTGATGTTTATGGGATGAACCATAGGTTGCTGTATCACTCGGAACGATGTTGGGAACCAGGTGATGGTGGTGACAATTAGGGAGGAAGGAGGAAAAGCCACATAGTGTAAATGTATACAAATGTGAAATTTATTAACAATTAAAGAAATACACTCACATGTAAATTCATTAAAAAACAGCGCTGTAAAGAGATGGCGGCAGTGGGGTCCTACCCGACGCGTTTCGTCCTCTTAGACGTTGTCTGGGGGGTTCCCCCCACTGCAGCCAACAGAGTATATGTAGGGGATACATCAATGCTAATGAGAAACCACACCACGAGTGCAAAAATTATCACTTCCGGTATTCGGGCAAGATGGCCGCCCGGCATGCGTTCCACTCCTCACATTGAGTACAATGTGGATACCGGAAGTGCAACTAATAGGTCAGAGTGATATGCAGAACAAATCTGACATAATTAGAAATATAACATTTTAACTGGTTAACAAACTATGGTGCCAATCTCTGAAAATTGATCACATCTGATCAGGCCTTCAGTATGTCAGGTGAATCTCATTTCTTGAGACACTAACAAGTCAGGAAAGTACAAATAAACCCCAAATGACCCCTTTTTAGAAAGTAGACATTCCAAGGTATTAAGTAAGTAGCATGGTGAGTTTTTTTAAGTTGTAATTTTTTCCCACAATTCTTTGCAAAATTAAGATTTTTTAAAATTTTTTTTACAAAATTGTCATATTATCAGGTTATTTCTCACACACAGCATATGCATACAACAAATTACACCCCAAAATACATTCTGCTACTCTTCCTGAGTATGGCGATACCACATTTGTGAGACTTTTACACAGCCTGGCCACATACAGAGGACCAACATTGAAGTAGCACCTTCAAGTGTTCTACAAGCATAAATGACATATCTCATTTCTCAATCACCTATTACACTTTTGAAGGCCCTGGAGCACCAGGACAATGGAATTGCCCACAAAATGACCCTATTTTGGAAAGCAAACACCCCAACGTATAATCTACGAGGCATAATGAGTCTTTTGAACGGTTCATTTTTTTCCAGAAGTTTTTGGAAAATGTGGGAGAAAAATTAAAACGCATATTTTTTTTTACACAAAGTTGACCATTTATAAGATATTTCTAACACATAGCATGTATATAGCAAAAATTACACCCCAAAATACATTCTACTTCTCTTCCTGAGTATGGCGATACCACATGTGTGAGACTTTTACACAGCCTAGCCACATACAGAGGCCCAACATTGAAGTAGTACCTTCAGGTGTTCTAGGAGCATAAATTACACATCTCATTTCATTCCTACCTATCACACTTTTGAAGGTCCTGGAGCACCAGGACAATGGCATTACCCACAAAATGACCCCATTTTGGAAAGCAAACACCCCAACGTATATTCTATGAGGCATGGGCTGCAAATAGGTACTTGGGTACTCTGATGGGCTGCATATAGGTACTCGGGTACTCTGATGGGCTGGTGACAGGTACTTGAGTACTCTGATGGCCTTGTGACAGGCACTCGGGTACTCTGATGGCCTGGTGACAGGTACTCGGGTACTCTGATGGCCTGGTGACTGGTATTCGGATACTCTGAAGGGCGGTGACAGTTACTCAGGTACTCATATGAACTGTGACAGGTACTCAGATGGACTGTGACAGGTACTCAGGTACTCATATGGACTGTGACAAGTACTCGGGTACTTATATGGACTGTGACAGGTACTCAGGTACTTATATGGACTGTGACAGGTACTCGGGTACTCAGATGGACTGTGACAGGTACTTGGGTACTCAGATGGTCTGTGACAGGTACTCGGGTACTCAGATGGACAGTGACAGGTACTCGGGTACTCTGATGGACTGTGACAGGTACTCGGGTACTCTGATGGACTGTGACAGGTACTCAGATGAACTGTGACAGGTACTTGGGTACTCAGGTGAACTGTGACAGGTACTATGATGGGTGACGACAGGTCCTCTTTATTGGGGGGGGCAATCAGTGTGATTGGTGTACACTGTAAGCGGTAACTAGATTTTACCGCAATCTCCTTCTCACACACGATCGGTGTGTGAGGAGGAGAACCCGGTAACATCTCGTTACCGCGGTTTGTTGACAGTTAGTGATCGGCTGCGAAAGGATCACAGCCGATCACATGGGTAAACAGCCAGCCAATGACTGTTTACCAGCGTCGGTGATGAGCCGTGTTCCCGGGACCAACGTGCACACGCAGCTCGCTCACGATCGCGCGCATGCGCCGTGCACAGTGGGGTGGAACCATCTGTGATCGGCCGTGACTTCATCACGGCCAATCACGTGGTAAACAGCCATGCCCATTCTTCACCCACGTGCATAGGGACAGGGTGCTTTGGGGGGGTACCTCAAAGCACCCTCCCAATGTTGAGGGTGTGGCCTGGTAGGGTTCAGGAGGGGGGCTCTCTCGCCTCCTCCCCTCTTTTCCTGCGGCCTGTCAGGTTGCATGCTCGGATAAAGGGTCTGGTATAGATTTTTGAGGGGACCCCATGTCATTTTTTTTTTATCTTGGTTCGGAGTTCCCCTGTGGGGAAATCCCATGCAGTTTTTATCAATGAACTGTTATGTGTATTGTCGGACCGACAATTCATTAATAGTAGTTTTAAATTACTTTTTTTCCTTTGAAATGTCATTTTGCTGTCAGACTGTTCTAAACACGGGAAACATGCACCCGTTTACATAATATAGACACCCCCAGGTACGAAATTTAAAGGAATATTACACTTTTATTGTTTCACTTTAAGCATTATTAAAATCACTACTCCCAAAAAAAGTCCGTTTTTAAAAATTCTTTTTGCATTGATACATGTCCCCTGGGGCAGGACCCGGGTCCCAAAACACTTTTTTATGACAATAATTTGCATATAAGCCTTTAAAATGAGCACTTTTGATTATTCATGTTCGTGTCCCATAGACTTTAACGGTGTTCGCGTGTTCTAACAAATTTTTTGCCTGTTCGCAAGTTCTGCTGCGAACCGAACTGGAGGGTGTTCGGCTCATCCCTAATCTTGAGGAGCCTTGACCAATCCCCAACTTGAATTGGCAGGGGGCAGGCCTCCTTAACCACTTCAGCCCCGGAGAATTTGGCTGCTCAGTGACCAGAGCACTTTTTGCGATTTGGCACTGCGTCTCTTTAACTGACAATTGCGCGGTAGTGCAACGTTGTACCCAAACAAAATTGACATCCTTTTTTCCCCACAAAGAGATTTCTTTTGGTGGTATTTGATCGCCGCTGCGTTTTTTCATTTTTTGCACTATAAACAAAAAAAGAGCGATAATTTTGAAAAAAAAAAGCAATATTTTTTACTTTTTGCTATAATAAATATCCCCCAAAAATATATAAAAAAACATTTTTTTCCCTCAGTATAGGCCGATTTGTATTCTTCTACATGTTTTTGGTAAAATAAATAAATTAAAAAATTGCAATAAGCGTACATTGATTGGTTTGCACAAAATTTATAGCGTCTACAAAATAGGGGCTAGTTTTATGGCATTTTTATTATTATTATTTTTTTATTAGTAATGGGGTGGGAGGGGTTAACACTAGGGGGCGGTGAAGGGGTTAAGTGTGTCCTAGGGAGTGATTCTAACTGTAAGGGGGCTGGGCTTCAACACACAGGACAGTGATCACTGCTCTTGATGACAGAGAGCTGTGATCACTGTCCTGTCACTAGGCAGAACGGGGAAATGTTTTGTTTACAAAAGCATCTCCCCGTTCTTCCTCTCCGGGACCCACGGTCACAGAGACTGCGGCAGGCGAGTTCCTCCGGCGGCGTGCACGCGCTCGCGACACCGCTTCTCAAAGGGGACTTATCTGTACGCCCTTTTGCCTACCAGTGCCATTCTGCCAACGTAAATCGGAGTGTGCTGGTCGGCAAGCGGTTAAATACCTGGAGTCAGCCCAGCTGGGCAGGAGTTGTCGGGTGGAAGAGCTGGAGTGAGAGAGTGTGGAGGCAGTCGGGAATCACGGAGAGCTCCCCAGTCTGGGGGGGAGGGGGTTGACCCTGGGCCAAGGCTCGGGTGTATCCAGGAGGAGTGAAGAGATCCTGGAAAGAGAGGCACATGGGAGAGCAAGGAAAAGACAAGGGAGAGAACACTGCTAAGAGTCTCCAGGGAGGACAACTAGTCGCAGCCAGGTGGGCTGGTGAGTGGAGCACAGTCGGGAGGACTGGGGAGGCACGCCTGTGAGAACTGGGAGATTTGAGATTTGAGCAATTTGAGATGGGTGCAGAACCAGGAGAGAGGACTGCGGGCAGGGCAGTGGAGAGAGGTCATTGCAGCCAGGTTGACTGGCAGGGCCTGAAGAGAGCTATCTGGGATTGGTAGCTGAATAGAGGACAGCTAGCACCGGAACTTTGACTATACCACAGGGGCCCCGTGGTCCCTGCCCGCAAAAGGCAGTTCATTGAGGCCTGGCTGAATTAGTGTCAGGCCTAACCATGTGGTGCTAGCTAGTCTGGAGGAGTAACAGTCTGCAGCAAGTTAAGTGCTGGAGTAGTAACGGTGTGCAGCAAGTGAAGTGCTGGAGGAGTGAAGTATAAGAAGTCTTAAGCAAGCGTTTGTGCTGGAGAGAAGACTGGAGTGTAAATATTAAAGTGTATATAGAAGTCTCAAACAAGTTGCACTGAATGTTCCTGGGCATCTCATAATTTCCTATTTCCCATCCAAGTTTAATCTCCTCAATAAAAAAACAAAACAAAACAAAGCTTTTGGACTGTTCTATGTCTCTGAGTGACTGAGCGATAGATGCATGGCTGGGCAGGGTGACAGGTGAACCACTATATTCAGCAACCCCTACGGGGCCTTGGCTACACAGTTCAGTGAGTAAAAATCCTAAATCCTTAAGGTTTCTTGGCTGTCTCTTGACATCTCAAAGTTTCAGCTCCCTCCATAAATTTTCAATAGGATTAAGGTCTGGAGACTTACTAGGCCACTCCATGACCTTAATGTGCTTCTTCTTGAGCCACTCCTTTGTTGCCTTGACTGTATGTTTTTGGTCATTGTCATGCTGGAAGACCCATCCACGATCCATCTTCAGTGTTCTGGCTGAGGGAAGAAGGTTCTCATCGAAGATTTCACAATACATGGCCCCATCCATTGGCTCCTCAATGCGGTAAAGTTGGCCTGTACCTTTAGCAGAGAAACAGCCCCAAAGCATCATGCTTCCACTTCTGTGGTTGACTGTAGGGATGGTGTTCTTAGGGTCATAGTCAGCATTTTTCTTCCTCCAAACATGGCGAGTCTAGTTAATGCCAAAGAGCTCAATTTTCGTCTCATCTGACCACTTTTCCCAGTCATTCTCTGAATCATTTAGATGTTCAATGGCATGACTGTACATGTGCCTTCTTGAGGAGGGGACTCACCTTATTTGGAGCAGGGTAAATGCTGACTATGACCCTAAGAACACCATCCCTACAGTCAAGCACAGAGGTGATAATTTTATGCTTTGGGGCGGTTTCTCTTATAAAGGTACCGGCCAACTTTGCCACAATAAGGGGCCACTGGATGGGGCCAGGTATTGTAAAATCTTGGATGAGAACCCTCTTCCCCCAGCCAGAACACTGAAGATGGGTCTTTCAGCATAACAATGACCCAAAACATACCACCAAGGCAACAAAGGAATGTCTCAAGAAGAAAAACATTAAGGTTATGGAGTGGCCTAGCCAGTCTCCAGACCTTAACCCTATAGAAAATTTATGGAGGAAGCTGAAACTTCGAGTTGCCAAACGACAGCCAAGGGTTTAAAGAAGATCTGTAAAGAAGAGTGGACCGAAATCCCTCCTAAGATGTGTGGAAACCTGGTAACCAAATAGAAGAAACATCTTACCTCTGTGCTTGCCAACAAGGGTTTGTCCACCCAGTACTAAGCCATGTTTTGCTTGGGAATGAAATACTTATTTTACTCACTGGACTGCAACTCAATTTATAACATTTGTAACATGTGTTTTTTCAGGATTTTTGGTTGTCTCTATCATTTAAAATACACCTACAATAAAAATTATAGACCCTTCATTTCTTTGTAAGTGGGCAAACTTACAAAGTCTGAATGGGATCAAATAATTATTTTCCCCACTGTACTACTGACACCTGCACTCTTTGCATTATTACACAATCCTGACCTCTGCACTCCTCTGCACGTTACATACTACTGACCCCTGCACTCTGTACATTACATACTACTGACTTCTGCATTCAGAGTGTTACATACTAATGATCCCTGCGCTCTGTGTGTTATGTATTTCCTGACTCATACACACTGTGTTAGATACCCCGGACTCCTGCGTTCTGTGTGTTACATACTCTCAACTCCAGCATATTGTACATTACATTCTTTTGACCCATGGATCCTTAATGCTATGTTATATATTACATACTCCATATTTTGTGGGTATCAAGACTGTGGCATGTGTGGTAGTAGGCTTAGATTCTATTCAGCCATACCTCTTTAAGCACCCACCACTATAAGTACAATGTTACCACACCCACCATTTGCCACTGCACACTAGCCACACTAAATCATTGCTTCCTTCAGGGTGCCCAAGGGTGCTCAAGGTCTTTTACAACCTCTGCTCAGAACCATCAACCCAACATTTCTTATTAGTACTGGCTGAGAGGCAAATGGCCCCCATCTTTGCCTTGGCCCAAAATATGGGAAGCATTTGATAAGGACAGTTCCATCTACATAAAATAGATTTTGAATCTTGCACTTGTCCTTTAGCACAGGATGTATTTATTAGGTTGAATGCCTAGTTCCATCTTTTAATCAGGTATTTATTAAGTCTAGATGCCATTTTATAGAGCTGGTTGCATTCAGGTGAATTATATTCAGTTATTGCTATTTAAATACTTTTGTATATTTGGTTCTGTAGTTCCCTTTAAATTCCTTGCTGAAAATGTAATTAAAAAAAGATCACTTTGGCATTTGGATGATATGTGAACAGTTATATGGCATTTATGAGTGACATATGATGTCTTGGATGGTTCATTAAGGGGTTAGGTGTTACTATAGAATCCTCATTATTTCAGTGTTTGCTGGGGTGACACGTTCTGCTTTTTTTTTTTGTTTTCCACCTGCTATTTTGCCAGTGATAAAACTCCCTTGAATAGGATTTAATTAGTCCTAAACTTTGATGAACTGCTCGCAGCATGTGGCATTTGGTGTGCCCTCTACCCTCGTCATGACATGAAAAACTCTGCAATCAAAATAACACTTTTCTGTAATGAGAGAATGTGAAGGTCTGGATGTTAATGCAGGAAAAAAAAAACAAAACGCATTCCTAGGATAGATTAAGCCAGGAAATAATGCATTCATACTCATGTTTTAGTTTAATTGCAAATAATTACTCTAGAAATATGATATTGCAGATAACATTTCCAAATATGTTCGTTCTTGACACCTTGCCAGACTTATTACCGTGTGTAAACGGGAATGAATGGGGGACAGGGCACTTCAAAAATATTTGCTGTACTGACAACAAGTTCATTTCGGCTTCTATCTTTTTTAGACTGTGATAAAATAGTGGATCTTAATGACTTACCCACTGGGCACTTAAACCCCCTTCCGAACCAGTCCAATTTTCAGCTTTCGGTCCTCTCACATTTTGAAAGACAGTTACTCAGTCATGCAACACTGTACCCATATGCAATTTTTGTCCTTTTTTTTCACACAAATCGAGCTTTCTTTTGGTGGTATTTAATCATCACTGTTTTTTTTTATTTTTTGCGCTATAAATGAAAAACGACTGAAAATTCTGTAAAAAAAATGCATTTTTCTTCATTTCTGTTAAAAAATTTTGCAAATTAGTCATTTTTCTTCATAAACTTTGGGCAGAATTTAAAGATAACCCAATTTTTTTTAAAATAACCCACATTGGTGTATATTATTTGGTCTGTGTGAAAGTTATGTTATACAAGCTATGGTGCCAATCACTGAAAATTGATCACACCTGATGTGGTGATGGGCTATCTCATTACTTGAGACACTAACAAGCCAGGAAAGTACAAATACCGCCCAAATGACCCCTTTTTGGAAAGTAGACATTCCAAGATATTTAGTAAGCGGCATGGTGAGTTTTTTGAAGTTGTAATTTTTTCCCACAATTCTTTGCAAAATCAAGATTTTTTTTCACAAAATTGTCATATTAGCAGGTTTTTCTCCACACATACCGCTTAGAATTAAGGCCAAAAAGTTCTATCTTGTTCTCATCGGTCCAGAGAATCTTATTTCTCACCATCTTGGAGTCCTTCAGGTGTTTTTTAGTAAATTCCATGCGGGTTTTCATGTGTCTTGCACTGAGGAGAGGCTTCCATCCGGCCATACAGCCCCGACTGGTGGAGGGCTGCAGTGATGGTTGACTTTCTACAACTTTCTCCCATCTCTCCTGACTGCATCTCTGGAGCTCAGCCACAGTGATCTTTGGGTTCTTCTTTACCTCTCTCACCAAAGCTCTTCTCCCCCGATAGCTCAGATAGCTCTAGGAAAGGTTCTGGTCGCCCCAAATGTCTTCCATTTAAGGATTATGGAGGCCACTGTGCTCTTAGGAACCTTAAGTGCAGTAGAATTTTTTTGTAACCTTGGCCAGATCTGTGCCTTGCCACAATTCTGTCTCTGTGCTCTTCAGGCAGTTCCTTTGACCTCATGATTCTCATTTGCTCTGACATGCACTGTGAGCTGTAAGGTCTTATATAGACAGGTGTGTGGCTTTCCTAATCAAGTCCAATCAGTATAATCAAACACAGCTGGACTCAAATGAAGGCGTAGAACCATCTCAAGGATGATCAGAAGAAATGCACGTTGAAGTGGTCCGGCTGTGAGGGCGGAAGAGTGGTGACGGGCGGAGAGAGGTGATGTCATTCCTGCTTGTCCGCCCACTCGTCTCTCCTCCACCTCCAATGCCACCCGCCGCAGCCGCGACCCACCCGCTCTTCTCTCCTCCACCTCCAATGTCACCTGCCGCAGCCGCGACCTGCCCGCTGTTCTCTCCTCCACCTCCAATGCCGCCCACCGCAGCCGTGACCCGCCCGCACGGTTCTCCTCCACCTCCAATGTCGCAGCCGCGACCCACTGAGACTCAGAGCAATGGGCTCCACGTTTGGGGCTTCATCCTCGATAGCCACACCCTGGCAACGCCTATGGTCAGCAGGAGCATCAACGGTGTGGGGGAGGCTGCCTGTAACACTCCCCTCTCATTTAATCCCGATAGACTGTCCCTCAGGGATCTTCAATATATCCCGAGGCAGCCTGAGTTGGTGGGCGGAGCCGGGGGTGTGGCTGTCTCCTCCACTCCTCCGGCAAGAGAGCCTTCCCCCTTTTTTGACTGCCAGCGTGACACTGGGAGGAGCCCATTTGGTCATGCTGAGCACATAAGGATCCCCATTTCACTCTGCTAGTTCTCTTGGCAGCACCTCCCACAGCAGACTGCACAGATCTGTGGATCAAAGTTCTCTGTCACAGCTTTAGGTAATTACCTGGCTGGGCTTTCCTGTTGGGCTCCATTTGCTGTTTAATACTTTTTAATTATACAGTGCGCCTTCATGTACTCATGGTCTGCCTGATTTGTTCACTTTTGCAGCATTTGAGCCCAAATTGGTTTCCTTTTGACTACTGGTTTCCTTTGTTCTGGGGATCATTGTGGCGTCCGGCTCTCCTGTGGGCCCCTTCCTCAGCTCCCGAGATGAACATTTTATACAGGCACCAGTTCACATGTTCACACGGTCTAGACCTCTATGACATGTGCTTGATGGGATGAGTTCAATTCTCTCCTCCGTCATATATATATATATATATATATATATATATATATATGGGCCGCCATTTAGGTATCCATCATCGTTTCAATCTAGACTCTATTCGGTTCACTGTGCTGGATGTTATCCCTGAAGACCCCCGCGGGGGCAATTGGGACCGTGAAATTCTGAAACGTGAATCCTTCTGGATTGAACGACTTGATGCATGTGTTCCTCCGGGTATTAACGAGGCACATTCTTATAAATATTTTCTCGATTAATGTTGTCATCTTTCCCCAACTTCCCTCCCCCCCCCCCCACCCCCCAATCTCTGCCGTGACCCTATCCCACAAATAAAAATAATAAAAATATAAAATAATAACAAAATATAAAAAAACCAAGTTTCACAATATTTGGATTGTACTGTTCAGGACTTTGGTTTTTCTTTTCTCCCCCTCCTCTCCCCCGTCCTGATCATGGACCAATGGACTCTGAACAACAGTTGATTTACACTGTATTCATAAACTTTCTATTCTTCATTGTTTTTTCCAGCAGCTGTATTTAAATGTTCTGTGACTGCTTGATTCTCTGTTATTAAAATCATGTATGATGTTGATTATTATGTTGTTTTACCTGCCCTGGGATGGGTCAAGGTGCGTGTTTGCCCAGCTGGGGGGGCCCCTTGCGCCCCCGCCGCTGGAAACCGCGCATCTTTCCCTTCCAATTTGTTGTTCCTTTTATCATATCTTTATTTAGATTATTTCTGGAATTGCACCAGCCGCTCTGTCCTGGTTAGATGTGAGGAATTTATTCTCCCCCTGTGGCGGGCTTGCGCTCCTCCGGCGGAGGGCTCGGCTAAACCTAGCCCAGCCTCCGCTTCGTTCTGATCAGTGCCTAGGTACTGATCAATGCTGAGCTTTGCGCCTGTGTCGGACACACTGCCCGCACATGCGCAATAGTGGAGGACCGGACCCGGAAGCAATCGTGGCGGCTGATCCCGCCATGGTTAGCTTCCGGGTTGGAGGCACTTAAGACGCCTGAGACTCAGCTGTCTGAGCCTCAGTTGAACACTCAGTTCCGTGCGGACGCTACTGAAAGTTGATGTAAGTACTTACACCATGCCTTTCTGTTACCAGGTGGGAGCTCCCCATTCTACAGGGTACCCCCCACCTCCCCTGGCGCTTTGTAAGCCTTCTGATTGTCTCTTAACTTTAAAACCAGCCTCTCATGTCTGTTTTATTGATCTACATTCATTGCAGCGTTCCGCTATGACAGTGTAATGTGGCGGTTATGCCACTGACGGCACTAGTCACATCCCTTTGGGTCTGAACTGCTCCTGAGTCTAGGTGTTTGCTAAAGCAATGATAGGTAAGGGAATTCCATTATTAAAAAATCCCCTTCTTACCAGCCTCACACATATTCTCCCATTTTAATTTTCCTTCACCAGGTGAAATCGGGATATCTATCTCACCCTAACCCCTTGTGTTTTTCTCTGCTCTTTTCCCCTTTCCTCTCCTTTCCCAATACCTCCTCCCCCCCTCCCCCCTTTTCCCCTTCCTCCCCCCTTCCACTTCTTTTTTCCTCCCCTTTCCTTTTTCCACTCCTCTTTTCTTTTTCTTCTTCCTTCCCCCCTTTTCCCCTCCCCCCCCTCCTTCCCCCCCCCCTCCCCCCCCTCCTTCTTCCCCGCCTCTCTTTCTTCTTCCTTCCCTTCCTTGCCCCCCCCTTTTCCTCCTATGCTCTCCCTCTTTTTTGTTTTTTGTTTTTTGTTTGTTTTTTGTTTCCAATGATTTTTCTTCCTCTCTCTTCTCCCCCCCCCCCCACCGTCCGCTCGCCCCATTCTTCCTCCCGTCTTCCTTCCCCTTTTCCCCCACCCCCCCACCCTTTCCTTCCTTTCCTTTCCCCCCCTTCCCCCCCCCCTTTTTTCCCCCCGTTTTCCCGCCACCCCCCCTCCCCCTTCCCCTCCCTCTCTCTTCCCCCCCCCCCCTTTCCCCCCGTTCCCCCTCCCCCCCTTTCCTTCTTGCTTTCCTCTCCTAGCTCTGTTCTCTGCTTTCCCCCTTTCCCCTTTTTACCTTAATCACGGCACTCCTTGGTGGTCCCGCAACAGTATTTATTACATTATCTCTCTAATCTTATAAATCTCTTAAAATTTCCCTTACAATAGCTATACCCTAAATTTGCCTCCCGGGCCCACCACCGGGGGAACGCCTCTCCGAGGGCGTCTCACAACATCATTCCAGGAAGACCCTCTTTGGTTATAGTGTGGTGAGTGCAATTTGTAAACTTTGAGCATTTTCTCCAATTCAAGTTTTGTATTCTTTATAAACTGTTTATATACTCAAGCCTGTTATGTTGATATTATTCTTCACCTTCATAGACCATATACTACCAGACGCCTCCTGAAGAAGCGGCTGTGACCGCGAAACCGTTGAGGTTACGTCTGCAAGTATCACACCATATAAACCTTTGTCTATGCACTTTGTGGGCATTAGCTATACCAAAAATGTAGTGTCAACATTGCTGTAAACAATTATCATTGTTTTTGTCTTTGTATGTCAGTAATATTAATATGTATCAATGATGTCCCTTACAGGACTTTTTATTAATTTTGAAATAAATTTATACTCTTTTTAAATCAAGTTTTCTTGCTATGGTACCGCAATAGTCCTCTTTTCTCCTTCTTGAGGGAGGCAGGACCCTATTGGAGAGGTCCCTGTTCTGATTCCTCTTTCAAATTCATATTTTGTGGCTATACATACCCAGGATGATGGTACCTATTAATGCTAGTCTATTTCTATGTGTAAACTATGTGGCAAACCAATGCACCCTTTTGTGCAAATCAATCAATATACCTCCTATTGCAATTTTTTTTTTACCAAAAAATGTAAATGTATGTAGAAGAATACATATCGGCCTAAACTGATGAAGAACATTTTTTTTTTTAGTTTTTTTTTTGGATATTTACTATAGCAAAAAGTGCAAAATATTGTGTTTTTTTTTCAAAATTGACCCTATTTTTTTGTTTATAACGCAAAAAATATAAACCGCAGAGGTGAACAAATACCACCAAAGAAAGCTCTATTTGTGGGGAAAAAAAAGGACATAAATTTTGTTCTGGTACAACGTTGCATGACTGCGCAATTGTCAGTTAAAGCGACACAGTGCCGTATGGCAAAAAATGGCCTTGTCAGGAAGGTGGCAAATCCATACTGGTGCTGAAGTGGTTAAACTTATTTTGTTTCCGCATCATCCCACCCTGGTTATCTAGTTAATTCCCAGTGGTAGGCTGACATGGAGCTATCAGGAAAACTGAAAATTGAATATCATATACTTATCGCAATTTTCCTTTCCTGACAAGCTCCATGTCAGTGCAAACTCCCACCCAGGTGAGAAAATCTAGCTATGTAACGTTGGCCTGGAGGAGGGAGTCACATTTTAAAGGGTCAAAAGGAGTTAGGTACTGCAGGTGGGAGCATGGGTGGGGGAAACTCAGAGGTAGGCTGACATGGAGGTCATCAGGAAAGGAAAATTGTGGTATGTATTTGATATTCAATTTCCCATTTTGTAGTTCTGGATAGATTAGGGAAGGGTTATAGCTGCCATCTGTCGGGTTTTTCTAACTGTCTGTGTCCCAACTGAGGAGGAGATTGTCCAGTGAATAGGACATCCAATTTTTTTTTTTTAGGTATGACACTGAAACAGCAGATGAGAGGAAACCTTTCAAATGGTTATGTGTAACTAGGAGAACTTGTAATCTCTGAAGGGATGTTCACCCAATTAGCAGTTCCTTCTAAATTCGGATCCTCTCCTTCTGCACTTTTCACATACCAAATCTTATTGATGATCCATTTAATATCTTTAGCAGGCCCTATGGAGCACTAAGATGCCTTTTACAAAGTAGACCCCTCACAGGCTAGTGCAGATATTGTATAATGAAAGCCCTAGTCCCTCCTTTCAGATCTTAACATGCCAATTGGTATTTAAATGTAGAGGCGCACTTGCCATGGGGTGAAGTGAGAACGTCAGGACAGGTGACACCCTGCACTGTTGGAGAGGTGGTATGAGTAGTGTCAGCTGGGTTGACAGCTGTTTTTACAACAACTTTTTTTTTGCAATTTCTTTTTACAACAATTTTTACAGTAGGTATGCTGAGATAATTCCTGCCTGCTCATGTCCAAAAATATCTGTGATGAGAATATTAGTAAAAAAGAGGGCTTCTGTTAGAGAGTCTGTCAGAAAGAGCCCCCAGACATAATGCAGACATAGTACAGGAGATGGTGACAGACTGCAGACATGATACAGAAGATGGTCAGAGACTGATGACATGATACAAAAATTGTCAGAGGCTGTGGAAATGATACAAGACATCAATGCATCAAATGCAGCCTACCAGTGCCCATCAAATGTAGCCTCATCAGTGCCCATCAATTGCAGCCTGCCGGTGCCCACCACCTGTAGCCTACCCGTGCCCACCAATTGCAGCCTGCCAGTGCCCACCAATTGCAGCCTGCCAGTGCCCACTAAAAGCAGCCTACCAGTGCCCACTAATTGCAGCCTGCCAGTGCCCGCCAATTGCAGTTTACCGTGCCCCTGGATCACACAGAGCGGCGACAATCTCCTGCTGTCACTGAGCTTGGATTGAATCTCCCAGGCGGCCACTGTAACAAAGTCCCGCCTCCTAGACCGGCTCACGGCTCCTATGATACACATCACACTCATTCAGTTTCACTGCATTGGATCAGTGTTCTGTCTATTTCTAGGAGGCGGAACTTTGTTACAGGAACAATATATGGGGGGGGGGGCACATAAGATACCATTAACCCCCAGCACTGGTCTCAGCGGACACACTAATAACCCCCAGCACTGGTGTCAGTGGACGCACTATTAACCCCCAGCACTAGTGTCAATGGAAGCATTATTAACCCCCATCACTAGTGTCAGTGGACACATTATTACCCCCAGCACTGGTCTCAGCGGATGCATTATCAGCGGACGCACCATTAACCCCCAACACAGGTCTCAGTGGACGCACCATTAACCCCCAACACAGGTCTCAGTGGACGCACCATTAACCCCCAACACTGGTGTCAAGGGACGCATCAATAACCCCCAGCACTGGTCTCAGCGGACGCACTATTAAAACCCAACACTGGTGTCAGCGAATGCACCATTAACCCCCAAGACTGGTGTCAGCGGATGCACCATTAACCCCCAGCACCGGTCTCAGCGGACGCACTAATAACCCCCAGCTCTGGTGTCAGCGGACACACAATTAACCCCCAGCACTGGTGTCAGTGGACGCACTATTAACACCCAGCACTGGTGTCAGTGGACGCATTATTAACCCCCAGCACTGGTGTCAGTGGACACATTATTAACCCCTAGCACTGGTCTCAGCGGATGCATTATTAACCCCCAGCACTGGTCTAAGCGAATGCACTAATAACCCTCAGCTCTGGTGTCACACACTATTACCCCCCCAACACTGGTCTCAGCAGACGCACAATTAACCCCCATCACTGGTCTCAGCAGACATACTATTAACCCCCAGCACTGGTGTCAGCGGACACACTAGTAACCCCCAGCACTGGTGTCAGTGGACAGACTATTAACCCCCAACACTGGTGTCAGCGGAAGCAACATTACCCCCTACACTCCACAAACACCCCCCTGCCCACTTCACAAATACCCCCTCCTCACAAATGTCAACCCCAGTCACCCCACTAAGGACTTTGCTCAGCCTCTGTGTGATGGCTCACTCACCTCTCCTCCTGGCAGTCAGCTGGTGGCCTGATCTTCTGCCTTCTGAGTCCTCTCGTCCTGTCAGGTCCTGTCAGGTCCTGGCTTCAACACAGGCCTGTCCTAGTGGCAGGGCACCCGGAGAACGTCACAATCTCCCACCCTGAAGGCTGGATGGGTGGCAGCAAGACCCTTGATCTGGGGCCGGGCACAGCCTCTGAGGGAGCTCAGCTCTCGATCATCAGTGCCTAGGCAGGCAGGGTGATAGGCGGGGCGATGGGCGGATCCTCCTCCGCTCGGTTCTCGCTATGATCTCCTGTACTGTGCGTGCTGGGCTGCAGCAGCATGCAGGGGAGAGGACACAGACAAAGAGAGGAGGAGGGAGGGGAGCACTGTGGCATTTCGGCGCCCCCACCCCTGCAACGCCTGGGTGTGGTGCACCCTGCGCACTCGCCCAGGATTGGCCCTGATCAGAGTGCACCCATGCAGTGCACCCATGCAGTTTTACTGTAGTGTGTCAGGGCAGTTATACTGCAGTATATTGAAGTGTGTCAGTGTTGTGTGTCCATGAAGTTTTACTGCAGTATATTGAAGTGTGTCAGTGTAGTGTGTCAGCAGTTTTACTGTAGTGTCAGTGTAGTACATCCATGCAGTTTTACTGCAGTACATTAAAGTGTGTCAGTGTAGTGTGTCATCAGTTTTACTGCAGTATATTGAAGTGTGTCAGTGTAGTGTGTCGGGGCAGTTTTACTGTAGTGTCAGTGTAGTGCATCCGTGCAGTTTTACTGCAGTACATTAAAGTGTGTTATTGTAGTGTATCCTCAGTTTTACTTTAGTATACTGAAGTATGTCAGTGTAGTGTGTCAGGGCAGTTTTACTGTAGTATATTGAAGTGCATCAGTGCAGTTCTACCACAGTATATTGTAGTGCGTCACTGCAGTTTCACTGCAGTATATTGTAGTGCTTCAATGCAGTTTTACTGCAGTATATTGAAGTGCTTCAGTGCAGTTTTACTGCAGTATATTGTAGTACGTCATTGGAGTTTTGTGGAGCTGTTACCTCCTGACCCACTTCCCAAAGCTTAGTTGTCTGGGTCTTTTTTAGCACATGTGCAGCTGATTGCACTGGGTACCATATGCTTGACAAGGCATTTAACCTCCCACCTCTCAGCCCGTGGGCAAGAGCACCTGAAAGACACACAAAAGGGATGCAATTCTTCTCCTCCTCACCTTTAAGGTCTACCCCTGGTATATCTCATGACTTCTAAGCAGCCTCCACTGACAGGTATGATGGTATAGCAAAGGGTGTCACGGTTCCTTGCAGCACATCTGCCAGCAGAACACCATCAGCTGTAGAGTATAGAAGGCAAATTTCTCTGCCTCAGCTGATGCAGTGAAAAAAAAAATACAGTCACTGCCACCCACATGCCCAGCGTCTAAATTCTAGCTTCTCCAAGCTGCTGGCTTTACAACTTCTGCCTTAATATCTGGTGGATTCTGCCCTCTTCTGTGAATTTGCAGAATGTGCTGTACCACAATGGCAGTTTCCCAGTCACTATTTCTTTTATATGTACAGTAAGGCTATTCCAGCGCTGTACCATCAGGGAAGGCAATGTTGTGGCATCGTTGGGCAAGGCAGTCAGTAGCAAGGTCCATGTTCCTGCTGACACGTGGTCCAGCAAGCATGGTCAGGGACGCTATATTTCATTCAAAGCACACTGGGTAACTCTGCTTGCAACTAAGAAGGATGCAGGACAGGGCTCAGTGCTGGAGCTTGTTTTGCTGCCATGTCTCCATACAGCTGGTGGTGATGATGCAAGATTTGTCAGCTCCACGCCCTCCTCCTTCTCCTCCATGCCCTCCTCTGCTGAATTGTCCTATGAACCACCAGTAGCCGCTAAGTGTTCAAGGGGCTATTCAACGAGTCAGGCTAAAAGATGACATGCAGGGCTTTAGCTGGTCTATGTAGGGGACAGGAGTCACACCGGAGCAGAAATTCCTTCAGCTCTGCAGGGGCAGGCCCAGAGGTGGTTCATGCCAGGTATCACGTACCTGGTGCTGGAGGCCAATGAAGAGAGAGGGCTTCCCTTGCGGCTAAGTTCCAGACACCCCTGAGGGTGAAAACAGGAGAGGTCAGGCCAAAAGTAGCACGGGTCACCTGCTGGACTGTATGCATGAGGTTCCAGATTACAGCTGGTGTGCTGGCGTGGAATCAACAGACAGGTGACGCCCATGAGGTGTTGCAGGATTCGCATAATGCTGCGACTGGAGCATGGTCAGAAGAAAGCCTAGGTCGCGAGCTGGGTAGGTATCAGAGCAGATGTGGTCAGGTGGATAGCTGAGGTCGAACACAGGAAGCAAACAGGAGACAGGTCAAGGACAAACCGGATCGGTAACAGGAGACACAGGAACAGGAATATCATGGAGATAACACACTGGAGGAGCCAAAGATCAACCAGCAAATGCAGACACCAGCAGACTTCCTTATATAGGCACATGTGATCTGCTGGTGGAGATGCTGGGTCCTAAAGTCCTTCTCCTGCCAGAGATGTTGGGTCCTAAAGTCCTTCTCCTGCCATAAGTGCTGGTAGAAATGCTGGGTCCTAGATCCCTTCCCCTGCTGTTGGTTCCCTGACACCAGGTCAGCTTGAGCCAGGAATGGTGGTGTGTGATAATGGCACTAACCTCCTGTTCGTCCATTGACAGGGAAAGTTGACACATGTGCCATGCCTGGCACATATCCTCAAGAAGGTGGTGCAGCATTTCTTAAACAGGTACCCAGGGTTGCAAGATCTTCTTAAGCAGACCAGAAGAGTCTGTAGACATTTCAGGCATTCATACACAGCCAGTGTTTGGTTGGTTGAAATTCAGCAGGAATTCCACCTGCCCATAAACTGCCTGATTTGTGGCATGCCCACCAGGTGGAACTCAACTTTGGCAATGCTGCAGTGGCTGCACATGCAGCAGAGGGCCTTCAATGAGTATCTGTGTGAGTTTGGCACAACAGCAGGCTCAGGGCTTTTTTTCCCCACACCAATGGCTGCTGATAAAGGATGCATGCACTGTACTGTCACCATTCGAGAAGGCAGCAAGGATAGCGAGCCATGACAATGCATGCATCAATGACATAATCCCTGTTGTGTTCCTGCTGGAGCAGACTCTGCATGGCATTATGAACAGGGCACATGAGGCAGAACAGTGGGTGGAAAAGGAGGAGTTCCTTTCCTCTAAAGGCCCGCTTTATGCAGACACTATTCTTGCGACGCTACAGAACACACAAGAAGAGAGCGAGGAGGGAGAGGAGAATTCTGGCAGTTTTGGAGGCAGTGAAGCAGAGGAAGACATAGGTCAAACCTTAAGAGATGGTTTTTTGTTCCTAGAACCCTTGGGAGTAGCACGTGGCTGGGAGGAGGCAGTTCCAGATACTGTAAACCTCAGTGGCCACAAAGACTCTGCTTCTCATGCCTTCGCAAACTTGCGGTGCATGGGCTCCTTTATTCTTCAAAGCCTGCAAAGGGAATCAAGGAGAAGGTTAATTATTGGTTGGCAACCCTCTTTGATCACCGTTACAAGGGGAATGCCTCGGAACTCATCCCAGCCCCAGAGGGAGCAGAGGATGAAATATCTTGAGGACACTTTAAAGAGGAATTTATGTAACACCTTTCCAGACTCTGGCAGGTTACAGTCTCATGGAAAAGCTAGTTTTGAGGCTTCTGTTGGTCAAAGGAGGAGCAATAGAGAAGGGCATCCCTCGGTGATGCATTTTAAATAGTTCTCTGTGCCCCTGGTTGTCAGCTTTCACATCCCATTGGCAGTGTCTACCTCATATGGTGGGAGATTATCTAGGGGTGAAAACAGACATAGAGAGATTTCCAGTCACTGATCCTCTGGGTTACTGGGTCATGAGAATGGACCACTGGCCAGAACTTGCCCAGTATGCAATTGAGCTGCCCTGAATCCAGCGTGCTTTCTGAACAGGCATTCAGTGCTGCCGGAGGTTTTGTGACAGATAAAAGAGCGTGTCTGTCCACAGACTCTGTTAACTGGCTGACATTTATCAAAATGAACCATTCCTGGATTAGCAGCAGCTATCAAGCCCCTGATGCCAATGTCGCAGATTTGGTGTTTTTAGGCTGCCAAGCTTTGTGGGTGTTGATTTTCTCTGTATGAAATTTTTTGGTATAGATTTCATGGTCACAATTAACATCCAAGGAACAATTTTTCCCCACCTGTTTGACAGGTGTATATAATTTCAAGAGTACCTCTATAGGGTTATGGTATGAAGGCACTACCAACACCCAATCTTTACACACCCATTACTTCTATACAATACCTCTATATGTCTATACAAAGTCTGCGAAACAGACACCAGAATTTATCCCAAAAATAGGTTAGCAGGCTCAGGGGGCAGGGTTTTTTAGCTGGGTGGAGAGAGGGTAATTAAACAAGTGGACAGGAAGGGGAGGGCTTCAGTCATAGAAGAGTGTGGAAGAACTTTCCACCCTCCCGCCCTGAATATGATGGTTATGGACCGTTTTCTGGAAGCAGGGGGTCATTCTAAGCCAGATGTGGTGGTGGCGGGGTGCAAGGTCCTTGGTTAGGTTCATATGGGTACCAAAGGTATGGTGTAGGGACCCGTCTGAGGTACGGCTCCCAGGTGGTGGATGTGTACCTGCTTGTTGTCTCCGAGTTGGTGTTTTTTTGCAGCTGGTGGCCTGTGAAGTGACAAGCAGGTACTGTCCTGGGTTTTATGCCTATTAGGACCTTGTAGCCTTTTCTCTTTAATAAACAGTCTGGTGTGTTTTATGTTATTAGTGTTAATTATTGGTTATTTATATTTGTTTAATAAAAAGGCTGCTATGGCTAATTTAAAGCGGAGTTCCAACGTATGATGTAATCAAAATGTAATACTCACGTTTGTTGTTTAAAATAAATCATGATGCCCATTTTATTTAAAAAAAACAACTTATAAATTGTCATCCTGAACGTTCTCATCTTGCCTGTGGGCATGTGAAGCCCACAGGCACCCTCTTCCAGGATACGGTGCTGCTGATCGACCAGCATGCACCGCCCGTCCTATCCCCGATCTTGCGCATACGCAATAACCCTTTATTGGAGCGTCATCAACTCCTCAGGTTGCCATCACAACGGGCATCGGCGTCGGAAGTGCCCGCCCCCGTTGTGATGGCAACTAAGCCCTCGGCGCTGCCCACTGACTCCTGGGAAATGATGACGCACATCTCCCAGGAGCAGTAGCGAGCGGAGGCGCCGAGGGAAGTGACGTCAGGACGTCAGTGATGTCAGGAGCCCAGGCACTGAAGGAGGCAGATTTCGTGGGACCACATAGCAACAGGTAAAAAAAAAGGTAAGTAAAAAAGAGAATTTTCTCCAATTTTTTTTTTTATAATTGATTTCATGCACATTCATGACATTTTGTTTTTTGGGTGGAACTCCACTTTAACTCCAATTTGTGTGGTGTGGTGACTAAGGGGAAAAGGTGGGGTTTCTTGGTATAGCAGTAACAAGACATATTTAATACCATAGTCATGGTTCCCCAAGCTGTTGTTTACAAAATAAAGAAAGCTTGCAGGGAAAATGTAATTTTTTTTCTTTATAAATGACATTTTTGCTGTAGCAGGTTCTATACGCAGTACAGATGCACCACTTTACAGGCAGACTAAGGAGACCCCCAGGCACTATATTTAAAGGAATTTTTCATTTTTATTGTTTCACCTTAAAGCGGGATTCCAGCCACTATAATTTTTTTTAAAGTCAGCAGCTACAAACACTGTAGCTGCTGACTTTAAATAAGTAGACATACCTATGCTGGGTGCCTGCGATGTCGGCCGCCCGAGGCCGACCCGTCCCTCGGCTCTCGGGTCCCGGCACCGCCATCCTAAGTAAGGGAAACAGGCAGTGGAGCGAGCGGCGCAACGATCTGTGAATGGCCCCGTGGTTTTCTGGGAACATACACAGTTCCCAGAAGGCAACGGGGCCGCTCAGCTAGGAGCAGAACACGCCGCGGAATAGGAAGAGGCAGATTAGGAAGACTGCCTAGCAACAATGGTTCAGGTAAGTTTAAAACAATTTTTTTTTTTTTAAAGATTTTTCATGCTATTTTCTATTTTAGGGTGGCCCTCCACTTTAAGCATCATTAAATCCCTGCTCATTTAAATTATCTTATTTAAACGCATTTGTAGCGCTGGTAGATTTGCGATCTACCATATGTTAGGTAAATTTAGTAACTTGTTCGTTAGGATGGTTAGGTTTGCCTCTGTTCCAGCTTGGCTGACGTTGTGTGTGTTTCCAGACTGACCGGTGGGTGTCGCTGTTATCGCCGGTCAGTGTTGGAAAGGCAACGTGCCGAAGCGTATGGATGCTCTCCTGTCCCGTAGACATCTCGGTGTAGGTGGTCCTCTGAGTTGCATTCTGGGCGACGGTATTTATGGGACAGACTCCATATTGTGGGGTTCGTTTTACAGCCACCTGCTGGCCCTCCTGGCCGACAGGTATGCCTTAGAGAGCAGTCTCGTGGCCCTCCGTTCCGGGGGCCCACGTCGCTGCGGTGCATGGGTGGACCCAGAAGCTTGTCTGGGGCCTACCACAGCAGCCGAGGAATGGTCCTGAGCTGTCTATCCAGAGTGAAGAAGCTGGACAACCGAGGACATCCCAAGGGAGGACCCGTCATGGAAGGATCACGCAGCGTGCTGGTCTAGAGAGGGGCCTGGTGACTCAGTTGGAGGACGTATCCTAAAGTAACTATACAGCATAGTGTTGCCGGGTTGGCTTAAAGGTTCAAGCACTGTGACTGACGTTCAATGCAGAAAGACCAATACATCCTGTGGCAGAGGATAGTACAGAATTATCCCAAACAAGTCTGTAGCAGAGACTTTTGTTCGTGCTACGTACTGGCTGCTAGGCAAGTGAGAGAGGCCTATCCAGGCGAGCAAAGAGTGTGCCCCACGAGGGGAGCGCATTCTATTGTAATATCCAAATTCTACCAGGACATTTGTCAAGAATCTTACAAGAAGATATTTGAGTTTCTTCTGCAGTTTCCTTTCTGCCTCTTTCCTGCTACCTTCCTTAGTAAATTGTTTAATAAAGCATTGAAAACGTACTCAAGTGTTGGTGTGTGTATCGTCCAGAGGTAAGCTCAACGGAACCCTAGACCCGGTGCCGGTAAAACAGAGGGAAGGAGAGTGAAGGTAACAAGCCCGCTTAAACCAGCAGCTCCATCGAGAGTTATTGCTACACATTATCTTTTTAAAAAAACTTTTATTGCATTGATACATGTCCCCCAGGGTAGTACCCGGACCCCCATACCCTTTGTATGCCCAACAACATAAAAGCCTTCAAAATGGGCACTTTCGATTTTTTCAAGTTAGGGTCTCATAGACTTTAATGGGGTTTATTGTGTGGCTCTGAACTTTTGTGATGTTCGAAAGTTCTGGCTCTCTAATCATGATGTAGAAATGTTCTAGTGGTACTGACAAGCCAAGTGATCTCCTCCTAACAGGTAAAGTGAAATTAAACTAAGAAAAATAAAAAAAATGGATGACAGGTTGACACTTTTTTAGCACATACAAAAAATACCCTTTTGATCTTGTCAGGAATTCAATGTCCTAAACACTTCCTGTGAGCTGCATGAACAATTTCTTCCTTTCTAGCTACTTTCTGTAAACTACAAATTTTCCTGCTCCCCAAGTAATGAAAATAAAGAGATATGTACTGTAATATTCGTAGTCCATATCAGAAGAACAGCCTAGAGTGACAACCATGGCTCCTTTCTAAAGCCTTGTACACACGGGCAGATTATTGGACGAATTTTCGTCAGTTTTTTGTTTGATGCTAGTCTCAAATCGAAAGTGAAGAGGGTACTCACCATCAGAAAATTTTCTGATGACAGAATTCAACATCAGAAGTGACGTAATGTGTTGAATTGTTTTGTATGTGTTCTTTCATTTCTGAGCATGCCTAGTCTTGCTCTTCAGATTTTTCTTCCGTCAGAAAACTGTACTAATGAAAAGAAAATCGGACGTTGTGGTCACATCAGACAAAAATTTTCAAGCCTGCATATCCAGTCTTTGTCTGCCGAAAAATTCATAATTGGCTGTCAAAAGCAGCATACTAACGATCAGAAAATCTGTAGAACGTTCATTGGATAAAATGTATCTTCAGATTTTCTGACCGTATGTACAGGCCATTAGACACAGCAGAAGAGTGATGTTACCACCCAGTAAAGGAAGCGTGAATTATGTAGGATTGCCAGAAGAAAATAAAGTAAAAAAAACTTGGAAAAAAAAATACAGTCACCACACCAAGGACTAGTAAGCTGCAATATATTTAGGGTTTAGACCTTAAAGCCACATACACACTATTAGATTGTATGCAGATTTTTGTCTTCACATTTACCAAAACCATATACAGTGGGGACGGAAAGTATTCAGACCCCCTTAAATTTTTCACTCTTTGTTATATTGCAGCCAATTGCTAAAATCATTTAAGTTCATTTTTTTTCCTCATTAATGTACACACAGAACCCCATATTGACAGAAAAACACAGAATTGTTGACATTTTTGCAGATTTATTAAAAAAGAAAAACTGAAATATCACATGGTCCTAAGTATTCAGAGCCTTTGCTCAGTATTTAGTAGAAGCACCCTTTTGATCTAATACAGCCATGAGTCTTTATGGGAAAGATGCAACAAGTTTTTCACACCTGGATTTTGGGATCCTCTGCCATTCCTCCTTGCAGATCCTCTCCAGTTCTGTCAGGTTGGATGGTAAACGTTGGTGGACAGCCATTTTTAGGTCTCTCCAGAGATGCTCAAATGAGTTTAAGTCAGGGCTCTGGCTGGGCCATTCAAGAAAAGTCACGGAGTTGTTGTGAAGCCACTCCTTCATTATTTTACCTGTGTGCTTAGGGTCATTGTCTTGTTGAAAGGTCAACCTTCAGCCCGGTCTGAGGTCCTGAGCACTCTGGAGAAGGTTTTCATCCAGGATATCCCTGTACTTGGCCACATTCATCTTTCCCTCGAGTGCAACCAGTCGTCCTGTCCCTGCACCTCAAAAACACCCCCACAGCATGATGCTGCCACCACCATGCTTCACTGTTGGGACTGTATTGGACAGGTGATGAGCAGTGCCTGGTTTTCTCCACACATACCACTTAGAATTAAGGCCAAAAAGTTCTATCTTGGTCTCATCAGACCGGAGAATCTTATTTCTCACCATCTTGGAGTCCCTTAGGTGTTTTTAGCAAACTCCATGCAGGCTTTCATGTGTCTTGCACTAAGGAGAGGCTTCCGTCGGGCCACTCTGCCATAAAGCCCCAACTGGTGGAGGGCTGCAGTGATGGTTGACTTTCTACAACTTTCTCCCATCTCCCGACCGCATCTCTGGAGCTCAGCCACAGTGATCTTTGGGTTCTTCTTTACCTCTCTCACCAAGGCTCTTCTCCCCCGATAGCTCAGTTTGGCTGGACGGCCAGCTCTAGGAAGGGTTCTGGTCGTCCCAAACGTCTTCTGTTTAAGGACTATGGAGGCCACTGTGCTCTTAGGACCCTTACGTGCAGCAGAAATTTTTTTGTAACCTTGGCCAGATCTGTGCCCTGCCACAATTCTGTCTTTGAGCTCTTCAGGCAGTTGCTTTGACCTCATGATTCTCATTTGCTCTGACATGCACCGTGAGCTGTAAGGTCTTATATAGACAGGTGTGTGGCTTTCCTAATCAAGTCCAATCAGTATAATCAAACACAGCTGGACTCAAATGAAGGTGTAGAACCATCTCAAGGATGATCAGAAGAAATGGACAGCACCTGAGTTAAATATATGAGTGTCACAGCAAAGGGTCTGAATACTTAGGACCATGTGATATTTCAGTTTTTCTTTTTTAATAAATCTGCAAAAATGTCAACAATTCTGTGTTTTTCTGTCAATATGGGATGCCGTGTGTACATTAATGAGGAAAAAAAATGAACTTAAATGGTTTTAGCAAATGGCTGCAATATAACAAAGAGTGAAAAATTTAAGGGGGTCTGAATACTTTCCATCCCCACTGTACTATGAGGTCAAACCTTAAAGCCTTATACACATGATCTGATTTTCCGACGGGAAATGTGTGATGACAGGCTGTTGGCGTTTGTACGCTCCGTCAGACAATTGTTGGATTTTCCGCGGACAAATGTTGGATGACAGGCTTTAAAATTTTCCACGGACAAACGTCTGTTGTCGGATTTTCCGAGCGTGTGTACATAAGCCCATTGGACAAAAGTCCAAAGTACAAACACGCATGCTCGGAAGCAAGGACGAGCCGGAAGCGGTCGGTCTTGTAAACTATAAACTAACGTTCGTAATGGGGAATTAACATTCGTGACGTGGCAAATTATGAAACCTCCAAATGCAGAGCACATTCTCTTCTTCTTTAGGGCCTGTTCACACTAGTGCGATGTCAGAGATCGGATGTGATTCGCGCTGCACTGCAGTGATAATCACATGCGATCTCTGAGCGATGCGATTTCAGCCATAAAGATCGTATGGCTGAATTTGCATCAAACTCGCACAGGACCCTTTTTTTTGTCCATAGTACAATTGGATCGCATGGGTTTTCACACCCATGCAATCCGATTCCTGTCTGAGTTTGCAGATCACACTGCGATATGTAAGCTGATTTGGGGGTGTCATATACCTTTACCTGACACTCCCAGCAGTTCGCATAGGGCAATGTGAACTGCCGCCGGAAAACATGCGATGCGGGAACCCGCAGTTGATTCGCAGGTTTCCCGTATCGCCGCAGTGCAAACCAGCCCTTAATGGGATAATAATGAAGCTGCTTTGTTGGTGATACTGATGGAATTATGGCAAATGAATTTTCAAAGGCTTTTTTTTTCTAGTGATATCAAGAATAATGTTACTATGCTTGTTATTTTTTTTTTCGGTGCAAGTTACCACAACACCATTATCCCGGAGTTTTTAAGATCAAAGATACAACTATGTTGGTGTCCCTTGTCAATTTTACATTTTTGTATTTTTTAAAATGTAACTGCCTACTCCCAAACTGTTATTTTAAGTGAAACACATAGCCAAGTATTATTCTCCACAATTTTTTAATTGTGCATTAAAAAAAGAAAACAAAAACAAATTAGACATGCTATCTGCCAATAGAACTTAACCAAAAAGTGCATTCTATGCATCCAAAAATATAGAAAATATACCAAATCAAATCATTATTCAACCAAAAAATAAAATAAAAGCCTCATGTATGTGTCCTGCTTCTTAATATAGGGGGACACCAATGCCAAGAGTTGGTGAAAGCAGGGGTCCATTATCCGGAGATAATTCCGAAAATCATCTGGATTATTCTCCTGGAGCTCCCGCAGCAAAGGTATGTGACATAATTGGTCATGATTAATAAAGCAACCAATTTTTGGTCCAAGAAATCCTCCTCCTCCTGTTCCTGGACTGGACTTGGGTCAAAGCAATAACTCCAAGGCCAATAATAAATAACACGCTATCTCCTCTGATTCCGCAACATGGCTGGTTGATGAACGACCGTTCAGAAACGAACTAAAAAGCGCAAACTGAAAAGCGCGAATCAACACTCACCAAACTTCTACTAACATGAAATTAGCAGAAGATGCCCAAAGGGTGGTGCAAAAGAGCTGAAAAACCACGTAGTACGTCACTATGTTCGTGTTTGTTAGCTGACAATTGTGTGCCGATTGTATGCAAGACAAGTTTGGGGCCAACGCCCATCGGACAAAAGTCCCAGGTTTTGTCTGCGGAAAATCCGATCGTGTGTACGAGGCTTAAGAGTTTCAATCTGTATGCAATCAGGCAGGCCCTTGCACTACATTGTTTTGGTAAATCTGAAGACAAAAATCTGCAGAAAATCTAATAGTGTGTATGGGGCTTTAGGCTGGGTTTTCACTTATGCTATCCCAGACATTGCATGTAATTTGCCCCGCATTGCTGTGCATATCACATGAAATGTCTGTGCGATGCAAATTCAGCCATACAGTTTGTATAGCTGAAATCGCATTGCATTCACACCAAAATGGTGCAGGACCCTTTTTTTTGGTCGGCACTGGAATCGGATCGTATGGGTATTCAGACCCATGCGATCCGATTCCACAGTTCGCACAGTGTTCTGCAAACTGATTTGGAGGGTGTCATTAACTTTATATGGACACCCACAGCGGTTCGCAGAGGTCAGTGTGAACTGCCTGCGCGTCAGATGAGAAGCGGTAACCCGCACAGGAATCGCGCTAGTTCCCTCATTGCACCAGTGTGAACCAAGACTAAAATATAGTTCCTGCTCCAGCAGTGAGTCAACAATTAGGGAGCAGATGCAAAGATGTATAAAACCACTGCAAACAAATACTGGGGGTTATTCCTGCACCCATTGAACATTTATGCCAGGATTATTATTGCTGCATCAAATGACAACCAATGATGGGGGTGTATTGATGCTTCCACTGACACCAATGATGGATGTTTATTTTTCCACTGACACTAAAGCCTGGTACACACTAATAGATTTTTTTCCATTCAACCCAGCAGGGCTGAATGAAAAAACTGACAGCTCATGGGGAGCCGCTGTACTAACTATGTTTTCTTAGTACAGTGATCTCCCCTGCTGTGCTATTGTGTTCTGACAGGGAGGACAGACCCCTGCCAGAACACAGGGGGGAAGAAGACACTAATTTGGTGTTTATATCAGGCATCAGAAGAGCTAGGTTCACCCCTGGTTGAATGGCCATTAAATGTATGTGTGGACCTATGGTACCTGAACACACTGACAAAGATTTATTTATTATATTATTTATTTATTTTATTTATTTATACAAAATACTATGGCAGCCAGGATAAGCTGAAGCCCAACATGAAATTTTAATCAGTGACATGAAACCCTTTATTCACTTTAGAAGTGATAAGCGCACGTGCCCTAGAAGAGTGGGTCCATCTGATGAGATTGCGTCCTTGCTTATAGTAGGTGGCCTCCATGTGGCCCTTTGTGTGCCAGGCCTGACGGTTACTGTTGCCCACCCTTAGGCTGGCCATTTATTAGTAGACTTTTAAATTAAAGTCTTACAAAAATTCTCAGTACGTTCGATGACTTGACAAATGTTGTGTGTACCAGATTTTACCCTTATTGGGGGTACTCTTTCATAGTCACACATATGCTAAAAATCTTTGCACAGAGAAATAGCTTATTTTTTAGTGTAAGCTACACAGAAAGATTAGCCATTTCGGGGCAACTCTAGGCTTGTGCCTGCGGGACATGCACACACACCTACAGTAAGGGAATGAGAGAATAGTATGTTGTGTTTGTTTGCCTGTGGTGTTTGTTATAATATGGTGCACTGTTAGTGTCCCCCCCCTCAAGGATGGTGTTCTATGCCTCTGCCCACAGTACACATACTGTATCTCACAAAAATGAGTACACCCCTCACATTTTTGTAAATATTTTATTATATCTTTTCATGTGACACTTTGCTACAATGAAATGTAGTGAGTGTACAGCTTGTATAACAGTGTAAATTTGCTGTTCCCTCAAAATAACTCAACACACAGCCATTAATGTCTAAACCGCTGGCAACAAAAGTCAGTACACCCCTAAGTGAAAAGGTCAGAATTGGGCCCAATTAGACATTTTCCCTCCCCAATGTCATGTGACTCATTAGTGTTACAAGGTCTCACGTGTGAATTGGGAGCAGGTGTGTTAACCCCCCCTGGCGGTATTCCCGAGTCTGGCTGGGTGGATTTTCAATACCAAAAGCGTAATCCCCAAGCCAGACTCGGGATCGCATCACAGGATCCATGTAGAGGATACTTACCTTGTCCCCTGGATGCTGCGATGTCTCCCCGCTGTGATCTGCGAGCCGCCGTGTCTCGCTCGATTCACAGTGCCGAGCTCCGTTCCCTGCGAGCGCTGCGACGCACGGGGATGGAATTCGGCGCCAAATTCAAAAAGTGAAACACACAGTATAGATACAGTATACTGTAATCTTACAGATTACAGTACTGTATCAACTAATTACACATCCCCTTTGCCCCTAGCTGTCTGCCCACTGTCCTGCATGCAGTTTTATATTATAAAAACTGTTCTTTCTGCCTGGAAACTGGAGATTGTCCATAGCAACCAAAACTGTCCCTTTACATCAAAAGTGGCTTTAGACCAGCTAGAAAACAGCGATAATAAATTACATTCACTTGCAGAATTGAGTGATAGTGATTTGTGGGGAAATCCGTCAAACACTAAAAGCAACGAAAGCGACTATTCTGCAACTGAGCAAATTTCAGTGTTTTTTATTTGATTACATTATTGAATTTTTATTATTATTATATTATTATTTGGTATAATTATTTATAGTTATTTATTATATTATAATGTTTTATTTAGTTTTTCAAACTTTATCATACCCGGGATGTCTACTAGACTCTTGTTTGGACAGATTTAAGTGAATTATTGCTAATGCCGCGTACACACGGTCGTACTTTACGGCAGACTTTGCCCGGTGGACTTTTCTACGTACTTTACGATGGACTTTCTGAATGAACGGACTTGCCTACACACAATCCACCAAAGTCTGTCGAATTCGGACTTGATGACGTACGACCGGACTAAAACAAGGAAGTTCGTAGCCAATAGCTGCCCTAGCGTGGCTTTTTGTCCGTCAAACTAGCATACAGACGAGCGGACTTTTCGACCGGACTCGATTTCGACGGATTAATTTAAAACATGTTTCAAATCTAAGTCCGTCCAACTTTTGAGAAAACAAAGTCCGCTGGAGCCCACACACGATCAAATTGTCTGACGAAATCCAGTCCGCCGGGCAAAGTCTGCCGTAAAGTCCGCTCGTGTGTACGCGGCATTAGAATTACAGGCCTTTAATATAAAACTAATTTTCTGTGCAAAATAATTGTACCGCTTTCAGCACCTAAAATCTGAAATAATCATATCGCCAGGGAGGTTAAATTTGGTGTTATCGCTCTCACTCTCTAATACCGGTCACTGGAAGTTCAACATGGCACCTCATGGCAAAGAACTCTCTGAGGATCTGAAAAAAAGAATTGTTGCTCTACATAAAGATGGCCTAGACTATAAGAAGTTTGCCAAGATCCTGAAACTGAGCTGCAGCACGATGGCCAAGACCATACAGCGGTTTAACAGGACAGGTTCCACTCAGAACAGGCCTCGCCATGGTTGACCAAAGAGGTTGAGTGCATGTGCTCAGCGTCATATCCGGAGGTTTTCTTTGGAAAATAGACGTATGAGCGCTGCCAGCATTGCTGCAAAGGTTGAAGGGGTGGGGGGGTCAGCCTGTCAGCGCTCAGACCATACGCCGCACACTGCATCAAATTGGTCTGCATGGCTGTCATCCCAGAAGAAAGCCTCTTCTAAAGATGATCCACAAGAAAGCACGCAAACAGTTTGCTGAAGACAAGCAAACTAAGGACATGGATTACAGGAACAATGTCCAGTGACCTGATGAGACCAAGATAAACTTATTTGGTTCAGATGGTGTCAAGTGTGTGTGGCGGAAACCAGGTGAGGAGTGCAAAGACAAGTGTGTCCTGCCTACAGTCAAGCATGGTCATGGGAGTGTCATGGTCTGGGGCTGCATGAGTGCTGCCAGCACTGGGGAGCTACAATTCATTGAGGCAACCATGAATGCCAACATGTACTGTGACATACTGAAGCACAGCATGATCCCCTCCCTTTGAAGACTGGGCTGCAGGGCAGTATTCCAACATGATAACAACTTCAAACACACCTCCAAGATGACCACTGCCTTGCTAAAGAAGCTGAGGGTAAAGGTGATGGACTGCCAAGCATGTCTCCGGACCTAAACCCTATTGAGCATCAGTGGGGCATCCTCAAAAGGAAGGTGGAGGAGCGCAAGGTCTCTAACATCCACCAGCTCCATGATGTCATCATGGAGAAGTAGAAGAGGACTCCAGTGGTAACCCGTCAAGCTCTGGTAAACTCCATGCCCAAGAGGGTTAAGGGAGTGCTGGAAAATAATGGCGGCCACACAAAATATTGACACTTTGGGCCCATTTTGGACATTTTCACTTAGGGGTGTACTCACTTTTGTTGCCAGCAGTTTAGACATTAAGCACTTAAGAACCAGCCTCGTTTTGGGTTTTAGGTGTTTAAAACATTTTTTTTTGCTAGAAAATTACTTGGAACCCCCAAATATTATATATGTTTTTTTTTCTAACACCCTAGAGAATAAAATGGCAGTCGTTGCAATACTTTTTTTTGCACCGTATTTGCGCAGCGGTCTTATAAGCGCACTATTTTTGGAAAAAATTCACTTTTTTTGGAAAAAAATTCACATTTGTTGCCAGCAGTTTAGACATTAATGGCTGTGTATTTAGTTTTTTTGAGGGGACAGCAAATTTACATTGTTATACAAGCTGTACACTCACTACTTTACATTGTAGCAAAGTGTCATTTCTTCAGTGTTGTCACATGAAAAGATATAATAAAATATTTACAAAAACGTGAGGGGTGTACTCACTTTTGTGAGATACTGTATCTAGGGCCTGCCATGCCTCTTCCATTGACATCCCAGCTGTGAGTTTCTCCTCTCTTAGTGAATCATGCCTGTGAGATGTAAATATTACTTCACCATAATAAAGTTATTGAATTTGAATATTTCAAGACAACTTGTTCATTTCAGCGAAACAAACTAAGTAAACAAGTAGTGTGCTTTATCTGAATAAATGGGGATTTAGTCTTCTTTATCAGTGGACTCGTTTCCAATTATATCTTGTTAATGAGCACCCATCTGGTAATGAAGGACTCCTCTGGGGCTGAAGGGAGATTCATTTCATTTTAATTATTTCTTTGCCTTTCTCACTCTACTCTAATCCTTTCCAGCTTCTCACCCGTCTCACCCTTGGCAAAGACTTTGCAGTCTGAAATTGCATTTTGTTTGTATCACTTTGATCCTCAGCGACCCTCTTATCTCCGCTCAGAACGGGATGTAAAATTTTTCTTCGCCTTCTAATATAATGATGGGAAAAAAGAGACACTTGACTCTCTGGTGGTGCTGGATCAGGATTCAGTTCTGCAAAAAAACATTGCAAAAATACGTATAAGTATACCAAATGTACCATGCATGACCCAGTTAAGAAAAAATCAAATTGAACAGGCATACATTTATTATGGACACAGATAGTGTCAAAATCTTCTGCAGCAAGGGATAATAAATACACCAAAGCTGTACTCCAGGTACAAAAACGTTAATATAAATATACTGTATTTTTTGATTACCTCAATGGATAGAAATTAACTTTTATTGCACCAAATGCTTTTACAAACAAAGTTACTACCTTGTAAAAGTAGCAGTGACATTATACATACCTCCCAACCATCCCGGATTCCCCGGGACTGTACCTGGACTTGATGCAAGTCCTGGCTTCCCAGCGAATGAAGGTTTTGTCCCGGAGTGGAGCCAAGTGCTGGAACAAGTTCTAGCACTTGGCTCCAGTGGCTTGCCTGTGAGCATGCAGTAGTGTGGGCACCAGTATCACCCGCCTTGCGGCTTGTGCATAGTGTCTGGTGTCCCGCACGCCGCACACATAGCTGTGTAAATGTGACAGGCAGCCGGCAGTGAGAGATACTGGCTGCCTCACACATACACAGCTCACAGTGGCTTGTGATTGAACCTGCTTCCTCCTCCTCCTCCTTTGCTGTGATGCTTACCTGCACACAGACAGGAGGGGGAGGCGGGGAGGAGTCATGGCAGGGGTGGACTGGGGGACAACTGGCCCTCGGCCGCTCTGATACCTGAAAGACTGCAGACATGCCCCCCAGACAAGAAAAAAGCAACTCCTGCGCACAGGTGGATCACCATATATAGTACATAAACACAGGCCTTGCTGCCCTCAAGGATGGGGATCCTAGTAGAAACTGAGATAAAAAGAAGACAAGGGCGCACCAGCCTTGTGCATTAACTTTTAAAACATTTATTAAATAAAAAATGGTAAAAGAAGTAACTCACAAACGATTGGTGGAGGAGGCACAACATAAAATCGCACCGGTAGACAGTCTGTGATTTGGGATGAGCGAATCCTTCCAGGGGTCATGGAGGAACGCACAGACGTTGCAATCTGCAATGCCCCCCAGACACCTATGAAGTTCCAGACAGGACCATGCGGTCTCACGTGATCGGCCAGCTCCCTTGATTTCTTCCCTCTCGCCTTCTTGTCCATGAGCACCGCCCACTGATCGCTTGAGCTACCTGTAGTTAAGGTACCTGGATGGGGGCCCCATGTGACCGGGGGGAGGGAGGCAGTCATTGGGGAGTGTACTGAATAAAAGGAAGGAAAGATTTGGGGGGGCGTAAGGGGTTAGACTGGGGGGGGGGGGATTTTTGCTAGGAGGAGGAATGGGAGAGAGAGAAGATTTTGGTTAAGAGGAGGAATGGGGGTGGGGGGGGATGGGGATTTGACCCCCTGTACCCTGCCTTACTGATTCCGTCTTCCGTCCTGCTGACCCCTGTACCCTGCCCTATTAACCCCCTGTTTTCCATCCTGCTGACCCCTGCACCCTGCCCTACTTCCCCCCCTGTCTTCCGTCCTGCTGACCCCTGAACCCTGTCCTATTGACCCCCTGTCTTTCGTCCTGCTGACCCCTGTAGCCTGCCCTACTGACTTCTGTGCTCTGTCCTGCTGACCCCTGTCCTCCGTCCTGCTGACCCCTATATCCTGCCCTATTAACTCCTGTCCTACTGACTCCTGTCCTCCATCCTGCTGACCCCTGTAACCTGCCCTATTGACCCCCTGTCTTCTGTCCTGCTGACCCCTGTACCCTGCCTTACTGACTCCAGTTCTCCGTCCTGCTGACCCCTGTACCCTGTCCTACTCACACCCTATCTTCTATCCTGCTGACTCTTTTACACTGCCCTTCTGACCCCCTATCCTCTGTCCTTGTGACCTCCATACATTGCCCTGCAGACCCTTCTCCTCTGACATGCTAATTCCTGTCCTCTCCTCTGCTGACCCCTGTTTTCTGCCCCGATAACCTCTGCTCTCCATCCAGCTGACCCCTGTCTGGCTTTTGTTAAACCACACTCCTTAAGCCCCTCCTACTGTTAAGAATTTGGCCACACCCACATTTTGCAGCACCGCTAATCACTCCCTCTCTCAAGTGTCCCTCATTCTCAAGTTCAAAAGTTGGAAAGTATGTCATTACTGTGCTGTACATAGCCTGGACAGAAAGCAGAACTCAGGGAGGGGCCCAGCAGGAAAAAGTGGGTGTGACCAAACATAGTGGGAGGGACTTAAGGGCTGTGGTTAAACAAAACCTGGGTTTCCTTGTACCTATAAAGTATGCTTTGATTGCTGTGCCACAAGTTCAAGTCTCAAGAATACATATAAACCTCAACACAATCATTTAGAAAAAACTTCCGATACGTCTGGTTTGGCATATACTGAAAATAGACATAAAGTTTAAAACTGTTATGAAGGACCAGAGGAACTCTGAAATGGAGCCAAAGAATAAGTACTGTAGTATGTGTAGCACATAGTAGCAAATCATAGTCATGGTCAAGTTGCGCCTAACAGTGGGAGTGGCTTAAAGAAAGATGATTAAACAGAAGCTGATCCTAGTTACTGCATACAGTGCTGCATTGCCTGAACAAGTGAACATCAGAAGTAAATCTTATCTCAAATGTCAGAAATATGCAACATAACACGTAGGGCTCATTCACACTTGTGATTGTAGGGGTGGTAAAATCATGGCTCAACCACAGGGTTTTACCACCTCGCCAAGTGCTCCCCCTTTAGCTGCAGAGACTGCAGCCAAGGGTGTACATATGTTGCAGCCATAATGCTTTGCGGCTTGCGACAGGAGTTCTATCCCCTGATTCATTACTGCCCACCAACCACGACCCATTCAAGTGAATGGGGACACTTTTTAAAGCACTACTTTTTTGAATCGTGCCACACCAATCCGCATAGTACTGCAGTACCATGTGATTTGGTGGCCACCATTAACAATAATGGCACCCGCATACATCTCACAAGGGCAGCATGGTTGCATGCACTGCGGGAAATGCACACAGTATGCCCCTTTCCTGCACTGTGTTCCAGTGTGAACCAACCCTTAGGGAGAGAGATATGAGAGAGAGAGAGAGAGGGAAGGATCACTATGGTACATGAAAGAAAGGAAGGAGGGATCACTTTGGTACATGGAAGAGAGGAAGGAGGGATCACTATGGTACATGAAAGAAAGGAAGGAGGGATCACTATGGTACATAGAAGGCTGGAAGGATCATTATGGTATATGGATGAAAGGAAAGGTCACTATGGTACATGGAAGAAAATGAAGGAAGGATCACTATGGTACATGGAAGGGAGGAAGGAACTTTAAAATTCCTACCCACACAACCCCTTCACAGCCACAGGATTGGCATGCTGGGGGTTGTGGGCGGGCACAGGGGGACATGAGGAGGAGTTGTCGCAGACCTAGCCCACCTCCTCTCCCATTCTGCAGTCTGTAGAGTGGTGGGTGAACTAGCGGGAGGGTGAGTGTGCAGGGGAGGTGGGGGGCTAGGCAGTGCACAGTGCGACATGCACTTGACTGGGGGATTAGTGGAATGAAGTGCTGAAACAAGCTTTGGCTGTAGATCATATTGTACTCCTATGACATGTCAATGCTGGCCGCTCCCGCCCCCTCCACAGCTCAGTGCCCCAGTGAGCCTGGGGGGCAGGGCATAGAGCGTTGACTGACAGTCAGCGGCTCTCTGCTCAGGGAGCTCTGAGAACTGAGCGATCGGCGGTGTTAGATCGCTCGGTTCTCAGTGTTAGAGAACAATGCTGCATCCACCTAGATACGTATGATTTTTAAAAAAATGGATTCCCATACTTCTCTTTTAGGCCTGGTTCACACCTATACATTTTTCAGTGCATTTTCAGTTTTGCAGAAACATACAGTCCATTTACCTTGGTTTCCTATGGGTCATGTTCACATCTGTGCATTTTATGGAAAGGGCCAGGGACTTTTTTCTGCTTTTTGGTTCCATAGACTTCAATAGATCAAAAATGTGTATTGAAAAATGCAAAATGCACCTGGAATATGCAAACTGCAACCTGCATAGGTGTGAAGCAGGCCTAAAGTTTAATCATGCCCTTACTATAGCTGTAGGCCACTATAGCTGCAGCTCACTTTAGAGCAGGTGTCTCCAAACTTTTCAAACAAGGGGGCCATATTATTGTCCTTCAGACTTTAGAAGGGCCGGATTTTGGCCAGCAGGGGCAGAAAATGTCAGAGGCTAAGCATGAGTGAGAATAAATATGGCCTCAGGGTTGGCGGTCAATAGGAGGAGAAGTATTCCCCCTATTAGTAGGAGGAATAGTATCCCATCATTGGTATCAGTGAAAGAAATAGTGCCCCATTGTTGGTGTCA
This sequence comes from Lithobates clamitans, assembly GCA_037952925.1. Taxonomy (NCBI): domain Eukaryota; kingdom Metazoa; phylum Chordata; class Amphibia; order Anura; family Ranidae; genus Lithobates; species Lithobates clamitans. The sequence goes on from JBBGZY010001145.1 coordinate 2,374,509, forward strand.
GTGGGAGGAATAGTGCCCCAAGGCATAAAGGCTAGCAAAGGGCCCCATTTAACCCTCGGGCCACAGTTTGGAGACCCCTGCTTTAGAGGTTAGATTAAAGGTTAGTTCACCTTTACCAAAAAACTGCCTATGCAGAGAAGGGACATCTGTAGATAAAAAAACAAACTATGCAGCAATGACTAAGGTTAAATAATGCCCTTGCTATAGGTGTAGGCCATTTACCTACCTCATGAGGCCTGACCTGAAATCTCCCAGGACGTTGCTAGGGTGTTGCTAAGCGAGGCCCAGCACAGAGATCAGAACTACTGCATCAGGGGAGAGAAAGAGTATGTGAGGAGGTTTGAATCAGAGAAAGAGCTTGCTCCTGTGATGGTGAAGGTAAACAGTTAGTGCTGGGGCATGCTAAACAATGCACTAGCAACATCCAGGGAGTTTTCAGGTCAGGCTCTGTGATGTACGGTGCATGTAAACATTAAAGGGTAAATTCACCTTTACAAAAAAACTGCCTATGCAGATAAGGGGCCTCTGTAGATAAAAACAACCATACCTCTCTGACTAAAGCCTGGTTGACACCTATGCATTTTTTAGTGCATTTTCAGTTTTGCAGAAACACACTACAGTCCATTTACCTTGGTTTCCTATGGGTCAGGTTCACATCTGTACATTTTATGGAAAGGGCCAGGGACTTTTTTCTGCTTTTTGGTTCCATAGACTTCAATGGATCAAAAATGTGTATGGAAAAATGCAAAATGCACCTGGAATATGCAAACTGCAACCTGCATAGGTGTGAAGCTGGCCTAAAGTTTAATCATGCCCTTACTATAGCCATTTATAGGCCATTTACATACCTTATGAACTGGAATACTCTCAGGACCTTGCTAAGCGAGAGAAAGAGCTCACTCCTGTGATGGTGGAGATGAGCAGTAACAAGTAGGCCTCACTTAGCAATGTCCTAGCCACGTCTTGGGAGTCTTTCAGTCAGGCTTCATGAGAAGAGTTGCCACCTCATCCCTGTAGCCTCCCTGGCGGTTTTCCTGAGTGTGGCTCGGGGTTAAAATTCAGGACCATTAGCGGTAACCCCGAGCCACACTTAGGATTACATCGCAGGATCCTGGTGTGACTTTACTTACCTTGTCCCCGGGATCCTGCGATGTCCCCCGCTGTGTCTGCGGGCTCCATCCTCCTCCGAAGCCTCTCCTTGCCAGGCTCCGTTCCCTGCGAGCGACGCGACGCACGGGGGTGGAGCCTGGCAGCAAATTCAAAAAATTGTAAAAACATAACACATACAGTACTGTAATCTTACAGATTACAGTACTGTATGAAATTATTTCACATCCCTTTTGTCCCCAGTGCTTTGTCCTATGCCCTGCATGCAGTTTTATGTGATATATACTGTTCTTTCTGCCTGGAAACTGGAGATTGTCCATAGCAACCAAAAAGGGTCCCTTTACGTCAAAAGTGGCTTTAGACCAGCTAGAAAACAGTGATAGTAAATTAGAACACTTGCAGAATTGAGCGATAGTGAATCGTGGGGAAATTTATTTTATTATTATTATTTATTTTTTTTTATTTTTTTATTTTATTTATTATATTATAATTTATGTTTTTGTATTTCAAACTTTATCATACCCGGAATATCTACTAGACTCTTGTTTGGACAGATTTAAGTGTGTTATTGTTAAGAATTACAGACCTACAATATAAAACGCCGAATTTCCATGCAAAATAATTGTACCGCTTTCAGCACCTAAAATCCGAAATAATCATACCGCCAGGGAGGTTAAACCCGAACACATATGAATTACACAGGTTCTGAGGCTAATTTAATGCAGATAAGGCACCAAGTGAGTTTAATTACCACCTTAATCAGCCACAGAACCTGTGTAAGTAATATGTGTTCGGGTTCAAAGGGATGAGGTGGCAACCTTATTCATGAGGTATGTAAATGTCCTACACCTGTAGCAAGAACATTATTCATCTTTAGTCAGAGCTGCACAGTTTGTTTTTATCTACAAACACCCCTTACCTGTATAAGCAATTTTTTTTGTAAAGGTGATCTAACCTTTTAAGTGGCTGCAAAGAGGTTGGGGAAGATCAGCAGCAAAATAGGATGAAAAAAATGTCAGATCCAGAAAAAAAAACTCTTCACTATGCTTTATAGCAGACCCTAGATCCAACCCCCACATGTCACACAGTACAATGGATGTGTTTCAGCAAAGTAGGGAAAGGTGACGCATTGCAGTACAGTATGTTACGGTATTACTACAGTTATTTAAAACACATTTCATCATTTTTGATGAGTATATAACAGGACTGGAGGGTGTTGCCTGGAGTTACACTTTATTAATAAGATCTTGCATCTCCCTCTGGCAGGCTGATAAGGAAAGAACAAAGTGTTGTGTGACACCAGGGGGGGGCCTCAGTGTTGCTGCGATTCTCAGCCTGCTGGGCCTGCCTGGACCTGAGTGCTGTATCTGCATTCTCAGCCATTGATGTACAGTACAGCAGGAGTGTACCGAAGCTGTGATAATGACAAGTGAATCCATCAATTCTCTTCTACTACTCAGGCTTCTAATCTACCCAAGGTCTCACTTCAAGTAGAAAAATGATTAAGGGAAGGTGCCTTCTTGCTCATATCTCCTCACATTTAACCTTCCACTTTCTCTAATTTTCCTTGGTTCACTGATGCTTACAGCCTGCCCTGCCATCCCCTCTCCTCCCAGGAGGTGGCGCCCTTGTCTTATAGTACACCTGGGCACATTTTGTAATTTCATCCATAATGGAATTAGATCAGCATCAGCATCAGCCTGTGCCGGGGAGGTAATGGAACCCGAATATGGATTACGAGGAGGAAATACATAAATTAGAGTGAAAAAAAAAAAAAAAAATTCCATGTAAATATCCGGACTTCATAAATTCACAGGTTTATGCATTTTAATGTTATTAGAATAGATGGCTCTGGGATTGTGCATGAATGTAACTAGCATACAGAACCCGTGATCTCATACTTCATTTTATGGGCATATTATTAACCACCTTTGGAGGAAAAGTAGGTTTATTTCATGAAATTCATTTACATAAACTGACAAATTTACATATACTGTACTGCTAAAGGTTTTTTCTTTAAAGGTATAGTTACATCTTCTACAGAAGAGAATTATTACTAGATGCACTAAGCTTGCTTAAGTGTCTATGTATTCTTCCTGGCTATGTGTCCAGTGTTGTTCATCTTTAATAATGTCCTTCTGGTAAAGTTTTTCATTTTCCTACCATAAATGAACCCAACGCTGATTTATGTAGTAGCTGACTGCATGTTTACTGCTCTCGCACAGCATTGCCTATCTGTGATTTGTCATTCACACCTCTCCAGCATTCAGGCAGGGCTGATGCTACCACTAGGTAAATTAGGCAGCTGCCTAGGGCACAGCCAGGGCCGCCGATAGGGCAGCACAGCCGTCACTGCTGTAACATTAATTATATTTTCCATGGGCCCCATCAGTTCACCAGGCGGGCCCAGGAGGCGAGGAGCAGTAGACTCTTTTTTAAATTTCGGGAGCAGGGGGCCAAAGCCGCCATGCATTTTGCAATGGTGATCAGTGACGGCCGGCTGCGGCTGCTCAAAGCCTTTCAGTGGCGGAGTGATTATCCCTTCCTCCACTGAGGAGGGTGGAATGTGGGGCTATAGCATAGCGGCGGGAGGAGATTCAACTGAGAGGTGGCCGAGAGCACAGGAAGCAATGGGGGATTCTACACTGACCACCAATGTAATGAGGAATTTACACTGACCATCAATGTGAGAGGGGATTTACACTGACCATCAATATGAGGGGGGATTTACACTGACCATCAATGTGAGGGGGGATTTAAAGTGACTGGGAGATTTTATGCCACCCGCCAATATAAAGAGAGATTTCTACACTGACACCAATGTAATAGGAGCATTTACACCAACCACCAGTGTAAGGGGGAATATACAAAGACCTCCATGTAAGGGGGAATTTACACTGACAACCATTGTCGAGGAGATTTGTACTGACCACCAATATTAGGGGGGATTTACACTGACCACCAATGTAATAGGAGCATTCACAGTAACCACCAATGTAAGGAGGGATTTACACTGACCACCATTGTAAGGGGGACCTTCACACTGGCCACTAGTGTGAATGAAAGGATTGTACACCAAGCCCCAATGTAATGAGAAGATTTACAATGACCACCAATAGTAACTGAGACATTTAGCCTGCGTTCACATTTGTGTGTCGGGAATACATGCAAAATCGTTTTCCTGACACCACAGAAATGTGCTGCCCTTTAGCAGATACACAGCAGTGCCATTAATTGTTAATGACACCCTCACGCATCTGCTGAGATGTGCGTATTCACATCCACCAAAATTCACAGCGCTGTGGCACCATGATCTTCTGAAAAAGCGTTCCACCTCCAATTTGCTTACCTTTGCAGAACAGGCTGATGGTAGGCTTAATGACCACAGTTGTAGGCATGACTTTCAAGCATGACCCTTTACCTCCCCAGTGGGCAGCATTCAGCATGCAAAATCACTTTCCTGACTCCACAGAAATATGCTGCCCTTAATTGTTAATGACCCCCTCATGCATCTACTTTCACACATTACCCAGTGGACAGCATTCAGCAGAAGTGATGGTGGATATGACCTCAGGGGGCCATGATATACATATGAATGCTGCTTCTATTTACATATTAATGCAGCCAGTCCTTGGCTATTTACATATTAATGCTGCCGCTATTTACATATAAATACAGGTTATTTACATTTAAACACAGGGTCTGCAGGTGAGTCACCTGTATGCGGCAATAGGGCAGAGCTGGGCAGCATTAGTAACAGAACTTCACACTGAGATATCGGGACACAGCACGGGACTAAAACTTCAAGGGACAAGGGAATTTAACTTGGGATAGTTGGCAAGTATGAACACCTGTTAATTGATCTCCCCTTCCTGTTTATGACCTGGAAGTAACGTGTAAACGTGTTACTGTCTAAAGACAGGATTGGATGATGTTAGCTGGAGAGAAAGTTGTCTCCTTCAAACTTCAGCCAATCTGTGAAGAAGAGGTATTCAGCCAATGGGGTGGCATGCAAGCAGTGCTGTGTGCAACATCACTTACTCCAGTGTTGCCAGTCATCAGTATTTTTACAGGCAGCCAGTAAAAAATGGGCACTTTTCTCCTGCCAGTAAATGCCACTGACAGGAAAAGGTTGCCAGTTAAAAAGCAGACTAAGGACATGGATTACTGGAATCATGCCCTGTGGTCTGATGAGACCAAGATAAACGTATTTGGCTCAGATGGTGTTAAGCGTGTGTGGGTGAAACCAGTTGAGGAGTACAAAGACAAGTGTGTCTTGCCTACAGTCAAGCATGGTGGTGAGAGTGTCATGGTCTGGGGCTGCATAAGTGCTGCCGTCACTGGGGAGCTACAGTTCATTGAGGGAACCATGAATGCCAACATGTACTGTGACATACTGAAGCAGAGCATGATCCCCTCCCTTTGGAGACTGGGCCGCAGGGCAGTATTCCAACATGATAACAAACCCAAACACACCTCCAAGACGACCACTGCCTTGCTAAAGAAGCTGAGGGTAAATGTGATGGACTGGCCAAGCATGTCTCCAGACCTAAACCCTATTGAGCATCTGTGGGGCATCCTCAAATGGAAGGTAGAGGAGCGAATGGTCTCTAACATCCACCAACTCTGTGATGTCGTCATGGAGGAGTGGAAGAGGACTCCAGTGGCAACCTGTAAAGCTCTGGTGAACTCCATGCCCAAGAGCATTAAGGCAGTGCTGGAAAATAATGGTGGCCAACCAAATTGACACTCTGGGCCCAATTTGGACATTTTCACTCATGTTGAACTTCCAGTGACCAGTAGCTTTCCATAATTTTGCACAGGTGATTTGATCAGTTTCACTACCTTAGTAATTACCACGGCCGTTTCTGAGGGAAATCCTGAAAACATGACCTGTTGGGGGTACTTGAGGACTGGAGTTGATAAACATTGCTGTAAATGATAACTATCACAGTTGCTTGTGGTCAAGCTATCAAATGGCTGGTATCATAACAGGTAACATGTGCATCACCATGACAACTGCAAGTTAAACAGGGGCTAAGATGGCAGTTTCCTTGACTGTAAAGTATAGGAGGGTTTATTCCGCTTTAAAATGTCCTGCACCAAATTCATGAAAGCCCTGCGACTGTTTTGATAAGAGTTCTGACGTGTAATACAGATTCAGGTAGTTCCTATTTGCGTCTCTTTGAGAATCTATTGCTATGGTGCAGGGGTTAGTAAAATCAGAATGTAGCGGGTGGGGCAAAGAGATTAGATACTGAAAGAGAGAAATAGACAACATTGGGTAGTGCAAGGGGTTGCATAATGGAAGGGATCAGCCAGATTGGAATGTGATCAGATATTGACAACCATGTTCCATCCACTTTAACCGGAGAATACTCCTAGTGCACACAAGCCACCAGTGACAATTTTTACACACTGATGGAAACAGCCACCAGGGTAGCACCATGCAATCAATAAGGTTAATGAGAGGAGCCATGGTTTAGGATGAGATGACAGCTCTGCTGTATTGTTTCCAAACACCACAAGTCTATTCTCCATAGTGAGTGCTCGGCTTCCAGCAACATAATGAACTGGTCTTTAATCTGACAAACGAAGAATTGTAATTAGCAGTCAACAAAAAGTGCTGTAAAGGATGGAGGGGGGAGAGGGGAAGCAGGTGAGAGAACCAGCTGTAGGTAATTAAAATACTTCTTTTTATAGTTTCCCTCTTCCTTTTTCCTGAGCGTTTCACATTTGTATTTGCTGGTTGCAGACAACGGATTAGAATGTAATTGGGTGCAATAAGATCTCTGCTTTGTCTGATGACTGCTACATGTAAAAACATACAAAAAAATCAAAAATCTAATTTCAGCACACCCTTTGGTGCTTAAAAGAAAAGTAGGTTTTTGTTTTTTTTTTAGAGTCATACTTACCTAGGTGGATGCAGCATCAGACTGATTCTGCAGCTGTCCCCTGGCGTCTCTGCACTGAGAACCAAGCCACGAAACATCGCCAATGGCTTGGTTCTCACTCCTCCCTGAGTGGAGAGCTGCTGCCTGTCAGTCAGCATCTCTCCTGCTCTGATCCTCCACGCTCATTGGAGCGCTGAGCTGTGCGGAGAGTGGCTGTCTTAGCGGCTCGCTGAGAGGCTGAGACTGCCATCAATCAAGGCACCTGGCGGATCCAGACTGCCTAAGCGGAATACAGACTTTAGACCGCTCTCTGCTGAAAACAGGTCAAAGGAGTGCAAAACGAATTGCACTCCTGTGACCCTTAGGAGCAGTCCAGCCTAAAAAGCTCAGGCTGGACTTCTCCTTTAAAGTGGAAGTCAGGTCAAAACCTAAGTAAGTTTAAAGTGATATTAAACCTCCTTTTTAACTAAAGTAACAAGCACGTTATACTAACATTGTTTGTGCAATGGTTTTGCACAAAGCAGCCCCAACCCTCTTTTTCTGGGTTACCCGACCTGCTCCAGACCCCTGCTCTTCAGCGAGTACCCCCAGCGAAAGCCACTTTCTCTGGGGGCACCCGTGCATGCTCATTTACCAGCTGCCCAGTCTGTGTCTATTGACACAGACCGGGCAACTCGGCCCCACCTCCTGCTCCCTCTTCACATCATTTGATTGACAGTGGGAGCCAATGGCTGCCGCTACTATCAATTTGTCCGATGAGGGAGACAGTGGCGAGAGCCACTGCTCTCATGCACATCGCTGGGTTGGATTGGGCTCAGGTAAGACTAAGGGGGGGGGGGGGGCAGGGAGGCTTCTGTAGCACAGAAGGTTTTTTATACCCTAAAGGGGATGTAAAGGTTCATTTTTTTCTAATAAAAATAACAAACATGTTATACTTACCTGCTCTATGCAAGGGTTCCTCCTTTTCTGGGGTGCCCTGCTGGCACTTCTGGATCCTCCCCTTCATCAGGTGCCCCCACGGAAAGCAGTCCCGCTCCTGCGATCATTGACACAGACAGTGAAACTCGGGCCCCACTCCCAGCATCCATGTTATTGGATTTGATTGACAGCAGCGAGAGCCAATGGCTCTCACTGCTATCAATCTGTCCAATGAGGAGAGAGACAGTGGCTGGAGCCGCTGGGCTCATTCCTGGATGGGATCGGGCTCAGGTAAGAAAAAGGGAGGGTTTGGGGACAGCTGCAGCAAAGAAGGTTTTTCACTTTAAAACTTCTCCCCCATTGTAAGCCCTATACTAACTACCCTGTAGAAGGAAGATGTTTATGCTTACCTATCCCTGGGGTGCTCCAATCTGGTTACATGATCGTCTCCTAGCGGCTACTTCAGGAGTAAGTGGGGACAGCAGACAACCAATGCCCCATAATACACCTATGGGTGATGTTATCACTGCTACCTGCTCTCCCTTGAAGCTGGTCGCTAGGGAGACCACATGACTGGACACCCAAGGAATTGGTAAGTATACACATCTTTTCTTTACAGCAGAGGTGCCCAACTCATGGCCCGCAGGCCACATGCGGGCAAAGAGGGCTTTGCATGCAGCCCAACATAAAATTGAAAAATTTTCTGCTGTGAATGTTCAGGACTGGAGAAATGCAGGGGATGCCGGGTTTGGCATAAGGCCTGCACAGACAAGCAGGGTCCAGGAATGTCTGAAGGGATGCCGTGTCTGCAGTAGCATCGGCGGCACATGCAGTGACTCCCGCTAGCTAGTGCCAGCCAAGTAAGTCCAGCATGGCCGGATCTAACAGGGGCTGCTCCTCCAGATTTCAACTGAGCCCCCCCCAAAGCCCACGCCTTCAACTTCCCTTCTACCCCTCTCACACTGTGCCTATCCATCTCCCCTCCCTGTACTGTAGACACACAGCTTGAACACACATAGTTGAAATTTTAACATCTGCTTGACTTTTTCTGCTCACCAGCTATCCTTTGGACACAGTGCACTTATGGGAAGCGCCACGTCTATGCAATCACGAGATTGCAGATGTGGCGCTGCATTTGCGGGCATTTAGCCTGCCTTGCTGCGCTTTCTGAAGTGCCGAGTAGCTTCCGCCCGGCGCACGTAGTATGTATTACGGTTTGATTGACATCTGAGTTTGATGTCACTTCCTGTTCTCTCTCTCCCATTGCGCCTGGGAGAGAGGAAACAGGAAGTATGAGAGGAGTGGACCTCTCCATCGCCGCTGGAAGGAGACACCGCTGGAGAGGACAACACACAGCAAGGTAAGTAACAGGGGTTTGATGTGACACAGGCAGGCTGCTGCATTTGGTGGTGACACAGGCTGCTGCATTTGGTGGTGACACAGGCTGCTGCATGGTGACACAGGCTGCTGCGTTTGGTGGTGACACAGGCTGCTGCATTTGGTGGGACAAAGGCTGCTGCATTTGGTGGTGACACAGGCTGCTGCATTTGGTGGTGACACAGGCTGCTGCGTTTGGTGGTGACACAGGCTGTTGCATTTGGCGGGATAAAGGCTGCTGCATTTGGCGGGATAAAGGCTGCTGCATTTTGTGGGACACAGGCTGCAGCATTTGTTGGTGACACAGGCTGCTGCATGGTGACACAGGCTGCTGCATTTGGTGGGGACACAGGCTGCTGCATTTGGTGGGGACACAGGCTGCTGCATTTGGTGGGACACAGGCTGCATTTGGTGAGAAACAAACAAATGGTCCCTGCCCCCACCTATAACTGACCTTCACAGCAAGGAGCACATGGAAGAGCTATCACATGAAAGACAAAAACAGAACATTCCATAGCTCAACTCACCAACCAGTCTGCCAACCAATTAAATTAACCTGTCCAACAGTCTGCGTTAAAAACAAGAGTTTAGTTAGCACTCATTTGCAAATGCATGCATAAGCTGCAAGGCCTCTTCACGGCACCCTGGGTATGCCTGCAGTCCTAACGCTACTAAATTTATAAGCGTCTCCACAATGGAAGCACAAATGGATAGATAATAAACAAAAACCGCGCTAAAATAATAAATAGTCTTAGTATAGTCCGTGCAGTCCCATATGAATGTCCACATAAAATGAAGAAAGTGGAATTGTTAAATGTAAATGACATAAGATTTCATCCAATGTGGTAAATGATAAACAGCAATGGAACTGGAAACACCAAAATATTGTGCTTACCAGACGTAAGCCAAATAAGAGCGGGTGGCTTAAACCCAGCCTGGGCCTTTAAAATGATGATCCAGCCGAGTCAAGATGATCACACTCGTCTCATATGTCTAGTCCGTCAAGATTTATATCCAAAAAAATAACACAAGCATAGCGTAATACTGATACTTGAAAGACTCAAAAAGTGAAAGAAAGTGCAACACTCAAAAAAATTAAATCATGAGTATCATATATCATCCAAAGTTGACACAGCAACTATGGATGGTGAGTGAGTGTCATGCAATCATGCAAAAAATGTGAAATAAGGCATAAGGCACAAAAACTGGAAAGCTATATCACGATCAAGATTGGCAGGCAGATACTATAAATATACATGTTGTATTTAGTCCATAACAGTCCATCACCACCGCGGCCGGCTTTAGTGGTGTACAGTAAGCCACACACACGGCAGCCAGCAGAGATGCTTGTGACCGATCTGACGGACCCCTCCCATGATGGATCATGCTTTTATCACATGCTGTTTTTTATTCATCCAAATGTGAGTTGTTAGCACATTTGTTTTTTTTAAATTAAATTGGTTTACATACTACACCCAGAGGCGCCCCCCCCCCCCTTGTGTCTGGCAGCTTCTGCATGCAAGCGCTCATAGAGACGTTCTGCATGCAGGGGCCTCAGATGAGTAGTTGCATGCGAGCAGTGGCAGCACTGGCCTTATATTTGTACAATCGCCAACAAGAATCTACTGATTTTTGCTGAAGACTGCCCCTTTCCTCAGATAAACTGTTGTATGAATGTAGCTATAAGCCGACCAAGGAAGATCGAAATGATTGCTGAACCAGACAAATTTCAATCTCTATGGAGCCGTTTCGCATATCTCTGCTGCTTCTCCGGTGCGACTTTGCACAGGATCCCTGTGCGTCCTTTGGTCCGTTTCAGGTCCGAATTCAGCCCAAAATTCGGGCTGAAATCGGACCTGAAACAATGAACCAGGATGCACTGGACCCCCTGCTGGGAGCCGCAGGCGGCGATGGTGTGAACCCAGCCTAAAGTTCTTTAGGTCCATAACCCGAAGAAAGGTCAGATTGAGCAACTGCCATGTTAGGTCTTTGGGTATTTTTAGCAATGCTTTCGATGTGATAAAAAGGCAGGTTTAATGCATTTGTCTTCCACTAGATGGAAACCCACAGGTGCCGTTAATGTGTTTTATATGAATATGTATGAAGCAGAGTGACCTAAATGAACAGATTTACATATGTAATATGCAGATGAAGTCACCGCTCTTAGATTAGAAAGATTGTGTTTTCTCTGTGAAAATCTCTATTTTTAAAGAGCAACTCTGCTGTAAGCAAAACCATGGCAGACTAAGATCTACATATTATCTATTCAGTTAGAAACCTTACCTCTCTGGGTTTTTACAAACACTGAAAATCCAGCACTTTATTCAGTGTAATCATATTATACAAAAGCACCACAATTTGATATTATCTGGAATACATCAAAATTTTCATTTAAAAAAAGAAGTATAGAGTTTGAAAAAAAAATATACTTACATACTTACCTAAGTGGATGCAGCATCTGTCCCCCACCGCCTCTAAGACTGATAACCGAGCGGTCAAAGAACGTCCCGGAGCAAGGGAACCTTAGTGGAGGGGCCACGTGACTGGGGGACGCTGGGAAAAGATGTACCAGGAAGTGGGTGCAGGAAGAGGCAGGGACAATGTGGACACAGGGAGGTGCTAACCAGCACGCCCTGTGTCTATTAGTGGGGACGGGGGGGGGGGGGGGGCGGGGGGGTGGAGCCAGTCATTCTGGCACGTGAAGTCTACATAGTTGCCAACATTGTAAAAAAAATTTTAGGGACACTTTTTTGGCTGTAGGCGGAGTCACATTTTAATTAGGGGGCAGGGCATGCATTTGTAGGCATGGCATAGAAATAATAAAAATGCGGTGCATGGTTTACGCGAAATAGTGAACGTGGCTTAAATGGGTGTCGCTCAAAGGGGGTGTGGTTAGAGTCTGAGATGAATGAGGGATGGAGAGGGAAAGGGGAAAAGGGGGAAAGGGGGAGAGAGGGAGATGGATGGAGGGACAGCAACCCCAGATCCACCACAATAGAAATATGTGTATTCCAGAGTTTAACAATCAGCAGATACGCCAAACACCTGGTGTTAGCGCTTCAATCAACCCGGAGCCATGGTTGTTATGGTGTCAGGATGATTGAAGAGCATTATTTCTATTATTACATTGTAATATGAAATTAAATCATTCAACTCACCATAATGCAGAATCAGTGGGACCCCTGAGCGTGTCACCTGCCACGTTGCCTGCCACCAGCAGAGTCCGTCCTTGCATCAGGTGTCCCCAGCAGAGTCCAACCTTGCATCAGGTGTCCCCAGCAGAGTCTGTCCTTGCATCAGGTGTCCCCAGCAGAGTCCATCCTTGCATCAGGACGGGTGATCTGTCTATCAAAGTTCCCTAGACAAGGGGGAGGGGCTGTACGTGACGGCACGCGGCGGGGAACACACATCTATTGAAATGAAAGCTGTGATGTTCCCGGCGCTGTAATCAACCAGGCGGCGGCTCTCCTTTCTCTTCTGCGCTATAGGACACCCCCGCGATGGGGGGCACCAGGGGCAGGGGGCGGAACCCCGCCCCATTCTTGGATCCATTATCGGCCATTTTTCCCTTTCGGCAAATTGCTCAGGCTCAGGCGGCATTTTGTGGGCGGATTTAAACCCTTTTCGGCCGTTAACGGGGCGAAAAAAACTACGGTAAAGCAGCGCTAAAAATAGCGCTGCTTTACTGCTGGTGCCCTGGGTGGCTCAGTGTGAAAGGGCTCTTAGTTTGTTAGTCAAGTCAATCTAAATCTGCTAGATCATCTAACATTACCCTCTCCCCAGATGACTATACCGCTGTTCAAAGGTCTCCCTGTTGCTTATCCATCCAGAGCGGAGACATCCTAAATTAGGGAGTGTGTCACTGGCTGAATCACCAGGTAAAAAATTTTAAAAAAAGCCTAATAAAAGGTAGAATAATACAGCAACTACATTTAAGGATTGGTAAGCTGAAATATATTACATTTTTACGGGCTTTTTAATATCACATTCATGTTTTCCTCTGAAGGACAGAGGAAAACACCAATATGACTTTGATCTACAGTAAGTAACCCTAGTTATTCCAACTTCAGTTGTTTCAATGGGGTCTTATCCCTTCCTGAGACCTCTATGCCTGGCCCGAATGTATCAGAGACAAACACTGCAGACAATCGTTATCAGATAGCTGAACTCACCAAACACTTGGCATCCACGAATATCTTTATTGCACACAGAGGGTAGAGGCAAGCAATATGATGTTTTAGATATATTCTGAACACTAATGCCCCGTACACACGGTCGGACTTTTCATCTACAAAAGTCCGACAGCCTGTCCGACAGACTTCCGGCGGACTTTCGGCAGACTTGCGGCGGACTTGCGGCAGACTTTCTAACGAACAGACTTGCCTACACACGACCACACAAAAGTCCGACGGATTCGTACGTGATGACGTACACCGGACTAAAATAAGGAAGTTGATAGCCAGTAGCCAATAGCTGCCCTAGCGTGGGTTTTTGTCCGTCGGACTAGCACACAGACGAGCGGACTTCGGGGTCCGTCGTAGTTACGACGTAAAGATTTGAAGCATGTTTCAAATCTAAAGTACGTCGGATTTGAGGCTAAAAAAGTACGTTGAAAGTCCGGAGAAGCCCACCCACGATCGGATTACCAGCCAGCTTTAGTCCGTCAGCGTCCGTTGGACTTTTGTAGCTGAAAAGTCCGACCGTGTGTACGCGGCATTACAGTACTGTAAGTGTTCAGAATATATTTCCTCTGTTATGTTATGATACTTTTATTATAATTTTTTCAGTTTGTTGTTTTAGTATGTTTTACTGCAGTTAAATATTGCTAGTAATATAAAGCTACCATTGCTTATATGCTGGTAGTGGAATTGTGTAAATGTGCTATAGATTTTACCATAACTCACCAAGTACGGTGCAGTGCATTGCTATTCATTTTCAGTGCCATTTGCTCTGTTTTAAATACCTCTTTATGCATTGACATACCTCCATAGATCTTGATTTGTCTGAACAGTATGGTCACCTGTTGACTTAGTACCCTCCACAGACAGCTAAACTCTCCCAAAAGACACAGACGTTGAATCCAACACAGTTTTATCATTCACAGTTCATAGGATTTTTTTGTAAAAAGACAATGGGGTTGATTTACTAAAGGCAAATAGACTATGCACTTTGCAAGTGCAGTTACACTCTGCAAGGGAATTTGCTCCAGAACTTAGTAAATGAGGTAAAACTTCACTTTTCAAGGAATACCCAGTTTCATACAAGGTAAATAGAAATAATAATTTTTGCTCACACATAATTGGATGATGGAAGTCAGCTGAGCTTCCCATCATTTGCTAGGCTCTAGAGCAGAGTGCAAGTGTGCTTGGAAAGTGCGCAGAGGTTGATTTACTAAAGGCAAATACACTGTCCACTGCAAGTGCACTTTAAGTGCAGTTGCTCTAGATCTGAGGGGAAGCTCTGCTGGTTTAATTATCCAATCATGTACAAACAAAAATGCTGTTTTTTATTTTCCTTGCATGTGAGTAGCCTCCCTGACGGTAATCCCGAGTGTGGCTCGGGGTTAAATTTCAGCACCATTAGCGGTAACCCCGAGCCACACTTGGGATTGCATTGCAGGATCCTGGTGCGGTATACTTACCTTGTCCCCAGGATCCTGCGATGTCCCCCTGCGCTGTCTGTGGGCTCTGTCTTCCTCACGAAGCCTCTTTGTGCCAGGCTCCATTCCCTGCGATCGTCGCGACGCATGGGGGTGGAGCCTGGCGGCAATTTCAAAAGAATGTAAAAGTCATAACACATACAGTACTGTAATCTTACAGAACAGTACTGTATGAAATAATTTCACATCCCTTTTGTCCCCAGTGCTTTGGCCCATGCCCTGCATGCAGTTTTATATTATATATACTGTTCTTTCTGCCTGGAAACTGGAGATTGTCCATAGCAACCAAAAAGTGTCCTTTTACATCAAAAGTGGCTTTAGACCAGCTAGAAAACAGCGATAGTAAATTAGAACACTTGCAGAATTGAGCGATAGTGAATCGTGGGGAAATATATTTTATTATCATTATATATATATATTTTTTAATTATTTATATTTATTTATTATATTATAATTTATGATTTTGTGTTTCAAACTTCATTATACCCGGGATATCTACTAGACTCTTGGTGGACAGATTTAAGTGTGTTATTGTTAAGAATTACAGGCCTACATTATAAAACGCCAAATTTCCATGCAAAATAATTCTACCCCTTTCAGCACCTAAAATCCGAAATAATCATACCGCCAGGGAGGTTAAGTATGCTTTTCAAAGTGAAACTTTACCTTGTTTACTAAGCTCTGGAGCAAGTGCACAGTATATTTTCCTTTAGTAAATCAACCCCTAAGTCTTTACTAAATCAACCCCAATGATTCACCCAGCATTGTGTCTGCTATTAAGAAACTAAGGGCTCATTTACACTTGCTTCGGCTTCAACACACATTAAGGGCTAGTTTACACTTGCTTTAAAACAAGGCTTCGGACAGGCTTTGTTAAAGCTCTCTAAATGCTGTCACTAAAGAAAATGATTAGCTTACAGTCCTGTTTACACCTTGCTTTTGCTTTGTTTTTGCTTTGTTTTGCTTTGCTTCGGCTTCGCTTCAAAAATTATATCCCATGTAGCTTTCGTGGTGCTTCAAAGCATCTTCAAAGCCTCCATAGAAGTCTATGGCAAAGCTCACTTGAAGCCCCACTGAAGCCTCTCCGAAGCCTCATCGAAGCACCAAGCAAAAGCAAGGTGTAAACAGAACTGTAAGCTAACCATTTTATTTAGTGACAGAGAGCTTTAACAAAGCGTGTCCGAAGCCATGTTTTGAAGCTAGTGTAAACTAGCCCTTACTGAATGAAACAGTGTTGGCAGCCTATATCCAATAATATACATCCTAATAAATGGTGCCTTATACATCAATGTAATTGTGACATAAGAAATAAATATATACAAAATCTGAAAAGTGCTTGGTGCCTTTGTAAAAAGTGCAAGGTGCTCCAAAACTTTGAATGAGTGAGGTGACTCCCCCTTCGGTAGCCCCACTCACCAGAAATATTAGATCCTCAGCTTCGCAGTCTGGGATCAAAAAAGCAGTGATCTAATGATCTGGAGATATGCAGGATGGTTCCTCAGCACACTCTTCCAAGAAGATATTTTATGACAGGAAGGATATACCACACTCCATAGATGGGAAAACAGAGAAAGAACTCATAGTGAAATACCGTTTAACATGAGTTATCAAGCGCATTAAATGCACAACTTACAGGATATTTGGCAAAGACAGGCATCAGTAGAAAAAACATCTGGGTTCGCCACTGTGTGGCATGTGTTCCACGGAGGCGGAAATTGCGTCACTGGTTAGCATGAACCGGAATTACGTCAATGTGTTTCACTCCTCCAGGGCGTCATCAAAGGACATCACTTCCGGTTCCATTACACTCTATTTATACCCAAGAGAAGATCACTCCTCTCTCTGGGGAGGACGAAACGACCAATTACGATCAGTGTGTGAAAAACACCCACTCACTTCCTCTTCTTACATCATTTCCTGTTGCCAAATATAAAACTTTAATAACAACATAAGCCCAAGCAGACAAAATTGTCTGTTCAGCTATTTAACTACAATAAAAAACATAATGCGATAGACATATGCAAAAGGTTTCCAATACATGGTCAACAATATATAAACAATTAAGAAAAATATAAAAGAAATAAAAGAAAAAAAAAAGAAAAAATAAATAATAATTTTTTATTTTTATTTATTTTTTCATTTTTTCATTTTTATTTTATTGTTAGCTTGTTCATTTTTATTTTATTTTTACTTCTCATTTTTATTTTTATTTATTTAAAAAAAAATAAAAAATAAAAACAAAAATAAAATTGAATAAAATAAAATGCAAACAATTAGAAAAAGGGCACTTCTTAAGTAATATTACCAGTTGGACAGAAAACAATTGAGATCCAACTCAATGTTAAGGCCATGAGGACTAAGCATCCAGAGCCTATGGATCCATTGGGTCTCATTCTGTGATATAGCTCTCTTGAGGTTGGAACCTCTCCAATGTTCCTCTACCCTATCTATCCCACAGAATGTAAGGCTTCTTGGATCTCTATTATGGAACAATCTAAAATGATTGGACAGGCCATGGTGCTGAGCCTTACCCCCAATTTCCTTGTGGTCCTCCCCACATATTGGAGACCACAGGGACAAGACAAAAGTTAGGTAACATGTGTTGACCCACAAGTGATGATTTTTTTAATTTCAAAAGACCTTCCTTAAGAAAAAGAGCTAAAGTGGGTAATTTTCCTTTTCCTATGTTTGGAGGTTTTACACATCACACATTTGCCACAACTGAAAAAAACAGTTTGATCTAAAAAGGTAAATCGCTTCTTGGGGGGATTGATGACATTATGTGCCTGTTTTAGCCTAAGTGTTGGTGGTTTAGTATAAATAAACCTGGTCTGGGCGGGCAAAACATTTTAAAGCTCTCTGTCTTCCAATAACAGAAGCCAGGGTTCCCTAATTATCTTTTCAAACTGTTTATACTGTTGGTTATATCCAGCCAAAAAGGCCACACCATAACCTTTCTTCTTTTTAACCCCTTCCCGCCGAGCGTACGCAGATGTGCGTACATGGCTTTCCGGGTTATACCAGGATGATGCCCGCAGTTGCAGGCAACATCCCAATACCGTTGTTTACAGCGGGCGATCAGCTATCCGAGTATAACAACCGATGTGGCTAAAAGCCGCTCGGCTGTTATACCGGAGGAGCGGGAGGGGGACATCCCCACCTCCCGCCGCCTCCCGCCGCTCTTACCGGGCCTCCCGTGCCATCGGGAAGCCCAGTGAGCAATCGGCTGCCTCCGGCGGCTGGGGGCGGGCTGGAACGAAGTTGTGGGCGGCTTCGTTCCAGCCTTCTAATTGTAAACGCGAAAGCGACGTCATGACGTCACTTCCCCTTTACTCGGCTGCCAATGGTGCCGGTTTTAAAAAGATACACAGTATTCAGAATCGCCGTTTTCGGCGATCTGAATACTGTCAAGTGCAAAGGAGGGATCGGGGGTCTTTTAGACCCCCGATCCCTCCATAAAGAGTACCTGTCACCACCTATTACTGTCACAAGGGATGTTTACATTCCTTGTGACAGAAATAAAAGTGAACAAAAATTTTTTTTTTTTTTAACACAATTTATAAAAAGAAAAATAAATAAAATAAATAAGAAAAAAATTTTTTTTCAAAGCGCCCCGCGAGCTCGTGCAGCAAAGAAAACGCATACGGAAGTCGCGCCCGCATATGTAAACGGTGTTCAAATCACACATGTGAGGTATTGCCACGATCAGAGCGAGAGCAATAATTCTAACACTAGACCTCCTCTGTAACTCTAACCTGGTAACCGTAAAAAAAATTTAAAGCGTCGCCTATGGAAATTCTTAGGTACCATAGCTTGTTGCCATTCCACGAGTGCGTGCAATTATAAAGCGTGACATGTTTGGTATCTATTTACTCGGCGTAACATCATCTTTCACATTATACAAAAAAACTGGGGTAATTTTACTGTTTGGATTTTTTAAAATTCATGAAAATGTCCCTTTTCCCAAAAATTTGCGTTTAAAACACCGCTGCACAAATACCGCAACAATTGCCATTTTATTCTCTAGATTCTCTGCTAAAAAAATATATATAATGTTTGGGGGTTCTAAGTAATTTAACACCAAATTTCAAAAATAGGCTTAGTCATGAAAGGGTTAACTTTCTTTTGAAACAAATTTTACCTATCCATCTCACCAATGGTTTCTTTAGTGCTTTTTAAATCTTTTAAATTATATCTCTTTCATGAAATCGTTCCAGAATCAGTTCTGCTTGTGTATCATAATCTTCATTTTTATTGCAATTCCTTTTACTCTCAACATCTGGCTTTTTGGAATTCCACCCAACCATCTCGGGTGGTGGCAACTGCCTAATGGAATATAGCCGTTTCTATCTACATCCTTAAAAAAAGTCTAAGTACCGTATTTATCGGCGTATAACACGCGCCGGCGTATAACACGCACCTCAAGTTTAGGAGGGAATTTTAGGGGAAAAAAACTTTTAGGAGTAAAGCTTAAGGAAGAAAAACTTACATTAAAATGCCCATCAATGCAGCGTTATCGGTGTCCATCTGCAGCCTTGTCAGTGTCAGTGCAGCCTTGCTCCAGTGTCTATTGCAGCCTTGTCAGTGCAGCTTTGCCCCAGTGCAGAATTGTCAGTGCAGCCTTGTCAGTGCAGCTTTGCCCCAGTGCAGAATTGTCAGTGCAGCCTTGCCCCAGTGCAGAATTGTCAGTGCAGCCTTGTCAGTGCAGCTTTGCCCCAGTGCAGAATTGTCAGTGCAGCCTTGCCCCAGTGTCCATTGCACCCTTGTCAGTGCAGCTTTGCCCCAGTGCAGCCATGTCAGTGCAGGCTTGTCAGTGCAGCCATGTCAATGCAGCCTTGTCAGTGCAGCCACGTCAGTGCAGCTTTGCCCCAGTGCAGCTTTGCCCCAGCGCAGCCTTGCCCCAGTGCAGCTTTGCCCCAGTGCAGCCTTGTGGGATCACCGCGATCCCTGCTGACATACACAGCCTTGTGTAAATTTAAATATGGCGCAGAGACTGCAGGGACTCGGCGGAGCCGAGATACACATACCCGAGTGTCCTCGGCTTTTCTCAGAGCCGCTTACAGTCCCGCCCAGAAACGGCGCCGAGAAAAGCCGAGGACTCTCGGGTATGTGTATTTCGGCTCCGCCGAGTCCCTGCAGTCTAGGCGCTATATTTAAATTTACACACGGCTGTGTATGTCGGCGGCGATCGCTCCGATCACACAAAATTGGCGGGGATCGGCCTATAATACGCACCCACGATTTTCCCCTGATTTTCAGGGGAAAAAAGTGCGTGTTATATGCTGATAAATACGGTAACTAATTTTCCATTTTCTTTATATATAGTAAGATCTATAAAGTTTACCATTTGATGACTATAGGTTTCTGAGAAAGAAATACCATAGGAGTTGTTTCCCATTTTCTCCAGAAAACTACAGAACGATTCCTTTGATCCTGCCTATACTATTATAAGGTCATCTATGTATCTCTTGTAGAGTCTAAGTTCTGGTATATTTCTAACATCGATGCCTCCTTCTCCCACAGACTCATAAAGAGGTTTGCAACTGATGGGGCGTACTTAGCCCACATAGCCACACCCCTTTTCTGTCTATAATAATTCTTCTCATGCCAGAAGAAATTATGGCTCATTGCCAGATCAAGAGCCTTTAGGAGAAAATCCTTCTGTTTTTGTTTAATATTCATACTTCCCAATGCCCACTCAAGGCATGATGCTGCTGGATATTGGTGTAAAGGGACTTTTCATCTACACTGTCTAAAATGTGATCTTCATCTATAGTCATGGGTTTAATCAATTCAATTAAATCTTTACTGCCTTTTACATATGGAGGACATTTTTGGGTAAGCGGTTGTAAAAAACAGTCCAAATATTCCCCCAGTCTAGAGAACAGCGAGTTAACTCCACTGACTATAGGTCTGCCTGGGAGTCTGATTGGATTCTTATGCATTTTGGGTAACTGGTAAATTTAGATGCATCTGGGATAAGATATCTTGCTTCTTTCTTTTTTTAAATGCCATCCTTCTGTACTCCTTAGATTAGCCTCTTCAATTTGGCTCTAAATTTGTTCGTAGGATTCCCCTTCAATTTTTCACATGTCTCACTATCTCCAACTAATCTGTCCAACTCATCCAAATAATCAGTTTTATTTAAAATAACCCCCCCCCCCCCCCTTTGTCAGCTGATCTAATAACTATGCCCTTTTTCTTTTCCAACAGCTCTAAACCTCTTTCTAAATCTTTTTTACATCTACCTGGACGAATATCTAGTTTATCCAAATCTTGCTCAACCAACGATTTTAACACTCCCACAAAGTGATTGTTGGTAATTTTGGGATTAAAAATAGAATTGTTTTTTAAAGAGGTATGCTGATACTCCTCAATAGATTGATCCACTGGTGGACTACTCTTAGCATAAAACTTTTTAATGTTAATTTTTTTTACGTATTTTTGGAAATCAATAAAAATATCAAATTTGTTTAAATTCCTGTCTAACACATATTTAAGACCTAATTCTAAAACTTTGAGCTCATCTTCTAGGAAGGTAGCATCGCTCAAATCGAAAATTCCTTCCATTACGTTTCTCTTTTTCTTTTGCCTCCCCTGCATCCTCTTGTCATTCTCTTCTTTCCACATCTGGATACGTTTGAGGTGCCATGGGATACCACGGTCTACATTCCTCCTCTTTCCTGGATTGTGGATTGTAATCCTTCCCCGTCCCCTGGGAGTCGGTCCCCCTCTTCCCCTCATGGGCGGCCCCCCAGAGCCCCTCCTTTGAAAATCCCCTTGATAGTTATTAGGAATAGGATACCATCCTCCACCCCTATTAGGGGGAGGGTAGTAACTGGAATGGTTGGGAGTCCAAGAAGGACCACCATAGCCTCCCCTATGGTCATAACCTCTCTGGTTATAAAACCCTCGATCGGATGGATGGGGATGATCATAACCGAGGGGTTCAAATATATTATAAGTTGGTACTCCATATTGGGGGGTACCTGGTTTGGAATTTTCACCACCATGGTGGTCTCCCCTCTCATAGTCTCTCTGAGATCCATCACATTTCCGAATGGGGGTTTTGGGATTATCTGGAATGGATTTCCTTTCCTCAGTTGAGGCTCTAGAAATGGTGCTTTGATCTTCATTAGCTTCCTGCCATCTATAGACTTGAAGTTGTTTCAATTTATCTTTGTGCTCCCCTGATGCTATTGAAGAATCTAATTTGGATTTAATGGCGTTAATATTAGCCTCTATGAGCCATAACTTTTTCTCTTTCCTTGCTATTAACATTTCCAATAGCTTTCTTTCTGAGTGATTGAAAAAAGAAAACCAGTCATCCTCTAAATCTTTATCTACTAAACCGTCATTGGGAGCAATGTCCCATCTTAACCTTCTAGGTGTAATTTTATCCTTAACATATTTGCCAAGGGTAAACACATCCCACCAAGTTCTAATTTGCTTATCTAAAGCATTTTTGAGATGTTTAAAATCCTGGTTCACATCAGAATTATCATTTGTTTGTGAAAAAAGTCATCTGCATTAAAACTTCTATTGTGAACAAATGTGAAAATCTCCATAGCTGCTGAGTGAACTCCCAAATGAGAGAAAGACAATAAATCTAATTCAAAAGCTCTTCTTGAAATGTTAAATAAAAAAAAAATACAAATGAAAAATTAATACACATGTAAAAGGAAGAGACTGCAGCTGCTGCACAAAGGTGCTAAAATCTTAACCACTTGCCTACCAGGCACTAACACCCTCTTCCTGCCCAAGACATTTTTCAGCTTTCAGCTCTGTCACTCTTTGAATGACAATTGCACGGTCATCATGCTCTACTGTACCCAAACACATTTTTTTCTTCAAACAAATAGAGCTTTCTTTTGGTGGTATTTAATCACTGCTGGGTTTTTTATTTTTTACAAAAAAAAAAGACCAAAAATTTTGAAAAAAAATGTTTTTCACTTTTTTTCTGTCGGTAAATTTTGTAACTAAGTCATTTTTCGCCTTCACTGATGTGCGCTGATGAGGCGGCACTGATGGGCACTGATAGGCTGAACTGGTGGGCATTGATGAGGTGGCACTTATGGGCACTGATGAGGCCGCACTTATGGGCACTGATGAGGAGGCACTAATATGCCGCACTTATGGGCACTGATAGGTGGCACTGATATGTGGCACTGATAGGCACTGTTAGGCGGCACTGATAGGCACTGTTAGGCGGCACTGGTGGGCACTGATAGGCGGCACTGGTGGACACTAATAGGCGGCACTAGTGGGCACTGATAGGCGGCACTGGTGGGCACTGATAGGTGGCATGGATAGGCGGTACTGATGGGCACTGATGGGTGGCACTGATGGGCGACACTGATGGGCATTAATTGACAGCAGTGATGGGCATTGATGGGCAGCACTGATAGGGGGCACTAATTGCCAGCCCTGACTGGCATCACTAATGGGCAGTGATTGGTGGCACTTGTGGACAGTGATGGGCACTGATTACTGCCACTGGTGGGCCTGATCGCTGGCATTGGTGGGCATTGGTGGGCACTGTATGGTGACACTATTTTTCACTATTGTAATCAGGGCGTCAACGCGTCAACGTACTTCTGGTTCGTGCTAACCAGTGATGCAATTTCGGCCTGCGTAGAATGCACGCCACACAGTGGCGAACGCGAATGTTTTTTACTGATGCCTGTCTTTGTCAAAAATCCTGTAAGTTGCGCATTTAATTCGCTTGATAACTCATCTTAAATGGTATTTCACTATGAGTTATTTCTCTGTTTTCCCATCTATGGAGTGTGGTATATCCTTCCTGCCATAAAATATCTTCTTGGAAGAGTGTGCTGAGGAACCATCCTGCATATCTCCAGATCATTAGATCACTGTTTTTTTGATCCCAGACTGCAAAGCCGAGGATCTAATATTTCTGGTGAGTGGGGACACCGAAGGGGGAGTCACCTCACTCGTTCAAAGTTTTGGAGCACCTTGCACTTTTTACAAAAGCACCCAGCACTTTTCAGATTTTGTGTATATTTGTTTCTTATGTCACAATTACATTGATGTAAAGGCACCATTTATTAGGATGTATATTATTTGATATAGGCTGCCAGCGCTGTTTCATACTTTATATTGCTTCAAGGTTCTAGCACCTTTGTGCAGTAGCTGCAGTCTCATCATTTTCCATTTGTATTCATTTTTCATTTATATTTATTTTTGATTTAAAACTTTAGTGCAAGTTTTTGAATTAGATTTATAGCCCTTACTGAAGGAATGTGGAAAATGTTGTGGAAAATGATGGGGAGGGGTGAACTAAAACTGTACCGTATAGCACTAGAGGAGAGGAAAACAGAAGGAACATAACAAATGCTACATAAATATGTTTCTATGGCAACAATCTAATACTAGATGTCAGCATAGTTAATAATATTAGTAATATGATTGCTAGACATAGCAATAACATAACATAACATCACAGGTGGGACACAACAGCATCCCAACGCATTGATGCACAACACACTTTCTCTGCAGTTCACCACAACACATGATGTACATTGCAGTTTGCTATGGTAGAAAAAATTAGCATGAATGATTTTACTTGTGTTAGAGACCATTTAGAATGGATTGGCTGCAGTAGCACAGTGTTCCACAGTACTACAGCATGCTTTGTGTTGGTGCTGCATTACTGCAAAGCACCATAGTGTAAATTGTCTGTAAAGCAAGCCTGTGCAGTAGACGCTGTGGAGAAATAATCCTCAAATTTTATAACCGAGGCCCTGAAATTGCAGCTTATCTCCCTTTGCTTTCTCTAGCACTAGGAATTTAGTGGCATACAAGCCTTCTAACGGAAACAAATAGCAGGTGCTGTAAGCTTATTCATTAGGGATTAGTTTTTCTACAGTACCTGCAGCTAGAGGTCAGTGAAGGCTTGTTTTAAGTTTAATTTGCAAATGTTATTAATATAATTAGAATATGTAAATACTCCATAGCCCAGCTACAGGTTCACTTACTTACTCTGCTAGTAAGTATTTCAAATTTAGCTGGCCATTCCTGCATGCATAGATGCATTTTTATAAGCTACCATTCACACTTGAGCGTTTTGTAGTGTTTCCCAATGCCTGACAATGCTCAAAGTGATTGTAAAGGATTTTTTTCCCCCTAAAATAACAAACATGACATACTTACCTGCTCTGCGCAATGGTTTTCCTCCTCTTTTGGGGTCCCCTGCCGGTGCTCCTGGCTCCTCTCCCCCTCTGAATGACCCCCATAGCAAGCCGCTTGCTATAGGGGTAGTCTTGCGGGCTTGATCCCAACAGCAGCAGGAGCCAATGGCTTCATGTCCAGTAAGGAGAGAGAGAGAGGGGAGAGCTCACACAGCGTTGTATCGAGATGGGGCTCAGGTAAGTATCTAGGGGGACTGGGCTGAAAACAAAAGGTTTATTACCTTAAAGTGGATGTAAACCCACTGATCACCCAGAATAAACTAAAGGCAGAATATAAAGCTGTCCATACATATAAACCTCCTGCATGTATCCTTATCTTTCCAATCTTACTTACTTCGGGTGTAGGAGCCTCCCAAAACTCGGGAATCGGTGGGCGGGTTTCTTTGCCGGTGCTTGAGGGTGAAGCCCTGACGTCACATGACTCCCCACCCATCTCTACACTCCCTGTCGCCAGGCAGCGTTGCAAGGCCAAACCTCGCACCTGGAGAATGGAAAGTGCCCACAGATCAGTCCTTATTGCGCACAGCACAAGCAGAGCGTGCTTATGGCCCCCACCATTGTGCGCATTCCGTATCTACTTGGCGTCGCCTTGACAGCTAATCAGACACACTCCCTCTGCTCTCATGCTCGTGTATAAGAGAAGGAAATGAGATGGCAATCACAGCAGTGGGGGAAGTGGCAACACATTTATCTATGTGTCATTTTTTAGCTTAGTAAAAAAAGGCAGGAGGATTGCTCAGAGCTGGATTAACTCTTTGTGGCAAGACTGGCCACAGATGACTTGACATCCTCTACTGTACCAGGTAGAAGTCTTCATTACATTTTTTTTCAGGTTTACATCCAATTTAAGGTAAAAAGTTTTCTGCATTTAAAACCACTTTAACACGCAGTAATCAATTGAATGTAATTGTGTCTGTTCACATTTCATTGCTCACTCACCCACATGCTTTACTCCCTACATTCAAAGAAGTACAGGACAAATTTTTTTTAGAGTAGTCAGGCATTTTTGACCCCATCGCCATCAATGGGATTGTGTGTCAAATGCAACATGCCTAGAAATACCCACTCCTCCAGACTGACATCCACCTGTTACTGATGTACCTATACCCATCTCTGATTGTAAATATTAAGGAACATTACTCCTAGTGTTTCATTCTACGTTACACTTTAAACCATTCTAAGCAATTTATATACCTGCCAACATCCTAATTTCAGTCCCCGGGACACTGTCACACCTGTCAACAACCTAGACATAACACAACCCCCTTCCTGGTTGTTCAGCCCAGATCACACCCTCTTTCTTGGCAGTCCTAATTATGTGAGAAAAGCCCATATTCAGCCACAGCCTCCTCAACAATAATAATTTGCAAGTTGGTACACATGCTTGTACCTAATCAGGTATCACTCAGTACAGTATCCAGCTACAGCATATTTCAGCCTGTCATAGCCTTTGACAGGCTGCAGGCAGCAGGGCTGGGTGCTGCACTTGTGCTTCTGCTGTGCACAAAAATGCTGGGATTGGTCACACAGGGGCTAGATGGCCAGTGTGCATGTAGCCTTGGTCTGTTATTATGCAGCTTAACACATGTAAATGTATGTAAATGCAAATACACCAAACGCAAGAGAGACGGAGCTGGGAAGAACAATGTTTTTTTATACTTACAAGATCAATTTCTCCTGCTTTAAATATGGAAGGCCTGTGTGCATTAGGCCTATTTGACTCTGCTTGAATTTCTGCAGTTGAATGTAAATGGATCTGAGTGATGATATGTGATTTTATCTCCTTTTTCCCTGAGATCCTTTGGCAGTAGTGCCGTTTTCTATAAATGTATTCAGGTGTCTGCAAGGTGAGAGAAATGTAATAAATAAGGTACAAGACTGTGTAGAGAGAGACACTTTTCCCCTCCAGGCTCATCTGGTGCAATGCCGATAAACTTTAGAGATGCCATTAAAATGCTATATGCAAGTATAAATGTCAAAATGCAAGGGTATGGCTGGTCCACTGTTCACTTCTCCTTAAGATTAATCTAAAATAATCACATGGGCAACAAAATTATTTTTCGACTGGGTTGATACTTTTATTACTTAGGTAACGGCCACAGCTTGCCAACTGTAAATTAACCCATCAAACCAGTAAACATATAGCCAACACCAGATCCCCTTAGCAGTGTGAATCTCAACTTTCCTTACTTATTAGGAGCCAATTCAGCTCCCAGCTGTCCAGGTTAGGCTTAGGGGGCTTACTAAGGGCTTTCTGCTCCCCACTCAACCGACTCCATCAGCCACCTGCCACCTCAGTGCGCAAAAGGGATAACCGTCATCTTCAGGAGATGGATGATTATCTTATCGACTCCCTGACTGCCACAAAGACCATTCAATCCGGTCCTGCAGTAATAAATTGAACATGTCAAGGCCCACGTCATTTAGATGGACCCCATCCACATGAAAATAACGACACCTACCCTCCAAATCCACATGACGAGCGACCAGGCCATTCCTTGATGTGGTAAACTTGAAAATTGCCCTATTCACTTTAATACGTGCCTCAAGGGCTCTGAAGTCCCTGGCATGACGCCAGAAAAAACAGGGGAAGATCTCCGACGAGACCAGAAAAACATGTGAATGTTCATCTAAAAAGGCACGTCATGACGCATCGCCCAAAGAAATGCTTGGAAGGAAACAACCCCAAGGTCATTACCCCCGATATGCATCAGCAAACATCTGGAGGTCCCTCCAGCATCACATGATTGTGAAGTAAGGGCAGAACCTCGGCCCAAAGCATACCTCGGACCCCCAGCCACACCAATTTGACTTGGGATGCTGGGAAACCCAGTTGCAAACAAAAAAAACAAATACAACACAGCAACGTAGTAATTCAACAGATGGAACCCGCAGGGCATCAGTCAAGAAACCTCGATACCTCCCGATCGTACCGAGTCGCCCTCCTAATTGGTCATATTTCCATTCTGTGAGGCCTCACATATGTGTGAAAGCGAGAAGACTCCCACCAGCCGATCCTCTGAACCGCATCTCTGGACATGCCCATTCTGTCAGCCCCAATGCGGAAGGAGTGTGTTCCATAGTCTGATGCCGACAGACCCATTTCAGATAAACAACGTCGCAGGATGGAAACGTGAGAGGAACACTCCATCCTCATGCAAAAGAAGGGGCCCCCGAACAGTAGGCCGAATCGCTAAAAAGGATGTTAAACAAGTAACAGGACACGTCACACAACCGGGCAGTGTGAATAAAGGAAGAGAAACCCCCCAGTGAAGCTGATCAGTCTTTGAAGAACATAGTGTGATGTCAATACTATCACGCCTCTGTTGTAATCCTTCGCTCGGAGCCCTCCTGCCGTCCGCTTGTTGGGGCTAACTAGTTCGCTTATGCGAAAGGCACCAAAAAATGCTAGGGAAAAAGCCAAAGCAAAAAGGGTAACTTCGTAGGGGGAATGGCATAACTTAGGTAGCACCCACATCATGTTACGCAAAATTTCCCAGGTGATTGGTCTACGGCGATCTGCACGCGTTCGCATCCTTCTCCACCCCTTCAATGCCTGATGAACTATGAAAGACTTGGTGTAGTCAGGATATCCCATTAGTTTAAAAAGAAAGGCCAGCGCAGCCAGCTTTCTGTCAATCACTGCAGGTGATTCGCCCTGAGCTAATGAGTCACTCACAAACCATAGAAGCAGATCCTGTCGGCTAGTACAAGAGTGCAAATCACCAGCCATACTCTCCGTCCAAAACCATTACAGCCACACCTTAACATACGCCGACCAGGTAGACGGGGCTAGTGAACACCAAATAAATGCCCACATACCTGTTAGACGAGGGTCCATAAACAGTCTGTACAGGAGTCACTCTCCTCCCGTGCCTCCGGGCCAACTTCCTGAAGTGGTCCCACTGGAAGCAAGAAAGAGACTCGACTATGTCATTAAGCAACCCAGGACCATAAATCGCTTTAAACAGCAAATTATAGTGCAAACAAGATAGGACAAATTGTCTCAATAGGGTAACCACAGTAGGAGAAGAGGCCGACAAAGTATTGACAGAGGAAACCACCCCCATGTTCTCGGAATGAAATAGCACCGATTTATTGCAGAGAAAAGGACCCAAATCTCAACCACCACCACTAAGGGAAAGAGCTCTAGAAGTGTCAGGTTTTTTGTAAATCCCGCATCAACCCAACGCTGAAGTCATGTAGCTGCACAACACCTACCTGTGTAGAAAGCCCCAAAACCCAAGGATCCTGCTGCATCAGTGAACAAATGACAGTCCGCATTAGTCTGGGAGGACTCCAGCCAATAAGAAGCACCATCAAAATTACCCCAAAATTTGTGCCAGATCCGTAAATCATCCTTATGCTGAGATGTTAAATGGATAACATGGTACGGCTCCCGAACCCCCGCCGTGGCCAAAGACAAATGGCGTGATAAAATTCGGCCCACCGGCAAAACTCTGCAAGCAAAATTGAGTTTACCAAGCAGCGATTGTAACTGTCGTTGGTTGACCTTCCTAACCTGCAAGGCTAATTCGATGCTGAGAATTAGATCTGAGATTTTGTCAACAGGCAATCAGACACCCTTGGCCAACTTCTCCTGGAAAACCACAGGGTGTTGTCTAGCACAGTGGTCATCAACCCTGTCCTCAGGGCCCACTAACAGGCCTGTTTTGCAAGATAACTGAAATACATCACAGGTGATATCATTTGTTGCTCAGTGATTGCAGTATTCTAGTCTGCATCTCCCCAAGGTAATACATAAAACCTGGCCTGTTAGTGGGCCCTGAGGACAGGGTTGATGACCACTGGTCTAGCAGATTTCAAATTACGGGATGATTGTAATGTGGGAGGGAGGTCGCAAGGGATAATCCCAATTAAGGTCAGAGTAAACAGACATGCGTTGCTGGAACTGCTCATCATACCTAAGCCAAGCTGTTCCACCATAAACCCTATGGGCCTCCCAAATGGAATCAAGATAGCAAAACAGCGTGGAACAGAGCTCCGGCTGCTTCTCACCCACTACACTCTTCAATATCGTAAAGTCCTGAAGCCAATTCCCAAAGGTACAGGGGGATCACTTGATAGCGCCTCCTGTCATCATCCTCCTCCTTGCAGTGCTTCTTACCCTTTTCCCATTTTTCTAATGGGAAGCGTTCCAATGGGAGTAATGTGAAAGTGTCAAAATATTCCCTTTTCTGGATTTTTTCCCTAACCAACTGTTTAAGGTGAGCACCCAGAGGGCCCTCATAGAAGACATATGAGTGCCCTTTTGCCCATCAGAAATAGGTCAGTGCCCATCAGAAATAGGGGCAGGCTTGTCAGGCTGCTTGGCACTACCTGGCCCCACCGTTTCCGTCGCCATTGAGGAAGAAGCCCCCACCATCGTGGCCTGGGCAGCTACAGATGACATGCCCACTGTAGTAGCCATAGGCGCAGGTACATGTGCTAAAGAACCCCACCGTGTGGAATCCCAGACCACACTAGGGTTCGTAGCTCCACCGCTAGACCCCGCCTCCAAACCTTCCAGCAGGGCCCGGATACCCTGTGCAAACCTGTGAACCTCCCCATCCTGTGTGGTGGGAATGCGTGTGTGAGCCAATGAGTGTGAGAGCTTACCTGTTGGAGGTGCAGGCACATCGCTCCTGCCGACCATATGATCTAGACTTGGTCCATTGGTGTCCGATGAATCAGAGGCCACCACCATGCCGCTCTGGATGCGCTGTGGAGAAGTCTTTGGAGGTGTAGATTGAGGCCCGATGCCAATCCCTCCAGACATAGAAACCTGTGGAGACAAAGAAGAGAGCGGGACAACCGGGGTGCCCCCATAACTTCCATCATAGGACCGCTCCAATGTCCCCCGGGAAGGGGGGGGCGGGGGTGACATTATTCCATCAGGAGCTTGATATGAAGGGGTGACGGGGGGCTGGGACACAGAGAGTAGGAGAGAGCTGTCTTGCATAGTTAAAACATTACTAGCTGGTGGCTGCTGATCAGGAACCAGCCAAAAGGGGGAGCTAAAGGGAAGCACAGGAGATGTCTGAGGCAATTTTTGTTTTTTTTTTCGCGTGGAGGAGACCTGCCGACCTGCTGGAGACACCATAGGAGGATGTGGTGCGGCTCTCTTCACTCCCTGCATCCTGGGCTGATCAGAGCCAGCAGCCAGGAGCACTGAACGGAGTCCTGACAGGGCAGGAGCTCTGACCTCTGAAGCTCCGGTTGGCTCCCGGGACACATGCTGATCATCAGAAGCATCTCTCTGGGCAGAGGCAGAGGGGTGAGACGCTGCTGCTCTTCTCCTGAGCCTGGAGCCTGGACGGGGACCCTTGGAGCCCAAACGCTGCACAGCACGAGGTGGGGAGGGGCTGAGTCGTTGAGCAGAGGGGAGTCCTGCGACCAGACCCCGCAGCCATTTTTCACCACACTGCACAACTTCCTGCCAGAGATGAGAGATTATTTGCTCCATCATGAGGTAGGTCTGTATCGAGAGGTGGGGGGGTGGTGTGTGGAAGCATGTGGAAGGTAGAAGTGCAGGAGGAGAGAGAAGGGGGGTGCGACTTGTTCCTTCGTGAGAATTGTACAGGCTGAGGGATCATTAATTCACATGATGCAGAAGTCTCCTCCTTTTTATTTTTTCCCACCAATAACCTGCTACCAAATTTATACCATCCGTAAAACCTCGTACACACGATTGGATTTTCCGCAGACAAAACCTCGGACTTTTGTCCGAAGGCATGTGCCTGGATTTTGTCTTGCATACAAACGACCAACAAGCACAAACTTAGTGACATACTACGTGGTTTTTCAGCGCTTTAGCACCACCCTTTGGGCTCCTTCTGCTAATTTCATGTCAGTAGAAGTTTGGTGAGTGTTGATTTGCGCTTTTCAGTTTGTGCTTTTCAGTTTGCGCTTTTCAGTTTGCGCTTTTCAGTTCACGCTTTTAATATCATGCTTTTCAGTTCGTTTCTGAATGGTCGTTCGTCAACCAGACATGTTGCGGAATCGGAGGAGATAACGTGTTAATTATTATTGGCCTTGGAGTTATAGCTTTGACCCAAGTCCAGTCCAAGAACAGGAGGAGGAGGATTTTTTGGACCAAAAATTGGTTGCTTTATTAATCGTGAGCAATTATGTCATATGCCTTTGCTGCGAGAGCTCAAGGAGAATAATCCAGATGATTTTCGGAATTATCTCCGGATGAGGGACCCCTGCTTTCACCAGCTCTTGGCATTGCTGACCCCCTATATTAAGAAGCAGGACACATGCATGACGCTTTTATTTTATTTTTTGGTTGAATAATGATTTGATTCGTTATATTTTCTATATTTTTGGATGCATAGAATGCTCTTTGGTTAAGTTCTATTGGCAGATAGCATGTCTAATTTTTTTTGTTTTCTTTTTTTAATGCACAATAAAGAAATTGTGTGGAATAATACTTGGCTATGTGTTTTACTTCAAATGACAGTTTGGGAGTACATTACATCTACAGTTACATTTAAAAAAATACAATGTAAAATTGACAAGGGACACCAACATAGTTGTATCTTTGATGTTAAAAACTATAAAAACTACAGGATAATGATATTGTGGTAACTTGCCCAAAAAAAAGCATAATAATATTGTTCTTGATATCACTAGAAAAAAAAAGCCTTTGAAAATTTGTTTGTAATAACTCCATCAGTATCACCAGCAAAGCAGCTTCATTATTATCCCATTAAAGAAGAAGAGAATTTCGGCTGCATTTGGAGATTTCAAAATTTGCCACGTCACGAATGTTAATTCTCTATTACGAACGCTAGTTTACGAGACCAACCACTTCCAGCTCGTCCTTGCTTCCGAGCATGCATGTTTGTACTTTGGACTTTTGTCCGACGGACTTGTGTACACACGCTCTGAAAATCCGACAACAGACATTTGTCCACGTAAAAGTTTAAAGCTTGCCATCCAACATTTGTCTGCGGAAAATCCGACAACATGGAGTGTACAAATGGTCGGATTTTCCACCAACAGCCTGTCATCACACATTTCTCTCAGAAAATCCGATCGTGTGTACGCGGCTTTAGCCATTGCTTAACCCTTTTTACACCAATGTGCTGTTCCGAAGGAACTGTCTCCAGTCATGATGCCTACTGTGTTTATAACACTGGGCATTGCTGGATTTAAATATAGCCTACATGTTGAATATTAAAGATGCAAGTAAGATTGTGAACTGAAACCAGGAGATTATTGTGGGAATCTTGAGGTGTATGTTCCTTTAGTTATTGGTGTGATTGGGAATCACAAATCCCCAGAGCTTTCTATTATGCAAATGAAATGAAATAGACCCTGAGAACTCCCACCTTCCGCAGGATATTTGTGGGCTTTTAAGCTAGCAAAAAATAGCACCTTTCGCCCCATGGCCTGCACTCCCTGTCTTTGCTTCCTAGCTGCCAACTCACATTCCCAGCTCACAGTGATGCCTGCCATCAGCTGCCTGAGCTATTATTCACAAGCTGGCCTCTTATCATTGAATAATGAGAAGCCAGTGTTAAAGCACGTGATTGAAGAGCTTCATTTTCATGGGTGATTGGCCCTGTTTTTAAGGCTACTTTCACACTGGGGTGTTGGGGGCATCGGCGGTAAAGCGCTGCTTATTCTAGCGGCCATTTACCGTCCTTTTTGCAGCGCTTTTCGGCCACTGACATTTGCGTATATGATCTTCGCAAGTGGTTCCTCAAATGACTCGTGTGATTACAGTGCTAATGTAAAAATATAAAATATGGGGCGTGGCCAGGACCGGCATGTGAGAGGACATATCTCCCACAGCTCCCGCTCATGATCCGTGATTGATGCTGCCCCAGCCCATGCACAGTTTCTTTACCGCTATATGCAGCTAGATACCAATCCCAGGATCACTGTGGAACCCCCGCCAGCCCTTTGCACTAGGGGAATGACCCGTAGTGGACAGACTGAAGATGCATCCTCCACTCTGAAGGCCGAGGTGGAATCTCGGGTTCAGGCAATGGAACAATAGTACATTACTGATTCCTTTGACTCTGCTAAGGAGGCATGGCAGACTGCCCAATCTGCCTATGAGCATTTGCTCTCCTCGGCAGAGAAGAATAGATTGTTTTCAAGACAGGCATTTTTTGAGGAGGGGGAGAAAAGAGGGCGTCCGTTGGCAAGGATTGCGATCTCACACCAAAGATCCCCAGCCATAGGTGCGATAAAGTCACATGCTGGTCCTTTCGTTAGTTAACCTGAATTGAATATGCAGGAGTTGGCTGGCTATTACGAATCCCTTTTCTCTCCTGGCACTACTTACGCCCAGGAAGCCCTTGACCTCTACCTTCACAATATAGCCTTCCCTGAACTGACGGCGGGCCAGCGGAAGGGGTTGGAGGCCCCACTAACTATAGAGGAACTTCAGGAGGCTGTCGGGGCCTTTGCTAATTGCAGGGCACCGGGGGAGGATGGGATCCCCATAGAAATATATAAACAATATTCTAGAGTTTTGCTCTTTGCTTTGCTAGAGTTTTCAATCAGTCCTTGGAGTCTGGAGCTCTTCCACCTTCCATGCCAAAAGCAAACATCATTCTGCTTCTCAAGTCAGGAAAGGACCCTGTTCTTACCGACCTACCTTGTTGCTGCAGAGCGACATCAAGATACTGGCAAAGGTGTTAGCAATCTGGCTAAATGGAGTTATCAACTCTCTCGTACATGATGATCAGGCTGGTTTTATGCCTAATAAATCAAGACGTTTATTCCTGAATCTACAGTCTGCAGTGGACAATGCTGGTAGCAGGGCTCTGCAATCACTAGATGTCACAAAGGCATTTTACAGCACTGACTGGAACTACTATCGTGGGTGCGCCTTCTGTACAATCGACCACAGGCTGCTATTTGATCCTTTGGCAATCTGTCCCATACTTTTGCCCTAAGGAGGGGGACTAGGCAGGGATTCCCGTTGTCCCCTCTTCTTTTTGCATTGGCTATTGAACCGCTGGCCATCTGGATTAGGGCTAATTCACGAATTGTGGATTTTTGTTTTGCTATGGCAGGAAAAGGTGCTGTTATACGCTGTTGACACGCTGCTTATGTTGGGTGACACAGATGTTTCATTGCAGGAGGCCAAAGCGACTATTATAAAATTCGGTGACTTCTAAGGACTGAGAATAAACTGGTCAAAAATTAGCCTTATTGCTGATGGATGGTAATGCCTCACAGCCGGTGGCCTCTGTGTGTCCAATACCCATAACTACATCCTTCAAATATTTGGGGATTAAAGTTGCCTCAAACCCGTGGGATTTTAGCCATCTAAATATTCCCCCTCTCCTTCAAAGGTTTAGAGACAAGGTTAAAACGTGGAATGCCCTTTTCCTATCGGTGGCAGGGAAAGTAAACTTGCTTTGTATACTCATGCAACAACTTCTTTATTTCCTCTACAATGCCCCAGTGGTTATATCTTTGAAGATTTCCTGAATAGTGAATACTATCTTTCATACCCTTATATGGAATGATAAACCCCCCAGGATAAAGTTAGAACACCTACAGAGACCCAAGGGTGATGGCAGGTTGGCTTTGCCCAACCCCTGGTTATACTACCTAGCAGTACAACTGCAACTCCTCATTGGTACCTTTACAAAGCCACATAAAAAATACCCGACCTATAGTCTCATGCAGAGGTTGTGGAACAAATCCAAATAACTCAGTTTACTATACCTCAGATATGAATGGAAAAAAAAAAGCCAGTGATCGTTATTAATGTATTTATTTATTAAGATAAGGTAGGGGCAGGTAAATTCCACATTTACCGACCCCTACCCCGCTCAATCCTGACAGTATCCTCTACTGCAGCTGGTGGGAGGGAAAACCCAGCAGTGCTGCGGGGGAGGGGGGGGGAGCCAGGGGAACACACAGGGGCCCTGGGACAGTAGGACAGGGATAGGGAGGCAGCAGGAGCAGCATGTAGAGCACCCAATACCCTCCATTTCCTTCCTGCAGCCGCTGAATGTCTGCGGGAGAGAGAGAGAGGAGGAGAAGTGGGCATTCCGAGGCTGCATGGAGGGATTGGTTCCTCTACAGTACATGCTACCGCCTCTGCGGGCCATCCTATCCAGGTGTACAGGGGGTCGCACGGGCCTCCTAGAGCATGAGGCCTCATGAGCCCCCTGGAGCATCTGGAATATGCAGTTCAGTTTTGGACACCAGTTCTCAAAAAGGATATCGGGGAACTGGAGAAAGTACAGAGAAGGGCAACCAAACTAATAAGAGGCATGGAGGAGCTCAGCTATGAGGAAAGATTAGAGGAACTGAATTTATTCTCGCTTGAGAAGAGAACATTAAGGGGGGATATGATCAAAATGTGCAAATACATAAGGGGTCCATATAGTGAACTTGGTGTTGAGTTATTCACTTTAAGGTCATCACAGAAGGGGGCACTCTTCACGTCTAGAGGAAAAGAGATTTAATCTCCAAATACGGAAAGGTTTCTTCACAGTAAGAGCTGTGAAAATGTGAAATAGACTCCCTCCAGAGGTGATTCTGGCCAACTCAGTAGATTGCTTTAAAAAAAGGCCTGGATTCTTGTACATAACTGGATGCTAACATTTATAGATAAAGTTGATCCAGGGAATATCCGATTCCCTCTCGGGGGATCAGGAAGGAATTTTTTACCCTGCTGTAGCAAATTGGATCATGCTTTGCTGGGGTTTTTCACCTACCTCTGGATCAACTGTGTGTATAGGATTACAAATATAGGATCGTATGGTTGTGTTTTTTTTTTTTTATTGGTTGAACTAGATGTTTTTTTTCCAACCTGACTAACTATGCAATCATGACCCCTGTATGTATGCCCCCTGGCTTGAACTTGTGCAAACATTTCTGTACACCAACCTTGCTTTCCCCTGCAGCATCGTACTCAAGGCAGGTGTCTCTCCCATTCCAGCTCACAGTATCAACCCCCTTTTGAGAATGTATGGCCTATGTTGCACCACAGTATCAAGTACCCAGCTGCCACTATGTTGCCCAGAAGGCCAGCCCTGCCCTCCACCAGCATGTGAAATGTAATGTGTCTTTGTTGCTGTGCCATGTTATCAGTGGCATTGTACACATGACCATGGCCATGTAGTCCAGTAAGTGCCTTAAATATGCTTCAAAGAACACTGGGTCAATATTATGGCAGCTGGAAAGCATGCAGGACAGGACACACAGCTGGGGCTGGTGGTGCTGCAACATGTCTGATGGTGACAGCACTGTTACCTGTACTCCCTTCTCCTTACAAACCTCATCCTCTAACTTTTTGGAATCAGCAGCCCCACCCAATCACCCGAAAGCATATGCAAGGTACCAGGCTAAACACAGCAGTGCTGTGCTATAGCTCATATGCCTGGGGAACAAGAGCCACATGGTCATGAGTAACAATGGCATTAACGTATTGGCTGCCCTTTGCCTCGGAAAAATCACACTTGTTCCTTGCCTGGCACATGTGC
Organism: Lithobates clamitans; assembly: GCA_037952925.1. Classification (NCBI taxonomy): domain Eukaryota; kingdom Metazoa; phylum Chordata; class Amphibia; order Anura; family Ranidae; genus Lithobates; species Lithobates clamitans. The sequence goes on from JBBGZY010001145.1 coordinate 2,412,145, forward strand.
TCAACTGGGTGGTGCAGTAGTTTATCATAAAGTACCTTGGCTTCCAGCAGGTCCTTCGTCAGAAGGGTTTGCAACCAGTTTAGTGTTCGCCTGGCAGAAATGCTGCTTCAACACCAGCTGCTTGCTACCTGCCTCCTCTGTGATACCCCCTCAAGATAAAAATCAATTTTGGCCATTCTGCACCAGCTGTACCATCTGCAGCATGCTATCAATGAGTACCTGTGCTATTCTAGCATGAAGACTGGCTTGGAGGAGTGCGGGTTCTTTTTACTGCATTAATGGCTCAGAAAGCGCGCAGCATTGCAGCATTTTGCACCTCCCGCCCATTACCCCATAAGTTTGGGACCAGATGCATCAAAAAATCAGAAGACAATCTGAAAACTACTGGTGCAATAATAAGAATTGTAGACAGAACAAGCAACAGCTGGGCAACAGAGGAACCAATTTAGAAGCAGTACAAGGTTAAAGTCCAGGCCAAGGTCAATAAGAGCAGAGGTACCAAGACAGGCAGATGGTGTAGTCAGGATACGAGCCAATGTCAGCAATAGCAGACCTGAATACAGCAGAGTCAAGAGACAAGCAAGGTCCGACAAAGGATAGCAGAATGCAGGTCTAGCCACAGGTCAGACCACTCAGCAATTCCCCTCAGTTGTGCTGTGCTATATATGGGGCTCTTGGTGCCAAAGCTAGTGCTAGATGTGCACGCTTATTCATGCTAACATGCAAGCACAGTTGCACGCACAGCTGTAACCCTATGCAGCAGACCACAAGCTGTAATATGCACTTGCGCCAATCTCCAGGCATTCAACCTTCCTTTTCCCTGGAGTACACACTTCAAAACCTGATAGAACAGGCACTGAGAGCACAACAGCAGGAGAAAGAGGAGGCCTTGCTGTTGTCTCAAAGGCCAGCAGGATCATTTGCCTGGCAGTTGTATGTGGGTGGGATAATGTTTTTGAGGACAGTGTTGTCCTCAGGAACACTGAGTCTTCTGCTGCAGGCAATTTGTGGCTGAATTTCCTGATGGTGGCAGGATCCCCTCTGACAATGAATGTTCCTCTGATCCCCAAAAGAAGGAGGGATGTAGCAATAGAGAGTCTCCCACTGACCAGTAGGATAAGTACACAAGCAGGTCACCCTGGTGGATGATGCGGGCTCACCCAAGGCACAAAGTCCAACCACTAACCTGTATTCACCAGAGCTCCTGATGGTGTACATGGATTTGTCTGCATGTTAGTACCAGGTTTTGGTCCTCAGCATAGGCATGGAGTCAGCTGCCAGAGTCTGCTGAATGCTGAGAACAGGGGAAGCGGAGACGAGGTGGTGCTACGACTGCACAGAGAGGTGCAGGATCTGTAAAAGACTTGAGACTGGGGCAGAATTTCACCTTCCAACAGGACATTGACCCTAAACATACAGCCAGAGCTACAATGGAATGGTTTAGATCAAAGCATATTCATGTTTTAGAACGGCCCAGTCTAAGTCCAGACCTAAATTTGATTGAGAATCTGTGACAAGACTTGAAAATTGCTGTTCACAGACGCTCTCCATCCAATCTGACAGAGCTTGAGCTATTTTGCAAAGAAGAATGGGCAAAACAGTCACTCTCTAGATGTGCAAAGCTGGTAGAGACTTTCCTAAAAAGACTTGCAGCTGTAATTGCAGTGAAAGGTGGTTCTACAAAGTATTGACTCGTTTTTACGTTTTTGGTTGTAACATAACAAAATGTGGAAAATTTCAAGGGGTATGAATACTTTTTGAAGGCACTGTAAGTTTTCAAAATGAGCACCTTTGATTTTTCCTGTTCGGCTCCCATAGACTTTTAATGGGGTTTGCCGTTCGGGTTAAAACATTTCCCCTGTTCAGGAGTTCTGCTGCGAACCGAACAGGGGGTCATTTGGCCCATCTCTACTTCTTACTTTAGAACCACTTTAAGATTTTAAAACAAAATAAATGTAAAATAAAGGTAAAAACACTTCTCTCCTACCACTGCCAAATTCTCTAAGATACTCAGCATTTTGCTACCTACGTGACATTCAGTAGGTGTTTATCAGACTTGCCAGTGCCTACAAGCTCTACAAAAATCTCACACTATGTGGTTTGTTAGCAGCACTTCTTATTCTTTCTAGCTAAACCACTCACTATGGTTTCACAGCTAAACCCCATTGTCAACATGGCTGCTTTGACTTCACTCTTTTATTTAAAATCCCCCTTATTAGCCATTCTAAGGCAGCCGAGCTGATCTACTGTAAGTTCAGATGCCAGGTAGTGCAATATGGTTACAAAGAATTTGGTCTAGCGACTTCCCACATTAGTTTGCTGTGACTGTGAACCTTGAGCATGCAGGGTTCACTTCGAACCCATACATACCTCCCAACATTTTGAAATTGGAATGAGGGACACCTATTAGAAAAAGTATATAGGCATAGAACACACCCCCTTCCTTGCCCTCTTGGGTGAAAAGTTTAGCACTGGGAAACACATTTTGAAAGACAAAAAAGTGCATTTTATATACAAATAATATATAAATCTGACCAAAAAGAGGGACAAATGAGGAGGAAAGAGGGACAGGCGGACCTTGTTCCAAATCAGAGACAGTCCCTCGAAATCAGGGACAGTTGGAAGCTATGCCCGTGGTAGCAGCAGACCCAAATTTCATTGCTAGCTCTGCACTTTTCTTTATTCACACAGCCGTAGGCCCTGAGGATTTACTTAAGCCTGTCCTGAATTTGTCTGGTGGCTTAAAACTTGAGTCCACGCCACATCCTCTTCAGGAGTCATGCATATGTCTTGGCCCACAGGGGAACAGACCTCAAACTGGAATTTATTTTTATTTATTTTTCAATTTTTTTTTTTTTTTTTGCAGCTGAGCCTCTGGCAAAGTTCTTAATGCTTTTTTAATGCCGCCTTTTTTCCCAGGCTTTTTCTAAATGCATTTTCTCACTTTGGGAAATGAAAATTTGCATGTTTTATTTATTAAGGATAAAATTAGTTGAAAAGCCGCCACACTGGTCTCAGGGAGGAAGGTGAGACACACAATGGCTGTTAGCGCTTTTAGATCGCCAGCTTGCTCCCTCACGTGTTAGAAAAGTGACTTGCATTATTTAAAAGCGTTAAAGTGGAGAGGCCATTACAGATGAACACTTTCTGGTTCAATAAATAAATGCCTTCTGATTTAAAGGGATGCAGTCACTGCAGTACCATCCTTAGAAAGTCTATTTATAAAATAAAATAATATAAAAAAATGCACAGTTTCAAAGATTTGTATTTTTATATTATTCAGTTATCCGTGCATGTTATATTTTGAGTCAATTGTAGTGTGTTGTCTGTCAATTCAAAGGAATAGGCTGCCTTAAAGCAATGCGCATTAACGTGCAACATAATATGCAACATAATGCACATTAATACGTGTGTGTTAACGCACAGAAAGGGACCAGCTATGCATAAATAGGTCCTAGGGATCATTGTCCACTCTAGGTCCATTTAGGGCTCATTGTGGTTACACAGTCTCTCTTATTATACACATGTAAGAAAATTCTGTATTTGTCACAAAGCAAATAAAATTCCCTACTGTGAACCCAGAAAGATGAATTTTTACCACCTAAGTCTAAACGCAGCTATAGATACAAAGTTGTTTTTAGTCCTAAAACCTTTTCTTGTGTTAAAACGGCAGAGAATAAAAACAGGTCTACTAAAAAGTGAAACGTCTAAACTATGTAATAGAGCCGTATGTGAGCTGAGAGACCGGTGGCGGAGTCTCCAGTATAATATACAGTTGCCAGTTTAAATTGTCACTGGAGAGGCCAGTGAATTCTGAGATAGAGAAAACGCCTCCTCTGGGAATCCTCTGCAGGACCAAAGCTGACATAAGCCACGTAAGTGAAAAATAGAGAGAGACATTTTTATTAAGGGGAAAAAAAACTGTGTTTGGCTGCTGCAGAGAGTGAGCTAGAACGTACAATTTGTATTGGTTTTTCAGTGACGGGCTAGCACCCGAGATGACGATGGACAAAAGGGAATAAATGAACAAACATCGGAGAGTTTTATGAAGATTAAGCAATAACATTTAGTATTACACTGCCTCTCTTGTGGTGTAATAAGTAAATAGCTAACAAATGTGCATTGTAAACTATTATGGTGAACAGCAGGTGGCACCAAAAAGGTTACTCTGTCCAATCCTACAGTCTGGGCTATTCCTGTTGGATGGGAAATATACTTCTTGATGCAGCAACATGTCTCCTGTGTCTCAGTTGACTGAACACATGCCAAGCACAGAAGAAATTACAATAAAACATTGCATTGAAAATGAAGAACCAGAGATAATGCAATAAAGTAATTTAATCAAAACATATTAAAACATGCTTTTTTTTATCAACTACAATGTCATTATCTGCCAGTGGCATACCTAGCATTTTTGCCACCTGGGTTGAAAATGTAATTAATAGACTTTTCTATGCATCAAAATTATTTTCATTGAGATAACGTGGCAGGCGATCTGGTCCCAGGTGGCTAAGCTCTCCTTTTGTACTACTGCTCTACAAGGAAAATGCCTATAAAATCCTTTATTTTTTGTACTTGACACCGGACGTACTCCACATTATCTATCCCTCTAGCTCTGATCGGTGCTGGTGCTGTCAGGGGGACAAAGGTACCCTCTACCATATTTACTGGAGTTGCCCCATGATAGTACCCTTCTGGACTACGACGCAGTGCTTACTGTCCCACCTCTGTGAGGTACAGGTCCTCATGATGCCAAAATTCTTCCTGCTTGGTGTGTTACCATTACAAATTGCTAAACCATCCAAGAAGCTACTTAGACATATCCTTACAGCCGCACAATGTCTGGTTGCCCTCAACTGGAAGCAGCACTCCCCACCCTCCCAAGTTGCTTTGTACGCCAGAATAAAAGATGTGGAGCTAATGGAAAAAATGTCAGCTAGATATCAGGATAGGCTGAGCCGATGGTTGAGCTACTACTTTACTTTCCCATTTCTCCTTTATTTTCTTATTCCTTCATTCCTCTCTCTTTCCTCTCCTTCTCTCCTACCTTCTCTCTTACGTCTTCATTATATTCCGTAGGCTCTCGCATAGATGGTAAATGAGGTTTGCCATAAGCTAACAGTTCATAATATGACTTAGCAATGATCTAGCACCACTAACTGCTAAAATGTCTGTACTTGCTATATCCCTGTTCTATTACTACCCGGAATTTACTGTGTTCTGTTTTTGTTCTTTTATCTGCTTGATAACTAATAAAACTGTTATTTGAAAAGAAACAAATACATTATTTTCATTAATAATCATGAAATTAAATGTCATGCATTCTGGGAGTAGGAGCAGAATTTACCGGTGTAAGGTGGACAGCAAAAGCTGTAGGTATGACTGCAAGTTCAAACAGAGAGAATAAACTTATCCTACCAATCTGCCCACTGGTCAGTGGTTCAAAGATTTTATCACTTAGATAAGTGCCATCATTTGAAATTAGTTAGGAGGAACACCATGAAGGAATCAAAAAGGAAAAAGTGGCGTGCTATGCCCGCTGAACACCTGGCGACATGGCCAGTGAAGCAGGTATCAATTCATGGTGCATGGTTTCTATTGTGGAAGTAAATCTATACTCATAATGGGTGTCAGTGACAGTAATAGTAACCCCCAGCATTAGTGTCAATGGCTACAATAATCCCTTTTTCAATAATGATCAGTGGCTATAAAAATAATCACCCCCAGACATTGGTGGTAATTGGCTGGCTGAAACAATACAGTAACCCCTCTAGCTTTGATGTTCATTGTTTACCCGCACTGTTAGTTATCTCTCTACCTTCCAGACAGGACTATACAGCTCTAGCTTCTTTCAGTGCAGGATGCTGGAATGCAGAGAACATTCCAGTGCAGCACACTGTTGGCACTCTGCATATCATGGACGGCTGCACCGGGCACCCTCTAATTGTCATTCTACGTGCGTATTGCAGAACGCAACTGTCATTTTTTAATCACTGGCATATTACAAAACAGTTTAACAAGTGCATACATTCATTCCCATCTGTCCTTGCTCCCTCTTTATTTTTAAAGAGGCTCACAATTCAACTTCCCTACAACACGCTATGGCTGGTAAAACTACCAGTATGTGACTCCATTTAACTGAGAAACCCCATACAAACTCCATTCAGATATGGATTTAGGAATTAGGATTTAAACACGAAGCTGTAAAATCAAGAGTGCTCACCACTTTGCCACTGTGCTTTTGCCTTCTTTGATAGTTCTTTAAAGTCAAGGTTCATCTTCATGGCATTGTCTACTTCACATCCACCCAAAATCCTTTATTTTACTTGTTTATTACGTGTTACCTCTCTTTTCTCGTTCAATGTCCTTTGTCTCTACACCACCTTCCACATTTCTTCTACTCCAACATTTCCAAAACAAAAAAGGTACTATTGCCCCTCCTCTTCATTATGTAATTTATATTAGGGTACTAGACAGGAGTCATTAACACCATTTTCAGCTTTTTAAATGGCCTCAATAAGCACTGGACATATTGGTTGTATAGATGTACAATCATCACCTTATCCAGCCAGAAACAGCCAGACTGGGTAACTGTTACGTCATGGGTGGCTGTTGTAAATATGTAAATACTCAGCCCTCATCATGGCACATGCAACTTCACAACGCAACTTTCCCTTTGTTCTCTGCATACTGTTTACATTAATATTAAAAAACTGCTGAATATTCCACTTGGAAGTAAAAAAAAAAATCAGTGCACTGGTGTGTTAACAAATGAGAAGATATTATAATGAAGGTTCCTATTGAACATTTCATTTCAGATCTGTTATTGCCTATAAATATTCACTCAAAAGGTGTCCTGTAGCCTTCCAGAATTTGCGTCAGCTTTTTTCCTCGCCACCTCCTGAAAGGGGCTCCATGCTTCATTCTCCGGCTAATTACAGCTTGAACAACTGTTGTAATCCATCAATATTCTCATCATAACTTCTGCTTTCTTGTTCTTCCCTCCATCAGAGCTGCATTTCACAATTAGTGGAACATTATTATGCTGAATATAAGCTGCCCCAGTAAATACTTTACTCCAGATGCGGAGAATCTTCAGATTCAATAAAAGCTGCTCATTTTCCTATTCTAGAAGTCTTTATAACAAAAAATACTGTGATAGGGTGGAAGTATTTATTATCTCTATAAGGAATCATTTAAAAAAAGTTTTGTTTCGATTGGCGGGTTGGGGGAGGAAATAAAACCAGCTGTCAGGTTTTTATTGCTGTCTGTGTCCCCAGTCGAGAGATTTAACCTTACTTCCCATCACAGGGAGAGACAAGAGGTTAGGTAAAAACTCCTCAAATCGGGGCACAGACAGTAACAAAAACCCAACAGAGATTCTAACCTTTTCTCAGTCCATCTAAAATTAGAAAGAACTTTTTAGTCGAAGGTTCACATAAACTAAAAGCATTCAGCACTCAGGCACCTTTTAGATACAGCCAAAGCTCTACTGTCAGTGAAAGAGAAAATCAATCTACAGTGAGGGAAAACAGTATTTGCTCCCCTGCTGATTTTTTACATTTGCCCACTGACAAAGAAATTATCAATATTTTAATGGTCGGTTTATTTTAACAGTGAGAGACAGAATAACACCAAAAATATCCAGAAAATGCAGTTCAAAAAGTTATAAATTGATTTGCATTTTGTGTGAAATAAGTATTTGACCCCTTCGCCAAACATGACTTAGTACTTGGTGTCAAAACCCTTGTTGACAATCACAGAGGTCTAATGATTCTTGTAGTTGGCCTCCAGGTTTGCACACATCTCAGAAGGGATTTTGTCCCACTCCTCTTTGCAGATCCTCTCCAAGTCATTAGGGTTTCGAGGCTGACATTTGGTAACTCAAACCTTCAGCTCCCTCCACATATTTTCTATGGGATTAAGGTCTGGAGACTGGTTAGGCCACTCCAGGATCTTAATGTGCTTCTTCTTGAGCCATTCATTTGTTGATTTGGCTGTGTGTTTTGGGTCATTGTCATGCTGGAATACCCATCCACGACCCATTTTCAATGCCCTTTCTGAAGGAAGGAGGTTCTCACCCAAGATTTGACGTTACATATCCCAGGCCATCGTCCCTTTGATACAGTGAAGTTGTTCTGTCCCCTTAGCAGAAAAACAGCCTCAAAACATAATGTTTCCACCTCCACGTTTGACAGTGGGTATGGTGTTCTTGGGGTTATAGGCAGCATTCCTCCTCCTCCAAACATAGTGATTTAAGTTGATGCCAAAGAGCTTGCTTTGTCTCGATTGTCGATTGTCGAAGTCTCATCTGACCACAACACACGATTATTAGCAAACTTCAGACAGGCCTGTACATGTGTTTTCAGTCCTTCACGGTGTTGTGTGTTACCAATTGTTTTCTTGGTGACTATGGTCCCAGCTGCCTTGAGATCATTGACAAGATTCTCCTGTGTAGTACTGGGCTGATTCCTCACCGTTCTCATGATCATTGAAACTGCACGAGATGAGATCTTGCATGGAGCCCCAGACCGAGGGAGATTGACAGTTACAGTGCCTTGCAAATGTATTCACCCCCCCCCCCCGGCTTTTTACCTATTTTGTTACATTACAGCCTTTGGTTCAATTTTTTTTAATCTGAATTATATGTGATGGATCAGAACACAATAGTCTAAGTTGGTGACATAAAATTAGAAAGATATATACATAAAACTATTTTTCAGAAATAAAAAACTGATAATCGGCATGTGCGTATGTATTCACCCCCTTTGTTATGAAGCCCATAAAAAGCTCTGGTGCAACCAATTACCTTCAGAAGTCACATAATTAGTGAAATGATGTCCATAGAGTTGGGCTTTATGGTAGAGTGGCCAGAAGAAAGCCATTACTTTCAGCAAAAAACAAAATGGCACGTTTTGAGTTTGCGAAAAGGCATGTGGGAGACTCCCAAAATGTATGGAGGAAGGTGTTCTGGTCTGATGAGACTAAAATTGAACTTTTTGACCATCAAAGAAAACGCTATGTCTGGCGCAAACCCAACACATCACATCACCCAAAGAACACCATCCATACAGTGAAACATGGTGGTGGCAGCATCATGCTGTGGGGATGTTTTTCAGCAGTTGGGACTGGGAAACTGGTCAGAGTTGAGGGAAGGATGGATGGTGCTAAATACAGGGATATTCTTGAGCAGAACCTGTACCACTCTGTGTGTGTGTGTGTGTGTGTGTGTGTATGTAAATGTGTTGGAATGGCCTAGTCAAAGCCCAGACCTCAATCCAATAGAAAATCTGTGGTCAGACTTAAAGGGGTTGTAAACCTTTGTGTTTTTTCACCTTAATGCATCCTATGCATTAAGGTGAAAAAAAACCTGGCAGTGACCGGCCCCCCAGCCCCCCCATTTTACTTACCTGAGCCCTGGAACTTGACCCACCGGGTACGCATTGTCTCTGTGCACAGTGTTCTCGGCTCTTGATTGGATAGATTGATAGCAGCACAGCCATTGGCTCCCGCTGCTGTCAATCAAATCCAATGACATGGGTGTCGGGGCTATGGACACCAAATGCTGGACTCGGGAGCGTGCCCCCAAGGTAACCCCCTCGGAGAAGCGCTTTTCCTAAGGAGTTATCTGATGTGGGGAGGACGCGTGAGAGCCGCCAGGGGACCCCAGAAGAGCAGGTTCGGGGCCACTCTGTGCAAAACAAGCTGCACAGTGGAGCTAAGTATGATATGTTTGTTATTTAAAAAACAAACAAAAAAACAAACCCTTACAATCACTTTAAAGATTGCTGTTCACAGTGCAAACCATCCAACTTGAAGGAGCTGGAGCAGTTTTGCCAGGAGGAATGGGCAAAAATCCCAGTGGTAAGATGTGGCAAGCTCATAGAGACTTATCCAAAGCGACTTAGAGCTGTGATAGCCACAAAAGGTGGCTTTATAAAGTATTGACTTTAGGGGGGTGAATAGTTGTGCACATTGACTTTTTCTGTTATTTTGTCCTATTTGTTGTTTGCTTCACAATAAAAAAAATCTTCAAAGTTGTGGGCATGTTCTGTAAATTAAATGATGCAAATCCTCAAACAATCCATGTTAATTCCAGGTTGTGAGGCAACAAAACAGGAAAAATGCCAAGGGGGGTGAATACTTTTGCAAGGCACTGTATTTGTGCTTCTTCCATTTGCGAATAATCGCACCAACTGTTGTCACCCCCCCCACCAAGCTGCTTGGCAATGGTCTTGTAGCCCATTCCAGCCTTCTGTGGGTCTACAATCTTGTCCCTGACATCCTTGGACAGCTCTTTGGTCTTGGCCATGGTGGAGAGATTGGAATCAGATTGATTGCTTCTGTGGACCTTTGTCTTTTATACAGGTAACAAGCTGAGATTAGGAGCACTCCCTTTAAGGGAGTGCTTCTAATCTCAGCTCGTTACCTGTATAGAAGACACCTGGGAGCCAGAAATCTTGCTGATTGATAGGTGATGAAATACTTATTTCACTCATTAAAATGCAAATCAATTTGCATGGAGGAACATCTGAATAATCTCGGAGATCAACCCCCTATCTGCGAGGGATACATTAGGTGGAGTGGAGATCGTGAAAGGGAGAAATTGAACAGCTGAGTCCTGAGAGAAAGAAAAGATGTTTGGGGAGTGAAAATAAAGAGTTCATTTGAGTCTTCCTGACTCATCCTTGAGGTGAGCAGATTAAACAGCTGGTGGTGGTTTGCACAAGCATTAAGAATTATTGAGAAGCACGTTGATATGATAATAACACTGGAGCACTACTATCAAGATTGATATTGATTCATGGGACATTTATTATGAATTTTTTATGAATTTGAATTTTATTGCATGTATACATAGCACTAAGTATAGCATTGAATTATCACTTTGGTAGCGCTGCACTGTGTGTGTGTGTATGTGCGTCTTTTGGTACACATACACATATATTTATATATGTATATGATCCACATGTTCATCCTTAGATTTAGTTTCTTCTGTGTTGCTGTACCTGTGTGCCTGTACATGTCACATTGTACCTATATAAATGTATTTTTTTCTATCATCTGTATTTCCTGAAAATAAGAATGCATAAAAAAAGCAAAGTCATTTGCGATAAAATTTGATCTTATCCTCATCTAAGTCACAACAATAGACAAACACAGTGTGCCTAAAGCGGAGCTCCACCAAAAAGGGAAGCTCTGCTTGTTTGCTTCCTCAGGGAGGGGGGAGTGGATACCTGTCAAAATCAGGTATTCACTCCCACTTCCGTGTTAGATCGCTGCATTGTTGTGCCGCGAGCTATGAAACTTCTGGCCCCTGCCCCCCCCCCCCCCCCCGCTGCCTTCTAGGAGACACACAGGTTCCAGAAGACAGCGTGAACATCCAGAAAGTGCCGCGCGACTCGTACACGTGCAGGAGGAAACAGGCTGTGAATCCATAAGGCTTCACTTCCTGTTTCCCTTAGTGAAGATGTCGGCACCTGCACCCAGAGCTGATGGACGGATCAGCTTGGGGTGCCGACATTGCAGGCTCCCTCGACAGGCAAGTGTCCTTATATTAAAAGTCAGCAGCTATACTATTTGTAGCTGCTGACTTTAAATTTTTTTTTCCCCTAGGCTGGAACTCCTCTTTAACCGGTTGCCGCCCGCCCACCGTCCAAAGAGGGAGGGGCGGTGTGGCTCTCGTTCTGGGCAGACTTCATATGACATTGGCCCATTCAAACAGAGCATGCGCATGATAGGGTGCGCGCAGCCCTGTACTGTTGGTGGCGCTGTGTCACCGAGACACCGTACGTCACCGACAGGGGTGAACAGCCAATGGGCATGACTGTTTACCACATGATCGGCCGTGATCTAGTCATGGCCGATCACAGATGGTACTCCCCCGTGCACATGGCGCATGCGGGCGATCGCGAGCACGCTGCGAATGCATGTCGGTGGCGGCATGTTCCCGGGAACACTGCTCGTCACCGACACTGGTAAACAGCCATTGGCCAGCGGCTTTTACCACTGATCGGCAAATGGATCACAAATGTAAACTCAGACCAGTAACTAGCTGTTACCGGCTCTTCCCTCCTCACTCACCGTTTCCAGTGTGAGGAGAGAAGAGCCAGGAGCAGTGAGTTACTGATCTGTGTGTGTACTGTATTGCACAAACACTCCACAATAAAGAGAACCTGTCACATCGCCCCCCCATTGCCCCTGTGGCTCCAACAGTCGCCACATCAGTGCCCATCAGCACCCATAAAGTGCACCTATCACCCATCAGTGCCCGTAAAGTGCACCTGTCACATCAGAGACTGCCATCAGTGACCGTCAGTGGTGCACCCGTCACCCATCAGTGATCAAAGCCTGTCACCTGTCATACATCAGTGACCAACACCAGTCACCCGTCACCCATCAGTGACCCTTGCCAGTCACCCATCAGTGACCTTGGCCTGTCACTGACAATCGGCAGTAACCCACCAGTGACCATCGGCAGTCACCCATTAGTGACCATCGCCAGTCACCCATCAGTGACCATTGCCAGTCACCTGTCACCCATCAGTGACCATCGCCAGTCACCTGTCACCCATCAGTGACCATCGCCAGTCACCCATCAGTGACCATCGGCAGTTACCCATCAGTGACCGTTATCAGTCACACCATCATCACCAATCAGTGAACGTCACCTGCCACCCACCGCACAGCCCATCAGTGAACATCACCTGCCACCCATCGCACAGCCCACCAGTGAAGTCACCTGCCACCCATCACACAGCCCAACGGTGACCATCACCTGCCACCCATCTGTCATCCATCGCACAGCCCATCAGTGACTGTCACTTGCCACCCATCACACAGCCATCAGCAGAATGTCAAAAAAAGTATATAGCAATGAGGAGGCATTCCAGATCCTCTCCTTAACCGATGCAGCGGGGAGTTCTCATCAGATTCCAATGCCGATTATGATTCCGAATCAAATTCAGCATTTGAACCGATTGATAGCAGCGCTTTGGCAAATGAATCAGGGGGAAGAATGGGTCCCTCCAAAAAGATCATGGCGTTATGGAAACCATACAGCCACCAGCAACCAGGATCAAATTCCCAGGCCCTGTACCAGCGCTGCTACCAGCGATAGGCCCCGGAAACAAATGGTAGTAAAAACCGCAATGGGCGGGGTCCTGATGACCAGTATCGTTGGTCAATTCAGGTAACAGGTTACCGGCTCACCTGATAGGGTGGTGTTCCTTATCAAAACAGGAGAAGTAGTCAAAATAAAAGGGGAGTGGGAATAGGACTCAAAGTGTCCTTACCTTAAGTGAAGGAAAAGGAACAAACTGCGGTTTAACCTGATATAACTTTATTAGGACAATTAGTAGAAAAAATTATTTATCATTGAAAGGAAAGCATAAACAATAGAACACTGCACATGGTAAAAATTGACAACATTGTCACTTAAAAACAAAAGCCAGGAACAAATGCCCAGGCCCAGTGCCAGCGCTGCTGTATCACACCAAAATACCAGCACAGGAACTTCAAATCCCCCCCACTACCAGCACTAGAGTATTACGTCCCTCAAGAGCCAGGGCCGTTACATACCTCCCAGATGATCCTGCCAACCCAACATAGCTGCCTTCTGACTGCTGAACAAAGGTTATCACATATACCTTGATAACTATTACACCAGCCTGCCACTTTTGAAACATCTGTACCTTGCTAAAACCCTTGCCTGCGGAACCTCCAGAAAGAACAGGACGGGCTTCCCACAATCTCTAGCGAACAAAAAGCTGCAAAGGGGGAAAAAAGCAACTTTAAGACGCAACAAAGTGCTGGCCTTGAGGTGGAAGGATAGCAGAAATGTGTACATGATGTCCACCATCCATAATGCCACTACAGTTGAGATTCAAAGAAGACAAGGTCCCATTGAAAAGCCAACATGTGTCAGAGATTGCAATCTCTACATGGGGGGGTGTATTTCAATGACAAAATGCTTCAGCCCTATTTGGCAATAAGGAGATCCCGTTTCTGGTACAAGAAAGTAGCAATTTATCTCATCCATTTGGCCATTTATAATGCATATATAATCTACACGAAATCTATGAAAAGCCCCACCCCTTTCTAAAATTCATCGAAGAAGTTGTCACGTCCCACATCTATTAACAAGGACCCCCCCAGAAAACCTTCGCTCTGATGCTGTTAGCCGACTTCATGAGAGCCACTTCCCGGACAACATTCCACCATCTGAAGCAGGCCAAAGACACCAAAAAAGATGTTGCGTATGCAGCAAAAGAGGATTTCGAAGAGATACCAGCTACCATTGTCCTCAGTGTCCCTCCCAACCCGGCCTTTGCATTGGTGAATGCTTCCGACTTTATCACACATCCCTAAAATAATAGCCCATATTTTTAACCATTTCCCTGTTTTCATCATCTGTGCTGACCATTTTCCATGCTTCCTCAAATAACCACTGCCTTCCACGTGAACTGACCCTGGCCTGTTTTTAGACTATGCCTCTGCCTACCATTTGGACTGGTTGCATGTGAACTGACCCTGGCCTGTTTTATCAACTACGCTTCTGCCTACCCCTTGGTCTGATCTGTTGCCCTGCTACTGTAGTACACAGGGGTCTCACATATGCGAGGGGATCCAGAATTGTTCTTCCGGATGGAGAAAACAATTTTTTGTGTTTTCTTCGGGTTTCATAATTTCCGGATTAGGGTCTGGAGTCCAGAGGCTTCAAAGATATTTGGGTGGGAGAAGCCTCTACCCCTGTGCCCCTGTGCCCAGGTCTTACCTGACTGAGGCCCTCAGCCTGCTGCTGACTTACTGCCATCATACCTCTGCCTGCCGCATGAACTGACCACACCTCTACCTTCTACCTGTACTTTGAAAATAATTAGCTGTAGCCAGAGGCAGTATGTTTATGAAGGGCTGGAGAGCGGTACAATAATGAGTGTCTGCAGGTAACAGTATACCAGGACCAATATTTTAGCTGTGCTGGGTGTCTCTGCCTGGACAATTCCTATGGACAAATGCTTTGGCTGTGCTAACAATATCCTTGTACTGACTATAGACAATATTCCTGCCTGCTGCCTGGATAATTACTATTGCTGTCGCTAAGCATGTCCCTGCCTGCTGCCTGGACCAATGCTCTCCTCTGTGGACACTACTAAAACCACAGGCAATACTTTTTTTTACCCTTTCCTCAATAGAAAATTAATTTTGGATTGTAATTCTTGGTATGTACATGCTATGTGTTAGAAATATGAAGGGCCTTCGAAAATGATACGTTGTCAGGAAATTATATATGTAATTTATGCTCCTAGAACACCTGACGGTGCTACTTGGGTGTTGGGCCTCTGTATGTGGCCAGGCTGTGTAAAAGTCTCACACGTGGTATCGCCATACTCAGGAAGAGTAGCAGAATGTATTTTGGGGTTTAATTTTTGGTATGTACATCCGATGTGTTGGAAGTATCTTTAAAATGGACAACTTTGTGTAAACAAAATGCGTTTTCATTTTTGTTCCCACATTTTCCAAAAACTTCTGGAAAAAAATGACATGTTCAAAAGACTCATTCTGCCTCATAGATTATACATTGGGGTGTTTTCTTTCTAAAATGGGGTCATTTTGTGGGTGTTTCCATTGTCCTGGTGCTCCAGGGCCTTAAAAAGTGTAATAGGTGGTTGAGAAATGAGATGTGTAATTTATGCTCGTAGAACACCTGACGGTGCTCCCTGCATATTGGGCCTTTGTATGTGGCCAGGCTGTGAAAAAGTCTCACACATGTGGTATCGCCATACTCAGGAGGAGTAGCAGAATGTGTTTTGGGGTGTAGTTACAAGTATGCATATGTTGTGTGAGAGCAATTATCTGTTAATATGACAATTTTGTAAAAAAAAAAAAAAAAAATCTTAATTTTGCAAAGAATTGTGAGAAAAAATTACAACTTTAAAAAACTCACCATGCCTCTTACTAAACATCTTTGATTGTCTACTTTACAAAAAGGGGTCATTTTGGGGATATTTTTACTGTCCTGGCTTGTGAGGGTCTCAAGAAATGAGATGACCGTCAGTACATCAGGTGTGATCAATTTTCAATGATTGCCACTATGGCTTGTAGACTCTATAACTCTCACAAAGACCGAGTCATATACACTGATTTAGGTTATTGTTTTACCAAAGATATGTAGCAGTATACATTTTGGCCAAAATGTATGAAGAAAAATTACTAGTTTGCAAAATTTTATGACAGAAACAAAGAAAAGGGCATTTTTACACAAAATGTTCGGTCTTTTTTTATTTATAGCACAAAAAATAAAAACCCACTAGTGATTAAATATCGCCAAAAGAAAGCTCTATTTGTGTGAAAATGGGACACACATTTCATTGGGTACAGTGTTGCTTGACTGAGTAATTGTCATTCAAAGTGTGAGCACACCGAAACCTAAAAATTGGCCTGGGCAGGAAGGGGGTGAAAGTATCCTGTATTGAAGTGGTTAAAACACAAACAATTTCAATTTGCTTGTGCTCTCGACCAAACTGTCAAACCATCAAATGGCTGGTGTCATAACTGATCACATGTGAAGCACCATGGCAGTTGCAGATCAAACAGAAGCTAAGATGGCAGCTTCTTTGGCTGAAAAGGATAGGAGGGTCTAGTTCTGCTTTAAGCACATTGTGTTTGTCTGCTGACTTAGATAAGGATCAAATCACATTTTGTGGCAAATTACTGCATACAATCAGTTAATTCCAAGGGATCTGCACACTTTTCCTTGCCACTGTATATAGTTGAACAATGGATATACTTTAGAAGAAAAACATACAAACTAAAAAAAAGTCATAAAAAAATCAATCTCTCTTTCGAAAAGTCCCCTAATATTTTGTTTTGACAGGAATATATGTATTGTTATTTTTTCAGGGGGAACACAGCAACAGTTTTATGAAAAGGAATTACATGGTAATTGTTTTTTTCCCATGTTCTCTGTGTGACAAATTACAGTAGTGACATTTAAGCAGTAAAATGCAAGAATGCAAATGCTGAGACATTTATTTCAGCTGTTGAGAGGTTCCTCTAAATTAATTCTGGCAAGAAATTGAAAGCTCTTGTTCCCTAGTTTTCTCCATCTAAAGAAAACACTGCTTGTGAGAAATGTATTTTATATCTCCAAAAAAAAATGTTCCACCTACAAACCAATCAAATTCCCCCTTATTTCTACAAAGTATCAGAAAATATACATATACAGTATGTCTGTGCCTGACAGTATGTCTGTGGCTGCATTATTTTGTAACGTGCGATTAGGTTCCTGTGTGACATCTTAGGCTTTCACACGGACGGCTATTTTGCCGCAGTTAAAAGCATGTTTTTTTTCCTGTGAAATTCAAGACTCCAGGCACTGTGTTTAGCTGCATTTGCACAGTGCGATTAGCTGCGGTTGCGTTTAGCTGCGGTTTGCCATTTCCATGGCAACCCAACAGGGTACTGACACGCACTGTTTGGTATGAATATTGAGGGGGAACTCCACGCCAAATTTGAAATAAAATTTAAAATTTGGGTTCCCCCCCAGGGGCATACCAGGCCCTTAGGTCTGGTATGGATTTATAGAGGAACCCCTATGCTGAAAAAACGGCGTGGGGTCCCCCCCAAAATCCATACCAGACCCTTATCCAAGCACGTAGCCCGGTCGGTCAGGAAGGGGGTGGGGACGGGCGAGCGCCCCCCCTCCTGAGCCGTGCCAGGCCGCATGCCCTCAACATGGGGGGTGGGTGCTTTGGGGTATGGGGCGCCCTGCGGCCCCCCCACCCCAAAGCACCTTGTCTCCATGTTGATGAGGACAAGGGCCTCTTCCCGACAACCCTGGCCATTGGTTGTCGGGGTCTGCGGGCGAGGGGCTTATCGGAATCCGGGAGCCCCCTTTAATAAAGGGGGGCCCCCAGATCCCAGCCCCCCACCCTATGTGAATGAGTATGGGGGACATGGTACCCCTACCCATTCACCTAGTGAAAAAGTGTCAATAAAAAAAACACTACACAGGTTTTTAAAGTAATTTATTAGACAGCACCGGGGGTCTTCTTCTGGCTCCGGGGGTCCTCTTCCGGCTTCAGGGGTCTCTCCGGTTCTTCTCCGCGCTCTCCGGATCTTCTGCCAGGCTCCTCCGCTATCTTCTGCTCTTTTGCCGCTCTTTTGCTAGCGGAGGAGCCCGGTCTGCTGCCTGCTGCCTTCTGCCTTCTTCCCTCTTCTCTTCCAGAGATGTTGACACGACGCTCTCTCCAGCTGGAATGCTCTCTGAGCGGTCCGCAACAGACTTATATAGGCGGTGACCCTGGCCCCCTTGTGAGGTCACAGTCCCGGGGCATGCTGGGACTGTGACCTCACAAGTGGGCGTGGTCATCGGAATACGCGACCACGCCCCCTTGTAAGGTCACAGTCCCAGCATGCCCTGGGACTGTGACCTCACAAGGGGGCGGGGTCACCGCCTATATAAGTCTGTTGCGGAGCGACAGAGAGCATTGCAGCTGGAGAGAGCGTCGTGTCAACATCTCTGGAAGAGAAGGGGGAAGAAGACGATACAGAAGTCCGGGCCACCGCTTGCAAAAGAGCGGCAGAAGAAAGCGGTGGAGCCGGCAGAGTCGGAAGAGGACCTCCGAAGTCGGAAGAGGACCACCAAAGTCGGAAGAGGACTCCCGAAGTCAGAAGAAGACCCCGGAGTCTGAAGAAGACCCTGGAGCTGCCTAATAAATTACTTTAAAAACCTGTGTACTGTTTTTTTACTGACACCTTTTTTCCCTAGGTGAATGGGTAGGGGTACAATGTACCCCATTCTCATTCACATAGGGCGGGGGGCCGGGATCTGGGGGCCCCCTTATTAAAGGGGGCTCCCGGATTCTAATAAGCCCCTCGCCCGCAGACCCCGACAACCAACGGCCAGGGTTGTCGGAAGAGGCCCTTGTCCTCATCAACATAGGGACAAGGTGCTTTGGGGTGGGGGGGCCGCAGGGCGCCCCATACCCCAAAGCACCACCCCCCCATGATGAGGGCATGCGGCCTGGTACGGCTCAGGAGGGGGGGCCTCTCGCACGTTCCCACCCCCCTTCCTAACCGACCGGGCTGCGTGCTCGGATAAGGGTCTGGCATGGATTTTTGGGGGTGACCCCACGCCATTTTTTTTTTGGCGTAGGGGTTCCTCCATAAATCCATACCAGACCTAAGGGCCTGGTATGCCCTTGGGGGGGAACCCACACCGGTTTTTTATTTAAAATTTGGCGTGGAGTTCCCCCTCAAGATTCATACCAAACAGTTTCGGGCATTGGCGGAGATCCGAGTCGGATCCCCGTGCTTGTCGCTCATTGGGAAAGGAAAAATCATTTTTCCTTTCCCGATGAGCAGCGCGGCGCTGTTATCCGCAGCTGACACAGTGCACTGCGATTACCTGCGGTTATGTGCGGATAGCTGCGCTAAATCGCTCCTGGACGCAGTCAATTCTATTTTTTCTATCCGCACAGAACCGCATGTATCTAATTCGCAGCTAAACGCAGAGTGTGAATGGGGCCATAGAAAAGCATTGTGTGCTTTTAGCTGCGGTAGAAAATTAGAAAATCCTCAGCTAAAAACACCATTCTATCCGTCCGTGTGAAAGGGGCCTTAGTCAGGTCTGAGTCTTCAGTAGTTTATTGGCAAGAAACACGCAGCTTTCTTTCACAGTTTTGCACTACTGGTACGCCACTCATGCAGCAATGCATTCACCTTCAGCAGAGGATGAACATGTTGACACATGCATGTGCTGATGAAGCATTTACGCCTGCCAAGGCTGCTACATTGTGTGCCTAGAGCTGGACAGTCTCGCTGCTCCCTCATTAGTTCTCACATCTGCTGTTTGTGTATTTCTCGATTTTGAACTGATCCTAGCTTATCCTCCTTTGACTCTGCTGTACTGTAGGTTTTTGCTTCAAAACTTTAATATGCCTGCTGGTTAAATACCCTGCTTAGATCTCTCCCATCCTCCCAGATTTGGCTTAGCTTCACACTCATCTGCCTTTTGGTGAATTTGTCATCACCCATCGGTCAAACTTTGAGTTAGCAGGCAGTAAAATCCATTCCTTCTTCCTGCGGTTGGAGTGAAGACTTAAGAATATGTAGCCTAGGGTGACCCATGTATACCATCAATGGTGTTCAAAGCCTTCTCAGGTCATGCAGCGTGATGACCACCCTGCTTGTACTTAGCTTTTCAGCCACCAGCATAGGTGTGCACAGCCTAATGCATTAGGATGTGCACCCTTAAGCTCAAACACACATGCATGTGTATGTATCTACATATATATGACCCCGGCACATTGATCTCCCTGCTGGCACAGTGAAAGAGAAGAGCATAAACACTTCTCTTATGGCAGAACCGGTAAGAGGGAGATCTTTTCCACGTTCCTGTTGCTACACAGAGCGATAACACTAATGCACATGGGGTGATTGGGGTGTGCCTGGGCACACCCGGCACACCCTGTGCGCACGCCTATGGCCACCAGTAATCACCAGCTTTCTTTTCCTGACATATACAATCCCATATTCTGTAGATGATAGTAAAGTGGTTTGTGTGGGTGATCAGTTACAGAAGAAATCTGTCTCAAAAAACAGTTGTAATGTTCAGGTTTTACTTCTTTGCGGCTCCATATTTTCTTTATTATGTTTCATGAACAGTTTTTTAAATTGCCCCTCTTGCAGTGCACTTTACATTAAGAAAATGAGATTACCAATTGTAATGTTAAGTAGACTTATGGTAATTTAGATATATTTGTTCATGTTATATGAATGCCAAATGATGTATAATGCCCCGTACACACGATCGGATTTTCCGACGGAAAATGTGTGAAAGGACCTAGTTGTCGGAAATTCCGACCGTGTGTAGGCTCCATTACACATTTTCCATCGGATTTTCCGACACCCAATTTTGAGAGCAGGCTATAAAATTTTCCGACAACAAAATCCGTTGTCGGAATTTCCGATCGTGTGTACACAAATCCGACGCATAAAGTGCCACGCATGCTCGGAATAAATAAAGAGATGAAAGCTATTGGCTTCTGCCCCGTTTATAGTCCCGACGTACGTGTTTTACGTCACCGTGTTCAGAATGATCGGATTTTCCGACAACTTTGTGTGAAGGTGTGTATGCAAGACAAGTTTGAGCCAACATCTGTCGGAAAAAATCTTAGGATTTTGTTGTCGGAATGTCCGATCAATGTCCGACCGGGGGTACAGGGCATTAGTGTTACACTTTCAGGTATTTATTACCTCTCAGAGACATTACAGTTCTCCCCTGACCATGCATTTGTCTGCTTTTCTGGAAGCATTTACTTCTTGGACTGAAATGCTTACACAGAGATGCCACAATTATGTAAATCCTGGTCAGGGTTGCCAACCTCCCGCAGCATTTTTTACTGACAAAACATGGAAAATTTACTCGTGGAGCACATTTTTTACTGGCAATCTGAGAAATTACAGAACACCTATTGAAAACGAATATTTAAACAGTATAAACATGATGCGGAAACACTGACAATACTTATAACAAAGTAATTTGCTTGATTTACACTTAAAAAGTCAACACAGCATGAAATTATCAGACCCTGATATTTACTGGCAGTTGTAAAAAAATCACTGATTTTTACAAACTGTCAGTAAATTTACTGGTGGTGGGTAACCCTGATCCTGGTGCCTGTGTAGTTTTTGGCTGTGTTTACAAATGCTTCCCACTATTTGGCTTGCTGCAAAATTACAAATGTACAGTTTGAATGATCACTGGCAGAGAGATAATTGAGGAAATGCTTCCTCCTGTTTGCAGCAGACTGATATCATTATATCAGCCTAGGTAAAGCCATGGATTGTAGCGCAAATACATAATTTAATGATGAAAAAAACAAAAACTCTTGCTTTATTATGTAACTTGTCTACTTTAATGCTCGATCCCTAATCTACTTGATATCCTGAGGAAATACGGAGAGTTATCAAACTATAAAGTTAACCTTAGTAAGTCAGAAGCCTTAAACATCAATATAGACAGACAAGAAGTCGCAAAACTCAGGGAAGTGTTCCATTTCCTGTGGAGTAAAAACATCAAATATTTAGGGATTAAACTAGCTAATTCACTAAGGAAAATTTACTTATTAAACTACATCCCACTACTTGATGAAATCAAGCAGGAAATTAAAAAAATTTTCAACCTACTGATCTCTCGGATCGGATGTATAAATACAGTTAAAATGACTTTGGCCCCGAAGATCTTTTACAAGATGCAGATGCTCCCAATTCCTTTGGCTCACTCATACTTTAGAATATTGAATGGCATTATAACTACATTTGTATGGAATAATAATAAACCACGGATTGCCTACAAGGTTCTGAGTAAGGAAAAAGCGCAGGGGGGTCTGGCCCTTCCAGACTTTAAAAAATATTATAATGCGATAGTGTTGTCACGGGTGATAGATTGGGAAAGAGATATGTGGGGTAAAAGATGGGTCAATTTAGAAATGGCCTTGAGCAATGCACAGCTAAATCACTTAATTTGGAATCCCCCACACTTTAGGAAGTTAGGTCCTAACACTCACAATATAACACGCCATACTTTTAAAATTTGGGACCAGATTCATAAACAAAACAAATGGGAGTATAATTCACCATTTATTTATTTAAAAGAAAATGAGTTTTTTTTTACCAGGGATGGTGGAGGTTGGAGGTAATTGGATAAAAAAAAGCGATGCACAATTAAAAGATATCACTAAGAACGGAAAAATTATCACTTTTCAGGAATTATCCTTGCTCACAGACGTAATGAAAATCGATATGTGGCGGTATAGCCAGCTCGCGCACTTTGTCAAAAGCCTCCCAGGGCTTATTAGAGATAAAAAAAATTATAGGCCACTGGAGAAACTTTTTTAAGGGAAAAAGTAAGAAAGAAAATATCATCACTATACAGAATATTGATGAATGGAGGGGAGGGTGACGTGCCGCCATACATCATAAAATGGGAATTCGAACTGGGATCTGTATGCAGTAGAGAGACATTGAAGGCTATTTTCAAGGCAACACATAGATCGGCAGTAGACATGAGAATGATAGAAACCAATTATAAGTGTTTGTCTAGGTGGTATGCGACACCTGATAAAATAAGTAAATTTCAACCGGATAAATCTTCAAACTGTTGGGGAGGGTATAATGTCCGGTGGAACGATGGCACATATTTGGTGGGTTTGTCCTATTGTTAAAAAATTGTGACAGGAAGTGATAAAGATTATAGAGGAGATAACAGGGAAAATTGTTCCGGTTGACCCATGGGCCTGCTTGTTCCATGGGACAGAGGGTTATAATAGAAGGTGCAACTCATCAATAATTCCAATATTACTCAACTCTGCTAAAAGTTTAATACCAAAGAAATGGCAGGAGGTAGAGGGACCAAAAATTCGGGACTGGATAGCAAGGGTTAATGAAACCTACATCCTAGAGGAGACGGAGGTTGGGGGGACTCTGCTTGGGGAAGATAAACTAGTTAGGGCTAAATGGGCGAATTGGTTATCCTTTAAAAAAACAAGGAGATTCCCTGATTTGTTGACGGGATAAGGTTTGAGTATTATTTGGTGTGTTACGGCAGGGGGGTGGGGGGGAGTGAGGGTAGTGGGTTTTGGATAGGTCGCTGGAGAATTAATGAAGTACATATGTGGTTATGATGTATGCTATGTGTGGTTTTGTAGTTTTATAAATGTTAAATAAAGAATATAAAAAAATAAAAATAAAATAATGCTGAGATAAACTCAGCTAGTTCACAGAGAGGATACAGCTTCCTTCTAATGGTGGCCATAGATGTCAGATAACGATTAAACAGGTAGGCAGAAAATATATAAATTTAAAATATATAAATTTAAATATAAAAATAAGTGCCAGAATGGTGAAAATCTTCCCATGCCCAGCTTAAAATACTAATATAGTCATATGAATGTATGTTTTTTTTCCAGTTATGTATATGAAAGTGATCAGCCAATTGGGAACATTGGACCCGCTGTGACCTTGAATGACATGAAACATCCACAATACTCCTGGTATCCAGAAACAATGTGGTCTTTGTTTTAAAGCGGGAGTCCGGCGAAAATTTTTTTTTTTAGATGTCAGCAGCTGCAAATACTGCAGCTGCTGACTTTTAAAATAAGGTCACTCACCTGTCCCGGGGTCCAGCGATGTCGGCACCCGAGACAGAACTGTCCCTCGGTCCTCGGGTGCTGCCGCCGCCATTCTCAGTGAGGTAATCAGGAAGTGAAGCGTTGCGGCTTCACTTTCTGATTCCCTACTGCGCATGTGTGATTTGCGCTGCGCTTCCTTAATGGTCTCCGCTATCTCCTGGGACCTGTGTCTTTCCCAGGAGACAGCGGGGGAGTGCGGGAGGGGGCGTGACTCCCGCGGGAGTCACCGGAGGGGGGGAGGAATCCGATGAGCGGAAGTTCCACTTTTGGGTGGAACTCCGCTTTAAGTCTGAGCTCTTAAAGGATAAGTTCACCTTTGGGAACATGTAACATGTTCCACCTGTTGTTAGGGTGGAGCATATAACATGTTCCTGCAGCTCCCCCCCCCCCGGTCCCCTCCTCCCTGTCACAGTGGGCAAGGGATCCTCTCCCTGCACCCACTGTCACGATTTGAAAAGAGTGTGGCTGTGCAAGGCTCAGCCCACATGGCCATGTCATTCATTCACAGAGTTCTGTAAATTAATAGACTACAAGTACCAACGGCCTTTGCGGCTGATGGCTTGCAGTTCTCAATGAACTACGGAGATGCTGGTGAGCATCCTCGTGTTTCATTTAATCTTCCTGGACTGCAGTAACTGCCTTCCCATATCAGAAGTACGGGCAAGCAGCTACACTGACAGTCTGCAGGAGCCTGATATTACACCCACGATCTGCTGATGAAGGGGTCTTGTGAGGCTGCAAAATGTTGCTTCTGCTGTAATAATGTGATCGCTGAATAAAGCTTTTTACCCATTCTGGAGATCCATGGTGTACTTTTTGACGTTCTCTTGCTTTGACAGTCTTTGGCTCCAGCTGATGGTCGCTGCAGCACCTGCTTACACATGCGGCCATTTCTTCAGGAACGTGTACATTGGGAATTGTGCATTGAAATCTGCTGCCCCAGTACACCTCCAAAGAGCCCTCAAACCTGATGGAAACAGTGGTCTGACTCCTGGAGAAGTTCTACAAATACCAAGATGAAGCATCTGGAGAGTGGGCATCCCTAGGCAGGCTGTATTTGCAAGCAGACCACCCTAGTCAATGCTTGCATGTGATCCTGAGCCTCCCTGATTGAAAGAACTGAAATAAGCTAAATGGTAGGGGCAGGCCAGGAAAAGCTCTGCTGGAGAGGAAAGGGGTAAATGATGGTTGACATCCTCCAGCCAGGAAATGTGACAAGCAATATCAAATCTGCAAACAATTGAACAGCCACAACTTCTCTTCTGATTTATTTTTTAAACTCTATTTAGATCGGATTCAGTCAAACTGAGTCAATCCGCCAAACCAGAAATTTATGAATTTTGTTTTATCAATTGGCAGTACTGAAATTCTTTGTTCATGAATCCAATTGTATTTTGAATGATCACATTATGAGATTACATGGTGGAAACAGAGGTGCGATTGATAATGCCTAATTATTGATCGAAATCCACTTTTCTGTGTTTGCCATATCAATTAAATGGGTTGTTAACCATAGATTGATTATTCCTATCAGAAGAGATCATTCAGAAAATAAATCAATCATTTATCAAAGCGTGTATGGCCACCTTAAGAAGTTTCAATACTGGAGAGGAACCTGTGTAAGACTAAAGTCAGTGCAAGAGTGCAAGACTGAGTTCAGCTGTAATGTGTGGATTTTATTGACAGGTCCATTCTAATCGGTCTAATTCCAGTTTAGAAAACAAAACCTCTACATTTATTGCTTTTACTTTTTTCCATCCATTTTACCGCACGAGGATTGTCCTCATCTGCAGGTGATTGTAGAGCACGGTTCCACGCAGAGGTTAACAAAACATCTTCCACTATAAGAAAGGATTTTTCTGCTCCTTCTGTTCCAAGTCATTAGGAGTTCATGGCACTGAATTATTTATTTGTAAAACAACATGCCACATTCGAGGAGACTGCAAGGAGCGCTGGAAATTGCCTGACACGCTAGGAAATGATAAAAGCAAATGAAAATGGAGTGAGAAACAAAAGGATATTGAGTGAAAAAAAAGAAGAAGCTTTAAAAAGAATGTTATTTGCTCTTACTTGTCATCGGAGACTCTCACCCTGCGGTCTCTATTCATGTGCTCTCAAAAAATAGAACTCGTGGGATGCCTGAAATAAATAAAAAAAACAGTAATTAAAAAATAAAAGTGCTCTGAAATTCAATCATAACTCCATTTCAGTGTAGAAAAAAAATGTCTGATGGATAAATCTAATTATTGCCAGATTGATTACATAGATGGCTCCGTAGCGTCTTGTTTCAGAAAATGGCTTTGATAAATGCAATGTGTCTGATATTATATTATTGCCATATCTTAACAGGGGGAGGCCTGAAGGCGCCTTGGAGCACTTTGCCCTAATTTCACACAAGTGCCTGTATGAGGAGGGTGACTGACAGGCGGCGTAGCTTAACGTCACTTAACTGTAAATCAGAATAGTTTAATTGTGTTATTTTATCCAAGGAGAAACATTATAGACAGGTCTAATGCTGCTGTCGGTGACAGTTAATGCAAGGGCTTGTTAGAGCCAAAAGGTGTTTGAACAGCTTCTATCATTACAACTGATAAAAAACAAAAAATCTTATCAGACAGCTAATGAATAGCCTCGTGTGCTGTGAGAAAAACATAATAAAAGTGAACCGTCTAAGGAACAGTTTGCTTCTCTGACATTTTCAGTCGGAATTTCTGACAAACAAAATTTGAGATCTGGATCTCAAATTTTCCGACATCAAAATCTGTTGTCGTAAATTCCGATCGTGTGTACACAATTCCGACGCACAAAGTTCTACGCATGCTCCGAATCAAGCAGAAGAGCCACACTGGCTATTGAGCTTCATTTTTCTCGGCTCGTCGTACATGTTGTACGTCACCGCGTTCTTGACGTTCGGAATTCCCGACAAGATTTGTGTGAGCGTGTGTATGCAAGACAAGTTTGAGCCAACATCCGTCAGGAAAAAACCATGGGTTTTGTTGTCGGTAAATCCGATTGTGTGTACGCGGCATTAAAGTGTATCTCAAGCCAAAATGTTTTTTTAGTTGTGGACCTGGATGCACACTAATGATGGGTTAGAACCCCTGTTAGGATTGGCCATACAACATTACCAAAAAAGAAAAATGATCTTTAACCTCTTCCCGACCAGCCACTGCAGTTGTACTGCGGCAGGTTGGCTCCCCTGGGCGAAACGACATAGTTGTAAGTCGGTTCACCTTTTGACCACTAGGAGGCACGTGCGTAATGCCGAGGCCGACGTACGTGCCCGGCGGTCACGATGACCGCCAGGCACTCACGATCGCTCCACACAGAGACAGAACAGAGATCTGTCAATGTAAACAGACAGATCTCCATGCTGTCAGGGGTGAGGAGAGTGATCTGTTGTTCATACTAAGCATGAACAATGATCACTCTCCTCACCCAGACAGTCCCCTCTCCCCACAGTTAGAATCACTCCCTAGGGAACACAGTTAATGCCTTGATCGCCCCCTAGTGTTAATCCCTTCCCTGCCAGTGACATTTACACAGTAATCAGTGCATTTTTATAGCACTGATCGCTGTATAATTGCCAATGGTCCCAAAAATTTGTCAAAAGTGTCCAATCTGTCTGCCATAATATCTCAGCCCCAATAAAAATCGCTGTTCACCGCCATTGCTAGTAAAAATAATAATAAAAATGCCATATTTCCCCTATTTTGTAGATGCTATAACTTTTGCGCAAACCAATCAATATACGCTTATTGTGATTTTTATTACCAAAAATATGTGGAAGAATACATATCAGCCTAAACTGAGGAAAAAATTTGCTTTTTTAAAAAAAAAATGGGGATATTTATTATAGCAAAATTGTCACTCTTTCTTTGTTTATAGCGCAAAAAATTTAAACTGCAGAGATGATCAAATACCACCAAAAGAAAGCTCTATTTGTGGGACAAAAAGGACGTCAATTTTGTTTGGGTATAATGTCGCACGACCGTGCAATTGTCAGTTAAATCGACGTAGTGCCATATCGCAAAAAATGGCCTGGTCATTGAGCAGCCAAATCTTCCGAAGCTGAAGTGGTTAAAAGCAATGGAAATACAGTTAGATTAAAATCAACTATCTTTATTCCACATTATTGGGTATAAAACAGCATATAAGAACCAATTAACTCCAAAACAAACAAGGGTAAAATGATCTGCCTCATATGAGGTAGACTGGGCCCCCCGACAAAACTGGTAAATGATAGTATAGAAGGCATAGAAGTATCACTAGGTCAGGGAAGTGCCACAACCTTGGGTATCTAGATTCAGCTCGACATGTTTTCAGACTAAGCAAGCTGGCTTTAGATACCCAAGGTTGCGGCACTTCTCCAACCGAGTGATAATTCTAAGTCTTCTATACTATCATTCACAATACAGAAAAAGTGCAGCGCTAACTCAATGTTCAAAAGTCTCTAGAAACATCACTTGACAGTCTACATATATAAGAAGGCTTGTATGGTGGACTGAATTTATCGGAGGAGTCCAGGGGCTATATAAGCAGACCACTCAACCGTGGTCCTTGTCGGTTCCAGTGCGCGGTATTACGTCACCAGACTGAATCTGCCAGCTCACTGCATGTTTGTGAGTCTGTGTATTCGAATTCCAGTGTGTTGCGGTTTTCCCCGTTCGTGGTTTTTCGTTGATCATTTCTTGCTCACTGTCGCAGGTAGTATTCATAAACCTTTCTAGTATCAAGCATTGTTTTGATTCATCATGTTCCTATTCATTAAGTTACCATAACCATAGGTTCGTAGGTTCCGATGCCTTGTTGTTCCCCTTCTGCGAACAGACTTACAAATCCCTGAGCTCAGTCATTCACTTAATCATCGTACCACTCAACAAAAACAATGCATTTCCCAGTCATTCACCCACCCCACAGCCCAATTCAAGTCTAGTTGTATCGGCAGGACAACAATGCAAATCGGGTCCGTTCGTACACTCTACAGCCCGATTCGAGTCTAGTCGTGTTGGCAGCACAACAATTCGAATAGGGTCTATTCATACAATCTATAGCCCGATTCCAATCTAGTCAAGTCGGCGGCACAACGATTCAAATCAGGTCCATTCATACACTCTAGAGCCTGATTCTAATCTAGTGGTGTTGGCGGCACAACGACTCGAATCCTCAGCATGACACAACACGATCCTATTGTCACACAGCTTCTGCAGCTCGGTCTCCACCATGAGGCACCTGCCACAAGCTATCAGTCATTACTCAGCCCATCCATTCGTATGTTTGTACATACCCACAATCTTTGAAAAAAATTGCAACTTCATTAACTCCGACACAAGTTGGCACGATTTGTTTCCACACACTCATGATCACAGCTCATTCCCACATGCCCTAATTTTCTACTGTCCTTGTTGTCGCCTTCCTGATAAGGCTGCTTTCTTGCAATCGTTGCAAGCACATGTAGCACCCTGATGTTTAGGCAGGGTTGCTGTTAAATTTATTTGCCAAGTGATAGTTGCCTTGGCCAGTTGATAGGAGGCCAATTGATTTCACCCTAATTCTGGAATTGCTGCACTTCTCTCTTCTGTCACCAGATGGTCATGTATCTGGTGCCACTAGTTAAGACAAGGGTATTGCAAGGACAGATTAGGAATGAATGGAGTGTCTCAGCCAAAAGGGAGGGATTTTCTTGAGTCCCTTGGCCTGCTGGGAGAGCCTATTTATTTGGGTGAAGTCAGGTGATCGGGGTTCTGTGCCACCTGGATGTCTGTCTGGGGGGACATGTGTTGTAATGCCCCATCTGGCTGCTAGGCTGTCTGAGGTCCTATCCAGAAGCAAGAGAGCAGTGTAGGGCTGGGACTGTGGCTTGCAGTCCAACCAGAAGCACCGGTTCTGCCGGTCGTAGAACCATCTGTGGTCGGAGGTAGAGGGGGAAGCTGTCGCCACTATGGGACCATCCACTTTGCTACCGGAGACCATTGTGAGTAGCTGAAGCAAGTACCTGAGCAGTATTCTCATCAGCCAGGGACGGTAAAGAATTGGGAAAACTTCAGCAGGTGCCAAGCCAGGGACCCAGCCAGTGGAGGTGACGCTTGCGGAGCATTATCCTGTGCCAAGCCAGGGACCAAGCAGGCCAGTGGGGTGATGCTTGAGGAGTATCTGTGAGTGCCAAGCTAGAGACCCAGCAGGGATGCGGGGGTGATACTTGAGGAAGATACTGAGTGAGAAGATTGGAAGAGCTCAGGAGATCCAGTGGCTAGTGGATCTGTTAGTCTAGTGAATGACTGGGAGCTCATTTGAGTGAAGTTCTACAATAGGAGATTGTAGAAGAAGTGGAGGAGTTTATTGCAACCGTGTTAGAAACTGTTACAAGATTGTTGCCAAAGGAGACAGCGGTCCTACTCATGCAGATGTGGTGTCTAGCTGGATGCCTTTCCCTATCTAATCTATTTGCATTCAAGAAGTGTCTGGCGCCCATCAATCTACCTTGCATTACACCCACCATGCCATGTAACCCATTCTACACAGAAGGATGTCAGCTGTCCCTAACTCTGGAGGTCACTATCGGGCCTCAGGGGGCCTGGGACTTGGCTACACACGTATCCAGTGGCACTCAATCCGGCCACTCATCGGCTCCAATGGCATATCGGCTGCTCACCATTTCTGTCTGTTGTTTCTCCTTTATTTCAGTCGATTTCAAGTTGTTTCATTCTGTACCAGGTTGGACGTTATTTCCTCAGATAAAAAAGAAAAAAGAAAAAATCTTAAAAAAAGAAAGAAAAAGCTTAAAAAAGAAAAAAGAAACACACAAACAGACATAGGGCTTACATCTTTACCAGGGGGCCAGTCACGTTCAAGGGGCGGGTTAGGTCATTTTATCAAGTTAAAACTGGACTTCTATGTCACCTTGCTATAGGTTCCCGGTTGACTGAGTTCTCGACCCCAACCAGGACTTCGCAAACTAAGGCGTATAGTCAGGGGTGTAGTACATGGGTTCCTCCTCTGCAGGAACCCTTTACTATGTTCACTTCACATACATGATTGTGCTGCTCATCGGGCGTTAGTTACTGCCAAATGTTTCTTTGCATTACACTCTGTTTTCGAAGGGCAACCCTTCACCTATGCAGACAAGGTCGCTAAATGTTAAGCTTGCTGGCAGTGCAAGCGTCAGTAGACCAAACACACGTCACAAACTACAGAACGCAACATTCCTACTTAGGCCGTACCAGACTTCAGTTTCTCGCCCCAGTGAACCCTGGGGCTCTGGTCCACAGGTTTGAGCTTAGCACAGACGGGCACCCAAGCTATCGATTACCTGGCCAATCACTGCCTGCCTCACCTCGGTTGCCACGCACTCTTTTGAGTTTTCTACATTTCCACTCATCAGCGCTCAATGCTTCAGAGCGCAAACCGACTTCTTCACTGCACCTGTCGTTCTTTTTTCTGCCTTTCTCGTTTTCCTTCTTGTCTTTTTTCTGTACGCAACTCCTCTGTCCCTTCCTGCCTTTATGACTCATCTTAACACATGCATTTCCCCTTTTCTTGTCTTTTAGCTGGAGCCATGTCGCAGGCCGGCAGGGAAGACTTCACCTCTGCCCCTCTGTCACCCTCTGCGGGTTCAGAAAGCAGCAGCGTTCAGTCCCTCAGGGCTTGGACCATCCCCAAGCTCACAGTGGAGCTGCGGCGTAGGGGCATTTCCTACCCCGCCACAGCCAGGAAAGCTGAGCTCTTTAGGCTGCTCTTTCCCACGCTAGTGGCAGCTCAGCCTGGCACCCAGCAGGCATCCCTGCAATCGATCTCTTTGGCTATTGCCCAGCTCCACTCCATGGTCACCACATTGTCCACAGCAGTCTCCAACGTCTAGGGTAGAATGGGAGTCCTGGAAGTCCTGGAAGTGCGCCCAGCCGCGGCCCTTCCGGGCTTGGTCGCTGTTTTTTGTCCTGAAGCCTCCACCTGCAGGTTTGCCAGAGATCTGCACTACCATCTTCCCTGCCGGCATCAGGAAGGACATCTTGGATGGCAAGGACATTAATCTGGCTTCCCTCCTCATATCGGTCAACAATGTGGCAGAGAACAAATCATATACCTGGCGGGAGCGTCTCAGTGGTCCTTAAATCTAAAGACCCCAGGCTCAACTGCAAGCTATCTGTCACAGAGTTTGTGCTGGCCTTTGGGATGGTTAGGAGGAGCAGGAGGGAAGAGCAGGATTTGTACCTCCACGCAGTGGTTGACCTAGTTTACAAATATGGGGGATTTCATTCTACGATTACCACCAGTCATTTTTAGCTAAGGCAGCAGCCATGCTTTCGCAGTTTCAGGCCAGCAATTAATTGGAGTATCATCGATACAGAGCTGTTCTGCTGCCACATTGCGGGTCTACGCTCCCCACTCTGTGCCATCTGTCAGTCTGCCACCCATCCTGCGAACTGGTGCTCCAATACAGGTGCTAGAAGCCCCCTCAACGTCCCCTCCACCTCTGGTTTCAGACAAGGCTTGCTGACCCTCACACACTTGCCCCAGGTGGACAAGTTGGGACTGCCTGTCCTGTCAGTGGGGGGCACATCAATCTGCAACAACTTCAATTACAGGACTTGCAACTTTAGCCAATGCGTCTCGTGCCACAGAGCGCATCCTGAAGTCACGTGCAACCTTAAGCAGCACAACATGTCATGACTAGGCCGAGTGGATGTCTGGTGGCTGGGGTTTTACCTTTCCTCACACGTGACTCCCTGGTACATGGATTCATGTCAGGATTTCACACCAGCCTCATCACGCTGCCTCACTCGACCCACAAATGCAGGAACCTCCTTTCAGCTGCCACGACGAGCTGGCCATTAATACCTTGTTGCAGTCCGAACTGGACCGGGGTTTCATCATCGGCCCCTTTGCCGAGTCACCTTTCACAACTTGGAGAGTCAACCCTATTGGACTTGTCAAGGGCAAGTTTTCAAATAAAGATCGGTTGTTGTACGACTTGTCTGCGCCTCATTGTTCTCACATCCCAAGTTTAAACTCCCTAATTCCTTCCGAGCAGTTAAATATGCATCGGTTGACCTAGCGGACATTTCAGACAAGTTCAAATTACTGCCCATTGAGCCATCCCTCTGGCGGTGGCATGGCATCAAATGGAATGGTTTGTATTACTTTGCCACCAAGTTGACTTTTAGCACTAAAAGCAGCCCGTGGCTGTTTGATACCTTCGCCCAGTCTCTTACCTGGATCCTGTCGCACAAGCACAATGCCAGAAAGTCATTCACTACCTCGATGACCTCCTGCTGATCGAACAGCCCAGCGAGCCCCCATTAGACTTGAACAGGTTAAGAGTGGTATTTGGCAATCTCAAAGTGCCCATAGCAGAACATAAAGTGGAAGGCCCGGCGCAGTCCATTACCTTCCTAGGCATCACTCTAGACACTCACTTCATGCAGGCCAGCCTACCTCCTGACAAATTGGCCCAGATCAGGTCGGTTATTCACGCCTTTACCCTTTCACAAGGGTGTACCAAGATACCGCTACAATCCCTGTTTGGGATGCTCAATTTTGCCATGAGGATTGTCCCTCAGGGGCGGTCCTTCATTTTCCGCCTCTTGGTTTTCCTCTCTTAAGTACAGGACCCCAATCAAATTCTCAGGCTGGACCCAGCAGCAATAGTGGATTTGACAATGTGGGATGAGTTCCTTACAAATTGGAACGGCATATCCATGTTTATTCCGTTAGCATCAGCCTCATCACCTCATGTAGTCATGGACGCCGCAGCCTCCACAGGCTTCGCTGCAATTTTTGGCCATCACTGGTTCGCAGGGCCATTGCCACCAGAAATCCTCCAGATTCCCAGGTTTTTTATTCAGTCATCCTCATTTTTGAACTTTACCCCATCGTGGCAGCAGCTCAGGTCTGGGGCTGTACCTGGATGGGGCAAACAGTGGTCTTTGCCACAGAAAACCAGGCTGCGGCCAAAATCATAAACAAAGGCAGGTCCAAATCGCTAGCCATCATGTCCTTCCTGCGTAGGCTGGTGCAATTGTCCCTGCAGCATCATTTCAATGTGCACTGCACTTATATCCCGGGCAAGTGCAATATCGCAGCAGACGCACTGTCCCGCTTTAACTATACTTCATTCCTTCTGCAGAAACCCGGAGCTGACCCGATCACTTCTCCTATCCCTCCTTGGTCCCAGTTGATGCTGGTTTAAAGGAACACCTTCAGAGTGCGACCCATCTCATTAACCAGTCGTTGTCCCGCAACACACTGAAGGCCTATCATACCACCAGGAATGCCTACAACAGGTTTCTAGCCTCATACCCCGGGGCGGCAACAGGAGACATCAAGCACGTCCTGGCCTTTATATCATATTGCCACACGCAGCTAGCTCTATCTCATAACACCATCAGGCTGTACTTAGCCAGCATCCAAAATGTTTGTACTTAAAGGACCCTGGAAAGCCATCCTTGTTCACAGCCCACGCAGTCAAATCCATCCTACGCGGCATTCAGAGACATAAGCCCATAGCCAATAGCAAGCACTTACCCATCACAAATGCCATCTTCAGGGACATGTCTGCCATCCTCTCACGTTCCCCATTTGGGTTCTTAGACAGCCTGGTCATCCAAGCGGTCATCTACCTGGCCTTCTATGGCTTTTTCCACCCTAGCGAGTCCACCTTTAGTGGCCCTAGCTGCCAGATACTGCGCAGGCGCCACCTAGCTCGCCTTCAAGATCACTTTGTTCTATACCTCGCAGTGTCCAAAATCCAAAAGTCCAGCCCCGGGGTCGACATCAAGCTCTTCCAGACCCACAATGTCTGGTGCCGAATAGCGATTCTCGACCAGTTATTGTCTCATCTGCCCAACCAGTTGGAATCCAGCTGTTAGGTACCTGGTAGTTGAGCCCGACTGGTAGAAGGAGACCTCTCTTAAACGCTGGTTCAGGAGCCACTGGAAGTGGGAACAGTGGACTCTTGAGCACAGTGGGTAGGAGGGCCTGATGCAGGTTCCAGCAGAAGCAAACACTGGAACTGGGAAGACGTCCCTCTGGGATGGCTGAGCTGCGGATGCAGGTAGGCTGACGCAGGTCAGTAGGCAGACAGGTGGATGATACGGCAGCAGCAGAATCTGAAGCTTGGCAGAGCAGGCTGGAAGCAGCGTCACAGGCAAAGCAGAGTCAGACAGTCCGTTTGGCAGGAGATCAGGCAAGTATATAGCAGGAGGGATAATCCAAGAATAGTCAGGCAGGCAGGAGTTCGGCAACGGGTCACAAGATATAAGCGAGGTCAGGCAGGCCGGGTCGGATAGGAGACAGGAGAATGGTCAGACGGAGCCGGGTCACTAGCAATACAACAACAGGCAGGATACAGGAACTCAGGTGCAGAGCTGCAGACGAACAACACCTGATAGAAGCATCTGTCAGTCTTTTAAAGGGCCCTTGGTGCCAAAACAGCGCTAGCGCGAACGGGCGCGCGCACGCGCGGGAGTGCTCCGGCACCCCTGGTGGGGATTTCAGCAGAACTGCCCTGGAAAGGCCCTTCGTGCACCTGCGTGCACGCATATTTGCCCGACGCCCACTGATATGCCCCTGACATTGCCCCCTCCCAACGGGCAGCCTCCGGATGCCCAGATAACTTTTCTTTTCAGGATGAGCAGAGAAATAGGCATATATCAAACGTTTGGCATGAATATTACTGTCAGGTTCCCATGAGTTATTTTCCGGACCATACACCTTCCATTTAATCAAAAACTGTACTTGCCCAGATCTCTTTCTGCAATCAAGGATGGCCTCCACTTCATATTCCTCATTACCATCCACCAAAACCAGTTCAGGGACCCTGGTGCCCCTATCAGGAAAAGGATCATCTACAGCAGGCTTCAAAAGTGACACGTGAAACACAGGGTGGATTTTAAGTGAGTCAGGTAAACACAGTTCATAGGATACCTCGTTGATTTTCCTTTTCACAGGGAAGGGCCCAATAAATTTAGGAGCAAGCTTTTTGGAAGGACAAGTCAACCTAATATTATCGGTAGACAGCCATACCTTATCACCAAGCTGAAGGTTTAGATCTCCTTTTCTTTTGTGATCGAAGAACCTCTTGCTGTCTGCTTGTGCCTTGGATACCGCTTCCCGTAACATCCGGTTATTATGACTGAGGAACTGCACTGTGTCCTGGACCGCTGGAACTGAGGACTCTGAAAGAAAATCTGGTAAAAAAGATACATGAAAACCATAATTGGCAAAGAAAGGGGATTGACCAGTGGCAGAGTGACTAGCATTATTATAGGCAAATTCTGCTAGGGGCAGCAGGGACACCCAATCATCTTGCACAAAAGATGTGAAACACCTAATGTATTGCTCCAGTGTCTGGTTTGTCCTTTCAGTTTGCCCATTCGTTTGGGGATGGTATGCTGAGGACAGGGCTAGTTCAATATTCAAGATTTCACATAGGGCTCTCCAGAAGCATGAGGTAAACTGCACCCCCCTATCGGACACTATATTTGCGGGGACTCCGTGCAGCCTAACAATCTCCTTGATGAACACACGGGCCGTTTCAACAGCAGAAGGTGTTCCTTTTAGGGGTACGAAGTGGGCCATTTTAGACAGCCGGTCGACGACCACAAAGATCGCCGAACATCCTTCAGAGCATGGTAGTTCAACTATAAAGTCCATTGCTATCATCCTCCAGGGTCTATCTGGTATGGGCAAAGGTCTCAGTAGTCCCCAAGCTCTGTTCCTGGGAGTTTTATTCTGAATGCAGACAGAACAAGAGTTAACATACTTCCTGCAGAATTCCTTCAGGTTAGGCCACCAGAAAGTGCGTTGCACAAGCTCAAGGGTCTTGCGGACCCCAAAATGTCCTGCAAGTGGGTGGTCATGCAATAATGTCAGCACCTTGACTCGGGCGCTCTCCTGTACGAAAATTTGACTTCCTCTCCACAATAATCCATCTCGAGATGTTAAAGAGGATCCCTGGAGGCTTGAAGGTTCTGGTGATGCTTCTCTGATCATGGACAGGAGATCCGTTTGTAGAAGTAGGAAGCTATTTGCTGGCAGGATAGTGTCAGGTACTGAAAGGTCTTTAGGATTGTCAAACATGCGTGACAGCGCATCTGGTTTTACGTTTTTAGATCCAGGCCGGTAAGTAATGTGGAAACAGAACCGTGTAAAGAATAGAGCCCATCGGGCCTGTCGGGGTTTTAGTCTCTTAGCAGATCTTAAGTATTCGAGGTTCTTGTGGTCAGTATATATCAGTACCGGATGGACTGCGCCCTCTAACAAGTACCTCTATTCTTCCAAAGCTGTCTTGATAGCAAGTAGTTCCCGGTCTTGCACATCATAGTTCCGCTCAGCCGGTGAAAGTTTTCTAGAAAAGAACCCTACGGGGTGCATCAGGTCCTTGTTGCCCTGTCGTTGAGAAATGACAGCACCCACGGCCACTTCGGAAGCATCAACCTCCAGGATAAAAGATAAGGATGGGTCAGGATGGCTAAGGATTGGAGCAGAAGTGAAACGTCTTTTTAATTCTTCAAAAGCCCCCTGAGCCTCCGGGTTCCAGTGGAAACGAGAGTTCTGCTTGGTTAGCTGCGTGATGGGGGAGATGATGGCAGAAAACCCCCTAATGAACTTTCTATAAAAATTTGCAAATCCAATGAAGCGTTGCACGCCCTTCTTGTCCAGAGGAGCTGGCCAATCTAGCACAGCGGACACCTTCTGAGGGTCCATTTTGATGCCGGTTGGGGAGATCACTAACCCCAGAAACTGAATCTCCTCTTGTTCAAATTTGCACTTCTCTGCTTTAGCATACAGTCCGTGCAAACGAAGACGGACCAGGACTCTACGGACATGTTCCCTATGTTGATTGAGTGAACTGGAGAAGATTAAGATGTCATCCAAATAGACGATTACAAAGATGTTCAGGAAATCTCTAAACACATCGTTGACCAGATGCTGGAACGTGGCAGGAGCATTGCATAGGCCGAAGAGCATGACCAGATACTCATAGTGTCCGAAACGGGTCCGGAAAGCTGTCTTCCATTCATCTCCGGCCCGAATGCAGACCATATTGTAGGCCCCTCTCAGATCCAGCTTGGTGAAGATGATGGCAGACCTCAACTTCTGGAACAGTTCAGGTATCAGGGGCAACGGGTAGCGGTTTTTGACCATAACCTTCTTTAACTCCCGATAGTCCACACATGGACGAAGAGTCTGATCTTTTTTGGAGACAAAAAATATTCCGGCACCAGCTGGTGAAGTAGAAGGTCGGATAAAGCCCTTTTCGAGATTTTCATTTATGTATACCTTAAGTGCCTCTTGTTCTTTTTCAGACAGTGGGAAGATGCGCCCGAAAGGAATCTCAGCCCCAGGGAGCAGCTCAATTGGGCAATCATAGGGACGATGGGGTGGCAGGGAGTCTGCTCCCTTCTTGCTGAACACATCTGCAAATTCCCGATAGGCCTCTGGTACGGTTTGAAGCAGGTCTTGGTCAATGTCCATACAAAGTAAAGTAGCAGCAGCCTTAGAGGGTTCAGGTAAGCAATGTTTTTGGCAGTAGGGTGACCAGGAACTTGATCTCGCCCGTGGCCCAGTTACCATGAGGGTTATGAGCCTGGAGCCAGGGCATGCCCAAAAGGATCGGAAATAATGGAGATGAGATAACGTCCAGAGTTAGGATCTCTTTGTGTTGAGATAAACAGGTGGCAGACAAGGGAAGGGTTTCTTGAGAGACTTGTCCTGATTTTATGTGGGACCCATCGGCCAGAAAAACTGAGAGTCTGTGTGTCTTGTCCTTTAGGGGAAGATTTTGTTGGGTAGCGAAAGCAGAGTCAACAAAGCAGCTACAT
This sequence comes from Lithobates clamitans, assembly GCA_037952925.1. Classification (NCBI taxonomy): domain Eukaryota; kingdom Metazoa; phylum Chordata; class Amphibia; order Anura; family Ranidae; genus Lithobates; species Lithobates clamitans. The sequence goes on from JBBGZY010001145.1 coordinate 2,451,164, forward strand.
GCCCCAGAATCAATAATGGCGTTGACCTGGATTGTTCTTCCCTGGAGCTGTAATAAGAGAGGGAGAGCAAGTTGAGTTGTATTGGCGGTTAAAGCGGATAAACTGGCCGGAGTAGAAGAAAAACACTTACGAGTCTTTGCTGGACAGTTGTTCACGTAGTGGCCCGCCCCACCACAGTAGAGACAGAGGTTTAGCTGGCGTCTGCGTGCCCGTTCTTCTGGGGGCAAGGTAGAGCGCATAAGTCCCAGTTGCATTGGCTCGGGAGCATCAGGTGTCTGGGTGACTGGACTTGGGCAAGCAGGAGGTAGATACCGGGAGGCAGGAACCGGAACTCTTGCAGTCATCCACATAGGGCAAGATTGCTAGGAAGAGCGTTCAGACCGGCGCTCACGAAGGCGTCGGTCAATCTGGATGGTAAGAGTGATAAGTTCTTCAAGGGTATCAGGCATCCCTACCCGGGTAAGCTCGTCCTTAAGACTCTCAGATAGCCCCATGCGGAACTGATGACGTAAAGCTGCGTTGTTCCATTGAGTGTCCGCGCTCCAGCGTCGAAAGTCCGTGACATAGTCCTCGGCCGGCCTACGGCCTTGCTGGAGCGCGAGCAAAGCTGCCTCAGCGGGTGCAGTCCGCTGAGGGTCCTCGTACAACTGGGCCATGGCTTCAAAAAAGGCGGGCAAAGACTGGATCTGTACAGAGTTGGTTTCAAGCAGGCGGTAGGCCCAGGTCTGGGGTTCCCCCTGGAGAAGGGATATGACAAATCCCACTTTAGTAGCCTCCAAAGAAAAAGTCCGTGGCTGTAGGGCGAAATAAAGTTGACAGGCGCTGCGGAAGGCCAGAAACTTGGTTCGGTCACCAGAAAACTTCTCAGGGATGGGGACCCTTGGTTCAGGTGGGAGCATGACCACAGAGGGTGGTGCAGCAGCCTGTGCTGGAGCAGCTGTGGAGGCAGAGGCCACACCTCCAGGACCACTAAGGTTCAGCACTTGACCCTCCAGTCTGTTGTAACTGTCTTGTAAAGTCTTTACTGCCTGGGTGAGTGCCGCTAGGTGCGTACAGATCTCCTTGATGGGAGAGGTCTCTCCTGCGGGCTCAGCCATGGCTGTTCGTACTGTTAGGTACCTGGTAGTTGAGCCCGACTGGTAGATGGAGACCTCTCTTAAACGCTGGTACAGGAGCCACTGGAAGTGGGAACAGTGGACTCTTGAGCACAGTGGGTAGGAGGGCCAGATGCAGGTTCCAGCAGAAGCAAACACTGGAACTGGGAAGACGTCCCTCTGGGATGGCTGAGCTGCGGATGCAGGTAGGCTGACGCAGGTCAGTAGGCAGACAGATGGATGATACGGCAGCAGCAGAATCTGAAGCTTGGCAGAGCAGGCTGGAAGCAGCGTCACAGGACACAGGCAAAGCAGAGTCAGACAGTCCGTTTGGCAGGAGATCAGGCAAGTATATAGCAGGAGGGATAATCCAAGAATAGTCAGGCAGGCAGGAGTTCGGCAACGGGTCACAAGATATAAGCGAGGTCAGGCAGGCCGGGTCGGATAGGAGACAGGAGAATGGTCAGACGGAGCCGGGTCACTAGCAATACAACAACAGGCAGGATACAGGAACTCAGGTGCAGAGCTGCAGACGAACAGCACCTGATAGAAGCATCTGTCAGTCTTTTAAAGGGCCCTTGGTACCAAAACAGCGCTAGCGCGAACGGGCGTGCGCGCGAACGTGCGAACGGGCGCGCGCGGGAGCGCTCCGGCGCCCCCTGGTGGGGATTTCAGCAGAACTGTCCTGGAAAGGCCCTTCGTGCACGTGCGTGCACGCATATTTGCCTGACGCCCACTGGTATGCCCCTGACACCAGCCCATTGCTACCTTTTCCTACCAGCCCCCTGAGTGGCAGCCAGTTCATCAGACACGTTAGGATCCTCTTGATCAACCTAGGCCTTGACCTCGACCGGTATTCTGGACACTCTTTTCGGATTAGAGCGGCTTCAGCCGCATCTCAGCACAGGGTGCCGGACCATGTCATCAAGAAGTTAGGCAGGTGGAAATCCGCCTGCTTCGCCTAGTACATTCTGAACCCTCAGGTAGAAATGTCACAAGCCTTCAGAAGGCCAGTATGGTGGCCTAAATTTATGGGAGGAGTCAGGGGCTATATAAGCAGACCACTCACCTGTGGTGCTTGTCAGTTCCAGTGCGCGGTACTCTCCCACCCATTCCTCCTTTTCAGGGCACTTCTCAAACACATTCTCTCCACAATCATCCATTACTTATCTTAGGTATGCCTTCTTTTTTGGCATACCGATCAGCCGACCAGGGCACACCTCAGGTCTATGTTATGTTGTAAGTCTTGTGGCGTCTTTATGTGGTTCATGTCTGTCTCGGGCGAAGGTCTTCAACTATATATATATATATATATATATATATATATATATAACGGCAAGAATACCAACTTCTGTGAGAAAGGATGTGCATGCATTTGTCACCACTGTAAGGGGGGGCAAGCCTGCTTACCAGATCCTATTGACCCTCAAATTATAGTGAGGTCAACAACAGCATACAAGGAATCAAGGGCTGGATGGATCAGCAAAAGCCTCGCTATGATATCTGTGTCATCCGTCACGGCAGATCCCTAGGGTATGTAGCCTTGTATTCCCACTTACAGCATTATATACAATGCCAGCGATATTATATATAATAATATATTTTATATATATATATATATATATATATATATATATATATATATATATATATATATACACTATCATTGGGGGGCCCAGTCAACCTCATATGGGGCACATCATTTTATTATGTTTGATGTGCATTTGGGTTTCATTTGTTAGGACGTGGCACAGTTTTATATTTCGTATATCCACAGCTCCACCCTGTGGTGACATACTTAAAAATTAAAAAAATGAATAAAAGAGCTCCTGTCCCTCATAGCAGAGTAAGTAGCACAGTGCTTGTGCTTTCCAATCTGTCCCTCTCTAAGCTGTAAAAAACCTGGCTGATCCTGCCTGTTCCTGTGTTCCCCTCTGTGTGCTGACCACGGTAATTAGGGCAGCCGAGCCCTGATTACCATGGTCAGTTTACGTGCCTCCGTCATCTTGGTGCTCTCCTCTCTCCCTCTCCCTGTCTGTCAGCTCCTGTGTGTATCTCTCCCCTCCCCCCCCCCCCACCACTGCTAGCTGGCAGTAAAAGTAAAGAATTACAGCCAGCTCCTCTTTTATACTAATCTCTCCTTATTTAAATGTTTTTGTAAACAAAGCCTGCAAATACCTTATTTTTAATCTCTTCTGGCCATTCACAGAGGTCACATGACCTTCCTGGCTGACGTTGGAGGGGGAACTCAGCCCCTCCCCCTATAGCTCGTAGATCGGAAGAATACAGCAGCCAGAGGTCACGTGACCGGCCATGAAAGAGCAAAGATAAGGTATTTACAGGCATTGTTTTAAAAAGGAGGGGATCTGGGCTGCTCTGTGCAAATCCACTGCACAGAGGAGGTAAGTATAACATGTTTGTTATTTAACCACTTCAATACCAGGCACTTTTGTCCCTTCCTGTCCAAGCCACTTTTCAGCTTTCAGCGATTTCACTGTTTAAATGACAATTGCTCGGGCATGCTACACAGTATCCAAACAAAATTTTTTATCATTTTGTTGCCACAAATAGAGCTTTCTTTTGGTGGTATTTGGTCACTTCTGGGGTTTTTATTTTTTGCTAAACAAATAAAAAAACACAGAAATTTTTGAAAAAATAAAGTTTTTCTTCGTTTCTGGTATAAAATTTTGTAAATAAGTATGTTTTCTACTTCACTGATGGGCACTGATGAGGCGGCACTGATGAGGTGGCACTGATGATGGGCACTGATATGCGACACTGATGGGCACTGATAGGCGGCACTGATGAGCACTGATATGCAGCACTGATGGGCACTCATGGGTGGCACTGATGGATATCCCTAGTATGGAGGCACTGGCAGGCATTGCTGATGGGCACTGATTGGCATATGTGGGCACACATTGGCATCATATGTGGGCACATATTGGCATCACTTGTGGCCATGGGTGGCATACTTGATGGTCATCAGTGGTGGCCATCTCTGGTGGTCCTGGTGGCATCCCTGGTGGTCCTGGGTGGGCATCCTCAGGGGGGCTGTCCTGATAATCAATCAGCGCAGACCCCCCCGTGTCAGGAGAGCCACCGATCAGCTCTCCTCTACTCGCGTCTGTTTTTGCATCGGGTGATGCGGGGGGATCGGGTGGGCTTGCTTCTACCGCAAATCGGCGTCACACTTCCATGCTATGTACGTGATGCCCCCGCAGGGCTTCCTGGTGCTGGCGTGTTTGAGTTTTTCCATCTGGTGTCACCATATGGAGGAGGGCGTCTCCAGCCTCCATGGGCGGCAGCTGCTGCTCGGGCTTGGATGCCTCTCTTCCTCTCTTGATGCACCTGTGTGATGTTGGGAGGACCCCGTGGGGTGTGCCAAGTGTATTTAACATTCTCACTCTGTCCAAGCCTCATGGCAGCACCTTTTTGTGCACACTACTTGGAATTCATTTTTCTACATCAGTAACAGGTAATTACGTGATTATTCTTTTCCTGTTCATGCTCACAGAGGCTCACTCTTATTTTTGTCATCCATACCTGTTTCATGGTTTTCATTTTTCTTTTTATCTCTGATCTGCTCTTTCCTCCTCACACACTATTTCCCTCTACACTCACTTGTTCACCTGCACCTTGGTGTTGGGCTCTAGCAACTTCCCACAATATAGAGTATTTACAGTATACCCAACATATATTTTTAGATATGAAGCCCACTCATACCACTATCTGGATCTTTGTAGTTCGTTTTTTTGGGGATCATGTTTATGCACCCGGTCCCTCTTCTGCGGGTCCCTTCCACAGCTCCCGGTACAGACAATTTGGACAGCCTCTGACTCCTTGTCCCCCATTTTCCAGACTTATTACAATGTAAGTACTCATAGGAATGAGTAACTCTCTAACTTTCTTTTTGTACATATCCTCCCCAACATTGGATCATAATGGTCTACTCATGTTTTGATTTTTATAGATTTGCATGCACCTGCCCCTGAAGAGTGGTATTGTTCACGAAACGCGTCGGGGTAACTTGGATGCACTTATTCTCATGCAGACGCGCCTACTCAATACATTATCTTGAGTTCTGCATCTACCATGTAATTTTAATGCCGCGTACACACGATCGGACATTCCAACAACAAATGTTCGATGGGAGCTTGTTGTCGGAAATCCCGACCGTGTGTAGGATCCACCGGACATTTTTTGTCGGAATTTCCGACAACAAAAATTTAAGAGCTGGTCTCAAATTTTCCGACAACAAAATCCATTGTCAGAAATATCGATTGTGTGTACACAATTCCAACGCACAAAATTCCATGCATGCTCGGAATCAAGCAGAAGAGCCGCACTGGCTATTGAACTTCATTTTTCTCGGCTCATTGTACGTGTTGTATGTGATTGGACACAGCTGATCCCATGGTAAAGAACCTCCGTCAGAGGCTCTTTACCCAGATCGGAGATGAAGTGTGTCAGACTGACACACCACATCAACGATCACCACGCGGCTTGTTATCCTGATCATGTCATATGACATCCGGTCAGGATAACAGAACCAATTTCCTGACGTCATGTTTCTGAAGTGGTTAAATAAAAAACTAGACTTTACAATAATTTTAAGCACAGCAGCCAATTAGCAGAAGAGAAGGCATTCTGTACAGCCATCCCCTTGATAGGTTTTCTTTCACTATGGATCCTCTTTAAAGTGACAGCTCAGGCTTGTGCCACTGTACTAACGATCCAATGATCCAATGTTAGTACAGTGATCTCCCCTGCTGTGCTATTGTGTTCTGACAGGGGGACGCTCCCCCCGCCAGAACACTTCGGTCAGTGCTCTCAGCCACTGGCCGAGAGCTCCGACCAGGAGGCGGTCGGCAGACCTTTTTCGGTCATGACCCTTCTACAGAAGCCAGGCGAACGGCCCGTTTCTGTCGGACCAGCTGCCATACACACGTGCCGAATGTCAGACGGTTTCTATTGAACCGGTTGATGCCGCCAGACATTCTACTAGTAATAAACAATATCTTTATTTTCAAAAACAATCCAAATACATCAATTACTTAAAGTGTCATTAAACCCAGACTATGAAAAACTTTCATTACATAATGCTATATAACAGTATGTGCAAATTTACAAAGCCACTAAAGCATTTGTTTTGTGTGGAGTGAAAAATACCTGGTTGACCCTGCCTTCAGCTGTCCCTCTTATTTTCTCTGTGTCCCCATTTCAGCCTAAGATTGTGAACACCGGCTGGTGTCCTCTACAGAGCATGTTCAATTTTAGTTCCCATCTAAGCTTTTCATTTCCTTCTTTTTCTTATCTGTGCAGCCCACATGACTATAGAGTCCCACATGTGGGCACATACACAGTGGTAAATGACAGTTGCCTCCCTCCCTCCTCCTTCATGTCCTTCTTTTGCTAAACACTATGGGGGTGGCAATATAGTATGCTGATTGATTCCATTTACTAGAATTTTCATAAAAGTGCTTAGTTTTAATATAAATCAGTATTACAAATATCAAATGTAACTGCTAATACCTGTAAAGTAAAAAAAGAACCTTGAATGCAGATGCTGTTGGAATAAAATGAAAGCTAGTGTCAGTCAACTATGACTCTGCCTACACTATCTTATTGCACAACAAATACACATCTGATGTTCAATATGGATTCATAGAGAGGCGTAAAAAAGTTTTTTGATATTTATAATTTAATTTGAATTGCTCTTCTGAAACTGTTTTAATTTTTTAGTGTGATTGGCACAGCACCAATCAGGGCTGCCCAGACACATACCCACACTGTAGAGAGCATACTGTACATCAGCAGAGTAATAGAAGCCTCTCCCAAGGATCTTTCCCTAGGGATGCCAAAGAACAGAAAAAGATCATGTGACCACACAACAGCGCTGCAGGAATATGGTACTTAGAGGATTTTTTTTTATAAAACAAAATCCAGTGGAATGATTGATTTTATATATATATATATATATATATATATATATATATATATATATATATATATATATATATATATATATATATATATATATATATATATATATATATATATAGTTTATGTGAATTGATTATGGTGATTAACACTTCTCTGTATAATATCACTTATCACTCTAACGGCCCTGTGATCTATTTTTCATGAAATAATATCTTACTGTGTTCTTCTGCCCCCCTAAAATACTCTGTATGCTCATGAACCTACCCCCCCCCCCCCACTTCCGTTTGTTTGGAATGAGCAGTGCACAATAGATGCAGTCATTTGCGCAGCTCTATGTACACTACAATTCCCATAGTCTATATGTTACGGTATGTTCCTAATCATAGTGGGACCATAGAGAATGGATGTAGCCACCTCCAACTGGAAGCCAGATCACAGAAAGGAAAAAAAAGACATTTGGAGGAGGCTGAAAGCAACAGAAGGTACTTTATTGAGTTAAGACTATATACCTGAATATAATTTATTTTTTTAAACCAGAGTTTAGTGTCACTTTTAACCTGCAAAAACACCTTTAAACATAAAATAAATCTCCAGTTACTTTTTTTTTAATGTATTTTTCTAAAAAATGTTTATAAATAGCTGTATAAAACACACTTGACTTGTCAGAAGTCTCCACAATTTATATGTGCTTTGTAATCATTGTTATAGTTTTGATAGTTGCGTACCCTTATTCTTTACAATGTAAGAAAATTAACATAATACACACTGAAATCTTTTATCATACCATCAAAAAAACCCTCACACATTCTGTGGATAGAATTATTTGTGAATTGTGCTCGGTTGAACACAATTGAATTCCTTAAACCCCTTTATTCCTACAAGCTCAAAAGGTGGAATTAAATTACTCTAAGAAAACTGCAAAGCAGCCAATTCAGCTCTTTCCCCGAACTGTTTCTGGCTCAAAGCTTCAGTTCCGCTGCACTCCTAAAATCATTATTCCAATTTCAGAAAATGCCGGATAAGATCTGAGGGATCTCAGTGGCTTCTGGGGACGAGAACTGGAATGTTTGCTTCCAAAAATCTGTTTTTCTTGACCTACTGGCATTTACTGATCACTGGTACATGAGTTTACATGTTACATATCCTGGATGTGAGCATTCAGGTTATGTTTTATGTATTGTACATATCTTGACAATGTTATACAGTAGTACAACCAAAATATGGGCCATATTATGTGAATACTGAGCTCAATAATAATTGTACTCTGTTCAAGTTCAGAGACCTGAGCAATGTGTTGTAGGAGAGATATTATTGTTAGGTCTGAACAGACGTATCTGTGCCCCAGTGAAATTACTGACTGACTGTTGGCATTGATGAAACATTAACTGACCCTGTTGAATTGAGATAAATAGTAAAGGTGGCCAAAATCTTAGCCTGAAGTCGAGACTTTATTGTTTGAACATCCATTTATGATGCATGAACAGCGATATCAGATGACCTCATTCCATGAACGTTGCAGTAAAAATTTGACTGAAATATGCATTTCCAAAAACTATTTGGCTTTTTAAAGCAGAACTCTAAGCTAAAATGAAAAACTGCTATTTGAAAGGTTGTCATATTGATATATTGTATATTCACAGTATGCTCCTTTAAATTTGTTTTTTGTTTTTTACCTCTATATTACATAATGATGCTGCTGTTTCCCTTCCTATTGCCAAATTTTAGGTGCCATGCTAACGATGCTATACTGCTGCTATTTAAAAAGCTGATCACTATAGATGTCAGTACCTGGAAGCTGTGCCTCTTAACTATGCATTGAAAAAGCCTGGCACAGAGGATGCTTCCTCCCATGTTCATGGGCTGTAAGTTTTTGAACCCAGATGCTGCTGTGACTAACCATACATGCTGGGCATGACTATGGTATTAAATATGGCTTGTTACCTGCTATGCCAATAATCCCACCCTTCCATCTAATGACCACAACACGCAGAATTGGAGTAAATTGGCCATAGCAGCCATTTTTATTAACCAAAATATAAATGTCCAATAATTAACATGGCATAACATATCAAAACATAACATCCAGTTTATTAAAGAAAGGAGCCCAAGATCCCAATAGGCATAAAACCAAACCGTACCTGCTAGTCACTTCTAAGGCCTCCAGTCACAAAAACCACTGACTCAGAGGCAACTCGCAGGTACCCATACACCAACTGGGAGCTGTACCTCAGACGGGTCCCTACACCATACCTTTTTGTGCCCATATGACCTAAAAGGACCTTGCACCCCGCCACGCAGACCTCCACGCCCTCAGGGCCCTCTGGATACCCTCCTACAAACCCAGACACCACATGTCAATACCAACAGCATTCAAATGAACGCCATCCCCACGTAAATAACGCCAAGATTCCAATTCCAATGATCGCGTACAGCCAAACCCCTATTGCGCATAAGAAATGGTGCCATCTCCCAATTTACTTTTCCCTTGCCTTGTTAAGACCCGTAACTGACCTAGTCCACCTCCACTGTGTACGGGCCACCATATTTGACCATACTATCAACAAGTCCGGGTAAGCTAATCGAAGCCGAAGAAAGTCATATTTAACATCCTGGATAAGCTCCCTCATGGACCGTAGCCCTAAATCGTTCCCCCCCCAGCATGTATCACTAACACGTCGGGGGCTCTATCAAGCCAAGCATAAAGCTCAAACTCAGGAACCACTCTACTCCACAATAGACCGGGCATCCCTATCCAACGAACCACCGCCTCCTCCCTAGCAATGCCTACATCAGCTCTTCTCGCTCCCCAGTGGACGTATGAGTGGCCCAATATCCAAATCAACTAGGAGCCTATCCCCTGTAAAGAAAAAAACAACAAAAACACCACACACATAGAAGGGAGAACATAAAGACAGCCTCCCCTGAAAACAAGAGGAGACAAACAGGATAACATACAGGCACAATCCCCACATAGACTAACATAAATCATAACAAATGAGGACGAACATATAGGCGATAACGCCAAGATTCCCACCTACCAATACGCTGTAAGGCCCCCTCACTTAACCCCCAACACGCTGCCTCCGTTGCGGCCCTAATTTGACAGGAATGAGATGCAAAGTGGGATGGACAAAAACCCAAGACAACCAATCGCCTCCTGAACACCGCCGTGAACTGATACCGAGACAAAGCCGAACCATCCGCATGCAATAAAAAAGGGGCCGACGCGACATGGGCGTAACTCCAAAAAACGTGAAACAACCTGCACCGGACAAGCCGGCGAACCCGCAATGCCAAACAACTCCACTCGGCTTGATCCATCTTGGATCTCCGTATCCAAAAAAATACAGAATTGTCACTACATTGCATGTCAGCCGACTGCAAACCGTCCAACCCCCATCTAGAAGAACAGACCAATTCCCCAATGCTCAGCGCCCAAAAAAATGCTAAGGAAAAGGCCCTCATAGGCTGACAAACATGCATCAGGAAGCACCTGAAACAACAAACCCAATAACTTAAAAGACACCAGACGGCGACCATCCACCGGCCGACGCCCCCTGCGGTAGCCCTTCACCGCTTGCTGAACCAAAAAATCCTTCGTACAATCCCTACGACCCAACAACTTAAAGAAAAATGCCAAGCCCGCCAACTTACTATTCAACACCGACACCCCCTCCCCCACATTCCGACCAATGAAATACAACACCAAGAACCCATCATCACCCGCAACTACCGCACCACCCAAACCATGGACAAGACTGAACCACTCTTCCTAAACCCTCAAATACTTTGACCATGTAGCCTCACTCACTGACCGCTGAATCAGCGTCACAGTCACTATAAGCCAATCCGCCACAGCTGTGCTGGACAAGGAACTCCCAGTTACGCCGCTCCCGCAGCCAACGATCAAAGCTTGTCCCACTGAAACCGAGAGTGCATCGGCCAAGGAATTAGTGTAACCCGGGACATGAACAGCATATACAAAAGCATTGCAACGTAAACTAGTCAACACCAAATGCCACAACAAACGCACCAGAGGCAACGAAGCTGACACGCTATTAATTGCCTGCACAACAGCCACTCGCACACTCCGCCCGCCTTGATCCATTCTGGATCTCCCTATCCAATAAAACACAGAATTGTCACAACATTGCACGTCAGCCAACTGCAAACCGTCCAACCCCCATCTACAAGAACAGACCAATTCCCCAATGCGCAGTGCCCCACATTCCGACCTATGAAATACAACACCAAGAACCCGTTATCACCCGCGAATACCGCACCACCCAAACCATGGACCAGACCAAAACACTCCTCCAAAACCCTCGAATACTTCGACCATGTAGCCTCACTCACTGACCACTGAATCAGCGTTGCAGTCATTCCAAGGCAATCCGCCACAGCTGTGCGGGACAAAGGAACTCCCAGTCACGCCGCTCCCGGAGCCAACAATCAAACCTTGTCCCACTGAAACCGAGAAAGAGCAACGGCCAAGAAATTAGTGCAGCCCGGGACATGAACAGCATATACAAAAGCATCATGCAACATAAACTAGCCAACACCAAATGCCACAGCAAACACGCCAAAAAAGGCGATGAATCTGCACAACAGCCATATTATAGCAATTAAAATGGATCTTCTTGTTACTGAACTGAGAACCTGTCAGAAACCATGAAATCAGACCGAGACAGACGTACAGTTAAATCACACTTGTTTAATAATTTAAGTAAATAGAACAAACGTAGTCAAAACATAGCCAGAGTTCAGGAACAGGATAGTCAGATAAGCCAAACGTCAGGGAGACGGTATAAGCGCAGTAAAACAGCAAGCAGGATCTGGAGCCAGAAGGGATGTCAGCCAAGCAAGTCTTTTAACAGGAATGCAGGATAGTGTCTCTGTGATGTTGACTACCGCGAAGACAGAGATTCTCTGGGCTGGACGGTTTAAGTAGGCAGGACCGACGAGCAGGATATCATCAACAGCTGAGTAACTGGAGAGATAGGAGCTGGCAATTAGCCAACAGCTGAGCGGCCAGCTCAGAGAAGGAAGGGCTGAGCCCAGCCCTGACAGTACCCCCTCCTCAACAACCCCTCCCCCTCGGAGGACCAGCAGGCTTGAGGGGAAAATGTCTAGGGAAATCACAGAAGATTACAGGAGCATGTACGTCCGAGGATGGGACCCAAGAGCGTTCTTCCGGACTGTACCCCCTCCAATGCACCAGGTACTGTATGCGCCCATGGAACCTACGGGAGTCAACAATGGACTGTACTTCATACTCCTCATGGTTCTCAATCTGTACAGGATGAGGACGTGGGACCAAGGTGGTAAAGCGGTTGCAGACCAAAGGTTTTAATAAGGAGACATGAAATACATTCGAAATACACGTTAGAAGGAAGGTCTAATGCGTAAGCCACTGGGTTAATCCTGTGAAGAATACGGAAAGGTCCAATAAACTGAGGTGCAAACTTCAGTGAGGGAACACGAAGTCGGAGGTTGCGAGATGACAGCCAGACCCTGTCCCCAACCTGGTGGGAAGGCGCGGGCAGGCGTCTGCAGTCAGCATGGAGTCTGTACCTATCATTAGCATGTCGCAAAGCCTCCTGGACTTGTGCCCAAGTGGAACGAAGACCATGGAGATGCTCCTCTAACGCAGGAATACTCTGTGGAACAAATTAGTCAGGCAACATGGAAGACTGGAAACCATAGTTCGCCATAAACGGGGACAATCCGGAAGCAGAATTCAAGGCATTATTGTGAGCAAACTCTGCCCATGGTAATAGGTCTAACCAGTTGTTATGATGGTCAGAAATATAGCAACGTAGGAATTGCTCCAAGGACTGATTGGCTCATTCTGCGGCCCCATTAGACTGCGGGTGAGAAAAAAGCAAGCTGAATTCCCAAATGTGCATAAAAGGCTCACCAGATCAGGGACACAAACTGACTACCCCTGTCTGAGACAATCACCTTGGGTAGCCCATGTAAGCGAAAAAACTCCCGAGCAAAAATGGAAGCCAGTTCATTAGAAGTGGGCAACTTCTTAAGTGGAATACAATGAGACATTTCTGAGAACTGGTCAACCACCATAGGGATAACTGTGTTGCCCTGGGAGTTGGGTAACTCCACAATGAAATCCAGCAGCCTTGGGAGAATGGTAAGTCTGGAGCACGGCAGTACGGAGACTCTCTGGGACAAAGCATCGGTCACAAGGTTTCTCAGGAGGAGCATGGACCTGAGCAGCAAAAATTTTGTCACCCAAAGGAGAAGTGAGACTGGTGTGAACCGTAGCCAAAATACGATCAGGAGGAATCACAGGAACCAGAACAGTCTCCAACTTGGAAGTGGAGGAAAATTGTCGTGACAAGGCATTACCCCTTACATTCTTAGTACTGGTTAAGATTGAGACAATGTAATTGAAACTTGAAAAGAAAAGAGCCCATCGCACCCTTCTGGGAGAGAGGCGTTTAGCCTCAAACTAGAATGAGAGATTCTTATGGTCAGTAAGAATGAGAACCAGCACAGTGGTACCTTCAAGGAGATGTCTCCATTCTTTCAAGGCTAAAATGATCACCAACAGCTCTCTGTCACCAATCTTGTAATTGCACTCCGCAGGTGACAATTTCTTGAAAAAAGTAGCCGCAAGGATGCAAAGCGCTCTCAGAGGTAGGACGTTGAGACAGAAGGGTGCCAACTCCAATCTCAGAAGCATCAACCTCAAGGATAAAAGGTAATGTAGGATCAGGATGTGCCAACATAGGAGCAGAAACAAAGGCAGCCTTGAGACTCTCAAAGGCCTTAACGGACTCCGGAGACCAACTCTGTCGGTTACCGTCCTTTCTGGTCATATCAGTCAGTGGCTTGACCAGAGATAAGAAGTTACGAATAAACATCCGATAATAGTTTGCAAAACCCAGGAAACGCTGCAGTGGGCGTAAACCCATGGGTCGGGGCCACTGTAGGACTGCTGAAAGTTTTTCTGGGTCCATCGAAAAACCAGCAGTGGAAATGACATAACCCAGGAATTTAACCTGTTCACGATGGAACTCGCACTTCTTCAATTTACAATAGAGATTGTTCTCTCTTAGTTTCTGAAGCACACGACAGGCATCTGTGTGGTGGCTCTCCAGGGACTTGGAAAATATGAGGATATCATCGAGATAAACCACCACACATAACTGCAACAAATCTCGGTGGACATTGTTAATGAATTCCTGGAAAACTGCCGGGGCATTACAAAGGCCAAAAGGCATTACGAGGTACTCATAATGGCCTGTTCTGGTATTAAACACAGTTTTCCACTCTTCGCCCTCCTTAATCCTCATGGGATTGTGTGCCCCTCTCAAATCAAGCTTTGTGAAAACTGTTGCTCCCTTGAGGTGGTCAAATAACTATATAATCAATGGAATCGGATAGGCATTCTTAATCGTGAAACGATTGTGACCCCTATAATCAATACAAGGTCTCAGTTCTCCACTCTTCTTCTTCACGAAGAAGAAACCAGCACCAGCAGGGGACGAGGATTTGCGGATGAAACCTCGAGAAAGTGCATCTGCAACATACTCCTCCATGGCCTTATCCTCCAAGACCGACAAAGGGTAAACCCGGCCACGAGGGTGTATGGCACCAGGTTGAAGGTCAATTGCGCAATCATACAGCCAGTGTGAAGGCAAACAACCGGCTTGACCTTTGTCAAAGACATCGCTAAAATCGCGGTACTCCTTCGGCAGGGAGGAGAGTGAAGAGGTACACAGGACCTTGGCTACCTTCTGGAAGCATGTCTTACTGCATTGTGGCGACCAGGAGAGAACCTCAGCATGGGGCCAATCAAAAGAGGGGTTGTGCCTCTGTAACCAAGGATAACCGATAACCAGCGGAAAGTTAGGTGAGGAAATAACTTGGAATTGGATTATCTCATGGTGAAGAACCCCTACGGCCATGGACAACGGAACCGTCTCATGTGTTACATGGGCAGGCTGTAGGGGTCTCCCATCAGGAGCCTCAATGGCAAGTGGAGTGTCACGCAACTCCAGCGGAATCGAATGCAAAGGCAGCATCAATGAACAGGCCTGCAGCCCCAGAGTCGATTAGAGCTCAACAAACGACTCAGCCCAAGAAAGGGTGACCGAAAGCAGCGGCTTATCCATCTGGATAACTGGGGATGAAACAATGCCACCTAAGGTCTGTCCGTGACAGGACCTCAAGGTTCGGGCGTTTCCTTGACGGGTTGGACAAGACTTCAAAAAGTTACCTGCCTGGCCACAATAAAGGCGCAATCTCTCCCTCAATCCTCTGCAGAGAGACGCGTGAAGCCCAAGTGCATGGGTTCATTTTCACTGAAAAAGGAATGATTAATGCGCTACCCAAAAGAACAAAAACCAGCTGCTACAAACCATATGACTAAAAGGTAACAAATATAGAATAAATTGTAGCGCTAAAACACACATATATTAATAGTGAATAAAGTTCAAAGTGCATGTCGACTTAATGTCCCAAGAAAAAAGGAAATATATAATCCAAAAAGAACAACATTCCGCGGTGAGAAAAAGTAATCTGTGTATCGATCCTGTCTGCTTCCCAACCTTCAACTTGTATATCATCAACTTTAGCGAATAGATGGAATACGCTTACCAGAGAGGTTGGATTCTACTGCCATGAGCATAGAATCAATGGAGCTTGATGCCACCCTGGGCAAAGTAGTGAAGTGTTGGAGGCAAGGGTAGAGCCTCTACAGGGCCGGGACGTCCCTTCTTTGTCCACCGAAGCAGAGCCAAAATGGGTTACAAAAAGCAAAGTGGTTTCTTAGTTCTCCAGGATATGTGGAAAAAGGAAGGAATGCTTCCACATAGTGTAACTCTGGGTGTTTTTATTCATAAAAAACCACAATACATATAAAAAGTGATCACAAAGTAAAAGCAGTGTATAGGGTCTATAAAAGCCGCCCTACGCGTTTCAGTCCAATGGCCTTCAACATGGGGCATGTGTTCATTTTCACTGACCGACTCGGGACCAGGAGGCATGGGGGTGAGGGAGGCACGGGTGGGACTGCAAAGCTTGGAGGCAAACATACAGGAGGCTTCTGCAAGCGCTCCTTAAAAGAGAGGCTTTCTCTGAGTCAATGAGGATGGCAAACGTGATCAACTTCTCCAGCTCAATGGGTATATCTCGGGCCGCTATCTCATCCTTGATGGAATCCGAGAGACCATGAGAAAAAGCAGCCACAAGGGCCTAATTGTTCCAAGCGACCTCTGCTGCCAGAGTACGGAATTCAATGGCGTAGTCGGCAACAGTTCTTGTAATCTGTTTGATAGACATGAGGCACTTGGCAGCAGAAGCGGAGCGTGCAAGAATGTCAAATACCCTTTTAAAGGAGGCCACAAACTCAGGGTAACTCAAGACAACAGGTTTTTGCATCTCCCATAGAGGATTTGCCCAGGCCAAAGCTCTCTCAGAAAGCAAAGATATCACAAAACCTACTTTGCTTCTGTCCATGGGAAACGCCTGGGGCAGTGTCTCAAAGTATATCTCAACCTGGTTGAGAAACCCTCTGCATTGAACTGGATGGCCCCCAAATCACTGGGGAAGCGGAGCGGAACCAGACATACCTCTTATAGAGGTAATACTGGAGGCGGGTGCCTGCACAGAGACTGGCACAGCAGCAGAGATGGCCTGCAACTCAGGCTGTATGGATAGTCAGACAAGCCAAACGTCAGGGAGCCTGAGATGAGCGTAGTACAACAGCAAGCAGAATCTGGAGCCAGAAGGGATGTCAGTCAAGCCAGTCTTTTAACAGGAATGTAGGAGAGCGTCTCTGTGATGTTGACTAAGGCGAAGGCATAGATCCTCTAGGCTGGACGGCTTAAGTAGGCAGGACTGATGCGCAGGATATCATCAACAGCTGAGTAACTGTGGAGAGATAGGAGCTGGCAATCAACCGATAGCTGAGCGGCCAGCTCAGAGAAAGAAGGGCTGAGCCCAGCCCAGACAGAACCCCAAAGTTCCACCGTGAGCACAATTTGAAACAGTGCCAAGTTCCTGGTGAACCCAGCCTCCCGCCATTCCAACGGCCACGGGCCCACACTCCACTGACTCCCAAAGTATGCACCATAACCAGCCGATCCCACGGCATCTGTGAAGAGTCCAAATCAAAACTGGACATAGCTTCAGACATCCACACAGGCCTGCCATTATAAGAATCTAAAAAGGACTCCCAAACCAGCAGGTCTGCTTTGTGTTCTCGGGTTAGGCGAATGTGATGGCCAGGAGCCCAAACCACTGCGGTAACCGCCGCCAGCCAGCAATTAAAAACTCTGCCCATCGGCATGATCTAACAAGCAAAGTTGAGCTTCCCAAGAAGCGACTGAGGTTGCCGCAGGGTCAGCTTGCAAGCCCCCCATGCTGAGACCACCACCGCCCGCATATCCGTCAGCTTGTCTTCCGGGAGGTGGCATTCCATCGCCACAGTGTGAATCAAAATACCAAGAAAACTCAGTACCATAGCCAGGCCCTCAAATTGCCGTTCTTTGCCAGAAACAGAAATATTGGTTCTGGCTGGAGTAGACCTGTAAACTTGTGTGCCAGCATTGCAGGCTCTGTATTCTTCCTTCCTGTAAATACATTTTTGTACTCTTCCCTTCTGTAAATACATTTTGTTGTAGTGCAATCAAAGAGGTGAGATGTCACCCAGATTTGCATTTCCATTCAGCTCCAATTTTTAAATCAGCAGAATTAGATCTCACCAGGCCTGAACCTCCCGCAGCCGCCTCTGTGGCTGTGAGCCTAAATTAAATTATAGTGCAGATCACTGGCGCTTCTATTCCCTGCAATCAGCTGGATTGCATTGTGTGTAACATCAGCGGGAAGCAAAAGGTCTGTGATTAGCATCACTAATGTATTCATGGAAGATTTCTGTGTGATGAGACAGGTAAAGTTGCTGCATGCTCATACCTGAGCTCCAAACTCTCCATTCACCTTGTTATTTACAATATTAGTCGCTGAATAAAGCAGTACTCCAGACATAGCTTTGCATTTAGCAGTAGATATGTAAAGGAAAAGGATATTTTTTGGACAACTTAGAAGAATAATGGATGGGATATAAGCCTTCTCTAATGTACAATTCTAATCAGCAACTTAAATAAATAATGACATGGATATGGAAGCCTAGTGTGAAAGGGGGGAATCTGCGGTCATGCTTTAAGCACTTGACGTCTGCGCTATAGCCGAATGACGGCCACAACGTGGACCTGAATTATGACGGCCTCCCTGAGCACGCGCCCTGCAGGGCGTGCGCTGAGCACGCCGTGCTCACGAGTCACTGAGACTCGGGTAATCACCGATACGAGTAAGGGGCCGGTACCGGACCCTTACCATGTGATCAGCTGTCAGCCAATGACAGCTGATCACATGATGTAAACAAAAGCTGACAGCGTGAGGAGAAAAAAAAGCCGATTACCAGGTCATCTGTAAGGGACATCAGTCCCGAAGAGGAAGAGGCAGTTGCCTGCCATTGCCACCTAACAGTGCCCACAGTGCCCACCAGTACCACCTATCAATGCCCATGAGTGCCACCTATCAATGCACACGAGTGCCACCTATCAATGCCCACAAATGCCACCTATCAATGCCCACCAGTGGTGCCAATCAGTGCCACCTACCAGTGCTGCCAATCAGTGTAACAGATCAGTGCCCATTATTGCCACCCATCAGTGCCCATCACTGCCACCCATGAGTGCCCATCACTGCCACCTATCGGTGCCCATTAGTGCTACCTCATCAGCATACATCAATAAAGGAGAAAAATTACCTGTTTTAAAATTTTTATAACAAAATATTAAAAAAAAAACATTTTTTTTTTTTTTTTAGATTCTGTCTTTTTACATTTTTTTAACAAAAAATAAAAACCGCAGAGGTGATCAAATACCACCAAAAGAAAGCTCTATTTGTGGGAAAAAAATGATAAAAGTTTCATTTGGGTACAGTGTTGTATGACCGCGCAATTGTCATTCAAATTGCGTCAGCGCTGAAAGCTGAAAATTGGTCTGGACAGGAGGGGGGTTTAAGTGCCCTGTAAGCCAGTGGTTAAACATTTAAAGTGCATCTATGGTCAAAATGTAAACTCATATATTCATTTCCACATTGTATTTCAATTATTTCTAGGTTACTTCTATGAATCTGAACGATTTGTAAACTAACCTTGTGAAGATTTACTTCCTTGAATTCTGTGATACGTATTCACTATACCCTGTAGGTAGGCACTGCTGTGTCACACAGACTCTGCCTGTGTTTTTTTTTTACTTCTGGGTTGATATGAGGCTCTGGTGATGTAGCCAGTGCCTCACAGATTCCTGCTTGGGAAGGCCACATCAAGCCTTTTTTGTAAGATGAATCTATATTTGTACTAAGTATGCGCAAAACCAGATACATTATGTGATGCACCTAATCTCATACATGCGCTGTACACTCATCTGTATTAAAAAAATAACCTACCCCCTGATATCTCGCAAGCTGGATGTAATATCGTACAGTGCATGCTCGTGTATGTGCAGCATGAGAATGCTTTTAAAATAAGGTACAATCATCATTGGTAAGCCAGCAAAGAAGAAGTTGGACATTAAAGAGGTTATGTTTCAAAATGATGGCACAAGAGCATGCATTCTTCCAGAAGCACATTTGTGAGGTCAGGCACTGATGTTGGATGTGAAGGCCCGGCTCGCAGTCTCCGCTCTAATTTATCCCAAAAGTGTTCTATCGGGTTGAAGTCAGGAATCTGTGCAGGCCAGTCAAGTTCCTCCACCCCAAACTCACTTATCCATGTCTTTATGGACCTTGCTTTGAGCACTGATGCTCAGTCATGTTGGAACAGGAAGGGGCCATCCCCAAACTGTCCCCACAAAGTTGGGAGCATGAAATTGTCCAAAATGTCTTGGTATGCTGACGCCTTAAGAGTTCCCTTCACTGGAACTGAGGGGTCAAGCCCAAACCCTGATAAACAGATGAGCAAGTTTGGGGTGGAGGAATTTGACTGGCCTGCATAGAGTCCTGCCCTCAACCAAATAAAACACCTTTGGGATGAATTTGAGCAGAGATTGCGAGCCAGGCCTTCTCGTCCAACATCAGTGCCTGACTTCACAAATGCGCTTCTGGAAGAATGGTCAAACATTCCCATAGACATGCTCCTAAACCTTGTGGACAGCCTTCCCAAGAAGAGTTGAAGCTGTTATAGCTGCAAAGGGTGGGCCAACTCAATATTGAACCCTACGGACTAAGACTGGGATGTCATTAAAATTTATGTGCATGTAAAGGTGCCCCAATACTTTTGACAATATAGTGTAATTTTATTGTATGCACAGTAGCTCTTTTGAATTTTAAAGGGCGCGTGCGTGGCCCAACAAAGTCAGCTGGGAATAAGAAAATGAACTCAACTTAAAGCGGTAGTAAACCGCGAACAAAAAAACTTTTGACAGGGCTTTCATCTTCACCTGGTCTTCTTTCCGGGTTTGTGGGCTCCAGCCATTCGAATGGCTGAGCCGCGATGATGTCACTCCCACTTATACGCTCAGGAGTCATGGATGCGGCACAGCTCTCTCAAAGGATGGCATTGCATTTCTCTTTGTGGGTTGGACTAGCAAGAGTGCATATGTAATCTCCCGAAATAACAAATTAACACGGTAATACGAATATAGCCAATCTCATGAAATAATTTCCGAAAATATGAATCGATTTAGCACAAGGATCATACAAAATGAATCCAAATACATGAAACAAATTCCGAAAATAAATCATTCTAACATAACGATAACGAATATGACAAACCAAAATAATTTACTTTAAGAGTATGTAAATTCAGCATTTCATATTCCTGATTTGTACCTGCTGTACCATGTACTTTTATGAAAAAGTATCATGTTCTCTTTGTATTGCTTCCTTTATGTGAGATCTCTAGTGTTCCTGCTAGTTCCTCCTGCTTTCATAATAAAAACTGACCACACTAGGCATGAGAGCACAGCATGGTAAGTTATCTAGCTATGCTGGGAACTCAGACTGCTCTCCTCCAATGATCAGACTTGTTCTAACACCCCCCTCCCCACATAGCCATTCACTGGGAAGATCAGTGTGCTGTTGTTTGTCCTCCTCCAGCTTTTATGCAGCTGAGAACAGAGGGAATGTGATAACTTATAAAAAAGGGAAAAAAGGGTTTACAAGTACTTTAACTAATTAATCTGAAACAAAACAAAACAACATTATACCATCATGCACATCTCTAATGAGGGGGAAACCAGACAATTGAGGCAGCAACAGGGGGTTGCCGAATGGGTTCTGCAGGGGGTCATTTACCTCCAGCGAGGGAATTATACTTGGATGGATGTAATTTTTCATAGGCTGTTTGTACTAATAACTTTGTGGGCATGAGAAGTATTTATTTATAAAGTTATACTAAAGATTTTGCACAAAGCTGGGACACTCTCTTTTTGCCTTTTAGTATTAATGTCTCATTTGTCTAACGCCTATCTCCCCTCTTCTACGATAAATCTGAGTCGCCCACCTTCTGCCAGTATGCAGCAGAGGCAAGTGCATCATTCGCATGTCTTATCATTTTTTGTATATAGCACCCTCCTCTAGTTAGTATGCTAGGCTAAATTTCGTTTTTTTGCCTTGCTGTAATCAGTGGTGCAGCAACTGATTGTTTTTGTCAGGTCAGGCTTTCCTAAGCTGGGTTTGATTCCTGCCACCTACAAGAAGCTTCCAAAATACAGGGTAGGGAGAGTCAAATGACCAGCATATTTATCATGCTCTGGCCAATCCCTGGAGGAAGGTGTCTAGAAGGTGTCTGGGGAGGTGATAAACATTTGGGAGTGTTCTTTACACTCTAGGGAGGGTCCCAGTTCTCCTGGAAGATAGCTATC
This sequence comes from Lithobates clamitans, assembly GCA_037952925.1. NCBI lineage: Eukaryota > Metazoa > Chordata > Amphibia > Anura > Ranidae > Lithobates > Lithobates clamitans. The sequence continues at coordinate 2,473,101 of JBBGZY010001145.1, forward strand.
GAGACAAGAAAATGCAGTCTGGGCCTCAGCAGGTGCTGGACTGAGGGCCTGGAGAAGATTGCTGGAGGGCACTGTCCTGAAGTCCTGGTCTGGAGAAGAATTTTTTGTCTGTCTCACTGGGGATCTACCTGTGGATGCTGGGCGGCAGACAGCTTCTGGGACATTGAGTAATTACCTTGCTGCGGACTGGGTATGCAAGTGCTAGAAGGGAACTAAGTGCAAGAGGGTCCTATATGGACTAAGACTTCTCTTATAGGGGGAGATTTACTAAAATTGGTGCACATAGAATTTGGTGCAGCTTTGTATAGTAACCAATCAGCTTCTAACTTCAGCTATTAGAAATTAAAGTGGAGTTCCACCCAAAAGTAAAACTTCCGCTCATTGTACTTCTTCCCTCCTCAGGTGCCACATTTGGCACCTTTTCGAGGGGGCAGGATACCTGTCTTTCACAGGTATCCTGTTTCCACTTCCGGGAGCCTCAGCCGCAGGGCCGGACTGGCCTACCGGGATATCGGGAAATATCCCGGTAGGCTGCCTGCCTTGGGGCTGCTTTGAGCTTCGGCTGCAGCTGCAGCGCTCCGCTCCCTCAATCTCTCCTGTGTATAAGAGCAGGGTATGTGCTCGGCGGCTGCGCTGTTACAAGGGCCCGCCCCCCTAGACCGGCTCATGTGATAGTAGATTGAAGGTTCCACCTATCACGCGAGCCGATCTAGGGGGGCGGGGCCTTGTAACAGCGCGGCCGGCGAACACATACCCTGCTCCGTGATTCATCGTGGGAGATGTCTCTGTGTGTCCTACAATGGTGAGCCGACTGTTACAAAAAAGTAGAGTTGGGTTTTAAATAGCAAATGTATTTTTACAGTCTCTATAAGTGATCTAAATTGAGTAAATGTAGAGGAAGAAAAGAGATATGAGGAAACCTGTCAGCTGCTTTAAGTGAACTCTTTTTTATCACTTTATAGTCCCGTGTGTTATGACTTGATACTGGTCTTTGCTTGGAAGTATCTTAAAATACCTCTCTCTCTTAGTAAAAAAAAGGCTGCTTCCTGCTCTCTCCCTCTAGTGCTCTGTGCTGTGTGTCCTACAATGGTGAGCCTACAATGGAGGGCACAGTGAGGCTGAATGCATGGGCATAGGCTGAAATGGTGGGCACAGTGAGGATGCAATGCTGGGAAAAATGAGGCTGAATTCACGGGCATAGGCTGAAATGGTGGGCACAGTGAGGATGCAATGGTGGGCACAGTGAGGCTGAAGTCCCGGGCACAGGCTGCAATGGTGGGCACAGTGAGGCTGAAGTCCCGGTATACAAAAAAGAGAAATGGCGCTAGAGCATACAATCATGCATGTAAAGAGTCCAAAGGGAATATAAAATAGTCACTGAAATTAAAAGTCTGATAAAAAGCACCAGCGGCAGCTCACTTGAGAGTAGAAGCAGGCAACTCTGAAACAACAATGTAAAAAACAGCAAGAAGCGCCAATCTAAGTGCAGTATTATGTAACTTTAATAAAATGATGAACGGACAGACAGCCAAATGGCTACTCACAAAATTAAAATGGTTTAAGGCAAGGATAGGTGGTGAGTCCAGGGACGTCCTCCTAAGGTGTGGGCAAAGTGCCTGATGCAGGTTCTCCTGGAAGCGCGTGTCCACATGAAGATGTGTAAGTGGTCACCGGGGTCACCGCTGGGCGTTGGACTACAAACGATGGAGGTGTCCGCAAAAAACAGCCGGCGTCTGAGCGGACATGAAGAGCCAGAGCCGTCGCGGTGGACGGAAACCGGAAGACCTGTGTGGAACGCAGAGCACTAGTCCAGAAACCAACGAAAGCGGAAGTGACGTATGGACGTGTCGGATGACGCGTTTCAATGCTTCCGCATTTTCTTCAGATCCGATTGGCCAAAGCAACAAGTGTCCTTATATGGGAGCTGGGAAATCAGTAACTAGGCAACAGCTGCAAAGAATTACAGAAACAGGAGAATATATGACCACTCATGTTTTAAGGCTAAAGCATGAGTGGTCATATATTCTCCTGTTTCTGTAATTCTTTGCAGCTGTTGCCTAGTTACTGATTTCCCAGCTCCCATATAAGGACACTTGTTGCTTTGGCCAATCGGATCTGAAGAAAATGCGGAAGCATTGAAACGCGTCATCCGACACGTCCATACGTCACTTCCGCTTTCGTTGGTTTCTGGACTAGTGCTCTGCGTTCCACACAGGTCTTCCGGTTTCCGTCCACCGCGACGGCTCTGGCTCTTCATGTCCGCTCAGACGCCGGCTGTTTTTTGCGGACACCTCCATCGTTTGTAGTCCAACGCCCAGCGGTGACCCCGGTGACCACTTACACATCTTCATGTGGACACGCGCTTCCAGGAGAACCTGCATCAGGCACTTTGCCCACACCTTAGGAGGACGTCCCTGGACTCACCACCTATCCTTGCCTTAAACCATTTTAATTTTGTGAGTAGCCATTTGGCTGTCTGTCCGTTCATCATTTTATTAAAGTTACATAATACTGCACTTAGATTGGCGCTTCTTGCTGTTTTTTACAAGGCTGAAGTCCCGGGCACAGGCTGCAATGGTGGGCACAGTGAGGCTGAATGCACGGGCATAGGCTGAAATGGTGGGCACAGTGAGGATGCAATGGTGGGCACAGTGAGGCTGAAGGCACAGTAATAGGCTGCAATGGTGGGCACAGTGAGGATGCAATGCTGGGAAAAGTGAGGCTGAATTCACGGGCACAGGCTGCAATGGTGGGCACAGTGAGGCTGAAGGCACGGGCATAGGCTGCAATGGGGGGCACAGTGAGGATGCAATGGTGGGCACAGTGAGGCTGAAGGCACGGGAATAGGCTGCAATGGTGGGCACAGTGAGGATGCAATGGTGGGCACAGTGAGGCTGAATGCAAGGGCACAGGCTGCAATGGTGGGCACAGTGAGGCTGCAATGGTGGGCACAGTGAGGCTGAATGCACGGGCACAGGCTGCAATGATGGGCACAGTGAGGCTGAATTCACAGACACAAGCTGAATTCTCGGGCACAGTGAGGCTGCAATGGTGGGCACAGTGATGCTGCATTCACGGGCACAGTGAGGATGCAATGGTGGGCACAGTGAGGCTGAATTCACGGGCACAAGCTGAATGCACGGGCACAGTGAGGCTGCAATGGTGGGCACAGTGAGGCTGCAATGCTGGGAAAAGTGAGGCTGAATTCACGGGCACAGGCTGCAATGGTGGGCACAGTGAAGATGCAATGCTGGGAAAAGTGAGGCTGAATTCACGGGCACAGGCTGCAATGGTGGGCACAGTGAGGCTGAAGGCACGGGCATAGGCTGCAATGGTGGGCACAGTGAGAATGCAATGGTGGGCACAGTGAGGCTGAATTCCCAGGTACAGGCTGCAATGGTGGGCACAGTGAGGCTGAATGCAGGGGCACAGGCTGCAATGGTGGGCACAGTGAGGCTGCAATGGTGGGCACAGTGAGGCTGCAATGGTGGGCACAGTGAGGATGAATTCACAGGCGCAGGCTGCAATGGTGGGCACAGTGAGGCTGCAATGGTGGGCACAGTGAGGCTGAATGCACGGGCACAGGCTGCAATGATGGGCACAGTGAGGCTGAATTTACGGGCACAAGCTGAATGCACAGGCACAGTGAGGCTGCAGTGGTGGGCACAGTGAGGATGCAATGGTGGGCACAGTGAGGCTAAATTCACGGGCACAAGCTGAATGCACTGGCACAGTGAGGCTGCAATGGTGGGCACAGTGATGCTGCATTCACGGGCACAGTGAGGATGCAATGGTGGGCACAGTGAGGCTGCATTCATGGGCACAGCGAGGATGCAATGGTGGGCACAGTGAGGCTGAATTCACGGGCACAGGCTGTAATGGTGGGCACAGTGAGGCTGCAATGGTGGGCACAGTGTTGCTGCATTCACGGGCACAGTGAGGCTGCAATGGTGGGCAGAGTAATGCTGCACCGACAGGCACAGTGAGGCTGCAATGGTGGGCACAGTGAGGCTGAATTCACAGGCAAAGTGAGGCTGCAATGGTGGGCACAGTTAGGCTGCATTCATGGGCACAGTGAGGCTGCATTCATGGGCACAGTGAGGCTGCATTCATGGGCACAGTGAGGATGCATTCATGGGCACAGTGAGGCTGCATTCATGGGCACAGTGAGGATGCAATGGTGGGCACAGTGAGGCTGAATTCACGGGCACAGGCTGCAATGGTGGGCACAGTGAGGCTGCAATGGTGGGCACAGTGTTGCTGCATTCACGGGCACAGTGAGGCTGCATTCATGGGCACAGTGAGGCTGCATTCATGGGCACAGTGAGGCTGCATTCATGGGCACAGTGAGGATGCAATGGTGGGCACAGTGAGGCTGAATTCACGGGCACAGGCTGCAATGGTGGGCACAGTGAGGCTGCAATGGTGGGCACAGTGTTGCTGCATTCACGGGCACAGTGAGGCTGCAATGGTGGGCACAGTAATGCTGCACTGACATTCACAGTGAGGCTGCAATGGTGGGCACAGTGAGGCTGAATTCACGGGCAAAGTGAGGCTGCAATGGTGGGCACAGTTAGGCTGCGTTCACAGGCACAGTGAGGATGCAATGGTGGGAACAGTGAGGCTGAATTCATGGGCACAGTAAAGCTGCATTTGATGGGCACAGTGATGCTGCATTGATGGGCAGTGAGGCTGCAATGATGGTACAGTGAGGCTGCATTCATGGGCACAGTGAGGCTGAATTCACAGGCACAGTGAGGCTGCAATTGATGAGCACAGTGAGGCTGCATTGATGGACACAATAAGGCTGCATTTGATGGGCACAATAAGGCTGCATTTGATGGGCACAGTGAGGCTGCATTTGTTCAGAACTGGTGAGGCTGCATTATTCTCCTGTATCATGTCTGCAGTCTCTGACCATCTCTTGTAGCATGTCTGCATTATCTTACCATCTTTGGTATCATGTCCTCAGTCTCTAACCATCTCTTGTATCATGTCCGCAACCTCTGACATCTCCTGTATTATGTCTGCAGTCTCTGAGGGAGTCTGGAGAGAAGTCAAGAATGGGAGCAGGATGGGGGTCGTGGGAGAAGTCAGACGTGTGTGGACTGTGGTGAGGAGACTATAGAATAAAACCAGAGCCACCGAGCTGGAGCTGACTGACTGAGCCCTGCATGGTGCACCTAAGAGGAGGTCAGTGACAGAATCACCAGGACAGTCTGAGGGGGGTCACTGATGTAAGGGGGGCGTGAATGCGATAATGTAAGGGGGCACTGATCTGATATATACAGTTTTCCCCCTTATATCAGTAACCCCCCCTTACCTTAGTGTATTCTTTCTACAGAAGGTGGTCTCTGGTCAACAGAGTCCCCCCCCCACACATGTTTTCGAGTTCATGGTGTCCCCCTTGATGATTGACCACTTTCAACTGGAATTTGCTTTTATATATATATATAAAGCCCTATGTGCTTTCATATCTGCCCTATGTGTTTTAAACTACATGGTTTTCCCTTTCATGAACAAGAAAGTTATGCTGTTGGGCTGGTATAATAATTCTATGGGGCTGGTATGAAATTTTTTCCAGGGCTGGTTTTTATGCCCAGTCCGGCCCTGCTCAGCCGCGTGTATTGACGTCACCGCCCAGGCTCCCTCCTACTGGCCCGGCAGCCGGGGAAGGAGGAGGAAGCCTGGGCGGTGACGTCAATACAGTAGGATTCCCGGCGGGAAGCCATATGGCTTCAATGCCGGGTTCCCTTACTCGCAATGGAGGCGGCATGCACCCGACAGCTAATGGAAACATCAGCTGCGGTGCCGACATCGCTGGTCTCCAAATTGGGAAGTGTCCTATTATTAAAAGTCAGCAGATGCAGTATGTGCAGCTGCTGGCTTTTCATTTTTTGCAGCGGTGGGTGAACCTCCACTTTAGGTTTTGTGTAATAAAATTCAATGACACAGGGAAAAAGTGAACATGCTAGCTGAAATTTATTTAATACTTTGTACAAAATCTTATGTTGGTAATGACAGCTTTAAGACGCCTCCTGTATGGAGAAACGAGTTGCATGCATTGCTCAGTTGTGATTTTGGCCCATTCTTCCACACAAACAGTCTTCAAATCTTGAAGGTTCCGTGGGCCTCTTCTATGAACTCTGATCTTTAGTTCTTTCTGTTGATTCTCTATTGGATTCAAGTCAGGTGATTGACTGGGCCATTTTAGCAGCTTTGTTTTCTTTCTTTGAAATCAATTTGAGTTTCCTTGGTTTTGTGTTTGGGATCATTGTCTTGCTGAAATGTCCACCCTCGTTTCATCTTCATCATCCTGGTAGATGGCAGAAGGTTTTAATGAAGGTCTTGAGAGAGATTTTTGCTTTCCATCATAAGATGTTTCTTGTATGACACCTTGGTAATGAGACATCTTTATATAGGCCATCAGTTAAGACTGAAACAAATTATATTAATTTGCCCTGGCAAGGGGCAGGACTGCTTTCTAATTACTGATAGATTTCAGCTAGTGTCTTGGCTTTCCTTGCCTTTTTGCACCTCCCTTTCTTCGTGTGTTCAATACAATTTCTCTGTGTCGTTTCATTTTATTACACATAACCTAATTTCTGAACATATTTCTTTTGGTTTCTTTGTATGTATGGGTTGCATTGGTTGTTACCGACATGTGGTGAAAATTTCATGTCAATAGCAGCTTTATAAATATATTTACCTAGAAAAATGGTGACGTGTTTAATACTTATTTTACCCGATGTAAAATGTATTCATATATTTGTATTTGACTTCTACATTGTGGAGTCCTTCACAGTTTTTTCTTTTGTATTTTGTACTTGGTATGGTAAATGCACTATTTAGTGGCAGTTGCTTCATTTTTATTGTTTTTGCTTTTTAACCACTTAAGGACCGAGCCTCTTTCTGAGATTTGGTGTTTACAAGTTAAAAACAGGTTTTTTTGCTAGAAAATTACTTAGAACCCCCAAACATTATATATATTTTTTCTAACACCCTAGAGAATAAAATGGTGGTTGTTGCAATACTTTCTGTCACACCGTATTTGCGGTCTTACAAGCGTACTTATTTTGGAAAAAATAGACTTATTTGAGTTAAAAAATAAGACAACAGTAAAGATAGCCCAATTTTTTTTTATACTCTGAAAGATAATGTTACGCTGAGTAAATTGATACCCAACATGTCACGCTTCCAAATTGCGCCCGCTTGTGGAATGGCGACCAACTTTTACCTTTAAAAATCTCCAGAGGCATCATTAAAAAAATTCTACAGGTTGCATGTTTAGACTTACAGAGACGTTCTAGGGCTAGAATTATTGCTCTCGCTCTACTGATCGCGGTGATACCTCACATGTGTGGTTTAAACACCGTTTTCATATGCGGGCGCTGCTCACGTATGCACTCGCGTCTGTACGAGAGCTTGGCGGGACGGGCACGTTTAAAAATGTATTTTTTTTTTCTCATTTATTTTACTTTTTATTTTATTTTTTTACTCTGTTCTTTTTTTTTTTTTTTTTTATTCTGTCACTTTTATTCCTGTTACAAGAAATATGCACATCCCTTGTAATAGAAAAATAAGCATGACAGGACATGACAGAGAAGGGCTGTCACATGACACCAAGCTCCCCAATCCTCAGCCAAATTGTCAATCTGCACTTTGGGAACTCGATCAGACTGTGTTTACACCTTCTAAAATAAAAGCAAGATAGAAGTATCCTGCACAGTGTGTGCTGTGCTCTCTGCCTCCCCCTAAAGTGCAGTACCCGGCAGGGAGAGTGAAAGAAAGTAATGCTGATTTTTCAAAAGGCTGATTGTATGCGTGTCTTTATGGCCCCTTTCACACGGGACGGATCTGTGTTGATCTGCCCCGTGTTTATCCGCTGCTCAGCGGGGATCGCTCCGTTCTCCCCAGCTGAGCAGGCAGATGACAGGGCGGGACCCGCACACTGTGCAGGGACCGCCCTGTCAGATCTCCGCTCTCCCCTATGGGGGATCGGAGGAACACGCCCGTCTGTCCGTGTTCATCCGATCCGCTCTGCAGACGGATAGAAAAATAGGATTTTCTTCCGTCCGCAGAATCGGACGAGAGCGGAGCCGGACAACATCGGGTGTTAGCGGATGTACATCCACTGACACCCGCTATCCCATAGGGATGCATGTATGTCCGTATTTCATCCAAAAATGGATGGATGAAATACGGACATACGGTCCGCATGTGTGAAAGGGGCCTTTGTGTGTGCATGTGTGTGTGTGTGTGTGTCATTATTTATGTGTGTGCATGTGTATGTGTGTGTGTCAATATTTATGTGTGTGCATGTGTGTGTGTGTGTGTCATTATTTATGTGTGTGCATGTGTATGTGTGTTTATTTCTGTGTGTGTGATTATGTGTGTGTGTGTTTATTTTTGTGTGTGCATGTTTGTGTGTGTGTTTATATATGTTTGTGTATGTATGTGTTTGAATATATATATATATTCAAGCTCACAAAATAAATAGTTTTATTCCTAACCCCCTATTTCTGTATGACCAGAACTGATTTTTTTTATGGCTTGTTCATAATACCAGCAAGAAAAGGCCTTTCGGAGGCATTTGACAGGCAGTGACGGGGCAAAATGTTGCCTCCTCACCCCCCTGTTTTAAACTTCTAAATGCATCATCACTATGCTGCAAATGTGTTCAGTGCACATAGTCGCGGGGTGATTGCAGCAGAGCCCCATTCACCTGGGGGCAGGGCCGTCTTTAGCGCAGGGCACACGGGGCACTTGCCCTGGGCCCAATCTTTGTTGGGGGGCCCGCGCTAGCCGTGAAAGCCCCGATCACAGCTTTGCAGAGCGTACAGAGGACACGGGAGGATGTATTCCTCGCTAGCCAGCTGAGAGGGGCGGGGCCGGGAGCTCCACTGACGCTCTAACCCCGCCCACGTGCAGCCTGTGTACTCGGAAAAGAGCTTCTGTAGTGAGAGCCAGTGATTGAAGTGGGAGTGTCAGTGGAGATTCCGGCCCCGCCCCCTCTATACTGGCTGGTGAATACAGAGGTCTGGAGGCGGGGCCAGGAGCTCCAATGACACTCCCACTCCGATCACTGGCTCTCACTACAGGCGCTCTATTCCCAGTACACAGGCTGCACGTGGGCGGGGTCAGAGCGTCAGTGGAGCTCCCGGTCCCACCCCTCTCAGCTGGCTAGCGCAGAATACATCCTCCCGTGTCCTCTGTGCGCTCTGGAAAGCTGTCATCGGGGCGACCATTCACGGGTGATGTGGGCCCAGGGCCCACCCAACAAAGCATCAGTGGAGCTCCCAGCTGCTTTAGTGAGAGCAGAGAGTGGAAGCCCCGCCCACAGTCCTGAATGTATGTAGTAAGTTTGGCTGGCCAGGTATGTCCTTACAACCATAGAATGCCTGAATGTTTAAACCCTGAGCTGTGTTATTTAACTGTAAAGCTGTGCATTGCTGAAAGTTCTCTGACCATCTCCTGTATAATGTCTGCAGTCTCTGATTGTCTCCTGCAGTATGTCCGCAGTCTCTGATTGTCTCCTGCAGTATGTCCGCAGTCTCTGATTGTCTCCTGCAGTATGTCCGCAGTCTCTGATTGTCTCCTGCAGTATGTCCGCAGTCTCTGATTGTCTCCTCTAGTATGTCCGCAGTCTCTGATTGTCTCCTGCAGTATGTCCACAGTCTCTGATTTTCTCCTGCAGTATGTCCACAGTCTCTGGTAATCTTCTGCAGTATGTCTGCAGTCTCTGATTGTCTCCTGCAGTATGTCCACAGTCTCTGATTGTCTCCTGCAGTATGTCCGCAGTCTCTGATTGTCTCCTGCCGTATGTCTGCAGTCTCTGGTAATCTCCTGCAGTATGTCCACAGTCTCTGATTGTCTCCTGCAGTATGTACACAGTTTCTGTCTCCTGCAGTATGTCTGCAGTCTCTGATTGTCTCCTGCCGTATGTCCACAGTCTCTGATTGTCTCCTGCAGTATGTCCGCAGCCTCTGATTGTCTCCTGCAGCATGTCCGCAGTCTCTGATTGTCTCCTGCAGTATGTCCGCAGTCTCTGATTGTCTCCTGTAGTATGTCCGCAGTCTCTGATTGTCTCCTGCAGTATGTCCACAGTCTCTGATTTTCTCCTGCAGTATGTCCACAGTCTCTGGTAATCTTCTGCAGTATGTCTGCAGTCTCTGATTGTCTCCTGCAGTATGTCCGCAGTCTCTGATTGTCTCCTGCCATATGTCCGCAGTCTCTGATTGTCTCCTGCCGTATGTCCGCAGTCTCTGATTGTCTCCTGTAGTATGTCCGCAGTCTCTGATTGTCTCCTGCAGTATGTCCACAGTCTCTGATTTTCTCCTGCAGTATGTCCACAGTCTCTGGTAATCTTCTGCAGTATGTCTGCAGTCTCTGATTGTCTCCTGCCGTATGTCCACAGTCTCTGATTGTCTCCTGCAGTATGTCCGCAGCCTCTGATTGTCTCCTGCAGTATGTCCGCAGTTTTTGATTGTCTCCTGCAGTATGTCCGCAGTCTCTGATTGTCTCCTGCAGTATGTCCGCAGTCTCTGATTGTCTCCTGCAGTTTTTCCACAGTCTCTGAGTGTCTCCTGCAGTATTTCCGCAGTCTCTGATTGTCTCCTGCAGTATGTCCGCAGTCTCTGATTGTCTCCTGCCGTATGTCCGCAGTCTCTGGTAATCTCCTGCAGTATGTCCACAGTCTCTGATTGTCTCCTGCAGTATGTACACAGTCTCTGTCTCCTGCAGTATGTCTGCAGTCTCTGATTGTCTCCTGCCGTATGTCCACAGTCTCTGATTGTCTCCTGCAGTATGTCCGCAGTCTCTGATTGTCTCCTGCAGTATGTCCGCAGTCTCTGATTGTCTCCTGCAGTATGTCCGCAGTCTCTGATTGTCTCCTGCAGTATGTAATCTCCTGCAGTATGTCTGCAGTCTCTGAGTGTCTCCTGCAGTATTTCCGCAGTCTCTGATTGTCTCCCGCAGTATGTCCGCAGTCTCTGATTGTCTCCTGCAGTATGTCCGCAGTCTCCGATTGTCTCCTGCAGTATGTCCGCAGTCTCTGATTGTCTCCTGCAGTATGTCCGCAGTCTCTGATTGTCTCCTGCAGTATGTCCGCAGTCTCTGATTGTCTCCTGCAGTATGTCCGCAGTCTCTGGTAATCTCCTGCAGTATGTCCGCAGTCTCTGATTGTCTCCTGCATTTTGTCCGCAGTCTCTGAACCTCTCCTGTAGTATGTGTATTAATGTGCCCCTTTAGTTGCTCAATTATTTGGGATTGCTCCACTGCTCAGTGAGAGGTAATGATGTGCATGAACCTCTAGCAACCAATCAGCAAACAGTAGTGATCTGCTTTAATCTCTAGCAACCAATCAGTAAGTGCTAATGATGTGCTGTAACCCCTAGCAACCAATTAGTGAGCGCTAAGAATGTACATTAACCTCTAGCAACCAATCGGCAAGCAGAAATTATGTGTTCTAACCTCTAGAAACCAGCCAGTGAGCAGTAAAGATAGACTGTAACCTCTGGCAAACAATTGCAATCGCTGCGTCATCTGCTGCAGTAAACTGATTTTGAGTCTACCTGCTATTTTTTGTATGTCTCAGAATGGAGTGGGGGCCCCAAGAAAATGTTTGCCCAGGGCCCAATCAAAATTAAAGATGGCCCTGCCTGAGGGTATACTTCCAGCCGCAGCCACAGCATGTGTACACCCCCAGCTACTTCCTTTGCAGCTAAAGGGGGACCTGTTGGGGGTGGTAAAAACACAGCTAAAGCGTGTGGTTTTACTGTCCCTCAACCCCACATAGGAATAATCCCTCGGTTCACATCTGTGCAGCTGTGTGCTGATAGGGCTGCAAATTAATTTCCGTTGGCTGCCTTGCAGAAACTCAGGGAAAGAATTCCCTTATCTTTTTTTTTCTCATTGCGCTGCATTGAAAATGCACCACGTTTGCTGACATCAATGACAGCTTGAAGTCTTTTGTGGTATTTGTGGATGAGGCTCTTTATCGTCTCAGATGGTAAAGCTGCCCATTCCTCTTGGCAAAAAGCCTCCAGTTCCTGTAAATTCTTGGGCTGTCTTGCATGAACTGCACGTTTGAGATCTCCACAGAGTGGCTCAATGATATTTAGGTCAGGAGACTGAGATGGCCACTCCAGAACCTTCACTTTATTCTGCTGTAGCCAATGACAGGTCGACTTGGCCTTGTGTTTTGGATCATTGTCATGTTGGAATGTCCAAGTACGTCCCATGCGCAGCTTCCTGGCTGATGAATGCAAATATTCCTTTAGTATTTTTTGATAACATACTGTACAGCATTCATCTTGCCATCAATTTTGACCAAATTTCCTGTGCCTTTGTAGCTCACACATCCCCAAAACATCAGCGATCCACCTCTGTGTTTCACAGTAGGAATAGTGTACCTTTCATCATAGGCCTTGTTGGCTCCTCTCCAAATGTAGCATTTATGGTTTGTGGCTCAATTTTGGTCTCATCACTCCAAATGACTTTGTGCCAGAAGGTTTGAAGGTTGTCTCTGTGCTGTTTGGCATATTGTAAGTGGGATACTTTGTGGCATTTGCATAGTAGTGGCTTTCTTCTGGCGACTCGATCATGCAGCCCATCTTTCTTCAAGTGCCTCCTTATTGTGCATCTTGAAACAGCCACACCACATGTTTTCAGAGAGTCCTGTATTTCACCTGAAGTTATTTGTGAATCTTTCTTTGCGTCCCAAACAATTTTCCTGGCAGTTGTGGCTGAAATTTTAGTAGGTCTACCTGACCATGATTTGGTTTCAACAGAACCCCTTATTTTCCACTTCTTGATTTGAGTTTGAACACTGCTGATTGGCATTCTCAATTCCTTGGATATCTTTTTATATCCCTTTCCTGTTTTATACAGTTCAACTACCTTTTCCCGCAGATCCTTTGACAATTCTTTTGCTTTCCCCATGACTCAGAATCCAGAAACGTCAGTGCAGCATTGGATGAAAGATGCAAGGGTCTGTCAGGAGTCCAGAAACTCATTGACCTTTTATACACACACACAAATTACAAGCAAACAAATCACAGGTGAGGATGGTTACCTTTAATAGCCATTCAAACCCCTTTGTGTCAACTTGTGTGCATATTATCAGGCCAAAATCACCAGGGTCTGTAAACTTTTGATCAGAGTCATTAGGGTAGTTCCTGTTGTCATTATGATTTTAAAAAACGTAAACACCGTTGATTGATAATAAATGGCTTCAGCCAAACACTAACCATGAGTGAAAGAAATGTTTTTGTGTTATCATTAATATTATCTGAAAAATGGCCAAGAAATCATAAATTCTGCCAGGGTATGTAAACTTATGAGCAAAACTGAATATGCAAGTTATTGCCATAAAAAGTGTATGGGGACCCGGGTACTGCCCCAGGGAACATGTATCAATGCAAAAAAAGTTTTAAAAATTGCTGTTTTTTTTTTCCAGGAGCAGTGATTTTAATAATGCTTAAGGTGAAACAATAAAAATGAAATATTCCTTAAATATCATGCCTGGGGGTTCCCGTTAGCCTGCCTGTAAAATAGCGCATCTTTCCCATGTTCATAATTTCTAAAGGAAAAAGTGTCATTTAAAATTGTTTGGGGCTGTAATGTATTGCCGGATCCCGGATATATGCATAAAAAAAATTTAAAAACGGTGTGGGCCCCCCCTCCAGTCCATTACCAGGCCCTTCGGGTCTGTAAACGCTCACAGTTACTCTTGTTGGGCGAAGGAATGGGCCCTGCTGTTAAATATTATATCAAAAATTGTAATTACATGCCCTTGTAAAACAGGGGCAGAAAAATTTGGCCTGTGGTGGTGGTGCCACAACACTGTAACCCATCACAGTTACTCTTGTTGGGTGCAGGAACGGGCCTTGCTGTTAAATACTATATAAAAAATTGTAATTACATGCCCCTGTTAAACAGGGGCAGAAAAATTTGGCCTTGGGTGGTGGTGCCACAACACTATAATCTCTCACAGTTACTCTTTTAGGTCACAGGAACGGGCCCTGCTGTTAAATTTTATATTAAATGTTGTAATTACATGCCCCTGTTAAACAGGGGCAGAAAAATTGGGCCTTGGGTGGTGGTGGTGGTGCCACAACACTGTAACCCCTCACAGTTACTCTTGTTGGACACAGGAATGGGCCCTGCTGTTAAATTTTATAACAAAAATTGTAATTACATGCCCCTGTTAAACAGGGGCAGAAAAATTAGGCCTTGGGTGGTGGTGGTGCCCTAAACCAAAAATATTGTTGGAAGCTAGCATCATCAAGATTCAGGATGAATAGGATAGGCAGCATAGGCAGTCTTCAAGGGATCCCAGATCCATAGCAAATTCAATCAATCAGTTACATCAGCATCAGGTGCATGATAGCTGCTGATCCAGGACTGATTCATTTCTATAAATGTGAGCCTATCAAGGAAGTGTGTGGACAGGCGCACTCTTTGATCCTTTACAAACCCTCCAGCAGGACAGGCCAGTAGCTCGATTGCAGATTGAGCAAGTTCTGGCCAGTGGTCCATCCTCAAGACCCATTAACCCAATGGATGCTCTGTTGGAAAGGTCTCCAAGTCTGCTCCTGCCCCTAGATATTCCTGCACCATATAATGCAGGCGCTGGCAATGGTTGCATGAACAGAGCTTGACGCTGAGGACTGAAAAATTGTTTAAAGACATCGGTCAGCCGGCCACAATCTCCACCGCTCCTTCTCTGACCGAACGAAGCCTCAGAAACACATTGTCCAGCACCAGAAAATGGTAAACTCCAAGGGTCTGGAAATGAGTTACACAAACTTTTCTTCAAGGCCTCCTGAAGATGTTTCATCCTCTGCTCCCTCTGCAATGGCAGGATGAGTTCTGCAACTTTCAACTTTACCCTTGTAACGTGGATCAAGAAGGGTTGCCAGCCAGTAATGATCCCTCTCCTTTCACAGGCTTTGCAGAATTAGGGAGGCCATGCAACATAAGTTTGCAGAGGCATTCGATTCTGATTGCTCCCAGCCATGTAGAACTCCTTGGGTTTCTGGGGACTGAAAACCATCCCTTGAAGACTGCTGCGTGTAATGTTCTACATCCATGCTGACACAATCCTCCACCTCCTCCTCTTCTTCCTGTGTGTTTGGCGGCCCCGCAGGAATGCTATCTGGATAAAGGGGGCCTTGAGAGGAAAGGAAGTCCTCCTCTTCCTCCCGCTATTCTGCCTCAAGTGCCCTGTTCATGATTCCACGAAGCATGTGCTCCAGCAGGAAGACTAAAAGGACAGTGTCACAGATGCATACATTGTCGCTGCTCACCATCCTTGTGGCCTCCTCAAATAGTGACAGGACAGTGCACGAATCCTTGATCAGTAGCCACTGACGTGGCGAAAAGAAGCCAAGCTCCCTGACCCTGTCCTGGTGCGATACTCGCACAGGTACTCATTGATGGCCCTCTGCTGTGTGTGCAGCCACTACAGCATTACCAAAGTTGAGTTCCACCTGGTGGGCATGTCACAAATGAGGCAGTTGGTGGGCAGGTTCCATTCCCTTTGAATGTCAGCCAGCTGAGCACTGGCATTGTATGACCGGCGGAAATGACCACAGACTTTTCTGGCCTGCCTCAGGAGATCTTGTAAGCCTGGGTACCTGGTCAAGAAACGCTACACCACCAAATTCAGGATGTGTGCCAAACATCAAACATGGGTTAAGTGTCCCATGTCGGAGGGCGGAGAGAAGGTTGTTGCCATTGTCACATACCACCATTACTGGCTGAAGCTGGCGTAGCCTGCCTCTGAGCCTGCCCCTGCAGAGCTGACAGAATTTTTGCCCCAGTGTGGCCTCTGAGCAAGGAAAAGTCTGCCTTTTTCTATGATATGCGTCTTGCAAGTGCTGTGGCCAACTGACTGCATGGCAGGTTGTCATATGTCTGGTCAAGCATGTGGTGCCCAAGCGGCTGCTGTTCTGGCCACGCTTGATCCGCTTCAGACATAGTATGCAAACAGCAATGCTGCGATCTGCTGCACACGTGTCGAAAAAGGCCCACACTAAGGAACTTTTAAAAGTCAGCGGGGAGTCAGCAGCGCCCTGCACCTGCGGAGCTCTGCGGTCTGATGCAATAAGGTGGCTGCCCTTAAGCTGCCCCCTGGAGGACATCCTGCCTCGTTGAAGTTGTGCCTTCTCTTCCTCCTCACTTTCCTACTCTCTTCTCTTAGGCACCCAAATACAGTCTGTGACCTCATCATCCCCTCCCTCCTCGTCACTGGAGCAAACTTGGCAGTATACTGCAGCTGGGGGAACATGACTGCCAGTTTCTTGTCCTTCTATGGCACCCCCTCACTCTAGGCTCACGTAACTCCCTTCCTCAACCTGGGAACCAACATCAGAGCCTTAAAATCGCTGCGCATCCTCCAACAGCATGTAACCGACACTATGGTCGAATAATCCTGGGGGCTCCTCCATGCATAATGGTGGGGCTATGGAAGGAGTGACTGTGGACAAGGAGCTGGTGGAATAGGCCACTTTGGCAGCTGCGTTGGAAGGCAAACTACTCTGAGCCTAGATACAAGAAAAAATGAGAGCACGGTGTATGCAAAGGGGGGGAAAAAAGGGGGCCAATATCCTAGAAACTAGAACTATATAGAAAATTATGCACTAATTGTGCATGGGGGTCGCCCTTAATGGATATTTTTGGCCACAGGTGAGTATTAAATCTCATAGATTATTGTATATAAAAGTGCACTAGAGTGCCATCTTTATTAAATACATTCAATACATAAAACAATTTACTGACAGTAGGATTTACAATTGTGTAAAGTGCAATTACAAACACTATACATTAGCTTGCATATAGAGGATATGGCACCCATGTGCCTACAGCCCGCAGCCTGTATAGGGAGAGTCAGTAAGATGAGTTGTATGGCGTGTACCCGACATGTTTCGGAAATAGGTATGTATTACTCCTTCATCAAGGGATTTATAAATGGGTGCTCAGATCTATCTGTAAATGTCAAAGGACAAAATAATAATGAAAATATATGAAAAAATATATCTGTGTCGTCATAAATTATATGCGACTGCATTTTTGCGATATATGCGATTTTAGTAATCATTAAAAGGGAATATATATATAGTATGAGAAAGGTTTGGTATGGACTAGTTATACTTACATCAATCTGATTCATAAGGACAAAAAACAGCAGTAAAAACAATAAATATAGCTGGGAGCAGGCTGGCTTCTGGTTCACATAACACAAGGTGGGCAACCGTGGGTGTGATGCGGAGCGTTGCAGCACTTTCACAAGGGATGACCGATGGAGATCTATGTATTTAAAAAAGTAATGTTTGTAAGTATACAAGGCATATAAGTAAGCCCATACATTGCTGAAGGATAAAATATTCCTTCAGCTGTAATTGAAAAGAAGGAGAGTAGATGTATAAAATAAGTACTCAGATAGTCTAAAACGAAGTATCTATTTTAATTACCTTATGGTTGTTTGGTAATCTCCTGAGACCAGACCTCCCGGCAGCAGTTCAAAAAGACTGACAGTGGCCATAGGAGTGTCTGTCTCCTAAAATAGGACAGCTGATTGGACCTCAGCCAATCAGTGTCCACTCCACATAATCAGCTGCAAAACAAGCAGCCATGTGTGGAGATCGGGCATCCCCCAGACGACGAGGCGCGCGGCGTAGCCACGCCCCGGGGGGCGTGATGACGTCACGCGTCTTGACGTCACCGGCGGGTATACGGTCCCGGCGCGGTTAACGAAATCCACACCGGGAGCCGTACAAGAGGTCATCCGCATGCAGAGAGTCCACGGGGCACACAACCAAGTGTTGCCCCATGGTCATGCATGCGTAGATCTTACCCGCCGGGTGTCCGTGCGCACGCGCACATCCACACCAGGAAATAATGCGCCATCTTGTGGATGAATATAAAAGGTGAACGCGGGTGAATCAGCAAAAAAGAGTCAACAAAAAGCCAGCCTGCTGTACATTATTGCAAGAAAATTATGCATGAAAAAGGTGAATAAATACAGAAATATACAAGAACCAAACACAAAAAACAAAGAAAAAAGCATATTGTAAATGGCCAAGGGTTACATAGAGGCAGTTTATGAGATAACAATCAGTTTCAAGCCATATTAATAAAATAGGCAGAATCATCAAGTTCTTCGAGGTAAACAATAAATGTTCATTATTGTAATCGAACAATTTGTATTGTAGCAATATAAGGAACCCAGACATGCACATTGTTTAGACCTATCGTATAACGATGGTAAAAGACCGTCTAAATATATATGGGCACATTGTCTTGTATCCATACCTGTAACCATCTAGAAATATTATACCACAGCGATGGATATTCTTTAATGCATGAAGTCTGGGAGCTATCGAAAAAGCATAATACAAAGTAAAGCATTTATATTGAAATATGAAAATAAACAATAGGGTATATTGCGAGGTCCCTATAGATCTAATTCACAGACCCCCGATGTGAACCCAGGCAGGAATGGTTTGAAATTGAAGGCCCCGTTTAGGCCAGGTGGATGGTTGGCCCGTAGGTTGTGTATCCATCTTAGTTCACATTGGAGAAGACGCTTGTTAGAATCTCCTCCTCTTGGACTAAAGTGGATACGGTCGAGGGCCAAAAAGTGTATTTTGGGGATCAGTGAGGGATGGACCATTGCCATGTGGCGACCAATAGGGAGGTCTGGATCGCGTTTGCGTATGGTGCCAAGATGTTGATAAATGATTACTAAAATCGCATATATCGCAAAAATGCAGTCGCATATAATTTATGACGACACAGATATATTTTTTCATATATTTTCATTATTATTTTGTCCTTTGACATTTACAGATAGATCTGAGCACCCATTTATAAATCCCTTGATGAAGGAGTAATACATACCTATTTCCGAAACATGTCGGGTACACGCCATACAACTCATCTGCCTGACTCTCCCCATACAGGCTGCGGGCTGTAGGCACATGGGTGCCATATCCTCTATATGCAAGCTAATGTATAGTGTTTGTAATTGCACTTTACACAATTGTAAATCCTACTGTCAGTAAATTGTTTTATGTATTGAATGTATTTAATAAAGATGGCACTCTAGTGCACTTTTATATACAATAATCTATGAGATTTAATACTCACCTGTGGCCAAAAATATCCATTAAGGGCGACCCCCATGCACAATTAGTGCATAATTTTCTATATACTCTGAGCCTAGGTGACAGAGGATGAGGAGGATGAGGGCTGCTTCATTATCCACTCCACCAACTCTTCTGCATGTTGTGGCTCAATAACACGGCCAGCAGTAGAAAAAAAGGACAAGTGTTCCCCACGGCCACCTGCAGAGGATGCACCATGTCCACGACCACAGACTGTGTCTGTAGACA